>CM062239.1:6639918-7982550 GCA_031216185.1 Syzygium aqueum
TTGGTAGAATTTTAAGGGCAAAAGGACACTATAAATGCCATAACTTGTGTACAGAGATCACTTTGGTGCCGTAACTTTTTTTCGGATCACTTTGGTGTCAAATCGGAAGAAAAACAATAACTTAAGTGTCATAAGTTTTTTTTGGATCACTTCAATGCTAAAATTTTTGAAAAACGATCACTTAAGTGCTAAAATTTTTTTAAAACGATCATTTAAGTACTAAAATTTTTGAAAAATGATCATTTAAGTGCCAATCTCCGGCGAGCTACGTCAGCTTCAAAAATTAATAAAAAAATGCCACGTCGGATTTCAGGCAAAAAATTGTGTACGGTACCGGAGTTGGCATTTAAGTGATCGTTTTTCAAAAATTTTAGGACTTAAGTGATCGTTTTTCAAAAATTTTAGCACTAAAGTGATAAAAAAAAATTTATGGTACCAAAGTGAGCGCCGTACACAAGTTATGGCACTTGTAGTGTTCTTTTGCCGAATTTTAAGGCTCTCTTTCCATAGATATTTGTGAGGCTTTTAGTGATTCCTTATAGGCAATAATAATGTTTGAAAGTTGTATGTGTCTAATTTCAATTGAATCATTTTTCATGCAAGGAGTCTTCTAAAGGAAGTTATCCACCTCACGCCCCAAATACACAATCCCGGTCAAGAAATTCGAGGAAAGTGTTTTGAGCATTTCTAATTGTTTGTTAAGTCCCATGCATTGTGTTTAGGATCTACAGTTTCATTTGGGACGAGTCAATGCTAGTATCGGGTTTTGATGATGCCCAACCCGACCCGATATAATCAACAAGTGTTTTTGGCCCAACCCGAGACAAGACCCAAACAAGATATAGCCGCACGATTGGGTCGGGTTGGGCCGGGCCGGACCGGGTTTCGTGTTTCATATTTTAATTTTAAATTAATGTTAAGTTACAGCAGCTTCCGCCTCGGCCGCAACTGCCTCCTCCTCTTCCTCCGTACCTTCCTCCCCCGCCGCGCCGCCACCGTAGCCGCCGCGCCGTAACCACCCCCACCGTAGCTAAGGATCCTTTGGGTTGAAGAAGACATATACCAGGATGAACAAGACACTAGACCAAGAAGCTGAAACGTCTCCATTAAATGCAGAATTTCGAAAATTATTGACAATGATTTCAAAGATTGCAAAAAAATCGCTCCACTGACCTACCTTTAGATCTGAAAGACTGAACCCTTTTCGAACATAAGCAAATGCAGATGAACAGAACATGCAACCTTCGATTTTCAGCTTCCAGAACGCTTCGTTCACCGACGTTGGACGACTGAAAATAGCCAAAAGGAAAGAATCCTCGACGGTCCTGAAATCGATGAGGATAACGAGTCGCACTTGATCTGGAACTCGACGGTCTCACCCTTAGCGTGGCTGCGGAAGCCTTGGGACTGGATGGAGGACTGGTGGATGAAGAGATCCTTAGAGCCGTCGTCGAGGGTTATGAAGCCGAAGCCCTTCTAGTCGCTAAACCACTTGACCTTCCCTGAAATTCTTTTGGCCATGGCCCCATTCGGAATCGACTTCGCCGCTCCAGGAACGGCAGATAGCAACAAACCCTACCACCCAGGAGAGGCGAGAGAGTGTGTGAGAGAGATGTGGAAGAGAGATGTTTCATTGTTTGGGTTTGGCTGGGTACCCGAGCCCAATAAACCCAAAACAATTGGGTATTGTTTTGATTTGTTACCCAAACAAGCCGAGGCCCAACCCGATCTAATATGAAAATTTTTGGGTCGGGTCAGGTTGTGCTTGACCGGGTAATTTTGATAGCCCTAGTTGCTACCTCCAGCATTTCTCCCGCAAAATGCAAAGTTAGCACAAACAACCACATACGTCACCAAGTGGGATGAGTCATGTTTTTCTGATCACGTGTTTGGCATTAAACTAAATTGGATGATGAAATTGCTTACCGACAATCAGGAAAGTGGATAGACCATGAATACAAGTCGAACAAAACAACTGCTGTGATTCCAGTGATAAGGATATTCACATAAGCAACCTTTTCCGTTAAAAAAAACAATTGTAGTGTCCTTTTTCAAAAAACCGAGAATTCGAAAACAAAACATAAATAATAACATTGACTCTTGACTCAAATGAAACTCTAGATCCAAATCACAATGCATGGGACTTCGCAAACAAATAGAAATACTAAAATACTCTTCTCAAATTTCTTGACCGGAATTGCATATTTAGGGCAAGGCGTTCATAGGAAGACTCCTTGCATGAAAAAATTATTAATTTGAAATTGTACACAAACTCTGATAAAAAAGGGTTAATATCACAAAAAATCTTAAACTGGTATACCTGTGATAAATTTACTCAAAACTAATTTTTTTAACCATAAAAAATCTCAAACTAGTACACTTGTAACAAATTTACCCTCCGTTAAATTCGATTAATACCCCGAAAATCACAAACTAGTAAATCAGTGACAAACATAGAGGTAAAACCCTAAATTTGCACACCCGTTAACATTTAACGGAAACTAACACAGGATAAATTTATCACAAGTGTATCATTTTAGGATTTTTGGTGATTAAAAAATTAGTTTAGCGTAAATTTATCACAAATATATTAGTTTGGAGTTTTTTGTGCTATTAATGGAAAAAATATAAACAAACAAATTTCAAAAATATATTATTTTACTATTGGGAAACACTAAAAGCCTCATAAATGCCAATAGATAGACACTAAAAGACAAGTGTCATAATTTTTGTATAGTGCTCATTTCAGTGCCAAATTTTTTGAGCGATTACTTAAATGCCATTTTGGTAAAAAAAAAATAATTACTTCAATATCACTGCGATTTTAGTGGTAGGAAAATCCGACATGGCAATATTATAGTTCAAACCGTTCGACATGACTTGCCGTCAAAGTCAAGTCAGCAAAATTAATACTTAATGATATTGTTTAGCCATCTATTTGCCTCAAATCCCTAATCCGAATTCCTCAAATTGGGGCAAATTATGTTCTGAATTTTTAGTGCAATAGGTACATGAAGAAGTGAAAAACAATCATTTTGCTCTTGATCTCTTCTTTTCCTCTTCGATTTTTCGCTTGTTCATTTTAGGAAAACGAATTTCAATGTTGTTGCAACTGAGCTTCTTCATAGCCAGATCGTCATCATGGACTGTATTCGACCCTTATGAAATGAGGACCACACATCACTAAAGTCATGACAGTCACAAAGATCATCAGCAAGACTTGTCGGAGCTCTATCATTCTCGATTGTAAATTACAAAGTATGTGTCATGGGCCAAATTTTCTCATATCCTTGTTAGCTGAAATGTGGAACTTGTGGCATCAGGGTGAAGAGCAACCGATGCAGAAGAGATGATAAAACTAGTTTATGGGAGTGGGAGCGGCGTCAGGTTGTTTATGCTAAGAATCATGAAGTGGAACAAATATCATCTTAGAGGATCTTTGAAGGCGGAATTGGTCTCTCATGTATAAATTGGTCGAAAGCTAATGTCGTCTTTTGATAAGGCCACGCAAGGCCGGAATCTCGCTTGAGAGACTGATTACTCGAGCTAATCTTGGTGTGGTACGATCCGGTGAGGATGTGATTTACCTTACCATTCTTAGGACTAATTTGATAAAATTGAAAAGTTTATGACATACAATGAATTTAGAACTGATTAATTTTCCCTTATGGATGAGCCATCCCGTAAGTTGGTTTCTTTGGCTTCCAGAAATCGTTAGTGAAGACATCTAGAGCAACACGGTCGCTTGCAATGAAGTGATCTAGAGCAACGCACTAATATAACTTATGTTTTCTATTTTTAAAGATGAATGAATATCCAGACAGATTAAATTAGGCATACCAAATAGATGGTTCGGTACTCAAATATTTTCCAAATTGAGATCTTGAATTATTGGATTCCAACCAACTCGATGATAAAATAATTTCCAAGTCAGAGTCTCGGTGAATAGATATTATGCATGTGCCATTACCAAATGGACTATCGTTTTGTACCGCTCTTTTAATTGCCATTTCGAACAATGTCTTGCAGAGAGGTACGACACACATGGGACTGTCCTTACGAAAGGTCATGAGGAAGTCCAATAAACAGAAGCCTATAGAACGCAGCATCCCTTAGACGAAGATCATCAGTTAATCATTATTACGAGGTGCTTCCGGCTTTGATGACGAGGATGTTGTGCAACATTAATCGCTAATTATGATTACGTCAAGTATTGATGACATTGGATCTGGACATTTTTCGTGTGCGAGTTGGAGAGATGAATCTCATCTCACGAGGGGGACTGGTAGCCAATCGAGCTAGAAGCCTAGTTTTCGTGCTTTGTAATATAGAGACAGGTCGACCAATAACGTAGGAGCACGTGCTTCGGAAAGTTGTTTGTATCTAATTTCAATTGAATTGTCTTTCGCCCGTTATCGCACCTTTTTCTCTTTTTTAAAATGCTTTGCATGCCTATATTTCCCCCATTGATTTTCTGATATTTTCTTAACAAACATGGAAATCTAAGCTATCATGGATGGAAACTAAAACAAATCAAAATCAAACAAAACAAGTGTAATATGAGGAAAGAAATAACGCTGAGTCGTATCGGGCAACATTATAAAACCCTTGTTATAAAGCCCTAAAAGAGAACCCCATGAGCTATGTATGAAAAGAAAATATGCACTAAAATATGAATGAATTTCCTCATCTAAGCGATGAAGATGAAATATTGAACAAGATAACACAAACCTAAGTATGAATCAACAAGTCCTATGATGGAATAATCACATAACTTCAATCTAGATGTTCTTTTTATCCTTTATTTTTAATGCGTGAGCTAACTAAATATCAATACAAACTAAATAAGTACCTATCAACGAGACAAAAACTGTTTGTCTAAAACAAAATTATATTACAACGATCCAATATTTTGTAGGAAGAAGACGTCAGTAAATGCCGATTCTTGATTCTGACATTTCCATTCTTTAGATACCTGCAAAATAGAGATTCGAACCCGTTTAATAAAAACGCAAAAATCCTAAACGCAATGCATGCTAGAATCTAATGCAAAAGTGAATCAAAACATGATAGATACGGGTTAGATTATTCAAATACACATAAACAATCTGGGCAGTGGGCTTTCAGCCATTTCTTGGACTCAAATTTGATCCCAAAGCCATCTTCACACATTCACGAGCCATTGGAACCAATAAAGGCCGGCCCGAACACACCATAGGAGCCGAACAGGGCTTGCTGTCTGAGCCGTCCAGCCCAATTGACAATGCTAAAACAAATTACATAACAAATTATTAACTTATTCCAGACAAGTTCACACCAGGGTTGTGCAACTGGTTCGATTCTACCTTGAAATCAGAACATAACGCCTATAAAAATACTTCCTATTTCCGGTTCTAGTGGAAACAGGTCCGGTGTTTGGTTCCAAACTTTTGGATCCGGTATTTCGCGAGTAGGTTTCAGGTTATAGGTGTTGAACCTACCCACTCATCCACTTGGCAACTGATCCGGTTCTACCTTGTTTGTTTTGTATTGATATTTTACTTTGAACTATTTTGTTGCTTACACTATTATACTACAATTGTTATTTGTCTTATTTTCTAAAAAAATTAAGCAAAAACAGAAAAGAAAAAGAAATTGGTTCTTGAATAGACCACTAGACAAATGGGGTTGGTACAAAGAGAAACAGGGTAAGTTCTAGGTTCTACATCTATAATTTACCCATCCTAGAACCGATTATCCTTATTTCACACAATGGAAACGTGATATGAAGATTATCAAACCAAAACAACGACTAAATCAGCACCAAAAACGAATTGGGAATAAGAAACGGTAGAAATTATAACTTGAACTAAAACAAATCCACAGTCTAGGGTCACATGTATCCTCAAATGACGTGTAACTAGACCGAGACCGGATCAAAACATAGCTAAAAGAAATCGAAATAAGGGACATTCACCAGGAAGATTAGTTGAAATTGTTGATACAAAAAAAAAAAACTCTCGAAACTCCTTCATTCCCTGCGTTATTGGCCGTGAATAGATTGCGTCGCCCCAATTTCGAGCTGAAGATAGGTATGTTAACAATCTACTCCACCACTCATAAGGGAAGTGACGTTCTCTCGCCATTGGACACCACAACTTGGAGGGTTGCCGAAGCCTTTAGAGACTTCTTGTAGGTTTTTGGCAGTGCGATATATACATTCTCGATAGCATTTATCCGTCAAGCAACCGCACCGTTTCGTTTCTATGCCAAACGTTGGTTGAATTGAAGCACATCAAGGGTGATTTCTTCTTCAATTAAGGATTTTTGGCAATGAAAGTGAAATTACTCAGATAGTACAAGGATGTTCTGCCTTTTTTTTTTTTTATGGTTTATGCTAGCTTAGATTCAAGATTCAAGATAGAGGGGTTCGAAATTCTCCTTATCCAATGTTACAAAAATGTGCAACTGAGTGAGGAGGTCCAAGTGGACCATCTATTGGCCACGTTGAGAAATTGGATCCAAAATATTCATGTTCGATAAACCAGTCGATTCGATACAATGACCTCCACCCTAGGACGAAGATGGTGCCTCATGGAGTAGTGCCCACAAATTTGTACAGTCCTTGCTCTGTCAGAACAAAAACACCCCAAGCCTTTCCTTCACTCTTCATCTTCATCTACCAATGAGGTGGCGACGTACTTGACATCAACTATTCCAAGTACTTTGAAAGGGTCGGCGAAGACAACATCGCCGTTTCTGAAATGGTAAAAGAATAGAATTTTGCATTTTGCAATTTTTTCCGCTATGATTCATAACTTACTGAACTCATCAGTGTCTATGGTACCATCGAAGTTCACATTCAATACTAGCAAACATATCATATTAGATAATAGGTGCTGTTTGACTGTGAAATATATAGAAATGACTGTCCGTAGTCATAATTGGTTTTTGCAAGAATGGAATCCAGCCGAACGTGCATAATGTAAATGAGAAGACAATGACGAGACTATATCATCCAAGTCATGGTGAGAGACATGAGAGCCGAAAATACATAATTTATTAAACATTCTCTTAGCCGTAATTGTGTGTAGTTGGTAATTTAGCGCAATTATACATGGAAGTTTCTTCTCTTATTGGAAGATGTTGTACTTAATTTAGGTTTAATTGAATGAGTGTTCTTCATTAATTTTTCTCAAATAATAGTTTGCTTATTTTTTTATATTTGAAATAAAAAGAGTTTAATTTGATTTTTTTTTTCAATTTGGACTTAGTTGGGAGGACTTGATTGCAATTTCTTTCAAAAGTTTATTTATGAATGTGGTGGTTCAATTGACAAATTTAGAATTGAACATAAGGCAAAGAGGAAACACTAGCAAAGTTTGCCGCACTAATAGCGATTAGCACTAAGGGCTCTAACCAATAGAAACTTATAGAATACGTCTCTTAGGAACCTCATCCACCAACTAGACCCATCCTGCTGAACCCAACCCGACAAGAACGATGCCGTGATCAACTTTGCCGCCCTCCACCTCCTCTCCCTTGTGTACCTCTAGAGGACGAACCCGATATTCCGAGTCTCGAGTTCACCCCATTTGGAAATCGAGCTTCCAATGTGCCGACCCAACACGATTGTGTCCTTGAGGGCCAAACACTTGCCTTGGCCCAAGTCCGGAGTCATGGGGTGCATCGCGTATCCGGCCATGGTGACGTTTGCCTGGGTCAGGTTCCCGAGGACGACATCCGGATAACGAAACATCAATGGGGCCCACGTCAAGGTGGAATGGTCGCAGTGGCCAACGATGTCAAGGTACAATGGAGGAAAGTCTTTGGCTAGATTGTCAGGCACTTCTCTTAGTAGTAAATTTGGGTCTCCTCCCATGTCGGCACCTGAAATGTAGATGTGTCGATGAGTAAAAATTGTTAGACAAAGGTTAAGTAGTTATTAGTTAAGCCTATAAAAAGCAGCTTTTCCCCGGGCATAATTGTTGTAAGATACATCTATGGAAACATTTCAATTTAACCGGTGATGAGGAAATCTATGCACAGTAATAATGGCAGGGAGGATAAGACCCATATACAAATTGACTAAGAAAACTGACACAGAGTACTTTTCTTAGTTCGAAGGTTTTTTTTTCTTGACTTCACAAGCCAAGCTAAGAATCACTAATGTTACTCTTACACAAGAAGTGTCAGTCTTAAGAAAAAAAAAATACCCTTTTATAGGCCGTACGAGCAAATATAAAAGGGAATGTACCAAAACCTTTTGGAGGAGCTTTGCAAACAAAGTACCAATATATCTCCTTATTGTTGAGAGGCATAAAACCAGCCCTCTTTGAGATATCCACGAATCGCTGAGACTCATGGTTCAACCCATGGCCTTGTGGGTACACGGCCAGCCCGCGAATCGTGGCGCAGCCTGAATCAATGGGCAAGCCGAGCCCTAACCAACGTGCTATCTTAGAATGCACTCCATCACATCTAATAACCACCTACATATATAGCATATTTTCAAATAATGTATAAAATCTTCAATTAACTACGAACCCTCCAAGAAGAATTGGAATAGTGTTATCACCATTGAAATTAACAGGGTAACTTAAGTACGAGAACTAGGGGTGTCAAAAACCAAACGGAAAACCGAATTGAAACCGGAATCAAACCGAAATTTCGTGTATTTTTTTGTTTAGTTTTTCGGTTCGGATAATGGAAAAAAAACCATTCTTTTCTTCCGGTTCGTGTTATTTCGGTTAACCAAACCGAACTTAAATTCTCAACAAAAACTGAATGCTCTTTCTTACCCCTCTCGAAATCACCACGAGAAACCCTAACATCCGGTTTTCTCATCCGAACTGATCCGGTTCTGTTATGCTCGAGATTCGGTTCGGTTCAGGCATACATCCTAATGATTTGGTTTGGTTCAAATTTTCAGAAAACCCGAACCGAACTGAACCGTTGACACTCCTAAATTGGGAAGTTATGATACCTTGGACTTGATGATAGTTCCATCTTCAAGCGTGAGGATACAAATAGACGAGCCTTGTTCCACTTGGGTTTCGATGGAAGTGAGCTTTGAAGAAAAACGGATGGTATTTGGAGGCAATTCCTGTGCTAAGACATGTAACAAGACTTACAAATAGACTTTAATCTTTCATTTAGTTACAGTGATGTTATTATATGCCTTATGTACTTACAAAAAGCACAATTAATTGCTTAAATCATTATAAATGGTCTTGCAACTTTTTATACACACAAACAAGAAATCCATTGGATGAAAAACAATTTTAGGGTTATGTGAAAATTCAATGATCTTTGCAGATGTTCATGTGACTTACCATAGGATATTTGCAAAACCCCAAAATTATTTTTCATCGAATGTACTTCATCTAATGTAGTAATGAATCCAATGTTTCTTTTGGCAAATGAAAAAGAAATCAGACTCTGCATACCTACCTGCCTCAAGTCAATTATAAAGGAAATGAAGAAAACATATACGACAAATAAAAAATAGAGGATCCATTGATCGAAATGAAGAATTTTCAGAGTTGCAGTACCCTTTGCTTGCACCATAACGCACTTCCTGAATGGCTTTGGTCTTCACATCGGTTACGTAACCCCTAATGCATGAGTAAAACATTAATTATGGGTAGTGTAATCTAATGAGTTAATTAAGTAAAAGGAACTTGAAGATAGGTTCGAATATCTATGTAAAACCTATTTTCGATTATATAAGAATGGCAAACCTTACTTGGAAAAAGGTGCGCAAAGGGAGGTGAGCTTATCCGAAACCCCAAGTGCGTCAAGTGTGTGCCAGGCGTTGGGGAAGAGGCCCAAGGCCGCGCCGATGGCTCGCAGCTCCTCCGCTCTCTCCAGCACCAGTGCTCACACACCAACCTTCTTCAGGGCCACTGCCGTCGCTAGCCCCGCGATGCCTGCTCCAACAATCTCAACCTCCTCCATTTGAAAAGCAACTAGGCTTTTTTCCTTTTTACGATCTTTTCTTCTTATTCTGGGGAGATTATGGTGTTGATCCATTTCAGCTATTTCAGAGGGACGATTGTGTTTCTTTTCATAGCTGTTGTAGGTAGTCGTGTACGTCTAATGACGTGCTCTATTTGATTCCATGTTTGACCAGATAGGTGAGCTGCAAGAAACAAAATTTTTCAGTAGAAACGAGCGCATGACAAAATGTCTCTTAACACGAGAAGTTGACCTTGGTTATTCTCCGACCAGATATGTGTCATTTTCCCTTAATAAAATGTTAAATGCAAAGTATCTTGTAAAAAATTATAATTGAATAAGTGGGCGGCCCCTGACTTTTCTTTTAGAGGGAATAAGACAAAGCAACGAAAGGAAAAAGAAGCTCATTTGACGCAGGGACACGATGGTTGCAAACTATAACACGAAAAAAGAGTCGCAATGGTTCACAATCTGCGGCTTCAAAAGTCCTGCCTAGGGAGATAACCGGACCTCAGAGGTAACAAATCAAATAGCAAAATATCATGACGGTTATATTGCAAAATCTTTGACATAAGAGCATGAAAATAACACATCAAGCAAAGCATCTACGAGCTAATCATTTAGAACTTTTTCCTTGATTTATTTTTTTATTCAATTTCCAAGTAAATAAAATGGTTATCTTTATGCTTATATTCCATCATGATGATAGGTGATGATATCTCTCAATTTATATGGTACCAAGGTCTGAAGCTGAATATCGAGCTCTTGCTTCAATAGCTGTTGAACTCACTCATGCATATTGCATAACATCGTGATAAACCAACCTCAACCTTCGTTACCTTTCTTGGACAACATCTCAGCATTATATCTCATAACTAATCCGATTTTTCATGGTAGGACAAAGCAAATTGATAGTGCTTATCATTTTATTCAAGAAAAGTTTGCTCTCCCTAGTACCACGATTATCATTGCTCTGGTCCTCCTCATTGATCGGTTTGAAGGGGACTGTTGAAGTAACAAATTAAATAGCAAAGTATTAACATGGTTGAAGTGAAGAATCTTTTACAAATTATCATGAAGATAACATATCAAGTTGAGCTTCCACGAGCAAATTATTAGGAGATTTTTCCCTAATTTATTCTTTATTCAATTTACATGTAGATAAAATTATTATCTTTATGTCTACATTCTACTATGATTATAGGTGATGATATCTCTCTATGACATCTCTCAATGAATTGATGTATTTCATTCATTCAATTCTCTATCTTTACATGAACCATTAATTTGACGATCCTCGGTCATCGTCATAATGATGAAAGAGAATTAGCTGATATGCTTGTAATCCTAAAATCAAGAACAACGGGAGAGGGGTCAGATTGCCATCTATTCCATGTCACCTCTCCTTCCTATTAATCCTGCAGTGAGATATTCATAGGCTTTGTAACAATTTGAATTTTCGATCTTTTTCCCGGGATTTAGGAAATGAATATTGATCAATGCACTATGGTGAGATTTCACCTGGGACTCGCGCATTCTCGGGATGCTAACCTTAGGGGTAAGGTCATTACGGGATTGAGTTCGCACGACCAAAGAACTCGATCTGGGTTTGACCTTCGACAATAATGATTGACGAGGAAATGTTTTGGGCCAATAGAGACCAATCTAATTAATTGATCGTGTTCGAAGAGAACTAGCGACAGACCCTCGCAATTATATGACAATCGAGGTCGCCCTGGTTCAAGTAAACTTAAACGTGATTTGACTTAGTGTCGGTCACGGATCGAGAGCGCGTAATCCCAATGAGCCACCCGTTAGCCAGAGATAAGTTAAAGTCGTGATTGTTCAATTTTAGTCATTTCTTGAAATTTAGGCTCGGGAATCGAGAATTTTGAAAGTGATAATTTTGGACTGCCGATGATGTTTTTGGTTTGGCCAACCTTAGGGCCACCCATTTCTGCAAAAAAAAAATGAATTTCAAATTGGAAGCGAAAATTTACGATTTTCCCCCTCTGGACACCAACGTTGATTTTGAGGCCGTATGAGATTATTTTTTGAGGCCGATGTCATTTTAGGGTGGCCACGCT
Organism: Syzygium aqueum; assembly: GCA_031216185.1. Classification (NCBI taxonomy): domain Eukaryota; kingdom Viridiplantae; phylum Streptophyta; class Magnoliopsida; order Myrtales; family Myrtaceae; genus Syzygium; species Syzygium aqueum. The sequence goes on from CM062239.1 coordinate 6,651,945, forward strand.
CATTTAGAGTTGTTACGGTCAAAAATTGAAATTTTGATTCGGAAGTGAAAAATAATATTATTTTATTCTCCAGGACTTTGTAATCGATTTTCGAAAGCTTAAGAAGCTATTTTCACGATTCCGACGCCATATTACGTTGGCTATACCCATTTGGGGTTGGTATAAACAAAAATTGAAATTTCGACCTGGGACTGGAAAATTAACCATTTTCCCCTAGACTATTTTTGGATTTCGAATTTTGGAAAATTTTTGGGATTATTAATAATGGATTTTCAACTCAATTATTGGACCTTTTACGCTTTTGCCCCTCAATTATTTGGATAGGATCAACGAGGACCGTTGGATCAAGGGCAAAATGGAAAATCACGTAGGATCGCGACAAGTGTCGCCACTAGCCATCCTATTTGACCAGCTTGGACCAGCCATTCTCTCTTCTCTCTCATTCTGGCCAGAGCACTCTTTCTCCTCTCCCCCGAAACCTCTCTCCCTCTTCCTCTTTCTTGGCCGTCGTCCATACGCTGGAGCTCATCGCCTTCGCACCGAAGCTCGAATTGCCGAGTTGCTACCGCCGGGAAGCCTCGGTCGTCTATACGTCGCCGCCCGTATAGTGTCCGTACGACATCCGTATGTCATCCCGTACGTTGCCGTGCCGCCGCTGTCCGTCGGTGCCGTTGCTTCGCTTGACCTCGCCTCACCACCACCCTCGATCCGTCCCCCTATCTCTCTCTTTCTCCCTTGTTTTCTCTCTCTCGGCTAAGGACCGCCGCCGCCCAAGCACCGCCGGAGACGCCGCCGCCGCCGTTCCGGTCATCCCAGCCCCCTGTCCAGCCGAGTGTCCTATTTTTATTAGGTAAGTGTCTCCCCCAAAAACTACCTAGGACCTCGGGTATTTCTAGGCTCATTTAGGACCCGATTTAGGTAATTTTGTGGTTGTTTTTGGGACTAAATTAGGGGCTGATGTTCGGGTTGTTGTGGACTGAATTGGTGATGAAAATTTGAGGTTTAGGAAGCTCGGGTAGGGCTATGATGTTGTGGTTAGATTGGGAGTTGATTTGTGCAGTCGATCGGTGGGATTATGCAGTGAATTGAATTGTGTATGTGATTGTGCAATTTGTGGTTGTTGATCGATTTGGGAATGTGTTTCAGGTTGTGTACGTGTGGTCGTATATGTCATGTGCATGGCTGTGTGTGCCTGTGTGTGTGGCCGTGAATGTGGTGGTGTGATTGTGCATTTGGATTGTGTGTTATACGTGTATAGTTGTGTGGTGAGAATGTATATTTGCGAAGTGTATGTGAATTGTCAAATGTGTATGTGAGGTGTGTATGTTTGGTCGTGCGGTTGTTGGCCGTGTGTAAGTGCAGTTTGAGTGGAACGAGGGTACAAAAATATAGGATTGGTTGAAAAGGATCCATCCTGAGGCGTGTTCGTTTATGCGGGACGATGCCGTCCCTGACGAGGTGATGATGCCCGACCCGATGGGGTGTCAATGCCTGACGTGGTCAGAAGACTGTTGGCATGATGCATTTTATGCAGGCGCGATAGAAGGAAAGTGTGTGTAGGATTCCGTCCTGAGACCTGTTCGTTTATGCGGGACGATGCCGTCCATGACGAGGTGACGATGCCTGGCCCGACGGTGTGATGATGCCTGACGAGGTCAGAAGACCGTTGGCCTGATGCATTTTACGCGGGCACGGTAGTGGTGGAACAGTTGAGAATGAGTGAGAATTTGACTTGAGGTGCGAAGTTTGAGAAAGTGATGCATGGTGTGAGTTAGTAAATGAATGTGTTTGTATCGCGTGATTTGATGCTTAATTATGTGGTAGAAACTGCTAGGTACGGTATGGGACGTGCCCAAGTGGTCTTTGTCTTATAATTGAGGCACGCGTGCGTCTGTGATTCCTTGTTGTGATGTATGGCTATGATGTGCTGGCTGTGTTATGGTCTAACGTGCAGGGACATGCATGATGAATTCCAGGTAGGGTCGTGTGTGGTTGTTAGTTTGGTTAATTGTTGTGTGTTATGCGTGTTTTCGTCTGGCGGTACGTGAGTGCCTACGTGGGGTTTGGGGTTGTACACTTACTGAGATTCGTCTTATAGTTGTATAATCCACAATTTTAGACCCCCGGCTGTAAACGCAAGGAACCGTCTCCTCTTTTTGAAGTGCGAAGAGTCGCTCTTGGTGCCTAGTGGAACTGCAGGTGAGTTTCTGGAGACTCAAGCCCGAAGAATTAGGAGCAGAATGAAAAGGAGGACGACCAGTAGGCATTCTCTAGGCTATTTTAGGTGTTGTTTAACTTGGGTTATCCGATAGTGAAGTTTAGATAACCAAACCCCTGATATTTTGTTATGACGGTGATTTCGGATGCTAGTTTGCTGCATATGTTTGTAATATAATGTTAGTTTTTGTGGTGCAGTAATATTGTATGAAATGCTGTTATTGTTGTTTGTCTGTTATGTTGTTCTACCCTGTTGTCGTCATCTTTTTGTCCAAAGTTTGTTTTATATATTTCGCTTCTGCATGTGGCTCTGATGTTTGGGTTGGGTCGGTGATGTTCCTGGGATATCGCAACAAATTCGACCTGTGGTGGGATGTTTGCATTTCGTGGGGTACGAGGCGTGACAGGCTTGGCACTAGGGTCTGAACGGACCCTAGAATTTCAATCGGTGACTATTGAACACCTAAAGGCCGACTATCGAAGAAAATAATTTCCCTCTATAAATTGATCCCCTCATCTCATTTTTCACCATTTCTCATTCCAACCACATATCACACTCTTCCTCTTTAAAACTATTTGTCATTTTCATTTATTTCCTTTCTTCTTACAACTATTTAATCGCATTCTAAATATCACAATGAAAAATAATGACAATTACAACAACAACAATAATAATCTTTTCTGATCATCCAAAGTATTCGAACTTCACCGTCCAATGGTCGTGGGACTTGTTTAAGTGAGTTCCGCGACAGCAACATACACATGCTGGCTTTACCCCAGTAACAACAACAGTAACAACAATCTTTTCTGATCATCCAAGTTAATCTGGACTTTACTGTCCAACGGACGTGAGATCTGTTTAGTGAGTTCCGCTACAACAACAACATACATGCGTTGGCTCCGTCCTTGCAGGAAGCCGAATTCGATGATGACGAGGCACAATGAGCCGACAATTGTAAGGAATTGCGGGGGCAAATGTTGCAAGCTAGTCACCACAATGACGCTCCCTTGGATAAAGCCCTCAATTTTGAAGGAAACCCCTAAGTAATGACAACACTGGCTAGGCAGCATAGAATATTGACTTCTAAAGGACATTCCGGCTCGAGGTCCATGATAATGGTATCGAGAAGACCGTTTGCACGGTATGTGGTTCTGAATTATTTGGCAAATCGTCAAGTGGGAGGGCCAATTGAGGAGGCACCAAGGAAGACATGATACAAAGATGTATAGGACCAAGGGAGCTCTTCAAGTACAACGCTGGACATTGGAAGTCCAATCAGTTACAACGAGGACAGAAATTTGTAGGTGTCGAGACCTCTTTTTTCCCTCCGGTGGGAAAAAGACGGATTTAGGGATATTTCCCAAAAGGCGGGTCAATGGCCCATCGATTTAGGCGCGGTCTCTCCCAAGACCATTCCCTGCACAATGTTGGGCTTTATTTTTAAGTTCTTAACAATCAAAGTATTTTCTATGAAGTCGCTACTAACCTATTGGGGTTGGCTAGAAATCAATCAAGACATTGGAGTGTCATCGAGATTCCTACGTAACCAGAGTTCCTAAGTTCGAGGACTTGATTACGCTAATATTTCTATTAACGCCCTTTTGGTACCTAACTTGAGAGTTCGTTATCTAAGCAGCCATGTAATTTTGATTACAAATTATGATCCTAATGTGTCTGTTTGAGAGGATAATAAATTGTTTCTATTCAATGAAGGAATTACAATATATATATGCTTAACATAACGTAAAACCCTCTAAACAAAATATTACAATTCTACCCTCCTTATCATATTTCTAACACTCCCCCTCAAGTTGGGATATAGATATCAAATAGTCCCAATTTGTTGCACAAAAAACTCACTCTATTCCCCTTAGAGATTTAGTAAAAATATCCGCTAGTTGATCCTCTGTCCTTGTACGTTGAAGAGTGATTTCCCCTTTCTGGACCTTCTCTCGTATAAAGTGACAGTCAACCTCAATATGTTTGGTTCGCTCATGGAAAATAGGATTGTTCGCAATATGGATAGCTGATTGATTATCACAATATAATGTTGATGACAGAAGGACACTATTGGTGCCATAACTTGTGTACGGCGATCACTTTGATGCCATAACTTTTTTTTCGGATCACTTTAGTGCTAACTTTTTTTAAAAACGATCACTTTAATGGCAATGATGACGTGGCTTGCCGGAAATCCTACGTGGCTTGCCGGAAATCCTACGTGGCGCTGACATGGCTCATCGGAGAAGTCCAGTCAACATTAAAAAAATAAAAAATGAAAATACCACATAAAATTTAATTTTTTCTGTTTTTTTTTCTTTTTTCTTTGGCGAGGGCAACCCTTGCCAGCGTCGGCTATGACTGCCCTCGCCGGTGTCGGGTGAGGGCCGGCCGTCGCTCTACTTAGGTGAGGGCTTCCCTCGCCGGCGTCGGGTGAGGGCCGGCCGTCGTTCTACTCAGGTGAGGGCTTCCCTCGCCGGTCCAGACGAAGGCTTCCTTTGCCGGCCCAGGCGAGGGCCTCCCTTACCGGCGTCGGGCGAGGGCTACCCTCGCCGATGTCGGGCGAAGGCGACCCTCGTCGGCCCAAGCGAGGGTGGCCCTCGCCGGCGTCGAGAGAGGGAAGCCCTTGCCTGGGCGGGCGAGGGTCTCCCTCGCCTGAAGGCGTGGGCGACCCTCGCCCGCCCAGGCGAGGGCTTTCCTCGCCCGACGCCGGCGAGGGCGGCCTACGCCAGATTCGGCAAGGGTGGCCCTCGCTTGACGCCGGCAAGGGCGGCCCACGCCAAATCCGGCGAGGGTTGCCCTCGCCGGGGAAGAAAAAAAAAATAAAAAAAGGAAAAAAATTCAAAAATTAAAAAAAAAAAGCCATATAATTTCCACGTGTACAAGTTATATTATTTTTTGAAAAATATAAATGTAACGTCAGCTTTTTTGCTGGAATTTTGGCCGGAGTCACTAAAGTGATTTATTTTTTTCGATTTTAGCACCAAAGTGATCCGAAAAAAAGTTATGGCACCAAAGTGATCGCCGTACACAAGTTATGATACCAATAGTGTCCTTCTGCCTAATGTTGATGGATCTAATGTTGACACATCAATTTCTGACAATAACATCCTTAACCAGAGCAATTCACCTATCACATGTGCCATAGCTCTATATTCTGCTTCAGCACTTGATCGAGAAACCACATGTTGTTTCTTACTTTTCCAGAGAACTAAATTGCCTCAAAGAAATACACAATACCCTGATGCAGATCTTCTATCAGTAGGGCATCCAGCCCAGTCTGCATTAGAGTATCCTGTAGTGTTCAAATGACCATGACTCTTAAAAAATAATCCTTTACCTAGTGTTCCCTTCAAGTTCTTAATAATTCGCAGTACAACATCCCAGTGAGTAGTGCGAGGAGAACTCATAAACTGTCTTACTACACTGACGGCAAATATATATCAAGTCTTGTAATGGTTTGATAGTTAAATTAACCTTCTAACCTTCGATATTTCACTAGATCATGTAACGGTTCTCCATGTTTTGTATCAAGCTTCACATTAGGCTCCATAGGTGTATCAACTAGTTTTACTCCAAGAAATACAACCTTATTAAGAATATCAATTACGTATTTTCGTTATGATAAATTAATACTTGCCTGTGAATAGGCAACTTCAATCCCAATAAAATATCGTAGACGTCCCAAATCTTTAGTATCAAATTCTGTGTGTAGAAACTGTTTAAATTGTTGGTTACCATCCGAATCACTACCGATGATAATAATATCATGCACATATACCACTAGAAGTACACAACCAACTGAGGATATGGAACTAAATACTGAATGATCGACTTGACATTGTTTTAACCTAAACTTGGTAACTGCATCAGTGACCTTACCAAACCAAGCACGAGGAGATTGTTTAAGTCTATATATGGCCTTATGTAAATGACATACCAAATACTCCCCTTGAGCAACAAACTCAGATGGTTGCTTCATATAGACTTCTTCAGCTAAATCACCATGTAAAAATGCATTTTTGACGTCCAATTAATGAAGATGCCAGCCAAAGTGTGCTGTTAGGGATATAAAAATACGAACAGATGGAATTTTGGTAATAGGTGAGAAAGTATCATCATAATCAATACCATATATTTGAGTATATCCTTTGGCAACTAATCTAGCTTTCAATCGATCAAGGGTCCCGTCAGGGTGAATCTTAACAGTAAAAACCCAACGACAACTAACAGGTTGTTTCCATTAGGTAAGGGAGTGAGTTGCCAAGTACGATTCTCAAGAAGTGCTTTCATTTCATTTTCCATGGCGTGCCGCCATCCAGGATGAGCAAGAGCTTCAGGAACACTGCTAAGCACAGAAATAGAGGACAAAGAAGAGACAAAGGTAGAAAAGGTAGGAGACGAACGATCATATGATATGAAATTGGACATGGGATGATGAGTACGAAGACAAGAAGAAAGATCAGGATAGTGAGTATAGCGATCCCTAGGACGACCAACATAAGATCTTATACCTTTTCAAAGAGTAATGGGTTGATCAGGATTAGAGGATGGTGCGACAACTGGTGGAGCAACAGATGAATCACATGTTTGTAGGACCTGTACCATCATGGTAGGAACTACATTACGTCGATGATATGTGCGCTCAGCAAATTGAAATCCTGTTGATGGTACTGGAGGCATAGAGAATGGAGGAAGTGCAGGGAGGACATACTCACTACCCTCATTAGCCACCGCAGGTACAGACTTAGTATCATAATAAGCCTGATCCTCAAAGAAAGTTACATCAGCTGACACAAAAAGACGACGACGAGTAGGACTATAACATTTATAGCCCTTTTGAGTATGAGAATATCCTATAAAGACACATTTCTCGGCATGAGAATCTAACTTTTCTAAGCCGGGAGTAAGGCGATGAACAATGGAAACACAACCAAAGACACGCAAAGGTAATGCAAAGGGGGGATGATTTGGATGTAAGATAGAAAATGGTGTCTCCCCTTCAAGAGCAGAAGTTGCAAGGCGATTAATTAAGTAACAAGCTGTAAGTACAGTATGACCCCAAAAATGTTTAGAGAGATGCATATGAAACATAAGACATCGAGCAACATTAGGGAGATGACGATTTTTACGTTTAGCTACACCATTTTGCTATGGAGTGTATGAACATGAAGTTTGATGAATAATACCATGAGAATCAAGGAAGGATTTAAAACCAGTAGTGGAGGCAAGATATTCTTTTGCATTATCTGATCGTAAAGTTTTAACAGAGATATTATACTGATTCAATACTTCATAATAGAATAGGCGAAAGCAATGAAATATCTCAGTATGATCTTTTATTAAAAATAACCAAGTCATTCGGGAAAAATCATCCACGAATGTAAGAAAGTATCCGAAACCAAAAGTATTAGAAATACGACACGGACCCCACACATTTGAGTGAACTAACTCAAATCGATTAGAAACATGACTCTGAAAACGAGAAGGAAAAGATGCCCTATGATGTTTACCAAACTGACAAGCTTCACATTGAAATGAACTCACATACACAAACTCTGGAAATAAATGCCAAAGAATGTTTGGTGGTGGATGACCAGCTCGACAATGCATGCGATACACATTAGATAATGCTCGCTTTCCAACAACAGCAGCAACCATCTGTTTATCAAGATGGTACAAGCCATTTGATTCATGTCCCCCACCAATCATCTATCCAGTCCTTAAATCCTGAAAAACACAATGAGACGCGAAGAAGGTTACTGAACAATTCAGTTCCTTGGTCAATGAGCTAACAGAAATCAGATTATATGCAGATTTGAGGTGTAAGACAGATGACATAGAGAGAGAGAAGGACTTAATTGAGCAACTCCAACGCCATGAACATGAGATTGGGAACCATCGGCTAATGTAACAGAATTAGACAGACCAGGAGATGTAGAATGAAAAAAAGATAGTAGCTTAGGTTTACTCGTAATATGATGAGTGGCTCCAGAGTCTATGACCCAGGAGTCTGACAATATAGACATTAAACAAAATGAACTACCTTGGGAAGTCTGTGCCAGAGTTGCAGTGGGAGCTGAAGAGCTTGTCACCTGTTGAGAGCAAACCCATGCATCATATTCAGCTCGCGACAATGTGATGGTATCACCTGTTACCATGCACAGTTGGAGGTTCTGGTGATGCTAATGCCATAGAATCAAAATATGTAGCAACAGTAGGTCAAAGCTCGGGATAAATATTGTAACAATAAGCCTCTGTATGGCTTGTTCTCTGACAACGGGTGCAATAGCGAGAGCCACAACACCAATACTACCATCACGACCACCACGACTACCATCATAGCAAAACCTCGTCCACAACCCCACTAACAAGACCTCGGGTTCCACGTCCAATATTGCCATGTGAAACCATAGCACGGGTCTCCAAAGTTGGGGTTGAAATCTTCTCAGTAGGCATTGAACGAAGAGCCCAAGAGAAAACCAAATCTACTGTAGGAAGAGAGCTCTGAGAAGTAATTTGTTGACGAAACGAAGAATATTCAGGTCCCAAAGCCTTGAGAAATAGTATTATCCAAAGATCCTCTTGTCTTTTGGTAAGAGTGGTGGCATTGTTTGAAGCTGGAAGATAAGTTTCCAACTGTCTACATAAAGTCGTGAAACGAGCATAATATTCAAATAATGACTGATCTCCAAGCTTAAGATCAAAGAGTGCCTCCCATGTATCACAAACTCATGTCATGTTATTTTGTCCAGAATACAGTAAGGCACATTTATCCCAAATCTCCTTAGCTGTGCTACATTGAATAATGTCGCGACCTAAATTTCTTATGCTAATGGATTATTAAGTCTCGACTTAACTCATGCTCTCCCAAGCTCTACCAATTCGTAATTTAAGATTTAAGTTTTTAACATGCAAAGTTTTCATACTTGGAGTCGCCACTAATCTATTTGTGGTAGGTCGATTAGAAACCTAAATAAAATATAAAGAGATATGTTTTATTCCTACGAACTAGAAATTCTAAGCTCGGGGGTTTGATTACACTAGATCTAATCTAACACCATTTCGATACCTTTTCTTTTCAAAAAAATGTTTATGTGGGCAGTCTGAATCTATTTTATTACCTAATTACTAACATGTGAGATGTTCATGCGGGTGCGCAAACCACCAATTAAACACTCAAGAAAGTAATAAATAAATTACAAGATTAGGAGAATGATATATCTTAGAGCAACACAAGCATATGCATTGTTAGTAAAAAATCACACATACAATCCTAATATGATTTCTAATTAATAAAGCAAGGCACTCAAGATGTTCTTTAAGATTTGCATTTTATTAAAATGCAAACTAACATATATGCAATGACGTGAAAAAAATGACATGCAATTAATGTAATCTAGCATGCAAACTATATGTTATGCGATGACGTGATCTAATTTTAATGACTGACAAATGATTTATTTTTGGTATTTTTTCAATGAAATTCGAAATAAAAAAATAACCTAAATAATCTATTAGGATTAGAATAACACCTAATTTAAACTAGAAAATAAATTATCTCAAGTCCTAATTTAAATTAAATAATTATCCTATCTTCTAGATACATTTAGGGTTCCTTAAACATGCAAAACTTTTAATTTAAATCCTAACTAACATATTTTTAGATTTTCTTTATTAAAAAATCAAACAAAGATAACAACAGCATTCAAACAATCCACAAGATTCTTTTTATCAAATTTAAATTAGGAAAAAAAATCAAACTAACGGTCATATCTATAGGGTTATAGATATTGACGGAAAGCTGATTGTTCAAATTTGGAAAGCAAAAAAATCTATTATTGTATCCAAGTGATTATGGATAAGATAACGATTTTTCATATCACCGCGTATCGTACCTTAGGGATAAGGTCGGATAGTCGTCTAGATACGTTGTCAAATTAGGAAAAATTCTTAATTTTGAGTAGTTTAGAACATTGTGGACAAAGCAAGCATTATCCTAAGGTATCTAGTCAATCACGCAATATTCACGGAATATTCAAAATATTCAAATTAAAAATTTAAATATTCTAAAAATATACTGGATAGAAATTTTTACTTGATTTGCGAATTTCTTTCCAAATTTGAATTTGCGGCGGATCGGGATCATAGATTTGGACGGTGAATGATGGCTCTCAATGGATCACCAGCGGCTTGGGCTACTAGCATGAATCGACTCAGTGGTGGTGTCACGGATCAGTGCAGCTAGCTCGGTGGTTCGACCAACAATTGAGTGTGTCGCGGCTATTGGGCAAGCGAGAAGACGAGTTGCCGTGGGAGTTTATTGAGGTTGTCGGTCTTGGACCACGCTGAATGCCAGAAAGCTTTTCAATTCCAAGGGCTGCACCTGCACGCATTAAACACACTTACCCTTAATCACCACGTCAGAATTTTTACCACTTGTGTTCTTCTTGTTCGTGAATGATCCAAGTGCACTCCTCTAGTACTTTTCATCCCTTCACTCACAAATCACACTCGCGGAGGGTCTCGGTCACAGTAGCTGCAACGTCAATGTTGGGGAGCACGGCAGTGTCAAAGTCGGGAGATGCAGCAACTGGAAGCAGCGGCGCGCAATGGCGGTAGTGGGCTCGTCGGCGTGGAGGCAGTAGTGACGGCAAGTGGAGATCGGCACAGTAGCGGCAACTCACAGACGTCACTTGATCGATATGGTAGTGGACGTCAGGCAACAGCGGCGGCGAGCATGGCGTAGGCATGGGCGACGCGGCGGCGGTTGTACACGTACGCGGCCGACTCTCTCTCTCCCTCAAATCTCACGTGTGTTTCTAGCTCTCTTTAAAAAATTTTGATCTTCGAAATAATGAGATTCCCCTTCATTGAAGGGTATAATCACATATTTATATTGCAACCTTAGGTTAATTGACGGGGCTTCCTAATCCTAATGGGCTTAGACTTAGGCTTTATCATTTAATTTAATTTTAATTCCAAATGGGCTAAATTAATTTGGGTTGATTTAATCTCAAATTAAGATAACCAGAGCCTTCTAGACTTGTGAATTTCGGCCCCTAATCCCTTGAGTGAGCCGAGTTTCACTCAACCCTCGAACTTGGTTTATGCGATAGAATTTTAGCTTACTCGCCACCGCTGGTTTGATGTGGAATGCAATTAAACTATATGATTCTAAATTATATGCTATGCGATTTTGATATTTTTATTTAGGGTTTAAAATTTAATCCCCAATGTCCTGTGCAATTAATCACTAAATGGTGCACCAAAATTTAGGTGTCAACAAATAAAATGAGGACTAATTTTTGAGTCCATACTATTCAATAACAATGTACGTATCAAGGCATCAACATCAATCTAATCAGCAACCTTACTCTGATCTGATTGGGTCTCAAACGTAAGATAATCCATTTGTTTGGTAGCAGTAAGGTAAACCTCAACAGCTTTAGACCAAGATGCATAATTGGTACCATCCAACTTGACTGAAGTCAATTGTAAATGTGGTAATCCAACGGAGGATGCAGCAGTAGCCATTAATAAGCTAAATATATGATTGAACCCATAAACAATGTCACAACAACTAAGTATTCAACTCCAATAACAGTCTTCAAAACACAATCAGTCAAACGTAATCACCAATATGAGGGTTCAATCGAATCACAACTAGTCATCACAATTCATGGAAAAATCATATAACCATCGAGTCAATGTTAAAGAGTTACCACTTTCATAAGAGAGGATTAAATAGTCTGAGATACTATAGCTATTGGACAGTGGTCATCGCTGCATTGGATAATATAGCTCCTGTTCTGTTTTTTTTTTTTTGGAAAAGCCTAGCTACTGTTCACAGTAGCCGCATGACCAAAAACAGGGGCACCTTCATTAGAACTTGAACACAATACTCTGGAGGAATGCTGATCGACCAATAACCCAATGCAATTGTAAGTCTCCACGACCCACAAACACCACCAATTAAAAGACCAACCATTACCTAAAATTCACTTCAGCACAGTACCCATGAATCTCAAAAAGAAAGGAAGAAACCCTCTTAATTCCAAACTCTATCACTGCCGACAAGTTTCCTCAGTACACTACAACATCCGACACCGACAACATCGGGCGACATCCAGTGCAATACTTTAACAAAAGCAACTTTAGATATTCATGTGTTGGCCAAAAGATTATAGACTTGGTGACAGATGGATCATATTAATTCATGGGGACATGAAGAATCTAGCAACAATAGTCAGCGATGGCGAGGCAGTGTAAGCAGAGACAACGAGCAGTGTTGCACGAGCAACGCGAGAGCAGCAGAAGAGCACACGCGAGCGCGAGGATCGCGTGCACGAGGGTCACGTGAAGGTGGAGCCCATCGCGGCGGCAATGGTGACGATGGCCGACGGTTCCGGCGGCTAGACGATGACGGCAAGTGGATTAGGGTTAAGAGTGAAGCTCTGATGCCATATTTGAGAGGATAATGAATTGTTTCTATTCAATGAAGGAATTACAATATATATGTTTAATATAATGCGAAACCCTCTAAACACAATATTACAATTCTACCCTGCTTATGATATTTCTAACAGTGTCAAAATAGCTAAGTGTCCATGTAAATGTTTTTGTAAGTTTTCATTATGATCCTAAGCTAATCCTATCCTATTCTAGGAAAGCAATTAACACTCAATGAATTGAAATGCGGTGCGTAAAATAACACCCAATGAAATGAAAGGACGAATTATCCTAATGCAGGAAAAGAAAACCTGCAACTCGTCAAGTAATTATTACAAAACCAAATTGGAAAACTCGAGACATGGTTGGGCGACATGCATTGGTATAAAATGAGACTGGATTGTACATCGGCCTTTAATCTCCATTCTTAAAGGTTTCGGCCACCTCCTTCATGGATCACCTCGGTGATGTCGATTTTTATCGAACTCATATATCCGAACAAATAACGTGCAAATATACAATCAAAACAAGAAATTAAACATATACTTAGGCCAAACGACCTTGTTTTTCAATCAATCACACAAGGGATAAGTAAGCCTCGCAAGGATCGCTCATTTAATTACGGTCCAAATTCAAGCGGGTTCTATTTAGACCTAATTGACTTAACAAATGAAGTATGATTGGCATGCTTCAAATCTTTTTCCTTTTTTTTTATATCTTTTTCAAAAAAGACTACCACATTTTTCATGCGAAATTAGATCTAGACTAGAATTAACACTAAAATCTAGTGAAATTTAACCAAAAAACTAATTTCTAAACCTTTCCTAACTTTTTTGAATTTTTCGAAATTTTTTAATTTGTTAATTATTATTTTGATTCCGGAAAATGGTTGACCCGGTCTGATTCGGCGGTCTGATCTTTCCTCAACCTTTCCTAAATTGACCCGGTCCGATTCGGCGGTCTGATCCGGACCGTGGGTCTTGGTTGGGCTTGTCTTTTGGGCCCAATCCACACGTGGCCTTTTCTTGATAGGATTGGGCTTTTCCAACAAATCAGGCCCAAACTTCTAATTCCCCTTAAAACAATTCAAGCCCCCCAAGGCTAACTCAGCCCACCCGCTCAGCCCAGTTTAATAGAAACCTCCAGCCCACGAATTTTGAACCCACATTACTTACGATCCGATCAAGCAAACAACCCCGACCCGGATTAACAGATCCGGGCCGACTCATCCGAATTTTCTATTTTCTTTTCTGATTTTATTATTATTATTTTATTCTCTTCCCTCCCCTTTAGTGTTCATCATCTTCTTCCTCACGTTGTTTTCTTCCCCGAGGACTCCTCCTTCCTTGAAGCTTCACCGAGAGCGATTTCCTTCCCCGGCCATCGGCCACCATCTCGAGTTGTCAGAACAATGCCGCCTATGCCGACAACCACTCCCAGTCGGTCGTCACGTCACCCCGACGAACCCATTCCGGTCCGGTGACGTTCGCCACCGTAACGAGCATAAAAGACAAACAGCCATTCCAGACAAATTAAACACACATGTGCACACTAAAGATTGAGGAAATATGGACCGACTGTGGCGGCCTCAAACCGCGGGCAACGGTCTGGCGAGGGGATGGATTTCCGGCGACAGGGGTGCGTTCATCGATGGGCCACTCGGGAAAGTGATTTTCATGTCACAAAATTGAAGGAAACCACAAAGAAACCACAAAGTCAGTCACCATTCTACGCATGTGAGAACTAGTCAAGTATAAAAACGGAGTTCTAAACATCGGTTCCCCAAAAAAGTCATTCGGATTTCTATTTAGACATTTTATCGAACACTCGGTACGCTTTTCAGCTGGGGAGAGATTTTTTTTTTTGGTTTCATTCTCTCTCCCGAAAATCTGCCTCAAAACTCCCTCGGGTTTGCCCTTTTGTCCACCCCCGGTTTATTCCCCCTTTCGTCCGCTCTCTCTCTTCCTTGTCCATTCCGTCTCTTGTCCGTGTCTTTTGTGAACAACGTGAGGGAGAGGGAAAATGAAATGGAGTGCCGGGCTTGAGAAGAAAGGAAAGAAAGAAATAGAGGGCCAAGCCCAGACAAAAATAAAGGGAAGAAAAATAATCAAAGAGGGGCTGGGCCTTAAACAAAAAGTGATAGCAAAGGGACCGGCTCAATCGGGCGGGTCGAGCCAAACCAATCCCCTTTTCTTTTTCTTTTTCTTTTTAATTTTCTAATAATTTGACTATTTCATCTTATTGTCCCTCTTTTATACTATCTTGCTTTTTAAGCGCCGGTTTACCGGATTAGCAAAATCAGGTGTCAACAGCAGGTAGTTGGATTTTATTGTCTTGCCACTGAGCAACCCTTTGGCTTCCCTCGATATCGCCACTATGTCCACTACGTGTAAATAGCTTTGTAGCCTTAGTTTAGGCCAAATTTTCACATACATCAAGTGTTGGACAAAATGTTTGGAAGAAATGGAATCGAATTATAGTCGGATTTTGAGATGTGTAATCACTCTCTTTTAGGATCAATTTGTCCCACGAAGTTGTTATAGGTTACTGAAAAATTTCTTTTAGGATACAACAAAGTCACGGTGAGAATACTGGATAGCAATTTTGGTAAATCTCTTTAAACTTTCTGCAAAACAATTGAAAAATTGTTGTCTCCTTTTGTTTCCAAGTAAGACGAAATTGAAGGAAGTTGAGTAAATAAAAATGGAACAGAAATGTCCTATATATAATACAAATAGAACACACCTCTTGGTGTCTAAACTGCCAATACGGACATACCCATTCATGTCCAAAAAATTGCAATTCGGACATACCTCTTTGTGTGTGAAAACCGTCGTACTGACACAACTCTTTATGTCTGAAAAATTACAATTCGGACACAACTTTTCAAGCATGAAAACTGTCAATTTTGGATGTACCTTTTTGTGTCTTAAAATGGACAATTGTCCGAACAGTCATAAGTCACAAAAAAAAAGTTGATTAAGGCTTAATTTAGTCTGCAACACGCAAGTGTGCAAAGTGCTAAGTGTGCCAAATGATCACACCAAAATCACACACCTGCCTGCAAGTATTGTGGAGCCTAGCCCACTGACCCCTTTTCTCCATTTATAATAGTAGATAACACTTCAACTTTTAAAGAGACCAGAACTTTCATTTCTTTCCTATGTGGGACAAAGGAAAATACCTTATTTGTTTGTTTTACAAACACCAACAATAAGCACAAAAAACCATAAGTTGTACATAGCAGAAAGGGCGGTGTTTCTGTATTTGTTTTCAATAGATAATTTAAGAATCTCTTCAACTTCTAATTTTTGGACCAACCATATGAAACATGTGTATTGTGTCGTTAGTGGCCATTAGGTCGATGGGGAAGGTGAATCACATTATTGTGCTCTTGCGTGTAAGAAGTTAATATTCCACATTATTTCTGCAATGTATCTACCGGAGTAATGAGAGCTATCAATGAGTTTGGCATCTCCGATAAATTCTTTAGCTTCTCTTTAGATAATGCCAAAACACCTCCTCGATTAGGAGTTTGGTCCAATACCTAAATCCTACATGCAATGGGATTTTCTTCCTTACGCAGTATGTGTGCTATTGCATTAACTTATGATTGCAAGATGGTCTCTGCTAGATTTATGATTTTGTAGCCACCATATGTGGGTGGATTCAATATATAAAGTTCATCCCACTCAGGTATCAAGAGTTAGAGGTCCTAAACATGACACAAGGAAGCTAAGTTGAGAAATTCCCTCTACACTTGAGAACGAGGTGAAATTCAACGTACAAAAGGTTAAAGAAGGCATGCAAGGTAATGTTTGTGCTGAAGCTTTACTCCGCTGTTCATAGCAAAAGTTAGGGGTGAGCAGCGATCCAAGGTCAACCCTAGACCGTCCCAACCTGGTCGTTCCTGGTCTGGTTCCTAAGGGGACTGGGCTGGTCATTGGTCTTGTGACCCTCGGAATCCGCACTATGCGGATTGGTTTTCGGTCTTGGAACTTTAGAGTTGGTCCAATCCAGACCAACCCTATTTATATGGATATATATTTATATATTCTTTATCACTCTTCGTTTTTTGCCGTTTAAAATAGAAAGTTAAAAATCCTATTGCCTCTTTGTTTTGGTTGAACGTTGCCTCTCTTTGCCAAGCTAAGTTTGCTCGTCTCTCCATGCTCGCCTCACGAATGTTGCTCAGCTGCTTAGCTAATGACATCGCTCACTTCTCTTGGCCCGCCTCACAAATGCAACTCACTCACCTCTCTTCCCTCGCCCCATGAACACAGCTTAGCCAGTGGGTTCCCAGTCCATGCTTGATTTGAGAGCTTCAAGCTCGTGTAAGTTTTCGATTTGTGCTAGGTATTTATTTTTCCACTTTCACTTCTCGATTTGTGCTTGATCTGAGAGCTTTCAAGCCCATGTAATTTCCCGATTTGTGCTGACTATTTATATTTCCCCTTTCACTTCCCTATTTATTCTTCTTAGAGAGCTTTATGCTCGTTAGAAAAATCTCTTTCTTTTTGGCAAGTACAAATTTCTGTTGTTGCCTTATCTTAGGGTTTTGTTTGATTTGTACCGATATTCATAGTTTATATCATATTGTAGATCTATACATAATTTCAAATAGTGCGTTTGTCCTTTCAAGGAATGCAAAAAACGAAACAAAAAAAAAAGAATCGGTTGGTCTCGGGTTGATCTTGGAACTGGACCAAACCCATAGGGTCAGTCCGGTCCCCAGTCCCAAGCTCTACAAGATCGGGTCCCTAGTCCCAAAATTCGGGGACCAACATTGTGCGGGTTGGTTCCTAGGTTAAATGTTGGTACAGACTTAAGAACTAGGTGAAATTCAATGTGCAAGATGTTAAAGAAGGCATTGAGAGGAGATGGGTATGTTAACACTCTACTCCACCACTCATAATGGAAGTGACGTTCTCTCGCCTTTGACACCACGACTTGGAGTGTTGCTAAAGTCTTTACGGACTTCATGTTGGTTTTTGGCAATGCGACAAATACTTTCTCCATAGTGTTTATCCATCAAGCAACCATGCCGTTTCATTTCTTTATAAAACGTTGGTTGAATTGGGGTGCAACGAGGGTGATTTCTTCTTCAATTAAGCATTTTTGGCAATGAAAGTGAAATTCCTCAGATATTACAAGGACATTCTACCTTTTTTTTTTTTTGGTGTCCACTAGCTTAGATTCAAGATTCAAGTTGGAGGGGTTCGAAATTCTCCTTATCCATATGACAAAAAATGTGCGACTAAGTGAGGAGGTCCAAGTGGAGCATCTATTGCATGTTGGATACACCTGTGGGTTCAATACAATGAACTCCACCCTAGGACGAAGATGACGCCCAGTAGTGCCCGGAAATTTGTATAGTCTTTGCTTGTCAGAACAAAAAACATCCCAAGCTTTTCGTTCACTCTTCATCTTCATCTATCAATGAGGTGGCGATGTATTTGACGTCAATTATTCCAATTATCTTGAAAAAGTTGGCGAAGACAACGTTGCCAATTATTTCCACTATGGTGCACAACTATAGCGAATTAATACAAAGATGGAACAGACAAAGAAAAGAGAAGATGGACAAAAGTTTTACGTGGTTCGGTCGATCAAGAAAAAGTTTTTTGGAAGCCTACATCCACGGTAGAAATCCCCATATTTCTTAGCTTCTTGGGGGAGATTCATTTTCCTTAAATAAAAAGAGTAGATCATAGTTGCTAAACATGGCCTGTGATTTTTATGGTAAATACAACTATTGCATATTGGACTTTGATCCTCAATCTTATCATGATTTGGCATGCGTATCTCGCCAACATTCCCCCTCCAAGTTGGGGCAAAGATGTCTTATGAGGTCAACTTGGCTAACATTTATTGAAATACTCCTTTAGAAAGGGGTTTGATAAACATATCAACAGGTTGTTCTTTGCTTCGAACGTAAGGAGTCTTGATAGTTCTGTCCTTAACTTTCTCTCCAACAAAATGACAGTCGACTTCTATGTATTTTGTTCTTTCATGGAAGACCGGATTTGATGCAATGTGAGTTGCTGCATGGTTATCACAAAATAGCTTCATAGGAGCACGTGGTCCTTCAAGACCGAAGTCACTCAATAGCAAGCGAAGCTAGACCAATTCATATGTGGCAAATGCCATAGCTCTGTAGTCTGCTTCAGAGCTAGAACAAGCAACCACACTCTGCTTTTTGCTTTTCCACGTAACGAGATTACCTCCTACAAGAGTACAAAAACTGGTGGTGGACCTCCTACAACTTTTGTGTGACCATGTTTCTTCATAAGAATGCCACGTTCCGGACATGACTTCAAATGCCTCAATATATGGTCGACAAATTCCATGTGACCTTCGATAGGAACATGCATAAATTGACTTACAAAACTAACAGGATATGCAATGTCTGCTCAAGTGATAGTCAAATAAATTAGCCGACTAGCTAATCTCTTAAACTAGCCAAACTCTTGGAGAGGAGTAGTAGTTTTCATCACTTTGTTCCCATAGTGTAGGAGACTCTACAGGTTTCGCACCCAATTTTCTTCTTTCTTTTAACATATCCAATGTATATTTTCTTTGAGAGAGAAACAGACCTTTACCGGAACTGGCAACTTCAATTCTAAGAAAATATCGCAACCGACCCAAATCCTTGATATCGAATTTGTCATGTAAATAATTTTTGACAATTTCAATCTCTTGTAGATTATCACTGGTAATGACAATATCATCGACATAGATTAATACTACCGCAATTTCTTTAGAATTTTTCTTAACAAATAGAGAATGATCGGACTTACCTATTTTAAATCTAAACGTTGCAAGGGCAGTACTCAACTTTCTATATCATGCTCGAGGTGACTGCTTGAGACCATAGATTGCTTTCTTGAGTTTGCAAACAAATACTTGATCTTTTAAGGAGTGACTTGGAGGGAGGTCCATGTACACTTCTTCTCCAAGCTCTCCATGAAGGAACGCATTTATTAATGTTCATTTGGAATAGAGGCCAACCACAATTGACAGGAATTGACATGAGAACTCTGACAGTATTTATTTTTACTATAGGAATAAACGTTTCTTTGCAGTCTATCCGTATTTTTGGGTCTATCCCTTGGTCACCAATCTAGCTTTGTGTCTTTCAATTGAACCATCAATTTTGTACTTGATCTTGTAAATCCATCGACAACCTATAGGACGTTTTCCAATAGGTGATGGAATAATATCCCAAGTTTGATTTTTGTCCACAGCTCAGAGTTCCTCATCCATGGCCTTTCTCCACATAGCTGATATGTGCTCTTCAAGAAAGTTTGCATGCTCAATGTTTGTATTTATAGCTGATAGGAAGGTACAAAACTCTGGAGAGATGTAATCATAACAAATAGAAGCCTATATGGGATAAGTTGTAGATGACTGATAATACGTGATAAAGTCTCAAAGACGAGTTGAGGGTTGAGATGCTCGGGTTGATTGATGAACTGAAGCTATTTCCTAGACACAGTCAGGAACTAAAGCAATTGTGTCTTGATTAGGAGTGCCTTTCCCATTTCTCTGGTTTTTCTCAATCACCAAATCATCATAAACAATCAGTATGGGAGCAAATTCCATATCGAATCCACTATAATCATAGTTATTAGTATTGTCACCACTATTCTCCCCTTGAATTTGATCCCTAGAAGGAAAATACATGTGAGTTTCATCAAACGTAACATCGCAAGAAATAAGAATTTTTTGGTGGAAGGGTTAAAGCATTTATAACCCTTTTTTTTTGGTAAAGTTTTTTTTTGGGCAAAGGCCCTTTTTAACACTAGAATATCCCAAAAAATGCATTTGTGTGCATGAGGATCTAATTTACTCTCTAATGAAGTGTGAACGTAGTACACACTATCGAATATATGGAGATGAGAGATTAATCGACTGGTAAGGAGCACTTCCATAGGAGATTTGTATTGCAACACCTTACTAGGAAGATAATTGATCAAATAACAACTTGTTAGAACATCATCCAACCAAAAAAGTTGAGATAAGTTTCGATGAATCAGAAGGGATCGTATTACCTCAAGGAGATGATGGTTTTTCCTCTCTACAACCCCATTTTGTTGGGGAGTCTTAACACATGAAGTTTGGTCTATAATACTTAGAATTTTGAGAAAAGACTCAAAGGAGTGATTGGTATATTTAGTCCCATTATCAGTATGCAATATTTTAATCTAATCACCATACTGTGTATGAATCATTCGAGTAAATACCTTGAAGACTGTCAACATTTTACTTTTAGAGGAAAGCAAATATAGCCAAGTAGTACGAGATTTATCATCTACAAATGTCATAAAATCCTTAAGACCATCTCGAGATTCAATTGGTGCATTACCCCAAACATCCATATGAATCAACTCAAATAGTTCAGATGCATTATTTTTCTTTTGAGAAAGAGGGAATCTATGCTGTTTAGGAAAATGACAAGTTTCACAAGAGCTTGAATCTAGAGAAAAAGTAGGATCAATAGATCGCAACACCCGATCTGATGGATGCCCTATATGACAATGCCATAGTTGAGATGTTAAGCCTTTATCCTAGTTAGCAACCAAAACCATACAAAAAAAATCAACAGTGTGTAGCCCCTTTTGAAATTGACCTTCACCAATCTTCCTCCCTATGATTCTGTCCTGAAAGATAAACTTATCACGAGAAAATGTACCATTGCAATTTTGATCCCTGGTAATTTTGGTAACAAATAACAAGTTAGAAGATAACAAGGGCCCAAATAACACATCAGAAGAGTTGGAAAATAAATCCATTTTCCCAACCCCTTGAACAGGGATATTTTCACCATTGGCAACCATAATAGGAGAGGAGAAACCTGCAGGAACCTCACACAGATGAGTTATCAAATAAGAACTACCACACTTGTGGTTAGTTGCTCCTGAATCAATTATAAAATGGTTCATAGAGGATGCAGATAGGGCAAAGACATTACCAGAAGTTTGAGCCATGTTTCCTGAGTTAGAACTTGGTTGAGACACACCATTGGAGGACATTAGTTATTGGAGTTGCAAGGTTATTTGTCCTAGAGATTAGTAGTGACCTGATTGGTAACTTTAGGATCTTTAGTTTTATTTGTAGTCTAGTCTTTACTGGGTTGTAAGTGAGGGTGTAGTTCCAAACAAGGATCCTGTGTATGCCTATCTTTTTTGCAATTGAAACAATGAACTAGGTATTATGGCCATGAACTTTGCCTTTGCCACCACTAAAACGAGTGCCACTACCAGTTTGGTTGCCAACATTAGCTGCATTAGCCGAACTCTCTACCAGTTCTACCCCTAGTTTACGTTCAATATTCATCACCCTTCGACTAGTTTCTTCTTGTTGAATAGTCGCATATACATTAGCAAATGATGTTAGAGTAGCACTCATAAGAATTCGCTCTTAACATTTTCATATTCAGGTCGAATACTAGCAAGCAATTGAAATATGCGATCTTGTCAATAGATTGAACTGGGGGAAGATACTGTCGGAATTCATCCCATTTTCGTTTGAGATTGCCAAGATGTTTAGTAAAAGATTGGCCAGAGGCTTGCTCAGTATGACCAATCTCTTGTTGCAATTCAAAAATCCAGGAAGCATTATTTTGATGTCCATACATATCACGAAGAGAGTCCCATAGGGCCTTTGCAATCTCGGAACATGCAAAAATCTCATAGATATGAGGATCCATGAAATTAAAAATCTAGCTTGCCACTCGGCATATTTAGGACTAGTGATAGGAATGGGCTTAAAGCATTTAGGTTTCGGATTTTGATCTCATTATATTATTCAACAAAAGGGTACCTGTACCCGAAACTGACACAGGTGGATAGGTAGAGAATACCTAGGGGTACTATCGCATCTGGTGAATTCAATACTAGATGCCTGTTGGCATTTCAGCCTTCCTTCTCCTTTCAGGGCCTATACAAAAGAGAATATGATCAAGCCATCAATATACCCCAACTTCGATCTGCCTTCAAGAGCGATTGTAACTGCTAGAGACCAGAGGAGGTAATTGTGACCATTAAAAAGGATAGAGGTAAGTTGCGTACTCATTTCATTCGAGCTAAAACAACCCAAATCGGTGGTAATAGAGGTGCTGGTCATTATGCAAAAACGAACAAAAATCGAGAGAACTTAACTAATTATAAAGACAAGGTGCAACAGCCAATGAAGCAACAGGAAGCGCAGGAGATTGATATCGATCTTGTCTACTCTGATACCATATAGCGAATTAATACGAAGATGGAATAGACAAAGAAAAGAGAAGATGGACAAAAGTTTCATGTGGTTCGGTCGACCAATAAAAAGCTTCTTGGAAGCCTACATCCACGGTAGGAATCCCCATATTTCTTAGATTCTTGAGGAAGGTTCATTCTCCTTAAATAAAGAAGAGTACATCATAGTTGCTAAACATAGCCTATGATTTTTATGGTAATTACAACTATTATTTATTGGACTTTGATCCTCAATCTTGTCATGATTTGGCAAGCGTATCTCGCTAGCAACAACTTATTAAACCCATCGTGTCTAGGTACCATCGAAGTTCACATTCAATACTAGCAAACAGATCATATTACATAATAGGTGTAGTTTGACTACAAAATATATAGAAATGACCGTCTATGGCATGCTTGGTTGTTGGAAGAATGGAATCCAGCCAAAGATGCATAATGTAAATAAGAAGCAAATGACGAGACTATATCATCCGAATCATGGTGGAGACACAAGAGCAGAAAACACAATTCAGTAAACATTCTCTTAGGTGTAATTGTGTGTAGTTGGTAATTTGGGGCAATTATACGTGGAAGTTTTTTCTCTCATTTGAAGATGTAGTTGTACTTCATTCAGGTTTAATTGAATGAGTGTTCTTCATTAATTTTTCTCAAATAATAGTTTACTTGTTTTTATATTTGAAATTAAAAAAAAATTAATTTGATCTTTTTTTTAATTTGAACTTAGTCGGAAGGACTTGATTGTATTTTCTTTCAAAAGTTTATTTATGAATACGGTGGTTCAATTGACAAATTTAGAATTGAATAGAAGGTAAAGATGAGACACTAGCAAAGTTTGCCGCAATCATAGCGATTAGCACTAAGGGCTCTAACCAATAGAAACTTATAGAATACGTCTCTTAGGAACCTCATCCACCAACTAGACCCATCCTGCTGAACCCAACCTGACAAGAACGATGCTGTGATCAACGTCGCCGCCCTCCACCTCCTCTCCCTCGTGTACCTCTCGAGGACGAATCCAATATTATGCGTCTCGAGTTCGCCCTGTTTGGACATCGAGCTTCCAATGTGCCAACCCAACACGACCGCGTCCTCAAGGGCCAAACACCCGCCTTGGCCCAAGTCCGGGGTCATGGGGTGCATCGCGTCTCCGGCTACCGTGATGTTCGCCCGGGTCAATGTCCCAAGGATGATGTCCCACGGATAACGAAACATCAATGGGGCCCACGTCAAGGTGGAAACGTCGGAGTGGCCAACGATGTCGAGGTACAATGGAGGAAAGTCTTTGGCTAAATTGTCAGCTACTTCTCTCAGTAGTAAATTTGGGTCTCCTCCTATGTCGGCACCTGAAATGTCGATGTGTCGATGTATAAAAAATTGTTAAATAAAGGTTAAGTTGTATTAGTTAAGCCTATATAAATCGGAAATAAAAAGATAAAAAGCAGCTTTTGTTAGTTCAAAGGTTTTTTTTTCTTGACTTCACAAACCAATCTAAGAATCACTAATGTTACTCTTACACAAGAAGTGTCGGTGTTAAGAAGAACAAAATGCCCTTTTATAGGCCATATGAGCAAATATAAAAGGAAATGTACCAGTACCTTTTGGAGGAGCTTTGCAAAGGAAAAACCAGTAAATCTCCTTACTGTTGAGAGGCATAAAACCAGCCTTCTTTGAAACATCCACGAATTGCTGAACCTCGTGGTTCAACCCATGGCCTTGTGGGTACACGGCCAGCCCGCGAATCGCAGCCCGGCCTGAATCAACCGACGAGCTGAGCCCTAACCAACGTGCTATCCTAGAATGCACCCCATCGCATCCGATAACAACCTACATAAATAGCACATGTTCAAATAATATATAAAATCTTCAATTAACTACAAACCATCCAAGAAGAATTGGAATAGTGTTGTCACCACTGAAATCAACAGGAGATCTTCAGTGCGAGAAGTTATGATACCTTAGACTTGATGATAGTTCCATCTTCAAGCGCGAGAATACAAATAGATGAGTCTTGTTCCACTTGGGTTCCAATGGAAGTGAGCTTTGAAGAGAAACGGATGGTATTTGGAGGCAATTCCTCTGCCAAGACCTGTAACAAGACTTTCCGGTGCACCACTCTTTGTTCATCTCCACTCCTAAGAAATATAAAAAAAGTGTAAATTCTTAAACTTTGAACATTACACAAATAGACTTTAATTCTTTCATTTAGTTACAATGATGTTATTGTTTTTTTTTTGGTAAAGTACAATGATGTTATTGTTTTTTTGGTAATGACAATGATGTTATTGTTTGTCTTATCTACTTACAAAAAACACAATTGGTTGCATAAACCATTATAAATGGTCTTGCAACTTTTTATACCCACAAACAAGAAATCCATTGGATGAAAAACAATTTTAGGGTTCTGTGAAAATTCAATGATCTTTGCGGATATTCATGTGACTTACCATAGAATTTTTGCAAAACCCCAAAATTGTTTTTTTTATCGAATGTACTTCATCTATTGTAGTGATGAATCCAATGTTTCTTTTGGAAAAAGAAAAAGAAATCCGACGTTTCTTAACCATGTCTGCATACCTTCCCGCTTAAAGTCAATTATACAGGAAATGAAGGAAACACATACGACAAATCAAAAATAGAAGATGCATTAATCGAAATGAAGAATTTTCGGAGTTGCAGTACCCTTTACTTGCATCATAACGCACTTCCTGAATGGCTTTGGTCTTCACATCGGTTACGTAACCCCTAATGCATGAGTAAAACACAAATTATGGGAAGCGTAATCTAATAAGAGTTAATTAAGTAAACGGAACTTGAAGATAGGTTCGAATATCTATGTAAAACCTATTTTCGATTATATATATAAGAACGGCAAAACCTTACTTGGAAAAAGGTGCGTAAAGGGAGGTGAGCTTGTCCGAAACCCCGAGTGCGTCGAGTGCATGCCAGGCGTTGGGAAAGAGGCCCAAGGCCGTGCCGGTGGCTCTCAGCCCCTCCGCTCTCTCCAGCACCAGTGCTCGCACACCAACCTTCTTCAGGGCCACCGCTGTCGCTAGCCCCGCGATGCCTGCTCCAATAATCACAACCTCCTCCATTTGAAAAGCAAGTTCGCTTTTTTCCTTTTTACGATCTTTTCTTCTTGTTTGGGCGAGACTATGGTGTTGATCTATTTCAGCTATTTCAGAGGGACGATTGTGTTTCTTTTTATAGCTGTTGTATGCAGTCGTGTACGTCTAATGACGTGCTCTATTTGATTTCTCGTTTGACCAGATATGTGAGCTGCAAGAATCAAAATTTTTCAGTAGAAACGAGCGCATGACAAAATGTCATTTTCTTTGACCAGATATGTGTCATTTTCCCTTAATAAAATGTTAAATGCAAAGCATCTGGTCAAAAATTATAATTGAATAAGTGGGCGGGCCTTGATTTTTTCTTTTAGAGGGAATAATACAAAGCAACGAACGGAAAAAGAAGCTCATTCGACGAAGGGACATGATGGTTGCAAAATATGACACGAAAAAAGAGTCGTAATGGTGCACAATCTGTCGCTTCAAAAGTCCTGCCCAGGAAGATAACCGGACCTCAGAGGTAACAAATCAAATAGCAAAATATCATGACGGTTATAATGCAAAATCTTTGACTTAATAGCATTAAAATAACACATCAAGTAGAGCATCTACGAGCTGATAATTTAGAACTTTTTCCCTGATTTTTTAATTCAATTTTTATATAAATAAAATTATTATCTTTATGCTTACATTCCATCATATGATATCTCTCAATTTATCCTTTACCAAGTTCTTCATTCATTCAATTCTTTGTTTATCATTATGGTATCGCAGTCAAGTTTTGATTAGTTTATTTCGCATGTGTATCGGCCCCTGCATCAAGTTCCATATGTCAAGTTTCATGTGTCACATCACTTGATTATTGGGTTTATATATTTTTCATATATATATATATATATATATATATATATATATCCCTCCACCTATTATTAAACCTCTCTTGTGCATGCATATATATATATATATATATATATATATATATATATACCCTCCACCTATTATTAAACCTGTCTTGTGCATGCACTTGATCAATTGTATTTCATTAAATATCTTGGCGCTCTTCATTATATCTTGAGCGTTGAAGTTAATTGCTTAACTGATGGACTCTTTCTCTCATAATAAAAATATGTCTCAAATCTTTTGAGTCAAGCTTACATGGCACAATGCAAGCCAATTGCTACTCCCACAGCTATCAAGCAGCCAACACTCAAGCACTGTGATAAGTCTTACACCGATACATCTCATTTTTGAAGCATTGTTTGTGCTCCTCAATACCTTACTCTCACTCACCGTTTCTCTCGCTTGGTGTCAACATTGTTTACTAATATACGTATGCGCCAACTGTTGCTCACTATCATATGGTAAAATGTAATCTCCAATATGTTCACGATACTTTACACTCTAGCCTTTGCTTCTTCTTTTTTTCCATAGTTCTCTCCATTTATTTGGCTTTGTCGATGCAGATTGGGTTGGGTGCACACTCGTTCGATATTCTACCACTAGTTATTGTACTTTTCTCAACTCAAACTGTATTTCATGGTGTACTAGGAAATAGCTCATTGTGGCCCGCTACATAGTTGAAACTGAATATCAAGATCTTGCTTCAATAGCTGCTGTACTCACTCATGCATGATGCATAACATCGGGATAAACCAACTGCAACCTTCGTTGCCTTTCTTGGACAACATCTCAGTATTATATCTCACAACTAATCTGATTTTTCATGGTAGGACTGTTGACATCTAAATTTTGACTCATCATTTAGAAATAATTACACAAAAATTAGGGACTAAACTTTAGCTCCTGACAAAAATTTTAAAATTAAATTGCATAACATTTAGTTTTAAGAACATTTATTAAATAGTTGCATTTGCATCGGACATGTGGCGGATACTTCTGAACTTGATTGAGCCCGCATGGATTGGGAACTCAGCCAAGCCCATTCATTATTATGGCTGAATTTTTTTTTTGCACGTGGGGAATTTTCAAAGATATATACACAGAAGGTCACAATCTTGGCAAGGGCCAAATATAAAACGTGCGGATCTTTATCTTTGGAATGAGCAGAAAGGAAATTGCGATAGGCGGGATACGAAGAAACGATATTTAAGAAAGTCTATATTTCTAATTTGGTGCACTTGGTCAATAATAGAAGAACGTGCCCACAATTCATTCCTGACCGAGATGGGCGTTTAGGCACGTGTCCGAAAATATCCTCCTTGATCTACCGGAGATATCCATAATTCCTTGGGCAGTACTTTTCGGTCATTTGAGGAAATAAATAAAAGTGAGTGAGATTTGCAAAGCAGTAAAATGAAGAAAGATCGGCAAGTTCTGTCTCTTTCATATCTTTATACCTAAAAAACATACAAGAAGAGGAAAGTGGAATCGGTTGTCAGGAAGTGTTATATTTGAGACTATCTTCAGGCCAAAGCATAATATATTTTGAATATTCTCAAGACGGTCTCTTTCTCTTAGAAGCCTAAGCCCTCTTACCTATAAAAGGACCTCCTCCGGTCAACAAAAGGGAGACTCTTTCGACACGTAAAAAAAACACATAGAGAAAATTGAGAGAAAAAAGAGTGAGCTCGGCAAGTCCTTTATGGCCAAACTCCCCTCCCTCGCGGCCAGACCTATGGCCACGCCTCTGAAGACTTGCTGCTGCCGAGTCCATCGAGCCTATTGTCCCGACGAGCTCCTTCATTGTGTTGTGGTATTAGTCGTTGTTCTGCGTTGAGTTGCTGATTTGATGACGTCCTGTCGTTGCTGCACTGAACAGACGACCGCTCCAGCTTGTTCCTACAATCTTAGCACCAAACTAACGAACCAAGGTGAATTCTAGCAGGTTCTCAGCAAATCTGAATCTCCCTAGCGTCCTCTTAGTCCCTAATCGCTAGTTCCCATGGTGATAGAAGACAACCTAAGGTTGTCCCGAGGCTGATTGGCAAAGCAAAGATCGTGACTTGTTTTGGCTTTTGGTCAAAGCGGTGGAATTTGTCTCCTATTGCATGGTGAATTTCGTGTGAAGTCTTGAGAAAGAAGCAAAAAGTTGTGATTCTTGGTAGAGATTATTTGGTCAAACTAAAAGACCAAGAATTAATTTACTAGGATCTCCTTTGGCTAGCCGCCATAGTTGTCCGATTAACCGAGTATCACTTCACCAGCCACATGAGCTATTCCTTTGAAGTTCATATTTGAAAAGTTATTTGTGCATTTAGGTAAATATCTTATCTGAGTCAATTTGGATATTTTATTGCTTATTCTTTTCTTATCGTTATCTAACTTTGCATATTTGAGTGATAGGCACAATTTCAATTAGGATTTATCTCCTAATCCGTAACGCGATATGATCATTTGATTATGTCTATAAGCCTTTAGATGGAATTATTAGATTGCGCGGTTAGAAAATTTATCTTGATCTTTAAGCCTTAAGATTAGGATATTGATTCTATTTTTGTGTAAATATCAAGTTGATGGGATAACGTTTCTAATTGTTGTTGTCTTTGGTGCGTGATGTTTTGTTTATCTTTGATTGCTTACTTTATTGGTAGAAAATGCAAAAAAAGTTTACATGTTATATAGGTTTGTTTTAAACTTAAAAACAACCCCTAAAAATACCTGATTGACTTGGTGTGCTGATTTCGTTGCTTTGTTGATTGATTGTTTTTTGAATGATTGCGCACCCGCATAATCATTCCCTACATGTTAGTAATCTAGCTTAAAATTAATCTAAGCTGCCTGCATAAATGTTTTCAAGAAAATGAAGTGGTATCGAAAGGACATTAGAGTAATTTAGTGTAATTAAATCCCTGAATTCATTTAATCTCAGTTCATAGAAGTATAGTAATTATCCCACACTTTATTTTGGCTTTTAATCGACCCACCAAAAATAGATTAGTGGCGACTCTTAGATAAAAATCATTTGCATGTGAAGAACTTGAACTTAAAGTTGCGAATTGGTATGAGTTTGGGAGAGTCCGAGTTAGGTTTAGGGTTAGTAATCTATTAGCCGAATCCCTAGGTGATGCACTCGAGGGTAGGCATGACAACTTGTCGACTCTACTGGGGATAATAAAAAAATTCTTAGTGGACTTAGGCCAAATTTTTATTGTTTTGAAAATATTTTTCACAGCGAGGACTTCGAGTAAGTCCCTAACTTAAGTGTTAAATGTTTTTGCAGATCGAGAGTTGTATGGGGAGGAGTGTTTGTTAATCTCTTGTTTTGCAGGTTGGTGTTGGGAATGAATGATTTAATTTGATATTCGAAGCGGTGTTTGCATTTTAAATTGTTGTGCATGCTTTTAAAGTTTTAGCACTACACTTATTGCACACACAACCTGCTGCCAAATCTGGGCCGCATAGGTTACTCAAGATGGTATTGAGTTGGATACGACTTCGACCATGGGCCCATGTAGTAGAGGTTGCCCAATTCAATCCCGAAAATTTTCTTTCTTGGTGTTACAAGTGTTTACCTTTGCCCGCGTCACAATTGGGTATCATTCTTGACTAAGCCAGAGTTACAAAGACTTGGCTAAGTATGCGAGCCTGCAACTGGACCTCCCACCCTCTTTAACTGTAACTTTACTAAGCTGTTTTAGTTAGAAATTAGGGGTGTGCATGGTCCGGGTGGGCGGTTCCCACCCCGAAACCATGGACCGCCCACTACAGGACCGGTTCCAAAAATTGGAATCGAGAACCGCCCGTCGATTCCATGGACTCACCCGAGAACCGGACCGCCGGTCCGGTCCGGTTCTTAGGCGGGTCCATGGAACCGGTCTTAAGTTGAACTACCAGTTAAACTACCATGTGCTAGTAGCATTACACGTGCACATCGGTGACAAATCACCCTTTTTCTACTTTGCACCAGGTATGTAAATGTAGGAATTTCCTTCTTTTTTCATCCCTTAAAAGACCATATCCAAGAGTAAAATCACAGATAAATAGCCTAGAACATGAACTTTACATACTTTCTAACCAGCACACCAGCATCAGAATTGACGAGCCCACATGTATATATTGACAACTATCCTGTTATGTAATTGACAATTTAGGAGTTAAGCATAATGCAATAGTTGAGAAAATGCCGATGTCTAATAACTTGTATAAAAACGGAGTCCGCAATTTCATCTTCCGGTGAAAAAACATTTCCTCTCGCCGAAATTCTTTGCTGAATCTGCAATGGAATCAAAGTGTTAAATGAAAGATTAGACTAGAGTTTTAAAGATAATGCTGGCATAAGATTGTGAAATTAAGGTCATACAAGAAAAACTTCTCCCAAATAACTATCCACTGAATCATTAGTTATGGATGCATCAACAATAAAATCATCAGTTATGGAAATACCTCTTGTAAGAACCATATTTGTAAAATAAGGAGATTATGCAAGGCAAAAGAATTACATGTACTGCATTATTCAAATGATGGCACCATATTGTTCATCAATTTTTGCTAAAAAAATAACAGAAGTTGAAATTGTTCAACTGTAAAAGAACAGCACTCACCTCATCATATTTCTCATTTCCTTTTCAGCCCATGTTTTTACCATTTTCCTTGGATTATACTTTCATATTTACACTCTATGTAGAGTTAATCTCCGCATTAACATGATCCATATCTAACAAAAAAAAAGATATTAAATAAATCATTCACTCGTTATATATACGAAAGAATTACAAGATGAAAAGATATGGATTTACCCAACTCAAACTTTTCTGCATTCTCGATGCACTCTTTAATATTAATCGGCTCAAGAACCGCTCTCAACCAATCTTGAGTGCAAATCAAAGCTTCTACGACTTTAGGAGTTAAAGAACTTCGAAAGCCATCAAGAACACGACCAGAAGTATTGAAAGTCGACTCTGAAGCAACGGTAGTTACATGAATAGATAAAATATCTCGAGCCATCAAAGATAGGATTTTAAACTTTCGGCCGACATTGCTCCACTACATCAAAATGTCAAGATCACGAGCCTCTTCAAGTTCGGCTTTAAGATACCGATCGAGCTCAGATAAAGAGCTCTCGGACTTTTTTTTCTCCTCGATAAGAAAGGCTTCATAGGACAGCTCTTGCACATAGAAATGCAAACCGCAATCTACCTCTTGATTTCCCTTGTCGTAATGAGGGTCACGACTACTACCGGTACTAGTAGAACTCACAAGTTCATTTCCCCAATTTTTGTCATAAGAACCAAGAGAAGCTTTCTTGTAAAATTCAAACAAACGTTTTAGGGAAAACTTCACTGTATCAAACATCTTATCAGCTTTCGCACTATCATCAGAAATGAGTCTACAACAATATCTCACATAATTCATCTTTTTTCTAGGATCCAATGTCACCGCAATCAACACCATTAAATTTAATCTTTCAAAACTCCCATAATATTTATCAAACTTGTCTTTCATTTTCGCACCCATAACTCTCACTCTAGAATCCAAAGCCTTCACCGCTTCTTTCAGATAATTATACAAAGAAGCTATCCCCTCAAAATAGTCACTTGAAGTGACATACAAAGTCCCGGACATCTTGTTGGTGGCATCATAAAACCTCTTCAAAAATTGGGAAAGAATAATGGCATTTTCCCAATCAACACTATTTGGAGTGTCGGAGTTAAGCTCAGTTGAGAAAGAAATATCCTCTTCATCCATTCTTTCAAAAGCTTTTCTAAGCTTTATAGCAATGTCTAGCATTAGATAAGTGAAGTTCCACCTAGTGGAGACATCAAGACAAACTGAACCCTTATAAGTAATCCTTAAACTCTCAATGCAATCTTTAAATGTTTTAGCTCTCATGGGGGAACTTCTCACATACCTAACCACGTTTCGGATATGTGCAATAGAGTCACGTACCTCAGCCAAGCCATCCCTCACAATCAAGTTTAGTATATGAGCTGTGCACCTCATGTGTAGAACTTCGCCATCTAAGATCAATAGCTTATCTCTTGAAAATTTTTCTTTCAAATAACCAATAGCAACATCATTCGAACTAGCATTATCCACAGTGATTGTGGACACTTTTTTCTCTACTCCCCACTCATAGAGGCATTTCTCAATCATTTTCCCAATATCTTTGCCCTTATGACTAGGCATCACTACAAAATTGATGATTCTTTTGTGCAATTTCCAATTTTCATCAATAAAGTGTGCAGTGAGACATAAGTAGTTCAAATTCTGAATGGAACTCCATGTATCAATCGTGAGTGCAATCCTAGAATTAAGCTTACGAAAGGAAGCCTTCAAACTTTTTTTTTTCACAAAAATACAACTTCATGCAATCCCTAGCCACTGTAAATCGCGACATATGCTTGAAGAGAGGTTGTAATTGATTGATATAATCATGAAATCCGACATGCTCAACCAATGAAAATGGTTGTTCATCAATTACAATCATTCGAACAAGCATTTGCCTACATTTCTCTTGATCAAACTTCCATGTCGTTAAAACACTAGCACTCCCAGTTCTAGTATTTCCCCCCGTCATTTGAGTGCCATCTACTCTATGTGAAGCAAACAATTTTTGCTTCTTATCAATATTGCGAGGATATTTACTGCACTTTCTCAAGTGCTTCAACATATTTGAAGTACCATTCTCAACACTGTATGAATACTTTGCCCTACAATAATTGCAAAAAACTTGAAGTTTCCCATTCGCGTCAGTCGTGCTTGTACGAAAATGAAGCCAGGCCGCTGATTTTCGCTTACTAGAAGGAGGAAAAGAACCATATACCTTATTTGTGTTAGATGCCTCTTCCAAATCATCTTCACCGTCTCCATGTTCTGATGATTTTGATTCCATTATCGGCGTTATCGCATCACAAGAGTTCTCTAGTTCCATCGACATATTAGTAGATTATTTGCTCGAATCAAGCAACGCGTCATCAACAGACAAAAGTTTTAGACAAAGAATAACAATAGAGATCAAATTATTTGAGACCCATGCCTACAGAGTCTACAGACTATGTACTTGTAAGGGATCATATTCATCCCATCTCTTATGGCAGAATGCAACATTCTACTGAAGCATAATAAGCGCTCTTCACGGTCAATCAACCATGCTAATAGAGATTACATTAGGAAAAATAGTTGGAACCCAAGACACATGAAGAATCAACAGAAACCTCCAAGATTCAAATAAGGTAATACTAGATTGACACTTCGAGCTGAGGCCTACGGCAAAGGATGTGCATCTACAAAGAAACACAGTCAGCGAATATACTTAAATATGCTTAGGTTGAACCTCTAAGAATCGGAGCTCCTCGGCAGTCCCCAAAAAAGCATTTGTAGGATGTCGATCTCCTATTAGATATGCATTAAGCGATATTCCCATATTAGCTTTGCCCAAGATAGTGGATGCGTTTGCCAATATGGTAAAGGGCGCTCATTCATTCCAAAATTTGAGTTCTTGAGGTCTCAATTTCATTGACATGTACCTACGGAAGCCAAAGCTGAGCGGCTTGCTGCAGGCAATCACTTGCTCATGGGGTGGGTTTGACCAAAAGGTGCAGTAGTAATTTTCATGAAACTAACATGCTCCTGCTAAAACAGCCAGTAACCAGGTCAACTCGGTTTTGATAGACTTCGATTTAATAATACACAACCTCCGCACATAAAACTCCGGCAGTAAAAGAAAGGCTCCGTTCAACAGAAAAATCAGCTACAAAGGGATTTAGTGAGTAGATTAAAAATTAGGGATTCAAACTTACAGTAATTAGCCAATTGAGGCGATTGAGAGGGTGCGGCCGTGTGGGAGTCCATAGTCGAGGCCGTGAGTTGAGGTCGAGATGGAGTACCGTGAACAAGGCGTCGGAGACGGAGCGTCGTGAACGGAGCGTCCGAGACAAAGCATTGTGAATGGAGCGTCGGAGATGGAGACGATGCGAACGAGATGGTGACTGGTGAGAGCTTAAGACGAGAGAGTATTGGTCGAGAAGAGTGAGAGAGTGAGGCCGTGAGTCGAGAGCGTCGGAGTGGAGACAATGAGAGTGAGTGTGTTTCTCTGTTGATGAAGATTCTAGAAGTGCAATTGTGCGAGAGTGAGGGGAGAGTATTGAGCATTTAGTGATTTAGGGTTTCTATTTTTTGGTAATTAAAATTTAAATAAATAGATAATATATTATAATATTACCGGTCCGATCCGGTCCAGGTGGGCGGGCGGGTGGGTCCGCACCTGGAATCGGGAACCGGACCGATTCCCTTAGGAACCATCGGTTCCGAGCGGTCCGGGCGGTTCCCGATTTTTTTGCACACCCCTATTAGAAATTGAGCTGCACATCTTATGTGCATGTCTATGTGATTGCCGTCTTTGGTAAAAGTAAGTTTTCTATCTTCTCCTTTTGCCATCTATTTACTTATCTTTTATCCATGTTCTTTGTTGGTCCATGACATTTAGGTTGGTTGAGTCTTGGTCTATATACAATGGGAAGGTCCGATGTTCATTTCATTCCTGCTTTAAAGGTCGAACTCAAAATATGGTTGGACCAATTGGGCCATGAGGGCCGAACTTATGTGGAGAACAGACTTGGTCACCTTATCCCACTCCTAGAGATTGAAATCCAAAGCGGCGTCATGCAAGCATTGGCTCATTTTTGGTGTCCCCAAACATTCACGTTTATATTTGGTAAGCATGAATTGACTCCGACTCTGGAAGTATATAGCATTGCCATAGGAAAACCATTGGACTTGGAATTGATAGGTCTGCCTCTTGGATTAGCGCCTAAATTAATCTTATCTAATTTACTGAGGATGAATAAAAACAAGATAAAGAGAATTTTAAAAGATAACTGCCTTGCATGCCCACCCACTCTCTTTCCTTGATCAATGCTTCGTAAATGCTAACACTCTTTTCAAAGGTAGGATCTTCCTTCTAGCTTTCTTTGGATTCATAATCTTTTCCCTTCGTAGGAATGCTATCGATCCTTCTATCGCATGGATAGTTAGGCACGTTTGTGGTGGAATGAGTTTCGTTAACATCATCTTGGCCGAAACATTTTTATCCCTTACTTGGTTTAAGAAAAATGAGGAAAAAACCTTTCGTGCCCTAACTGAACTTTTGCAAATTTGGTTCTTTTCTCATATAAGTAAATTTGGTGTTCACACAAGTATCATTGATATTAGTGAGTCTAATCACCCTGTAGCAAAGTTTAAGACTCTTAAAAAACGTACCCCAAATTTTCTTATTCAAATGGGTAAATCTATTGAAGAATCCGAGTACCAAGGTTTTCCTATGGCAAGCTAAATGGTTCCGAGTTAGTGAGGCACGCCTTGCTCATGGTGATGATGAGCCGCTCCCGTTACTAGGGATCATTGGTGCCACATCCTATTATCCGCTTCGGGTGGCGCACCAATACAGGGTTATCCAAGACTTACCGCCTCCTTTGATGCCAAGTTTGTTCCAAGTTCGATTCAACTCAAAGGATGACGACTATAAAGGAGAGCTTCATTGTATCGATCAAGCTTGGCATGCTTGCCATACTCAAAAGCTAAATCGGCCCGAGAATGAGCTCAAGGGGAAGGAAAAGACTTACTATGCCACAACTCGATACATCCGCCGATATAAGATCCCAACTAAGTTTCTCCCAAAGGTGTCAGATGTATCTGAGAAGCCGACTCATCAAGCAAAAACCAATTGTTTCAAGAGGAAGGCAGAGGAAGCTGAAGAACTTGTCAAAAGTTTTGCTACGGAGAATAGATAATTGCATCGAGCATTGGCTTCCCACTTGTTTATAGATCGGGCCAAATAAAATGGCTTGAATCTATCTTTTTGAATTGAGTCATTTCCCTTCTAGTTCAAATGTCTTAGGAAGTTTTATGTCATTCATTTCTTAGTTGAAGTTTAGGAGTGCTGAGTTTTTAATTCCTAGTTTATTTTCAAGTGTCTTACATGCAAGAACAATTTCATCAAGAAATAAAATAAAGTGGGATTAGATTTTTGTCATGGACTGGCGTATTTGTCATATTTAGTACTTATATGCTTTTATTCACATTTAGGTAATTACGGATCGATCATGCTCTCTTATTCGTACACGGTCAAGAGCTAAAATGACCGATTAAACTGAATTGCGTGATCGCGTCGCTGGTATTGAGGATAAGATGAAACAATTCCTCGCCGCTATCCAACAGATGTTCGCCGAGGTCAAAGCCCTTCGACTTACTCCAATTCCTACATCCCCTGAAGCACTCGCTCAAAAGCAGAAAGGTAGAAAGAATGCTGATAGTAAGGAAGACGATGACCTCCCTGATTTAGTAGATGACCCTGTCCAAATTGTCGTCAACAAATATTAACTTGATGACATGCCAAGTGCAGAGCACGACAAACGAGTGAACAAGCTTGAGGAAAGAATGAAACAACTGGAAGGCTTGCATGATTCGTCTTCAATTGACTTGTTTCCTCACACAAAGATCAAAATTTCGAAAAAGTTTAATGTGCCGGATTTTGACAAGTACAATGACACCTTCTACCCAAAAGACCACCTGCAGTTGTACCACGTACGGATGACTCCATATGTTGATAATGAACTCCTGATAATCCATACATTTCAAGCAAGTTTGACAGGTCCTACTTTAAATTGGTATCTCATGAAGAAGATAAATAGCCTTAAGACTTGGAAAAAAGTTATTGAGGCATTCCTCCAGTAGTATAGGATTATAATGGAAATCATTCCCACTCGCGAGGACCTCGAATGTGCTTAGAAGTAAAAGATGGAGTCGTTCAAAGACTATGCTATCAGATGGAGGAATATAGCTGCTCAAATTGTCCCAGAACCTATAGATAGTGAGTTGAAGAGGATGTTCATCAAAACCCTCCCGTATGAGTATCGTAATCAAGTGGTAGTCATTCTGATGATAGCTTCAATCAACTTATTCCCATAGGCGAGCAGATCGAGATAGGGTTGAGAGACGGGTGGTTCGTAGAGTCGTCTTTCTTGATCAAAAGATTTAGTGCAAGAAAGGAGAAGAAACCTGCAGTTGAAGTGAATGTAACTTATACCTAGCCGGACTACGAGAATGCTAAGCCTGCCTCAACAATTCAAATGACTAAGACGCAACAACCGAATGCAGGGTGCCAATCTTTCCAGAGGAAAAACAGCAAGAGGTAGTTCACTTTCCTCTCTGGATCATTATCCCAAGTATTGGCCGTTCTTTGGAAAAAGGTTTTGCTTACTACTGAGCCAAAGTGACCTAACCCTAAGCAGTTTTATAATTATGACCCGTCTAAGAAATGTGATTATTACATGGGCGAAGTTGGGCATTCAATTGACGAATGTACCACTCTCAAGCGCTGAGTCCAGTACTTACTTGACACAAAGGCATTCTCCTTCTAACTCATTAAGCCGAATGTTCAGAGCAACCCGCTCCCCAATCATGCGAGCAATATGAATGCCATATTCAGTTTCGATGCTAGTCGAATCAAGAATGTAAAGGTGTGCACTACCGATGTTTATAATGAGTTAATAAAAGCCGGTTATTACTTGAGTAATGAGGTCCTTCCCCTGACTATCATGAGAGGAAGAATTTCCAGAATGATACAAGCCGGGATGATCATTTATGCTGACTATACTAGCATCGTTTCCACTATCTGCAAAGTAGTTATTGATTGGGAGGAGGAGTTTGTTGCATTGAATACCAGGAAGGACAAGTTCGACCTTCTGCTTGAAGACATGTCTCCGCTCGAAGACATGTTTGATGATGAAAGGATTGTAGTAGAGATACCTACGGCCGATGATGGGATAGAGATTGAGATACCTTAATCATATGAGTATAGTGACAACAAAGCGATCCCTTGGTCCTATAGTCTCGATGTCAACTTGGTTACGAGGTCTGGGCATACCGATGCCCATGCTAATGCTTAGCTTACAAAACCTATCACCAATAAAGAAGCCAAGGAGTTTCTGACCGTGATTAAAGCTAGCGAATACAACGTAGTTGAATAATTTCGCAAGATGCTAGCGCAAATCTCTCTACTCGAAGTACTCCAGACATCTGTCAAGCATTAGAAGGCTCTAATGAAGGTATTAAGTAAAGTCCATATGCCCAAGCCGATCGATCATGACAAATTCAAGGAATTAGTGGGTTTTATACTTCTCAAGGACCTTATAGCCTTTTTGAATGAAGAGTTTCCTCTGGAAGGGAAGGGGCATATGCTGACACCTAAATTTTGACGATCCATTTAGTGATTAAGTGCATAAAAATTAGGGATTAAAATTTTAACCCCTAAACAAAAATATTACAATTGCATAGCATATAGTTCAGGATCATATAGATTAACTGCATTCCACATCGAACCGGTGATGGCAAGTGAACTGAAAATCTATCGTGCAAACCGAGCTCGAGCACTAAACGAAACTCAGCTCACTCGGAAAACGGGGGCCGAAAATCACACGTCAAAAAGGGCTTGGTTGTCTTAATTTGAGCTTAAATTAGCCCATTAAGCTTAATTAAAGAAAAGCCCGAATTAATTCAGTTAACTTGGAATTAAATAAAATTAAAGAATAAAACCTAAGCCTAAGCCTATTAGGACTAGAAAGCTCGGCTAATTAACCTAGGGTTGCGATATAAATATATGATTATACTCCTCACTCTAGGGGGCTTTCAGAATTTCCAAAACACAATTCTGAAAAACATCACAGAGGGAAAACTGCTCTAGAAAGAAAGGGAGTTCGAGAAAATTTTCTTCATCTTTCTCCGATCCACCATTGTTGAACGTCGTCGTCGATCTCCATCTTTCTCCGGTCGCTGGTGTCTTTCCACTGGAGAAAGAACGGCGGAACGGAGACGACGACTCGAACCTCTGCTTCCCCCCTTGCTTCAAGTCCGAAAATTTCGAGCGAATTAAATTTTGTGTAGCACACTCATCATCGGGTTTGCATTCCATTTGTTGACGATCCCTCGAAGCTGGCATGGTCGATTTAATCAACATCCGTGGCCTTGGTTTTACACATTAAACAGGAAACGATTTGATATTTACGAATTGGTTTGAATGTTTTATTGCTTATTCCATGTTCATCGTTATCTAACTTTGAATATTTGAGCAATAGGCATTATTTCAATTAGGATTTATTTATTTTTTTGAAATCTTGGATATCTATTACTTGTCAAATTTGGATAGAATTTTAAAATTTCAAAATCTTTTAAATATATCCCAAGATATTTAAGATAGCAAAATCTTTTCAAGATGTGATCGGTTAGGAAAATTTCCTAATCCGCAACCACATACATGAAAATAAGTCTATCTATCAGGCTTTAGATAGAGTTATTTCCATAGCGGGTATTTCGAATTTTTAGGATCGATCTGTCAGGCTTCAGATTGATACTTAATTCGAAAAATTTAGCAGTTATATATTTTTTACAAAAAAATTTACAATTTGAATTTAAATTCGAAAATATAAAAAAAAATTCATAAAAGAAAATAAAAAAATTTTGCACCTTTGAACTCTAAGTCAGGATTTATTAAAATTGCTAAATTGAGTATTTTTCTTGAGATTGGTACTGAAAGGACGTTAGGGTAATCTAGCGTAATCAAGTCCTCGGATTCATAATCTCTAGTTCGTAGAAGTAAAATAGTACTCCCGCTATTTTATTTAGGTTTCTAATCAACCTATCATAAATGATTAGTGGCGGCTCCTATTGAAAATATTTGCATGCTCATAATTAGACCTAAATTGCGAATTGGTAGAGTTTGGGAGAACTCGAGCTAGGTTAGTTAATTTAATTGATTTAGTAATCCATTAGCCTAAGATCGGAAAACTTGATGTTTAGGTTGCGACAGCTTGGCGACTCTACTGGGGAAAACTTGAATTTTTTTTGAAAATTTGAGGACTTAGGCTAGAAAATTTTCATGGAAAAATCACTTGATTTGATAAAATTTGATTGAATTATGATTCTTAGGTATTAAATGGTTTTGCAAGATGGGAGTTATAAGGGGAGTAGTGATTGACTAACCCTTTATTTTGCAGGCTTGGTGGATTGAAATTGTGGTTTAATTTTCGTACTATTGAAGCGGTATTTGCATGTAATTATTGTGCATGATTTACAGTATTTGCACTACACCATACACAACCTGTGACCAGACTTGAGTCACACCTATAGTTTTAAGATGGTATTTGGATGGTTCTTTAACCTTGCCTGTAAGACTTCGCTAAAGGTTATAATGGTTCTTTAACCTTGCTTGTAAGGCTTCGCTAAAGTTTATCCCATTTAGATCTCAAAATTTTTTTCAAAAATGGCTCAAGGGTCGTCCTTATGCACGTGAGGCAACAACGCATAGAGGTTGCCCTTGTCGACCGAACCAAACCGAAGTGATTGGACCCGACTAGTCATGATTATTGTGTGCAAGGTTGCGACTAGTCATGATGATTGTGCGCGAGGCTACGACATGTCATTCCATTCATCATTTCATTTTGCAAAAGCCTTTAGGGTAGATTGATTAAGACTTAAACTCACGATTCATGTGCATATCTCTGTGATTGACACTTTCTCCCCAAAGACAGTAATTTCTCGAGCTTTATCTTTGGTTTTCTTTATCTTATTTTGAGTCGGTTCTTGATTTAGGTTGAGTCATTTGGCACGTGGTTTATATAAGAATGGGTCACCTCAATATCCGTTTCGTGTCTACTTCGAAGCTAGAGCTCAAGAAGTTAGAGGGCCAGTTGAAGCCAAATGGTCAGCTGTACGTTCTCAAGCGTATTGAATTCATGCTGCCAATCCTAGACATAGATGTTCAGAGCGGGATCATGCAGGCACTTGCTCATTTTTTGTGCCCCGAGACGACAACATTTATGTTGGAAGGTAAGTTTGAGCTCACACCGACTCTGGAAGAATACAATATTGCCATTGGGAAATCAATTGATTTGAATATAGTTGAACCACTCATTCAGGTAGATCCTGTGGTAGCGCTTGCTGAACTTTTGAGTTTGACTAAAAAGGAAATTGAAAAAGTGCTAAAGGGTAATTGTCAAGCATGCCCATTATCTTTTCTTATTGAATGTTTCGAAAATAACTTCGACCTCAAGAGGTCTAAGATTTTTATCTTAGCTTTTTTTGGACTCATCATTTTTTCATTCCGTCAAAATGTTATTGATCCAGTGATAGCTTGGACGGTAAAACAAATATGTGGTGGAGTTAGTTTTATAAACATAATTCTGGCAGAGACTTTCATATCTCTGACACGATTCAAGAAAGGAAAAGATAGAACTTTTCGGGCCTCGATTGAGCTTTTACAAATTTGGCTTTTCTCACACCTTTCTCAATTTGGAGAAAATATGATTATATTTGAAATGGGCATGACTGATAATCCTATTTTAAGATTCAAACAAATATAAGTCAAATTTAGAGTTTACACTATACACAATAGGTCCATCTATTCAAGGATCTAAACTCTAAGATTTTCCTTTGGCAAGCTGTGTGGTTTCGGGAGATTGAGGCTCGACTATACCATGGCGATCATAAGCCCGTACCTTTGATGGGCATTTTATGGGGCAACCTGCTATCAGCCCTTTCAAGTTACACGATAATTTCGAGTTTTGTAGGATGTCCCACCTCTACTTAGGTCCAATAAATTTCAAGTCCAGTTCAAGAAGGGCGAGTCCTGCAGAGTCGAGCTTAGGCGCCATTCTGAGGCTTGGCAAAAATGTTCCACTCAGAAGCTGATTTGGCCCGCAGATGAGCCCACCAGAAGGATGAAGAGTCACTTTGCCACGGTCCGGTATATTCAGTATCATACCATCCCTGCTGAGATACTCCCAAAGATTCCGGTTGTGATAGTATGGCATACCCTTTAGACCCAAATCAAAATCAGCGAAGAAAAGGTGATGAAGGCCCAGGAAAAGGCAAATGTTTTAGCTGAAGAGAATGCATGATTACGGCATGCCTTGAAGGCCCATTCATCTATAGATCACGTGGCCTCTAAAAAGAGGAAGACCGTCTGATTTCATATTTGGTTTAGGGAGTTTTTCTTTTTTTTTTTAGGAGGAAATGTTAGCCTACTATTGACGTTTTTTGATAATAGATGTTGCTACACGATCTTTCTAAGAATTCTTTTGAGACATCTTCCATTTTGGGCAATTCAATGAGAAACATTAAGCTATAATTTGTAAATTTTGAAATTAGTCCAGGTTTTTATTTATTTATTTATTACTGAATAAATCAATTTGGAATTTTAAGATTTACTGGATGAATTTTGAGGGTTTAGAGGATGTCATGGATTGACTCGCTATTCTTACTTGTTGTATTTATTCGATTGTTACTTTTTGTAGGTAATTTGCCACGGATCTCCCTCATAATACTCGATCAGTGACCAAAAGAAGGATGGCCAATCAAGCCGAGATTGCAGCCATGATTGACGAAAAGCTGAAAAAACACATGAATACAATTAATGAATAGATCGCGGCTGCCATGTCTAAAATGATGAGTGATCTCATGGCCAAGCAGCAGCAGATCAATGCCGCCTCTCAATCGGAGATTCCACCTCCAACCCATCAAGGCCTCCGCCTTGACAAAGCTTTTGCGGTAAATACTAATCCAACCTTTCAACTAGATGATGTCATTTTGACTGATACTAGTGCGTCTCCGGCAGCCCATGTTCATCATTTACCCCCCAATGATGAGAATGCCAAGTTGCTGGCTAAGTTCGACTAGAGGTTACGTGAAGTATAGGGAACTCAAAGTGTTCCGCCTATTGATTTGTCTATTTTTGCCCTAGTCCAAGTGCCCAATAAATTCAAGATGCTAGCTTTTAAGAAGTATGATGGTACCTTAAACCCAATTCAGCACATCGAGATATACCAGGGGCTCATGAATAGATATGTTTCTAACGGACCTCTAATGATCTAAACCTTTCGAGCAAGCTTGAAGGATGCTGCAATAAGGTAGTATACCAATCACCAGATCAACCGGAAGGACTTGTGGGAAGAGGTGGCAAACCTTTTCATCAAGCACTTCAAGTTCAATCTCGATGTCACCATTACAAGGAAAGACCTAGAGAGAGCTAAGCAGAAAAAGGGCAAGACTCTAAAGGAGTATACCACTCGCTGGAGGAATATGGTGGGACAAATCATGCCTGAACCCTCAAAACATGACTTAATGAAATTGTTCGTGTCTACTCTACCGCAGCTGGTTCGTTCATGAATGTTAGTAATAACCGTCCAATCTTTTAGCTAGCTGATAGCCATGAGTGAAGAGATTGAGTCCGGGCTCAAAAAAAGATGGTACAATGAATCAGGTTCATCGGGCAAGAGATTTACTAGTAAGAAGGACAAAGAGCATGTCCCCGAAGTCAACATGACTTATGTACAGAAGACGCTAGCTCAGGCTCCGAAGCTATAATTTACCACCCAGTAGACAACCTCTTATAGGCGGTAAGGCCAGTAGAACCTATGCCAATAGCACAAACCTTGCCAGTTTACTTCACTTACTGGGATGTTATTTCAGGTATTGGCGGTGCTAAGGAAGAAGAACTTGCTGAATTCAGAGCCATAAAGATCTAACGCTGCTGGCTTTGCAAGGTATGATCCATCAAAGAAATGTGATTACCATAGAGGTGAGGTAGGGCATTCGATAGATGATTGCTAAGTGCTCAAACATTGAGTACATAATTACTCG
Source organism: Syzygium aqueum (assembly GCA_031216185.1). NCBI lineage: Eukaryota > Viridiplantae > Streptophyta > Magnoliopsida > Myrtales > Myrtaceae > Syzygium > Syzygium aqueum. Next base: position 6,696,530 of record CM062239.1, read on the forward strand.
AGATTGGAGCGTTTACACTACGGCCAGCCGGTAAGCCCAATATGCAGAACAATCCACTCCCTGATGATTTGAGTAGTGCAAATGTTATTCTTGGCCTGGGGGTCAAGCGGGTTCAAGGCTTCAGGGTCCCTTTCGAGGATATGTTCGATGCTTTAGTCCAAGTTGGTTATGTTTCGACTGGTGAAGTGGTGTCACTTAGTGAAATAAAAAAGAAGGTGGATGAGTTGGTAAGAGAGGGAATGATTGGGACAACAAATGAATTCGGGGTAGTGGCCACTATATTTCAAGTCATCATTGATTGGAATGAAGAACTCGCAATGATGACCGATGAACAAATTAAGTTGGATCCTGACATGCCCCCTCTTGAGGACGCCTCTGATAATGACCTCGGGATCATTACTCGATGCTTCGGAAGTATTGGTCCTGGCATCACTTCAGCCCTACGCTTATGAAAGTAACAAGATGGTTCCATGGTCGTACAACGTTGATATGATAACAAGGTCAGGGCGAACTTATGTTGATAATCGACCGGCCAAGCTAGCGGCTGAGAAAGAAGCGAAGGAATTCCTAGCTGCGATTAAGGCTAGTGAATGTAGCATGGTTGATCAGCTGAGAAAGTTACCTGCACAAGTTTCATTGTTGGAACTTCTCCAAACATCATATAAGCATCGGGATGCTCTAATGAATGTTTTGAGTGAGGTTCATGTGCCCGAGACTATTGAAGAAGATAAGTTAGAAGGGTTTGTCTGAGTGATTCTCCTCAAGGATTAAGTAGCATTTTCTAATGAAGAAATCCCAGTTGAGGGATGTGGCCATAATAAGGCGCTTCATATATCAGTGAAGTACAAGGAGACTCACATGATTAGGATGCTTGTTGATAACGGGTCAGCTTTGAATTTATGCCTGTTGGCTACTTTGAAAAGGCTAGGCATTCATTCATCTACTATGCAAGCAGCTAAGACGTCTGTTCGAGCCTTTGATGGCGTAAAGAAGGATGTGATAGGCCAGATTAACTTAGAGCTGTAAATTGGACCTTCGGTATTCAATATTCTTTTTCGAGTGCTGGATATCCCTTCTGCTTTCAATTTCTTGCTGGGACGGCCATAGATCCACAATGCAGGCACAGTGCCCTCCAGTTTGCATTAGAAGATCAAGTTTGTGGCTGAGGGAAAGTTGGTTACAGTTTATGGATAGGAAGATCATCGAATCTTCAATGCGACATCTATCCTATATATAGAGCCCGATCATGTTGTGGAGGATAGCTATCATTCATTTGAGATAGTTCAAATTGTTCAAGCTTCCTCTGATATGTCATTGCCCGTTTCGGAGGTTTCTAATGCAGCTATCATGGTGGCCAAGGCATGGTCGATAATGGTTTTGAGCCAGGTCAGGGTCTTGGGAAGGAAGGCCAAGGCATTCATGCCCCGATTGAGACAAATGGACAATCCCACAAGGCTGGTTTGGGATATCATGGACTGGGAAGCCGCGAACAAGGCTACGATTGTTGTGAAAGCCGAAGAGGAGCAGGTCAAAGTCCCTTACCACCTCCCATTGAATACACCTTTTGCTCAGCTGGAGTAATGAGGGGATATGAGCATTTAAAACTGAGCTCGATTGAGGATGATCTTGGGCTTATCTTTCCTAAGTCGCCATAAATCCTAACTGACTCGCCTAAGAAGCACGGTAAAGTGATTTTGATCAGTTTGTCTGATGATTTTGAGGATGACTAGCCACCCTGTATTTTTAAGAAGCCAAAGTCGAGGGTGGTGGACCTTGACTTTAATGATGGTATACCCTAAGTCACTGGTTGATTTGCTGTGACCTCCATTGATGCAATCACTGAAGGATCACTTGAAAGGATTTGCGTTGGCCCTCAAGAGTAATTATTTCCGGTTTTCGTATCTCCTCTGCGTAGGAATCTTTATTGCTTTTTTCGATTTTTATTCCAATTCATGTTGCACTTAGGTTTTTCAATCCAATAAGATGTAATTCATTGATTCGATATCAATAAAATTACAACGGTTTTTATCATTTTGAATTTTGTTGAAATGCCCCAAACCAACCCGATGACGATAATCAATGATTAGAAAAATTTGTCATCTGTGGTAAGAACTGAGGGTTGGGCTTTTCAAGAATTCTCGTTTCAAGGTCTTTGAAAGCAAAATGAATTTCAAAAAGCAAGGATCAATTTTCGAAAATTACATGTAGTTAAGCCCTGTTTTGTCTTTTTGATTCATTTCTTTCATGTTTCATTACTAATCTCGAGGTATGCGAAGGGACGGGAATCATGGATCCTCATATATGTGATGCAAGTCAATCCGATGACTCAGAAAATTCTAATCCAAATGATGAAGAGATACAACTGAACTTGGAAATCCATGAGAAATCTAAGCCTCTGACTGTTGAAGAAACAGTAGTGATCATTCTTGATGACACGGAAAATCCTAGAGAGGTAAAGATTGGGGCATGTCTCCCTAAAGATGTGGCTAAACGCTTGACCCAATTGTTAAAGGATTATCAAGACATCTTTGCCTGGTTTTATGCTGACATGTTGGGTCTCGATCGATCGATTGTCGAACATTGTCTACCGACTGATCCTTTGGTTGAACCTGTGAAGCAAAGGACGTAAAGAGCTAAGCCAGAACTGGCAAAGAAGATCAAAGAAGAGGTCATGAAGCTTCTTGACGTGGGATTTATTAAGACTACCTAATACTCAGAATGGGTCGCTAATATAGTCCCAATGTTGAAGAAAGACGGTTGGGTTCGAGTGTGCATTGGCTACCGAGATCTGAACAAAGCTAGTCCTAAAGATGATTTTCCACTCCCACACATTGATGTGCTTGTGGACAACACAGTTGGGTTCGAACTATTCTCCTTCATGGATAGTTTCTCATTGTATAATCAGATCTTGATAAACGAGGATGATAAGTTGAAAACGGCATTTACCACTCCATTGGGGACATTTTCATTACAAGGGGCAAAAGAACACTACAAATGCCATAACTTGTGTACGGTGTTCACTTTGGTGCCATAGCTTTTTTTTGGATTACTTTAGTGCTAAAATTTTTGAAAAACGATCACTTAAGTGCCAACTCCGGTGCCGTACACAATTTTTTGCCGGAAATTCGACGTGGCATTTTTTTATTAATTTCTGAAGCTGACGTGGCTTGCTGGAGATTGACACTTAAGTGATCGTTTTTAAAAAAATTTAGCACTTAAATGATCGTTTTTAAAAAAAAATTTAGCACTTAAGCGATCGTTTTTAAAAAATTTTAGCACTAAAGTGATCCAAAAAAAACTTATGACACTTAAGTGATTGTTTTTCCTTCGACTTGGCACCAAAGTGATTCGAAAAAAAGTTATGGCACCAAAGTGATCTCCGTACACAAATTATGGCACTTATAGTGTCCTTTTGCCCATTACAAGGTAATGCCTTTCGGTCTCAAAAATGCTTGGGGCAACTTACCAGCGGGCAATGGTCACGTTGTTTCATGACATGATGCATAATGAGATTGAGGTCTATGTTGATGACATGATTGCAAAAACTCGACGTGGAGAAGATTACATAGAAACATTGACGAAATTATTCGACAGGCTTCGCAAGTTCAAATTACGCCTCAATCCGGCAAAATGCGTGTTCGGGGCAGCCTTTGGCAAATTACTTGGCTTCATTGTTAGTAAAAAAGGGATTGAGATTGACCCGTCAAAAGTGAAGGCCATTTGTGAAATAAAATCCTCCTCTTCGGTGAAGGAAGTTCGTAACTTAATGGGTAGACTAAACTATATAGCCATATTTATTTCTCAGCTATCTGAGATAGCGAAGCCTTTCTTTAAACTCCTCAAGAAGAATGCGCTTGTGAGATGGGATGAAGAGTGTGAATTGGCATTCGACAAGATTAAGCACTACTTGATGAATCCGTCGATGCTTGTTTCGCCAACGCCAGGACAACCTCTGATCCTGTACCTTACAATCCACAGTGAGTCCTTAGGTGTCATGCTTGCTAAGAAAAATGAAGAGGATGGAAATGAGCGTGCAATTTATTATTTGAGTAAGAAGTTCACCGCCTCTGAGATGAACTATTCCGAAGCAGAAAAAATGTGCGTAGCACTAGTTTGGGTACTATACAGATTGAGGTAATACATTTTGCACTATCAGATATTGCTTGTAACAGAGTGTGATCCAATCAAATACTTGCTCAATCAACCCGCTTTGGTTGGAAAATTGGCAAAATGGTAGATTCTCATCTCAGAATTTAATGTTCAATTCATGTCTCAGAAATCAATCAAAGGACGAGTAATTGCTGATGTCTTGGCCGAAAATCCTAGGACAAATGACGATTTGGATCCGCTAGATGATAGAGTCATGCCAATTGATGAGTATGTATGGACCATGTATTTTGACGGGGCCGTAAACTTGTTAGGATCAAGTATCGGGGTAGTTTTAATATCCCTAGGCGGACAACATTATTCGGTGGCAGCAAAACTGATATTTCCTTGCACGAACAATATCGTTGAATATGAAGCATGCATCCTCGGGTTACAAGCTGCAATCGAAATGGGAGTAGCTAGACTTAAGGTATTCGAGGATTCAGCCATCATTATTCTTTAGACCGTTGGTAAGTGGCAAATTAGAGATGCTAAGTTACAGCCCTATCACGTCTATTTAGAGGAGTTGGTGGAAGAGTTTGAAGACATTTTATTTGAATACTTGCCAAGGACTCAAAACAGTTTTGCCGATGCTCTAGCTACGTTGTCGGCAATGCTATGAGTGACAAATGGTTTAGAAGTTAAACCTTTGAAGATAGAGGTCTTATAGAAATCAGCTTATTGCATGGCCACGACAGAAGAGCCTGACGACAAGCCGTGGTATCATGATATCAAGGCATATCTTCAAACATAGGAGTTTCCTAATAAAAGTACCGCATCTAACCAAAAGTATATCAGGAAAATGGCGTCGAAGTTCTTCTTGAGCGGAGGATGCCTATACAAGCGGTCCTATGATTCAGTTTTATTAAGGTATGTTGATTCAACTGAGGCTGCTCGTTTAATGCTAGAAGTACACGAGGGAGTACGTGGTCCGCACAAAAATGGTCATATGCTGGCAAGGAAAATAATGAGAATGGGTTATTACTAGCTCACTTTAGAAAGTGATTGCATTCAGCATATCCGAAGTTATCACAAATGTCAGATCCATGGTAACAACATTAAAACTCCTCCGAATAAATTATATCAAATGTCTGAACCATGGCCATTTTCTATGTGGGGCATTGATATGATTAGCCCAATTAATCTTAAAGCGTCAAATGGGCATCAGTTTATCCCGGTCGCTATCGATTACTTTTCGAAGTGGATCGAGGCTATGTCCTATACGATAGTGACGGCTCGAATTATGGTGAAGTTTATTCGTCAAGACATCATTGCTCGATATGGTGCACCTGAGACTATAATCACTGACAATGGGTCGAATCTAAATAATAAATTGGTGGATGATCTGTTTAAGAAGTTCAAGATCAAGCATCTGAATTCCTCTCCATATTGTCTACAGATAAACGGAGCGGTCGAAGCAGCCAACAAGAATATCAAGAAAATTTTGGCTAAAACAGTTAAGAACTATCGTGATTGGCATGAAAGATTACCTTTTGCACTTATGGCATATCGGACTTCTATCCGGATATTTACAGGGGCAACTTCATATTCTTTTATGTACGGTATGGAAGCAGTTCTACCTGTTGAGGTTCAAATTCCTTCGTTACGTATTCTTTCACAGATACAATTGTCAGAAGCAGATTGGATCCAGCAAAGGTTAAACCATTTGAACATGATTGATGAGATAAGGCATAGAGCTCTATGTCATGGCCAGTGCTATCAATAACGAATTGCTAAATCTTTCAATAAGAAAGTTAAGCCTCGACATTTTCAGGTAGGTGACCTTGTCCTGCGGAAGTTATTGCCGATAGTTCCTCTTGCAGAAGGAAAATTCGCCCTAAACTATGATGGCCCGTACATTGTGAAGAAAGTCCTTCCAGGAGGTGCTTTGATTTTGGTCGAGATGGATGATCGTGTTTTTTCTAGTCTAGTTAATTCTGATTCTATGAAGAAGTATTACACTTGATTTGTACTCATTCTGACTTTGTTTCTATCAAGTTTCAACTTGAATTTCATGAATCAATTGATGTTACTAAGCTTTGTTTAAGGAAGGCTTTTGATCGGGCAATCTGTTTCTGTCCTAATGAAGCGATCATATTGCGTGAGAGACTTCAAGATGACGAAAGGCAAGTCGATTCCATATACGTCCCGAATAATAATCCCCAGTATGAGTTGAGTGAAAATTCCGTGCTGACAAGGTAAAGGATTATCTCACGAAAAGTATGACGATCAAAATAATGAGAGGTATTCATTCCCTCTATCTAAACACTATAGGTTATAATTTACTTAACCCTTTGAACGGAGTTTCACTTCTTACCCCTATCAGGAACAACCCCATATTGGGGGTAATTTCTTAGAAAGTTCAAAATGATTATAATTTTCTTGTTTTCACTTGCATCAATCTTCAAGTATATTTACTGTATGCAAATTCTGTGTTAGCTCGAGTGCCTTAGATATGACGAAGAGCACTTCTTTTTATATCCCTACACATTATACCCTTTATATATCCAATTTGAGCGGTGAATTCATTTCAACCCGATTGATGGTCATTCTCGTGATAAACAAATGAAATCATCTCAAAGCATGTTTAGGGTGACTTGAGGCAAATTGGAGCTCAAAAGAAAATTCATCAAAAAGGACGCAAAAGGACTCCAATAAATCGAAGTTCTCTTAAAAAAAAAGAGAGGGAGAAAAACTCTCGAAAAGAAAATCTCTCTCTAAAAAAATGAGAAAAAGAAAGGCTTCGGCAAGAACTAAGTCGATATGCAAGATTATTCTTTAAGGAAAAAACCATTTGAAGGTTTATTTGTGGAGCAATCACTAAAAATAGATCAATGGTACTAGTAGCATGATTAGATGATCACCAATTTACATGTTTATAATACTCTTTTTGATGGAAATAGGCCATTCATTTCAAACATACCCGAATCTACGTTACAACCCTTACTGAAGTCTCCTTAGAATAGGGCACTTGAGTTAACGTAGAGTTTCAAATGCTTATAAATATTGCTCAAAGAAGTGTGAGCAAGATTTTTTTATCTCATTTTTTGCAGCATTCCTGACTTATAAACCTGAAGTAGTTGGTGATATCAATTCTTTCAAAGCTATGACTCTCATGAGTCCCCAATGTGAAACCTTTGACCATGCCTGCATTTCAGTCCTTATAAAGACCTCTCAAATTGGCCAAGTCATACTGATGTTGAGAATATCCGAACCCTTGTCAGGTATGATAAAGAGAGTTTGAGTGATTCTTATACCCGCATCAAAGGTTGGGTCAAAAGCCTTTCATTGAGAGTGGATGGAAAGTCTTTTATGATTAAAGATCTCTTATTTAATGTAATCAAATTGTCAAAAGAATGAAATGGTTGTTCTTATTGATAAATTCTCCAGTGAAGCTTGATAATGTAGGCAAATTCATGAATTATACTTTCTTTGCCCATGCGCATATATTATTTTAACCTTTTCTTAGGTAAAAATAGGTACAATGTAATTAGCTTTGTCATTTTTTTAAGAAGAATTCAGGTATGTCTGCTAATTATTCTTCATTGTTTCTCTCTTCGGAATAGGAGACATGATCTCTCATATGTTCACCAAGTGGAATAGGTGACATATCTCTTTGTGTTGCCTAGTGAAATAGACAGCACACTTCATTTAATGTTTGCCCAGTGGAATAGGCGGCATAGTTTCTCATTCCGTGTTCACCTAGTGGAATATATGACACAATTGACCTTATGCTCACCCAATGGAACATGTGACATGATCCTTTTCATGACTGCCCAGTGGTATAGGCAACACGTCCCATTCTTTCTTCATATCATACATTATTTCACACCTATAGGAAACTACAGGTAACATATAGGCAATCCTGTACCTTGAGAACCTTATTTCCAATGGACTAGAAGTTTGGAGATCGATGGAGTTCACAGCATTATAAAGCTTTCCCTCACTTGGACACTTTTGTGCGATCCGAATGTAAGGCTCTTTCACCACTTTTCACGAAGTGAGAAGCCTTAGCATACGTTCCTTATTGTCTGCATATCACGCATCATTGCATTTGAAAGAAGAAGAAGAAGAAGAAGATGATCATTCATCATTTTGCATAGTTTAAATTTATATTTCAATCTTTGAGCAAAACCTTTGCGAGCCTTCCATTCAAAGAGGAGCAGCTGTTGACACTTAAATTTTGACGATCCATTTAGTGATTAAGTGCATAAAAATTAGGAATTAAAATTTTAACCCCTAAACAAAAATATTACAATTGCATAGCATATAGTTTAGGATCATATAGATGAACTGCATTTCACATCGAACCGGCAATGGCAAGTGAACTGAAAATCTATCATGCAAACCGAGCTTGAGCACTGAACGAAACTCGACTCACTCGGAAAACGGGGGCCGAAAATCACACGTAAAAAATGGTTTGGTTGTCTTAATTTGAGTTTAAATTAGCCCATTAAGCTTAATTAAAGAAAAGCCCGAATTAATTCAGCCAACTTGGAATTAAATAAAATTAAAGGATAAAGCCTAAGCCTAAGCCCATTAGGACTAGAAAGCCCAGCTAATTAACCTAGGGTTGCGATATAAATATATGATTATATTCCTCACTCTGGGGGGCTTTCAGAATTTCCAGAACACAATTCAGAAGAACATCACAGAGGGAAAACCGCTCTAGAAAGAAAGGGAGTTCGAGAAAATTTTCTTCATCTTTCTCCGATCCACCATTGTTGAACGTCGTCGTTGATTTCCATCTTTCTCCGGTCCCTGGTGTCTTTCCACTGGAGAAAAAACGGCAGAATGGAGATGACAACTCGAACCTCTGCCTCCCTCCTTGCTTCAAGTTCGAAAAATTTGAGTGAGTTAAATCTTGTGTAGCACACTCATCACCAGGTTTGCATTCCATTTGTTGACAATCCCTCGAAGTTGGCATGGTTGATTTAATCAACATCTATAGCCTTGGTTTTGCACATTAAATAGGAAACGATTTGATATTTACGGCCTGCTTGCTGAGCTCTGATCTCGTCTTCACTGAGAGAAAACGTCCACAAGAGAAAACGCTAGAGCGGAGACGCTACGCTCTCAACGTAAAAGACACGCGACGTTGAGCAAGTGACGCAAAAAGTGCTCTCTCTCATCTCCGAAACCTTGCTGCGACGATCCCCATGCCACGAATCGAATCACCACCGATAGCCACACCTGCCGGTCCTTCTTTGACTAAGAGACCATCACCGCCGTTGTCCACTCACCACTGTCCCGTCCCGATCCGCTGGTGATTCAAATTTGGAAACAAATCTTTAGATTAGGTAAATATCTTATCCTGATTTGGTTTGAATGTTTTATCGCTTATTCCATGTTCATCGTTATCTAATTTTGCATATTTGAGCAATAGGCATTATTTCAATTAGGATTTGTTTATTTTTTTGGAAATCTTGGATATCTATTACTTGTCAAATTTGGATAGAATTTTAAAATTTCAAAATCTTTTGAATATATCCCAAGATATTTAAGATAGCAAAATCTTTTCAAGGTGTGATCGGTTAGGAAAATTTCCTAATCCGCAACCGCATACATGGAAATAAGTCTATCTATCAGGTTTTAGATAGAGTTATTTCCATAGCGGGTATTTCAAATTTTTAGGATCGATCTGTCAGGCTTCAGATCGAAACTTAATTCGAAAGATTTAGCAGTTATATTTTTTTTTACTAAAAAAATTACGATTTGAATTTAAGTTCGAAAATACAAAAAAAATTTCATAAAAGAAAATAAAAAAATTTTGCACCTTTGAACTCTAAGTCAGGATTTATCAAAATTGCCGAATTGAGTTTTTTTCTTGAGATTGGTACCGAAAGGACGTTAGGGTAATCTAGTGTAACCAAGTCCCCGGATTTATAATCTATGGTTCGTAGAAGTAAAATAATACTTCCGCTATTTTATTTAGGTTTCTAATCAACTTACCAGAAATGATTAGTGGTAGCTCCTATTGAAAATATTTACATGCTCATAATTGGACCTGAATTGCGAATTGATAGAGTTTGGGAGAACTCGAGCTAGGTTAGTTAATTTAATTGATTTAGTAATCCATTAGCCTAAAATCGGAAAACCTGATTTTTAGGTTGCGACAGCATACCAAATCACTTTATATTTCTATCAAATATAAGGCCTTGTATGTAGCCTGGATACTCATTGGCAACATATCAACCTTAAACATCCGTTTTTTGGTGACTTTACACTGCCTCAAGATAGATCCTTCTAGGATAAATTTTGCCAACACCTTTATGCAAGCCTTTAACAGAACAAAGAAAGAAGTGATGGGAGAAATCTACCTTGATATATAGATAGGACTAATAATATTCAACATCCTATTTCAAGTTATGGACATTGCCACTACATTCAATTTTCTATTGGGTTATCCCTAGATTTATACTGCTAGAGCTGTGTCATTGAGTCTATATCATAAGGTGAAGTTCATTGTGGAGAGAAAGCTAGTCACAGTCCACGGTAAAGAAGAGTACCCAATTTATCACGTAACGGCTACTCCCTATATTGAGCTAGATTGTAAAATAGAATAGAGCTATTAGTCGCTCGAGCTCGTATCGACCATACATGCATCTAGAGGTTCATCGCTGCCCATTTCTAAGGTGTCAAATGGTGCAGTCATGGTTGGAAGAGTAATGGTGTCCCATGGCTTTACCTTAGGTGAAGGCCTTGGCATGAATGGTCAAGGTATCCGTTGACCGGTGGAGGTCCCTCGAAGGCCCCACACTACCGGGTTAGGGCATTAGAGGCCGAGCGAGCCAAATAATTGGGGACGTGGATGTGGACAACGTGGCAAAAGACATAGACATGGATGTGGACGCAGTCAAGGAGACAGGCATAATAGACAGGGATCCGAGGAAGAGCCAAATAGTGAAGAACGTGGGCATGGAAGTACATAAAACAATGGAGAGATTGGATATGGTAGGTTGCCTCCATACATTCGCACCATATTCCCAGGTCCTGCAAGAATGATGCATAAAGAGAAGAAAGTGATCGATACATTGGGGCAACTGAGTGATAAGTTCGACTATTATGTGAAATACTTAATACCACCGAGCATCTATATTGACTTCCATGATATTGTCCCCGATGGATGGGGAGATATGGATGATCCAACATCTATAATGACAGAAGACCCTGATGATACGATGGAGGGAATTACTACCCTGTTTGATGATGTGCTTATTGGAGCTATCGAGAAAGGACCGTTGGAAGGAATGGGCACTGGCCCGTAAGAGTAACACCTTTACTTTTTTTCACACACTCCCCCAAGTGGCAATTTTTATTGCTTTTTAGGACTTGCCCCGTCTCGGGAGCTGCTTTCGTTTCTAGGACTCAATTATCGCAATTTCTATTCCAATAAATGTAATTCAATTGGTGATAATCAATGAAATTACAAGTTATTTTCATTTTTGATAGCATGTTGAGATATATTAAACCAGCTTAGTGATGATATCCAACCGATAAAAAAAATATAGTGCAAGGAGAATTCTGAGGCCTAGGCTTCTTCATGCTTCCTCATGTTAAAACCCTTTTAAAAATGATTTCAAAAAAATCACCCAAAAAAATATATAAACAAAAATTTTCAAAAAAATCCAAAAAAAATTGACAAAAAATGCAATGTTTAGCCCTGTTTATCTTTCTAAATCCTTTGTTTATGTTTCGGGGGCAATCTTGTCACACATGAGAGTATGGGAATGGTCAAATCTGATGAATTATGCACTGCCGAGCTTGATCCCGTTGACACCGACGAACTCAATGACTCCTCGGACCTTTAGTGCAATCTAGAGCGTCATGAAAGACCCAAACTCCTCATAGCAGACCAAACTATCAATATTAACTTGAGTGATCCCGAAGAGCCCAAAAAAGTGAAGATAAGGGCAACCCTTCCCGAAAGTGAAGTGAAGCGCTTGGTCCAACTGCTGAAGGATTATTGAAATGTCTTTGCCTGGTCATACACTGATATATCGGGCTTAGAACCTTCTATTGCGGAGTATAGTCTGCCTACTAATTCGAGTGTTCTACCTAAGAAATAGAGGCTGCGGAGAACCAAACCCGAACTTTAAAAAAAAAATAGAGAAGGAGGTCATGAAACTCTTGAAAGTGGGGTTTATTGTAGTCATCCGATACCTTAGCTAGGTAGCCAACATCATGTCGGTCATAAAGAAGGATGGTCGAGTTTGAGTTTGCATCGATTATCGCGACCTGAACAAGGCAAGCTTTAAAGATGACTTCTCATTGTCACACATAGACGTTCTGGTGGATAATACTATTGGGTTCGAACTATTTTCTTTTATGGATAGTTTCTTGGGTTATAATCAGATAAAAATGAAAGATGGTGATAAGGAGAAAACGACATTCATTAGCCCTTGAGGGACATTCCACTATAAGGTCATGCCCTTCGGCTTTAAAAATATTCGAGCAACATATCAACGGGCAATGGTAACAATTTTTCATAGCATGATGCATAAGGAGATCGAGGTCTATGTCGATGACATGATCGCTAAGTCTCGACTTGGAGAGTGTCACGTCAATACCTTGAAAACGCTGTTCAATAGACTCCGTGAATTCAAACTCCGTCTCAACTTGACAAAGTGCATATTTAGAACAACTTCGGGCAAACTACTCGGGTTCATAGCGAGCAGTAAAGGCATTGAAGTTGACCTCTCCAAAGTAAAGGCTATATGTGAGTTGTATCCCCCATCTATAGTGAAAAAAGTACGAAGTCTCTTAGGTAGGTTGAAGTACATAGCTCGCTTCATCTCCCAACTATCCAAAACTACCAAGCCATTCTTTAAACTCCTAAAGAAAAATGTTCAAGTCGAATAGGACGATGATTATTGGAAAGCATTTAACAAGCTAAAGCGGTATATGCTGAAACCACTGGTGCTAGTCCCACCAATGCTGGGGCAGTCCTTGATCCTTTATCTTACAATTCACAGCCAGTCTCTGGGTGCGATGCTAGCCTAGAAAGGGCTTGACGATGGAAAAGAGCAAGCCATTTATTACCTGAGTAAGAAGTTTACTATCTCGAAGTTGAATTATCCTAAAGTCGAGAAGACTTATGCTGCATTAGTGTGGGTGCTCCATAGGTTGTGACAATATACATTACATTACCAGATATTTCTTGTGACTAAGAACGATCCCATCAAGTATTTATTTGATTAACCTGCTTTGGTAGGGAAGTTAGCCAAGTGGTAGATTTTAATCTCAGAGTTTGATATCCAAACGATGCCACAAAAGTTAGTTAAAGGTCGAGTAATTGCTGACATATTAGCTGAAAATCTAGGAGTCCTAGATGATGATAGATATTCTCCAGAATATCGCATTTTGGTGATAAAAGAAGACATGTTGTCGCGACCCTAAAATTTTTTTTATTTTTTTCGGGCTAATGGATTATTAAGATTAATCTTAACTCGGGCTCTCCCAAGCCCTACCAATTTGCAACTTAGGGTTTAAATTCTTAACATGCGAATATTTTCATGCTTGGAGTCGCCACTAATCATTTTACGGTAGGCTGATTAGAAATCTAAATAAAACATAGAGAGATATGTTTTATTCCTACGAACCAGAGATTCTAAGCCCGGGGACTTGATTACGCTAGATCTAGTCTAACGCCCTTTCGGTATCTTTTCATTTCAAAAAATATTTTGGAAGGCAATTTGGATCCATTTTAGCTTAATTACTAACATGTGAGGTGTTCATGCGTGTGCGCAAACTACCAATTTAACACCCAGAAAAGCATTAAATAAAGTGCGAGTTTAAGAGAACAACGTACCTGAATGCAACGCAAGCATATGCATTGTTAGCGAAAAAATCATATAGGCAACCCTAATATGATCTCTAGTTAACAAGTAACTCATTCAATTTCCTTTTTTTGGATTTTCACTTTATTTAAAAATGAAATCTAATCTATATGCAATGACGTGCAAAAAATATGACATGCGAATTAATGCAACCTAGCATGCAAACTATATGTCATGCGACGACGTGACCTAATTCTAATGACGGACGGATGATTTATTTTTGATATTTTTTCTTTATGAAATTCGGAATAAAAAACATGCCTAAATTATCATGCAAGCTAATGACTTCTATTTTTGGTATTTTCTGTTTAAAATTCGAAATTCAAAAATACCTAAGTTAACATGCAATCTATGATGCCTTAAGCTATCCTAACATGATTTATTTTTTTGGGAATTTTTGTTAAAATTCGAAATTATTAAATTGCTGAAATTAAGATGCAATCTAACCTAATCTACCCTAAAGCAATTCATTCTCTTTTTAGGGTTTTCTTGAAAATTCGGAATTAAAAAATAACATGAATAATCCATTAGAATTAAAACAATACTTAATTTAAACTAGGAAACATGCCACTTTAGGTCCTAATTTAAATTAAATATTCATCTCATTCTTCGGGATATATTCAAAATCTAAACATGCAAAAATCCTAACAAAACAGAATTTTTTGGGTTTTCTTTTTATTTGAAAAGGAAAACAATTTAAACAAGGATAACAATCAAACTCAAATTAACCACGCGATCCACCAAATTCGTTTCAAACTCGGATTAGGCACAAAAATCAAATTATCGGTCATATCTATGGGGTTATAGATATTAACGGATAACCGATTATTCAAATTTGGAAAGCTAATGAAATTTATCATCGTATCCAAGTAGTTATGGATAGGATAATAATTTCCCGTACCGCCGCGTATCATACCTTAGGGTTAAGGTCGGATAGATGTCCAAATACGTTGCTAAATTAGGCAAGTTTCCTAATTTTGAATGTTTCAAATATTGCGGATATCTAGCACATCATCTTAATGTATCTAACTATCCACTAAATATTCATGCAATATTCCAAACGATTCAAATACCCAAATTAGGAAATTAAATATTTTTGAAAATTCAACGGATAATATCGTTATCTAATTTGGATAACTTCCAAATTTGAATTCGGTTCGGGATCGGGATCGACTTGCGGATCGAGACAAACGGCGACGATGGATCGACACAGCACCGGCACGGGATCACTGGTGCGGTGTCGAGGCGACAGCGACTGGTGGTGTCACGGCGGGGCACGGCGGCGACGAAATGATGGTGGACTCGGTGACTTCGCCAATCATGAACAGCGGCTGTTGCTTGCAGGTTGGCCTCTCGGCTTAGGCACTTGGTCAGAGAATCTCCTCCACGTCGACTTCGTCTCGTGGGCTCAATTCTTTTTCTCACGTTCTTCCTCTTTTTTCTGCTTGTGGCCGTCCCTGCATGGTATTGTTCTCTTTGGGAACGCTAGGAGGAACGTTGCCAAAGAGGTGACAAAGTCAACCTCTTGGGCACACGAATTCAGCTTGAATTCGTTGGGAACTTTCCACTCTGTTGGCTTGTTGAGGTAGTAGCAACAGCAAAGACCCCTTCTTGGAATGCTGACTTTTATCTGGGCGTGACTCTATTCCTCCACGTTGTCAGCAACGAGCCACGAATTAGCTCGGGAAAGGGCAGAGAACAGCAGCGCAGGACGTCGTGTAGGGGGGGTGTTCGGTTGACTCCTCTTCAAGGCTGATTGTGCAGGAAAAACGTGGACTTGGGCTTCAACGTTGCTGAAGGCGTGGACATGCAGAAGCAGTATCGTTGATGGACGTCGATCGTGGGGCAGCTTCAGCGAGAGGTGCCCCCGCGGACGTGGCTGAGGCGAGACGGCCACCGCGAACGTGGCTGTGGCGTGAGGCACGGACACCGGCGCGCGAGGGACACGACGGCGGCGAAGATCTCTCTCTCTCTTTCTCCCTCTCACTCTAATTTCTCTAAAGAAAAACTGATCTGAAATTTCTGACCTCCCCCCCAAAAATCTGACCTAATGTTGTTTATATAATGTTAATCTAGGTCAGATTAGATGGGCTTAATGTCCTAATGAGCTTAGGTTTGGGCTTAGGTCTAGTCAAATTAAATGGGCTGAATTAACTTGGGCTAAATTAATTAAACTCACATTATTAAATTAAACCCAAATTAAAACAACCAAGCCCGTGTAACGTGAAATTCTCGGCCCTAGCATTCCTGAGCGAATCGAATTTCATTCGACGAAATTTAAACTTGCTCACCATCGCCGGTCCGATGCAATTATGCAAAAAAACTAAAATGAGCCTAAGCTATATGTTATGTAAAAATTAAATATTTTTGTTTAGGGGTTAAAAATTAATCCCTAATTTTCTATGCAAATTACACTAAATGATTGTCAAAATTTAGGTGTCAACATATGTTGATCATGTTTTTCGATAGAGCCATAAACTTGGCTAGGTCTAGCACGGAGGTAGTTCTAATATCCCAAGATGGACAATATTATCCAGTAGCAGTAAAGTTGGTGTTTTCTTGTACCAACAACATAGCCGAGTATGAAACTTGCATCCTTAAACTCTAAGCGACAGTTGAAATGGGGATAACTAAATTGAAGGTATATGGTAATTCTTTTCTAATCATCCTCCAAATGGTGGGAGAATGGAAAATAAGGGATGCCAAACTAGTGCCATACCACGAATACCTTGAAGAAATCATGAAAGAATTTGAAGACATCTCCTTTGAGTACTTGTCAAGGTCTCACAATCAATTCACTAATGCGTTAGCTACATTATCATCTATGCTGCAAGTGATTGGTGGATTGGAGGTAAAACCATTAAAGATCGAAGTCTTGACAAAACTGACCTACTGTATGGTTGTGATTGAAGAACCTGACAGAAAGCCATGGTATTATAACATCATGAGATACATCTAGAGACAATAATTCCCTGAAGAAAGCACCCCGACCGACAGGAAGTATATAATGAAAATAACCTCAAAATTCTTCTTCAGTGGTGAGAAACTATATAAAAGGTCCTATAATTCGATTTTGCTGAGGTGTGTAGACGCAGTTGAAGCTACTAGAATCATGCAAGAAGTATACGAGGGGGTATGTGGTCCATACATGAATGATCACATGCTAGCCAAGAAAATCATGAGGTTGGGCTACTATTGGCTTAGCCTCGAAAGTGACTGCATCCAATATGTTTGGAGATGTCATCGTTGTCAAGTTCATGGAGATAAAATAAATGTCCCCCCTAATGGAGTTACATCAGTTGTCCGAACCATGACCCTTTTCAATGTGGGGCATCTACATGATTGGCCTAATTAATCCAAAGGTATCAAATGGACATTGATTTATCTTGGTTGCGATTGATTATTTCTCGATGATTATTTCTCCAAGTGGATTAAGGCGGCGTTTTATGCGAACATCACTACAAGGAACGTTGTTAGATTCATTAGGCAAGATATAGTTGCTCGTTATGGTGTCCTCGAGGCTATTGTCATCAACAATGGGAAAAATTTGAACATCAAGTTCATAAAACAGTTGTTCAATGAGTTCAAGATCTGGCACCTAAATTCATCTCCTTATCGTCCACATATGAATGGAGCGGTTGAAGTTGCTAACAAGAACATCAAAAAGATCCTGGTCAAAATGTCTGAAAACTATCGTGACTGGCATAAAAGGTTGCCCTTTACACTAATGGTGTATCGGACTTCGATCCGAACCTCTATCAAGGCAACCCCTTTTTTCTTGGTGTATGGCATGGAAGGAGTCCTGCCTGTCAAAATAGAGATTCCCTCCCTGCAAGTCTTGTCCCAGGTGGAGTTATCCGAGATAGAATGGATGCGACAAAAGCGCGAGCAGTTAAACCTAATTAATGAGAAACGACTGAAAGCCATTTGTCATGGTCAAACCTATCAGTAGAGAATAGCTAGATCATTCAATAGAAAGGTGCGTCCAAGACACTTCAAAATAAATGATCTAGTCCTGAGGAAAGTATTGCAGTCTTTCTAGTTCCCGGGGACAGATTCGCCCCAAACTACATGGGTCCATACGCGATTAAAAAGGTGCTTTCTAGAGGTATCTTGATTCTCGCAGAAATGGACTGTCATGAGTTCTCTACTCCTGTTAATTCTGATGTTGTGAAGATGTATTACCTTTGATAGAATCTATCATTTTGCAGCAAAAGTTTTCAAGTGTTTGGTTTTGTATTTTGAGTTGCAAACATTTTACAGATGAATAAATTGTTTTAATCAATTTCAAGTTAAGATATGTGCATTGGCTTTAAATTCTACATGGTTATTTTGTCAGTCTGCATCATTGATTTCGAAAGGAGAATCTACTTATACAATCTAATAATTCATGAAGAGTAAATTGAATGTGTTAAATGAGGTGCATCGGTATGAAGAAAAGCAAAACACACCCCATACATAGTTTCATACACTAATCCCCACTAAGTTGAGTGGAAAAATTCCATGTCGATAAGGTGAAGGGTTATCTCGCAAACGATATGATGACCAAAATGACAAGAAGCATTTTATTTCTCTACCTTAGACACTACAAGTTGACCATTGTTTCACCACTTTGAGCCTAAACGCTAGGAGAAATTCTTTCAAATCAGCCCTGTCAAGAACCACCCCATATCAAGATAAACAAAAGGTAAGTCGGCTTCATAAAATGAAAAATGAGTAGAGATTGTCTTGTTCTCACTTAGATCAATTTTCAAGTGTTGCTTTTCAGATGAACTCATATGAAGTTCAAGTGCCTTAGGATGACGAAAAGCATTTCTTTCTTTATTTTATATACACTTTATCCCTTGCTAAGCTCAATTGAGCCTGCAAATTCATTTCTTTAAATCTGGTTGGTGATCATCCTCTATACTGGGCAAGGTAAGAGCCATCACTAGCTAAGCAGCATATTTGGAGCGTTGATAGAAGATGGAGATCACCGAGAGTCTAAATGGCGAGTCATTCAATCAGAGGGTGGTTGGCAAATGTATGCATTGTAAATAACGTATGTCAAGTGACATGAGTAAAAAAAAGGGGGTGGGTAAGAAAAGCAGTGTGCCTGGTAAAAGCAAGGCCGATGCCCAATGGAGAAAAATAGGTGTATTAGAATTGTCCCCAGTGGAGTAGTCATAGTCCTACAAGTTTAAAGAAGTTAAATGGTGAATTCAAGGCCAATGGAGTATTCACTGAGATGACAATTCCCAAAGAAGAAAAAGAAGAAGACCGGTGATAATGCCGGGACGATCACCAACTCTTTCACCCGAACTATATACATTTTAAGCCTAATAATCCATTCATTTATCAACCCATGAGTCTAGCCTACGTTACGTCCTTTATAAAGTCTCTTCATATTAGGGCACTTGAATTAACATAAGATTCAAATATTTATAAGCTTAGCTTGAAGAAGTGCGAGTAAGTATATTTCTATATTATTTTGCAGGTTTCTTGACTTGTAAACCCAGAGATGATGTCAGAGTATTTCTTTTACAACCTCGACTTGAAAAGTCCCCCTTGTTAAGCCATCGAACAAGCCTACATTATAATCCTAACGAAGACCTTTCAGATTGGTAAGGATGTATCGCTTGCGAAAATACTCAGATCCTTGTCGACATGATGATAGTGAGATGGGGCGATTCTTATAAAATAGCCACTTTTCGATGAGAGTGAGTGAAAGCCCTTTTGGATCGGACGTCCCTCATTTGACATTTTCAAGACACCCGCTTGTGAGGTCGGATTGTCTTATCATGATTTTCCCCAGTGAAATTTAGTAATGCTGATTTGACAAGATCATCATGCATAAAAAGCAGTTGAATCTATAGTGCATAAGTATATGTGCTTATGAGTGTATATTACATATTGCCTATAACTGCGTCTAGCAGGAGACGCTCCCTCAAGAGTTGGAAATTTCACTAGGTAAGTATATCTCTACTCTTTCTAGGTGCATGTGACTATTTAGGTATCCCCAGCTTGTTCGACCAATCTTCAGGCCCCCACATTTGATTAGCTTGTTGTAGTCTTTAGATGTCTTTGATGATATCTAGACGTCTATTGATCAAGCTTTTTCAGGTACTTTTGATAATACCCATGTACTTTGCCAAGGAACCCCTAAACATTCGAGTTAGTCCCTTTGTTCACCCAATCGTTAAATAACTCTTACAATATCCAGATATTTATCAATAAAGTCCTTTCAAATATCTCATATGATAACCAGATATTTCGTTAGGTGTATCTTTCAAACAATTTGGAAAATTCCTTCTCGAACATCTCTGATGATATATAGGTATTTAGCAGTTAACTTTTTTTGAATACCTCTAACGATATCCAGGTAATTTGTTAAAAGTTAGAATGTATTCCAATTTGTTGAACCATTTTTCAGGTACCTCATGCGATAATTGGGCACTTTGTTAAGCCCCATCTCTAGCAATCTGGAGTAAAGCCCCGCATTAGGCACCTTTGACGATATCCAGGTTCCTAATGCATAATTTTCTAGAGTACCTCTGGTGATATCCAGGTATTTCAACAAAAAGTGGGATAAGTTCCATTTCACTAAACCATCACTGGGAGCCTTAGACGATATCTAGGCATTTAGCAGAAGTTCTGTTTCAAATATCTCAGATGATATCTAGATATTCGGAGTAGTCTTCCCTTTTTTGATCTTTAGATAACTCATACGATATCCAAGTGTCCACAGATCACCATCTTCGATTACCTCATATGATATCCAGGTAATTCGAACCACCCTTAGTGTGTCCTAACCAAGTTCCAGGTCACTGGAGCCCCTTAGCAGTTTATCAGAAAACATTTTTGGATTAAAGCCCAAATGATTGTCAAATGATATAAAATCAGAGTCATACCTTGCATTATACTACCACTCCTGTTAGGTAAGTAACTTCAGTTATGTTTTATTCCCGTCAGCATGCATCATGACATATTGCACTTCAAAAAGGGACTAATACTCCCCCCCCCCCAAAAATAACATTTATTGCATTTGCATGATCAAAATTTATGTATCATTTGGTCTTTGAATGCAACCTCTGCGAGTTTACCTTCAAAAAAAGATAGCTATTGACACCTAAATTTTGGCTCATCATTTAAAAATAATTACACAAAAACTAGGGACTAAACTTTAGCCCCTGACAAAAATTTTAAAGTTAAATTACATAACATTTAGTTTTAAGAACATTTATTAAATAGCTGCTTTTGCATTGGACCGGTGGTAGATAGATCTGAACTTAATTGAGCCTGCGTGGATTGGGAAGTCGGCCAAGCCCATTCATTATTAGGG
Source organism: Syzygium aqueum (assembly GCA_031216185.1). NCBI lineage: Eukaryota > Viridiplantae > Streptophyta > Magnoliopsida > Myrtales > Myrtaceae > Syzygium > Syzygium aqueum. Next base: position 6,717,836 of record CM062239.1, read on the forward strand.
CTGAATTTTTTTTTACACGTGGGGGAATTTTCAAATATATATACGCAAAAGTTCACGATCTTGGCAAGGGCAAAATATAAAACGTGCGGATCTTTATCTTTGGAATGAGCAGAAAGGAATTGCGATAGGTGTGATACGAAGGAATGATCTTTAAGAAGCCTATATTTCTAATTCGGTACACTTGGTCAATAATAGAAGAACGTACCCACAATTCATTCTTGACCGAGATGGGTGTTTAGGCATGTGTTCGAAAATATCCTCCTTGATCTGCTGGAGATATCCATAATTCCTTGGGTAGTACTTTTCGGTCGTTTAAGGAAATAAATAAAAGTGAGTGAGATTTGCAAAGCAGTAAAAGGAAGAAAGATTGGCAAGTTCTGTCTCTTTCATATCTTTATACCTAAAAAAACATACAAGAAGAGGAAAGCGGAATCGGTTATCAAAAAGGGATATATTTGAGACTATCTTCAGGCCAAAGCATAATATATTTTGAATATTCTCAAGATGGTCTCTTTCTCTTAAAAGCCTAAACCCTCTCACCTATAAAAGGACCTCCCCTGGACAAGAAAAGGGAGACTCTTTCGACACGTAAAAAAAACTCAGAGAGAAAATTGAGAGAAAAAAGAGTGAGCTCAGCAAATCCCTTGTGACCGAACTCCCCTCCCTCGCGGCTAGACCTATGGCCATGCCTCTGAAGACTTGCTGCTACCCAGTCTATCGAGCCTGCTGTCCTGACGATCTCCTTCATTGTGTCATGGCATTAGTTGCTGTTCTGCTCTGAGTTGCTGATTCAATGACGTTTTGCCGTTACTGCACTGAACAGACGACCACTCCAACTTGTTCCTACAATCTTAGCACCAAACTAGCGAACCAAGGTGCATTCTAGCAGGTTCTCAGCGAGTCTGAATCATCTCGGTGTCCTCTTAGTCCCTAATCGCTAGTTCCCACGGTGATAGAAGACAACCCAAGGTTGTCCCGAGGCTGATTGGCAAAGCAAAGATCGTGACTTGTTTTGGCTTTTGGTCAAAGCAGTGGAATTTGTCTCCTATTTAATGGTGAATTGTTTGTGAAGTCTTGAGAAGGAAGCAAAAAGTCGTGATTCTTGGCGGAGATTATTTGGTCAAACTAAAAGACCAAGAATTAATTTACTAGGATCTCCTTTGGCGAGCTGCCACAGTTGTTGTCCGATTAACTGAGTATCACTTCACCGTCCACACGAGCTATTCCGTTGAAGTTCAAATTTGGAAAATTATTTGCGCATTTAGGCAAATATCTTATCCGAGTCAATTTGGATATTTGATTGCTTATTCTTTGCTTATCGTTATCTAACTTTGCATATTTGAGCGATAGACATAATTTCAATTAGGATTTATCTCCTAATCTGCAACACGATATGATCTTTTGATTCTATCTATAAGCCTTTAGATGGAATTATTAGATTGTGGTTAGAAAATTTATCTTGATCTTTAAGCCTTAAGATTAGGATATTGATTCTATTTTTGCGTAAATATCAAGTTGATGGGATAACGTTTCTAATTGTTGTTATCTTTGGTGGGTGATGTTTTATTTATTTTTGATTGCTTACTTTATTGGTAGAAAATGTAAAAAAATTTTACATGTTATATAGGTTAGTTTTAAACTAAAAGAAAACCCCTAAAAATACCCGATTGACTTGGTATGCTAATTTCGTTGCTTTGTTGATTGATTGTTCTTTGAATGATTACGCACTTGTATGATCACTCCCTACATGTTAGTAATCCATCTTAAAATTAATCCAAGCTACCTGCATAAATGTTTTCAAGAAAATGAAGTGGTACTGAAAGGGCATTAGAGTAATTTAGTGTAATCAAGTCCTGAATTCATTTAATCTCTGGTTCGTAGAAGTAAAGTAATTCTCCCACACTTTACTGGGGCTTCTAATCGACCCACCAGTAAAGTCATTTTGCCGATTTTTATTAAAGTAATCCTTGCACAACTTATGGCACTTATAGTGTCACTTTAGTGCTAAGTTGGAGGAAAAGAGATCACTTTAATGACTCCGGCCAAGAAAAGAGCCAAATTAGATTTCCGACGAGCCACGTTAGATTTCCGCTGAGCTATGTTAGCATCGGAAATTAATAAAAAAAAAGGCACGTCAGATTTCTGATGATCATGTCAGCATTGGCACTAAAGCGATCGTTTTTCAAAAAAGTTGACACCAAAGTGATTCGAAAAAAAGTTATGGCACCAAAGTGATCTCCGTACACAACTTATGATACTTATAGTGTCCTTTTGCTGATAAAAATCATTTGCATGTTAAGAATTTGAACTTAAAGTTGCGAATTGGTATGGGGTCGGGAGAGTTCGAACTAGGTTTAGGCTTAGTAATCCATTGGCCGAATCCCTAGGTGGTGTACTCGAGGATAGGTCGCGAAAAGGACAAAGCAAATTGAGAGTGCTTATCATTTTGTTAAAGAAAAGTTTGCTCTCTGTAGTATTGTGCTTATCATTGCTCTGGTCCTCCCCACTAATCGGTTTGAAGGGGACTTTTGAAGTAACCAATTAAATAGCAAAGTATTAACATTGTTATAGTGAAGAATCTTTTACAAATTAACATGAAGATAATGTTGGAGTTGGCAAATACTTCAGGAATCCTTGTTTCTCATACTAGACATGCCCATATGAGCTTAGGAAAATCAAAGTATGAACCAACAACATGTAACCCCTACGCACGGAATGTTGAGGGTCCCGTTGTCGTGGGATTAAAGGGATTACTGACCTGTTTGTTATGAGATCAAATAGATTCGGATAGGTTTGGGCTTTGAATCCATTTTAAGTCATATATATTATACTCGTATGAGAGATCATTGTGACGAGCAGTTGTGGTTGTAAAACTTAAATATCATAGTGGAATCCCTTTGTAGGACGTAACCTTATTATGGGGTGAACCTGGGTAAACTCGAATGGCAATTTTTCTATTATCTGTGTGATTATTCTGATTCTGTTTAGGATATAACCCATCAATTGGTATCAGAGCCAAGTTCGAGGAATTAGGGTTTATCTAAGATGTCAGGAGGGTCACGGATTGAGATAGAAAAATTCAATAGGAAGCAGTTCGATCTGTGGAAGATGAAGACGAAGGATCTTCTTTGTGATCGAGATCTTTGGTCGGCAATCGTAAGGGAAAGGGCAGTTGTTGCAACGACTAATGCCATGATAGGCAAGGAAGCGGATGAAACTCCAAATAGCCATATCCAAAGGAGATTGAGGACTGGGATTGAATCGATCGGAAAGCAAAGGGTTTGATCTGGCTTTGGTTCGCGGATTTCATTTTGACGAACGTGATGAACGAACCTACAGCCAGGGATTTATGGCAGAAACTGGAGTCGCTATACCAAAGCAAGTTGCTGGTAAATAAGTTGTTCTTAAGGAAGAAGCTATATAATCTTTGGATGCATAAGGGCGATTCATTTTCTGCACACCTGTATGACTTTAACACATTGATAAGCCAACTTGTATCAACCGGTGTTAAGTTCCAGGATGATGATAAGGCGATAACACTACTCTATTCACTGTCAGATTCATGGGATAACCTGATTATAGTAATCGATGGTGGGGACAAGGAACTATCATATGAGATCGTGTGTTCGGCCTTGTTATCGAAGGAGACATGAAGAAAGGGTTAGAGAGTTTCGGTAAAGAGGCGCTAGTGGCTAGGGGTAGACTAGCAGAGAAGGAACTAAATCAAAAAGAGCCTAAATCCAAATCTCGTAGGCAATCAAAGAGTAGGGAGAGGAGCGTACAGTGTTGGAGATGTGAAGAGTGGGGCCATGTGAAGCAGGACTGTAAAAACAAGCCTGTTCCTGAGAAAGAAGCCGAATCATCTTTGGGGAAGAAGGAGATCGAGACAGGAGATATGCATGTGGCTACTGCATGTATGGTGCAGTCAGACAAGAATATTTGGTTTGTCGACACCGGTGCTTCATACCATATAACGCCTCATAGACACTGGTTTTGTGAATATGAGCAATATAATGGTGGAGATGTCACGCTTGGAGATGATACTGTAGTTCAGTTTGTCGAGTGTGGCAGGGTGAAGCTGAAGATGTCTAATGGCATAGTGAAGACTCTTTCGGACATGATGCACATACCCTCGATGAGTAAAAACTTGTTATCGGTTGGTACGATAGCTGATTCAGGAATTACTTTCAGTTGTGATAAAAATTCGTGCAAGATGACTCAAGGTTCTACTATGATTGCACGAGGAATCTGTTACGGGATACTGTACAAGTTGCTCAGGAAAATAGTGACTGCTGGTGGTGGGTTCATCTCTGAAAAGCCAAAGGAAGATGGATATGATACGTCCATGTTGTGGCATCAGAGGCTAGAGCATATCGGTGAAAAGGGATTGTCTACCTTAGCTTCGAGTCAAATGGTAGAGGGAGTACCCGATTGCTCTATGGGTTTCGGGTTCTGTGAACACTGTCTTCATGGAAAATAGAACCGAGTTAGTTTTCAACATGCCGGTACGAGAGCAATAGAGATTCTAGAGCTAATTCACAGTGATGTTTTTAGGCCTACTTCGACTCCATCTATTGGAGGATCCAAGTACCATGTATCGTTCATAGATGATTTTTCGAGATATAGTTGGATTTATTTCATTCAAAGTAAATCAGATGCATTTGAAAACTTTCGAGAATTTAAGACTTTGGTTGAAAACCAATTGGACAGGAAAATCAAAGTACAATTTTGGTTGAAAACCAATTGGCCCGGAAAATCAAAGTACTTAGTACGGATAACAGAGGTAAATTATGTTTGGACAAGTTTGGGCAGTTCTGTGTGGATAATAGTATCGTGAGGTAGAAAATGACTCCATATATGCCTTAATAGAATGGGGTGGCCAAAAGATTAAACAGGTCACTCATAGAAAAGACAAAGATGCATGCTGAGTTGGGCAGGTTTGAAACCTGAATTTTTGGCAGAAGCTGTAGTCACGGCCAGTTATTTGAAGAACCGATCACCAACCTCATCATTGAAGGACCATGCATCATTCGAGGTAGTGTTTGGGAAGAAGTCAAATCTGTCACATGTTCGGGTGTTCAGGTGTGACGCACACGTTCATGTGCCCAAGGAGAAGAGGGGTAAGCTTGACAATAAGTTTGAAAATTGCATATTCATTGGATATAAGGAAGGGGTTAATGGCTATAAGCTGTGGAATTTTGAATCAAAGAACATCGTATACAGCAGAGATGTTGTCTTTCGTGAAAAATAATCCCGATAGACACACAGGAAAATGATGAGCCTAAGAAAGTAATAGTACTTGAAAACTTGAAAGTTGAAACTGTGGAGATGGTTCCACCAAGTACACCAGTGGAGTCTGATTCTGATCCGAAACAAGGGGACTTGGTTATTGAAATTGAGGATGCAGATTCAGATGAAGACGCAGGCACATATAGCATGCCAGCTCTCAAGAGATCAACGCGGGAGAGGTGAGTAACACTTCAATACTCTCTTAGTGCATTGAGTACGTTTCATGCCTTGAGCATTACCGGGGATGTTCCTAGTACTGTAAAAGAGGCGAGATTCATGGATGACGCGAATCGATGGGAGCTCGCAACGATAGATGAGATGCATTTGCTTAATCATAACGAGACATGGAACTTGTGTAAATTGCCTAAGGATAGAAATGCAATTGGGTGTAAGTGGGTGTTCAAGCGGAAATTGACACCGGATGGGACTGTGGAAAAGTACAAGGCGAGGCTTGTAGCCAAAGGGTATTCTCATATCGAGGGAGTTGACTATGATGAAATTTTTTCCCTTGTGGCGAAATTGACCTCGATATGGTTTGTTCTGTCCATAGTAGCTGCATATGATCTTGAGTGGAACAGATGGATGTGAAAATGGCTTTCCTTCATGGGGACTTGGAGGAGGAGATTTATATGAGGCAACCAAAAGGGTTTGAAGCAAAAGGAAAGGAGAATCTAGTGTGCAAGCTGAAAAGTCTTTATATGGGCTAAAACAGTCACCGAGGATATGGTACTAGAAGTTTGACACGTACATGCTCCAGCTTAATTTTGTGCATTCAAATTTTGGCCACTATGTTTATGTGAAGTGGGTGAGTGATCAATTTATTATTCTCATACTATACGTGGATGATATGTTGTTAATCGGGAATAGCGTGAAGATGGTGAAATCCGTAAAAAATTTGTTGGCTAGGAAGTTCGATATGAAAGATTTAGGGCCTGCAAATTTTATTTTGGGCATGCAGGTTAACTATGACAGTGGGAAACGGAAGCTATGGCTAGGGCAAGAGAAATACATCAAAGGAATGTTGAAGAAATTCAACATCATGGACCGCAAGTCTATTGGTACCCCATACTTTTACGGACCAAATTATTTGCGGAACAGTGCCCTAAAATGGATGAGGAGACTAAAGAGATGGCTTGAGTTCTGTACGCAAGTGCAGTGGGTAGCTTGATGTATGCTATGGTGTGCACATGTTTGGATATAGCCCAAGCAGTGGGAGTCTTGAGCCGATTTATGTCCAACCCGAACAGAGAACATTGGAATGCAGTAAAAAGGATTTTCATGTATCTTTGTGGAACTTGAAATTTTCCTTTATGTTTTGAAGGTACAAGGAATGGAAACATCCCTGATATCGTGGACCATGTAGATGCAGATTGGGGTGGAGACATTGATAGTAGACGGTCTACTAGCGGGTATGCTTTCACATTATTTGGAGTTGCGCTGAGTTGGATGAGTAGGAGGCAAAGCGTGGTAGCGCTCTCTTCTACGGAGGCTGAGTACATGGCTCTTACTCATGCTGGAAAAAAAAGGCCATATGTTTTCGGCGGTTGTGCTTGGAGCTTGTTTTTAAGCAAGGTGTTGTGGAGGTGAGATATGACAATCTAAGGGCTATTTATTTAGCTAACAATCCAGCGTTTCACTCACGTACAAAGCACATCGACATACAATATCACTTTATTTGAGAGAAGGTGGAGAAGAAAGTGGTTCGGCTTGAAAAGATCGACACGATGAAAAATAGTTCAGACTTCCTTACTAAAGACGTCACAGTTGTGAAGTTTGAATGGTGCTCTACTGCAATTGGATTAAAGAGGAGTGATGTTGGCATGGCCTTCGTCTGCGTGAAGTATCCACCAAGTGGAAGAATGTTGGAGTTGACGAATACTTTGAGGACTTTTGTTTCTCATACTAGGTATGCCCACGTGAGTTTGGGAAAACGGAAGTATAAACTGACAACATATGACCCCTACGCACATAATGTCAGGAGTCCCGCTGTTGTGGGATTAAAGGGATTACTGACCCGTTTATTGTGGGATCAAAGGGATTCGGATAGGCTGGGGCTATGGGCCTATTTTAAGTCTTATATATAGTACTTGTATGAGAGATCATTGTGACGAGTGGTTATGGTTGTAAAACCTAAATATCATAGTGAAATCCTTTTGCAGGACATAGCCCTATTCAGGGGTAAATATGAGTAAGCATGTATATTAATTTTTCTATTATCTGTGTGATTGTTTTGATTCTGTTTAAGATATAAACCATCAAATAACACATCAAGTTGAGCTTCCACAAGCTAATCATTGAGAGATTTTTCCCTAACTTATTCTTTATTCAATTTACATGTATATAAAATTATTATCTTTGTATCTACCTTTTACTATGATTATAGGTGATGGTATCTCTCTATGACATCTCTCAATGAATTGATGTGCTTCATTCATTCAATTCTCTATCTTTACATGAACCATTAATAATGATATGATCTTAACCAAAAAAAAAATTAATAATGATATGGGTCTCCACAAATTTGACGATCCACGGTCATCTTCATATGGATGAAAGAGAATTAGCTGATATGCTTACAATCCTAAAATAAAGCACAACGGGAGAGGGTTCCGATTGCCATCTATTCCATATCACCTCTCCTCCCTATCGAACCGTTGAGATATCCATGGGCCTGGCACTAGGGTTTGACCCGGCCCTAAAATTTCAATCGGCCACTGTTGAACACCCGAAGGCCGACTGTGGAAGAAGATAATTGCCCTCTAAATTGATCCCCTCCTCTCATTTTTTCACCATTTCTTAGTCCTTCCTCACATATCACACTCATGCTCTTTAAAACTATTTGTCAATTTCATTTATTTACTCTCTCCTTACAACTATTTAATCGCATTCTGAATATCACAATGAAGAACAATAACAATAACAACAGTAGTAACAACAATCTTTTCTGATTATCCAAAGTCAATTCAAACTTGAATGTCCAATGGACGTGGGACTTGTGCAGTGAGTCCTGCAACAACAACATACACATGCTAGCTTCGGCCCAACAACAACAGCAGTAACAACAATCTTTTCTGATCATCCAAAGTCAATTCAAACTTCACCGTCCAATGGACGTGGGACTTGTTCAGTGAGTTCTGCTACAACAACATACACATGTTGGCTCCACCACTGCCACAAGCCGAATTCGACGAACACAAGCCACAACAACCCGATGATTGTAAGGAATTGCAGGGGCAAATGTTGCAAGCTAGTTGCCACGCTGACAGTCCCCTGGATCAAGCCTCCAACCTTGGAGGAAACCACCAAGCAACTACAGCACTGGCAAGGCAAAGAAGAATATTGGACTTCTAGAGGACATTCCGGCTTGTGATCCATGCTAATGGTGTCAAGATGACCATTTTCACAGTATGTGGTTCTGAATTATTTGGCAAATCGTCAAGTGGGAAGGGCCAATTGAGGAGGCACCAAGCAAGAATGATACAGAGACGTCTAGGACTAGGGGAGCTCTTCAAGTACAATGCTGCATATCGGAAGCCCGTTCAGTTACAACAAGGCGAGGAATTTGCAGACAGTTGCATTGTAATGTCTTGCCGTTGAGCAATCCTTTGGCTTCCCTGGATATCCCCACTACGTCCGCTACGTGCTTACAACTTTGTAGCCTTAGTGCAGGCCTATTCCACATACATCAAGCACAAACAACTATAAGTTGTACAAAACGGAAAGGGTGGTGTTTCTGTATCTGCTATCGACAAATAATTTATGAATCTCTTCAACTTCTAAATTTTGGACCAACCCTATGAAACACGTGTACTGTGTCGTTAGTGGCCCTTAGGTCGATGGGAAAGGTGAATCACGTTATCTTGCTCTCGCGTTTAAGAAGCTAATATTCCAAATGCCGGAGTAATGAGAGCTATTGATGGGTTTGACATCTCCGATAAATTCTTTAGCTTCTCTTTAGATAATGCGGGCGTAAACACCTCCCCGATTTTACTTCTAGTCCAATATCCAAATCCTATATCCAAAATAATCCTTTTTAATTTCCTTCTAGCGAATAGGTGCCCCTGTCTTATAAATTGACATACATGAAGAAAGCACATGCCATGCATGGACCTTGTCTTATTGCTCTTATACCTGCCTTTGATTCTTTTCCAACGATGTCTCCTAGAGAGCCAGAACACAAATTGGACCGTCCTAACGAACGGGTCAACAGAGGACGTTTATTCAATCGGTGTATTTGACCCAAACATTGACGTTGTTGCTGGATATTTCAATTAATCATTAAATTTTTTTGTTAAATGAATAAAGACTCCTTAATGAAGACCAAGCTCGAAATTGGCAAATATGAAAAAATCAAAATCCCTCGCATTGTCAATCAGACTATTTCCATACAGCTTGAAAAGGAGTACAATCTAAACTTACGGATATCAGATGGCTAAACCCAACAACGCAAGTTCAAATCCAACTTACAAGGGCAAGAGTTTAGTAAAATAAGGGATAAATGCATTGGAAGTCCTAAAATTTGTCACAACAGTGTAATTGAGTCCTAAAACTTTCAAAAAGTGCAATTAAGTCCCACAACTTATTATGAAGGTGTAATCGAGTCCTAAAACTTTCAAAAGTGCAATTAATGAAAGAACTTGATTGTACCAATTTGACTTTAAAACTTGATTGTATTTTTGAAAGTTTTAGGATTCAATTGTACTTTTACGACAAGTTAATGCACTTATCTCATAAAATAAAGAAGAAAGAAAAGTGAAATGAGTTAGTCTTGCGAAGTTGTTGACTGTGCGGATCTTTTCTTCTCCTAAGACATCCATTTTATATCCATGAGCCTCTGGACGTCACTTTCCGCGTTTTACAACTTTTTCTCCACAATTATTCATGAAAAGTATGTAAAAGAGAATTACCCATTTGCAACGTAGAAATTTGATGGAGTTTTGTTGGATCCACATTAAGACAGAGGAGACCCTCGGAAGCTTCCCACAATCAAATTGAGTCAACGCAAATTACTCCAGTCAATGGATGCCTTTAGAACAACAAAATATCCATTAGGATCTTCATCAATCGACCAGATCCCGTTTTGTTTCACCCAACCGGACAGATACGACACCGTTATCAATGTCGGGCCCTTCATGTCCTCTCCTTCGCATATCTCTCCAGGGCGATGATATCTCAGGTGGTGAGTTTTCCTTGCTAGAAAATCGAGTCCCCGATGTGCCGACCCGATACCACTGTGTCCTCAAATGCCGAACATCCACCTTGGACTGAATCGGGGGTCATCAGGTGCAAAGCATCTCTGATCACCATTATGTTTAATTGGGCTACATTCTCGAACAGGACGTCCCTCGATGTCGGAACATCAGCAAGGCCCGCGTGAAATTCGAAGGATCAGAGCGATTGACAACGTTAAGATACATGGGTGGGAAGTCCTCTCCAAGTTTCCACTCACTTCCCATTGTATCATTTCTGTGACAACTCCCGTTTCCATTCCTTGAATTGAGAAATCAAAGGTCAAAGGAGGATCGGCAAGCAACTAAGGAACATCACATTAAATATCTAAAGGAATTTATAGAAACTTGGCTTCGTAAAGAGCCTATTTTAATTAGCCAATGTTTTCATGTGTCCGTTCATCTCCCAATTGATGAATTGCTTATAACTATTTCTTGTTTCGTTGAAGCAGTTTGGTTAATGTTTGCACGTAACAAAAACTGGTCAAAACCCACACGAATATGCAACAGCAAATCAGAAGCTAATGTTTGTACTTTTCATGCGTAGTGCAGTTGTCAAAATTAACAAAAAAATTGAAATTGCCTGATTTATAGACTATGTAAAATAAACCCATTTGGAATGTTGATTATATGGATCCCACGTAAGACCTGCCTAATTAATGTTTCAGATGGACATGATTTATATGGTTCATATATACTTTAAGAACTTCTCTTTGTTTGATAAAATCTAAATTGTGTTGTTAGCGTGGATGGATCCACCCCAATAGCTTCTTAAAGGCTCACAACACCAAATAATTTTGTTGGTGGTGTGGATGGTCCGTCATTAAATTGCGCTGAATCAAATGTTGTAATATTATCTGTCTCTTTCTCTTTTTTTCACAAATTCCAACACTAGATGGCAGATGCAATATGGTTAATTTCCCTGGTATAATTGCTGTTGAGTTTTGATAAAGTAGTCACAAAGAAGGACACAAGATTTACGAGGTTCGGCGATGTGCCTATGTCCTCGGGCAAAAAACTCTCTTGTTTTTTTCTTGAGAGATCTGCTACCATTATTCTGCAAATATACACAAGGGATGCTCTAACAAAGGAAACAAGCAAACCCACAAATATGAAAGTAATCAAAAATATAGATTTGCTTATAACAGATTTGCCTACAATCTCTCCTTTCCTTTAAATAAGAAAAAACGCAAATCTCGCAAATCTCGCCAATACTCCCCCTCAAGTTGGAGCGAAGACATTGTCTGAGGTCAACTTGTTCACCATATCTTGAAACACTCCCTTGGATAAAGCTTTGGTGAAGACATCCGCAAGTTGATCCTTACTACAAATATATGACGTTTCTATTGTCTTGTCTTGAACCTTTTCCCTTACAAAGTGACAATCGACCTCTATGTGTTTGGTCCTCTCATGGAAGACTGGATTTGAAGCAATATGTGTTGCCGCCTGATTATCACAAAATAGCTTCGTAGGTTTAGACATGGCATCACGGCCCAATTCTTGAAGTAATAAACGGAGCCATACGATCTCACTAGTGGCAGCAGCCATGGCTCGGTACTCAGCTTCTGCACTAGATCTAGCCATAACTGTTTGCATCTTACTTTTCCAAGTAACAATATTTCCACCAACAAAGATACAAAAACCTGTGGTAGATTTTCTATCCATTGGATTACCAGCCTAATCAGCATCAGTAAAACCCACAATCTCTGTATTACCATTATTCTTCAACAATATTCCTCTTCTTGGGGAAGCTTTCAGATATCAAAGTATCTGGTTTATCAACTCCATATGCCCTTGTGTAGGTTTTTGCATAAATTGGCTTACATAACTAACAGAATAAGCAATGTCAGGTCTAGTAATGGTTAGGTAAATCAATCTCCCTACCATACGTTGAAATTGCCCAATATCCTCTAATGGTGTTTCATTGGACACAATCTTACTGTTGTAATCCATAGGAGTGCTAGCCGGTTTAACGCCCAACTTACCTGTCTCCTTCGGCAAATCTAAGACATATTTCCTTTGAGTCAGGAATAAACCTTTGTTAGAACTTGCTACCTCTATGCCCAAAAAATACCTCAATTTTCCAAGGTCTTTAACATCAAATTCCTTGCTCAACATTTGCTTAAGCTCTGCAATACCAGTGAAGTTATTGCCAGTAATGATAAGATCATCAACATAAATGAGAATGACAACAATACCTTCACCAGCTGCTTTAGTTAAACATTGAAGAGTCAGTTGCACTCCTTTTGAAACCAAATCTAATGAGTGCAGAACTCAATTTGCCATACCATGCTCTAGGCGACTGTTTGAGACCATATATTGCTTTCTTTAATTTGCAAACCATTCCGTTATCATTCTCTAAGAAATGTCCAGGAGGGACATCCATATAGACCTCTTCCTCCAGGTCTCCTTGGAGGAATGGATTTTTCACATCCATCTGAAACAACGGCCAGCCACAGTTAACTGCCAAAGATAGAAGGACATGAACAGTATTCATTTTCACTACAGGAGCAAATGTTTCCTTGTAGTCTATCCCATAGGTTTGAGTATACCCTTTTGCGACAAGTCGAGCTTTGTATCTCTCAACCGATCCATCACTGTTATATTTGATCTTGTAAATCCACCAACATCCAACTGTCTTCTTCCCATTTGGCAATTTAACAAGTTCCCAAGTACTGTTACGGTCCAATGCCTGAAGCTCATCTTTCATGGCATTCACCCACACACTGTTTTTACAAGCTTCCAAGAAGGTATTGGGCTCATGTTGATTTTCAATAGCAGACAAGAAACTTAAATACTTATGAGAAACTCTATCATACCCAATAAAATCTTGAATAGGATATTGAGTAGTATAATATGTTGAAAAGTCACGGAGCCGCGTTGAAAGCCTTGGAATGCGCGATGATTTGCGGATTGGAGCTGAGATAATAGGTGTCGTATCTGCTGGAACTCCCTCTGTTGCATCATCAGTTCCAACTTCCAAATCAGCCACAACTTGAGCAGGAGCAATGTTGACATCTTCTATATTCATGGGTTGATTCTCTTGAATAGCCGTTGTTGGAATTTCCTCTGGGTCCAACATTGAAGGCTCGATAGGTAGGACAGGAAGCAAAAATTCAGAATAGTCGTCTTGCTCCCCCTGAATTTGATTCTTAGCAAAAAACATGTTAGTCTCATCAAAGACAACATCACGAGAAATATAAACGCGTCTAGTACTTGGTTCATAGCATTTATATCCCTTCTTGACATTCGAGTATCCCAAGAAAACACACTTTCGAGCACACGGATCCAGCTTGTCACCAGATTGAGAATGCACATAACACACGCATCCAAAAATTCTCAGGTGAGAGATACCAAATTTTCGGCTATACAGACTTTCAATTGGAACCTTATATTCCAACACCTTACTAGGCAAACGGTTGATTAAGTAACAGCTTGTAAGGATTGCATCTGCCTAATATGTCTTAGGTAAATTTCCTGAGAATAATAATGCTCGGGTAACTTCAAGTAGATGCCTATTTTTCCTTTCTGCAATTCCATTTTGCTGTGAAGTTTCCACGCAGGAGGTTTGATGAATGATTCCCATGTCACGCAAGAACACTTGAAAAGCTTGATTGGTATATTCAGTTCCATTGTCCGTACGAAGAATCTTTACTGTAGTATTAAATTGATTTTTCACCATATTGCAAAAATCTTGAAACACAGTCAGAACTTCACTTTTGGATTTAAGCAAATAGAGCCATGTAGCTCGAGATTTATCATCAATAAACGTAACAAAATACTTAAACCCCTCCTTCGAGTCAATAGGAGAAGCCCCCTTAACATTTGAGTGAACTAAATAAAATAATTGTTCTGATTTATGTGTGCTATGTGGAAAAGGTAACCTATGCTGCTTAGCATAATGACAAGGATCATAGCAATTGGAATCATAACTTAAAGTCATATCAAGAGCATGTAACACCCGGTCAGAGGGATGACCCAAACGCCAATGCCACAATCGGGATGTGTCAACAGTTTTCCTTTGAGCCATCAAAACTTTGCTATGGAAGTTCACCACATACAGCCCATTTTGCAACTGCCCTTCACCAATCATCCTCCTTGTGGTTCGATCTTGGAAGAAAACCTTTTGAGGAGTAAAAATAGCATTGCAATTCCACTAGTTAGTGCATTTGCTAACTGATAATAAATTTGAGGATAATTCGGGTACCAATAAAGCTTCAGAGTTACGTGAGAAAATTTTAATTTGTCCAACACCTCTAGTTGGAACCTGCCCACCATTAGCAATAGTAATAGGTGGATATGACACATCTGAAGTAATATTGGATAGCAAGTTTTGAGAACTACACATGTGGTCTGTAGCTCCAGAATCAACAATAAATTGAGTTGTGGATATAGCTGAGTAAGCATGAATATTACCAGATGTCATAGCCAAATTTCCAGTTTCAGTGCTGGATGCATTTGTTCCATTGCCATGTATCTGAAGTAATTGTTGAACTTGTTGAGACAAAAACCTCTAACTTGGATTGAAAATCATTTGGATTTTCTTGGACTGCCACCTTGGCTTCTGTGCTTTTGTCGTTGGAAGGACGCAAATGTCGATGAAGGACCCAGCACCTCTCTTTGGAGTGGCCATCACAATTGCAATGGTCACAATGAAACCGTACTAGTTTCTTGAACTTTCCTTTGGCAAACCGAGCAATGGAGTCTCCTTGCTTCATGTTGATGGCACTGTGGGCTGATTGTTCACCAAGTTCTCCTGATGTAATAGGGGCCAAAGGCATGACCCGTATCCTTGTTTCCTCACTTTGGATTATGGCACAAACTTCATTGAAAGTAGGCAATTTAGGACTCATAAGAATTTGACGTTTGGTGTCCTCAAACTCGGGTCTGATACTTGCTAACAACTGAAAGATTTTATCTTGTTCTTCTCGATTGACATAATCCATCGCATTTTGGGTCGCAAGTCTATACTGACGAAGCTCATCCCATTGCTTCTTCATTTTTCCCAGGTGTTCAGTGAAAGATTGTGTTGCGCCTTGCTTAGAACAAGCAAGTCCTTGCTGCAACTCAAAGATCCGGGATGCATTTCTAGATTGACCATACATCTCGTATATCGAATCCCAAAATGCCTTTGCAGACTCTGAATATGCAAATATCTCGTAGATCTCTGGTTCCATGGAATTGAATATCCAAGACATCATACAGTGATCATTGGCTTGCCATTCCTCAAAAGAGGTATCTGACTCTTGAGGAATTTTTGTCCAGCCAGTAATGTGGCCCAACCGAGATCGTCCACCAAGTGCAATGGTGACGGCTTGAGACCACGGCAAAAAGTTCCTCCCATTCAGTAATAAGGACGTGAGTCGCTGACTGTGTGCCTCCTGCACAACAGTCTTCAATGACCCGTTCCCGCAGCATTTTTCTCTTTATCACCCATAACGCAAAGCAAACAAAAAAGGGAATTGCAGAGACGACAGAAGACGAGCAAAAAGAAATTCGATTTAGTACTCACAGGAATCGCCGATCTGAAACCTGCTCTGATACTATGTTGAGTTTTGATAAAGTAGTCACAAAAAAGGACACAAGATTTACGAGGTTCGGCGATATGCTTACGTCCTCGGGCAAAAAACTCTCTTGTTTTTTTCTTGAAAGATCTGCTACCATTATTCTGCAAATATACACAAGGGATGCTCTAACAAAGGAAACAAGCAAAACCACAAATATGAAAGCAATCAAAAATACAGATTTGCTTATAACAGATTTGCCTACAATCTCTCCTTTCCTTTGAATAAGAAAAAGCGCCAATCTCGCCAATAATTGCCATACTCAATCTATGCCTAATGTTTCTTAGGATATCACGAAAGAAATGACTCGATAAATATTCTTTCAAAAACCCAAAAGTGACTCAATAAATATCATTAAGAAATAGAGTAAAAGCCATCAAAAACCCCAAACTCTACCTGCTGTGATACATTTACTCCAAACATTTTTGTGATCCCAAAAACCTCAAAATTGTACCCGTGTGACCTATTTATCTCAAACTTGTATTCGTGTGATATATTTATCACAAATTTTTTCTATGACAAAAAAAGCTTATATCAATGTGACACATTTTTCCCAAATTTATTTTTTTATGGCATATCTCAAACTTAGACCCACGCCACACATTTATCTTTAAACTACATTTCCAATCATCGGAAAATTGGTGATAAAATCAGGACCAAATGGTTAAGAGAGCGAAAGTCTCTCACTCCAGCCCTCACATGATCACGGAAACTGCAGATTTTTTCATCAGTTGGTTTTTGCTTACATGTAATGGTCTTTAGCTTGAGTTTTGTCAATCAATTTCGCTTTAATTGGCTCGAATCTCTGCCCTCCCTTGCTTTGCACATTTCCTCTCCTCCTTGGAGCTGGTGAGATGTCCTTTTGTTGCTGTTCACGCCTACTATTGCAACTTGAGAAGTCCAGTCGCCCGGTCCACCTCCAGCCGGTTATGGCTAAGCTGATATTTCTCCAATTCCAATTCAATGCTTAGTTCAATCTCTGTAGTTCATTTCAGACTAGATAGTTGGAGGTCTAAGGAGCCCAATTATGTGGGGGAAATGAGTGAATGAGTGGACGTCTATGGGTCGAGGACCGGTGGGGAGAAATGTTCATCTCGGGTAAAGTAGGGGCAGACTCCGCAATCACGCAGAAATGCGAGAGTCCAGACTCCGCAATCACGCACAAATGCGAGAGTCCCTTTTTGAAGGCCCAAAAGTACTTTTTCTTTGTGCAAGTCCTCTGGTGCAGGGATTGGGCGAGACCTTATCGAAGAAATAGATAATTTGAAAACTAATTAAGCTGAGAACTAGCAAGCGAACCATATACCTTTTGGAAATAGACTCAAAGACGCTTGTTGTGATATCTGGTTTGTAATTGTCTTGGTTCTTTTGAGCCTTGAACTAAGAAGGAGAAGCCTGGACAAAAAAAGCCTCTGAGAGCATGGACGAATCCGGGTGTGCCGACGGGTCTCATGCTTTTGTCTATCAAAATATATTCTGTTGGGTCCAACTTGTTATAACATCCCCAGATGCAAATTGCAGTAGGAACCTTAGTGGAAAAAAAAAAGCAAGTTGGCGAAATGACGAGGTTTTCAGTTAGGGGTCGAATTTCAACATCATCGGCGAGGTCAAAGATCCTACAACTACATCATGTCTAATTTATCTGGCCTTCCGAGCACAAAGAGGGAGGGTGAACAAAGATGTAGTTAATGCACCCGAAGTGCTCTATGATTAGTTCATTGGTTGTACCTATTGTTAGGTTTCGTGTCCTGATTTCTAGCCAAACTTAGCAAGAACCGACCCAAATCTAATCCCTCATGATGCAACTGATCATCAAGGGAAAAGGTTCATAAGAAATAGGAAAAAAACACAAGTGCAACCGTGAGGCAAACAATACCATGAACTGATCCGTTATGAATTGCAATAAACTTCATCACCACCTATTATGCAAAAAAGAAAACCAAAACCCATTTGCAACTCCGTAATTAGATGGAGCTTTCGGATTCACGTGAAGGCAAAGAGGTGACACTAGGTAGCTTGCCACAATCATATTCGGTTATACTATTTACTACTCTAGCCAAGAGGAGCTTATAGAATACAACATCTCTTAGGAACTTCATTAATCGACTAGACCCATCTTGTTGCACCCAACCCGACAAGTACGATGCTGTTATCAGTGTCACCGCCCTCAATCTCCTCTCCTTTGCATACCTCTCAATAGCAGATCCGATATCTTGGGTCACGAGTTTGCCGTGCTTGGAGATTGAGTCCCCGAGGTGCCTACCCAATACCACCGCATCCTCAAGCGCCGAACATCCACCTTGGCCCAAGTCGGGAGTCATCGGGTGCATAGCGTCTCCAGCCACTGTGACATTTGATCGGGCTAGGTTTCCGAACAGGATGTTCCAAGGATATCGGAACATTAGCGGGGCCCATGTCAAACTCGAAAGATCAGAGTGCTTGACGACATCAAGGAACACGGACGGGAAGTCCTTTGCCAAATTTTCGATCACCTCCCTCTGGATCATTTCTGGATCTGCTTCCTTTTCCAAACCTTTTGAATTGAAACATTAGGATCAACGAGAATTAGTAAGCTATTATTAAAGGAGTCATCATAATTCAGTGAAAGTTAGGGATCTGAAAAAAATGGGAGATATTGATTGGAAATATATGTCAAGATCGGCTTTAATTAGTCAATGTTTATCGCATATGCATTCATCTCCTAATTTATGAATTAATTCATCATAACTATTTCTTTCTTTTCCACTAAAACCAATCTGGCTACTTTCTATTTAGTATATTAAGAAAGAAGCGACTCATTCGAGATTATTAAAAGACAAAATCCAGAACGATCGAACAGAAAATAATATGTAATATATATGGTACCTTTAGGAGGACACGTTGCACCGCAGAACCAGTACACTTCCTTATCATTGAGAGTAACAAAACCTGCCCTCTTCCCCACATCTACAAATTGATGAATCCCGTGGCTTTGGTCATAACCGTGACCCTTCGGGAACACGGACAACCCACGCACTCCCGACCGGCCTGAATAAACCGGCGGGTGAAGTCCAAGCCAACGAGTCACGATAGAATGCACACCGTCACATCCTATAACAACCTACACGTATAACAATTACTAATTACGGTGCGGATAAATTAAAGTTGATAAGTCACCTCATCTTATTTCAATTCAAAAGAAGGTACTCGAGAATTGTAGGGACCTTAGACTTTATGATGGACCCATCATCAAGCGTGACAATACAAATGGGCGAGCCTTGTTCCACTTGGGTTTCGATGGAAGTTATCTTGGAAGAGAATCGAATGCTATTTGGAGAAAGCTCCTCTGCCAGAACTTCCAACAAGACTTTTCGGTGAACCGCTCTTGGTTGGGTTCCATTCCTGCCCAATGCAGAAGGCATGGTTTTCTATCCTTAGCGTATGAAAACACATCTAAAATAAACGATTGTTGCAAAAAACAAATTGTCGAACTATATGATAAATAGAACAAGAAAATAAATCGGATATCGAATTTACATGAATTAGTCGATGGGACCTACTCCACGCGGAGAGCACAATATCTACTATAAATCAAGTGAAACAACGGAGATGACAATCATATTCAAATCACTTGAACATAGTCAAGATTTTCCCGGCTCCCCACACACAGTGATTAACCTAATAATTTCCTGTGAAATAACTTTTCAGTCTCACAAAGTTATTTACAAATCTTACTCCAAGATTTTATTGGCTTGAACACTAAGAGCACCTCTTGAACACCAAAAGCCCTTCCTGAATGCTCTTTGCAAAGAAGACCCACTTCTTATATAGAAAAGAGTTGATCCAAAATTGAAAATCTCTTGTTTTAAATCTACTTAAATTAGGAAATCTACTTCAATCAAGTTTCCTTTATAGACTTCAAACCCGAGACACACTTTCAACAACATAATCCGATAAACTTGTCCAATTCTATCTAATAAAAGGAGTATTAATTAGTCAAACTTATTTGAGTAGATGAGCTGTAACAATAGGGGTTGTTTGTCCCATTGATGGTATATTTCTAACCGTCATTTATAACATTTTGTGCAAATTTAAACATATAGTAGAAGATTACAAGAAATTAATTGATCTATAACATTAAACAGTAAATTAAGGAAAAAAGGTAGGTAGAAAATATGAGAGGAAATTGGAGATTCACCGGTTATTGCAAGGATAATGCACTTCTTGAATTGATTTAGTCTGGACATCGGTTATGTATCCCCTAAACACAAGTACAAAAATATCAGAATATTAATAAGTAAAATTATTATTTCTCATCACTGAGAAATTGTCGGAAAGATTCAAGGTCAAGCATCCTGGATCTTTAATTATTAAATAACGGATTTAAGATATTTTCGGAACCATAAATCAATTTAACAAAGTGCAAAACCAATGTTGAGCTTATCTTTCTACTCAGTATATCTTTGCTTGAATAGCCTATTGTTCTTTCTCACTGACAGAGCACTTTCTCCCTTCATTTGATGAATATCAAGGTAACAATTTATATTATTCTGAAATTGAATCCCATTAGCAACTTCAATAGGTAAATTTCACTAAGTCATTGGACTTAGGTCCATTTTACGACCAGCCACTGTATTTTCATCATCCATCAAGAATGGTTTTAAATCGAAAAGGAACAAAGCCAAGGGTCGGCTTCCCCTCAAATTTGAGTGGTGCCATCTTTAATTGGTTTCTTCTGCTTCGAGAAATCAAACAATCAAATTTAGAAAGCCTGAAATCACTCATTTAACTCTCGATCTATACATGATTGTTGAAGTAAAGATTGGATCGGATTTTAATACTTCGAAATGATTCAACATCACACAATAATCAGACATCTGTGTTCCTGTACAATGAGCAAATAAGGACCTTACCTTTCGAAAGGAGCATAAAGGGCTGCGAGCTTGTCCGAAACCCCGAGCGTGTCAAGTGCGACCCACGCATTAGGGAAGAGACCGAGAGCTGCGCCGGTCACTCGTAGCTCCTTCGATCTCTCAAGGACGAGGGCTCGGACGCCGACCTTCTTAAGGGCCACTGCTGTTGCCAGCCCCGCGATGCCGGCGCCCACGATCACCACTTCCTCCATATATGGTTATATTCTACTTCGAGCTTGTGAGAGTGTGTGCGTGTTTTTGTTTCCAATTGGGATAAGGAGTCTCTTCTCTTACAGCCGCTACTTATAGAGTGGCAAACTTGTCTTTTGATAGCTACGTAACTGCTTACGTATGCTGCAGAAGCATCACTGAATGAAATTTACAGCTGCAGAATGGACGGCAAAACTTGAGGACCCCTACTTATAGCTACGTACCTCCTTACGTATGCTGCAGAAGCATGACTGAATGAAAATTACAGCTGCAGAGGCATCACTGAATGATAAGCATCGCTGATTGAACGCAACAGGAACTATTTTTAGGAAGGAGCAAAACTTGAGGACCGCCAGTTAAAATTAGGGGTAATCAAAATAGACTAGTCAAATTAAAAATTGCTTGAACTAGATCAAATCGATCGGTTTTAGGCGATTTTTGGAGACGCTGATTCGATTTCCAATTTCAATTATTTGGAACCGATAATTTTTTGTCCGATTCATGGTTCCAAGGGAAATCACATCGGACCGATTATTTTTTTATTTTTCATTTATTTTGAACTGTCCTAGAGCATGTAATAGGTAACAAACAAAAGTATGATATGCTCAGTGATGGAAGGCTTTGGAAAAAAGAAAAGGAGAAGCCCTGGAGAGAGGATGCGAGAGAGTAATCGAACTTTTGACCGAGTTCTGGGTTAGAGAACAGAGCTAGTGTTTGAGGCTGATGTTTTTGAAGTCTGGAAGAAAATCTGCACGGGTTAGACGTGGTATAATGTCTTGTTTAGGTGCAGGCCACTTTCGTTTTTGTCGTCTTGTGATGTTGAAGCAAGCTGGCAACGTCCTTCAGACATTGGACTTACGTACAGGCCACCAAGCTTCAAGCCGAGAGAGAGAATGGTAATTATTGTGAATCCACCGGTCTATTGGACGGCGTGGGAACAGCCGGTCCAGTCTTTGGACTAGGCGGTCCAGTTCCCGATTTGAAAAACATGAAACTGGTCCTATTGATCTGATTCCCGATTCTTGCATGGGATTAGACCGGGCACAGATCACCCATGGTTAAAATAATCCAGCTACTGACTAGGTTAGCGAGGTCAAGCCTTGCCCAGCCACTAGCAAGGTTGAGCCTCGCTCTAGTGGAAGAAGAAGAGTAAAAAAAAAAGAAAATAATCGTAAAAAATAAAAATGAAGTAAAAAGTTATCCACATTAGCACCGACTGTGCTACATAGGACGATAGGCATCCATGATTGTGCCACAAAGGATGGCATGCGTCAACGTCAATGATTTCTAGCAAAAATAAGCTGAAAGGACTACGTTGGCATATCTTCAAAATGTTTAAGACTGAATTTGCCAAATTAAAAGATTTATGACTGAAATGGCATCCCTACAATAGGTTTATGATTTTTTTGATAATTTTCCCATAAAATGTGAAAGGTCTACTCATATTTATTTAGTCACCTCAAACTTTTATAAGTATCACCAACAAAAATGAATCTCAAATTTGTACAAAGTCTTTATTGAGTAAGTGCAATTGAGTTCTAAATCTTATTAAAATGATGCAATCAATTCCCTCCGTTAACTCCATCTAATTTGGTTTATGAAAAGAACTAATATGGTTTTCGAAGACACGTAGTGCCAACGTAGTGCCCACCAACTGCCACAACAGAAAAAATTAAAGAATTTAAAATTTTAAAAAGGGTTTTTACAGCTCATCTTCTTCTTTTGTTGAATGCTTACTTTTCATGCTCCCACCCACCATGAAATCTTAACATGAAAAAAATGAAATTCCGGGTTTGATTTGCCCCAAAATTGATGTCTTGACATGGCTGAGAGCTTGACGAAACTCGAGCAGCCGTGTCCATGGCTTGAAGAAGATGAACAATCCAAGAATTCAATGAAAAAAGAAGATGAACCGTCTAAGAAGTAGATGAATAATAGTTTTTCTTATCTTGTTTTTAATTTTTTAAATATTTTTCTCTTTTTAGCTTTATTTAATTTTAGAGAACTTGTGTTTGTCTGCTTGGTTTAATTTGACGATAGACAACTAGTTTGTTGACTCCAGTGCTTCTTTCCATTGCACATCGCAAAGAAACATATTTGCTGATTATGCTAATGGAGATTTCTAGCAAGTGGTTGTAAGAAATGGACACATTTGTTCAATTGTTGGGAAATGAAGTGTGATTGTGAATATCTTTGGTGAAGGGCATATTTTTAGTGAAACCAGGCATATTTCAAAATTAAAGAAAAATCTGATCTTGACTAGTAAAATTGACCAAGAATGTTTTGTAACAATTTTTGCACGTGGAGAGTGGAAGATAACCTTAGGGCAAGAGTAGTAGCAAAGGAAAAGCGAACGGGTACACTTTACCTTCTCCAAGGAGATAATTTTTGTGATATGGCTACAACTATAGTGGTTACAGATAGTTTGTCTACTTTCTTGCATTATCATTTGGGGCGCCGTGGTGAATTCCAGGTTTGAAAAAAGTTGATTTGAATTTCTGTGAGAGAGAGTTGCATTTATGGAAAACAAAAAACGATCAGTTTTCAATTGAATGAGTGACAAAATAAAGGCTAAAAGAAAGAGTTGGTTCATACAGATGTGGTGGGACCGGCTTAAGAACACTTTTATGGTTGGAAAAGATATGTTGTCACTTTTATTAATTAATGCGATAAAGAAGACTTAGATCTATGCTCTTACAAAAAAATTAGAAGTATTTGTGATGTTCAAAATGTGGAAGACAATGGTAGAAAAAGAGGCGAGTTCTCATATTAAAGCTCTAAAGTCTGATAATGGTGGTGAATACATGAACAAGGAATTTGAAGAATACTTGAATCGAGAAGGCATACACAGGTTGAAGACTATTCCTAGAACTCCTCAAGAGAACAGTGTAGCTAAGAGGATAAATGAGACCATTTTGGATCACACGAGATGCATAAGGTTACATGCGGGTCTCCCATTACACTTATGAGCTACTATAGTTAATGCACTTGTTAATTTGATCATCATGAGTCTATCTAGAGTGCTGGATAGACGAATAGCATAAGAGTAGTGGTAAGGTAAAAAGGCTAATTATTCATATTTAAAAGTTTTTGGTTGTATCGCATATGTTTTGATTGTCCGGGAGGATAGGAGGAAGCTTAATGCTAAGTCCCATAAGTGTGTTTTTATCGGATATGGTGGTGATGAGTATGGCTATAGGCTTTGGGATTAATGGATTAACAAAGTCATTCGTTGTTGGAATGTGGTATTCCATAAAAAAAAAATGTACAAGGATCGTTAGACATAGCATGACACGGTAGTAGAACCAGAATATATTGAGCTAGACACAATGCCCGTAAAGATGGTTCTAGCATATCAGAGTGCACCTAAAGGGGAAACTATTATGAATGAGCAGGCAATTCAAGAGGAACGCAGTGATCTTGAACAGACTAACGACCATGAAGTACCTGTTTTGAGGAGGTCTACATGTGTGAGAATGCCAAATGTAATTTTTTATCTATAAGCAAATAATGTTTAGAGTTGTGTCTTATATACAAATTCAAGAGAGCCGAAGACTTATGATGAGGCAAAGAAAGATACATCTCACAAATAATAGGAGCATGCTATGAAAGATGAGATGGGCTCATTATTTCAGAGCAAAACTTGGGAGTTAACCAAGTTGCCTACTAATAAAAAGGCTTTGTTAAACAAATGATTGAACAGGATAAAAAAATGAAGTAGACAATAGTATCAGATGTAAGGAAAAACTTGTGGCCAAGGGTTTTTCTTAAAAAGAAGGGATCGACTTCTCTAAGGTATTTTCACCGGTAGTGAAAATGACATCAATCAAAGTTATGCTGGGTACAGTTGTAGTTGTAGTGGAAGATCTTCATCTCGAGCAGCTGGATATAAAAACAACGTTTTTGCATGGTGACCTAGATGAAGAGTTATACATGGCACAACACAAAGGTTTTAAGTTCAAAGGTAAGGGGTACATGGTATGTCGCTTGAAGAAAAGCTTGTATGGCTTGAAGCAAGCTCCGTGGCAATGATACTTAAAGTTTAATGATTTCATGGAAGAAAAGAGATTTGCATACTGTGAGGCTGATCATTGTGTTTATTTTCGCAAGTATGGTAATGGTGATATCATGTATCTCTCTTTTTTGTGGAAGAAATGCTAGTGGCTAGCTCTAATATGAAGAGAATCGCAAAAGTGAATAAGATTTTGGTATCACAAAATGTCACACCTCGAACTCCATCGAGCACACGACATCCCTTTAGCTCGGTCGGATGAGTGCAATGTCTCAGGAAACGTCGCCGACCCAACAATTCCATCAGAGTTTAATCGCGACAGAAACAATAGTGTAATCCCTGATAATAAAATCGTGGGATAGCAAGGAGAAATAAATTGCCAAACCTACGAACATCATACTATACCTCGATGTATACAATATCCATTTACATACCACCAAACAAAATACGCACATCGAACTACTAAACTACAAATCATCGAAAACACAAAAAGATCAGCAGCCTAGGTATACCCTATCTCCCAAAAATGGAACACATCAAAAGGTTTACTTAACCCCCAATTTAGCCCCTACACCCTCTGGATGGCGTCCACTTTGACTCACTCTCCTCAGAATCCTCATCCAAATCCTCATTAGGTACATGCTCATCCGACGATTCCGAATCAGCCTCAATCTTGATCGGGTTATCCTCATCCCCCGACTCTATAGGGACCTCGATTCGCTCCTCATCATCATCCTCTGGCTCTGCTACTGGTTCATTTGGCTCCTCCGCTTCTGGTTCCTCCTCTAGGGCCTTCTCATATTCATCCCTCTCGGGCTGCTCATCTACTGGGTCCTCCTTTGGCTCCCCACTCGAGTCTACGTCCATTGAGTCGTACCCAACCTGCAACTCCTCTGGAGCTGGATTCGGCTCCGCTACTGTCGTCTCAAGCGCTGTAGGGACGTGCTAATGCCCTGATTGTGCTAGACTAGCCTCCAAACTAGTCATCTCCCAATTAGGAGGGGTATAGCTGACGAATCCCAATCGCCCACCCCATCGAATGGTACATCAAATCCACGGATGGGACCAAACTCGTCCATCCTATCGCGAAACATCCAGGCTATGTAAGAGTGAGCCTGCCAAAGAAGCAGCTCTATGTCTACCCATACTATTAAAGTATGTTTAACCCAGGTCAAATTCTCGTTTACAAGGTACTCTACAACCTTGTGGTCGGTGTGCATAGGAATCCTAAAACGCTGTGGCGGTAGCGGCGGAAGGCTCATGGCTCAGGTGGGTGCTATGAAATAGTTTGGTTGATACAACCATGAGACACTTCTCAATAACTTCACAACCTAAGCCCCACCTAAGCTATCACATATTTCAGACAAGTCCATACACCACAACAAATGACACACAAACAACACCCACACAATCGCACTTACCTGGGCTCTTGTACACGCAATTTGCACGTTAGTCTTTAATGCACAATCACGACATTCAAACCACATATACATTCCAAACCATTCTCATGCTCAAGAACACATGTCGATCACACAACATTTCCGAACTCCGCAATTCACACTCGTTCACACACCACACATCATTTTCATTTAATTTGTCACATCGTACCATCTCATATTCAATCACTTTCCTCAGCTCGCGTAAACACGCATCAGGCCTACTGATTGCAACCTGCGTAAATACACCTCAGGTCCGATCCCATTCTCACTTTCTTTCCTCAGCTCGGCCAAATGCAACAGGCCTCCATGATCGCGACCCGAGCATAAAACGCCTCAGCCAGATTCCATTCTCACTTTCTTTACTCAGCCTGCGCCAAATGCTATAGGCCTACATGATCACGACCCGAGCATAAAACGCCTCGGTTCGATCCCATAGTCGTATCACAACCCGCGTAAACACGCCTCAGGCCGGTTCAATTCCCCGTATAAACACACCTCAAGGATTTAGTGATCACACGAACATTCTCATATGCCATGTTTTATCTATAACCCGCGTAAACACGCCTTAGGGCCTTTTAGTGATCACACGTGCATCGCACGCCTCAAATCTCACACGTGCACATACTTGGGTCTTAAATACGTGCACTCAAGCATGCCCAATCCAATCATTTCAATTCAACCATACATTATACACATACAACCATCACAACTCACATCATTTTCTCAGCAAATCACAGCACAACAATTCATGGCACCACACGATAATTTCACGCGATTTCTCGCCGAATCAAATCATCCAATCTATGCGCCAAATGTCATTTTTCAGCATTCAAACCAGCAAATTTTAGCCCCTAATTGGCTTCTAAAAATCCACCAAAACATCTCAATTTCATCCTTAAGGCCCGTCAATCAAATCATCCCCTAAACTACACCAATCCGCGTCTAAACGGGTTCGATAATACCCGATATACTAGGCGAGGGTTAGATTGCCACTTACTTGGAAATCCTATGCAAGATCGACCTATCCGAGGGCGACAAAGCGGCTGGAACGTGGCGGCTGTGGCGGCGACGACCGGCGAGACGGTGATGGCGGTGGCTTTGTCTGGTTCCTCACGGCCAAGGGAGAGAGAGAGTGAGCCGAGAGGGAGGAAGGGGGAAACGGCGGTGGCAGCGTGAGGGTGATGGTATGGCTCGGTGGTGAGATAGCGGTGGCGTGGCGGATGGGCGACCGGACGGCGGTGGCGCGGCCAAAGAGAGAGAGAGGGCGATCGATGAGGGGGTGGGGGAAGGTTGCCGAGAGAGTGAGGGGAGAGAATGAGGAGAGAGAGAGAAATTTGGTCTTAAAAACCAATAATTTGACCCCCTTCAAGTGAAATGACCATCTTGCCCCTCTCTCTACTTTTCAATCGACGATCTAGATTCGTTCTTATCCTGAGATCGACGACCACGATCTAATCTTTTCCAAAAATATCTAAAGGCAATTTGGGAATTTCATAAAAATCCAAGGGCAATCTTGTTCAAAAATTGTCATTTCTAAACTTAAGGTGAAATGACCAAAATGCCATTCCCCATTTACACTTGGCCTTAACAAACTCCCAGGGGTAAAATGGTTATTTTCCGTCCTTCATCGAAATTCAGTTTTTCTGAAGGATTCGAACAATTCCAAAGCTGAACTTTCCGATAACAACGTCGTCCAAATGCCCTGTCATGACTTCTTAATTTCCAATGCCCAAATTGGTCTCTAATTAATAACTGAATTTTGTATAACGTAACTTGAGTGTGTCTCAGACTAACGGACGGCTTTTAGGGGAATTCGCATATTCAACCCGTGACTAATATTAAATCAAGTCATGCGCAAGTTCATTCGGATCGTAACGACCTCAGTTGTCATGTAATCGCGAGGATCGATCGCTAGTTCCGACGAACACGATCGTTCAGTATAGGTTCTGGATCGTTCGCCAACTCACCTCGTGGTCAAACGTAATCACCCGTGATCCACTCTTATGACGGTGACAAATCGGCCCATAGCTATCTTAAGATCGGCCTATATTGGTTCAAAATGTCACCTCGACAATTTTATGATCGAAGTTGATTCACGATCGAATTTCTTTAGTCGCACAAGTTTAAATCCCTAATTAGCCTTTCCCTAATGGTTAATATCTCAAGAATGATCAGTTCCGGATGAGATCTAACTACAAGTACGTTCATAAAACCATTCATTTCATAAATCCCAAATGGGCAAATTTCAGAATGTCACATGAAATGCTATGAAGGACTTTGGAGAGACCAAAAAAATCTTAGGCATGAAAATCATCAGGGATAAGAACATTAAGAAATTATAGTTGTCGAAGGAACACTATGTTAACAAGGTGTTAAACAGATTCGATGTGAACACGGCAATATCGAATGTGACTCCTCTAGCAAGTCACTTCAAACTTTATAATGATATGTGTTCGAGTAATCAAGTTTGAAAGATGAGATGGCGATAGTCCCATATGCATTAGTAGTGGAAAGTTTGATGTGTGCCATGGTAAGCACAAGACCAGATATTGCACAAGTAGTAGGGGTTGTGAGTCGATATTTGCAGAACCCAAGCAAAGATCAATAGAATTCACTAAAATAGAAATTAAAATATCTAGCAGGTACATTGAATTACTCCTTTTGTTATGGATGTACACATTTAGAGTTGCAGGGTTATGTGGATGCAGATCACTTAAGTGATTAAGATAAGGGTAAGAGTACCACTGGATATGTCTTTATAGTTTCAACTACAACAGTGAGTTGGGTTTCTCAACTACAGAAAGTAGTGGCTCTATCGACGATAGTATGTAGCGATCACATAAGCCTTTTAGGAAATCATGTGGTTACAAAATTACATGGAGGAGCTACATCAAAAGTAGCTAGTAAGCACACTATGGAGTGATAGTCAAAGTGCAATGCACTTAGCAGAGAATGCAACTTATCACACAAGGACTAGACATATTAATAGGCGTTATCATTTTATTATGTCAGTATTGAGAGATCATGAGTTAAAGCAGATATGTTTACAATGGTAGTAGACGGAGAGAAGCATACTTTCTATACTACTATCATTGGTATTACTCAGTGTTAATTAATGAGGAGTATTATAGAGGCACAAGTTCCAATTACTAGTTTATGAAGTAGATGGATGCAAAGTTGCTTGGTGCATCAGGTGTATTTGTGATGGCCAAAAGGAAGAAAAACATGAGTGTTTGCGACAAAGAGAGAAGAAAAGTGGTTTTTCCTTCGTTGGTAGTGTTCTCAATCTCTTTATGCTCTAATCTTGAGAGAAGATTATTATTATATTCTTACTTTTTTTTGAAATCTAGTGGATTCGCAGAGTGTCTCTGCATAGAAATTTAGCCTAAGTTTCAGTGAATTTCGATAATAAATTTTCTACTGTATTCTTATGAATCTGCTCTTTTATTTGCATGGATTGTTTGCTTGTTTCCTAGAATCGGTGTGTTATTCCTATCATATATATAGTTATAAGAGACATATGAAAAATTATCAAATCAATTTTAAATTTATTGTATGGATATCAATTTAGTAATAAAATTTTTAATTTTGACAATTTAGTCTTCTAACTGCGTATGAAGTTCCATCGTATTTCTTCTGGTTTTTACTAGAAATCGCTAACATGGCAGTCCAATCAATGTCAATCGTCTTACGTGGCAAACCGGTAATCTAACATGGACAACTTTGCTCAAAATAAGGTTGCTTCAAATAGTTTATTTGAATTTTCCATAGTTTATTTCTCTTTCTTTTTTCTTTTTTCTTTTTTTCGTTTACTGTTCATATTTCTTTTTTCCGTCACTGTTCATCACCATTCATCATCAGTTCAAATCGCTCGCGCAAGATCACCATCTGAACAGTGACATTCAAATCTCACCGGCAAGACAGGATCACCGACCTCGCAGTGAGGACCACCTCCACAGTAGATGGATATCGTTTGCTTTCAACCCCCATCGCAACCTCAACTTCCACCATACACCTCACCTCCGGTACACATTTGTCTTATAAGCAGAAGTAGGAAGGTATGCTTATGTGGGTGTATATAGAAGAGGTGTTTTTTTATAAAAATTCTCTTGTATGTCTTTATTTGCTTTAGCATTATACTTAATGAATGCACAATCTGCAATCTAACACCTCGGATCGCACCCTACGAAACCTACTAAGATTGTGTCGAGGATTGATGACCTCATGGTGGATTTTGTCACAATGAGTGATTACTGCTCATCTTAATAAGAGAAAAGGCATTACCCTGTCGGTGGATTTCACGATAATGTTCGGCCCCAATTACCTTATTAAGATGGGAACCTTGAGCCTATAATATATCTTTCCTTAAGGTGTTGAACCTCATTAGTACATCTATGTGTCTATGGGATTGAAAATAAAAATTCGTCAGCCACCCTGAGTATGATTTTTTTCTTTACTTATTAACTTTCAATTGAAATTTTTATTTTTGGAAATTCACGGAAATCAATCGAATGACTTAGGAGATCTAGGTCTATAATTGGACAGTTTGGAAATCGCTCTTGGCAGTGGACCTTCAATATAAATGAAGTTGTTCAAAATAACAAGAAAAAAAAATCTGGAGTTACATTTGGTACGTAAATATTTCAAAATTAATGTCATATCGCTTTGCATAGGTGTTTGGAAAGTGAAATCCCAGATATTTTTTTAGATAAATCCTTCGGAATTATAGGCACTTCTTTGAAAAATAAATCAATGAGAGTTGATATCTCATTTTTGTAGATGAATCGTATAAAGATTTCATCACTTGAATAAATTGTGCAAATTCAATCTTAGACAGGTGTTCTGTCAATGATCGCGTATTGATATCACAAAGGCGCTTTCTCTTATAAGTAAAATCGTGGCAATACACTTGGTCCTTGTAAATAAGAATACCGGGGCAACACATCATTGCCTCCCTTTCATCGTAAGGGATGGCTTCATTGACGGACCCCTTTTTCGTCACATATTAGTACTGTCTTTCTTTTTCAGGTTGTGCATGATGATCAATCTTCGGAAAACCCTTCATATATGACCACGCGAAAAAGATAATCCATGAAATGGCGCTACGCTTAAAACTAGCGAGCAAGCCATACACTGTTGGAAAATAGATTCAAAGACACTCGTCATGGTATCTGATTTTTAATTTTCTAGGTTCGTTTCAGCCTTGAACTAAGCTGGAGAAGTTTGGCCAAAAATCTCCGAGAGCATGGATGAGATCGGGTGTGCCGGAGGGTTCGATGGGCTCTCATGCTTTTGTCGATTAAAAGACGCAAATTGCAGAAGTTTAGCGAAGTTTAATGCACCCAAAGGGCTCTTTGATTAGTTTATGTGACCATGTAGAGATAGGTTGTACCTATTGTTGTGTTTCGTGTGTTGATTTTTAGCCAAACTTTGAATGAATTGACCCAAATCGAATCCCTCGTGATTCAACCGATCAAGTGAAAAGGTTCAAAAGAAATAGGAAAAGACAAGTGCAACCGCGAGGCAAACAATACCATGGAACTTTTCTGTTATGAATTGCAATAAACTTCATCACCGTCTGTCAAACAACATAGAAGACCATTATCCATTTGCAACTCCGCTATTAGATGGAGCTTTCGGATTCACATGACGCAAAGAGGAGACATGAAGAAGCTTTCCGCAATCATATCGTGAAATGCTATTTACCATTCTAGCCAAGAGGAGCCTACCGAATACAACATCTCTTAGGAAATTCCTTAATCGACTAGACCCATCTTGTTGCACCCATCCCGACAAGTACGATGCTGTTATCAGGGTCGCCGCCCTCAATCTCCTCTTCTTGCGTACCTCTCTATAGCAAATCCGAGATCTCGGGTCATGAGTTTGCCGCGCTTGGAGATTGAGTCCCCGAGGTGCTGACCCAATACCATCGCATCCTCGAGCACTGAGCATCCACCCTGGCCCATGTCGGGAGTCATCGGGTGCATAGCGTCTCCAGTCACCGTGACGCTTGATCATGCTAGATTTCTGGATAGGATGTCCCAGGGATATCGGAACATCAGCAGGACCCATGTCAAACTTGAAAGATCGGAGCGCTTGACGACATCTTGGTACACGGGCAGGAAGTCCTTGGCCAAATTTTCGATCACCTCCCTTGGTATCATTTCTGGATCTGCTCCTTTTTCCATACCTTTATGAATTGAAACATTAGGGATTAAGGTGGATATGTAAGCTATTAATAAAGTTGCAATCATAGTTCAGTGAAAGTTAGGAATCTGATAAAAAAAGGGAGATGTCGATGGGAAATATTTGTAAAGAGTCGGCTTTAATTAGTCAATGTTTATCACATCTACATTCATCTCCGAATTTGTCAATTAATTCTTCATAACTATTTCTTTCTTTTCCACTAAAAGCAATCTGGCTACTTTTCTATGTAGAATATCAAGAAAGAAGCGACTCACTCACGATTATTAGTAGATTAAATCCAAAACGATTGAATGGAAGATAAAATGTAACATGCAAGGTAACTTTAGGAGGACTCTTCCCCACGAAGAACCAGTACACTTCCTTATAATTGAGAGTAATAAAACCTACCCTCTCGCCCACGTCTAGAAATTGTTGAATCCTGTGGCTCTGGTCATAGCTGTGTCCCTTCGGGAATATGGACAACCCTCGCACTGCCGACCCGCCTGAATAAACCGGCAGGCGAAGTCCAAGCCAACAGGCCACAAGAAAGTCCACGCCGTCACATCCTATAACGGCCTACACGTACGTAACTTACTAATTACGGTGCGGATAAATTAAAGTCGATAAAAGAAGGTACTCGAGAATTGTAGGGACCTTAGACTTTATGATGGTCCCATCATCAAGTGCGACAATACAAATGGACGAGCCTCGTTCTACTTGGGTTTCGATGGAAGTTATCTTGGAAGAGAATCGAATGCTATTAGGAGGAAGCTCCTCTGCCAGAACTTCCAACAAGACTGTTCGGTGAGCCGCTCTTGGTTGGGCTCCATTCCTGCTCAATGCAAAAGGTATGGTTTTCTATCCTTAGCAGATGAAAACACGTGCACGAAATACACAATTGTTGTAAAAAATAAGTAGTCGAACAATAAGATAAACGAAATAAGAAAATAAATCGGATATCAAATTTATATGGATCGGTCGTTGGGACTTACTTCACACGAAGAGCAGCACAAGATCCACTATAGATCTGGACAGAACCTACTCCCCAACTCATGATGGGTTCATCGGACCAACTCCTATGGCAAGGTCATCCATCCGGAGTATTCTCTATTTCCTCGGCATGGGAATTAATTCGGAAAAAGGGATGGCTTGTTTTCTGGGATTCATTCATTTGGGACCACAGTTTTGCCCCAAGACATAGCTTTCTACTTTGGCTGATGACCCTCAATAGGCTTCCGACCCAAGTCCTCCTCCTATCCTTTCAAAGAATCTCTAAAGGACTTTGCGTTTACTGCCAAGGTAGGCCAGACTCTGTTGATCACCTGTTCTTTGGTTACATTTATATGGGTTCTCTGGCAACTTATTGGGCCACCAAATTTAATCTTTCCTGGCACAATGGGTCCTGGCAACAAACTCTATGCTGGGCGTCCTCTTCCATTGCCAGTAACAGTTTTCCATCACTGCCTTGCTAGGTTTGCACTTGGAGCTCTGTGCCACCTCATTTGGACACAGCGTAACCACTTCCTCTTTAGAAACAGGACTATTTTTCTGCTTGCAATGCAGAACCATATTGCCAAAGCTGTTCGAGACAAGGCTATTTCTCTCAAGCCTATTGCATATACCCCCCGCAATAGAAGAATCCAGGCCAAATAGGACATACCGATTTCTATTTTTTGTAATGTTCTGTAGTTACTTGGTACGTTCCAGCCTTTAGTCCGCTTGTTAGTGGTCCAGCTTGCTCCTTTTAACAGTTGGGCCCTTGCTACTTATAGCGCCTGCTACCTTTAGTCAGCCACAACACCTTTGCACTTATCACAATACCTATGTTGCGTTAGGTTCAAGGTTTTGTGTTTGGCTTTTCTGTTGTATTTTGTGAATTGAAAAGCATATAACACACTTACCTTACCCAAAAAAAAAAGATCCACTATAAATCAAGCAATTCAACAGAAATTACAATAATACTCCAGTCACTTAAACACTATCGATGTTTTCCAACTCTCAAAACACAGTGTTTAACCCCGATAATTCCTCGCGAAATAACCTTTCAATCTCACAAAGATATTCACAAATCTTACCAAAAGATTTATTGGTTTGAACGCCAAGAGCTCCTCTTGAATGCTCTTCGCGAAGAAGACCCACTTCTCACATAGAAAAGAATTGGCTCCAAATTTAGAATCCCTTGTAGGAAATCTACTCATATTAGGAAATCTACTTGGATCGAGTTTCCTCAGAGGATTTCAAACTTAAGACATACTTACAATAACATAATCGGATAAAATTGTCCAATTCCATCTTATAAAAGGAGTATTAAATAGTCAAACTTAATTAAGATGAACTGTAAAAATAGGGGTTATTTGACCCATTCATGGTATATTTCTGACGGTCATTTATACCATTTTGTGCAAATTTAAACATACGGCAAAAGATTACAAGAAATTAATTGATCTAAATCGTTAAACAGTAAATTGAGGAAACAGAGTGATGATGAAAAGGTAGGCAGAAAACATGAGAGGAAATTTGAGATTCATCGGCTATTTGGAGGATAACGCACTTCTTGAATCGATTTCGTCTTGATATCGGTCATGTATCCCCTGAATACAAATACAAAAGAAAAAATCAGAACATTAATAAGTAAAATTATTTTTTCTCGTAATTGACCAACTGTCGAATAGATTCACGCAATATAATATGGTGACAGCCACTGAATTTTTTGTTTGTTCACGCAATGCACTCAATTTTCATGTTTTTTCTCCCGCAAATGATGCATTATAACTACTTTTTGACCGAATTTAATTTGTCGTAAATATAATATGGTGACATATATGCTTTGCCAGAGACGTGGTATAATGCGCATGAAAACAACGGCACCAACACTTGCCATGGCCGACTTCCCCCGCGGCAATGTCGAGGTTGACCTCGCCCAGATCTGGCCATGGCTGGGCAGCCTTGCCGTCGATAGCGAGGTCATTGCCCTCGCCATGGCTGGGCAAGTTTGCCCTCGCTGGCCCTAGCCTCTGACCGGTCTGGCGACCGGCCAAGGGAAGAAGGAAAGAAAAAACAAATAGGAAAAGAAATAAAAAAATTTGAAAAAAATTAAGAATTTTTAAGTCAGCGTTGGCCGGATGACCGACGTCCAAGTCAGTGCCCACCGGCCAAAATTAGCCGAATGGACTGAATTAGCACAAATGCAAAATATTTAGTACTGGATTAGCAAAAAAAAAACGGTTTAGGACTGAATTGATACGATTGCAATAAGTTTATGACAATTTTGATAATTTTCTTGATTTAAGAAGTTCCCAAAACCTAAAATCAATATTTTTACGCAATGCACTGAATTTTTATGTTTTTTCTCCTGCAAATGATGCATTATAATTACTTTTTGACCGATTTTTAATCCATCGTAAATATAATATGGTGACAGAGACGTGGTATAATGCGCACGAAAACAACGGCACCAGCACTTGTCATTGAATGTGGTACAAATTGCCAAACAAGTGGCCACGTCCTCGTATGTTCGATGGAAAGTTTGTTGAGTCATTGGAACGTACAACATTTGCAAAGAATTAGTTGAGCCGGCAAGGGCTGAGGCACCCGACCAATTCTAGCGAGTGCGTTGCAGCCCTTGCTAGATTTGGGTGAGGGGCCGCCAGCCCTTGCTATGGTCATCGAGGGCATCGTGGCCCTTGCCACAAGGGTCGCTGGCCACATTCATAAAAAAAGAAAAGAAAAAGGAAAAAATGAAAAAAAAATTAATAAAATTACGTTGGCTATGTCACGTAAGACGATCGGTATCCACATCAGCGATTTCGAGATAAAATTAGCCATAAAAACTATATTGACAAATCGTCAAAAGATTTAAGATTAAATTGATTAAATTGAAAGGTTTAGATTTCTCAATCTGGACATGATTGTTGAAGTAAACATTGGATTAGGTTTTTAATTGTTCAGCAAACAAGGACCTTACCCTTCAAAAGGAGCATAAAGGGCTCCAAGCTTGGCCGAAACCCCGAGTGCATTGAGCGCGACCCACGCATTAGGGTAGAGACCAAGATCTGTGCCGATCACCTTCAGCTCCTTTGATTTCTCAACGATGAGGACTCGAACACTGACCTTCTTAAGGGCCACTGCTGTTGCCACCCCCGCAATGCGGGCGCCCACTATCACCACCTCCTCCATAAAGGATCGGCTTCTACTTCATGCTTGCGCGCGCGCGCGCGTTTTTGTTTAGAATTGGGATAAGGAGTCTCCTATCTTATGGTCGCCACTTATCGAGTGCCAAACTTATTGTCTTTCGATAGCTCCGTACGTGCTTGCGTATACTACCGAAGCATCATTGAACGAAACTTACAGCAGCAGGTGCAGAATGGAGTGGGGCAATGGTTGAACTCGACATGACCCATCTTTAGGAAGGAGCCAAACTTGAGGACCGCTCGTGAATATAAACTGATTTTCTAGTGTCGGTTCCTTTTTTATATTTTTGAAAAACACGTTCTTGCTTCGTGTAAATTAAAATTTCCAAAGGGAATAAAGATTTTTACAAATTCGTTTGGTTTTCCGAATTTAATGAGCATCTTCTAATTCATTTGGTAAATTCGTAATGATGTATTAGTTTTGTATACATGGCGCATATCCAATGATACATTGGATGGTTAGAAGAGAACATTTTTTGCTTCTGGAGTTGGAAGATCGGCAAAGGGGAACTCAAATCCAAACCCAACTTACACTACAAAAAAAGGGATTTAGCCACGAATAATTTTTCGTTGCTGATTTGTGACAGAATTAACGATGAATTTTTTCTTCGTTGCAAATTAGTGATGAATATTTTTTTATTGCAAATTTGCGAAGGAAAAAAAATGCGTGGCAAATTTGCGACAGAAAAAAAATCCATCTCAACTTAGCGATGGATTTTGCCACGAAAAAAATTTGTGGCAAATTTGCGACGGAATTAGCAACGAATTTTTTTTCCGCTGCAAATTTGCGACGGAAAAAAATGTCGTTGCTAATTTGCGATGAAATTTGCCATGAAGAAAAATTAGTTGCAAACTTGCAACAGAATTAGCCACGAAATTTTTTTCCGTTGCTAATTTGCAACGAAAAAAAATTCATCTTTAATTTGGAACGAATTTTGCGACGGAAAAAAATCCGTCGCTAATTTGCAACGGATTTTTCAACAAACAGATTTTTTGTCACTAATTTTGCGACGCAATTTGCAACGAAAAATTAATTCGTCGCTAATTCGTTTATTCTCCGCCTTCGTACTTATAATAGACCCCTACTCCCAATTTTTCTCTCTCTATATACTCATATCCATGTTTGTTGTTCTCCCTGTGTGTCTCTCTTCCATTTCTCTCGATAAGCCTCTTTACGCGCGCGCAAGTCAGTCTCAGTAAAACTTTTCAGCTGGTAAGTGACGTGGCTAAATTCGTCGCAAAACTATTCATAGCTAGAGTTGACATTTTTTTATTTTATTGACTTGTTTTTTTTTAACTTTGTCGCCGGTCACTGGCCATGGGCGAGGCAGTGTGGCCTGGCCATGGCCGCCGCCACTGGACCTTGCCGTCGCGGCGAGGTCGAGTGGCGGCCTCGCCGGTGGCTACCGCTCGACCTCACCACAGATTTGGTGCGGCGAGGTCTGGGCGAGGCTGAGCGGCCTCACCCTGGCCATCGCTCGACCTCGCCGCAGCAGGTCAGGCGGCGGCCATGAGCGAGGCCGAGCAGCCATGGCCACCGCTTGACCTCGCGGCGTCCATGGCGAGGCCACTGCTCGACCTCACCGTCCAGATCTGGGCAGTGAGGTCAAGCTGCCATGGCCGCCGTTGGACCTCGCGGCGAGGTCGAGTGGCGGCCATGGCAGCTCTGCTTCGTTGAGATCTGTGGAGCGGGGGCCATGGCCGCTCGGCCTCACCGAGATCTGGGCGAGGCCGAGCGGCCATGGCCGCCGCTCGACAGATCTCAGCGAGGTGGCCTCGCCCATGGCCGGTCAGGTCTAACTCGCCGGCCGGCTGCCGGTTTTTGGTCGCCGGTCGCCAGATAGGCAACCAAAACAAAAGCCTAGCAAAAAAAAAATTCTGGAAAAAAAAATTTATTAAAAAAAATTATTTTTGTTTAACAGTTATTTTAAAAAAATTATGCAAAATTTATTTTTTGTTGAAAAAATATTAGTTATGGAAACATATTTTTGGAAAAAAAATTTGAAAAAAAATTGTGAAAAATAAATTATTTTTTTAAAAAAATTATTTTAAAAAAATTATGCAAAATTTATTATTGTTTAAAAAAGTATTATTTATGGAAAAAAATTTCTGGAAAAAAAATTAGGACAAAAAATTGCAAAAAAAAATATTTTTGTTTCAAAGTTATTTTAAAAAAATTATGTAAAATTTATTTTTGTTTAAAAAAGTATTATTTAAGGAAATAAATTTCTGGAAAAAAAATTCGGTAAAAAAATTGGGAAAAAAAATATTCGAAAGAAAAAGTTATTTAAAAGTCTTGAAAAAAAATATTCGAAAAAAAGTTATTAAAAAAATCTGAAGTTATTTTTGTTTGTAGTTACGTGTTCATTTGAAGTGAACGGTGTAATTCTCATCAAATTAAGTACTTTCTGCTGCAAAAATTCCAGTCGAATATTTGGGTAAGTTTTTTAACATGGTAATTTTTAATTTCAAAGTAATTGTTTCGTCAAAAAGAAAATTTTAATTTTTAGAATTTTATGGTTTTAATTAAGAAAATTTTATGGTTTTAATATTTTATGAGATTTTTTTTAATTTTATATAGACACAATGCAAAGAGACAGGGCGTGAATGTATAATAAGAACTTACATGGACATCGAGGATTGACTGATGAGTTTCGTACTGAGGTGAAACAATTTTTGGACTTTACTAGTAGTAAATATGAGTTAATGGATGGAAATAAATTACGTTGTCCGTGTAACAAGTGCAGTAATGGTAAATTTCATGTGTGTGATAAAGTTAGAGAACATCTTTGCAGATATGGGTTTACTTCGAACTACTATAATTGGACTTTTTATGGTGAACCATTTATATCTGATGAACGATATCGAATAAGTGACAAATTTTCAGTTAGGAAAGAATATAGCTATTATGACCAATTGAACCCATACCCAAAGGATGGTGATTGATGCAGCTGGTCGAAATGTTGTGTCAAATTCGAATCATGCAAGTACTAGTTTTACTCCTACACTTGATCAATTGGAAGATATAGGAGTAATAGGTTATGATGAGAATGTGTATAACGAAACTTTTCAATCTAATCAGTTCTGGGAAGTGTTGAAAGCAGCAGATGAACCTTTATGGGCAGGTTGTGACAACCATACTCAGTTATCACTAACAACAAGATTGTTAAATATCAAGGCAGAGCATAATGTGTCTGAAAATTGCTTCAACTTTTTTGTTGAAGTAATGCGGGAAACATTGTCTCGTGATAACATAATGCCAAGTGATTTTTACGATATGAAGAAGTTAGTGGCTAACTTAGGTCTTCCAGTTGAAAGGATTGATGTTTGTAGTAGGGGTTGTATGTTATATTGGAGAGATGATGAAAATGCAGAATCTTGCAAATTCTGTAGCCAATCTAGGTATAAGATTAACAGGAGGCAGGGTCGTAATCAGAAGCGTAGACCATACAAGCAAATATTTTATCTGCCCTTAATCCCCAGATTGCAAAGGCTTTATGCGTCTAAAGCCGCAGCTGAACACATGACTTGGCATGCAAATCATGGAATAGAATAGGGTCTAATGTGTCATCCTTTAGATGCAGAGGCATGGAAATATTTTGATAGAATATACCCTGAGTTTGTGATAGAGCCTCGAAACATCAGGTAAGGTCTCTATGCTGATGGATTTGCCCCATTTGGGAAATCGAAAAAAGTTATTCATGTTGGTAAGTTATCTTAACTCCGTATAATCTTCCACCCAAGATGTGCATGAAGATACCATATATGTTTTTGACATTAATCGTGCCTAGCCCACAAAATTCGAAAAAGTTGATAGATGTTTATATGCAATCATTGATTGAAGAGTTACAACGGCTATGGAATGTAGGTGTCGATACGTATGATGTTTCTACTTAT
This sequence comes from Syzygium aqueum, assembly GCA_031216185.1. Taxonomy (NCBI): domain Eukaryota; kingdom Viridiplantae; phylum Streptophyta; class Magnoliopsida; order Myrtales; family Myrtaceae; genus Syzygium; species Syzygium aqueum. The sequence goes on from CM062239.1 coordinate 6,758,743, forward strand.
CAAATATTGTAATGAAAGCTGCTCTTCTTTGGACGATAAATGACTTTCCAGCTTATGGAATGTTATCTGGATGGAGACAGCTGGGATCTTAGGATGTCCGATATGTCTTGAGAGATCGAAGTCATTCAGATTAAGACATGGTAAGAAAACCAACTATTTTGACTGTCACAGACAATTTTTGCCGTCGAATCATACATTCAGAAGGAACAAAAAAGAGTTCATCAAGAATAGGATTGACAGAACACATCCACCATTGAGATTAACCGGTTATCAAATTTATTAGCGAGTTCAGGACTTTCCAACTGTTGTTGAAAACCCTTATGGCACAACTATTGTGTACGGAAGTATACATAAGTGGACTAAACGCAGTATATTTTGGGATCTAACATATTAAAAGGCCCATCTTATTCATCATAATCTTGACGTCATGCACATTGAAAAAAATGTTTTCGACAATGCCATAAATACTGTGATGGATGTCACTGGAAAAACAAAAGACAACTTGAATGTAAGAAAAGATATGAGAGATATTTGTCATCGGCCAACACTAGATGTGGATGCAAGCAGCAGGGGACCCAAACCAAAAGCATTTTATACATTGGATAAGGAGCAGAAATGAGTCATTTGTCAATGGTTGAAATCCGTGCGGTTTCCTGATGGATATGTGTCGAACATCGGGAGATGTGTTGATTTGAACGAATGCAAGTTGACAAGATTAAAGAGTTATGATTGCCACATATTTATGGAAAAACTATTTCCAATAGCTTTCAAGGAACTTCTACCAAACTTTGTATGGGGCGCCATTACGGAGTTAAGTAATTTCCTTCATGATATTTATTCAACAGTGTTAAACGCATCACACATGGCGAAAATGGAGAGAGACATTTCAATTATTCTTTGCAACTTAGAAAGGATATTTCCTCCATTGTTTTTTGATTCAATGGTGCATCTGTTAGTTCACTTGTCTTATAAGGCCAAAGTTATAGGTCCGGTTCAATTTCGATGGATGTACCCATTTGAGAGGTAAAATTGTTTCAAAATAAATTTCAAAATAATTTATTATATATTATGTTCTGATAAACTTCTATCAATTGCAACTAGGTTCTTATATCATTTGAAGAAAAAAGTGAAGAATAAAGCATGTGTTGAAGCTTCAATTTGTAATGCATATATTGTGGAAGAAGTGACAACATTTACATCATACTATTTTGAGCCGTACGTACAATGCAAGAGGCGGAGAGCAGGAAGAAATGATAAGGGTCCCATTGATCCCAATTTCAAATCACTCTATTTTTAATTATCTCGGTCGCCCAAGCGACGGATGTAAGTTTCGTTGCTAGGCAGCCCATATATATATTTTATTGAACTGTCCAGAAGTGGAGCCATACTTCGAATAAGTATATATTTACAAATATACATGTATTGCATGTCAAATATTTACTAATATATAAATGAAAATTGTTAATAGGTTTCAAACGTCAATGTATGGACTACCACCAAATGAGTTTGACCGTTTGTGCGATAAACAATTTGCAGCATAGTTCCAAACATATGTCAGTTGCCTATTTCATAAAATTTCGTTATTAATATTTTATACATCATTTAAATATATATTATTGAATTTTCGTTTGTGACCTTAGGTTCACAGTAATCATGATCAAGTTGAAGAGCAAGTATTGCTATATCATCTGTCATGAGGTCCAAAGGCAAGAGTACGAACTTGGCCAACATATTTCATAAACGGGTGTAATTTTCACACTCAAGTATATGGAATGGGAAAAGCCACAATGAATGGTGGTGTGTATGTTCGGTCATCCAATAGTGGCAGTTCAAAAGATGATTTTTATGGCTTGTTAGATGAAATCATGGAGATAGAGTACCCCAGACCATTAATGTGGGTTGTGTTATTTAAGTGCATGTGGTTTGACCCCGTTAAAGGAATGAAGGTGCATACTAAGTTTAATTTGATTGAAATAAATCACAAGAAAAGGTATATGAAATATGAACCATTTGTATTGGCATAACCAGCAATTCAAATATATTATGCATCATATCCTAGTTTAAAAAGTGATAAAACTGATTGGTAGGCTGTATGTAAAACCAAAGCACAAAGAAAAATTGAGGAATACTGGAAGGATAAAGCATATCAACAAGAGGACGTTTCTAATACGGTTCAAACTGAGGAATATGACATTCCAACTTTACGAGATCCATGCGGAGCAATGATAGATATTGATCTAACTGAAATTCGCAAATCAAATTTAGAAAGTGTTGCAGAATCTGATTTTGAGACAAATGATGACGACGATGATGACGACGACGACGATGACCATGATGATGCTCATGAAGAAGATGAAGATCAAGATGAAGACGAAGGTGAAGATTAAGATGTAGATTTTTGAGAATTTTCTGTAATTACGTCGTAATTATTATTATTACGACAAGAGTTTATTGTCATTGTCGTATTTATTATTTTTGTTGTTGTCGTAATTATTAGTATTGTTGTAGTTGTTGTTATTATTATTGTTGTTGTTGTTGATTAAAAATTGACATGTTTCGGAATTTTTCTTTAAAATCCGTGGCAAAATCGTGGCAAATTTGCCAAGGATTTAGCCACAGATTTTCTTTAAAATGCAAATCGATTTTTTTTTGGTTTTTTTAAAAATCCATGGCAAATTTGCCATGCATTTTGCCACGGATTTTCTTTAAAATGAAAATAGATTTTTTTTTTTGGTTTTTTAAAAAATCTGTGGCAAAATCCGTGGCATATTTGCCACGGATTTTCTTAAATATGAAAACAGATTTTTTTTGGTTTTTTTTTAAATTCCACGGCAAAATCCGTGGCAAATTTGCCACAGATTTTGCCACGGAGTTTTTTTAAATGCAAATCGATTGGTTTTTGGTTTTTTAAAAAATCCGTGGCAAAATTCGTGGCAAATTTGCCACGGAATTAGCCACGGGTTTTTTTTAAATGAAAATAGATTTTTTTTGGTTTTTTAAAAAATTCGTGGCAAATTTGCCACTGATTTTCTTAAATATGAAAACAGATTTTTTTTGGTTTTTTCAAAATTCCGTGGCAAATTTGCCACGGATTTTCTTAAAAATGAAAACAGATTTTTTTTGGTTTTCTTAAAAATCCGTGGCAAAATCCGTGGCAATAAAAAACAAAAAAAAATTGATTTGAATTTTAAAAAAACACCATGGCAAAATCCGTGGCAAATTTGCCACGGATTTTGCCACGAAATTTTAAAAAAACTAAAACAAAAATCTATTTTCATATTTAAGAAAATCCGTGACAAAATCCGTGGCAAATTTGCCACGGATTTTTGAAAAAACAAAAAAATATATTTTTTCATTTTAAAGAAAATCCGCGGCTAATTCCGCGGCAAATTTGCCACGGATTTTGGCGTGGATTTTTTAAAAAACCAAAAAAAAATCGATTTGCATTTTAAAAAAACTCCGTGGCAAAATCCGTGGCAAATTTGCCACGGATTTTGCCACGGAAAAAATATTACCTTTTACCGCGATAATTTTATATTTCGATTCGAATTTGCCGCGGCAAATTTAAAATCCGTGGCGAATATCCGTTGCAAATTAACCACGGATAAAACTTCGTGGCTAATTTCGTGAAAATTAGCCACGGATTGACATTCGTGGCAAATTTGCCATGGAATTAGCTACGAATTTTTTAAAAAAATTATTTAAATTTACATTTGGAGCTTTTTTAAAAAAATTCATTGTTAAATCCGTGGTAAATTTGACACGAATCCTAATCCATGGCTAATTTTCACGGAATTAGCCACGAATTTTTATTTGTGGCAAATTTGCCACGGATATTAGCTACGAATTATAATCCGTGGCTAATTTCTCCACAAATTAAAAAAAAAGGCCGTCGACTTCATTTCTTTTCTGTCTTGAACATTTTAGGGTTTTCTTCTCCGTATCTACCTCCGACTCTCTGTCGATTTTGCCAATTCTCAGGGCATTGTTCGGCGTTCTTCGGCATTGTTCGGGGCGATTGTTGGCGTTGTTCGGCGGTGGACGCTGGGAAGCGCAAGGACACCGAGCGCGAGGATTATCGGCCGAGATTTTTAGGGTACGTTGTCTAAATTTTTTGTGGATGTTTGCTTCTGCTTCTGCTTCTGTTGCTTCTGCGTTGTTCGGGTATGCTTCTGCTTTTGCTCGCTGGCTTTTGCTTCTGCTTCTGCTGGTTTGTGTTGGACGAATTAGGGGGTTTGTGTTGGATGAATTTGCTTATGCTTTTGTAGGTTTTGTGTTTGAAACAGAAGGGATTTCTGGTTTTGTGGGCGAATTTTGGGTTTTCTGTTCTGTATTTTGGGGTTTTGTGGGTGAATTGTGGGCGAATTTGCTTTTGCTTCTGTTCGTGGTCTGCTTGTCTGTTAGGGCTATTCGTGGGCGAAACAGAACGGTTCTATTTCGCCTATGAATTCGATTCTGTTGGGGCTGTTCGTGGGCGAAACAGAACGATTCTGTTTCTCTCATGAATTCGGTTCTGTTGGGGCTGATCGTGGGCGAAACAGAACGGTTTTGTTTCGCCCACGAATTCGGTTCTGTTGGGGCTCTTCGTGGGCAAAACAGAACGGTTCTATTTTGCCCACGAATTTGGTTCTGTTAGGGCTGTTCGTGGGCGAAACAGAACGGTTTTGTCTGGCCCACGATTTCGGTTCTGTTCAGGCTGTTCGTGGGCGAAACAGAAACGTTATGTTTCGCCCACGAACAGCCTAACCAGCAAGCAGACCGAAGCACACCCAACCCAAGTTGAAGTGGCTCGATGAAAATTTTGTCGAGCTGAAATTTGGTCGGATTTACGTTGAAATTTGGTCGAATGAGATGAAATTTGGTCGGATTTAGGCTGAAATTGGGTCGAAATTCAGTCGGAATGAGCTGAAATATGGTCGGAATGAGCTGAAATTTGGTCGGTCAAGTGGAAATGGCCCGCTGATCCAAAATCACCGCCTATGGCCATGACGCAAGTCGTTTTTTGGCATTTCAGGATCGTTTAGATGGGTTTTTTTAGCAAAATACCATTTTGGTGAATAATGTTTTTCGCACGATTTTCAGTTTTTTTGAAGTTTCGGAGTTGTTTTCATTATTGTTTTATTTACAACCATTGTTTGTTTGAATATTGAAACTAATAAAAATTAGGCTATAATGTTTTGATAAAATATTTATTATTATCCTTTGATTTTTTGCGAACTATATAATGCAAGTCTATGTTTGTTTACAAATTGTGATTATAAACATGGTTCATCAAGGCTTGGGACTTTGTTCTATTCATGCTTCTTTTGGTGCACTGTAAGTGTATGCAAGTTGGTGTAAATTGATTTCTTTCCTTTCCTATTTGTTGAGTTACCTAGTTTGGTTGTCAACCAACTTCATTGCTAATTTTCTGGAATACTGCTTGTTAGTGCTGTTGTTCTCCATATTTTACTGTTGTATGACCAGAAATTAATCTCGTAGATATTTCCGGGCAGCTTGCTTTTTATCAGGGGCCAAGTTTCTCTATTGCTCTAAAAAACAAAATGGTAAGCTTTCAATTTTTTTAACATTAATATTCATTTTTAACAAAATGCTTTTTATGTGTCCCAAATACATATTCATTTTTTTTAACATTTTTGTCTAACCTTTCAACTATTTAGTATAAACGTAGAGGACATGCGTCGTGGTGTAGCTTCCCATAGAAGGCCGGGCCCTTCCCTTTCCCCTTCCCCATCCTCGTCATCGTCCTCGTCCCTCTCCTCTTCCCCTGCCCTTTCATCTAACCTTCAACCTCAACCGGTACATGATGATGGCCACATTGGCCCTTCCTCCGACCCGTAAATGTGAACTGAATCTATTTCAGTTCCATCACCTTCGGTTTCACCTTCAATGCAGCACCCGAATGATGAAGAACATAGTCGATTCATCATATTCCCATTTGGAGATTCGTAAGTACTTCATTTTCTTAAGTATTGTAAATTATTATGGATGTCAACTGAATTGTTCGTATGCTTCACGGATGCTACGTATGTTGACTAATCAAGTTACAACCCGTTTCCAGATTCACTGATGCTACGTATGTTGTAAGGAAACTTAATAAAATAATCAATAACTGTTGAATGGGACAGTATAGAAGTTGGGCCACCACTCCAAAAGAAGTAAATGAATTGTGGTGGAATGAGTTCAAGGTAAGTTTTGTCCTTCTATTTTCTCATAAACTAAGTTCGATTTAGCATAATGAGTGTACAATACAATCATTTTTCTATTGATTGCAGCAGATGTTCAGGTGGGATGAAGCAGAAGAGAAAGAAGTTAGAAGAATTTTTAAGAAGAAAGCCGATGATCACATGTGAAATGTGATGAATAGAGCAAAGAGAAGTCAAGCAAAGCCTGATTTTATTGCAGCTGACAATTGGGCGGAAATTAGGAAAACTTGGGACACCGAAAAGCATAAGCAAATCAGTGAAACAAATAAGAAGAATTGAGCTTCTAGTTCTAGTGAAGGGTCTGCCACATATGCTGGGGGCTCTATCAACATTGGAGAGCATAGGAAAAGATTGGTAAGTCTGTTAAATATGTTGTAAGTTTATTCCATGATTACTCATTTATGTTTATATTTTGTAGGTAGAAGAATTGGGGACAGAACCGAGCTTTATAGCTACATTTGAACGCACATTTTAGAAAAAAGATAAGACATGGACTGGCAACCGAGCAAAAACTATTAAGGTATGTTAGGTTATATTTTGTATTTATATATATAAAGTTTTTTTATTTTCATCTATATTGTTAATGTATGACAAATATGATGAATTTGTAATGAGCAATGCTGCTAGTGGTGATGGTGATGGTGATGGTGTTGCTGCATCCGAGCCATCGGTTGACAGTATGGCATTATAGCTGGAGGCGTCGGTGGAATGAGAAAAGGTCAAATATTTGGGATGGGATCCATGTCAAGGATGTACACAACGCCGGTTATTGGAACTTCATCCTCTAATGTGGCTTTTTTAAGGAGGACACAACACGATGAGCAAGTTACCCAAGAATTGAACCAAATGAAGCATTTACTTGTACAGAAGGATGAAGAAATTCATGGAGTGAAACAACATTTGCAATTTATCATGCGATACCTCAACCTCAATCACGATGACGTTCCTCCTGTGCCTCCCGTTGATGGGTATAATGATAATGACATTGCTGACGATGATGCTAATGCTGATGATGAAGATCCTTGCTAGTTAAAATTTCCAAACTCAAGGTAAGCTTACTTCAGCATTATATATTTATTTATAGGACAAGTTATTAGTTGTTGCATTTGTTCAATACACATGTCAGAGATTATGTTAAAAGTTCAATAACTATTATAAGTTCAGCAACTGCTCTTTGCTGTTGATATTGTGAAAAAAATTAGGAGTTTGATATCGTGATGTTTGAGCTGCAGATGGACAGGACTTCGATTCATGGAGACTACATGACTACGTGAATGAACTTCTTGCCAAGAACAATAGTTCGCAACAAGATACCGAACTTCTTAGTGCTTTGTTCCATTTCTTTTTTTTTTTTAGTATTTGTTCTTGTCTTGACTGTGATTCTATCAATGTTAAATATGAACTTTATATAAAATTTATAATTGCTGTTAATTACATTTATAACTGCTGTTAATTACATTTCAAATCGAAATAGTCCCTAATTCGCTGACTTCGTCGCTCAATTTTTCATTACAATTCGTCGCCAAATTCTGCTCGGAACAATGTCCGTGACAAAAAAAAAAATTTGTGGCAAATTAGCCACGAATTTTGCCACAAAAATGTTCGTCGCAAAATACTGATAAAAAAAAATTCTCATCAAATTAACCACGGATTTTACCACAAAACGTGTTCGTGGCAAATTAGCCACGAACTTTTCCATGAATAAGTTCGTCGCAAAAAACTAACAAAAAAAAAAATTTTGTCGCTTAGCCACGAAATTTGTTCGTCGCAAAATTAGCCACGAATTTTTCACAGAAAGTTCGTGGCAAATTAGCCACAAATTTTCCCACGAATGATTAGCCACGAATAAGTTTGTGGCAATTTAGCTACGGATTTTGCCACGAATATTTAGCGACGGATTTTGCCACGAATATCTAGCAACGGATTTTGCCACGAATAAGTTTGTGGCAAATTAGCGATGAATTTTGCCATGAATTTTTTTCGTGGCAAATTAGCCACGAATTTTGCCACGAATAATTTGCGACGAATAAGTTCGTCGCAAATTAACGACGAATTTTCCAACGAATTATTTTCGTGGCAAATTAGCCACGAATAATTTGCGACGAATTTTTTTCCGTCGCAAATTAGCCACGAAAATTGAAATTTTCCGTCGCAAAATTTTGCGACAACCTATTAGCGATGAATTTTTTTCCGTCGCTAATTTCGTGGCAAATTTGTTTAGCGACGAATTTGGCCAAATTTTTCGTGGCTAAAACCGACTTTTTTTGTAGTGTTACACGTGTATTGTTAGCATGAGTTGTAAATGAAGACTAATTGAGAAATTATAGGGCTGATTAATTGCTAAGTTTGTTGACCTGCAAGGGTCGCGAGGGCTTGTGGACCCTTGCCAGCCATAGTTGTAAAAAGAAAATAAAGAAAAGAAAAAGAAAATATTATTAAAAAATATCAACGTCAACATCAGTCATGTCACGTAAGATGGTTAGCATCCATGCTAGCGATTTTCGGTCAAAATTGACCATATAGACTTAACTGGCAAAATATGAAAATATTTAGTAATCAATTTGTAAAATTAAAAGGTTTATGATTTTTGACTTTTTAGATAATTTTCCCTAATAAGAGGTATACCTGCATATAGTGGGTCTACATGAATGCCTCCTATAAGGTGACTATTCAGTCGCTTGGGACGTTCAAACATTCTAGGATCTCAAGAGAGAAGACGAGAGAAAAGGTACATATTTATGAAGTATTGAGAGACATCCAAAATTCTAATCATCTTTATTTATGGCTCACTTACCGGCCATGTACAGATTAAGAGTTCATTTATTTCACAAAATAAAGAGAGCCTAATATACTTCAATTCTCCTTCTCTAGTTTATGAACTTTGTCGCCATCAAATCATGCTAATTACGAAGTGACGACAATCCACTGTAAAACCAGCGAGATCAGTGTGCTTTATACTTTACTGAAAATATGGAGCAATGTCGCGACCCTAAAAAAATTTTGTCAATTTCTCGGGCTAATGGATTATTAAGAATAATCTTAACTCGGGCCCTCCCAAGCCCTACCAATTCGCAACTTAGGGTTTAAGTTCATAACATGTAATCGTTTTCATGCTTGGAGTCGCCACTAATCAATTTATGGTAGGCTGATTAGAAACCTAAATAAAACATAGGGAGATATGTTTTATTTCTACGAACCAGAGATTCTAAGCCCGGGGACTTGATTACGCTAGATCTAGTCTAACGCCCTTTCGGTACCTTTTCATTTCAAAAATATTTTGGCAGGCAGTCCGGATCCATTTTAACTTAATTTCTAACATGTGAGGTATTCATGCGGGTGCGCAAACCACCAATTTAACACCTAGAAATCAAAGCATTAAATAAATTGCAAGCTTAGGAGAACAACTTACCTCGAATCCAGCAAGCATCTGCGTTGTTAGCGAAAAATCATACAGACAGCCCTAATATGATTTCTAGTTAACAAGCAATTCGCCCAATTTTCTTTTTTGGATTTTCACTTTATTTAAATGAAATCTAACCTATATGCAATGACGTGCAAAAATATGACATGCGAATTAATGCGACCTAGCATGCATACTATATGTCGTGCGACAACGTGACTTAATTCTAATGACGGATGTAATAGTTATTTTTGGTATTTTCTGATGAAATTCGGAATGAAATATGCTTAAATTAACATGCAACCTAATGACTTCTATTTTTGGGATTTTCTATTTAAAATTCGAAATTTAAAATTGCCTAAGTTAACATGCAACTTATGATGACTTAATCTACTCTAGAATGATTTCTTTTTGGGATTTTTGATTAAAATTCGGAATAGTAAATTACTTAAATTAAAATGCAATCTATCCTAATAAAACATGAAACAATTCACCATTTTTTGGGGTTTTTTTTATGAAAATTCAGAATAATAAAATAACGTGAATAATCCGTTAGGATTCAAACAATACCTAATTTAAATTAGGAAACATGCCACGTTAAGTCCTAATTTAAATTAGATATTTATCTTATCCTTCGGGATATATTCAAAAATCCTAGACATGCAAAATTCTAATTTAAATCTCACTAATATTTTTTGAATTTTCTGTTTTATTTGAAAAAGAAAGATAATCAAAACAAACGAGGACAGCAAACAATTCAAAACAACCACGCAATCCGCCAAATTTGTTTCAAACTCGGATTAGGCACAAAAATCAAATAATCGGTCATATCTAAAGGGTTATAGATATTAACGGATAATTGATCATTCGAATTTGGAAAGCTGATGAAATTTATCATCGTATCTAAGTGATTATAGATAGGATGATAATTTCTCGTATCGCCGCGTATCGGACTTTAGGGTTAAAGTCGGATAGACGTCCCAATACGTTGCTAAATTAGGAAACGATTCCTAATTTGAATATTTCAAATATCGCAGACATCAAAAAAATTATCTTAAGACATCTACCGGATATACATGCAATATTCCAAAATATTCAAATCGGGAAATTAGAATATTCTGAAAATTTACGAGATAATCATCTTACCTAATTCAGATAATTACCAAATTCGAATTGGCTCGGGATCGGGACGGAAATCGGATCGAACAAACGGCGACGGCGACATCAGCACCGGTGCTTGCAACGATCGGCGGGACGACGACGAGAGCAACAACACCGGTGGGCTCACGGCGACGACGTCGGGACTCACGGCAAGGGAGCTTCGATAGGATCACGGCGACACCGGTGTGCAGCGAACGAGGTGCTCGACAACGGCGTGCACGGTGATGTTGCGGCTCCAGGCTTCGTCACAGCAAGCAAGGCACGTTGCAGGAGTTGCTGATGCTTCTCTTCAAGGCTTGGAAAATGTGGACTGGGCAGCTTTCCTCAAGGCTTCACGGTGGGGATGTCAAACGAAGGAAAAAAAAGCGTAGCATGAGCAAAAGAATTCAGCCACAGCAGCGAAGGATCAGAGGAGCAGCAGTCGTCGTTGTGGTCAGATAGAGTGAGGGTCAACAAGGGCTGGTCGTCTCGGTGAAGGGGCAGGAAGCGTTGACAGTGCAGCAGCAGCTCTTCTTCTGTCTACGGGGACGTCAGTCAACATTAGATGCAGAAATCTTCACGCATGTTCTCTGCATGGGCATGTTCTCTTCGGGACTGTGGAAAACGTAGACTTCAAGGCTGCTGAGGACGTGGCTGAGGAAGGACGCGGCTGTGCATGGAGAAGCAGCAGCAGTTGCCGTTGACGCCAGGTAGGTTCCACGCAACAGGACGTCGTCGGGGAAAGGGATCAGCAGCAGCGGCGGTCAGTGGGATGAGCTCCGGAGGATGCTACGTCGGGACGCCGGTCCGGCGAGGCAAGTGAGACGGCCGGCGTGTGACACGGCTGAGCTCTGGTGGGCGCGGCGGTCGGCGCGCGAGGCACGGCAGTCGCCGATCTCTCTCCCTCCTTCTCTCACTCTCCCAAAAATTTTTCTGATTTGGAATTGTTTGTCGTGTCCCCCTAAAAATCTGACCTAATGTTGTTTATATAATGTTAATCTAGGTCAGATTAGATGGGCTTAATGTCCTAATGGGCTAAGGATTGGGCTTAGATTTAATCAAATTAAATGGGCTGAATTAACTTGGGCTAAATTAATTAAACTCACATTATTAAATTAAGCCCAAATTAAAACAACCAAGCCCGTGTAACGTGAAATTCTCGGCCCTAACATTCCCGAGCGAATCGAATTTCATTCGACGAATTTTAAACTCGCTCGCCATCGCCAATCCGATGCAAAAAATGCCATTAAAATAAAATAAACCTAAACTATATGTTATGCAAAATTAAATATTTTTTGTTTAGGGGTTAAAAATTTAATCCCTAATTTTCTATGCAAATTAAACTAAATGCTCGATAAAATTTAGGTGTCAACAGCTGCCCCCTCTTTGAAGGTGAGTTCGCAGAGGTTGCATTCAAAGATTAAATGATACCTAAATTTCAACCATGCAAATGCAATGAATGTTGCTTTTGTTGGGATTATGAGTCCCATTTTTGAATGCATTAAGAAATGATGCATGCTGACATGAAAAGAAAACATACCTGGAATTACTTACCTGACTGGTGCGAGATAATGCAATTCGAGGCACGACTCAACTTTGTTTGTTGTTTGGCAAATGTCTGGGCTCAGTCCCATAGGTATTGCCTGATAAACTGTTGATGAATGTCGGTGATCTGTAGTTAAGTCAAAACACACGAACACGAAGAAAACTCAACGTATCCAATCATCACCTGGATTCGTGAGATAAAAAAGTGTAAAAACTTTCCGACCTTTACAAACCACTTATACATATCCATAGGTATTTGTAAAGATTTGGCTGCTGCGCCTATACATCGCCATAGGTGCGTCACGGGGGAACTAAAGAGGATATTCCGACCCTTATGAGATACCTATACATCGCCATAAGTACTCATAAGGATTTGGCCGCCTCACTTATACATCGCCATAAGTGAATTGCGGGGGAAAACCTGGGGGTTGAGAGAATATTCCGACCTTTATGAAATACCTATACATCGCCATAGGTATTCATAAAGATTTGGCCGCTCCACCTATACATCGCCATAGGTGAGTCGCGGGGGAATATTCGGGATAGAGTATTCCGACCTTTATAAGATACCTATACATCGCCATAGGTACTTATAAAGATTTGGCCGCTGCACCTATACATCGCCATAGGCATATCGCGGGGGAACACCTGAGATTAAAGAAGAATTCCGACCTTTACTAGACATCTATACATCGCCATAGACGCTAGTAAAGATTTGGCCGCTTCACCTATACATCGCCATAGGTGCGTCACGGGGGAATCTTCTGAAGATTGCAACAATCTGATTTTGGTGAACAGTGGGACTAGCCCGAATGTTCGAGGGTTCCTTGACAGAGTACCTGGATATCATCAGAGGTACCTGAAAAGGCTTGATCAATAGACACCTGAACATCATCAAAGGTATCTAGAGATCGCAACAAACTGATTAAATGGGAAACCTGACGATTGCTCGAACAGGTTAGGGATATAGAGATATACTTACCTGGCGATATCTCTGACTCCTGAGAGTGTGTCTCCTGTTAGACACGACTTTAAACAACATGCAATATACATTCATGGACAAGCAAGAACACACATATTCATGCACTATGATTCCAACTGATTTTTTCATGCACAATGGTTTTGTCAAATCGGCATTACAAACTCCGTTGGGGAAAAATCATGACAAGACAATCCGAACTCAGAAATGGATGTCTTGAAAATGTCAAATGAGGGACTTCCGATCCGAAAGGGCTTTCACTCATTCTCATCGAAAATGGCTGATTCACGAGAATCTCTCCATCTCACCATCTTCATGTCGACAAGGGTCTGAGTATTCTCGCAAGCAGTACGACCTTACCAATCCAAGAGGTCTTTACTTGGGACCATATGTGGGCTTGGTCAATGGTTTAACAAATGAGACTCTTCGAGTCGAGGCTTTTGAAAGAAAATACTCTTCGAGTCGAGGCTTTTGAAAGAAAATACTCTTCAATTGTCTTCGGGTTTACAAGTCAAGAACCCTGCAAAATGAGATAGAAATGTACTTGCTCGCACTTCTTCGAGCTAAGCTCATAAACATCTGAAATTCTACGTTAGTTCAAGTGCCCTAATCTGAAGAGACTTTGCAAGGGACGTAACGTAGGCTAGGCTCATGGGTTGAGAAATGAATGGATCATTAGGCTCAAAATGTGTATGATTTGGGTGAATAGGTTGGTGATCATCTTGGCATTGTCACCAGTCTTCTTCTTCACCAGAGATTGTTTTCTCGGTGAACGCTCCATTGGCTTCAGATATCCATCACTTGATTCTTTTGGGACTTGTCCACTGGGGATTTTGATATGCCGTGTCCTGACACTTTTCATTGGGCATTGACCTTGCTTTTGCCAGGCACACTGCTTTTTCTTGCCCTTTTTGCTCCCTCTTTTCCTTTTTTTTTTTTGACATTTGCTCTTTACAAGGTAAACACTGACCAGCTAATCTGACTGAATGACTTGCTGTTTGAACTCAAAAGCCTCTTGTCTTCAGTTGACACTCTTGATAGTCTGCTTGAACAATGATGACTTTTGCCTTGCCCCAGCTGGGGGATGATCACCAACTGGGTTTAAGAAATGAATTTGCAGGCTCAATTAGGCTCAACAAAGGGTAAAAATGTGTATAGGATAGAGAAAGAAACGCTCTTCGTCATCCTAAGGCACTTGAACTTTCGCACGAATCCATCTGAAAAAGCAACACTCGAAGATTGATGCAAGTGAGAGCAAGAAAATTTCTACACATTTTTCACCTTATGACACTGATTTACCTCCAGTTCACCCCGATGTGGGGTGGTTCTTGACAAGGGTAATTTGAATGAATTGCTCCAAATATTTAGGCTCAAAGTGGCGAAACAAGGGATAACCTGTATTGTTTGGGATAGAGAAATGAAATGCCTCCTGTCATTTCGGTCGCCGTACCTTTTGCGAGAGAACTCTTTACCTTGTAGATATGGAATTTTTCCACTCAACTCACTGGGGATTTTTTCACTTTTTCTACTCAACTCACTGGGGATTAATGCATGGGATAGTGTGTAGGATAGGGCTTGCTTTTCATCGTCCCGATGTACCTCATTCAACACGTTCAAGTCATTTTTCATGAGTTATTAGATTGTCTAACTAGATCTCCCCCTTTGAAGTCGACAATACTGATTAACAAAATAATCATGCATAAATTAAAGCCAATGCACACATTTCATCTCAAAATTGATTGAAATCATTTATTCATCAATGAAATGTTTGCAATTCAGAACATAAAACCAAACACTGGAAAACTTTGCCGCAAAATGTCAGGTTTTATCAAGGATAATACATCTTCACAGCATCAGAATTAACAGGAGTAGAGAACTCACGACCGTCCATCTCTGTAAGAATCAGGGTACCTCCGGGAAACACCTTTTTAACCACATTTGGACCGATGTAGCTTGAGGCAAACTTACCTCCGGGAACAGGAAAGATTGGCAGCACCCTCCTCAGGACTAGATCATTTACCTCGAAGTGTCTCGGACGCACCTTTTGGTTGAAGGACCTAGCTATCCTCTGCTGATAGGTTTGACCGTGGCAAATGGCTCTCAACCGTTTTTCATCAATCAAGTTCAGCTGTTCGTGTCTCTGTTGCATCCATTCCGCTTCAGACAACTCCACTTGGGATAAAACACGCAAGGAAGGGATCTCTACTTCGACAGGCAAGACTGCTTCCATGCCATACACCAAGGAAAAAGGGGTTGCACCGACAGAGGTTCGAATAGAAGTTCGATACGCCATCAATGCAAACGGCAATCTTTCATGCAAATCACGATAGTTTTCAGCCGTCTTAGCCAAAATTTTCTTGATGTTCTTGTTAGCGGCCTCAACTGCTCCATTCATCTGTGGGCAATAGGGAGATGAATTCAAATGTCAGATCTTGAACTCATCGAACAACTGGTCCATGAACTTGTTGTTCAAATTCGTCCCATTGTCGTTGATAATAGCTTCGGGGACACCATAGCGAGCAATTATGTCCCGCCTGATGAACTTTATAACATTCTTCGCAGTGACATTGGCATATGACGCGGCTTCGATCCACTTGGAGAAATAGTCAATTGCAACTAGGATGAATCGGTGTCCATTCGACGCCTTGGGATTGATTGGGCCAATCACATTGATGCCCCACATTGAAAATGGCCATGGCTCGGATAGCTGATGCAACTTTGTGGGGGGAACATTTATCTTATCCCCGTGAACTTGACAGCTATGACATCTTCGAACATGCTGGATACAGTCATTCTCGAGACTAAGCCACCAATAAGCCAGCCTCATGATCTTCTTGGCTAACATGTGGCCATTCATATGTGGACCACATACCCCCTCGTTCACTTCTTGCATGATTCTGGTGGCTTCAACTGCGTCCATACACCTCAGCAGGATCGAGTCATGGGATCTCTTGTATAGCTTTTCACCACTGACAAAGAATTTTGAGGCCATTTTCATTATATATTTCCTGTCAGCCGGAGTGCTTCCTTCAGGAAATTCTTGTCTCTGGACATAATTCATGATATCGTAATACCATGGTTTTTCATCAGGTTCTCCAGTCACAGCCATACAGTAAGCCGGCTTTGTTAGGACTTCGATCTTCAAGGGTTCTACTTCTACTCCACCAGTCACTTGTAGCATGGATGATAATGTAGCTAGCGCATCAGCAAACTGATTATGGGATCTCGACAAGTACTCGAAAGAGATGTCTTCGAATTCCTTTATGATTTCTTCGAGATACTCATGATATGGCACTAGCTTGGTGTCTCTCGTCTTCCATTCTCCTACAGTTTGCAGAATAATCAGAACGGAATCACCAAACACTTTCAATTTGGTTATCCCCATTTCCACTGCGGCCTGAAGTCCGAGGATGCAAGCTTTGTGCTCGGCCACGTTGTTGGTACATGGGAACACTAACTTTGCTGCTACTAGATAATGCTGCCCATCTGGAGATATTAAGATTGCCCCAGTGCTGGAACCAGCCAAGTTCACGGCTCCATCGAAGAACATGGTCCATGTGTCTTCCTTTATTACTAGGATGCGGTCCTCTGGGGAATATCCATCATCATCCGAGATTCCAGGATTCTCGGCCAATACATCAGCAATTACTCGACCTTTAACCAACTTCTGGGGCATCATCTGGACATCAAACTCTAAAATTAAAATCTGCCATTTGGCTAACTTCCCTACCAAGGCCGGTTGATCAAGCAAATACTTGATAGGATCATTCTCAGTCACCAGGAGAGTCTGGTGATGCAGTGTATACTGTCTCAGTCGATGGAGTACCCATACTAGTGCAGCGCAAGTCTTCTCGGCTTCAGAGTAGTTCAATTCCGAGACAGTGAACTTCTTACTCAAATAATAAATGGCTCGCTCCCTTTTGTCTTCAGGATTTTTCTGGGCTAACATAGCTCCTAGAGACTCGCTGTGGATCGTGAGATAGAGAATCAGAGGCTGCCCCGGCACTGGAGGGACTAGCACTGGTGGTTTCATCAAGTACTGCTTCAGTTCACTAAATGCTTCCTGACAATTATCATCCCATTCTACCTGAGCATTCTTCCTTAGAAGTTTGAAGAATGGTTTAGCAGTCTCGGAGAGCTGGGAAATGAACCGAGCTATATAGTTTAGTCTGCCCAGGAGGCTGCGTACTTCTTTCACGGTCGATGGGGGTTGTAGCTCACATATAGCCTTCACTTTGTAAGGATCGATTTCAATGCCCTTACTGCTTACTACGAACCCAAGTAGTTTGCCCGACGTTGCCCCGAATATGCACTTGGCTGGGTTGAGACGGAGTTTAAACTCACGGAGTCGGTCGAACAACTTCTTCAGGGTATCAACATGACTCTATCCGGGTCGAGACTTGGCAATCATGTCATCGACATATATCTCAATCTCCTTATGCATCATGTCGTGGAACAAAGTCACCATGGCGCGCTGATATGTTGCCCCGGCATTCTTAAGGCCGAAGGGCATGACCTTGTAGTGAAACGTTCCCCAAGGAGTGATAAACGCCGTCTTCTCCTTATCGGCATCCTCCATTCTTATCTGATTATAACCCGAGAAACCATCCATGAAAGAGAACAGCTCGAACCCAGCAGTACTGTCTACCAGAACATCTATATGCGGTAATGGGAAGTCGTCTTCAGGGCTAGCCTTGTTCGGGTCGCGATAGTCGATGCACACCCGAACTCGGCCATCTTTTTTCATGACCGGCACGATGTTGGCCACCCAAGTAGGGTATTGGGTGACCTCGATAAATCTCACTTTCAACAATTTCATGACCTCTTCTTCTATCTTCTTCGAAAGTTTAGGTTTGGTTCTTCGCAGCCTCTGTTTCTTGGGTGGCACGCCAGGATTGGTAGGCAAGCCGTGCTCCACAATAGACGAGTCTAAACCTGGCATATCGACGTACGGCCAGGCAAAGATATCCTGGTAATCTCTCAGCAACTGGACCAGGCGTTTGGCTTCATCTTCGGGAAGGGTTGCCCCTATCTTCACCTCCTTGGGTTCTCCGGAATCACTGAGATTGACGGTAATAGTTTGATCTACCGTCAGGACTTTAGGTCTTTCATGATGCTCTAAGTCACGCCGGATATCTGAGGAGTCATCGGGTTCTCCGGCATCATCGGGATCAAGTTCGGCGAAGTATAATTCATCGAATTGGACCGTTCCCATACCCTCACGTATCACAAGATTGCCCCTGAAACATAAAGCAGTGGATTCAGAAGGACAAACAGGGGTAAACATTGCGTTTTTTTTGTTTTTTGTTTTTTTTTTGTAATTTTTCTGTGTTTTTGTTTTTCTGAAATTCATTTCGAAAAGATTTTAACACGAGGAAGCATGAAGAAGCCCGGGCCTCAGAATTCTCCTTGGACTATATTTTCTTTTATCGGTTGGATATCATCACCGAGCTGGTTTGATATACCTCAACATGCCCTCAAAAATGAGGATAAAACTTTGTAATTTCATTGATGATTTCAAAATGAATTACATTTATTGAATGGAAATTGCAACAATCAAAACCTAGAAACGGAAATGAAAAGCAGCACCCGAAACGGGGCAAATCCTAGAAAGCGATAAAAATTCCCACGCAGGGGAGTATGCGAAAAGGAAAAGTTTTACTCTTGTGGGCCTGTGCCCATTCCCTCTGACGGTCCTTTCTCGACAGCTCCAATGAAGACGTCGTCGAACAGGGTAGTGATTCCTTCTATTGCATCGTCGGGGTCTTCTATTTTTAGAGGCGTTGGATCGTCCATACCTCCCCATCCGTCGGAGACAATGTCACGGGGATCAATATAAAAGCTTAGGGGCGCCGAGTACTTCACATAGTAATCAAACTTGCCACTCGGTTGCCCTAGCGTGTCAATCACTTCCGTCTCTTCGTGCATCATCCTCGCTGGACCCGGAAACGTGGTGCGGATATGTGGGGGCATCCTATTACGCGCAGGCTCTTCATTACTCGACCTTTGGTTGGATCGCTGTCCGTTCTGCTCAGCTCCTTGACCTCGACCTTAACCATATCCACGTCTCTCATTATTTGGTGCAGTTGGCCCTTGATACCCCAGTCCAGAAGCGCGGGGTCTTTGAGAGACTTCGATTGGTCGGCGGATACCTTGACCATCCCTGCCAAGGCCTTCGCCCGGAATAAAGCCATGCGAGATCATTACTCTTCCGACCATGACAGCAGCATTCGACACCTCAGGGACCGGTGGCAATGATCCTCTAGACGCGTGAATGGTCGATACGAGTTCAAGCGACTGATAGCTCGATTCAATTTTGCAGTCCGGCTCAACATAGGGGATAGCCGCTGTGTGATAGATCGAGTGTTCCTCTTCGCCGTGGACGGTTACTAACTTCCTTTCCACCACGAACTTTACCTTCTGATGCAGACTGGATGGAATAGCTCCAGCAGTATAAGTCCATGGACGACCAAGCAGAAAGTTGAATGCAGTGGGAATGTCCATAACCTGGAATAGGACGTTGAACACGGTCGGCCCAACCTGTATGTCCAGGTGAATTTCTCCCATGACCTCCTTCTTTGTTCCGTCAAAAGCTCGCACAGAAGTCTTTGCAGCATTTATTCTCGAGGGATCTACCTTAAGGCGATGTAGAGTCGCTAGAGGGCAAATGTTCAGGGCCGAACTGTTATCGATTAGGACCTGGGCCACGTGCGAGGCCTTGTACTTGATAGAAATGTACAGAGCCTTGGTATGTCCTCTGCCTTCTAGAGGGAATTCCTCATCCGAAAAGGCTATTAGGTCTTTGAGGAGTATGGAGCCCACAAACTCCTTCAGTCTTTCATGATCGATTGTCTCAGACGCATGGACTTCGCTTAACACTTTCATTAGGGCCTTCTGATGCTTGACCGATGTCTGAAGGAGTTCTAGCAGAGAGATTTGTGCGGGCATCTTGCGCAGTTGCTCGACGATATTGTATTCACTAGCTTTGATCACAGCCAAAAACTCCTTAGCCTCTTCATCAGTGACTGGTTTTGCGGGTTGAGCATTGGCTTGGCCATAAGCACGTCCGGACCTAGTGACCAAATCAACATCGAGGCTGTAAGATCAAGGAAATGCCCTATCGTCAGAGTACTCATAAGGTTGAGGAATCTCGATCACTATCTCTTCATCAGTTGCGGGGGTGCTTATTATAATCTCCTCGTCATCAGTCGCGTCTTCGAGCGGAGGCATGTCCTCGGGCAAAGGATCGAGCTTATCCTTCCCGGCACTCAATGTGGCGAACTTCTCGTCCCAGTTAATGACGACCTCGGAGATAGTGGAAACGATGCCCGTGTGGTCAGCATAAACGATCATCTTAGCTTCTACCATTCCTGAGATCCTTTCTTTCATGACGGCCAGGGAAAGAGCCTCATTACTCGGGTAATACCCGGCCTTCACCAATTCATCGTAGACCTGAGCGGTGTACACCTTGACGTTTTTTATCCGACCAGCATCGAAGCAGAATATAGCATTCACATTGCCCGCGTGGTCAGGAAGCGGGTTACTTTGAA
This sequence comes from Syzygium aqueum, assembly GCA_031216185.1. Lineage (NCBI taxonomy): Eukaryota > Viridiplantae > Streptophyta > Magnoliopsida > Myrtales > Myrtaceae > Syzygium > Syzygium aqueum. The sequence goes on from CM062239.1 coordinate 6,779,563, forward strand.
CATTCGGCTTGGCGGACTGGAATGAGAAAGCCTTCGTGTCCAGGAGGTTCTGGATTCGGTGCTTGAGGGCTAAGCAATCATCGGTCGAGTGACCGAGCTCACCCATATGATAATCGCATTTTTTCGACGGGTCGAAGTTACGGAACTGCTCAGGATTGGGCCGCTTTGGCTCGTTGGTGAGTAAACCTTTCTTCCGGAGCACTGCCAATACTTGAGATGACGATCCGGGGAGGGGGGTGAATTGCCTTCTATTGTTCCTCCTCTGAAAAGGCTGAAGACTCGTATTTTGCTGCTGAGTTTCAGCCACCTGAATTGCCGGGGGAGGGTTAGTATTTCGCCGGCTCGGTTGGTTATAAGCCACGTTCACTTCTGCAGCCGGTTCTTTCTCCTTTCTTGCACTGTATCTCTTGGTTGACGAGGACGGCTCGACAAACCATCCATCCTTCAGTCCTATCTCAATCTGTTCGCCTATGGGGATAAGTTGGTTGAAGTTATCGGCCGGAATGGCCACCATTCGATTACGGTATTCGAACGGGAGAGTTTTCACGAACATCCTCTTTAGCTCACTGTCTATAGGTTCTGGGACGACTTGAGTAGCTATATTCCTCCATCTGATGGCATAGTCTTTGAAAGACTCGGTCTTCTTCATCTGAGCACGCTCGAGGTCATCACGGGTAGGAGTGATGTCTGTTATGAATCGGTATTGCTTCAGGAACGCCTTACCAGCTTCCTTCCAGGTTTTGAGGCTATTGATCTTCTTCATGAGGTACCAGTGTAAAGCAGGGCTGGTCAAGCTCGCTTGGAATGCATGGATCATCAGAAGCTCGTTGTCAACGTACGAGGTCATCTGTACGTGGTACAACTGCAGGTGAGCCTTCGGACACGTGGTGCCATTGTATTTGTCGAAGTCCGGCATTTTGAACTTCTTCGGGATTTTGATTTGTGAGTACATGGACAAATCAATCGAGGTCGAATCCTGCGAACCTTCTAACTGCTTAACTCTCTCCTCGAGCTTGTTGACCCGCTCGTCAGGCTTGGGTTTGTTGACGACAATCTGGACAGGGTCATCTTCTAGTTCAGGCATGTCATCATCTTCCTCGACATCGACATCCTTTGGACTTGTATGCTTCGGGACCGATACTTCCGGGAGTGCCGGAACAGGGATCGATCGAAGAGCCTAGATCTCAGCGGTCATTTGTTGCATGGCGACGGCGAGTTGCTTGATCTGGTCTGCCATACCGTCAACACGTTCCTGCAACTCAGTTTGATCGGCCATTCTAGTTTTTGACCGTGTGCGAATAGGTGATCGTGATCGGTCCGTAGTTACCTAATTTTAGAATGAAACAGGGCATACATAAGTGTTAAGCAAAAACCACGCGCCGATCCATGACATTGGTCTAGCCGCTTTGAATTGAAAAGGCATCTTTATTGAAATTACGAAAAAGTTTTACACCGACTGATGACTGAATTAAAGACAAATGACCCAGTTCCTAAGCAAATTTAGAACTGAAATGGAAATGAAGAAAAATAACATCAAGCTTCGACTCTCTTTTTATTTAGCTTGATCTATAGACATATGGGAGGCGACATCCTTCTTCAACTGCTCATAAGCCCGAGCTATCTTGGCTGCCTTCTCTTCAGCTTCTTCAACCTTCCTTTTGAGGCGGTTGTTCTCTGAGCGATTGGCGGACTTAAGAGGCACCTTGGGTATCGTCGGGCGTATCTCCTGAGGGATCTTGTGTCGTCGGATGTACTGGGTCGTCGCGAAGTAGGACTTCTGCTCCCCTTTGAGCTCTCCTTCGGGTCGGGCTATTTTTAAAACACGACACTTCTTCCACATCTTCTGGAGTTGAGCTATGGTCCCTTCATGATCTTCACTCTGATCGAAGAAATCGACATGGAGGAGCTCGGGTTGTAACGCCGGGGGAAGCCCTTGGAGAATCTGGTACTGACGGGACACTCTGGCAGGGTAGTACTCGATTGCGCCAGTGAAGCCCAGAAGTGGCACCGGTCCAACACCATTACACGTAAGCCGAGCTTCCTCGCCATTGAACCAACTAGCATGCCATTGGAAACCTTGGGGTCTAGCATTTTTCATAAAAATGATCCACTCGGAATAATGGTAATCCGGTGCGTTTTCTTGTTTTTCTTTGTAGCTTAAAATGGGATGACTAGAATCACTGAGTTCAGAAATTTTAAGTAAATCGCCACACCCTTTTATGCGAGACAAAAACCAGATTTGCAATAACTCAATTGGTGCATGAAATGACTTGTCACCATTTTGCTTGAATTTGGTGAGAGAAATGAAGGTCTCTGCTAAAATGGTGTTGACAAAATTCTTTTGAAGACAAACTTGTTGGACCAGCCATGCAATTAACGGGCTACATGCGTTTTTACAGTGAGGAAAAATGACAAACCCGAAAAATGCTAGTAAAAAGATTCTGCCTTTTTGAAAAGGTTTGGCTTTTTCAAAATATTGACTTAGGAACGAAAAAGGGCATGACCCACGGTTTGTTTTCAAAACTTTTTCTAAGTCTTGTTTTTCGACACTCAGAAATTCAGCCAACATTAATATCGAATCAATTGCCAAAGGTGGTGAAACTAGTTTTGACTCCAAAGATTTTCCAATGAGCACACTATATTCTTCCAAAGTCGGGGTGAGCTCATGCTTACCGAATATAAAGGTGGATGTCTCGGGACACCAAAAATGGGCTAATGCTCGAACGAGGCCGGTACGGACTTTGACCTCCAGTAGGGGGAGTAGCCTCCCAATGTGGCCCTCGACTAGCTTGCGGTTGGTTGGACTGAGTAGACTCCACCAGGCACGAAGCTCGTCCTTAAAAGCATCGAGAATCCGGATGTCTGTACCTCCCATAGTGTATAGACCAAAACTCACGACGACCTAGTGTCATGGACCGACCAAAGAAAAGACGAAACATAAATAAATTGCGAGACAAAAGTTGAAGAAAACTTACTTCACCGGGTAGAAAAATGGCAATCACATAGACATGCGCATGAAACGTGAGGTTCGATTTCTACCTAGACTCTGGCTTACAAAATGGAGACGAGAGGATTACCGAGCTAAACCAGTCATGGTGGTGGTTAGGCTAGGATTCCCCTGACTCCGGCTTGGTCAAAGAGCCGACCCGGGTTGAGTGGAATACAACTGTGGTGGGTACTCAATGACACCTTGAAAGAAAATTCGGGACCGAAGAGGGCGACCCGAGCCAAATGGTTTTGGTCGGGGTGTCCACTGTCTCAGTACCATCCTAAACCTATGCCGCCCAGGTCCGGCAGCGGGTAGTATGTGCGGTGTAGTGTAAATGTAAGGCATGCACAGCAGGTTATATCAAACAGCGCTTCGTGCATAATTTAAACCATACATTCAACCACCTCTCTGCAAAACAAGGGATAACAATCACGCCTCCCCTTATACCTCCCATACTGCAAAAACATTTAACACCTTAAATGTTAGGGACGTACCTGGGATACTCGCTGCCAAACAAAAATTATTTTTCAAAAGAAAAATTGGCCTAAGTCCACTAAGAGTTTCAACTCAAGTCCCCAGTGGAGTCGCCAAGCTGTCGCGACCCTAAAAAAATTTTGTCAATTTCTCGGGCTAATGGATTATTAAGAATAATCTTAAATAGGGCCCTCCCAAGCCCTACCAATTCGCAACTTAGGGTTTAAGTTCATAACATGCAATCGTTTTCATGCTTGGAGTCGCCACTAATCAATTTATGGTAGGCTGATTAGAAACCTAAATAAAACATAGGGAGATATGTTTTATTCCTACGAACCAGAGATTCTAAGCCCGGGGACTTGATTACGCTAGATTTAGTCTAACGCTCTTTCGGTACCTTTTCATTTCAAAAATATTTTGGCAGGCAGTCCGGATCCATTTTAACTTAATTTCTAACATGTGAGGTGTTCATGCGGGTGCGCAAACCACCAATTTAACACCCAGAAATCAAAGCATTAAATAAATTGCAAGCTTAGGAGAACAACTTACCTCGAATCCAGCAAGCATCTGCGTTGTTAGCAAAAAATCATACAGACAGCCCTAATATGATTTCTAGTTAACAATCAATTCACCCAATTTTCTTTTTTGGATTTTCACTTTATTTAAATAAAATCTAACCTATATGCAATGACGTGCAAAAATATGACATGCGAATTAATGCGACCTAGCATGCATACTATATGTCGTGCGACAACGTGACTTAATTTTAATGACGGATGCAATAGTTATTTTTGGTATTTTCTGATGAAATTCGGAATGAAAATATGCCTAAATTAACATGCAACCTAATGACTTCTATTTTTGGGATTTTCTATTTAAAATTCGAAATTTAAAATTGCCTAAGTTAACATGCAACTTATGATGACTTAATCCACTCTAGAATGATTTCTTTTTGGGATTTTTTATTAAAATTCGGAATAGTAAATTACTTAAATTAAAATGCAATCTATCCTAATAAAACATGAAACAATTCACCATTTTTTGGGGTTTTTTTATGAAAATTCGGAATAATAAAATAACGTGAATAATCCGTTAGGATTCAAACAATACCTAATTTAAATTAGGAAACATGCCACGTTAAGTCCTAATTTAAATTAGATATTTATCTTATCCTTCGGGATATATTCAAAAATCCTAGACATGCAAAATTCTAATTTAAATCTCACTAATATTTTTTGAATTTTCTGTTTTATTTGAAAAAGAAAGATAATCAAAACAAACGAGGATAGCAAACAATTCAAAACAACCACGCAATCCGCCAAATTTGTTTCAAACTCGGATTAGGCACAAAAATCAAATTATCGGTCATATCTAAAGGGTTATAGATATTAACGGATAATTGATCATTCGAATTTGGAAAGCTGATGAAATTTATCATCGTATCTAAGTGATTATAGATAGGATGATAATTTCTCGTATCGCCGCGTATCGAACTTTAGGGTTAAAGTCGGATAGACGTCCCAATACATTGCTAAATTAGGAAACGATTCATAATTTGAATATTTCAAATATCGCGGACATCAAAAAAATTATCTTAAGACATCTACCGGATATACATGCAATATTCCAAAACATTCAAATCGGGAAATTAGAATATTCTGAAAATTTACGGGATAATCATCTTACCTAATTCAGATAATTACCAAATTCGAATTGGCTCGGGATCGGGACGGAAATCGGATCGAACAAACGGCGACGGCGACGTCAGCACTGGTGCTTGCAACGATCGGCGGGACGACAACGAGAGCAACAACACCGGTGGGCTCACGGCGACGACGTCTGGACTCACGGCAAGGGAGCTTCGATAGGATCACGGCGACACCGGTGTGCAGCGAACGAGGTGCTCGACAACGGCGTGCACGGTGATGTTGCGGCTCCAGGCTTCGTCACAGCAAGCAAGGCACGTTGCAGGAGTTGCTGATGCTTCTCTTCAAGGCTTGGAAAACGTGGACTGGGCAGCTTTCCTCAGGGCTTCACGGTGGGGATGTCAAACGAAGGAAAAAAAAGCGTAGCATGAGCAAAAGAATTCAGCCACAACAGCGAAGGATCAGAGGAGCAGCAGTCGTCGTTGTGGTCAGATGGAGTGAGGGTCAACAAGGGCTGGTTGTCTCGGTGAAGGGGCAGGAAGCGTTGACAGTGCAGCAGCAGCTCTTCTTCTGTCTACGGGGACGTCAGTCAACATTAGATGCAGAAATCTTCACGCATGTTCTCTGCATGGGCATGTTCTCTTCGGGACTGTGGAAAACGTAGACTTCAAGGCTGCTGAGGACGTGGCTGAGGAAGGACGCGGCTGTGCATGGAGAAGCAGCAGCAGTTGCCGTTGATGCCAGGTAGGTTCCACGCAACAGGACGTCGTCGGGGAAAGGGATCAGCAGCAGCGGCGATCAGTGGGATGAGCGCCGGAGGATGCTACGTCGGGACGCCGGTCCGGTGAGGCAAGTGAGACGGCCGGCGTGCGACACGGCTGAGCTCCGGTGGGCACGGCGGTCGGCGCGCGAGGCACGGCAGTCGCCGATCTCTCTCCCTCCTTCTCTCACTCTCCCAAAAATTTTTCTGATCTGGAATTGTTTGTCGTGTCCCCCTAAAAATCTGACCTAATGTTGTTTATATAATGTTAATCTAGGTCAGATTAGATGGGCTTAATGTCCTAATGGGCTAAGGATTGGGCTTAGATTTAATCAAATTAAATGGGCTGAATTAACTTGGGCTAAATTAATTAAGCTCACATTATTAAATTAAGCCCAAATTAAAATAACCAAGCCCGTGTAACGTGAAATTCTCGGCCCTAACATTCCCGAGCGAATCGAATTTCATTCGACGAATTTTAAACTCGCTCGCCATCGCCAATCCGATGCAAAAAATGCCATTAAAATAAAATAAACCTAAACTATATGTTATGCAAAATTAAATATTTTTTGTTTAGGGGTTAAAAATTTAATCCCTAATTTTCTATGCAAATTAAACTAAATGCTCGATAAAATTTAGGTGTCAACAAGCAAGTAAACTTATTTTTTCACAACAAACTTGTTTGGCCCTTTTGTTGCGTTACCTGTATCGCGATCTCGGTACAAGGCTTGGTCCAACTAGTCTGAGTGTGAGGCTTGTCTGTAGAGTAAACCTAGCATTTGTGGATGCCGTCGCAGAAGGAATAGCGCCGGTCCTTAAGCACGTCATATGGCTTTTGGTTGTGGTAATACGAATGGTTGAGAGGTAGAGGCACGAAGCCTTGGGTCGGATCGACAGGTCCTGAAGCCAAGCTCCCGTGCAATAGGATAATGAGATGAATGATAGTACTCAAGTACTTAGCTTTTGAGAAGAGGAAGGTAGACATTGTTAGGTGAAGGAAAGGAGTTGGGAGTGGTTTTATGGATGGTATAGCAATCATCAAGAATCGAGAGTATTTATAGATCCGGATGGAGATGGAAATGACTAGGTTTAAATTAGATTGACCAGTGGATGGAACGTTTTTGGACCCGAAATGTCGCAATCGGAAGCTAGCAATCCAATAAATTACGCAAAAATAGGTGGACTAATCATATAACTATTCTTTTTACGCATCCCGCGTCTATCACCATTGACACCGGCAGTTTTATTTTTGGCAATTAACTAATTGTCCATCTCGACGATGAGAGATGTTGAACGTCTCAAATACGGCTCGTGAATCCAATATTAATCCTTGCTTAATTTTGCTACGTCAACTCTCGCGTGTTCTGTGAAATAACATTTAGATTCCGATTCACACGGTAGAATACCTAATGCCCATTAGAAGTGGACTCAATATCTATTTTTTTTTCGATTCAACAGTCAGATGTAGTCCGGATCAAATTTTGGAGATCTTGATTAGTCATGCAATCAATATTCTAAAATTGACGAAGTCCATTTTCTTTTACCGATGATGTGGCCACGGTAGCGGGTAGCAGGCGTGCTGCTGTGCATGACGGAGGTGAGTATGGAAGATGACGAGAAAGGTAAAAGAGATATACGAAGAAAGAAAGAAAGAAAGAAAGAAAATGTACTCTCAGGAGAATAAGCTAATTAGTTCATTCGGATAATCTTAATTAAACCTCGTACTTAGTCTACTTTGTGTATCTTTATCTGGCTTTGACTCTCCTGAGGTATGCTTGAGCTTGACCGGCACCACCGAATCAATACCGAACTGAAGAAAGACAATATGCAGGCGAACCATTTGTCAGGTTTACGTTGCTACCTGACAAGTCAAACCCATTAACCTCAATCGGCAGCGCAGTTGATCAACCCAGGATTGGCACTGCATCAAGTTTCCAATTGACAAATTGCAGGACTTTCTGTTTGGCGAGGTGATAATTAATTAATTTGATGGTTTCTTGTGATTGTTGCCCGAGATTGTTAAACTCTAGGTGTCCTCAAACAGGACAAGAGCACCATATTTTGGGAAGGTGACACAAGATGTTAAACCATGAACAAGAACGTGCGCTAAACTCAATTAAAACATAAGTAACTGATACTCCCTACAGTTTTAAATGATAATTCTTTTAAGTAGTTGTGAATTCATCACCACGGGCAAGGATTAGACGAAAACGAAATCTTCACTTATCGCTCCATGATCAATCGCGCTTTTTCAAAACTTTGATGCCTCTCCAACGCGACTCCATGCAGAGAGAATCACCCTCTTGGGCATTCACACCACACTTGGAAGGCATGAGAAGTCCCCCCACGGCCATCAGCCTCTAATTTCAGATACCCATCGATGTACGCCTTCACTTTCGAGGAGTCTGCGTCATGCACGACGTTCACTTGGAACCACTTGTTGTAGATCTCGTCGACGAGGACCACGCTCCAGTAGTACATGAGCGTGCCATTGTACACTCTTAGCATAAGCATGGACGCGTGAGGGCTTGTGGCTCCAAACACTTGCATTATACATTCGCCGGATGTCCCAGCTAGGATGTATCCATATCCTTCGAATTGCCAAAGTCCTGAAGGATAGTTGTATACCTAAAAAAGGTACAACATTTAAGAAAAGGTTTAAATAGGCTATTAAGGAATGAAATGATTTATCAAGTCCCATGTCGGACGAATGAAATGATGTAAATTGTGACACTGTAATGGGTAAGGTCTTTTGATGTTATTTTATAACGTAAATAAGATTCATCCCAAATGATCACCATCTTGTGTACTTACTCAAATTTACTTTTGGGGCAGATTCAAGTGAAACGGGTCGGGTGTTACATATATTATGTTAGCAAATCCGTTGGATGTGGAAGCAATATAAGTAGGAATTTTATGTTGCCTAAACTCATCTACTTAAAATCCATGATTTTCCTCCTTCACACCCAACGAAAAGTCACCACATGAATTAAGGAGTTTTGGTAAGACTTCTTAGTACTCTTAGCTTTTCTAATTAAAGAGCACAGGAACTAATGTGGGGTAGATCAAACTCAGATCTAGTAAGTAGCGTTAATCACGTATCTGAAAACAATGGAATCTGCACTAATTCAAGAAAGAAACACGCAAGATTTTACATAATTCCTCTGTTGTGATTGACTTTGTCCATTGCGCCATTAAAAGAATTTGAGTCTGGATGATATTATTAATTTTCACTTGGACCATGTTGAAAAGCAATTTAAAATGCCAAACCCTCAATAATCTGCATATAGCTGGCTGGATGGAGGGGGTTCACGGGTGCAATTTGACCCATGACATCAAGACAAAGTCCAAAGATGCTTTTCGTCGTTTGGTTCTAATAGCTCAACTTCTCATATTAGAAGAACAAACCAGTGGCAGTCTACAAAAGCAAGTGTGCTTTATCGCCACAAGAGTTCACACGACAATCATAACGGACCGAGTATGCCAAACAAAAAAATTAAAATTGAAAAATAAAAATGTAGCCATCGTATCACGTGAGACTCGTGTAAGACTCTAACATGATTGACGATGAATTCGATCTAGACAACTATTTTAACGCGATAATAGGTTGTCACTCGGTGTGATATCAAATGAACTTAGCTCAGTGACAGCATTCAAAATCTCAAATGGTACACTTGTGATGTGAGTAATCATGCTCTGGCTCTACTACGCACTTACACAAAACCAACACAGGTCAGTTTGAGCCTTTGTTACCGGATATGTACATGTATGGCGATCTCGGTACGAGGCTTGGTCAGGCTTGTTGGTGGAGTAAACCCAGCAAGTGTGGACGCCATCGCAGAAGGTGTAATGCCGGTCCTCCGGCACGATGTATGGCTTCTGGATGTGCTAGTACGAACGGTTGGGTCAATTGGTCCCCAAGCCAAGCTGTTGTGCCATATTGTGAGCTGAATGATAATTCTCAAGAGCATGGTCTTTTTTGAGTTGAAACTAAAGGTGGACATTTTCCATTATTAAGAAGCACTAGCTGTGGTAGTTCCTGCACTATGGAGTTGGCAAAAGACCACGATCTTTAAGAACGTTTTGTTAAATATGTCTTGAATTATATGTACTCGGTCCAGTTTATCACCCGACCCGACATATTTTATGTGCAACTTGAAAATTAAGATTTAGTTCGTGACGCGGAAGGGTCTTAGGGGGTTCGGGGGCTATGCCCCCGAGAAAATTTTTTTGGGGAGCCCTATTTATATCGCGGCTAGGTTTTCTCATTAATGTAGAGAGAATTTTATTTTCGGAGAGTTTGGTGAGCCGTGAGGTTTTGTTAAGTCATTGTTTGGACTTCTGAAAACTGTACTCTCTTTGATTATAGTGGAATCTTGATTTGCCTCACCTGTGGACGTAGATCATCTTGTGATCGAATCACATAAATCTTTGTATTCTGTATTTGTTTTTCTGCATTTGTTTTTCAACATGTTTAAATATTGTATTAGGGAGTGGATGTGGAACATGTTTTGGAGTCTCAGTTTGTCTCAATTGGGAGCTAAGGATTCCCCACTATATAAGTTAGTAAATTATGTTGAATACAATTATTAGGTGGACCATTTTCCTTCTGTTATGAATTAATTTGTTGACGACTCAGGCTACTAATTTTTATTTTGGGGGCGAACATTCGAGCTATTAGATCGTTGGATTGTACCAACTTGACATCAAATATTCTCGCTGCTTTGTCCAATCTTCTTTGGCCTTATTCCCTAAAAAAACCTCAAACTTTAGGTCGAATTCCATTCTGCTCAATACCTATTTTCTCATCTAAACAAAAATTACTAACTTTCACTTTAGTCCCAAATTTGCCCCGCGTTAAAAAAATCGCACTATCGGTTTCTTCGAAATTATCAACATTAGAAGGCTATTGTTGTTCTATACTAATGTGAGGATGTTAGTGAAGACGCGGGTTCTGATAATGAGCTTCTAAATGGCATTGATGTTAACAATTTTGAAAAAATTAGTGGCGATTTTTGGACACGAGAGCAGATTTGGCACTATAGAGAAAGTTTGTGATTTTTTTTCAGTAACAAAAATTCAAGAGAAAGTTAGGGAAGTAAGCTAGTCTTTGCCTTTGGACCACGGGGATAGCATCCGGTGAAGATGAGACGAACGGATATTTTTTGGATTTGACCAAAAGGAGTCCAATTTCGTAGATTATATACTACTTATTAGGGTTAATACTACAAAAAAAACCCTAAATTGATACACCTAAGACAAATTTACCATAAACTGATTTTTTTATAACCAAAAGTCTCAAATTGATACACTTGTGACAAATTTACCACCGGTCAGTTTTCGTTAAATTTTACCGTCAAATTGTTGAGTTAGATGATATGTGGCAGTTAGCGAATGTACCGGTTAAGGATATTACCCATCCTTTTGTCATAAGTATACCAATTTATGATTTTTCGTGATATTAATCTAATTTAACAAAGGGTAAATTTGTCACAAGTATACCGGTTTAGGGTTTTTGATGGTAAAAAAATTAGTTTCGGGTAGATTTGTCACATGTGTACTAATTTGAAATTTTTTGTGATTAAAAAATTAATTTTGGATAAATTTATTGCATATGTACCAGTTTAGGGTTTTTTGTAGTATTAACTCCAACTTATTATTTGTTTCAAGATTACCCAAGGTAGTCCAAAGTCTTATAATGGAACATCACGAAGCCTAAATTTGAATCAATCGCGAATCAAGGCGTATTCAATTTGACTAAAAAAGGAAGACCTGTGAGTGCCCCCTGTGACAAACCATTAGGAGTGGTCATCAAGCAAGGGAAGTCAATGAATGAGGACAAGTGCGTGGGGATGTGAGCAAAGTCGAGGAAGTTGCTAGGTCACGGGACAAGTAGTCCTCGGTCAGGGTGGCGACGAGCACGTATCAACACCCGCATCCCGCGTTTTTGTCTTTTCATTTCCTTCGCACTTCGTTTCCATGGTCTTTTCCCTTCCATGTACGTTTCAATGCCTGTCATGTACTTTCAATTCTTGTATTTCTGTTGACATAAAAAAATGTTCAAGTATTCAGTCAATAATCTCGGATGCAAGCACAAACAAATATCCAAGTGTTCGGTTGACAATCTTGGATGTAAGACACAAACACGTAACCCACAAAGAAGTGGAGGCGACAGAACCATCAAGTAATGGAGTGGACAATTTTGGATGCGATTGTTGTTGCAACCTAAATTTTTTCAGGCTATTGGATTATTAAGACTAAGCTTAACTCGGGCCCTCCCAAGCCCTACCAATTCGCAACTTAAGATTTAAGTTTTTAATATGCAAAAGTTTTCATACTTGGAGTCACCACTAATCTATTTGTGGTAGGTCGATTAGAAACCTAAATAAAACATATGGAGATATGTTTTATTCCTACAAATAAGAGATTCTAAGCTCAGGGACTTGGTTACGCTAGATCTAGTCTAACGTCCTTTCGGTATCTTTTCTTTTCAAAAAATGTTTTGGCAGACAGTTCGGATTCATTTTAACTTAATCACTAACATGTGAAGTGATCATACAGATGCGCAAACCACCAAATTAACACCCAATAATCAAAACATTAAATAAATTGCAAGATTGAGAGAATTAGTTACCTCGAAGCAACGTAAGCATCTGCATTGTTAGTTGAAAAATCACATCAATAATCCTAATATAATTTCTAATTTACAAGCAGTTCACTCAATATTTTTTTGGATTTTCACTTATTTAAATGAAAGCTAACATATATGTAATGACGTGCAAAAATTAACATGCGATTAATGCAGCCTAACATGTAAATTATATGTCATGCGACAATATGACATAATTCTAATGACGGACAATTGATTTATTTTTTGTATTTTCAAATGAAATTCGGAATTAAAAATTACTCAAATTAACATGCAATCTATCCTGGAGAAAATGATTTGATCTATCCTAAAGTGATTCATTTTTGGTATTTTTATGAAAATTCGAAATTATTAAATATCCTAAATAATCCACTAAGATTAAAACAATCTTTAATTTAAACTAGGAAATATGCTATCCTAAATCCCAATTTAAATTAAATAATTATCTTATTCTTTTGGATATATTTAAGATTCCCCAAGCACGCAAAATTTCTAATTTAAATCCTAACTAACATATTTTTTTATTTTCTTTATTTAAATGGAAAACAATTAAACAAAGATAACAACCACGTTCAAACAATCTATGCAATCCACAAGATTCTCCTTATCAAATTCAAATTAGGCAAAGAAATCAAACTAACGGTCATATCTATAGGGTTATTGTCACGCCCCGAACCCCATCGAGCACGCGACATCCCACTAGCTCAGTCGGATGAGTGCGATATCCCAAGAAACGTCGCCGATCTAATGATCTCATTAGAGTTGATTCGCGGCGGAAACAATTATATAATCCCGGACAATATGTGGCATTCCGAATTTCGACCCATTTTTGAGATTTATAAAACGTGTAATTTGTTAGTGTGCTTATAGTAAAATCTCGCCCGGGAATTGATCACTCTCGGTTATTATTTTTAAAATTGAGATTTCGCTAGAATTGCATTCGATCGAATTTGGCCGTTATTTAGAGCCAAAACTTTGGTGTCGAATTTCTCGGAGTTTCGGGACGAATTTAATTGGACGGTGTCGATATTATTGTGGCCAGCATCGATATTGCCCGGGATATATAAAAAGTGAAATTTGGACCGGGTGCGGATTTTCGATCAGTGTACCTCCTACTGGATTTATTTTTGTTTAGTGTCTTTTTAGCCTTTTCTTTAATTGGAAATTAGGAATTTTTCGTGGCCCTTAGATCTTGACTTGCTCACCAAGGTCACATATGAGCCATTGGATGAGTCAAGAGGATAAGAGTTCTCTCTCTCTCTCTCTCTCTCTCTCTCTCTCTCTCTCTCTCTCCCTGCCGAGCAGCCCCACGTTGCTGCTTCTGTTCTGCTTCTTTCTTCTTCACTTCTGTCTCTAGTTCTGCTTCTTCCCTTCAGTTCTTGCTTCTGCTTTGCCCTTGCTGCTGCTGCTTCTACTTCATTTTCTGTTGCTGCTTTGCCGTGACTGAGCTGCTCCTTTTGCTCGGTTTTCTTGCTTAGGCCTTGGGTAAGTGCTCCCTAAGCCTTAGTTAGGATAATGGGTTACTAATGGACATGTTTAGGGGTGGATTAGGGCTGTGGATAGTTGGTTTAGTGGCTGGTTGTGCTTGGTTTGCTTGGTGGTGCTTGTTGGTTGATTTCCGGTAGGGTTGCTGCTGCGTTGCTGGATTTTACTATTTTTACTATGACTTGTGTGGGCTGAATTTGAGGAAGTGTTCTCATGAAAGTTGTTCATAACATCTTAAAGTATGACTTAACTTAATTTGAGAATTTTTGGAAGTTGTTTTGGGTCATTCGGAAGTCAGTTTTCAGGCCGTCACAAAACTGCCCGATTTACTGTTCACCCGACCTTCTTGTCTTTCCGAATTTTTATAAAATTTTCCAGACCTTATTTCAACAAACTTCCTTCACAAATATTGTTAAATACACTTGTTTATATGACATATAAAAATTTCAGATCTTTCCAAAGTGATTTGGATACTGAATGAGTTGTATTTTTGATGATCTGAGGGGCTGTATGAGCGAACCGGGTTCTGTCCGGCTTTGAGTGTCAAAATGAGATATTTACGGTTCGAACTGGATTTTGAGTTCTTCACGGAAAATGTTTATCAAGATGTTTTATACAACATATCCAAATTTCAGAATTTTTAGAGTTGATTTACTATTTATTTCAAATGGATTTTTGTCACTGCGCAACTTCCCAGTTTGGACCCGATTTTGTATATTCTCGGTTTTTCTCTCTCTCGAGAATTATTTGGTGTTATCGTGGCGTTTTGACCGATTTAGTTGACATTGGGCTAATTTATAAAGATAAAAATTGGTAATGATTGCTAAGGTGTGTGCATGGTCACGACATGTTCCATCTAGGCGGGGGTTCTAGACGATGCCCGACGGAGGTTCGGGTGCCGTCTAGGCGGGGGTTCTAGACGTTGCCGATCGCGGTGGAGGCCGGATCGATGCTCCTTTGTGGAATGCCGTCTGGGCGGGGGTTCCAGACATTGCTGTCGCCGAAGTAGCAAGACGATGCCTGGTTACGCCAGAAGAGCGGCGGGAGTTCGGTGGCCTGATGGGCAGTTAATAATCTGGACATTTATAATCGTGTGTTATGCATTTGGGAATGCATTGTGCTTGTGTTGCTGTTGAGCATGTCTAGATTAATAACCGTTTTATGCACGTTTACATCATGTGGTTGTATTATGTGCTCGAGGAGCGAATTACCATGTTATGGCGATATTCTAACGTGTAGGGCTCACATATGTGCCGAGGCGAGGTAAGAGCGCCTGTGATTGTTATGACATGTTGAATGTCGGTCTTGCATGTTTAGAATTGTTCGGAAGTACGCTTTGGCCTAAGCGAGGCTTAGGTAGTTTCTTATTGAGAAGTGTTCTCATGGTTGTATAACCAAACCATTTCAGACCCGCGACCGTGATTGATCCAAAGATGTTGCCACGATACTACGGGGATTGAGGATAGGTCGAGTTACCCCGTCTTTTGAGTGCCCCTTTTTGTAGAGGAGTTAAGCTTACCAACCACCCGATCATTTTTATTGTGCGTGGTTCGTAGATAGTGGCCACGTAGAAGGCTTGCAAATGTATGTGTTATAATCGATGTTATGTTTAAAAAAAAAAGTGTCTTGTTGATGTGTATTATTTGTCTCTCTACTATCCCGTTGTTTGTATGTGGTACAAAGAATTTGAGGTTGCTTCTGCATGCGTTACTCGGTAGTGTTTCGATTGGGTCGGCGACAAGTCCTGGGATGTCGCGTACTTTGTAACCATGAAGGGCTGATCGCGCGCTCGTAGGGTTCGGGGCGTAACACAATAAAATTGGAGACTATCAGGAATAACTAGATCGCCGAACCGCTATCATAAATACATTACACTTCCAAAGATTTACAATATCCACTGTAATTCACAGGCACACCGAACCAATAACTATTAACTTCCAAAATACAAAAAGGATCGGCATCCTAGGTCAACCATATCCAAAAATGGGGCACTCTCGAACTATCACCTCACTCCCAAAACTAGTCCCTACGTCCTTTTGAGGGCGTCCACTCAGACTCATTGTCATCCTTGTCCTCATCTGCATCCTCTTCATCCTCATGTTCATCTGACGACTCTGAATCCGGCCCAATCTCGATCGGATTGTCCTCGTCACCTGACTCAGGGCAATCCTCAGCCTGCTCCTCCTCCTCAGAATCCTCTCTGTCCTCCTCTGGCTCCTCTGCGGGCTCATCCTCCGGCTCGTCCTCTACTGGCTCCAAACCAGGATTCTCACCATACTCCTCCTCTGGTCCTACCTTCGGTATCTCTGCTAGATCTATATCCATTGGATCAAATCCAGCCTGGAACTCTTCTGGTGTTGGGTCTAGTTCGGCCACTGAAGAACTAGGTGCAGCCGATGCAGGATGATATTCGGACTGGGCTATACTAACCTCTGCACTAGTCAATTCCCCATCAGGAGGGGGTATAGCTGCCGGATTCCAATCACCCACGCCATCGAACGGAACGTCAAAACCGCGGACGGGACCAAACTCGTCCATCCCGTCTCTGAATATCCACGCAGTATAAGTGTGAGCCTGCTAGAGGGGTAGCCCTATGTCTACCCAAACTACTGAGGTGTGCTTAATCCAAGTATGATTATCGTTTATCGGAAACTCTACAACTTCGTGGTCAGTGTGCATGGGGATTCCAAAACGCTGCGGTGGTAATGGCGGGAGATTCATGGCTCGGGCGATGGCTCTGAAATGTTTTGGTTGAAACAACCATGAGACACTTCTCAATAAGTTGCAACCTAAACCCTACCTAGGCTGTCATGTATTTCCAGACACACCCAGACATGAAATCAAGCAATTCACACAAACACCCACCAAACAATCACACTAACATGGACTCCTGGCATACTCAACCTGCACATTAGTCCACAATCACAACAAACAATTCTCGCACACATTTCAAAACACACATGCCTTCCACACATATCTGCATACTAATTCACACGTCAATCACGCCACATTTCCAGCCCACAATTCACACTCGATCACGTGCAAACACATCATTTCCATTATTTTCCTCGTCGTACCCGCACTTGCTCAATCGCTTTCCTGGCCCTCGTAAACACACCTCAGGCCCACTCAATCGCACCCCGAGAATCACATACCTCGGCCCGATCCCACTTTCACTTTCTTTCCTCAGCCCGCACCAAATGCGATAGGCCTACATGATCGTGACCCGAGCTTAACATGTCTCGGTCTGATCCCATTCTCATACTTTTCTCAGCCTTTGCCAAATGTGAAAAGCCTACATGATCGAAACCTGAGCTTATAATGTTTCGGTCTGATCCCAGTCTCACTCGAGCTGATCGTGTCTTGGACCGATCTCGTTTCCCACTTTCTCATTCCTTAGCTAGCGTCAAATGCGACTGGCCTACATGATCATGACTTGAGCTTAACATGCCTTGACCCAATCCCATTCTCACACTTGTACACAATTCGAGCATTACATCTGTGCACCCAATTGCACCCAACTTCCTCATCAGGACTCAATCATATCACGAACCCATGACCAACAAACAATTTGACATTTTTCGCACTCGAGACTGCAATATCTCACTTCCGACTCTTCATGACATTTTCATAAAATCTCGAGCGGGATTTAACGGCGTAGACCACATGCCAAACAACACATCACAGCCATTGATCGGCCTCTAAAATTCCGTCAAAACTTCCCGATTTCAATCCTAAGGCCCGCAAATCAACTCTGCCCCTAAAACCGTACCAATTCATGTCTAACTAGGTTCGAAATTACCCGATACACTAAATAAGGTTTAGATTGCAATTTACCGAGCTCTAGACTAACGCGACTAGACCGGAAAGCGGCGGTAAGTCGGAGATCTAATGGCGGCTCGCGGCGGCGGTGATGATCGACAGTGATCAGGAGGAACAGCGAGCGATGATGGCTTGGGCGGTGGCCGGTTGGCTCACGGCCGAGAAGGAGAGATAGAGAGAGAATGGTGGCGTGGCGTGAGGCTCGGAGGACGAGCGGCGTGGCGCGGTGGCGACGGGTGGATAGCAGTCCGGACGGCGGCGCGACATGGTGATGATCGGCGGGGGAGAGGCGGTCAGGAGGGAGAGAGAGAGAGTCGATTGGGGCAGAGAGAGAAGAGAGAGAATGAGGAGAGAGAGAGAGAGAGTCTTGGCCTTAATGCCCAAGTTTTGACCAAAATGGGCAAATCACCATCTTGCCCCTCTCAAATCTTTTTAATCAACGGCCCAGATTCGATCTTATCTTGAAATCGACGGCCCAGATCAAATCTTTTCCAAAATATCTAAGGGTAATTTAGGAATTTCTCAAAAAGTCCAAAGGCAAATTGTCTTTTCCAAAATTTAGGGCAAAATGACCAAAATGCCCTTGCCCATTAAAATTAGCCCTTTGTAAATTCCCAAGGGTAAAATGGTCACTTTCCTATTTTCTTGCTGAAATTGAATTTTTCTAAAAGATTCGAGAAAATCCAAAGCTGCATGTTCCAACTGCAACATCGTGCCAATGTCCTATCGTGACTTCCTAATTTTTCGATGCTCAATTCGGTCTCTAATTAATAATTGAATTTTACGTAACGCAACTTGAGCGATTCTCATACTAACGGGTGGTTTTTGGGGAAATTCGCGTATTCGATCTGTGACTAATACTAAATAAAGTCACGTGCAAGTTCGTTTAGATCCTGACGACCTCGGTTGTCAATAAAATCGCGAGGATTGATTGCTAGTTTCGATAGGTACGACTGTTCAGTATAGGTTCTGGGTCGTTCGTCAATTCATTTCGTGGTCAAACAGAATCACCCATGATCCACTTGTATGACAGTGACGAATCGGCCCATCACTATCCTAAGATCGGCCTACATTGGTTCAAAATGTCACCTCGACTATTCCATGGTTGAAAATCAGTTCACGATCGAATTTTCTTTAGTCGTACGAATTTAATTCCCTAATTAGCCTTTCCTTAATGATTAGTATCCTAGGAATGATTAGTTCCGGGTGAGAATTAACTACAAGTACATTAATAAAATCACTCATTTCATAAATCCCAAATGGGCAAAATTTCGGAATGTCACAATTCTTCCCCCCTTACAAAAATTTCGTCCTCAAAATTTACAATCCAACTAACTATTCAAACAAATGGGGATAATGACATTGCATCAATTCCTCGCTTTCCCAAGTAGCGCCTTCAGTCTCGTGATGTTCCCACGCGACCTTGACCATCGGGATTGTCTTGTTCCTCAGAACTAGTTCATTCCGATCCTCAATCCTGATTGGTCTTTCGGTGTACAACACCCTATCGTCGACTTCTATTTTTTCATAATTCAGTACATGTGTTGGGTCCGGTTCGTACTTCCTCAGCATCGATACATGGAACACGTTATGCACTTGTGATAGATTTGGCGGTAATGCAAGGTGATAGGCTAAATCTCTAATCTTTTCCAACACCACAAAATGTCCCACGTATCTCGGACTCAACTTGCCTTTCTTGTCAAATCGGGACAATCCCTGTATAGGCGACACCCTAAGTAATACGTGATCCCCTACTTGAAATTCCAAAGGTCTTTGCCTTCTGTTTGCATAACTCTTTTGATGGCTTTACGCAGTCTTCAACCTTTCGCGTATAATCTTAACTGCCTCAACCGACTATTGGACTAACTCTGGCTCGGTTAAAATCCTTTCTCCCACTTTGTCCCAACACACGAGCATCCTACATGCCCTGTCATACAGCGCTTCAAATGGCGCCATTTCAATGCTTTGCTGAAAACTGTTATTATACGTGAATTCCACCAAGGGCAATTGTTCTTCCCATTTACCTTGAAAATCCAACATACATGCCTAAAGGATGTCCTCTAAAGTCTGAATTGTCCTCTCAGACTGGCCATCCGTTTGCGGATGATAAGCAGTACTAAACTGCAAGTTCAATCCTAATGCTGTCTGCAGACTTTTTCAAAACTTGATGGTAAATCTGGGATCACGGTCCAATGTAATAGTCACTGGTACCCTATGCAATCTAACGATCTATTGCACATACAAATCAGCATATGGATCCAGTGCGAAGTCCTTTTGTACAGCCAAGAAATGTGCCGATTTAGTCAATCTATCAACAATTACCCAAATAGAATCATGGCCTATTTGGCTCCTTGGCAATCCCATCACAAAATCCATCGTCATATGTTCCCATTTCCATTCTGGGATTTCCAAATGTCGCAATAATCCTCCGGGTTTACAATGTTGTGCTTTCACTTGCTGGCACATCAGACACTTAGCCACGTGCTTAGCGATGTCTACCTTCATACCGTTCCACCAATAGTACTGCCTTAGATTTTGATATATTTTTGTATTCCCTGGATGGATACTATAACTACTACGATGCACTTCCGACAAAATCTCTTCTTTAAGCCCCGCATCATCAGGCACGCATATTCGCCTTCGGAACTGCAAGATCCCATCCTCAGATACTTGGAAGTCTGGTTTCCTCTTAGTAGTATCCATCTCCATAATCTTTTGTATCTCTCGATTCGTAGATTGCAAAGCCTTAATCTTAGATTGAATTTCCGGTTCAATCCTCAGCGTGACCAACGGGCTCAAGACTCGACTCACCTCGAACTTGAACTCCGAGTCTCTCACTTTTTCCAACAAAGTCCATTCCTTAATCATCAAGTGGGCGATACTTGACTTCCTACTCAATGCATCCGCTATTCGGTTTGCCTTTTCGGGGTAATATAAATTATCACAGTCGTAATTCTTCAGCAATTCCATCCAACAACGCTGCCTCATATTTAATTCCTTCCGAGAGAATAAATACTTGAGGCACTGATGGTTAGTATAAATATGAAATTTCTCTCAGCATAAATAGTATCGCCAAATCTTCAGAGCAAACACTATTGTGACTAATTCCAAATCGCGCGTTGAATAATTCAACTCATGCGGTCTTAGTTGTCTTGACGCGTAGGCCACAACTTATCCATGTTGCATGAGTACACATCCTAACCCTTTCAACGACGCATCACTATATATCTCATATCTTCCGGGTCTTGACGGAATAGTCAACACGGTGTCGTCATCAATCTATGCTTCAATTCCTGAAAACTCCTTTCACATTTGTCTGTCCATTCAAACCTTATTTCCTTTTTCAACAAATATGTCAACGATGTTGCTATTGCCAAAAATCCTTTCACGAAGCATCTATAATATCCGTCCAGGCCCAAAAAGCTTCGAACCTCGGTTACCGTCGTTGGTCTCGGCCACTTCATTACAGCCTCAATCTTCGCTAGATCTACTGAAATTCCTTTTCTAGAGATCACGTGCCCAAGAAACGCGACTCGATTGAGTCAAAACTTGCACTTGCTAAACTTAGCATACAGTGTGTTTTCTCTCAAAGTCTGCAAGACCTTACTCAAATGGAATTCATGCTCTTCTGAACCCTTCGAATACAACAATATGTCGTCTATGAAGACTATCACAAATTGGTCTAAGAATTCTTTGAACACCTATTCATTAAGTCCATAAATGCAGCAGGGGCATTTGTCAATCCAAACGGCATTACTGTAAACTCGTAATGTCCATATCTCGTCCTAAATGCTGTTTTCGGTATATCTTCTTTTCTAATCCTCAACTGGTGATATCACGTCCTCATATCAATCTTAGAAAATACCGACACCCCTTGCGACTGATCAAACAAATCGTCTATCATTGGCAGAGGATACTTATTCTTAATCGTCACCTGGTTTAATTGTCGATAATCAATACACAACCTCAGTGACCCATCCTTTTTTCTCACAAACAAGACCGGCGCTCCCCATGGAGACGCACTTGGATGGATAAATCCTTTGTCCAATAACTCTTGCATTTGCACCTTCAATTCCTTTAATTCCGACAATGACATTCTATAAGGTGCCTTCGAGATTGGCTCAGTCTCAGGGGTCAATTCGATTATAAATTTCACTTCCCTTTCTAGTGGCAATCCAAGCAATTCCTGAGAAAAGACATCGGGATAATTGCGCACCATAGCTATGTCCTCTAGCCTCAGCTCCTCCGCCGTTGAATCAACTATAGTCACTAGGAATCCTTCACATCCTTCACCCAACAACTTCATCATTTCTAGCGATGAGATCCATGGAATCGAGGTTCCTCTTAGATTTTCCACAAATTTGAATTCCGGATGTCTAACAGGATTAAATTGGATCACCCTGCTACCACAATTCATTACTGCCCTTTGCTTAACTAGCCAGACCATACCCACTATCACATCAAAATCATATATCGTTAGAACCGCTAAATCAATTCTCTCTTCCCCATCACCAATGATAATCTTACAATCTGTGTACCTCAACGAAACTAAAACCTTATCATTTAAGGGGGTGGTCACACATAACATCACATCAACCAATTGCGGCTCCATATCAGTCAATTTAACAAACTGATCAGACACAAATGAATGCGATGCTCCCGGATCGAATAAAACATATGTAGCATGATCACAGAGAGAGACCGTACCTGTGACCACGCCTGGCACATTTTCAGCTTCCCTTCTGGCCATTGCATATACTCGTCATTGTGCCGGCGGCCTGTTTTGGTTTGGGGATATAGGCGGCCCAACCTGGTTTCCAACTTTGGGCGGTGGCGGTAACACTGGCGGTCTAGCCTGTCTACTATTGGGACAGTTCTTCACTTGGTGGCCCGCTCCGCCACATCTGTAACATACAATATTTCTACTTGGACAGGGTTCAATCCCATGTCTTTCTCCACATACCTGACATGGACCATTTTGAAAACGGGCCGATTTCCCTATATTCCTTCTAGTAGGAGAGACAAAACGTCGGTTATCCATCATTGGCCTTTTCCCCAAGTTACGATTATCCCTACCTTGAGCAAACCTCGACCCAGAAGCGGCAGCCCTATCCGCTATATCCCACTCAATAGCTTGAGCTCGTTTGTAGATCTCATTATAGTCCCTTAGGTTTAGAGAAATTATTTGACTGCGAAGATCCAGTCTCAAACCATCTCTAAACCTCCGAGCCCTATCTAATGGATTCTCCACCATTCGCGGGGCAAACTTAGCCAATCGAGTGAATTCAGCTTCGTACTGATCCACTATTCTCTACCCCTGACGAAGTCTTATGAACTCTACCAACTTCTATTCATGGGCACTCTCAAAGAAATACTTACTATTAAAGGTCTCTATAAACATTGCCAGTTTTGTGCAATACCAGCCAGGAATACTCATCCTCTAGTGGCCTTCCACCAATCATTTGCGTTCCCTTGCAATTAATACGCTGCTAACGTCACTTTCTCCTCATCAGTACACCCCAGTACTTCAAAAACCTTTTCCAACTCCTCTACCCACAGCGACGCAACCTCAAGGTCACCTCTACCATCAAATTTCGGGAGCTTTAACTTTAAGAACTGCTCGACTAGTTGATGCATTAGTCGATTCGCATTCACTTGCCTATGTTCTTGATCTCCATTATTACCATTTATAGCAGAGGCTGTTGCGGCCTCAACAGCCTGGGCAATAGTGGTTTCTCGCTCCTGAGTCTGCCTACCCATTAAAATTTCAACTTTATCGAGGGCCCTTAAAATCTCATCCACTTGAGGATTCGCGGCAACCCTAGCATCAACTCCGGGGTTTTCTGCAGCTCCAGCACCAACTCTAGGGTTTTCTGCCGCTCTAGTATCCATTCCAAGGTTCTCTACAGTTCTAGCTCGAGCGCGACCTCGACCTCTTGTTCCTCTTCCTATGCCCCTTCTTGGGCTTCGTCTTACACCTCTTCCTTCGCTACTCATTGTTTCAGCTTTATACCACTCTCCTACCTGTTATAATTCATACATGAATTAGAAACCTAGGCCAACTGATTCCAGTCTAGTCCTAGGCAGTGAATTAACATAGTAATCCACTTAGCAGGCAGTCAATCACACAGCACTAAACCACATCAATTGGGTTCGTGCACTTACCTCGAGTCCAGATGCACCTGCACACCAATCATTATCACATTCAATCATTTAACAATCATAACAAACAATCTAGAATACGTGTAGTACTAGGTATACCTATGGATCACTAAGGTTTCTCTAACCAACTATCACTATCCTAGGTCTCCACTCTTTATTACTCCAAGTTCTGATCAACTTAAGCCAAGCTATCCTTACTCTGATATTAATTCGAACTGGGATGTCACGCCCCGAACCCTATCGAGCATGCGATATCCCTCTAGCTTGGTCGGATGAGTGCGACGTCCTAGGAAATGTCGCTGACCCAATGATCTCATCAGAGTTGATTCGCGGCGGAAACAATTATATAATCCCGGACAATAAACTTGGAGACTACTACGAATAACTAGATCGCCGAATTGCCATCATAAATACATTACACTTCCAAAGATTTACAATATCCACTATAATTTACAGGCACACCGAACTAGTAACTACTAACTTCCAAAATACAAAAAGGATCAGCATCCTAGGTCAGCACTATCCTAAAATGGGGCACTCTCGAACTATCACCTCGCTCCCAGAACTAGTCCCTACGCCATTTGGAGGGCGTCCACTTAGACTCACTGTCATCCTCGTCCTCATCTGCATCCTCTTCATCCTCTTGTTCATCTGACGACTCTGATCCGGCCCAATCTCGATCGGATTGTCCTCGTCACCTGACTTGGGCCGATCCTCAGCTTGCTCCTCCTCCTCCTCAAAATCCTCTCTATCATCCTCTAACTCCTCTGCGGGCTCATCCTTCGGCTCGTCCTTTGCTGGCTCCACACCGGGATTCTCACCATACTCCTCCTCTGGTCCCACCTTTGGTATCCCTACCAGGTCTATATCCATCGGATCAAATCCAGCCTGGAACTCTTCCGGTGCTGGGTCTTGTTTGGCCATTAAAGAACTAGGTGCAGTCGGTGCAGGATGATGTCTGGACGGGGCTATAGTAACCTCTGCACTAGTCAATTCCCCATCAGGAGGGAGTATAGCTACCGGATCCCAATCACCCACGCTATTGAACGGAATGTCAAAACCGCGGACGGGACCAAACTCGTCCATCCCGTCTTTGAATATCCACGCGGTATAAGTGTGAGCCTGCCAGAGGGGTAGCCTTATATCTACCCAAAATACAGAGGTGTGCTTAATCCAAGTATGATTATCGTCTATTGAAAACTCTACAACTTCGTGGTCGGTGTACATGGGGATTCCAAAACGCTGTGGCGGTAACGGCGGGAGATTCATGGCTCGGGCGGTGGCTCTCAAATGTTTTGGTTGAAACAACCATGAGACACTTCTTAATAAGTTGCAACCTAAATCCTACCTAGGCTATCACGTATTTCCAGACACACCCAGACCTGAAATCAAGCAATTCACATAAACACCCACCAAATAATCACACTAACATAGACTCCTGGCATATTCAGCCTGCACATTAGTCCACAATCACAACAAACAATTCTTGCACACATTTCAAAACACACATGCCTTCCACGTATAACCGCATACCAATTCACGCATCAATCACGCCACATTTCCAGCCCACAATTCACACTCGATCACGCGTAAACACATCATTTCCATTTATTTTCCTTGTCGTACCCACACTTGCTCAATCACTTTCCCGGCCCGCGTAAACACGCCTCATGCCCACTCGATCGCGCCCCAAGCATCACACGCTTCGGTCTGATCCCACTTTCACTTGCCATACCACACGTCTCATTCTCAATCACTTTCCTAAGCCCGCGTAAACACGCCTTAGGCTCACTCGATCACACCCCAAGCATCACACATCTCGGTCTGATCTCACTTTCACTTTCTTCCCTCAGCTTGCACCAAATGCGATGGCCTACATGATCGTGGATCATGACTCGAGCTTAACATGTCTCAGTCCAATCCTATTCTCACACTTTCCTCAGCCTTCACCAAATGCGAAAGGTCTACACGATTGAGACCTGAGCTTATAATGCCTCAGTCTGATCCCGGTCTCACTCGAGTTGATCGTGCCTCGGACCGATCTCGTTTCCCACTTTTTTATTCCTCAGCTAGCGCCAAATGCGACAGGCCTACGTGATCGTGACTCGAGCTTAATATGCCTCGGCCCGATCCCATTCTCATACTTGCACACAATTCAAGCATTAAATCCGTGCATCCAATTGCACCCAACTTCTTGATCAGGACTCAATCACATCATGAACCCACAATCAAAACACAATTTGACATTTTTCGCACTCAAGACTGCAATATCTCACTCCTAGCCCTTCACGACACTTTCATGAAATCTCAAACTGGATCTAACGGCGCAGACCACATGCCAAACAACACATCACATCATACAGAACAGCACATCACAGCCATCAATCGGCCTCTAAAATTCCGCCAAAACTTCCTAATTTCAATCCTAAGGACCGTAAATCAACTCCGCCCCTAAAACTATACCAATCCGTATCTAACTAGGTCCGAAATTACCCAATATACTAAATAAGGTTTAGATCGCGACTTACCGAGCTCTAGACTAGCACAGCTAGAGCGAAAAGCGACGATAAGTCGTAGATCTAGCGGCAGCTCGTAACGGCGATGATGATCGGCAGCGATCGGGAAGAACGGCGAGCGGCGGCGGCTTGGGCGGTGGCCGGTTGGCTCACGGCTGAGAGAGAGAGAATGGTGGTGTGGCGTAAGGCTCGACGGGCGGGCGGCGTAGCGCGGCGGCCACAGGTGGACGGCAGTCCGGACGATGGCACGGCACAGCGATGATCGGCGGGGGAGAGGGCGATTGGGAGGGAGAGAGAGAGATAGCTAAATGGGGGAGAGAGAGAAGAGAGAGAATGAGGAGAGAGAGAGTCTTGGCCTTAATGCCCAAGTTTTGATCAAAATGGGCAAATTACCATCTTGCCCCTCTCAAATCTTTTTATTCAACGGCCCAAATTCTATCTTATCTTGAAATCGACGACCCAGATCAAATCTTTTCCAAAATATCTAAGGGCAATTTAGGAATTTCTCAAAAAATTTGGAGGCAAAATTGTCTTTTCCAAAATTTAGGGCAAAATGACCAAAATGCCCTTGCCCATTAAAACTAGCCCTTTGTAAATTCCCAAGGGTAAAATGGTCACTTTCCCATTTTTTTGCTGAAATTAAATTTTTCTGAAGGATTCAGGAAAATCCAAAGCTGCACATTCCAACCGCAACGTCGTCCCACTGTCCTGTCGTGATTTCCTAATTTTTCGATGCTCAATTTGGTCTTTAATTAATAATTGAATTTTACGTAACGCAACTTGAGCGATTCTCATACTAACGGGTGGCTTTTTGGGGAAATTCGTGTATTCGATCCGTGACTGATACTAAATCAAGTCACGTGTAAGTTCATTCAGATAGTGACGACCTCGGTTGTCAATAAAATCGCGAGGATTGATTGTTAGTTCCTATGAGCACGATCGTTCGGTATAGGTTCTGGGTCGTTCATCAATTCGTTTCGTGATCAAACGGAATCACCCGTGATCCACTCGCATGACAGTGACGAATCGGCCTATCACTATCCTAAAATTGGCCTACATTGGCTCAAAATGTCACCTCGACGATTCCATGGTCGAAAATCAGTTCACGATCGAATTTTCTTTAGTCGCACGAATTTAAATCCCTAATTAGACATTTCCTAATGGTTAGTATCCTAGAAATAATCAGTTCCAGGTAAGAATCAACTACAAGTACATTAATAAAATCACTCATTTCATAAATCCCAAATAGGCGAATTTTCGAAATGTCACAGTTATGGATATTGACGGGAAGTTGATTGTTCAATTTTAGAAAGCAAATAAAATCTATTATCGTATCCAAGTGATTATGGATAAGATAATAATTTTCCATATCACCGTGTATCGTACCTTAGGGATATGGTCGGATAGTTGTCCAGATACGTTACCAAATTAGGAAAATTCCTAATTTTGAGTGCTTTAGAATATTATGAATACCATAACATTATCCTAAGATATCTAGCTAACTACCAAAGAATATGCACGAAATATTCAAACACTCAAAAACTAGGAAATTAAATATTTTAAAAAATATTCGAATAATCTTACTTAATTGGTGAATAATTCCAAATTTGAACTCGTATCGAACTTAGGCTTGTGTGCGGATCAGGACGATGGTCGACGGATCGACGGTGGCAACGACGGCGATGGCGGGCATGGTGGCTTGCTGTAGAGCTCACAGTGAAAAGGCAAACAGCAACAATGATGAGCAATTCGGCAGGGGTATCACCAAGTTGGACTTCGCTCGGACGTAGTATGTTGACTTCGTCAATAATAAGCTAGCCTTAGGTGAACCTGCAAAATCAGAGAAGACTGAGCCAAACGTAGAAGTTCAATCTCGGTTGGGCTCGTGGCAAGGACAGCATCAAGTGAGGGCAAAACAGCTCGTGGACAGCGAATCCTCATCGGAACAAAGTACGAGCCATGTCATCGGGGCTAAGACAGGAAGTAGGTCGTGGCAATCGTCACAGGAAAGGGAACTTCGACAATGTGACTCATCGATTTAGCACAAGTAGTAGGGACATCGAGGGCCAGAAGTCGAAGCAACTCCTCGTCATTGTCATTGAAGGTGGGCACAACAACGGCAACTTCTTCACGAACTACCACCAACTTAGTTAAGTGACGCGGCGATGAGCGGAGGAGCAACCACGAGGAGGTTCGAGAGCGGCAAGAAACAGTGTCTAGTCATGGAGCTCTTGGTCGTGATCGTGGAAACACACGCCCGAGGAAAAAGATAAATCTTCTCTCTCTTGTCTCTTGTCTCTTCTTTCTGTGTTTCTCGTGTGTGATCAGATCCAAAGAAAAGCCCCCTATATTGTAAACGAAGGCCCCTTTATATGCAAGTGAAGCGATCTCTATAGGGAAACTAGCAGCTCTTCTTTCCTCTTTCAAGATATTCGTATATCACGGTCAAAGATACATTCCTCCACGAGTAAGATTAATTTCCCTTCTTTTGACTTTGAGTATTGTCCCTACTTTTTTTACTTAATCCCTTTTGACCGAATATGGCTTCAAATCTTGCACGATCAATCTCCCAATTCAGCAAACTTCCCAATGAATTTCAGCCATGAGAATTAATGGGCAATGTCAAATTTTCATCACTACAGGCTTAATTTGATTAAGCTCAGACCCACTCACTCGAGTCCATCCACTGACAGTCCAAATGCAACTATATGACCCTATTACTACTAATGCTCCTAAATTCTATATGTAATGCAATATTTTTATTTAAGGGTTAAAATTTAATCCCTAATTTTCTATGCAAATTATTATTAAATGGTCGATCAAAATTTAGGTGTCAACGATTGTCAAAGAGATAACCGTCAAGATGGTGGAGTCGATGTAACAATTAAGTAACCATTAGTAGTGAGTCAATGTAATAGTCAAGTATATGTTAATGTAATGTAGTCGGTGTAACCGTCGCTTGTAGGCTATAAATACCTCAAGTGAACTCTTTGCAAAGCCCCTCCAATCAATTACAAAATGTTATTCTGAATTATCTTTACTTTCCCGCAATTTGCACGGCTGGACACAATTGTTTCCAGTTTCCGTACATTTAATTTTTCTTGTTATTTACTTTCATGTCCACAATCAACACATGGCCCGTCACAACTTTTGTTTATTCAATCCGATCCATATTCTAAAAGGAAATTCATTGTCGACTTTTTGGTGAAACATCTTTTTGGCATGCTCGATGGAACATATTTTGTTGATTTGAGGAGACTACAATGGCAAGAATGAGAAATCAACAATAGTCCTCAATGATGTGAATAGCGCTCTGTTGAGGTCAAAATCGCCCAATGAACTACCAACATTCCAAGCCAATCTAGTGGTACGAGGTATGTTCCTTTGCTTTTAATAATAGAGACATTGCTGGTCAAAATAATTTAGTCGGTAACAACAAATCGGCAAACCAGATTGGTTGACAGACTGGTCAAATGCCAGAAGTTGAAAATGTCAGGCCAACGATCGTTATGGTACTATGAAATGCCAACATCCCTGTTAGGCCTAACTTATCAATCCGTGTTAATGTAGATAATCCAGCAAGTCCGGCATCACCGCCTAGGGGGCAAGTTGGTCAACTAAATCTTAAATTAAACCTAGCACAATTTACCAAAGAAATTCAACAATAATTGGATTTGAATAGAGGAATTGTTAGGCCTGTTTGCTGGAAACGTTATCCTGGCTATGCCTAGAGATTATAAAATTCTTCACTTTTTAATAGTCGACCCATGGAACATATCAGTCAATTTTGAGCTCAGTGTGGAGAAGCAGGAACGAATGAACTTTTAAGACTTAGTTTATTTCTTTTGTCTGCTTGGTACACTACTTTTGAAGGAAACAAATTCCTAAACATAATGCAAAAACGCAGAAAACGTGCCCATTTGATACTTGAATCACCGATCGTACGAAAGTATATTATATAAACGGACATACCTCTTTGCCACAAATTAAATGCACCTATTGCAGCCTCGAGAGAGAAAGCGATCCTTCTTCGCTTTTGTTGATTTTCAAGTGACTGTATGTGTGTGTGTGTGTTATTTTTTTTCTGAATAGTGAACCAAATCAACTTGCAGAACATCACATTAGTATTTTCTTCTTCTCACTTTTGTTCCCACAAAATAACTGTCATTTACAGTTATTTTCTTTCATGGGCTTTTTTAAGGTTAATGGGCTAGATTTGGCCCAACATGGGCGGCCCATTTTTCACATAACCCATCATACCAATGTTGACATAACCCATCATCTCCCACTCGCACATGATGAGCTAAACATTAAATGCACCTATTGCAGTCTTGAGAGAGAGAGAGTGATCCTTCTTCGCTTTTGTTGATTTCAAGTGAGTGTGTGTTTTTTATTTTTTTTGAATAGTGAACCAAATCAACTTTCAGAACATCACGTTAGTATTTTCTTCTTCTCACTTTTGTTCCCACAAAATAATTGTCATTTGCGGTTATTTTCTTTCATGGGCTTTTTTAAGGTTAATGGGTTGGGTTTGGCCCAACATGGGCGGCCCATTGTTCACATAACCAATCATACCTATTGTTCACATAACCCATCAAATTTATTATCTAATTCGTTGTGTACCTGGGCAGAGATGGAAAAACAATTCCATACACGATGAGGAACCAAGATTGGGGGCCAATGCAACAAGGTTGATATAGTACGTGGTGAGGCCATTTGTCAAGGACCCTCTGGTGGCGCTCGGAGATAAAAGGATGGTAGAGATAATTTATGAAACAGATGCATGGTTGTGTATTGAGTTGGCAGAGGTGTATTCGAGTGTTCAACGGGTGCGATGTGCAGCTAGTGCTCTCAAAATTTCCTCAAGATCTCGTAACTCCAATGCCAACTTAGAAAATGAGAAAAATGACAATTGAATTGCTTAATTTCGATATTACAACCATGGCCTATTTATTGGCCTCAAACCAAATAGAAAAAAACATCCGCTATGACATATCATGGCACGAATCTAGACACAAATCTGGTCATGTACAAGATACGCATTGATATACTAAATATCTGAATAATTTGTAGAATATATGATGCATTAGTAATATCTCACTCCCGATTTGTAATGAATCCACAAGCTGAGTTCTTGTTCCTTTCTTGGTTGTAATCGTCTCTCAATCAAGTACAATGATTGTGGTGAGACTTCGGAAATCGTCAATTTGCTCCTTTATATAATATTGCCTGGTCGACGATCGCTGTTGGCGAATAGAAGAAGGCAAAGTAGAGACATTAGCAAAGTTTGCCGCAGTCATACCTACTAGCACTAACGGCTATTCCCAATAGAAACTTGTAGAATACAACGTCTCTTAGGAACTTCATCCACCAACTAGACCCATCCTGCTGAACCCAACCTGACAAAAACGACGCCGTGATCAATGTTGCCGCCCTCCACCTCCTCTCCCTAACGTAGCACTCGAGGGCGAACGTGACGTGACGTGTCTCAAGTTCACCCTTTTTGGAAATCGAGCTTCCGATATGCCGGCCCAACACCGCCGCATCCTCAAGGGCCAAACACCCACCTTGGGCCAAGTCCGGCGTCATGGGGTGCATGGCATCTCCGGCCACCGTGATGTTGGTGCAGGTCAGGCTCCCAAGGACGACGTCCCATGGGTAACGAAAC
The DNA here is from genome assembly GCA_031216185.1 of Syzygium aqueum. Taxonomy (NCBI): domain Eukaryota; kingdom Viridiplantae; phylum Streptophyta; class Magnoliopsida; order Myrtales; family Myrtaceae; genus Syzygium; species Syzygium aqueum. The sequence continues at coordinate 6,811,734 of CM062239.1, forward strand.
ATCAACGGGGCCCACCATTACAAAAAAAGTTGGTTTTAGCCACGAATTTTACCATGAAAAATTTGGAAAAATTCATCGTTAAATGAATTTGCAACGAAATTAGCGACGGAAAAAAATTCGTCGCTAATAGGCCGTCGCAAAATTTTGCGACGGAAAATTGCAATTTTCATGGCTAATTTGTGACGAAAAAAAATTTATCGCAAAATTCATCGCTAATTATTCATGGTAAAATTCATGGATAATTTGCGAGTTTGTGGCAAAATTGGTCGCTAATTTTCCACAAATATATTCATGGCAAAATTCGTCGCTAATTTTTTTTCAAACTTTATTCATGGCAAATTATTCGTTGCTAATTTGCCACGAAGAGTATTTGTGGCAAAATTCGTTGCTATTTTTTTCAAAATTTTTTTTGATGGTCACGAAATTGCAATGAAATATTTTCGTGCCAAAAATCGTTGCTAATTTTTCGTCGTAAAATTTATTGCTAATTTGCATCGAACAAATTTCGTGGCTAATTTTTTGTTATTTTTTTGCAACGAACTAATTCGTGGCAAATTTGCCATGAATAAATTTTGTGGCAAAATTCGTAGCTAATTTGCCACTAATTTTTTTTTCAGTATTTTGCGACGAACTTATTTGTGGCTAATTTGCCACCAATTTTTTTTATCGGTATTTTGCGACGAATTTATTCGTGGCAAAATTCATCACTAATTTGCCACGTAAAATTATGACTTTTGCCACGAACATTGTTCCGAAAAGAAATTGGCAACGATTTTAATGAATAAATAAGCGACGAAGTCAGCGAATTAGGGACCATTTCAATTTGAAATCTAATTAACATCAATTATAAAGTTTATATTTAACATTGATAGAATCATAGTCAAGACAAGAACAAACACAAAAAAAGAAAGAAATGGAACAAAGCACTAAGAAGTTCGGTCTGTTGTTGCAAACTGTTGATCTTGTCAAAAAGTTCTTTCACATAGTCTATAGTATCTCCATGAATTGAAGTCCTCTCCATCTGTAATGCAAACATCACAATATCAAACTCCTAACCCCTCTTAATTTTTTCACATCTATTCAACAGCAAAGAAAGATAGCCGAGTATCAGCTTGATTAGTCCATTGTCTCTCGTGTACATATGCAAAAACAGTTGTTGAACTTTTAACAGGCATGATACATGTGCATTAAACAAATGCAACAAATAATAACTTGTCCTATAAATAAATAGATAATGTTGAAGCAAGCTTACCCTCTAGTTTGGAAATTTTAACTAGCAAGAATCATCATCATCATCAGCATTAGCATCAGCATCATCATTGGCAATGTCATTATGACTGGGAGGTACAGGAGGAACGTCATCGTGATCAAGGTTGAGGTGTCACATGATCAATTGCAAATTTTGTTTCATTCCACGAATTTCTTCATCCTTTTTGTACAAGTAAATGTTTCAGTTGATTCAATTCTTGGGTCATTTGCTCCTCGTGTTGTGTCTTCCTTAAAAAAAGACACATTGGAGGATGAAGTTTTAGTAGCCGGCGTTGTGTATGTCCTTGACAAGGATCTCATCCCAAATATTTGACCTTTTCTCATTCCACCTGATACCTCCACTCATAATGCCATACTGTCAACCGACGGCTCGAACGCAGCAAAACCATCACCATCACCACTAGTAGCAATGCTCATCACAAGTTCATCATATTTATCCTACGTTAACAATATAGATAAAAATAAAAAAAAATTCATATATATAAATACAAAATATAGCCTTACATACCTTAATAGCTTTTGCTCGATTGCCAATCCATGTCTTATCTTTATTTTGAAATGTGCATTCAAATGTAGCTATAAAGCTCGGTTCTATCCCTAATTCATCTGCCTACAAAATATAAATATAAATGAGTAATCATGGAATTAACTTTGACAACATATTTAACAGACTTATCAATCTTTTCTTATGCTCCCCGATATTGATAGAGCCTCCAGCATATGTGGCAAACCCTTCACTAGAACTAGAAACTCGATTCTTCTTATTTATTTTAATGATTTGCTTATGCTTTTCGGTGTCCCAAGTTCTCTTAATTTCGGCCCAATTATCAGCTGTAATAAAAGCCGGTTTTTCTTGACTTCTCTTTGCTCTATTCATAACATTTCACATATGATCACTGGCTTTCTTCTTAAAAATCCTTCTAACTTCTTTCTCTTCCGCTTCATCCCACCTGAGCTTCTGTTGCAAGCAATCAACAGAAAAATAAGTGTACACTCAGTATGCTAAAGCGAACTTAGTTTGTGAGAAAATAGAAGGACAAAACTTACTTTGAATTCATTCCACCACAATTCCTTTACTTCTTTTGGAGCGGTGGTCCAACTACTATATTGCCTCATCCAACAGTTATTGATTATTTTATTAAATTAAATTTCCTCACATCATACGTAGCATTAGTGAATCTGCAAATGGGTTATAATGATGTTAACATACATAGCATCCGTAAAGCATACGGATAGTTCAGTTGACATCCATAATAATTTACATATACGTAGAAAAATGAAGTACTTACGAATCTCTAAATGGAGATATGATGAATCAACTATCATCTTCATCAGTCAAGTGCTGCATTGAAGATGGAACCGAAGGTGATGGAATTGAAATAGATTCAGTTCGCATTTAAGGGTCGGAGGAAGGGCCAATGTGTCCATCAGCATGTACTGGTTGAGGGTTAGATGAAAGGGCAGAGGAAGAGGAGAGGGATAGGGACAAGGACGAGGAAGGGTCTGGTCTTGTTTGTGAAGCTACACCACGACGCATGTGACCTCCACATTTATACTAAAAAGTTAAAAGGCTAGACAAAAATGTTTAAAAAAATATAATGTATTAGAGACACATAATGTTAAAAAAGTTGGAAGCTTACCATTTTGTTTTTGAGAGCAAGCGAGAAACTTGGCCCCTGATAAAAAGCAAGCTGTCCATCCGGAAATGTCTACGAGCTTAATTTCTGGTCGTATAAGAGTAAAATAGGGAGAACAACAGCAATAACAAGCAGTATTCACGATTTTCATGCAATGAAGCTGACGGCCAAAATAGGCAACTCAACAAATAGGAAGCTTATATGCTATTCCAGTTTTCATTTTTATATTTACAAATTTTTTTCACTAAAATGAAGAAATCAATTTAAAATCGATAAGCAACGACTAAGCACACTAACAGCACATCAAAAGAAACATCAATAGAACAAAGTCCCAAGCCATATACACAATTCCATGTTTATAATCACATATAAATGCCCAAAATGCTTTCTAAGTAGTGGGTACATTCAACTAGTCTAGTAAAGCTCGGGAAAAGTTAACTATAAAATTTCCATTTGGAACACAGCAATTTCTAAACAAACATCATAATATAGACTTGCATTATATATATCGCAAGAAATCAAAGGAGTATAATAAATATTTTATTAAAACATTATAGCCTAGTTTTTTATTGGTTTCAGTATTCAAACCTAAATATAAATAAAATAATAATGAAACGACTCTGAAACACAAAAAAAAAAAAAATCGAATGGAAAACACTATTCACCAGAAATGGCTTTTTGCTAAAAGAACTCATATAAACGACTTCGAAACACCGAAAAACGACTTACATCATAGCCATAGGCAGTGATTTTGGATCAACAAGTCATTTCCACTTAACCGACCAAATTTTAGCTCATTTCGACCATATTTCACCTCATTCTGACTGAATTTCAAACGAATTTCAACCCAAATTTGATCAAGTTTCGGCTCATTCCGACCAAATTTCAGCTGGACCAAATTTCAGCTCATTTCCACTCGTCAACCATTTTGTTTCATGCTGTTTTGCATGAACAGCACGAACAGAATGCTGTTCGAGGGTGAAATAGAACGGTTCTGTTTTACCCACGAACAGAATCAGATTCGTGGGCGAAACAAAACCGTTCTGTTTCGCCCACGAACAGAACCAACAGAATGTTGTTTGTGGGCAAAACAGAATAGAACAGTTTTGTTCAGTTTCGCTCATGAATTGAATCAAATTTGTGGGCGAAATAGAATAGAACCGTTCTGTTTTGCCCACAAACAGCACAAACAGTTAAGCAAACCACCAACAAGCAGAACCAATACAAAACAAAAAACCCTAAATTCGCACACAAAACCAGCAAAAGCATAAAACCCTAAATTCAGACATAAAACCAGCAAAACCAGCAAGTAGAAGCAGAAGCAGCAGAAAATTCGTCCAACACAAACCAGCAAACCAGCAGAAGTAGAAGGAGAAGCAAAACCAGCAAGCAGAAGCAGAAGCAGACCCAACGTCGAGCAACACAAACAACAAACAACATAAGTCGAAGCAAACATCAACAAAAAGATTTAGAGAACATACCTCTAAAACTCTCGGCCGACGATCCTCACGCTCAGTGTCCTCGTGCTTCCCAGCGTCTGTTGCCGAACAATGCCAAACGACGCCGATGAACGCCAAAGAACGCTTAAGAATGCCAAAGCTCGCAGAGATTTGTAAAAATCAAGAGAGAGACAGAGCCAGAGACGGAGAAGAAGGACAAGAGGAAGCAGAAAAAAGCCCTAAAATGTTCGATCGAGACAGAGACGAAATGAAGACGACGCACGTTTTTTTAATTTCTGCAGAACGTTTTTTTTAATTTCTGCAGAAATTAGCCACAAAAAAAAATTTGTAGCTCATTCCGTGGCAAAATTAGCCATGGATTGGGATTCATGGCAAATTTACCACGAATTTAGCAACGATTTTTTAAAAAATCTAAAAATGTCATTTTAAAAGAAATTCGTGGCTAATTTCGTGGCAAATTTGCCCTAACTAAAAATCCGTAGCTAATTTGCCACAGAATTAACCACAAATTTGAATCCGTGGCTAATTTGCCACCATATTAGCCACGGACTTTAATTTTGTCGCGGCAAATTCGAATCGAAATATAAAATTGTCATAGCAAAACCTAATATTTTTTCCATGGCTAAATCCGTGGCAAATCTGCCATGGATTTAGCCACGAATTTTTAAAACAAATTCCAAAACACGTCCATTTTTATTTTTTACAAAATTTGTGGCTAAATCTGTGGCAAAGTTACCACGGATTTAGCCACAAATTTTGTAAAACATGCCTGTTTTTCATATAAACGAAATTCATGGCTAAATCCATGGCAAATTTACCACGGATTTAGCCACTAATTTTTAAAAAGATTCCAAAACACACCTTTTTTTAGTATAAATAAAATTCATGGCTAAATCAGTGGCAAATTTGCCATGGATTTAGCCACGAATTTTGTAAATACATCTTTTTTTAGTATAAATAAAATTCGTGACAAATTTGCCACGAATTTTTAAAACAAATTCCAAAACACGCCTATTTTTATTTTAAATGAAATTCGTGGCTAAATCCGTGATAAATTTGCCACGGATTTAGCCACGAAATTTACAAGAATGCCCAAAACACGCTTAAGTTTATTTTACATGAAATTTGTGGCTAAATCCATGGCAAATTTGCCACGGATTTTGTAAACACACTTGTTTTTTAGTATAAATAAAATTCGTGGCTAAATCCGTGGCAAATTTGCCACGAATTTTTAAAACAATTTTTAAAACACATAGGTTTTTATGTTAAATCAAATTCGTGGCTAAATCCGTGGCAAATTTGCAACGGATTTAGCCACGAATTTTACAAGAATGCCTAAAACACACCTAAGTTCATTTTAGATGAAATTCGTGGCTAAATCCGTGGCAAATTTGTCACGGATTTGGCCACGAATTTTACAAGAATGCCCAATACACGCCTAAGTTTTTGGCCACGAATTTTACAAGAATGCCTAAAACACAACTTTTTTTAGTATAAATAAAATTCATGGTAAATTTACCACGGATTTAGCTACGAATTTTTAAAACAAATTCCAAAACACGCCTATTTTTATTTTAACTAAAACTCGTGGCTAAATCCATGGCAAATTTGCCATAGATTTAGCCACGAATTTTGTAAACACGCCTATTTTTAGTATAAATAAAATTTGTGGCTAAATCTGTGGCAAATTTGCCATGGATTTAGCCATGAATTTTAGTTAAAATAAAAATAGGTGTGTTTTGGAATTTGTTTTAAAAATTCGTGGCTAAATCCGTGGCAAATTTGCCACGGATTTAGCAACGAATTTTACAAGAATTCCCAAAACACGCCTAAGTTTATTTTACATGAAATTCGTGGCTAAATCTGTGGCAAATTTGCCACGAATTTAGCCCCGAAATTTACAAGAATGCCCAAAACACGCCTAAGTTTATTTTACATAAAATTTGCCACGGATTTAGCCACGAATTTTACAAGAATGCCTAAAACACTCCTAAGTTTATTTTACATGAAGTTCATGGTTAAATCAGTGGCAAATTTGCCACGGATTTGGCCATGAATTTTTAAAACACACCTTTGTTTAGTATCAATAAAATTCGTGGCCAAATCCGTGGCAAATTTGCCACGGATTTAGCCACGAATTTTACAAGAATGCCCAAAACACGCTTAAGTTTATTTTACATGAATGCTAGAAAAAATTCCAAAACACACCTTTTTTTTAAATTAAATTCGTGGCTAAATCCGTGGCAAATTTGCCACGGATTTTTAAAACAAATTCCAAAACACACCTTTTTTTAGTATAAATGAAATTCGTGGCTAAATCCGTGGCAAATTTGTCACGGATTTGGCCACGAATTTTACAAGAATGCCCAATACACGCCTAAGTTTTTTTTACATGAAATTCATGGCTAAATCCGTGGCAAATTTGCCACGGATTTAGCCACGAATTTTTAGAGCAAATTCCAAATCACACCTTTTTTTATTTTAAATCAAATTCATGGCAAATTTGCACGGATTTAGCCACGAATTTAAAAAAAAAGCCCAAGCCATTCCTATTTCATTTCTACTACCCTACACACTCCTAATTCATTTTTTTCCCTAACAATACCATTTTTGTAACATTAATAGCAATAAAAATAATCATTACCAACAACAACAACAACAACAACAATAATAACAACAACAATAACAACACTACTAATAATTACGACAACAACAGCAATAATAAATATGATAACGATAATAAACTCTTGTCGTAATAATAATAATAATAATAATTATTATTATTATAATTACAACATAATCAGTAAGAAGTCTCAAAAATCTTCATCTTCACCTTCGTCTTCATTTTCATCTTCATCTTCTTCGTGAGCATCATCATCATCGTCGTCGTCATCATTGTTGTCATCATCATCTGTCTCAAAATCAGATTCTGCAACATATTCTAAATTTGATTCGCGAATTTCAGTTACATCTACATCTATCATTGCTCCACATGGATCTCATAGAGTTGGAATGTTATATTCCTCAGTATGAATCGTGTTACAAACTTCCTCTTGTTGATATGCTGTATCTTTCCAAGTGTTCCTCGATTTTTCTTCGTGCTTTTGTTTTACATACAATCCACCAATCAGCTTTGTCACGTTTCAATTTAGGATATGATGCATAATATACTTGAATTGCTTGTTGTGCCAACACAAATGGTTCATATTTCATATACATTTTTCTTGTGATTTATTTCAACCAAATTAAACTTCTTATGCACCTTCATTCCTTTGACGGGATCAAACCACATGCACTTATATAACACAATCCGCATTAATGGTCCGGGGTACTTTATCTCCACAATTTCATCCAACAAGCTATAAAATTCACCTTTTGAACTGCAACCATTGGATGACCGAATACACACACCACTATTCATTGTGGCTTTTCCCATTCCATATTCTTGAGTGTGAAAATTATACCTGTTTATAAAATATGTTGGCCAAGTTCGTACTCATGCCTTTGGACCCTATGACAGATGATATAGCAATCCTTGTTCTTCAACTTGATCATGATTATTGTTAACTTAAAGTCACACACGTAAAATCAATAATATATATTTAAATGATGTATAAAATATTAAGACTTGGTTTTGGTCCATAGGCAACTTACATATGTTTGGAACCGTGCTGCAAATTATTCATCGCACAAACGGTCAAACTCATTTGGTGATAGTCCATACATTAAAGTTTGAAAAATCCTATTAACAATTTACATTTATATATTAGTCAATATTTGACACGCAATACATATATTTGCAAATATATACTTACTCGAAGTATGGCTCCACTTCAGGACAATTCAGTAAAATATATGTATGGGCTGCTTGTCGTTCTTCGCCTGTTAAGCAACGAAACTTACATCCGCCACTTGGACGATCGAGATAATTGAAAATAGAGAATGATTTGCAATTGGGATCAATGAGACCCTCATCATTTCTTCCTGCTCTCTGTCTCTTACACTGTACGTGCAGCTCAAAATAGTATGATATAAATGTTGTCACTTCTTCCACAAAATATGCATTATAAATTGGAGCTTCAACACCTACTTTATTCTTTACTTTTTTCTTCAAATGATATAAGAACCTAATTGCAATAGAAAGAAATTTATCAAAATATAATATATAATAAAATATTTTGAAATTTATTTTTTAAAAAAATTGTCTCTCAAATGGATACATCCATCGAAATTGGATGTGACCTGCAACTTTGGCCTCATAAGGCAAGTGAACTAAGAGATGCTCCATTGAATCAAAAAACGATGGAGGAAATATCCTTTTTAAGTTGCAAAGAATAATTAGAATGTCTCTCTCTAGCTTCTCCATATGTGATGCTTTTAACACTATTGAGCAAATATCATGAAGGAAATTACTTAACTCCGTAATGGTGCCTCATATAAAATTTGGTAGAAGTTCCTTGAAAGCTATTGGAATTAGTCTTTCCATATATATGTGAAAATCATGACTCTTGAATCATGTCAACTTGCATTCATTCAAATTAACATATCTCGCGATGTTCGAAGCATATCCATCAGGAAACCGCATAGATTTCAACCATTGACAAATGACTCGTCTCTGCTCCTTATCCAATATGTAAACTGCTTTTGGTTTAGGTCCCCTGCTGCTTGCATCCACATCTAGGGTTGCTCGATAACAAATATCTCACATATCTTTTTTTGCATTTAAGTTGTCTTTTATTTTTCCAGTGACATCTATCACAGTATTTATGACATTGTCGAAAACATTCTTTTCAATGTGCATGACATCAATGTTATGATGAATAAGATGAGCCTTTCAATATGGTAGATCTCAAAATATACTGTATTTAGTCCACTTATGTGTATTTTCATATGCAATAGTTGTGCCATGATGATGGTTTCCTACAACAGTTGGAAAGTCCTGAACTCGCTCCCAAATTTGATTACCGGTCAACCTCATTGGTGGAGGTGTTCTTTCAATCTTATTCTTGATGAACTCTTTTTTGTTCCTTCTAAATGTATGATTTGACAGCAAAAATTGTCTGTGACAGTCAAAATAGCTGGGTTTCTTACCATGTCTTAATCTGAATGACTTCAATCTCTCCAAACATATCGGACGTCCTAAGATCTCAGCTGTACTCCATCCAGATAACATTCCATAAGTTGAAAAGTCATTTATCGTCCAAAGAATAGTAGCCTTCATTACAAATATTTGATTAGTAAAAACATCATACGTATCGACATCTTCATCCCATAGCCATTGTAACTCTTCAATCAATGGTTGCATATAAACATCTATCAACTTTTTCAGATTTTGCGAGGCAGGCACGATCAATGTCAAAAACATATAAGGTGTCTGTCACGACCTACTCGTCCAGATCGGTTAGACCAAAAGATAATTGTCAATAGATACAAACATCGATTGATTCGTTTGAAAGACGAACCAAATGGTTCATTAATCTATGGACCGAGACACTCCCAAGCCTCATACCTTATGCGACGAGAATTATCTAAACTATGCATTCCATTAAAGTCGCCACTAGCCATGATCAAGGGTTGGCTAGAGATCTTGATCGAGACGCGGAAGTATCGTCTCTTCGGGGACTTGATTACACTAACGATCTAACTAGTGCCCTTTCGATACCTAAACTTGAATGTTTGCGAACTAACGTACTAGGCAACCTATCGAAAAAGTTAAGGTTCCACCTAACCGTTCTATAAATAAAAAATAACAATTAATGTATTAAAAGTGCACAACTAGATAATCATAAAGAAAATAAACAACCAGCAATCTAGCATCATCTCTAGAAAGGAAAAGACAATCAAAAGCCCTAATGGCTTATCCGATTTTTGAGAATTTTTTTAAGGTTTTCTCAAATTTTACAAGTTTTAAACTAAGTCTAGAATGAGAAAAACACTAATATCTAATGAAATTAAGCCCAAAAAAGATTTCTAAACATTTCCTAATTTTTTGGATTTTTTGGAATTTTTCTGATTTTTTTTAATATTTTTGAATTTTCTGAATTTTTTTAATGTTTTTTAGATTTTTTTGGAATTTTTAAAATTTTTTAATATTTTAATATTTTTTGAATTTTTGATATTTTTTAATGTTTTAATATTTTTAATAATATAATAATTTCGGACCGAGTCCCCTGACCCGATCCGCCTGACTACCTAACCTGGATTTCTGACCCGCCTGGAACCCATTTCGTCCATCTCCTTTCTGATGTTTTCTTTTCTATTTCCCCTTTTTTCTTTTTCTTTTTCTTTTGTTTCTTTTTTTTTCTTTTATTACTTTTTCCTCCCCTACGTGCTTTTTCCATGCACGTCCTTCTTCCTCATGGATTCACTGAGAGCTCATCGAGACAATGCCGAGGGCTCTTCACCTTCATGCCTTGCCAGAGTGAACTTTCCACGGCCCTCAATGCTTACTGTCGACTCCAACGGCCGTCACGGCTCACTCCCGTCGACCACCACACTCCCGTAGCCAAGTACTTCGGCTATCGCCGTGATAACCCCGGCGACGAAAAAGGACACCGGCGACCAAACACCGATATCAACTTTCATTTTTTATATCTTGACATCTCAACCACATCTAAAAGTCTAAATCTATACACACATAAAACACACAAAATAAGGATGGGAAACTGACCACAGCGGCCTCTAACCACGGGCATCACTCCGGCGAGAGGAGTGAGTCTCCGGAAGGTGATCATCCACGGCCGACGACGGGGATCGACAAGTATGCCACGACATCACACAAAAATATATATAGCTTGAAGTTAACGACAAGACTAGAATAAATCGAGCATATGACAAAGTTCTAGAGTGTTGATTTCACAAAAACAGATTTGGAGCTTCACTTAGATATTTTATCGAACACCTTGTAGGCGAGTACAGGCAGAGGCCCAAAACTGAGATTGAGGGCCATTTTTTTGCTCAAAGATGATATATAAAGCTCTAATCAAACCTATTTGGACACGGGTTCAACTCAGCTTGCACCAAAACGCCAAAGAGATGTATAACCAGGTTTGACGTTACAAAGCTTAAGTGGTTTGGTTCGGACATTTGATCAAACAGGTGTGGTGCAGCCGAAAAGTGGATTCGCATATATGATTTTGACAAAGTTTATGGTCGGTTTTTGACATACAACTTTTAGAAAGAGTTTACTAAGTGTCGAACAAATGTTAGCCTTCGTCGACGAGGCCGGGCGATCACCGAATGGACTCAGCGTGCCCAGCACCCAAGAGGCAGGGGAGAGGACTAGCCAAAACAGGGGAAAGCTATGGAGACCCACCTGGTTCATGACTGACCGGGACGAAGCACAGTGACTGGAAGCTCATTAGCACCAACGGCGATTCAAGCGGCCCTCCGGCGAGCAGGTGAGGCTCTCTCTTCCTTTCTCACCCTCAAGATCTCTCTTTTTCACCTCATCCTCCCTCTCTCTCTCCGGTTCTCTCTCGCCCGCTCCCCGATTTCTCTCCTTTTCAAAGACTACCCCCTCTTTGCTTCACCCCACTGTCCTTTTTTTTTAGTATGGGCAGAATGTCCTCTTTTGGTGAATGGACTGCACGGTCAAAGAGACAGTGCCCTTCATGTCAGTCAAAGCTTCTTCTTTTTAATCATTTTCTCTTTTGACTTCTCCTGTTCCTTCTAGCCCCCCTTCTGGATGTGCATTCCCTGAGAGAAAGATGGACTTCCCCTCTTTTGAGCCTTGGGACCGTAAAGCTTTTTTTTTTTCCATTTTCTTTCTTGTTTTTTCGTGTTCTCCTTTCTTCTCTTTCATGAAAATACGCAGACCACATTTTCTTGTCCTTTCTCACTTGTTTCTTTATTTGTGAAAGTATTGAAGGAGAGGGGAGCAAATCCCCTTGCATTTCAAGAAGAAGAAAGGAAAAGGCTTCATTCATCATTTTTATCTCTTTCCTTCCTTCTTTGTTTTCTCCTTCCTTCACTCTCCTCTATTTTCTCTGTTTTTCTTTGAATTGTGGCCGACCACCCTTTTTCATTTTGGGTGTAAGTGTGGAGAGGGTGAGCGCCTGTCTGTGGGGAAGATAGTGTCCCCTTTTGTCTTCTCTCTTTTTTCCCCTTTTTATTGAAATTTTTATAATGATTTTTTTTACATAAAATAAAAGGAAAATATTTTTCACTAAATTCTACTAATGAAAAAGCGCCTAACATCTATATGCCATGTAATTTAATGAAAATATTTTTGTTTAGGGGTTAAAAATCAATCCCTAATTTTTTATGCGAAAAAATCCTAAATGATTAAGCAAAATTTAGGTGTCAACAGTGTCTTCATGCACATACCGGGTGGAAGATTATATGGAGTTAAGATAACTGGCCAATACAAATAACTTTTTCCTAATTTTCTAAATGGGGCAAATCCATCAGCACAGATACCTAACCTGATGTTTCGATACTCTATCGCAAACTTAGGATATGTTCTATCAAAATGTTTCCATACCTCTGCATTGAAGGATGACACATTGGACCCTCTTCTATTTCATAATTTACATGCCAAGTCATGTGTTCAGCGGTGTCTTTAGACACATAAAGCCTTTGCAATCTGGGGATTAAGGGCAGATAAAACATTTGCATGCATGGTCTACGCTTCTAATTACGACCCTACCTCCTTTTAAATTTGTACCTAGGTTGGCTATAGAATTTGCAAGATCCTACATTTTCATCATCTCTTCAATATAACATACAACCCCTACTATAAACATCAATACTTTCAACTAGAAGACCTAAGTTATCCACTAATTTCTTCATATCGTAAAAATCACTTGGCATGATGTTGTCACGAGGCAATGTTTCCAGCATTACTTCAACAAAAGAGTTGAAGCAATTCTCAGACACATTATGCTCTGCCTTGATATTTAACAATCTTGTTGTCACTGATAACTGAGTGTGGTTGTCACAACCTGCCCATAAAGGTTCATCTGATACTTTCAATACTTCCCAAAACTGATTAGATTGAAAATTTTCATTACACACATTCTCACCATAACCCGTTACTCCCATCTCTTCAAATTGATCAAGTGTAGAAGTAAAACTAGTACTTGCATGGTTTGAATTTGACACAATATTCTGATTAGCTGCATCAATGACCATCCTCTAGTACAATTGATCATAATAGCTACATTCTTCCCTAACAGAAAATTGGTCACTTATTCGATATCCTTCATCAGATATAAATGGTTCACCATGGCAAGTCCAATTATAATAGCTTGGAGTAAACCCAAATCTACAAAGATGTTCTCTAACTTTATCACACACATAAAATTTACCATTACTGCACTTGTTACACGGACAATGTAATTTATTTCCATCTATTAACTCATATTTACTACTAGCAAGTCAAAAAATAGTTCCAACCTAGTACGAAACTCATCGGTCAATCCTCGACGTCTAAGTAAGTTCTTGTTATACATCCATGCCCTGTCTCTTTGCATTGTGTCTATATAAAAATAAAAAAATTATCGTAAAATATTAAAACCATAAAATTTTCTTAATTAAAATCATAGCATTCTAAAAATTAAAATTTTGTTTTTGATGAAACAATTACTTTGAAATTGAAAAAAATGAAAACATTACCACGTCAAGAAAACTTACCCAAGTATCTGACTGAAGTCTTTATAGTAGAAAGTGCTCAATTTGATGACAATTGCAACATTCACTTCAAATGGACACGTACCTAAAAACAAAAATAAGTTTAGATTTTTTTTAGGTTTAATACCACGAAAAATCCTAAACTGGTACACCTGTGATAAATTTACCCCAAACTATTTTTTTGATCACAAAAAATCCTAAACTGGTACACCTATGACAATTTTACCCCGAACTATTTTTTTGACCATAAAAAATCCCACACTGGTATATCTGTGATAATTTTACCACTGAACTAATTTTTTGGTCACCAAAAACCCAAAATTGGTTTAACCCTCTGTTTGTGACAAGTTTTTCAATTTGTGATTTTTTGTGAAATTAATATAATTTAATGGACACTAATAGAGGGTAAATTTGTCATAAATGTACCAATTTGAGTTTTTAGTGCTTAAAAATTAGTTTAGAGGTAAAATTGTTGCAAGTGTACCAGTGTGGGGTTTTTGGTGGTCAAAGAAATAGTTCGGGGTAAAATTGTCACAAGTGTATCAATTTGGGATTTTTTGTGATAAAAAAAATAGTTCGGGGTAAATTTGTTACATGTGTACTAGTTTTGGGTTTTTTATGAAAAAGATATAGTTTGGGGTAAAATTGTCACAAGTGTACCAGTTTAGGGTTTTTCGTGCATTAACCCATTTAAAAAAAATTTCGAATTTTCTTTTGTGAATATTTTTTTCCTAATTTTTTTTTGGCCTATCCAGCGACCGGCGACCGGTTGAGGCCGGCGAGTTCGACCTCACCGACCATGGGTGAGGTCACCTCGCCGGCCATGGGCGGCAAGGCGAGCGGCAACCATGGCCGCTCGGCCTCGCCTAGATCTGGGCGAGGTCCAGCGGCCTCGCCCCAAATCTGTGCGAGGAAGAGTGGCCATGGCCACTGCTCGTCCTCGCCGTGACGGCGAGGTCTAGCGGCGGCAGCCATGGGCGAGGCCGCTCGGCCTCGCCCATGGCCGGCAACAAATTTAGGAAGAAAAGAGAAAAAAGAGTCAATAAAATAATGAAAATTTGAATCTAGCTATGAATAGTTTTGCGATAAATTTAGCCATGCCACTTATCGGCAGAAAAGGTTTACCGAGACTAATTTGTGCGCACGCATAGAGGTTTATCGAGAAAAATGAAAGAGGGAGAGGAAGGGAGAACAACAAACAAGGATATGAGGAATTAACAGGGAGCGAGAGAAATTGGGGATATGGGTATCATACAAGTAGTGAGGCGGACAATAAGAGAATTAGCGACGAATTTATTTTCCGTCACAAATTAGTGACGAATTTATTTTTCGTTGCAAATTGCATCGCAAAATTAGCGACGAATAAAAATAAGTCGCTAACTCCGTTGCAAATTAGCAATGAATACTTTTTCATCGCAAAATCCGTGGCAAATTATCGACGAAATTTTTTTTCGTCAAAAAATTGCAACGGAAAAAAAAATCGTCGCTAATTCCTTCGCAAATTAGCCACAAATTTTTTTCGTGGCAAATTTCTTCGCAAATTTTGCGACGATATTTTTTTCCGTCGTAAATTAGCAACGAAAAAAAATTCATTGCTAATTCTGTCGCAAATAAGCCACGAATGTTTTTCGTGACAAATTTCGTCGCAAATTTGCGATGACATTTTTGTCCGCCGCAAATTATCAACGGAAAAAAAATTCATTGCTAATTCTATCACAAATTAGCTTGAATTTTTTTTTGTGACAAATTCTGTCGCAAATTAGTGACAGATTTTTTTCCGTTGCTAAATTCGTTGCAAATTTGCAACGATTTTTTTTTTCGTCGGAAATTAGCGACGAAAAATTATCTGTCGCTATTTTGCAACGAAAAAAAAAATTCGTTGCTAATTCCGTCGCAAATTAGCGACGAAAAATTATTCGTCGCTAATTTTCCTGGGCTAAATCCTTATTTTTTTTGTAATGCACGTCAAGGTGGAAAGGTCGGAGTGGCCAACGATGTCGAGGTACACCGAAGGAAAGTCTTTGGCTAAGTTGTCAGCCACTTCTCTTAGTAGTAAATTTGGGTCTCCTCCCATGTCCGCACCTGAAATGTAGATGAGTCGATTACAAAGTATTGTTAGACAGAGGTTGAGGTGCTATTAGTTAAGCTTATAGAAATCGAAGATGAAAAGATGAAGAGAAGCTTCGTCCCCAAGCATAGAATGTTAAACTATCCTCGAATTAACCGGATTTATGTAAGCCCTAGAGGATTATTACTTAGGCAGATTGAAAATGAAAAGAAGAGAAATCTTTCTTTATAAACTTTAGAAAACGCTCCTGTGCAAAATAATTATTTCTTCACTTCCCAAACCAATCTCAGCATCACTAATGTTACTCTTACACAAAGATTCTCGGACCGTTTGATATGCGTGCCAATAATACATTCTTGTAACTGGAGGTTCTAAGAAAAAGGGGATGTACCAATACCTTTTGGAGGAGCTTTGCAAGCGAAGAACCAGTAGACCTCCTTGTCGTTGAGAGGAATAAAACCAGCCCTCTTGGAGACGTCAACGAATTGCTGAACCTCATGGTTGAACCCATGGCCTCGCGGGTACACGGCCACCCCGCGAATTGCAGACCGGCCTGAATCGACCGGCGCGCCAAGCCCTAACCAATGCGCTATCCTAGAATGCACCCCGTCACATCCTATAACAACCTACAGATATAGCACATATTTTTCAAACAACAATAAATTCATCCATCAACTGCAGATCCCGCGACAAGCTTTGGGATAGTATTATTACCACGCAAATTAGAAAGAGATTTGATTATGAGAAGTTATGATACCTTAGATTTGATGACAGTTCCATCCTCAAGCGCGAGGATACAAATTGACGAGCCTTTTTCCACTTGGGTTTCGATGGAAGTGAGCTTTCAAGAGAAACGGATGGTATTTGGAGGCAATTCCTCTGCCAAGACCTCCAATAACATCTTCCGGTGTACCGTTCTTTGTTCACCTCCACTCCTAAAATATATATAAAAAAAGGGTAAAGATCGAAACTTTTAGCATTACACAAATAAAAAAAAAATAGACCATGCATTGATCCAAATGCAGAAATCTGAGAGTTGCAGTACCCTTTGCTTGCACCATAACGCACTTCCTGAATGGCTTTGGTCTTCACATCGGTTACGTAACCCCTAACGCACGAGCAAGAAAATTTGATTATGAGAAGTTTAATCTAATTAGAATATGTACGTAAAAACCTATTTTGGAAATATATATATTAACTAAAAGAATGATAGAACCTTACTTGGAAAAAGGAGTGTAAAGGGAGGTGAGCTTATCTGAAACCTCGAGTGCGTCAAGCGCGTGCCAGGCGTGGGGAAGAGGCTCAAGGCCGAGCCGGTGGCTCTCAGCCCCTCTGATCTCTCAAGAGCCAGTGCTCGCACACCAACCTTTTTCAGGGCCACAGCCATTGCTAGCCCCGCGATGCCGCCTCCGACCATCACAACCTCCTCCATTTGAAATGTAACCTTGCCTGTCTCTCTCTTTTTTCTTTTACGATCTTTTCTTTTAATTGGAGGAAACTATGCTCTTGATCTATTTTAGCTATTTCAGAGTGACAACTGCTCTTCTTTTTATAGCTATTGCGGCAGTTGTGTACGTCTAAACACGTGCTTCATTTGGATTCCTCGTTTTACAATATACGTGAGCAGCAAGAACCAAAATGTTAAACAATTGGTATAAGGAAGTTGCAACGAATCTGGTCTCAAATATAATCAAATAAGTGGACCACCTTTGAGTTTTCATCTAGACACAAAGCAACGAAAGCAAAAAGTGGCTAACTTGACCACGGAACATGCCCGGCTGCAAAATAAAAAAGGAAAAAGAAGAGTCAAAATGGCTCAGAATCCGTGGCTTCAAACGTGCTGCCCAAGGCATTAACTGGACCTTGCATTTTTAATGAGAATTAGGTGAGATTTTTACATTTATTGAAAAGGACATGAACCATTAATGATTATATGTTTCTCAATCAAGCGCAACAGGACAGCGATCGGGTTGCCATCTATTCCCTATCACCTCTCCTCCCTTTGGAACCATCAGATAGCCACACGGTCCAAACATGAAACGGGCCCAAAAGTTCAATCAGTGAAGAGAAAAAACATGGCATCTATAACCTTCTTCCATTTTTCACCAATCCTCAGCCCTACATCATATATCACTTCCTTACGCTCTTACTCTTTGAAACCTTTTGTTGATTTCATTTATTCCCTTTCTACTTTTTTTTTTGGTCGGAAAGATAAATATTTCATTCACTAAGAAAGGATAGTAGGACCCGAAAAATGGGCATCGGTACATAAGAGCTCCCAAAGTGCTTGGGGAGGGGAGAAGACCCAATTCAAAGGTAGGTAGTGTTTTTTGTGGGCTTTATTAACCCAGTCCGCTATAAAGTTGGCCTCTCTATAATAGTGAGTAATTCGGATACTAGAGAAGGACTATAGCAGGTCTTTGCATTTCAAGATAAGCGCGTGAACTTCCCAACTAAGTTGGTCTAGACTCTCTAAGGCATTGATTAAGTCCAAGCTGTCAGACTCAATTCTAAGGGCTTCATGTCGTTTGGGAAAGAAGCGAGTTAGGGCTTCTAATAGAGCAAGAGACTCGGCCATCAGCGGGGACGACGTTGCCACCTTGCGAGCTGCTCCGTCCAGCAACCGTCCGACGGAATCACGGCAAACGCAGGCAACCAAACCGTCCGAAGCTCCAGGTTCGTACGCTCCATCTATGTTTATCTTATAAGTTCCATACAATGGTGGATTCCAGGTCCTTGGAAGATTGTTAGTTTTGTTCCTAGATCTGCTTGATCTAGGGTTCCATCTGTTAATACTCTTCAACCCAGCTAGAACAGAGTCGAGGAGGCTAATTGTGTATTCCCTTTCTACTTACAACAATTAAATTGCGTCGTAAATATCACAATGGAGAACGACAACAATAATAACCGTTTAGGATCATCTCGAGTCAATTCGGATTTTATCATGCAATAAACGTGAGACTCGTTCAATGAGTTCCGCAACAGCAATGTATATGTGCTGGCTTCGCCCCAACAACGAGTCGAATTCAAATGACGAGACAGGATGACTTGATGATTGGGAGGAATTGCAGGGGCGGACTCTGCAAGCTAGTCCTCACCAAGACACTTCCCCCAATAAAACCCCTATCCTCAAAGGAAAACTCCAAGCAACTACGGCGTCGACTAGGGAGGGAAGAATATCCGATGTCTCAAGGACATTTTTCCGGCTTGAGATCCATGCCAATGGTGCTAAGAAGGCCATTTACTTGGTATATGTTTCCAAATTATCCAGCGAATCATCAAGTAGGACAAGTTGTGACGCCTCAGAACATCACGTGTGACATGTGTTTTTTCCGATTATTACTTAGAATTATTATAAGCATATGGAAGCACCAAAATTCACATTTCACGAGAAACACAATTTGATTGGTCTGAATAATTTACATATGCATCTTTCCATTATCTTCCCTCTTCCAAGTATTAATACAAGTATGAAAGAAAACAGAAAACAACGCATTAACTCTTGTAAGAAGGTCGGGCCTCATCGATACTACCCTATACTCCTACGCCAAAAACTTGCCTACACAAAGTCGTGCTACTACACTACAAATCGACAACTTTCGCCCATCGACATGCCATTGTCGTTGAAACCAGGAGAACCATTAAAGCCCCTAAGTGGTCCAACCAACTTCCCATCGATGTTGAAGTACCAGGCAACAAGTCGATTAAGGGATCCACCCCGGTACACCTATGTCTATCCATATCACCAAACTAAACTTAGTGTAAACTATTGCTAATTTAAGTACTTGCACGTCTTGATATTCGCAGTCAAAATATGCAGGAACTCCAAACTATAGTGGTGGAGAGTGATCCATCCTACAAATCTAAAAAATAATGAATGAACCAAAACCTAGTAAATGAAATCTCTAAGTCTAAGGTAAGAGATTATCTCACCACTCAACCTGGTATCCATAAATCAATGTTAAATCAAGATGATTATGCAGTGGTGGAGAGTGATCCATTCTACAAATCTAACAAATAATGAATGAACCCAAGTCTAGTAAATGAAATCTCCAAGTTCAAGGTAGGAGATCATCTCACCACTCAACTTGGTATCCATAAATCAATGTTAAATCAAGATGATTACAAGATAACTTTAGAAATCAATTGAAAGAATAAATTCACTATTCTCTCCATCACATATGCTAGAAAAATTGATGAACCATGCTATATAAGATTATTCTCATAATTGCAAGTGAATGACATTATATATTTGATGTACGGCTACCATCGATTAGCTCATTAATTTGCACAAATGAACATATGCATTTCTATGAGCACTCACACATATATCATATTCATTTTTAGCATATCTTCTCATCCCGAGCCCTTTCAAGATATCCCGACACACGGGGCATCTCCACTCTGAGATATCCCAAACACTCTCGGGGATCTTGACTCATGGGGAATCATGACACATGAGGCATATCAACTCTGAGGTATCTCGACACACAGGGCATCTCAACTCCCCAAGGTATCCCAAACACTCTTGAGACATCTTGAATCATGGGGCATCTCAACTCCGAGGCATCATCGCTACTAATACTTGGGCAACGGAAACATAGCATAATACTTACTGCATATAATCATATAACAACGGTGCACATAACAATACTCAATTTGTGTGATCTTCCTTACATCGACAATGAATTCAACGGCCATTTATTATCTCTTGCATATCCATTCTCAAAATCAACATTCTGTACACGACATCATCTTATGCAAAACATTACCAAAATACAATCATCATGTCTTTTCTATGCATCAAATACATAAATAGTAAAAATGCACTTTCCTCTTTTCATTTTCCATGTGAGCCATGATAACATAGTCAAAGATTGATAGATTCGTCAAAAGTCAACAAGTTATAATTCGATAACACAAAGAATACACAACTTATTAATCAACATTTTGAACAACCGTCACGCCCCGAACCCCCGTCAAGCCCGCGACATCCCGCTTATGTCGAAATAGTACGATATCCCAGGTTATCGCCGACCTCACTTACAATCATCAGAGATTTAAATCCACAACGAAAACCATAATTAACCCGGACAGTGAAAAACTGGGGAAAGTCAGGGAGAATATACACATATACGATTCCATTAACAAACTTATAAACTATTCACAATTTACAATCGCCACAACTTACAACCATCGCATACACTTGTACATCGTATTACAAACCACCGATATACAAAAAAGATCGATAACCTGGTATTCTAACCCAAAAATGGTACTTTCCAAAAACCTACTATTCTGAACCCCTAAGGCTAGTCCCACGCCCCTTTACTCGGCGCCCACTCTGAGTCTGACTCATCATCCTCTGAATCCGAGCTCTCTGAACTTCCTTGAACGGCCTGCTCCTCAGAGGACTCTAGTTCGGCTCCAATCTCAATCGGATGATTAATGTCACCCGACTCGGCTGCAACTTCTTCCTAATATTCCTTAGCGAGTACATCAAAGAAATTGATCTCAGGCACAAAATTGAGATCTATATACTGCTCAAAGGGGAGTATATACTCCGGTTCTCCCTCAGGTTCCTCAGACTCATCAGGTTCAGGCTCGAGTTCTACTTCGGGCTCTACATCCTAGGGCTCTTCCTCGAGGATTGGTTCTAAGTCTACGTCCATTGGATCAACTTCGGCTTGCGACGCTTCAGGCTTGGGTTCGTGCTCATCCTCTGACGATCCTTGTGCTGCGGATTTTGGATGCAATCCAGACTGAGCTAAACTCACTTCTGCACTGTTCAACTCTCCGTCTATCGGGGGTATGGCGGACGGGTTCCAATCTCCAACCAATTCAAACGAAACATCGAAACCCCTAACGGGCCCGAACTCATCCCCGGCTGCGTCTCGAAAATACCAAGCGGTATAGACATGGGTCTCAAATAAAGGTAGTCCTACCTCTATAAAAACGGTCGTAGTGTGCTTAATCCAGGTCATACCATTACCCATAGAAAAATCTGCAGTGTTATACTCGGTGTGCACTGGTACTCCAAAATGCTCAAGTGGCGGTGGTGGAGGATTCATGGCTTAGGTCGGGGTTCTGAAAATGTTGGTTGAAACAACTATGAGACTACATCTCAGTAAGTATACCCCTAAACCCCACCTAAGCTATCACGTACGTCCAGACAAACACAAAACACAATCATACACACATATCATACCATCACATAGCAGATATTTCACTCACGATCACAAGCATATGCAATCTTATGTCGTTCACCCATTCCATTCTCATTATCTCTGTTTCACATTCCTCGCCAATGACTCGCATTAAAGTACATGCCTTAAGTACATTGCAACCACTTATCACAACACTTCAGGGCCTGCGTTGAAGTACACGCCTCATGCCATGTTTCTTGCCCGTGTTAACGTACACGCCTCAGGCTCAACACCTACCACCTACTGCGCAACTCGCGTTGAAGTACATGCCTCAAGCTGGCAGTCTTCCGGTAATACCGGGCATCGTCCCGCGTAAACGTACACGCCTCAGGACGGCACAATTTCCACCATCTCACATGCCATGCCACACATAATCACTTTCTTACTCATGCACATGCTCTACACGTATTTACCACACCCAACTGGCCCATCACACGAGGCCTGTGCACGCCTCAATTCACACATAAAACATGCTCACTCAGCATTTGACATGGTCAATTTCAATAATTAAATCAATCTGGCCCAAGTATGCACCTGACAGGCATATTTCAATCATACAATTACACAACCACGCACTCAAATTCATTACCACAACTCAGTAATAATTCAAACACGCCTTAAACACACATATTGCCATTTTTCTTCAACCAAATGACGTCGGATCAATTCCGATCCTTCACGACACTTTCTCACCATTAATTGCCGGTTCTAAAAATCCAACATTCATCCCGATCGGCCGGTCACAGCCCAATGAACAGTCATCCACAGCCCACTGTTGTCCTCAAAATTTTCGATAAAATTTTCCAGATTTCAATCCTAAGCCCGCTAAACCTTCCCGCTTATAAATCGTACAACCTCAAACCAAAATAAACCCAATTTCACCCCAAAATAATCATCCGTCGATACCCAATGTCCTAAATCGGGTTTAGAGCGCGACTTACCTAGTTCTAGACTATCGCGGCTAGAACAAAAAGTGGCGGCGATGGTGTATGGCTCACGGCGACGGTGATCGGCTTGGTGACGAGAACGACAACGGCGGGGGCGCGGCTTGCCTTGGCCGAGACCCACGGCCTCACGGGGAGAGAGAGAGAAGAGGAGGGATGACGGCGAACGACGGGATGGTGACTGGTGGCGTACGAACCACGGCGTGGAGCGGCGGCGACGGCGGTTCAGGAGGTGAGGCTGTCCGGCGAGAGGGAGAGAGAGTGATTGGAAGGGGGGCTCACGGTGGAGAGGGGAACCGAATGGGGGAGGGGAGAGGAGAGAGAGAGGATAAGCCTTGGACCTAAATAGTGACATTTGACCCACTTTGCCAAATGACCAAAATACCCATCTCTTACATTTTTTATCCAACAGTCTAGATCGATCTAATCTTGAAATCAACGGTCCAGATCGAATTTTACCCAAAAATATCCAAGGGTAATTTTTTAATTTCTCAAAAATCCAAGGGTAAAATTGTCCAATCAAAATTTTGAGGCAAAATTACCAAAATGTCCTTTACCCTTAAAACATACCTTTTTTTAATTCCCAAGGGGTCACTTTCTCCGTTTCTTGCCCAAATTGAATTTTTTTGAAGGATTCGGGCACACCCAAAAATCGCACGTGTCTTCTGCAACGTCGTCCTAACATTCCGTTGTGATTTCCTAATTTATTGATGTCCAAAATGGGCTAAATTCAATAATTAAATTTTATTAAACGCAACTCGAGCATTTCTCAAGCTAACGGGCAGCTTGTTGGGGAAATTCGCATATCCAACTCGTAACTGACAATAAATCGAGTCACGTGCAAGTTCATTCGGTATGCAACGACCTCGGTTGTCATTAAAATCGCAAAGATCAATCACTAGATCCGATGAGTACGATCGTTTGGTATATGTTCAGGATCATTCGTCAAATCATTTCGTGGTCCAGCGGAATCACCCGTGATCCACTATTATGACAGTGGTGTTGATACCTAAATTTTCGCGACCATTTAGTCGTAATTTACATAAAAATTAGGGAATAAAATTTTTGACCCCTAAACAAAAATATTTAAATTGCATAACATATAGTTTAGGTTCATTTAGATTAATTGTATTTTGCATCGGACCGGCGGTGGCGAACAAGCTTAAAATTCATTGAACGAGACTTGGCTCGCTCGGAAAGGCAAAGGCCGAAAATTTCAAGTCAAACGGGCTCGATTATTTTAATTTGAGCTTAATTTAGTCCATTGAGCCTAATTAAATA
This sequence comes from Syzygium aqueum, assembly GCA_031216185.1. Taxonomy (NCBI): domain Eukaryota; kingdom Viridiplantae; phylum Streptophyta; class Magnoliopsida; order Myrtales; family Myrtaceae; genus Syzygium; species Syzygium aqueum. The sequence goes on from CM062239.1 coordinate 6,836,232, forward strand.
GAAGTCCAAATTAATTTAGCCTGCTTGGAATTAAATCAAATTAAATGAAAATTAGAGCCTAAGCCCAAGCCTAAGCCCATTAGGACTAGAGAGCCCATCTAATTGACCTAGGTTAGCATTATAAATATATGTGTTTAGGTCATAATTAAAAAGGAGGACGATGAATATAATTTCATATCAGAAATTAGATAGAGCGAAAGTGAGAGTGAGAAAGAGAGCGAGAGATCGCCGCCGCCGTGCCCCTTTGTCGCACGCCAGGCCCATCCGCGCCAGCTGCTGCCGTCCCTCGCACGCCGGCATCCGCGTCTCACACCGTGCCTCAGCCCCTCTCGTCGAGGCTGTAGCACCGCTGACTGCCGCCTCCCGCCACTCCTCTGTCGGCGTCCACAGCCAACCGCCGCCTCGCTTGTTCGCCGCTACCTCACCGCGATGCCGCATGTTGTCGAGCCTTCCACCGCGCACCGCACCGAACCACAGCTGCCGCCTCTCACCGTCGCTGCTACAGCCGCGCCGTGCCACACCGCCGTTGCATCGCCGCTGCTGTGCCGCCGTCCAGACGCCCTCTGCTGGCTGTCCACAGACGTGCCGACTCTACACCGCCGTTCCTCCTTGCCGCCCCAGTTGGACACGTTTGCCATGGCCGGAGTTTCCACTGCAACCAAGCATTGCCGGACGCCTCTGCCCGCTGTCGTTGCCGACGAAGCCATCCGTTCCCGCCGCCTTCGTTGTCGGCGAAGCCGCCGACCACAGCCGCTAATCGCCGCTGCTTCCGCCGTCGTCGTCGCCTCTCGGAGAAGCCCACTGCCGTGCCGCGCCGCCGCTGCCCCGACGTGACGCCGCAGCCCTGGAGCCACCTGTTCCCGCCGTGATCCACCGTCCCAACGCTGCTCGCCGTCTCGTCACCAGTTGTCTCGATCCCAATCCGCAAACCTGATCCCGAGCTGATTCAAATTTGGAAATTATCTGCAAATTAGGTAATGATATTATCTGGTATTTTTCCGAAATATTTAATTTCCTAGTTTGAATGTTGAATATTTCATGAATATCACGTGGATAATTATATATCTTAGGATAATGTCTGTGATATCCGCAATATTTTGAATGCTCGAAATTAGGAAATTTTCCTAATTTAGCAACGTATCTGGACGACTATCTGACCTTATCCCTAAGGTATGATACGCGGCGATACGGAAAATTATTATCCTATCCATAATCACTTGGATATGATAATGAATTTTATCCACTTTCTAATTTTGAACAATCAACTTTCCATCAATATCTATAACCCTATAGATATGATCGTCAGTTTGATTTCGGCGCCTAATTTGAATTTGAAACAAATCTGACGGATTGCGTGGACGGTTTGAATGTGGTTGCTATCTTTGTTTGTTTAATTGCTTTCCTTTAAAAAGAAAATCCAAAAATATCAGTTAAGGTTTAAATTAGAGTTTTGCATGTCTAGGAATTTTAAATTTGTTTAAAAGAATAGGATAATTATTTAATTTAAATTAGGACTTGAGATTATCTATTTCCTAGTTTAAATTAAGTATTGTTCTAACCTTAATAGATTATTTAGGTTATTTTTTAATTTCGAATTTTGCCAAAAAGATCTCAAAAAAGAGTCATCTTAGGATAGATTAAATTAGAATAAATTACATGTTAATTTAAGCATTTATTTTAATTCCGAATTTTCATTGAAAAATACCAAAAAATAAATCATTTGTCCGTCATTAGAATTAGGTCACGTTGTCGCATGTCATATAGTTTGCATGTTAGGTTGCATTAATCGCATGTTAATTTTTGCACGTCATTGCATATAGATTAGTTTTCATTTAAATAAGTGAAAATTCAAAAAATATTGAGTGAATTGCTTGTTAATTAGAAATCATATTAGAATTGTCAATGTGATTTTCCAGCTAATAATGCAGATGCTTACGTTGTTTTGAGGTAAGTAATTCTTCTAATCTTGCAATTTATTTAATGCTTTCCTGGGTGTTAAATTGGTGGTTTACGTACGTGCATGAATACCTCACATGTTAGTGACTAGGTTGAAATGGATCTAAACTGCATACCAAAATATTTTTGAAAAGAAAGGTACCGAAAGGGCGTTAGATTGGATCTAGCGTAATCAAGTTCCCGAGCTTAGAATCTCTGGTTCGTAGGAATAAAATATATCTCCCTATGTTTTATTTATGTTTCTAATCGACCTACCACAAATAGATTACTAGCGACTCCAAACATGAAAACATTTGTATGTTAAAGACTTAAACCCTAAGTTGCGAATTGGTAGGGCTTGGGAAGGCCCGAGTTAAAATTAGTCTTAATAATTTATTAGCCTGAGAAAGTAAAAATTTTTTAGGTCGCGACAAGTGGCGAACTGACCCTTGACTGTCCTTGGATAGGCCAACAGTGGTTCAAAATATCATTTCAGCGATTTCATGGTCGAAAATCAATTCACGATCGAAGTTTCTTTAGTCGTGCAAATTTAATTCCCCTATTAGCCTTTCCCTAATAGTTAGCATCCTAAGAATGATCAGTTTTGGGCGAGAATTTACTACGAGCACATTTCATAAAACTCAGTATTTTGTAAATTCCAAATGAACTAATTTTCAGGATGTCACAACAACAACTTGGTCTCAATCGACAAGTCAACTTGAAAATCAACAATTTAATGAATCAGCAATGTGGATATTGATAACTCAAAGAATTGACGACATGAAAGTTGACACTCCAAAAATCGACCACGTGAACATCAACAACCCAAATAAATGACAACGTGATTAATTGGCAATACTTAGCTAATAAATCGATAACTTAGTCGAATTGTAATAATATCACTTTCTAGTTTAATTTCACCATTTCCACTTTTTCTACAACCGAATCTCTTAGAAGTTAATTAATCACAACCTTGGCACGTAGAAATTCATCGATTTAAGTCAAATGAACACCATGATTCAACTCGCAATCATTGTAACTTTCTCACACTTAACATCAAAGTTCAAACTAAAATCAACAATCATCAAATAACCAAGTGAAAAATGTTAAGTAAATCAACCTAACTAAGCCCTAGAGTTTCACTCACCTTGAAAATGATTTGATAAGATGAAGAGGAAATACAACAATTCACCCCATGAACACTAAAAATATTGATTTGGAAGCTGTCGAAATACAAACGTGGTACCTTCACCTTTGCTTCAAAATAGTGTGAAAAGAAAGAGAAGGGAAAGTAACATGGAACTCTCTCTTTCTTTGTAAGAATAAATTGAAGCTTCCTTTTTTAAACTTGAGTGCTTGTAGTGGTTCATAGGAGAGAGAGAGAGGGGTGTTCTTGAAAGACTTACGTAAGTTACAAAAGGATAAGATCAAATAACTAAAGGTTAAAAGTGATGATGGCTTGGATTAAAAATACTTGGTGGTGGATGAGAGAGAGGCGTACAAATTAAAGGATGACATTTGGCTAAATTATATGGTTCCAAAGTAGATATTTTGCTAAATAACCAAGATATCTAGTACAATTAGTACGTAAACAAGAAAATCAGTGTTCACATATTGATAACACAGAAAATACTTTAAACCCATTAAAATGCTCAGCAAAATTACCAAACACTAGGAGGGACTCAACTCAGTAAATTTTCAACCTACCATTCATCCGATACGTAATCTTGAAGTGTATCAGTCTCCGTTAATATCCAAGGTGGCAATACATGTTTCATCGCCACTCTAAATAATCGACCCAAGAATAAATATTCATTAATTTAACCTTAATGGAATCACTTTCCAAAAACTATGGACACAGAATATACAATTCGGGCCTTCTGCTACTACCATGTTAAAATCCAACTAGAATTTCCACTTGTGACATTTATTGAATACATTTCCTAGATACTATTAATTAATGTAGGAATTTCCAAATGTTACGAATCACGCGTATTGTGTCGTGACTGATCATTGAATTGATGAGGAAGGTGAATTACATCATCGAATTCTTCCATTAAATAAGCTAATATATACGTAGAATTGTTAAATGTTGTTGCCAAAATAATGAGAGCTGTCAATGAGTTGCATCTCTGATAAATTCTTCAGTATTACCTCGAACAATGCCAAGGAAAAAATCCCCTTGGTCCAGAGTTTAATCCAATAGCTAAATCCTGTTTAATGGGATATTTTTTTCCATATGCAGTACGTGTGCCGTTGCATTAACTTGTGTATTATGTGGCCACCATACTAGGTGGATGCAATATTAAATCGCCCTACTCAAGCATCAAGAGTAGGAGGTCCAGAACATGACACAAGGAAGACAAGGTGAGAATTTCCCTATGAACGTAAGAATAAGGTGGAATTCAATGTACGTAAGTGGTTTAAATGGGAAAGTTTGCAGTATCCCAAGTCTCTCGTCTGTTTGTCGGGATTAGCTTTGTTGAGTGAGTAATAAGTCAATACCCACCCCAAATGGTCACCACCTTTTGTGGTTCCTTTAAGCATTTCTTTGAAGGTTTAGCACATGTGGAACAGGCCAGGTCGTTCCATAGGGAGCGTTAATATTTCTCATTTTTCGTCAATTCCATGATGAGTTCCATGGTAAAGAAAGGGTACGTATATAAATCCACCCACTCATTTATAATGACATAATGTCAACAAATTTCATAACAACAGTACTAAGCATGAGAACGAAATTGCCTATATGGAAACAAAAAAAATTCAAAATATGTTCCCCTTCTAAGAATTTCATCGGCGTAAAGGTGTTGGCGCCCTATTACTTTCCTGGTCAGCGATAGCTGTTGACATTAGCAAAGTTTGGCGCAATCGTACCTACCGGCACTAAGAGTTCTTCCCCGTATAAATTTATAGAATACGTCCCTTAGGAACCTCAGCCACCAACTAGACCCGTCCTGCGAAACCCAACCCGACACAAACAATGCCGCGATCAAAGTTGCCGCCCTCCACCTCCTCTCCCTCGTGTACCTCTTGAGCGCGAACCCGACATTATGTGTCTCGATTTCACCTAGTTCGAAAATTGAGCTTCTAATGTGTCGAGCCAACATGACCGCGTCCTCGAGGGCCGAACACGCACCCTGGCCCAAATCTGGCGTCATGGGGTGCATGGCGTCTCCGGCCACCGTGATGTTCGCGCTGGTCAGGTTCCCAAGGATGATGTCCCACGGATAACGAAAAATCAACGGTGCCCACGTCAAGGTGGAGACGTCGGAGTGGCCGACAACGTCGAGGTACAAGGGAGGAAAGTACTAGGCTAAGTTGTCAACCACTTCTCTTAGCAGTAAATTTGGGTCACCTCCGATGTTCGCACCTAAAATGTAAATGTGTCGATGACCAAAAGTTGTTAGGTAAAGGTCAAGTTGTTGTTAGTTAAGCCTATATAAATCGAAGATAAAAAGATGAAAGATTGCTTTTCCCCAAGCATAATTGTTGTTCTTATGCCATCCTCCTGCATTATTTTGAAGAGTACTATTTTTGATGATAGGGTACCCAGGTTATCGATCCTTTTTGATATTGGTAGTATGTAGTGTGACGATGCAGTGTGCTTGTATGTATATGGTTTTGTAAATTGTGGATATTATATAAGTTTGAATGAGAAATGAATTTGTGCATTCTCCCTGATTACCCCAGTTATTATCATCCGGATATTGGTGGTTTCCGCTGTTGATACAAATCTCTGATAAGTTTCATTTGGGTCGGCGATACCCTGGGATGTCCCATCATTCGGCCAGAGAAGTGTGTCGCGTGCTCGAAGGGGTTCGAGGTGTGATATAAAACGGTTATTAATCCAGACATGCTCAACAACAACACAAGTACATTGCATTCCCCAATGCATAACACACGATTATAAATGTCCATATTATTAATGGCCCCTTGGGCCACCAAACTCCCGCCGGTGTTCTGGCGTAACCAGGTATCGTCTCGCTACTTTGGCGATGGCAATGTTTACAACCCCCACCCAGATGGCATCCCACAAAGGAGCATCGATTTGTCCTCCACCGCGATCGACAACGTCTAGAACCCTCGTCAGGCATCGTTTAGAACCCCCGCCTAGACGAAATGTGTCGTGATCATGCACACACCTCAGCAATGATTACCAATTCTTATCTTTGTCAATTAGCCCAATGTCAACTAAATTTGTCAAAATGCCACAATAACACCAAATAATTCTCGAGAGAGAAAAAAATCGAGAATATATAAAATCGGGTCCAAACTGGGCAGTTGCGCAGTGATAGAAATTCGTTTGAAATAAATAGTAAACCAATTTAAAAAATTATGAAATTTGGATATGTTGTACAAAACATCTTGGCGAACATTTTTCATGAAGAACACAAAATCCATTTCTATGTAGAACCACCTCTTTTTGTCATCCAAAGTCAGACAAAATTCAACCCGTCCGGTCAAGCCGCCTGACCATAAAAATACATCTCATCCAGTATCCAAATCACTTTTTAAAGTCTTGAAATTTTTATATGTTATAGCCACAAATGTCCTCAACAAGTTTTGTGAAGGAAGTATTTTGAAAATAGGTCTAGAAAAATTTATAAAAATTCGAACAAACCCGAAGGTCGGATGAATAGAGTTTCTGGCAGACTTATTTTGGTCCAAAGATAGACTTCCGAATAGGCTCGGGATTTCCGATGAGCCCTCGTAACCAAGGATAAGGATGGATTCCTTGACGAAACTGTGCCTTTCCCGACCGATGACCGGATGCAACGATATTGGCGCAAATGGAACCAACTCGTTCGCACCTGGATTGGCAATTACATAACCCTCGATATCGCTGCCGGCCTCCACTAGCTTGAAGGGGACTGTTGGAGAAAGATATGATTTGGTTCGTGATCGCAATTCTAATCACGGAGGTTGAGAATTAATTGATTCTGTTAATTAAGATAAGATAGGAAAATGTATCAAAAATGTATTATATTTTATTCTTTCTTTGATTTCCTTTTGCACTATAAAAAGTGGCATGTACATGTACAGATGACACAAAACAGAATATACAAAAAATTTTCCAATCTCTTCCTTTACGTTTTCTATCAGAATTCGATGATGAAGAGGCACAACGACCTGACAATCGTAAGGAATTGCGGGGTCAAATGTTGCAAGCTAGTCACCACGCTGACGCTCCCTTGGATAAAGCCCCAACTTTGAAGGAAAACCCTAAGCAACGACAACACTGGCTAGGTAGCATAGAATACTGACTTCTAAAGAACATTTCGACTCGAGATCCATGCTAATGGTATCAAGAAGACCGTTTGCACGGTATGTGGTTCTGAATTATTTGGCAAATCGTCAAGTGGGAGGGCCAATTGAGGAGGCACCAAGGAAGACATGATACAAAGATGTATAAGACCAAGGGAGCTCTGCAAGTACAATGCTGCATATTGGAAGCCCATTCAGTTACAATGAGGAGAGAAATTTGCAGGTGTCACGACCTCCTTTTTTCATCCAAGGAAAACGGACGGGTTTAGGGGTATTTCTCAAAAGGTGGGCCAATGGCCCATCGATTTAGGCACGGTCTCTCTCAAGACCATATCCGGTGCGACATTAATTGGGTTTTATCTTTAAGTTCTTAATAACCAAAGTATTTTCTATGGAGTTGCCACTAGCCTATTGAGGTCGGCTGGAAACTAATCAAGACATGGGAGTGTCATTGAGATTCCTACATAACTAGAGTTCCTAAGTTCGGGGACTTGATTACGCTAACATTTCTATTAACACTCTTTCGGTACCTAACTTAAGAGTTCGTTATCTAAGTGGCCATGCAATTTTGATTTCAAATTATGATCCTGATGTGTCAAAATCGCCAAGTGTCCATGCAAATGTTTTTGTAAGTGTTAATTGTGATCCTAAGCTAATCTTATCCTATTCTAGGAAAGCAATTAACACTCAATGAATTGAAATGCGGTGCGTAAAATAACACCCAATGAAATGAAAGGATGAATTATCCTAATGCGGTAAAAGAAAGGGAAAATACCACAAAAAACCCTAAATTATATCACTTGTGATAAATTTATCATAACCTTTTTCTTGTGGTATGAAAAATTTCAAATTATGCTACTCGTGATAAATTTACCCTGAACTTTTTTTGTGCCAATAAAATTCTCAAATTATGTCACTTATGACACATTTATCCCATAATATTTTAGCCCATAGGCATTTTCGTCTTTTTTCTTTTTCTATTTTTCCCCTTTTTTTCTTTTGTTTTTTTCTTCCCTCTGTCAGCCATGGCAGAGGGAAGATGATGAGGGTAGCCCTCGTTAGCGTCAGCGTCGGGTGAGGGTCGCTTGAGTTAGGTGAGGGCTGCTCTCACCCGTCCAGGCAAAGGCAACCTTCACCGATGTCGGTCGAGGGTCGCCCTCTCTAGATTCGGCAAGGGCAACCCTTGCCTGACACCGACAAGGGTTGCCTGAGTCGGGCGAGGGTCGCATGATTCGGGCAAGGGCAGCCCTCGCCTAACTCAAGCGAGGGTTGCCCTCGCCCCACCTTAGCTCTGGCGAGGGTCGCCCTAGCCGTCTTCCCTCCGGCATGGCCGGCAGAGGGAAGAGAGAAGAAAAGAAAAAAAAAGAAAAAAAATAGAAAAGGACAAAAGACGAAAATGTCTATAGGCCAAAGTATTGTGAGGTAAATATGTCACAAGCGACATAGTTTGAGGCTTTTCATGTCACAAAAAAAAAGTTCAGGGTAAATTTGTCACAAATGATATAGTTTGGGTTTTTTTTGTGTCACAAAAAAAATTCATGGTAAATTTATCACAAGTTGCATAATTTGGGGTTTTTGGTGGTATTTTCCCTAAAAGAAAACCCACAACTTGTTGGATAATTATTATGAAACCAAATTGGAAAACCCGAGACATGGTCGGGTGACATGCATTGGCGCAAAATGAGACCGGATTGGACATCGGTCTTTAAGCTCCATTCTCAAAGGTTTCGGCCAACTCCTTCATGGACGACCTTGGTGATGTCGGTTTTTATCGAACTCATATATCCGAACAAATAACATGCAAACATACAATCAAAACAAGAAATTAAACATATAATTAGGCCAAATGACCTTATTTCTCAATCGATCACACAAGGCATAAGTAAGCCTCGTGAGGATCACTCATTCAATTACAGTCCAAATTCAAGTGGGTTCTGTTTAGACTTAATTGACTTAACAAATGAAGTCCAATTGGCATGCTTCAAATCTTTTTATTTTTTTTAATATCTTTTTCAAAAAAAGACTAACACATTTTTCATGCGAAATTAGATCTAGACTATAATTGACACTAAAACTCCCTCGGGTGTGCCCTTTTGTGCCCCCGTTTATTCCCCCTTTTCGTCCGCTCTCTCCCTTGTCTGTTCTATCTCTTGTCCGTGTCTTTTGTGAACAACGTGAGGGAGAGAGGGAAAATGAAATGGAGGGCCGGGCTTTAGAGGAAAGGAAAGAAAGAAATAAAGGGCCAAGCCCAGACAAAAATAAGGGAAGAAAAATAATCAAAGAGGGGCTGGGCCTAAACAAAAAGGGAGAGCAAAGGCTAGCTCAATCAGGCCGGGTCGAGCCGAACCAATCTCTTTTTCTTTTTCTTTTTTCATTTTCTAATAATTTGACTATTTCACCTTATTGTCCCTCTTTTAGACTATCTTGCTTTTTAAGCGTTGATTTACCGGACTGGCAAAATCAGGTGTCAACAGCAGGTAGTTGCATTTTATTGTCTTGCCGTTGAGCAACCCTTTGGCTTTCCTGGATATCCCCACTACATCCACTACGTGTAGACAGCTTTGTAGCCTTAGTTCAAACCAAATTTCCACATGCATCAAGTGTCGGACAAACTATTTGGAAGAAATGGAATCGAAATGTAGTTGGACTTTGAGGTGTGTAATCATTCTCTTTTAGGATCAATTTGCCTCACGAAGTTGCTATATGTTAATGGAAAATTCTTTTTAGGATACAACAAAGTCACAGTGAAAAATACTAGATAGTAATTTTAGTAAATCTCCTTAAACTCTCTACGAAACAATTGAAAAATGGCTGTTTCCTTTTGTTTTTAAGGAAGATGAAATTGAAGGAAGTTGAGTAAATAAAAATAGAACAGAAATGTCCTATATATAACACAAATAGAACACACCTCTCGGTGTCTAAATTACCAATATGGACGCACCCATTCATGTCCAAAAAATTGCAATTCAGACATACCCCTTCGTGTGTAAAAACCACCATACGGACACAACTCTTCAAGCATAAAAACTGTCAATTTTGGACATACCTTTTTGTGTCTGAAAATGGACAGTTTTGTTCGAACAATCATAAGTCACAAACAAAAAAAATAATAATAATAAGAATAATAATAATAGTTGATTAAGGCTTATTTTGGTCCGCGGCACGCAAGCGTGCAAAGTGCACCAAATGATCGCGTCAAAATTGCACACCTGCATGCGGGTATTGTGAGGTCTAGGCCATTAACCCTTTTTCTCCATTCACAATTGTAGATAACACTTTAACGTTTAAAGAGACCAAAACTTTCCTTTTTTTTTTCTACGTGGGACAAAAGAAAATACCTTATTTGTTTGTTTTACAAAAAAACACCAACAATAAGCACAAAAAACCATAAGTTGTTGTACAAAGCAGAAAGGGTGGTGTTTCTGTATTTTGTTATCAATAGATAATTTAAGAATCTCTTCAACTTCTAATTTTTGGACCAAGCATATGAAACGTGTGTATTGTGTCGTTAGTGGCCATTAGGTCGATGGGAAAGGTGAATCACTTTATTGTGCTCTTATGTCTAAGAAGTTGATATTCCACATGATTTCCGCAATGTATCTACCGGAGTAATGAGAGCTATCAATGAGTTTGGAATCTCCGATGAATTCTTTAGCTTCTCTTCAGATAATGCCAGTATAAACGCCTTCCCAATTAGCAGTTTGGTCCAATACCTAAATCCTATATGCAATGGGATTTTCTTCCTTATGCAGTATGTGTGCATTTACATTAACTTATGAGTGCAAGATGGTCTCTGCTAGTTTTATGATTTTGTAGCTACCATACGTGGGTGGATTCAATATATAAAGTTCATCCCACTCAGGTATCAAGAGTTAGAGGTCCCAAACATGACACAAGGAACCTAAGTTGAGAAATTCCCTCTACACAAGAGAACGAGGTGAAATTCAACGTACAAAATGTTAAAGAAGGCATGCAAGGTAATGTTTGTGTTGAAGCTTTACTCCGCCGTTCATAGTAAAAGTTAGGGGTGAGCAGCGGTCCAAGGTCAACCATGGACCATCCCAACCCGATTGGTCCTGGTCCGGTTCCTAAGGGGACTGGGCCGGTCCTTGGTCTTGTGACCATCGGAATCTGCACTATGCAGATTGGTTTTTAGTCTTGGAACTTTACAGTTGGCCCAACCCAAACCAACCCTATTTATATGAATATATATTTGTATATTCTTTATCACTCCTCTTCTTTTTTTGCCGTCTAAAATAGAAAGTTAAAAATCCTAGTGCCTCTTTGTTTTGGTTGAATGTTGCCTCTCTTTGCCAAGCTAAGTTCGATCGCCTCTCCACACTCACCTCACGAATATAGCTTTGCTGCTTAGCTAATGATATCACTCACCTCTCTTGGCCCGCCTCACAAATGCAGCTCGCTCACCTCTCTTCCCTCACCCTATGAACGCAGCTCAGCTAGTGGGTTCGCAGTCCATGCTTGATTTGAGAGCTTGAAGCTCGTGTGAGTTTTCGATTTGTGATGGGTATTTATTTTTCCACTTTCACTTCTCGATTTGTGCTTGATCTAAGTGCTTTCAAGCTCATGTAATTTTCCGATTTGTTCTGAGTATTCATATTTGCCCTTTCGCTTCCCGGTTGATTCTTCTTAGAGAGCTTTATGCTCGTTAGAAAAATCTCTTTCCTTTTGGCAAGTACAGATTTCTATTGTTGCCTTATCTTAGGTTATTGTTTGATTTGTACTGATGTCCATAGTTTACATCACATTGTAGATGTATATATAATTCAAATAGTGCGTTTGTCCTTTCAAGGAATACAAAAAACGAAACAAAAAAAAAAGAATCTGTTGGTCTCGGGTTGATCTTGGAACTGAACCAAACCCATAGGGTCAGTCCGGTCCCCAGTCCCAAGCTCTACAAGTTCGGTCCCTAATCCCAAAAATTAGGGATCAACACTGTGTGGGTTGGCTCTTGGGTTAAATGCTGGAACAGACTTAAGAACTAGGTGCAATTCAATGTGCAAGATGTTAAAGAAGGCATTGAGAGGAGATGGGTTTGTCAACACTCTGCTCCACCGCTCATAATGGAAGTGACGTTCTCTCGCCATTGACACCACAACTTGGAGGGTTGCTTAAGTCTCTATAGACTACTTGTTGGTTTTTGGCAATGCGACAAATACTTTCTCGATTGTGTTTATCCATCAAGAAATCATGCCGTTTCATTTTTTTTATAAAACGTTGGTTGAATTGGGTGCAACGAGGGTAATTTCTTCTCTAATTAAGCATTTTTGGCAATGAAAGTGAAATTCCTGAGATATTACAAGGACATTCTGCCTTTTTTTTTCTGGTGTCCGCTAGCTTAGATTCAAGATTCAAGTTGGAGGGGTTTGAAATTCTCGTTATCCATATTACAAAAAAATGTGCGACTAAGTGAGGAGGTCCAAGTGGAGCATCTATTGCATGTTGGATACACCAGTGGGTTCAATACAATGAACTCCACCTTAGGGCGAAGATGGCGCCCAGTAGTGCCGGGAAATTTGTATAGTCTTTGCTTGTCAGAACAAAAACACCCCAAGCTTTTCGTTCACACTTCATCTTCATCTATCAATGAGGTGGCGTCGTATTTGACTACAATTATTCCAAGTATCTTGAAAAGTTGGCGAAGACAATGTTGCCAATTATTTCCGCTATAGTTCACAACTATAGCGAATTCATACAAAGGTGGAACAAACAAAGAAAAGAGAAGATGGACAAAAGTTTTACGTGGTTCGGTCGACCAAGAAAAAGTTTTTTGGAAGCCCACATCCATGGTAGAAATCCCCATATTTCTTAACTTCTTGGGGGAGATTCATTTTCCTTAAATAAAAAAGAGTAGATCATAGTTGCTAAACATAGCCTATGATTTTTATGGTAAATACAACCATTACATATTGGACTTTGATCCTCAATCTTATCATGATTTGGCATGCGTATCTCGCCAACATTCCCCCTCCAAGTTGGGGCAAAGATGTCTTATGAGGTCAACTTGGCTAACATTTGTTGAAATACTCCTTTAGAAAGGGGTTTGGTAAACATATCAACAAGTTGTTCTTTGCTTTGAACATAAGGAGTCTTGATAGTTTTGTCCTTAACTTTCTCTCGAACAAAATGAAAGTCGACTTCTATGTGTTTTGTTCTTTCATAGAAGACCGGATTTGATGTAATGTGAGTTGCTGCTTGGTTATCACAAAATAGCTTCATAGGAGCACATGGTCCTTCAAGACCTAAGTCACTCAATAGCAAGCAAAGCCAGGCTAATTCATATGTGGTAGATGCCATATCTGTATTCTGCTTCAGCGCTAGAACGAGCAACCACACTCTGCTTTTTTCTTTTCCACGTAATGAGATTACCTCCAACAAGAGTACAAAAACTGGTGGTGGACCTCCTACAACTTTCGTGTGACAATGTTTCTTCGTAAGAATGCCACGTCCTAGACATGACTTCAAATACCTCAATAAACGGTCGACAAGTTCCATGTGACCTTCAGTAGGAGCATGCATAAATTGACTTACAAAACTAACAGGATATACAATGTCTGCTCGAGTGATAGTCAAATAAATTAGTCAACTAGCTAATCTCTAAAACTGGCCAAAATCTTGGAGAGGAGCAATAGTTTTATCACTTTATTCCCAAAGTGTAGGAGACTCTACAGGTTTCGCCCCCAATTTTCTTGTTTCTTTTAACAGATCCAATGCATATTTTCTTTGAGAGAGAAACAAACCTTTACTAGAATTGGCAACTTCAACTCCAAGGAAATATCGCAATCGACCCAAATCCTTGATATCGAATTTCTCATGTAAATAATTTTTGAGAGTTTCAATTTCTTGTATATTATCACTGGTAATGACAATATCATCAACATAAATTAATACTACAACAATTCTTTTAAAATTTTTCTTAACAAATAGATAATGATTGGACTTACCTATTTTAAATATAAAAATTGCAAGGGTTGTACTCAACTTTCCGTACCATGCTCGAGGTGATTGCTTGAAACCATAGATTGCCTTATTGAGTTTGCAAACAAATCCTTGATCTTTTAATGAGTGACCCGGAGGGAGGTCCATGTGCACTTCTTCTTCAATCTCTCATTGAAGGAATGCATTCTTAACGTTCATTTGGAATAGAGACCAACCACAATTGATAGCAATTGACATGAGAACTCTGACAATATTCATTTTTACTATAGGAGCAAACTTTTCTTTGTAGTCTACTCCGTATGTTTGGATGTATCCCTTGGCCACCAATCTAGCTTTGTGCCTTTCAATTGAACCATCACTTTTATACTTGATCTTGTAAATCCATGGACAACCTACAGGATGTTTTCCAATAGGTGATGGAATAATATCCCAAGTTTGATTTTTGTTCAGAGCTCGGAGTTCCTCATCCATGGCCTTTCTTCACACAGCTGATTTGTGCTCTTCAAGAAATTTTGCAAGCTCAATATTTGTATTTATAGCTGATAGGAAGGAGCAAAACTCTGGAGAGATGTAGTCATAACAAACATAAGCATGTATGGTATAAGCCGTAGACGACTGAAAGGCGACAAAGTCTCGAAGACCAGTTGAGGGCTTAGATGCTCGGGTTAATCAACAAACTAGAGCTATTTCCTTAGACATAATTAGGAACTAAAGTAGCTATGTCTTGATTAGGAGTGCCTCTCCCATTTCTTTGGTCCTTATCTATCACCAAATCATCAAAAACAATTGGTAAGGAAGCAAATTCCATATCGAATCCACTGTAATCATAGTTATTAGTATTGTCACCAGTATTCTCCCCTTGAATTTGATCCCTAGAAGGAAAATACATGTGAGTTTCATCAAACATAACATCCCAAGAAATAAGCATTTTTTTTGGTGGAGGGATCAAAGCATTTGTAACCCTTTTTAACACTAGAATATCCTAAAAAATGCATTTGTGTGCACGAGGATCTAATTTACTCCCTGATGAAGTGTGAACATAGCACACACTACCGAATACACGGAGATTAGAGAGATTAATCAACCGGTAAGGAGCACTTCCATAGGAGATTCGTATTGCAACCCTTACTAGGAAGATGATTGATCAACTAACAACTTGTTAGAACAAAATCTGACCAAAAATGTCGCAGTAAGTTTCCATGAATTAGAAGGGATCATGTTACCTCAAGGAGATGACAGTTTTTCCTCTTTGCAACCCCATTTTGTTAGGGAGTTTTAACACATGAAGTTTGAGAAAAGACTCAAAGGCGTGATTGGTATATTCAATCCCATTGTTAGTATGCAATATTTTAATCTGAGCACCGTATTGCATATGAATCATTCGAGTAAATTTCTTGAAGACTATCAATACTTCACTTTCAGAGGAAAGCAAATATAGCCAAGTAGTATGAGATTTATCGTCTAGAAACGTAATAAAATTCTTAAAACCATCTCGAAATTCAACTGGTGCATTATCCCAAATATCATAATGAATCAACTCAAATAGTTTAGATGCATTATTTGTCCTTTGAGAAAAAGGGAACCTATGTTGTTTAGCAAAATGACAAGTTTCACATGAGCTTGAATCTAGAGAAAAAGTAGGAACAATAGATCGCAACGCCCGATCTGATGGATGCCTCATATGCCAATGCCATAGTTGAGATGTTAAGCCTTTATCCTAGTTAGCAACCAAAATCGTACTAAAAAAATCAAGAGTGTATAGCCCCTTTTGAAACCGACCTTCACCAACCTTCCTCCCAGTTACCTCAAGGGATGGTGCTATTTTTCAGGACAGAATCACTAGGAGGAAGATTGGCCAAAGCCTTGCCCAGTATAACCAATCTCCTGTTGCAGCTCAAAAATCCAGGCAGCATTTTCTTGATGTCCATACATATCATGAAGAGAATCCCATAGGCCTTCGCAATCTCAAAAAGTCCCATAGGGCCTTTGCAATCTCAGAATATGCAAAAATCCCATAGATATGAGGATCCATGGAATTAAAAATCCATGACATGACAAGATTGTTGGTAGCTTGCGACTCGGCATATTTAGGATCAATGATAGGAAGGGGTTTGATCAAGCCATCAGTGTGTCCCAACTTTGATCTACCTCCAAGAGCGATTGTAATCGCCTGAGACTAGGGGTGGTAATTGCGACCATTAAAAAGGATAGAGCAGAGTCGAGTGCTCATTTCATTTGAGCCAAAACGACCCAAATCGATGGTATTAAAAGTGTTGGCCATTGTGCAAACACGAACAAAAATCGATCTTGTTTTAACTGATTATAAAGACAAGGTGCAAAGCCAATGAAGCAATAGGAAGCGCAGGGGCTTGATATCGATCTTGTTTGCTCTGATACCATATAGCGAATCAATATGAAGATGGTACAGACAAAGAAAAGAGAAGATGGACAAAAGTTTTACGTGGTTCGGTCAACCAATAAAAAAGTTTCTTGCAAGCCTACTTCCACGGTAGAAATCTCCATATTCCTTAGCTTCTTGGGGAAGATTCATTCTCCTTAAATAAAGAAGAGTACATCATAGTTGCTAAACATAGCAGGGAGGACTTGATTCATTCTCATTCAGGTTAATTAAATGAGTGTTCTTCATTAATTTTTCTCAAATAATAGTTTACTTATTTTTTATATTTGAAATAAAAAATTTTAATTTAATCTTTTTAAATTTGAACTTAGTTGGGAGGACTTGATTGCAAATTCTTTCAAAAGTTCATTTATGAATACAGTGGTTCAATTGACAAATTTAGAACTAAACAAAAGGCAAAGAGGAGACACTAGCGAAGTTTGCCGCAATCATAGCAAGTAGCACTAAGGGCTCTAACCAATAGAAACTTATAGAATACGTCTCTTAGGAACCTCATCCACCAACTAGACCCATCCTGCTGAACCCAACCCGACAAGAACGATGCCGTGATCAACGTTGCCGCCCTCCACCTCCTCTCCCTCGTGTACCTCTGGAGGACGAGCCCAATATTACGAGTCTCGAGTTTGCCTTGTTTGGAAATAGAGCTTCCAATGTGCCGACCCAACACGACTGCGTCTTCGAGGGCCAAACACCCGCCTTGGCCCAAGTCCGGAGTCATGGGGTGCATTGCGTCTCCGGCCACGGTAACATTCGCCCGGGTCAGGTTCCCGAGGACGACATCCCACAGATAACGAAACATCAATGGCGCCCACGTCAAGGTGGAAAGGTCGGAGTGGCCAACGATGTCGAGGTACAATGCAGGAAGTCTTTGGCTAAATTGTCAACCACTTCTCTTAGTAGTAAATTTGGGTCTCCTCCCATGTCGGCACCTGAAATGTAGATGTGTCGTTGAGTAAAAATTGTTAGACAAAGGTTAAGTTGTTATTAGTTAAGCCTATATAAATCTTTTAAAAATATAAAAAGCAGCTTTTCCCCAAGCATAATTGTTGTAAGATACATCTATGAAAACATTCAATTTAACCGGTGATGAGGAAATCTATGCACGTTAATAATGGTGGGGAGGATAACACCCATATACAATTGGCTAGTAAAAGCGACACAGAATACTTTTGTTAGTTCAAAGGTTTTTTTTTACTTGACTTCGCAAACCAATCTAAGAATCACTAATGTTACTCTTACACAAGAAGTGTCAGTGTTAAGAAAAACAAAATACCCTTTCATAGGCCATATGAGCAAATATAAAAGGGAATGTACCAGTACCTTTTGGAGGAGCTGTGCAAACGAAAAACCAGTAAATCTCCTTACTGTTGAGAGGTATAAAACCAGCCCTCTTTGAAACATCCACGAATTGCTGAGCCTCATGGTCCAACCCATGGCCTTGTGGGTACACGGCCAGCCCGCGAATCGCAGCCCGGCCCGAATCAACTGGCGAGCCGAGCCCTAACCAACATGCTATCCTAGAATGCACCCCATCGCATCCGATAACAACCTACATAAATAGCACATGTTCAAATAATATATAAAATCTTCAATTAACTCCAAACCCTCCAAGAAGAATTGGAATAGTGTTGTCACCACTGAAATCAACAGGAGATCTTGAGTGCGAGAAGTTCTGATACCTTAGACTTGATGATAGTTCCGTCTTCAAGCGGGAGGATACAAATAGATGAGCCTTGTTCCACTTGGGTTTCAATGGAAGCGAGCTTTGAAGAGAAACGGATGGTATTTGGAGGCAATTCCTCTGCTAAGACCTATAACAAGACTTTCCGGTGCACCGCTCTTTGTTCATCTCCACTCCTAAGAAATATAAAAAAAAGTGTAAATTCTTAGACTTTGAACATTACACAAATAGACTTTAATTCTTTCATTTAGTTACGATGATGTTAGTGTTTTTTTTTTGTAAAGGTAAGAATTGTATTACTTACAATTCTAAAAATGTTTTTTTTTATAACTCAGGGAACCCCCGCACGGCCGATAGCCGGGAGATAAACCCTGGGGGCGACACGTGCTAGCCACCACACACGTGCACCGGTTAAGTCATCCTGCGGCACCCAGGATTCAAACACTCAATCTTTTGCGAGAGGAAGAGTGCCCTTTCCAGCAGCGCCACCCAGGCAGGTGGTAAAAAAAAAAACAATGCATTATAAATGGTCTTGCAACTTTTTATACACACAAACAAGAAATCCATTGGATGAAAAACAATCTTAGGGTTCTGTGAAAATTAATTATCTTTGCGGATATTCATGTGACTTACAATAGGATTTTTGCAAAACCCCAAAATTGTTTTTTTTTATCGAATGCACTTCATCTAGTGTAGTATGAATCCAATGTTTCTTTGGGAAAAAGAAAAAGAAATCCGACATTTCTTAACCATGTCTGCATACCTACCCGCCTAAAGTCAATTATACAGGAAATGAAGGAAACACGTACGACAAATAAAAAATAGACGATGCATTGATCGAAATGAAGAATTTTCAGAGATGCAGTACCCTTTGCTTGCATCATAACTCACTTCCTGAATGGCTTTGGTCTTCACATCGGTTACGTAACCCCTAATGCATGAGTAAAACATAAATTATGGGAAGTGTAATCTAATAAGAGTTAATTAAGTAAACGGAACTTGAAGATAGGTTCGAATATCTATCTAAAACATATTTTCGATTATATATATAAGAACGGTAAAACCTTACTTGGAAAGAGGTGCGTAAAGGGAGGTGAGCTTATCTGAAACCCCGAGTGCGTCGAGTGCGTGCCAGGCGTTGGGGAAGAGGCCCAAGGCTGCACCGGTGGTTCTCAGCCCCTCCGCTCTCTCCAGCACCAGTGCTCGCACACCAACCTTCTTCAGGGCCACTGCGGTCGCTAGCCCCGCGATGCCTGCTCCAACAATCACAACCTCCTCCATTTGAAAAGCAACTTGGCTTTTTTCCTTTTACGATCTTTTCTTCTTATTTGGGACTATGGTGTTGATCTATTTCAGCTATTTCAGAGGGACGCGCTTGTGTTTGTTTTTATAGCTGTTGTAGACAGTCGTGTACGTCTAATGACGTGCTCTATTTGATTTCTCGTTTGACCAGATATGTGAGCTGCAAGAATCAAAATTTTTCAGTGGAAACGAGCGCATAACAAAATGTCATTTTCTTTGACCAGATATGTGTCATTTTCCCTTAATAAAATGTTAGAGGGACGATTGTGTTTGTTTTTATAGCTGTTGTAGACAGTCGTGTACTTCTAATGACGTGCTCTATTTTATTTCTCGTTTAACCAGATATGTGAACTGCAAGAATCAAAATTTTTCAGTGGAAACGAGCGCATGACAAAATGTCATTTTCTTTGACCAGATATGTGTCATTTTCCCTTAATAAAATGTTAAATGCAAAGTGTCTGCTCAAGTGGCCTGAGCTCTCTCGCGTGTAGAGTTTCTCTCTATCTTTTGGATAGCTTTGGCCTAACCCCAAACTTCCTTCAAAACCCAAGAATCCATCTCCCTTATCACAGCATTCGCTTTCTAGTTCGCCCAACGCTGACATCAACCCCAAACCACTGTTTAAGCTGTTTCAAGAGTCAAAGAAACCGCGTTGAAGAAGATAGGCACCACCGCAGCTAAACGCCCAAAATCTGACGCCAGCTTTCCTGGATGGAAGACTTGACTCCTCCTATTGTGAAATACCATTCCAGATGTGCAAGGCGACAGTCTTTCTCACCTTTGTAGGTCAAAAACAGCAGTTTACAAAGTTGAAGGGAAGAATCATGTCCGTAACAAATGATCGTCCATCAAGTTTCAACGGCCGATTCTGGTAGGTCCCCTTTTCCCCTTGGTATCGCAATACTGTGTGGTACCTAGGTATGAAGCATAGATGTAAGAAAAAAGCCTGTTTTACAAGTTAGGTTTTCTTAACCACAAAAGTTTCAGCAATATGGAAGACAATAGAGAACGAGACCTCAGGATGGCAGCTTTGAGTAGAAGGCTAGGACATCTCTAGACTGGTAGGAAAATTGCTTCGTTAGACAATGTTGTGACGGAAGTGAAATTACAAGAGTGTGAACATACAGTGTTTGGCAAACTTCATGGAAGTCCTTCTGTCAATTTCCAAGCCTTTCAAGCCACTATGAAGAAGGCTTGGAAAACGAACTCCGTCATCTGCAAGCATCTACAACCTCGGTTGTTTTCTTTTTTTTTTTTTTTGGTAAAGGTTAGAAATTGTATAACTTTCCAAGATCACCATGTACAAGCAAAGGCCAGAACCTCACAATGACCCAAAATGGACTAAAAGTCCGAATGGGGTCAACGGAGATTAAGCAAAACTACACAAAGGCCACAAAAGGCCAACAAACTAGAAGAGAAAGAAAAACAACAGTCTACAAAGGGAGCTGTATCGGCTTCAAAGATTGTAGAAGGTAGACCCCAACGCCTCTGTATCCTTCGGTTTGCAGGAATGTCAGCAATTGTTCCCATGGATAAAGCTTTGTCCTTCACCACCTTGATAAGGTGTTGACGCATACCCGGAATGTAGACATTTTTGTTCCTGAAGATGTGGTTATTCTTTTCGGTCCAGATGATATGACATAAGGCACCAAAGGCAAATCTGACAATGCGGTGGGCAAAGGAAGTGCTACCACAGACTTTCATGGTCCAGATGATATGCTCATGCCAGGGCCTATTACGCCAGGGAAGGCTGCATTTAGTAGCCCAGCAGGAGGCCAATCTACTTGTAGACGGGCAAGTAAAAAAGAGATGATTTGTTGAATCCGGGACAGAACCACAGAAGGTACATAGAGCTGTAGTAATTCGGCGGTTTTGAAGGAGGATAGTCTGAGAGGGGAGACGGTTGAGAGAGATTATCCATAGGAGAAAGCCATGCTGAGGCGAGATGTGCTTGTCCCATACAAAGGAGTGCCAGGGGGCTGACTGTCCTGTTGTTCTGATATGTTGCCAAGCGAGCGCAACAGAAAAAGATGACGTTGGGGATGGCGCCCATATAAGTGCATCCGGAGTCTCATCCACAAACTGAGGAGCGGGATCCGGCCAGCTAAGGATGGTTTGAAGAGTCCCTGAATGTTGCCAAGTACCCTCATAGAATTGTCGCACCGAGGTCTGGCGAGGAATCCTAGAGTGGTAAATATTGGAATTGGAGAAGAGCCAGTAAAGGGGGCCATTATTGTGCCACCAGTCAAACCAAAAGGAGACCGACTTCCCATTGCCAATTTTCCAACGAAATAAAGTTTGAGCAGATGAACGCATATCCAATAACTTCTTCCACGTCCATGAACAAAAGGTAGGTTTAGAAACGATCCAAAAGTTGGTTTTGTTTAAAAAGGTTGAATGGATCCATTTACACCACAAGGATTCTTTGTCAGAAAAGAGAA
The DNA here is from genome assembly GCA_031216185.1 of Syzygium aqueum. NCBI lineage: Eukaryota > Viridiplantae > Streptophyta > Magnoliopsida > Myrtales > Myrtaceae > Syzygium > Syzygium aqueum. The sequence continues at coordinate 6,858,232 of CM062239.1, forward strand.
TCCATATATGTTTGAGCATCATCGCTTTGTTATATTCGAAAAGCCTGCGAATTCCAAGGCCTCCCTCCTCCTTGGGGAGACAAACCGTATTCCAAGCAACTTTTGCTCCACCCATGCCCAAATCAGGTCCTTTTCACAGAAATTGCCTCAAGATGGTTTCAATACTGTGGAGAACTAATTTAGGCAAGGAGAAGATAGTAGCCCAGTACACTTGGATGGAGTGCAAAATGGATTTGATGAGTTGGAGGCGTCCAGCAAAAGAAAGAAAACGCTGAGTCCATGAACGGGCGCGGGCCGTAATGGCATCAATCAGAACTTTACAGTCCTCTTTCTGGAGCCTCGAAGAGATAATCGGAACACCCAGATAGCGAAAGGGAAGAGAGCCCTGCTGGAACCCAAGGCACTGTAGTAATTGGTCATGAAGTTCAGAAGACCCTCTAGAGAGGAATATGTTACTCTTTGTAGGGTTCGGTTTAAGGCCTGACCATTGAGAAAACTTCTCCAAGGCTTCCTTAATCAGAGTAGCGGATCTAATATGTCCTTCCAAGAATATAAGGACATCATTGGCGAAAAAGAGATGAGAGATGCGGGTTTTCTTACACCTCCAAAACCAATGGAAATCCCTCGAGTTTGTTTTAGCCATGATAATGCCAGATAGGACTTCCATTATCAAGATGAAGATATAAGGAGAGAGAGGGTCTCCCTGTCTTATTCCACGACTACTTGCGAAGTAACCTTGCAACTGTCCATTGATAGAAATTGAAAATTTAGGTGTTGTGACACATGCCATCACCAGCTTAATGAAAGAAGCTGGAAATTTGAAAGCCTGTAAAGTCTCTTGGATAAAATTCCAATCAACTGTATCATATGCTTTTTGGAAATCCACTTTGATGGCACACTTTGGAAGGTAAGCCTCATGGTGGAAATCTGCAAATAACTCTTGAGCTATCATAATATTGTCACTAATCCGACGCCTTTTAACAAAAGCTGATTGTGAAGAGCTAATCAGAGTTGGAAGGAGATTCGTCATACGCCTTGCCAAAATCTTGGAAATGCATTTGTAAAGGGTGTTGCAGCAGGCAATCGGACGAAAGTCCTTCATAGCCGAAGCATTAGGAGCCTTCGGTACCAAGGTAATTATGGTGTTGTTTAACTCTTTGAGCAGGGAGCCTATTTGAAAAAAATCTTGAACTGCCGCAAGAACAGAAGGCCCAATAATGTCCCAGGAGGATTTGAAGAAATCGACATTATACCCGTCCGGGCCAGGGGCCTTGCCTTTTGCTAGAGAAAAGAGCGTAGCCTGTATTTCCTCATTAGAGACCGGGAGAGATAAAAGTGTTCTTTGATTCTCATCCAGAGCCCTTCCGATAAAATCCCCAATTTCATGCGAGGAAGTCGGGGTGATACCCTGACTACCATTTAGCAAGTGTTGGAAGTGGCCAATAATATGGTTCGTAATTGCGCCCGGCTCAGTTAGTAGGATACCGTCCTCTGTAGAGACTGAGAGGATGCGATTATGTAGTCTTCGTTTGTTGACGAAGTGATGGAAATATTTAGTATTTTGGTCTCCTTCTTGAAGCCATCGGATTCTTGACTTTTGCTTGAGGAAGGATTCCTCTAACAATTTTGCGATAGAGTAGGCTCTTATGTGCTCCACTTCCCTAGCTTGAAGGCTTGGCTCCATCGGATGGATTGCTAGGGCTTCCTGGGTAGCAAGAAGGTTTAACCTGGCTTGTTCCGTTCTAGCGGAAATGGCCGAGAAAGAATGTCTGTTCAGCTGCTTAAGCAGTGGTTTTAGAGCCTTCAGTTTGCGACAGATCACGAACATAGGGGTGCCCATAAAGTGGGTGTTCCAAGCTTGAGTTACTAAGTTCTTAAAGGAAGGATGAGTGATCCATATGTTGAAGAACTTAAATGGAGGCCGAGCATTACTCGGCGGTAGGATTCTAACCATCATAGGTGAGTGATCAGAAATGCCAAGAGGAAGAAAGGTTGCTTCAGAAAAGGAGAAAACTTGGTTCCAGCAGTCATTGATGAGTATCCTATCAATCTTGCGGAGCTTGCAGTTTGAACTTGAAGAATGGGACCAGGTGAATCTCTGGGCCACACATCGAAGGTCCTCCAACTCAGCCTGATTAAGGCAATCACCGAATTCATCGAAAGCTGGAAACCAGGGGGTAGAGCTGCCCATTCTGTCTTCGGGGTACCTGATTGCATTGAAGTCTCCTGCAACAATCCAAGGGATCTCAATCGAAGAGAGCCTGACAAGATCAGTCCATAAAACACGCCTGTTTACAAGGGATCTCGGTTGTTTTCTTTTGAGTTTGAGTCTGTCCAAGAAAGAAATGGAATACTGAATTCTGGTCCATGGTCTTTCTCAAGTCACTTGCTGGTGATCAAACTATGGGAACCAAGTATGCCTCCACAGTGTATTATTTTTTACTAGTGTAACTTTTGGGTTCAAATTCACGGCTTACCTATTGAAGGAACAACTGAAGAAGCAATTAGAGAAATTGCTGAAAACATCGGGGAGGTTTTGAGAAGTGCGTATAGAAACCAAAGGATATGCATCAATAGTGGTAGGGAGAGCAAGAGTCCTGCTAAGATTGTCGACTCCCCTTTCATCGGGCATGCTCTCTAGCTTTAGAGGTAAGGAGCATTGGCTGGATTTTAAATATGAAAGACTTCTCCATTTCTGCTATTCCTATGGGATAATAGGGCATTATGCAAAAAATTGTGAACTCGTGCCGTATGATGAAGAATTAACATCCACAGATGAAAAAATGTTTTATGGGCCCTGGTTGAAAGCGGAAGAGAGCTCCATTAGCCCCTTTTGGAATGCCTTTTATGGGGAGATTTTGGAGAGGGAAGAAGGGCAAGAGTTGGAACAGGAGATGGTGCAGGAAACCCCTCAAAATTCTAGACAAATTACCTTAGTTCAGAATAATGCAAGCAGCTCACAAACTAGATTGAATAACGTGCAAGAAGATAGGGGAAAGAGGAAACTAACTGAGAAGGAACTTATCGCCTTAGCGAGCAATCAGGAAATCGAAGAAGACGCTGATCCTGAATTAGCTACTCCATTGCAGATTGACCAATCTTCATCACAGAAAGTAAGTGAGACTGCAAAGCAAAAACAGAAAGCTGAAGGCAAGGAACTATAAGAAGGGAAGAAGGTATGAACCGTATGATCAGAAAAGTTGGGAAGGACATTTGTTGGATGAAGCACAACTCTTAGACACTCCGGAGCAAATTGCAAAAGAACCCGAATAATAGGCTTTGATGGCTAGCCCTAATAAGCCACCGGGTTATAAATGAGGTTTTTGTGCTGGAACTGTTAAGGGTTGGGCACACCCTTGACAATTCAAACCTTAAGGGCCATTATGGCCCAAGAAAGGCCCGACGTGGTATTTCTTATGGAAACTAAGAGCCAAGATCACCTAATATGGCGACTAAGCAGAAATTTAAACTTCCAAAACTGCTATATTACTAATCCCATAGGGATTGGGGGAGGTTTGGCGCTGCTGTGGAAGGATGGGACTTCTTTGACTGTCAATTTAACCACGAGCAAGTTCATTGATATCACTCTTCATGACGATGCGATGGCCAAACAATTCAGGGCCACTTTTGTTCATGCTCCAACTATGTTTCAAGAAAAGCTGAGATTATGGGAAGAGTTGAAAAGTCTAAGTATACAGAACAACTTGCCTTGGGTGTGTATTGGGGACTTTAATGAAATCTTGAACTATTGGGAAAAGAGGGGGAAACGGTCTCCACAACTCTACAGAATGAACTCATTTAGAGATTTCCTCAATGCTTGTGGATTCATGGATTTATAAAGTAAAGGTTGTGCATTTACTTGGGCTAATAATCGAGAAGGGCGGGATTATCTTCAAGAAAGACTGGACAGGGCTATTTGCAACTTTGAATGGAGAATACTGTTCCCTCAAGCTGAGGCCTTTGCTTTACCGACCATCAGATCAGATCATAGCCCTATTTTACTGGTCTTATCAGCTGAACGTGTTAGGAGAAATAAAATGTTCAAATTTGAAGCATTTTGGCTGGAAAATGAGGATTGTGGGAGGTTAATTAGGCAAATATGGAATCAAGATAGGTTACAAGAATCTAACCTAATGCAAAAAATACAAGCAGTCTCAATCGCATTGGCGAGATGGAGCAGGGACAACTTCCAGAATAGCCACAAGCAAATCAATTCATTAAAACAAGAACTGATGGCCTTGACAAATGATCAGAATGTGCTTAGGAACCACAATAGAAAGAGGGCTATAACTGAACAGATTGAAACATTGTGGAGACAGGAGGAAATGTAATGGAGAATAAGGTCTCAAATCAATTAGCTGAAATGGGGAGATAAGAACACAAAATACTTCCACACCACAACAATTCAGAGAAGGCAGAGGAACAGAATATCTATGCTTAAAAATGCTGACCACGTGTGGATTCGAGATCCCCAAGCGCTCAAAGAGATGATAGTGGCGTTTTTCAACAGCTTTATCATTCAGATGGTCCCCGAGACTTTCATCCTATTTTGCTACAATGTCCTTCTATAGTCACAGCTAAGATGAACCAAGAATTAACAACTCAAGTCACAATGGAGGAGGTCCATACAATAGTATTTCAATTAGGTGTTTTGAAGTCATTGGGACCAGATAATTTGAATGGCTAATCTTATCAAAGAAATTGGGACAATGTAAAAAACGGGGTTTTTGATGAAGTGAAGAAGTTTTTCCAATCTGGAAATCTGAATCCAACACTAAACACAACCCATATCACTTTAATACCGAAAGTTCCCAATCCAGAGGGTTTAGATCAGTTCAGACCAATCAGCCTATGCAACTTTGCATACAAACTTATCTCGAAAATCCTGGCAAATAGATTTAAAAAGTGGCTGTCGGTTACAATAGAAGCATAACAGAGCACTTTTGTAGGCGGTAGACAAATCCAAGACAATATTCTGATTGTTCAAGAAGTACTACATCAAGTGAGAATCAGAAAAAGGAAAAGAAAATTTTAGGCAGTGTTGAAACTGGATATTAAAAAAGCCTATGATAGGGTAGAATGGGATTTCCTTGAAGCTAGTATGTTGAAAATGGGTTTCAGTGACTGGTGGGTATAGAGGGTAATGCAATGTGTAACTTCTGTCTCTTTGAGTGTAAAACTGAATGGGGAACCATTGCCCTACTTCAAGCCAACACGAGAGATCAGACAAGGGGACCCCATATCCCCCTATTTGTTTATATTGATAGCAAACACACTCTCGATTTTGATGAGAAAGCAAGTACACGATGGCACAATCTCTGGAATAAAATTAAACAGGTATTGTCTGGTTCTATCTCACCTCCTTTTTGCTGATGATTCCATCTTCTTCTTAGATGGTAAGCTTATTGAATGCCAGAACCTTGCATTGATCCTCAATTAGTATTGCTTTGCATCTGGCCAAGAAATCAACTTAAACAAATATGGTATTTTCTTTAGCTCGTGTTGTCCACTGAACTTAAGAGATAATATGACTACTCAACTTAGAGTCCCAGAGATTAAGAAGACCGGCAAATATCTAGAGATTCCTTCGGATTGAGGTAAATCAAAAAAACAAATGTTTGGTTGGATATGAGCAAGCGCCAATATGAAACTGGAAGGGTAGAAGGAAAGGCTTGTTTCAAAGGCAGGAAAAGAAACGCTAATATAGATTGTGGTTCAAGCTCTTCCTCAATATGCGATGCCAATATTTAAAATTCCGGTTTCAATTTGTCGGTCCATAGAAAGAAGGGTTGTAGTATTTTGGTGGAAAAATTCTGAATCAAAGTCAGGTCTTCACTGGAAGTGATGGGAAGTTCTAAAAACAAGAAAAGATAAAAGGAGGTTTGGGATTTAGAGACCTCATATCTTTCAATATAGCTTTGCTTGGTAAACAAGTATGGAGGCTATCCCAAAACCAATCATCATTATGGAGCCAAATTCTCAAAGGAATATATTTCCCTACAAGATCGTTCTGGTAGGCTAGGAAGGGGTCTCAGCCCTCTTGGGGATGGCAAAGCATTCTATTAGGAAGGGAAAAGATATCAAATTCAGTCATATGGTCAGTTGGCACGGGGGACAAAATTAGTATTCGAGAAGACAGGTGGCTCAAAAGAGGAGTTTTGGGAGGACCATCAACCCTTGAAGAACCGGCAAAAGTCTCAGACCTAATCAAACACAAGGATAGAACATGGGATGTAGATATGCTAACAAGACTATTTGAAGACCAGATCGTTCGTGTGGTGTTAGCCATACCTCCTTGCAACAGAGTAACAGAAGATAAATTAGTTTGGACAACCACAAAGTCGGGAGAATTTTCAGTGAAAAGTGCTAATAATAAGATTCGTGATGAAGAACTTCCACATATTGAAAAGTAGGCATCATCTTCTTTCCAACCTTCCACTAAACTGTGGTGCCGAATCTGGAATCTAAATACCCCTCCCAAGGTAAGACTATTTCTATGGAGTATGTGCCAAAATGCACTCCCAATGACAGAAAACCTCTACAGGAGGAAGATCTTACTTCATCCAGCTTGCCCCTTCTATGATTAAGAGGCTGAAACTGTGGAGCACCTCTTTCTTGATGTGGCTAGTAGGGATCACTTAGAGGGAGGTGAATAGGTGATCTTAAATAATTTTTATCAAATAAAAGCGGAAATGAAAGATCATAGTTGAGTCTGAATAAAATTCAGATTCAAAACAGTTTATATAGGCAATGCTCCTAATGTGCAATAAATAAAATAATAGAAGATGGATAGAAAAACTGCACACAAGTTTATAGTGGTTCAGCTTATAGCAAGCTTATGTCCACTCTCTCACGCTAACAGCTTACTGGCTGGATTTCACTATGTAATCAAGAGGAAACACAACTTTCGAGTGACAGCACTCTTGTGTCTCATAGAACTCTCTATCTCACACTCTCACTTTTACAAATTGTCCCTCAAGAAAAAAGAAGCTCCTTCGACGAAGGGACATGATGGTTGCAAAATATAACACGAAAAAAGAGTCGCAATGGTTCACAATCTATCGCTTCAAAAGTCCAGCGCAGGAAGATAACCGGACCTCAGAGGTAACAAATCAAATAGCAAAATATCATGACGGTTATAATGCAAAATCTTTGACATAATAGCATGAAAATAACACATCAAACAAAGCATCTACAAGCTGATCATTTAGAACTTTTTCCCTGATTTTTTTAATTCAATTTTTATATAAATAAAATTGTTATCTTTATGCTTACATTCCATCATATGATCTCTCAATTTATACTGTAGCAAGTTCTTCATTCATTCAATTCTTTGTTTATCATTATGGTATCAAAGTCAAGTTCTGATTAGTTTATTTTGCAGGTGTATCGGCCCCTTCATCAAGTTCCATGTGTCACATCATTTGATTATTGGGTTTATATATTTTTCATATATATGTGGTCACCCTCCACCTATTATTAAACCTGTCTTGTGCATGCACTTGATCAATTGTATTTCATTAAAGATCTCGGCACTCTTCGTTATTTCTTGGGCGTTGAAGTCAATCGCTTCACTGATGGACTCTTTCTCTCATAATAAAAATATGTCTCAAATCTTTTGAGTCCAGCATACATGGCACAATGCAAGCCAATTGCTACTCCCATAGCTATCAAGCAGCCAACACTCAAGCACTATGATAAGTCTTACACCGATACATCTCATTTGCGAAGCATTGTTTGTGCTCCTCAATACCTTACTCTCACTCCCCGTTTCTCTCGCTTGGCGTCAACATTGTTTACTAACATACGTATGCACCAACTGTTGCTCACTATCGTGTGGTAAAATGTAATCTCCAATATGTTCACGATACTTTGCACTCTAGCCTTTGCTTCTTCTTTTTTTCCATAGTTCTCTCCATTTATTTGGCTTTGTCAATGCAAACTGGGTTGGGTACACACTCATTCAATATCCTACCACTAGTTATTGTACTTTTCTCAGCTCAAACTATATTTCATGGTGTACTGGGAAATAGCTCATTGTGGCCTGCTCCACAGCTAAAACTGAATATCGAGATCTTCCTTCAATAGCTGCTGAACTCACTCATGCATAATGCATAACATCAGGATAAACCAACCTCAACCTGCATTGTTACCTTTCTTGGACAACATCTCATCATTATATCTCACAACTAATCCAATTTTTCATGGTAGGACAAAGCAAATTGAGAGTGCTTATCATTTTGTTCAAGAAAAGTTTGCTCTCCATAGTATTGCGCTTATCATTGCTCTGGTCTTCCCCACTGATCAGTTTGAAGGGGACTATTGAAGTAACCAATTAAATAGCAAAGTATTAACATGGTTATAGTGAAGAATTTTTTACAAATTAGCATGAAGATAACACATCAAGTTGAGCTTCCACGAGCTAATCATTCAAAGATTTTTCTCTAATTTATTCTTTATTCAATTTACATGTAGATAAAATTATTATCTTTATGTCTACCTTTCACTATGATTATAGGTGATGATATCTCTATGACATCTCTCAATGAATTGATGTGCTTCATTCATTCAATTCTCTATCTTTACATGAACCATTAATAATGATATGGGTCTCCACAAATTTGACGATCCACGGTCATCTTCATACGGATGAAAGAGAATTAGCTGATATGTACAATCCTAAAATAAAGCACAACGGGAGAGGGGTCCGATTGCCATCAATACCGTATCACCTCTCCTCCCTATCGAACCGTTGAGATATCCATAGGCTTGGCACTAGGGTTTGACCCGGCCCTAAAATTTCAATGGGTGACTGTTGAACACCCGAAGGCCGACTGTCGAAGAAGACAATTGCCTTTTAAATTGATCCCCTCCTCTCATTTTGTACCATTTCTCAGTCCTTCCTCACATATCACTCTCTTGCTCTTTAAAACTATTTGTCAATTTCATTTGTTTCCTTTCTCCTTACAACTATTTAATCGCATTCTGAATATCCCAATGAAGAACAATAACAATAACAACAGTAGTAACAACAATCTTTTCTGATTATCCAAAGTCAATCTGAACTTGAACGTCCAATGGACGTGGGACTTGTGCAGTGAGTTCTGCGACAACAACATACACATGCTGGCTCTGGCCTAACAATAACAGTAGTAACAACAATCTTTTCTGATCATCCAAAGCCAATCCAAACTTCACCGTCCAATGGACGTGGGACTTGTTTAGTGAGTTCAGCTACAACAACATACACATGTTGGCTCAATCCCCGCGACAAGCCGAATTCGACGAACACAAACCACAACTACCCGATGTTTGTAAGGAATTGCAGGGGCAAATGTTGCAAACTAGTTGCCACGCCGACGGTCCCTTGGATAAAGCCTCCAAACTTGAAGGAAACCACCAAGCAACTACAACAAGGCTAGGCAAAGAAGAATATTGGACTTCTAGAGAACATTCCGGCTTGTGATCCATGCTAATGGTGTCAAGATGACCATTTTCACGGCATGTGGTTTTGAATTAATTGGCAAATCGTCAAGTGGCAAGGGCCAATGGAGTAGGCACCAAGCAAGAATGATACAGGGATGTCTAGGACCAGGGGAGCTCTTCAAGTACAATGCTGCATATCGGAAGCCCGTTCAGTTACAACAAGGCGAGGAATTTGCAGACAGTTGCATTTTATTGTCTTGCCGTTGAGCAATCCTTTGGCTTCCCTGGATATCCCCACTACATCCACTACGTGCACACAACTTTGTAGCCTTCGTGCAGGCCTTTTCCACATACATCAAGCACAAACAACTATAAGTTGTACAAAGCGGAGAGGGTGGCGTTTCTGTGTCTGCTATTGACAAATAATTTATGAATCTCTTCAACTTCTAAATTTTGGACCAACCCTATGAAACATGTGTACTGTGTCGTTAGTGTCCCTTAGGTCGATGGGAAAGGTGAATCACGTTGTCTTGCTCTTACGTTTAAGAAGCTAATATTCCAAATGCCGGAGTAATGAGATCTATCAATGGGTTTGGCATCTCTGATAAATTCTTTAGCTTCTCTTTAGATAATGCCTGCATAAACACCTCCCCGATTTTAATTCTAGTCCAATATCCAAATCCTATATGCAAAATAATCCTTTTTAATTTCCTTCTAGTGAATAGGTGCCCGTCTTATAAATTGACATACATGAAGAAAGCACATGCCACGCATGGATCTTGTCTTATAGCTCTTATACCTGCCTTTGGATTCTTTTCCAACGATGTCTCCTAGAGAGCCAGAACACAAATTGGACGGTCCTAAAGAACGGGTCAACAGAGGACGTTTATTCAATCCGTGTATTTGACCCAAACATTGACGTTGTTGCTGGATATTTCAATTAATCATTAAAATTTTGTTAAATGAATAAAGACTGCTTAATGAAGACCAAGCTCGAAATTGGCAAATATGAAAAAACCAAAATCCCTTGTATTGTCAATCAGACGATTTCCATACAGCTTAAAAAGGAATACAATCTAAACTCACGGATATCAGATAGCTAAACCCAACAACGCAAGTTCAAATCCAACTTACAAGAGCAAGAGTTTAGTAAAATAAGGGATAAATGCATTGGAAATCCTAAAATTTGTCACAAAGTGCAATTGAATCCTAAAACTTTCAAAAAGTGCAATTAAATCCTAAAACTTATCATAAAAATGTAATCGAGTCCTAAAACTTTCAAAAAGTACAATCAAAGGAAGAACTTGATTGGACTAATTTGACTTTAAAACTTGATTGTATTTTTAAAAGTTTTAGGACTTAATTATATTTTTACAATAAATTTTAGGACTTCCAATGTACTTATCTCATAAAATAAAAAAGAAACAAAATGTGAAATGAGTTAGTCCTGCGAGGTTGTCGAGTGTGTGGATCTTTTCTTCTCCTAAGACATCCATTTTATATCCATGAGCCTCTGGACGTCACTTTCCACGTTTTACGACTTTTTCTCCACAATTATTCATGAAATGTATGTAAAAGAGAATTACCCATTTGCAACATAGAAATTTGCTGGAGTTTTGTTGGATCCACATTAAGACAGAGGAGACCCTAGGAAGCTTCCCACAATCAAATTGTGTCACGCAAAGTACTCTAGTCAATGGATGCCTTTAGAACAACAAAATATCCATTAGGATCTTCATCAATCGACTACCCAACCGGACAAATATGACACCGTTATCAATGTCGCGCCCTCCATGTCCTCTCCTTTGCCTATCTCTCCAGGGCGATGATATCTCAGGTGGTGAGTTTTCCTTGCTAGAAAATCGAGTTCTCGATGTGCCGACCCAATACCACTGTGTCCTCAAATGCTGAACATCCACCTTGGACTGAATCGGGGGTCGTCGGGTTCAAAGCATCTCTGATCACCATTGTGTTTAATCGGGCTACATTCCTGAACAGGACGTCCCACGATATCAGAACATCAACAAGGCCCGAGTGAAATTCGAAGGATCAGAGCGATTGGCGACGTTAAGATACACAAGTGGGAAGTCCTCACCAAGTTTCCACTCACTTCCCATCGTATCATTTCTGTGACAACTCCCGTTTCCATTCCTTGAATTGAGAAATCAAAGGTCAAAGGAGGATCGGCAAGCAACTAAGGAACATCACCTTAAATATCTAAAGGAATTTATAGAAACTTGGCTTCGTAAAGAGCCTACTTTAATTACCCAATGTTTTCATGTGTCCGTTTCATCTCCCAATTGATGAATTGCTTACAACTATTTCTTGTTTCGTTGAAGCAGTCTGGTTAGTGTTTGCTCGTAACAAAAACAGGTCAAAACCCACACGAATATGCAACAGCAAATCAGAAGCCAATGTTTGTACTTTTCGTGCGTAGCGCAGTTGTCAAAATTAACAAAAAAATTGAAATTGTCTGATTTATAGACTATGTAAAATAAACCCATTTGGAATGTTGATTACATGGATCCCACGTGAGACCCGCCTAACGTTTCGGATGGACATGATTTATATGGTTCATATATACTTTAAGAACTTCTCTTCGTTTGATAAAATCTAAATTGTGTTGTTAGTGTGGATGGATCCACCCCAATAGCTTCTTAAAGGCTCACAACACCAAATAATTTTATTGGTGGTGTGGATGATCCGTCATTAAATTGCGCTGAATCAAATGTTATAATATTATCTGTCTCTTTCTCTTTTTTTCACAAATTCCAACACTGGATGGCAGATGCAATATGGTTAAATTCCCTCCTATAATTGCATATACTCAATCTATACCTAATGTTTTTTAGGATATCGCGAAAGAAACGACTCGATAAATATCCTTTAAAAGACCCAAAAGTGACTCAATAAATATCATTAAGAAATAGAGTAAAAGCCATAAAAAAATCCAAGCTATACCTGCTGTGACACATTTACTCCAAACATTTTTTTGACCCCAAAAACCTCAAAATTGTATCCGTGTGACCTATTTATCTTAAACTTGTATTCGTGTGACATATTGATCACAAATTTTTTCTATGACACAAAAAGCTTATATCAATGTGACGCATTTTTTCAAAATTTATTTTTTTATGACATTAAAAATCTCAAACTTAGACCCGCGCCACACATTTATCTTTAAACTACATTTCCAATCATTGGAAAATTGGAGATAAAATCAGGACCAAATGGTTAAGAGAGAGCCAAGGTCTCTCACCCTGACATCCTCATTTTCGGTGTCATTCCATATTGGCGTAGAAAAAAAAAATTTCGAAAAAAAAATTCAAAAAATTAAAAAAAAAAAAGATAATCAGACTGTAATTCCTTTATATCAAGTCTTTTCCTTTTCTCTCTTCATTCTCTTCTTCTTCTTCTTTCTTCTTCATTTTGGATGGATTGTGGCAGGTAGGGGTGAGCATCGGTCCAAGGTTGACCCCAGACCGACCCTGGACCGGCCCAACCCTGCCGGTCCTGGTCCAGTTCCTAGGGGGACTGGGTCGGTCCTTGGTCTTGGGATCCCTGAACTAGCACTGTGCGGGTTGGTCCTCGGTCCAGATAGTTTAGGGTCGGTCCAACCCGGACCAACCCAGACTATATATATTATATATAATATATCTTAAATATATTATATATTTAATATATTATTTATAATTTTTTTATGTAGAGAACCCAATTGAAATTGTGAAATGCTGTGAAAAATTGACCCAAAAAGAAAAGGTGGGAAACAACTCAACCTCTCACGTGTCCAAAATGGTGTTACACTGTTACTCACGACGTCATTCTCGACAACTTTTCTCTTTAGTCTTTCCTGTACAATCTCAAAGTCTCTCTTTAGTTTTTTCTCATGCCTCTCTCACGCGTCCAAAACCCTCAATCCTCCTCTGGTAGTGGTACTGACAACATCTTCTGATATTCTCTTTTAGTCTTCCTTGTAAAGTCTCTTTAGTCTTCAGAGTTCAGACTCTCCATTTTGCCAAAATCAAAGAAAAAAACTTCACACTCACCCTATTCGGCACTAGCCTCTGGCCTCTCAATGCTCGCACCACTCGTGTCGCTCAATGCTCGCATCACTCATGCCGCTCGACGCTCGCCACTCGAGCATGTGAGTCTTGACTCCAAGGGTAAGTCTGGAGTTTATGGGTTGAAGCGCTCGCCGCTCGTCGTTCGAGCAAGTGAGTCTTGACTCAAAGGGTGAGTCTGGAGATGGGTTGAAGCGCTCGCCGCTCACCGCGCTTGCCGCTCGCTGCTCGCAGCGCTTGCAGCTCGCCGCTTGAGCAGGTGAGTCTTGACTCAAAGGGTGAGTATGGAGTTTATGGGTTGAAGCTGGTTATTTTTAAGTTGATTGTTGGGGTCATCAAGCAGTCGAGCTTCAAATAGTGATCTTAAAGTTCTTACAAGTTGAAAAGGAAATGATCTCTTAAACTGGAGGATATGCTTGAGGAATTAGTTGTTTCCAGTTTATCCATCCTGCACTAAGTCTGGAATTAAAGAAGAAATCGGGCAGATAACGAGAAACACAAATGCATGCTTCTGATTTTTTTTTTTTGGGCTAACCATGCTTGATTGACTTACAAGTTATAAGTAGATAATTTTGTATATTTGAAGTGAATGTCCCTCTCATTTTATCCCCTTCCTCTTGCAGTGGACTTCGTAGAGAAATCAGTTCTGCTGGCATTGGGCGCCCAATACAAGATGTCATACAGACAGATGCTGTAATCAATCCTGGTAATAGTGGGGGACCGCTACTAGACAGTTCAGGAAGTTTAATAGGAATCAACACGGCAATATTATATACTCTCCATCTGGTGCTTCCTCAGGTGTTGGATTTTCAATTCCTGTTGACACTGTGAGTATTTGTTGGACTTTTTTTGTATCCTTCAAGGCCTTTGCAGTATGCATTCCGTAGTTGAAGTAAATACTGGCATAATTCAATTCTCATAGCATAATTCAATTCTCATTTGCTTTATGAGTAAGTTATTGATACAAATTTATTGATGCATCTTGTCTCCAAAATTGTATGCTTCAAAAGAGTGTGTTTTATTGTGCTTGTCTATTGAATTAATCTAGATTTTTGTCGGTTCTTTCCCACACACCAAGGCTGTCAATTGAGTTGCTTCACTAGCTTTGTGATTTTGTTTGATTTTCAAACTTGTATAGTTGCTGAATTAGCTGACTTAGTTGAGATTTCCGTTCCCCTTCAGGTGAACTTGATGAATTTAGCTAACATGTCAATTGAAGTGGATGGATGTTACGAGATCAGTCCCATGATGGAATCGCCTGGCCATGAATGTGAAGAAGACTTAAAAGAGTCGAGCAAGGTACCCAATAATCATCCTTTTCTTTGTAAGAAGCAAAAAATAGATAAATCCAAATCCATTGCGTGGGATAATTTTTCGAAAGTCAAAGATGAGAAGACCCCAAAAGCATGTTTGGTTAAGTACATTCATTGTGGGAAGGAGTACTCATACACTGTTAATAATGGTACTTCAACAATGTTGAAGCACTTGAAAAGGTGCAACAAGTATCCTCCCAATATAGATAAAAGGCAAAAATTGTTGCACCACGTGATGCAAATGTGCTTGGCAAGGTAGGGGGAGATACTGGTGTTGGTATCGATAGTGGTAATGTCTTAACAATATGGAAATTTGATCAAGACAGATCTAGGTGCATGCTTGCTCGGATGATCATTGTCGATGAACAACCATTTTCTACGGTTGAACGTGTTGGGTTTCGTGATTTTGTTAATGAGATACAACCTCTCTTCACACATTTGTCACGATTTACAGTGGCTAGGGATTGCACTAAGTTGTACATGAGTGAAAGAAGTTGTTTGAAGACTTTCTTTGGTAAGCTTAGGTTAAGGATTGCACTAACGATTGATACTTGGACTTCCATTGAAAATCTGAACTATTTATGTCTTACTGCACATTTTATTGATGAAGACTGGAAATTGCATAAAAGGATCATCAATTTTGTGATGATGCATAGTCACAAGGGTAGGGAGACTGGGAAAATAGTTGAAAAATGCATTTATGAATGGGGAATAGAAAAAAACGTGTCTACAATCACAGTGGATAATGCTGGTGCGAATGATATTGCCATTGATTATTTGAAAGATAAATTTTCAAGAGATGGGTCATTGGTCTTAGCTGGTGAGGCTTTACACATGAGATACATTGCTCATATATTGAACTTGATTGTAAAAGATGACTTGTTTGAGATACGTGATTCTATTGCACATATCCGAAACATTGTCAGATATGTAAGGAGTTCTCCCATGAGAGCTAAAGCATTCCAATCTTCCATTGAGGCTGAAAGAATCACTTACAAGGGTTCGGTTTGTCTAGATGTTGCCACTAGATGGAACTCCACTTATCTCATGTTAGACACAGCCATAAAGTTCAAAAAAGCTTTTGAAATGATGGTAGAAGATAATTTGTCTTTCGAAACTGAGCTTAACAATGATTCTCCTAAAAATGAAAATTGGGAAAATGCCATTGTTCTTTCCAAATTTCTGAAACAGTTTTATGATGCTACCAATCAAATGTTAGGGAGTTTATATACTACTTCAAATGATTATTTTGAGGGGATAGCTTTTTTGTACAAGTATTTGAAAGATGCAAGTAATGCTTTGGATCCTAAGCTTAGAGCTATGGGTATGAAGATGAAGCAGAAGTTTGATAAATATTATGAGAGTTTGGATAAAGTAAACATGATGGTTTTGATTGCGGTGGCATTAGATCCTACAAAAAAGTTGCATTATGTGAAGTATTGTTATGAGCAAATTTATGAGGATGAAGCAAAAATTGATGAGATGTATGATAAGGTGAAGTACATATTGGAGTGTTTGTATGCATTTTATGAGCAATCTTTTCTTGGTCATGGTCATCGATCTTTGGATGGTCAAAGTATGACTGTTGGTAGTAGCAGTGCTTCCAATACCGATGGAAATGATGGAAGTGATGAGGTTAACATCAAAGTTTGGTGAAAAAAATTTTTCCATCAAAAGAAAAGGGGGCGTGATGACAACAAATCGGAGCTTGAACGGTATCTTGAAGAGGAATCTAAAGATATTCTTGATCTTGACATTTTTGATGTGGTGGAAGAGTACTGGTTCGAAATATAAAATCTTATCTTTGATAGCTTGGGATGTTTTGTATATTTCTGTTACTACCGTTGCTTCAGAGTCAGCTTTTAGTACTTCGAGCCGCGTGCTTGATAGTTTTCGAAGTTTGTTGACTCTCAAAGTAGTGGAAGCTTTAATTTGTACTCAAGACTAGTTGAGAGCTACTCGCATGCCTATTAATGTTGAAGAGTGCATTGAAAATGCCGAAAAATTTGAATTGGGTAAGCTTAAATTATGCATATTTCTTTTTACTTGTTAATTTTTTTGTATATCTAATAAACGAATTCCTTTTCTTAGATATGGATTGTCTTATCGAGGAGATTACCATCAATAAATAGAGCTTGCACATTGAAGTTGAATGGCTATAAATGGTGAGATGTTCTATCAATAGCACTAATAGTAATTTCAATTTAAAAATTTTGTCAAGTATTAATTATGTGAGTCGTTTGTTTTTTTTCCAAGTGTTCAGAAGTTGAAGTGAATTAACAAGATGTGAAGTTGTATATTCATGGTTTATATTAAGTATTTTGAATTTTTATGGTTTAATTGTATTTCACTAGTAAGTTTCAGCTGCACTTTACTTTTGAGTTTGTGTGAAATGGTAGAAGTTTTTGAATAGTAGTATTGCAGTTGCTACAATGATTTGCTAGTCAAGTGGTGTGAAGCTCATTTTTTGGTTGATTGGACTCTCCTCGATCGAATGTAGGAAAAAATTTTTGCATATGGCGTTACTAGTATTATTTACAGATCATTACAGGAACTTCTCATCTTGTTCCATATCTCTATGAGCTGTCTTAATCATTTTTATGGTTTTTTACTTTTAGCAAGTGTGAAATTTCTATTATTGCCTTATCTTAAATTTGTTAAATATGTAATGGTGTTTATAGTTTGGTTGCACAGCGCCGCATTGTCGATAATATGTAATTTGAAATAGTAGGTTTTCCTTTTCAAGGGGTACAAAAAATAAAACAAAAAAATTACCGATTGGTCCCGGGTTGACCCTAGAACCGGACCCAACCCATTAGGTCGGTCCGGTCCTTGGTTTGAGGCTCAATAGGGTCGGTCATCAGTCCAAGAAATTGAGAACCAACACTGTATGGGTTGGTCCTAGGGTTAGGGGGTGGACCAACCCAACTCGGATCATGCTCACCCCTAGTTGCAGTGCAAGAGGAAAATCGGCTCGACTTCCTACGATTTTTCGACAAGTTCATCCTCGAGGCAAGTAGATTTTAATTCCTCAACTTCGCGTTCGTCTTTTCGCCCGAGATAAATGGTTTTTGGTCTTTTATGATGGGTTTTGGGTCTCGAGTTGAAAAGTTCGGAAATTCTTTGACTTTTTGGTTTCCTGAGGACGTACGGGTGTCGGGATATCATGTGATGGTGACAGATGATTGAAAACGAGCTTGGATGGCTTGAACAAGACATGTTAAGGTTATGTGTAAGTTGGATGATGAAATTTTTCCTATGTTCTTTTGATTTTCTAGTCGTTTTTGTTGTTGTTCAAGTGTTGGGATGACACGTGGTGAGTTTGAATGGTTGCAAGGGGTTGATAAGGGCAGCCGTGGTTTGCATTGAGCCAAACCGCTTAACGGCGCATGGTGGCCGCGGAATAGAAAGTAGCGCGGGGGTGGCTCACGGTGCGGGATGAAGGTGTGAGGAACGCCTAAGTCATAGGCCGACGTTGGTGGTGACCAAGCCCATGGATGGCGACGACGTGGTCTCGCGTCAGCTGAATCGTGTGATGAAGGATAGTTTATATGAGATGGTGATTTTGTGAACGATGTTGTTATATTGCTTGCGCTTTGGATAGTATCGTTGGTGTCTCGGTTGGTTTAATATGCCCTATATGTGGATTGTTATTCATATGCTTATGTTGGAATCATTTGTACTCATCATATCATAATTGTGTGATAATAAATAGTGAGGATCGTCAAACGAGGGATCCCTGACGATGCCTTATGTGCATTGCTTCATGTGTATCATATGAAAATGGATGGTGAGGACCATCAGTTTGCGCGCTGATGATGCCCCGCGGGAGTATTGGGATGCCCAAGTATGAAAGGCTTGAATGCCATCGGTTTGTGCGACGACGATGCCTCGGAGTGAGATGCCTGTGGTTGGTATAACATGGAAGTTCGATCTGCGCGCTGGAAGTTACCTGCACGGGTCGATCTACGCGCCGATGTAACCGTGGTACAGGGGTAGATATTTGATGAGAGAACTGGAATAATAACTAGCATACAACATGCATTGCGCCCATTTATTGCATTTGCATCATTCCTCTCATAAATGATGTTTACATCTTGCGGTGATTTGATGATTCGTGTTGTCGATTTTTTTAGATATCTATTTGCTAAGATTTATGCTTACTTCCGTGGTTATTTATCTTTTCAGATTAGTAGTTATGCCATCCGTTCCTCCCGCTACCTATAGTGCTCGTTATGGAGCCCCTGATGATTTTACGTTCCATTGGGAGGATGTGACCTTTCTTGAGTTTCTGAACGTTGTGTTTGTGAGGTTTGTGTCCATGCTCTGGGTTGACATAGGCTTTGTAAATTCATACCGTTTCGTTGCGTTGTATTTCTGATACCAAAGACAGTTTTGGGAACCATTTCCATTTCTGGATATTGACTCAGACTCAGGGTCGAACAGCAATCCTGATATGGAGAAGTAGTTGGGCGACTAGATGGACGACTTTTTGAGGTAGCACAACCTGAATGACGGACCTTTTTGGATAGGGTCGTATAGTTGTTAGAGCAGGGGAGCATTTGGGTGCGATTGTATAGGTGGAGTAGTGTACCTAATCTCTCAGGGGCGACTTATCTTTTGAATTGTATATTTGTACAGTTAGTTCGCCTGTACCCTGACTCTAACTTTGTGTGTGTATGTGTGTGCATATATATATAGGGTATTTACCAGCATGCCTTTGTGTATATTTCTCAGTAAAAGATACTTTACATTCTTGCTTCATAAATATTAATAGCTTTAGTATGCGTATATGAATTATTAGACCCTTTGTCATTAGTGGTGACCGCTTGGGACGTCACACTCACTCCAGCCCTCACATGATCACGGAAACTGCAGATTTTTTCATCAGTTGGTTTTTGCTTGCATGTAATGGTCTTTAGCTTGAGTTTTGTCAATCAATTTCGCTTTAATTGGCTCGAATCTCTGCCCTCCCTTGCTTTGCACATTTCCTCTCCTCCTTGGAGCTGGTGAGATGTCCTTTTGTTGCTGTTCACGCCTACTATTGCAACTTGAGAAGTCCAGTCGCCCGGTCCACCTCCAGCCGGTTATGGCTAAGGTGATATTTCTCCAATTCCAATTCAATGCTTAGTTCAATCTCTGTAGTTCA
The DNA here is from genome assembly GCA_031216185.1 of Syzygium aqueum. NCBI lineage: Eukaryota > Viridiplantae > Streptophyta > Magnoliopsida > Myrtales > Myrtaceae > Syzygium > Syzygium aqueum. The sequence goes on from CM062239.1 coordinate 6,878,181, forward strand.
TTTCAGACTAGATAGTTGGAGGTCTAAGGAGCCCAATTATGTGGGGGAAATGAGTGAACGAGTGGACGTCTATGGGTCGAGGACCGGTGGGGAGAAATGTTCATCTCGGGTAAAGTAGGGGCAGACTTCGCATTCACGTAGAAATGCGAGAGTCCCTTTTTGAAGGACCAAAAGTACTTTTTCTTTGTGCAAGTCCTCTGGTGCAGGGATTGGGCGACACATTATCGAAGAAATAGATAATTTGAAAACTAAGCTAAGAACAAGCAACCGAACCATACCCCTTTTGGAAATAGACTGAAAGACGCTTGTTGTGATATCTGGTTTGTAATTGTCTTGGTTCTTTTGAGCCTTGAACTAAGAAGGAGAAGCCTGGACAAAAGAAGCCTCTGAGAGCATGGACGAATCCGGGTGTGCCGACGGGTCTCATGCTTCTGTCTATCAAAATATATTCTGTTGGGCCCTACTTATTATAACATCCCCAGATGCAAATTGCAGTAGCAACCTTAGTGGAAAAAAAAAAAGCAAGTTGGCGAAATGACGAGGTTTTCAGTTAGGGGTCGAATTTTAACATCATCGGCGAGGTCAAAGATCCTACAACTACATCATGTCTAATTTATCTGGCCTTCCGAGCACAAAGAGGGAGGGTGAACAAAGATGTAGTTAATGCACCCGAAGTGCTCTATGATTAGTTTATTGGTTGTACCTATTGTTGGGTTTCGTGTCTTCATTTCTAGCCAAACTTAGCAAGAACCGACCCAAATCTAATCCCTCATGATGCAACTGATCATCAAGGGAAAAGGTTCATAAGAAATAGGAAAAAAACACAAGTGCAACCGTGAGGCAAACAATACCATGAACTGATCTGTTATGAATTCCAACAAACTTCATCATCACCTATTACACAAAAAAGAAGACCAAAACCCATTTGCAACTCGGTAATTAGATGGAGCTTTCGGATTCACGTGAAGGCAAAGAGGTGACACTAGGTAGCTTACCACAATCATATTCGCTTATACTATTTACTACTCTAGCCAAGAGGAGCTTATAGAATACATCTCTTAGGAACTTCATTAATCGATTAGACCCATCTTGTTGCACCCATCCCGACAAGTACGATGCTGTTACCAGTGTCGCTGCCCTCAATCTCCTCTCCTTTGCATACCTCTCCATAGCAAATCCGATATCTTGGGTCACAAGTTTGCCGTGCTTGGAGATCGAGTCCCCGAAGTGCCTACCCAATACCACCGCATCCTCAAGCGCCGAACATCCACCTTGGCTCATGTCGGGAGTCATCGGGTGCATAGCGTCTCCAGCCACTGTGACATTTGATCGGGCTAGGTTTCCGAACAGGATGTTCCAAGGATATCGGAACATCAGCGGGGTCCATATCAAACTCGAAAGATCGGAGTGCTTGACGACATCAAGGAACATGGATGGGAAGTCCTTTGCCAAATTTTCGATCACCTCTCTTTGGATCATTTCTGGATCTGCTCCTTTCTCCATACCTTTTGAATTGAAACATTAGGATCAACGAGAATTAGTAAGCTATTATTAAAGGAGCCATCATAGTTCAGTGAAAGTTAGGGATCTGAAAAAAATTGGAGATATTGATTAAAAATATATGTCAAGATCGGCTTTAATTAGTCAATGTTTATCGCATATGCATTCATCTCCTAATTTATGAATTAATTCATCATAACTATTTCTTTCTTTTCCACTAAAACCAATCTGGCTACTTTTCTATTTAGTATATTAAGAAAAAAGCGACTCATTCGAGATTATTAAAAGACAAAATCCAGAACGATCGAACGGAAGAAAATATGTAATATATATGGTACCTTTAGGAGGACACGTTGCCCCGCAGAACCAGTACACTTCCTTATCATTGAGAGTAACAAAACCTGCCCTCTTCCCCACATCTACAAATTGATGAATCCCGTGGCTTTGGTCATAACCGTGACCCTTTGGGAACACGGACAACCCACGCACTCCCGACCGGCCTGAATAAACTGGCGGGCGAAGTCCAAGCCAACGAGCCACGATAGAATGCACACCGTCACATCCTATAACAACCTACACGTATAACAATTACTAATTACGGTGCGGATAAATTAAAGTTGATAAGTCACCTCATCTTATTTCAATTCAAAAGAAGGTACTCGAGAATTGTAGGGACCTTAGACTTTATGATGGACCCATCATCAAGCGTGACAATACAAATGGGCGAGCCTTGTTCTACTTGGGTTTCGATGGAAGTTATCTTGGAAGAGAATCGAATGCTATTTGGAGGAAGCTCCTCTGCCAGAACTTCCAACAAGACTTTTCGGTGAACCGCTCTTGGTTGGGTTCCATTCCTGCCCAATGCAGAAGGCATGGTTTTCTATCCTTAGCGTATGAAAACACATATCTAAAATAAACGATTGTTGCAAAAAACAAATTTGTCGAACTATATGATAAATAGAATAAGAAAATAAATCGGATCTCGAATTTACGTGAATTAGTCGATGGGACCTACTCTACACGGAGAGCACAATATCCACTATAAATCAAGTGAAACAACGGAGATGACAATCACATTCAAATCACTTGAACATAGTCAAGATTTTCCCGGCTCCCCACACACAGTGATTAACCTAATAATTTCTTGTGAAATAACTTTTCAGTCTCACAAAGTTATTTACAAATCTTAATACAAGATTTATTGGCTTGAACACTAAGAGCACCTCTTGAACACCAAAAGCTCTTCCTGAATGCTCTTTGCAAAGAAGACCCATTTCTTATATAGAAAAGAGTTGATCCAAAATTGAAAATCTCTTGTTTTAAATCTACTTAAATTAGGAAATCTACTTCAATCAAGTTTCCTTTATAAACTTCAAACCCGAGACACACTTTCAACAACATAATCCGATAAACTTGTCCAATTCTATCTAATAAAAGGAGTATTAATTAGTCAAACTTATTTGAGTAGATGAGCTGTAACAATAGGGGTTGTTTGTCCCATTGATGGTATATTTCTAACCGTCATTTATAACATTTTGTGCAAATTTAAACATATAGTAGAAGATTACAAGAAATTAATTGATCTATAACATTAAACAGTAAATTAAGGAAAAAAGGTAGGTAGAAAATATGAGAGGAAATTGGAGATTCACCGGTTATTGCAAGGATAATGCACTTCTTGAATTGATTTAGTCTGGACATCGGTTATGTATCCCCTAAACACAAGTACAAAAATATCAGAATATTAATAAGTAAAATTATTATTTCTCATCACTGAGAAATTGTCGGACAGATTCAAGGTCAAGCATCCTGGATCTTTAATTATTAAATAACGGATTTAAGATATTCTCGAAACCATAAATCAATTTAACAAAGTGCAAAACCAATGTAGAGCTTATCTTTCTACTCAGTATATCTTTGCTTGAATAGCCCATTGTTCTTTCTCACTGACAGAGCACTTTCTCCCTTCATTTGATGAATATCAAGGTAATAATTTATATTATTCTGAAATTGAATCCCATTAGCAACTTCAATAGGTAAATTTCACTAAGTCATTGGACTTAGGTCCATTTTACGACCAGCCACTGTATTTTCATCATCCATCAAGAATGGTTTTAAATCGAAAAGGAACAAAGCGAAGGGTCGGCTTCCCCTCAAATTTGAGTGGTGCCATCTTTAATTGGTTTCTTCTGCTTCGAGAAATCAAACAATCAAATTTAGAAAGCCTGAAATCACTCATTTAACTCTCGATCTGTACATGATTGTTGAAGTAAAGATTGGATCGGGTTTTAATACTTCGAAATGATTCAACATCACACAATAATCAGACATCTGTGTTCCTGTACAAAGAGCGAATAAGGACCTTACCTTTCGAAAGGAGCATAAAGGGCTGCGAGCTTGTCCGAAACCCCGAGCGTGTCAAGTGCGACCCACGCATTAGGGAAGAGACCGAGAGCTGCGCCGGTCACTCGTAGCTCCTTCGATCTCTCAAGGACGAGGGCTTGGACACCGACCTTCTTAAGGGCCACTGCTGTTGCCAGCCCCGCGATGCCGGCACCCACGATCACCACTTCCTCCATATATGGTTATATTCTACTTCGAGCTTGTGAGAGTGTGTGCGTGTTTTTGTTTCGAATTGGGATAAGGAGTCTCTTCTCTTACAGCCGCTACTTATAGAGTGGCAAACTTGTCTTTTGATAGCTACGTAACTGCTTACGTATGCTGCAGAAGCATCACTGAATGAAATTTACAGCTGCAGAATGGACGGCAAAACTTGAGGACTCCTACTTATAGCTACGTACCTGCTTACGTATGCTGCAGAAGCATGACTGAATGAAAATTACAGCTGCAGAGGCATCACTGAATGATAAGCATCGCTGATTGAACGCAACAGGAACTATTTTTAGGAAGGAGCAAAACTTGAGGACCGCCAGTTAAAATTAGGGGTAACCAAAACAGACTAGTCAAATTAAAAATTGCTCGAACTAGATCAAATCAGTCGGTTTTAGGCGACTTTTGGAGACGCCGGTTTGATTTCCAATTTCAATTATTTGGAACCGATAATTTTCTGTCCGATTCGTGGTTCCAAGGGAAACCGCATCGGACCGATTATTTTTTTATTTTTCATTTATTTTGAACTGTCCTAGAGCATGTAATAGGTAACAAACAAAAGTATGATATGCTCAGTGATGGAAGGCTTTGGAAGAAAGAAAAGGAGAAGCCCTGGAGAGAGGATGCGAGAGAGTAATCGAACTTTTGACTGAGTTCTGGGTTAGAGAACAGAGCTAGTGTTTGAGGCTGATGCTTTTGAAGTCTGGAAGAAAATCTGCACGGGTTAGACGTGGTATAATGTCTTGTTTAGGTGCAGGCCACTTTCGTTTTTGTCGTCTTGTGATGTTGAAGCAAGCTGGCAACGTCCTTCAGACATTGGACTTACGTACAGGCCACCAAGCTTCAAGCCGAGAGAGAGAACGGTAATTATTGTGAATCCACCGGTCTATTGGACGGCGTGGGAACAGCCGGTCCAGTCTTTGGACTAGGCGGTCCAGTTCCCGATTTGAAAAACATGAAACTGGTCCTATTGATCTGATTCCCGATTCTTGCATGGGATTAGACCGGGCACAGATCACCCATGGTTAAAATAATCCAGCTACTGACTAGGTTAGCGAGGTCAAGCCTTGCCCAGCCACTAGCAAGGTTGAGCCTCGCTCTAGTAGAAGAAGAAGAGTAAAAAAAAAAGAAAATAATCGTAAAAAATAAAAATGAAGTAAAAAGTTATCCACATTAGCACCGACTGTGCTACATAGGACGATAGGCATCCATGATTGTGCCACAAAGGATGGCATGCGTCAACGTCAATGATTTCTAGCAAAAATAAGCTGAAAGGACTACGTTGGCATATCTTCAAAATGTTTAAGACTGAATTTGCCAAATTAAAATATTTATGACTGAAATGGCATCCTTACAATAGGTTTATGATTTTTTTGATAATTTTCCCATAAAATGTGAAAGGTCTACTCATATTTATTTAGTCACCTCAAACTTTTATAAGTATCACCAACAAAAATGAATCTCAAATTTGTACAAAGTCTTTATTGAGTAAGTGCAATTGAGTTCTAAATCTTATTAAAATGATGCAATCAATTCCCTCCGTTAACTCCATCTAATTTGGTTTATGAAAAGAACTAATATGGTTTTCGAAGACACGTAGTGCCAACCAACTGCCACAACAGAAAAAATTTAAAGAATTTAAAATTTTAAAAAGGGTTTTTACAGCTCATCTTCTTCTTTTGTTGAATGCTTACTTTTCATGCTCCCACCCACCATGAAATCTTAACATGAAAAAAATGAAATTCCGGGTTTGATTTGCCCCAAAATTGATGTCTTGACATGGCTGAGAGCTTGACGAAACTCGAGCAGCCGTGTCCATGGCTTGAAGAAGATGAACAATCCAAGAATTCAATGAAAAAAGAAGATGAACCGTCTAAGAAGTAGATGAATAATAGTTTTTCTTATCTTGTTTTTAATTTTTTAAATATTTTTCTCTTTTTAGCTTTATTTAATTTTAGAGAACTTGTGTTTGTCTGCTTGGTTTAATTTGACGATAGACAACTAGTTTGTTGACTCCAGTGCTTCTTTCCATTGCACCTCGCAAAGAAACATATTTGCTGATTATGCTAATGGAGATTTCTAGCAAGTGGTTGTAAGAAATGGACACATTTGTTCAATTGTTGGGAAATGAAGTGTGATTGTGAATATCTTTGGTGAAGGGCATATTTTTAGTGAAACCAGGCATATTTCAAAATTAAAGAAAAATCTGATCTTGACTAGTAAAATTGACCAAGAATGTTTTGTAACAATTTTTGCACGTGGAGAGTGGAAGATAACCTTAGGGCAAGAGTAGTAGCAAATGAAAAGCGTACGGGTACACTTTACCTTCTCCAAGGAGATAATTTTTGTGATATGGCTACAACTATAGTGGTTACAGATAGTTTGTCTACTTTCTTGCATTATCATTTGGGGCGCCTTGGTGAATTCCAGGTTTGAAAAAAGTTGATTTGAATTTATGTGAGAGAGAGTTGCATTTATGGAAAACAAAAAACAATCAGTTTTCAATTGAATGAGTGACAAAATAAAGGCTAAAAGAAAGAGTTGGTTCATACAAATGTGGTGGGACCGGCTTAAGAACACTTTTATGGTTGGAAAAGATATGTTGTCACTTTCATTAATTAATGCGATAAGGAAGACTTAGATCTATGCTCTTACAAAAAAATTAGAAGTATTTGTGATGTTCAAAATGTGGAAGACAATGGTAGAAAAAGAGGCGAGTTCTCATATTAAAGCTCTAAAGTCTGATAATGGTGGTGAATACATGAACAAGGAATTTGAAGAATACTTGAATCGAGAAGGCATACACAGGTTGAAGACTATTCCTAGAACTCCTCAAGAGAACAGTGTAGCTAAGAGGATAAATGAGACCATTTTGGATCACACGAGATGCATAAGGTTACATGCGGTTCTCCCATTACACTTATGAGCTACTATAGTTAATGCACTTGTTAATTTGATCATCATGAGTATATCTAGAGTGCTGGATAGACGAATAGCATAAGAGTAGTGGTAAGGTAAAAAGGCTAATTATTCATATTTAAAAGTTTTTGGTTGTATCGCATATGTTTTGATTGTCCGGGAGGATAGGAGGAAGCTTAATGCTAAGTCCCATAAGTGCGTTTTTATCGGATATGGTGGTGATGAGTATGGCTATAGGCTTTGGGATTAATGGATTAACAAAGTCATTCGTTGTTGGAATGTGGTATTCCATAAAAAAAAATGTACAAGGATCATTAGACATAGCATGAGACGGTAGTAGAACCAGAATATATTGAGCTAGACACAATGCCCGTAAAGATGGTTCTAGCATATCAGAGTGCACCTAAAGGGGAAACTATTGTGAATGAGCAGGCAATTCAAGAGGAACGCAGTGATCTTGAACAGACTAACGACCATGAAGTACCTGTTTTGAGGAGGTCTACATGTGTGAGAATGCCAAATGTAATTTTTTATCTATAAGCAAATAATGTTTAGAGTTGTGTCTTATATACAAATTCAGGAGAGCTGAAGACTTATGATGAGGCAAAGAAAGATACATCTCACAAACAATAGGAGCATGCTATGAAAGATGAGATGGGCTCATTATTTCAGAGCAAAACTTGGGAGTTAATCAAGTTGCCTACTAATAAAAAGGCTTTGTTAAACAAATGATTGAACAGGATAAAAAAAATGAAGTAGACAATAGTATCAGATGTAAGGAAAAACTTGTGGCCAAGGGTTTTTCTTAAAAAGAAGGGATCGACTTCTCTAAGGTATTTTCACCAGTAGTGAAAATGACATCAATCAAAGTTATGCTGGGTACAGTTGTAGTTGTAGTGGAAGATCTTCATCTCGAGCAGCTAGATATAAAAACAACGTTTTTGCATGGTGACCTAGATGAAGAGTTATACATGGCGCAACACAAAGGTTTTAAGTTCAAAGGTAAGGGGTACATGGTATGTCGCTTGAAGAAAAGCTTGTATGGCTTGAAGCAAGCTCCGTGGCAATGATACTTAAAGTTTAATGATTTCATGCAAGAAAAGAGATTTGCACACTGTGAGGCTGATCATTGTGTTTATTTTTGCAAGTATGGTAATGGTGATATCATGTATCTCTCTTTTTTGTGGAAGAAATGCTAGTGGCTAGCTCTAATATGAAGAGAATCGCAAAAGTGAATAAGATTTTGTTATCACAAAATGTCACACCTCGAACTCCATCGAGCACACGACATCCCTTTAGCTCGGTCGGATGAGTGCAATGTCTCAGGAAACGTCACCGACCCAACAATTCCATCAGAGTTTAATCGCGACAGAAACAATAGTGTAATCCCTGATAATAAAATCGTGGGATAGCAAGGAGAAATAAATTGCCAAACCTACGAACATCATACTATACCTCGATATATACAATATCCATTTACATACCACCAAACAAAATACGCACATCGAACTACTAAACTACAAATCATCGAAAACACAAAAAGATCAGCAGCCTAGGTATACCCTATCTCCCAAAAATGGAACACATCAAAAGGTTTACTTAACCCCCAATTTAGCCCCTACGCCCTCTGGATGGCGTCCACTTTGACTCACTCTCCTCAGAATCCTCATCCAAATCCTCATTAGGTACATGCTCATCCGACGATTCCGAATCAGCCTCAATCTTGATCGGGTTATCCTCATCCCCCGACTCTATAGGGACCTCGATTCGCTCCTCATCATCATCCTCTGGCTCTGCTACTGGTTCATTTGGCTCCTCCGCTTCTGGTTCCTCCTCTAGGGCCTTCTCATATTCATCCCTCTCGGGCTGCTCATCTACTGGGTCCTCCTTTGGCTCCCCACTCGAGTCTATGTCCATTGAGTCGTACCCGACCTGCGACTCCTCTGGAGCTGGATTCGGCTCCGCTACTGTCGTCTCAAGCGCTGTAGGGACGTGCTAATGCCCTGACTGTGCTAGACTAGCCTCCAAACTAGTCATCTCCCAATTAGGAGGGGTATAGCTGACGAATCCCAATCGTCCACCCCATCGAATGGTACATCAAATCCACGGATGGGACCAAACTCGTCCATCCTATCGCGAAACATCCAGGCTATGTAAGAGTGAGCCTGCCAAAAAAGCAGCTCTATGTCTACCCATACTATTAAAGTATGCTTAACCCAGGTCAAATTCTCGTTTACAAGGTACTCTACAACCTCGTGGTCGATGTGCATAGGAATCCTAAAACGCTGTGGCGGTAGCGGCGGAAGGTTCATGGCTCAGGTGGGTGCTATGAAATAGTTTGGTTGATACAACCATGAGACACTTCTCAATAACTTCACAACCTAAGCCCCACCTAAGCTATCGCATATTTCAGACAAGTCCATACACCACATCAAATGACACACAAACAACACCCACACAATCGCACTTACCCGGGCTCTTGTACACGCAATTTGCACGTTAGTCTTTAATGCACAATCACGACATTCAAACTACATATACATTCCAAACCATTCTCATGCTCAAGAACACATGTCGATCACACAACATTTCCGAACTCCGCAATTCACACTTGTTCACACACCACATATCATTTTCATTTAATTTGTCACATCGTACCATCTCATATTCAATCACTTTCCTCAGCTCGCATAAACACGCATCAGGCCTACTGATTGCAACCTGCGTAAATACACCTCAGGTCCGATCCCATTCTCACTTTCTTTCCTCAGCTCGGCCAAATGCAACAGGCCTACATGATCGCAACCCGAGCATAAAACGCCTCAGCCAGATTCCATTCTCACTTTCTTTACTCAGCCTGCGCCAAATGCTATAGGCCTACATGATCATGACCCGAGCATAAAATGCCTCGATTCGATCCCACAGTCGTATCACGACCCGCGTAAACACGCCTCAGGCCGGTTCAATTCCCCGCATAAACACACCTCAGGGATTTAGTGATCACACGAACATTCTCATATGCCATGTTTTATCTATAACCCGCGTAAACACGCCTTAGGGCCTTTTAGTGATCACACGTGCATCGCACGCCTCAAATCTCACACGTGCACATACTTGGGTCTTAAATACGTGCACTCAAGCATGCCCAATCCAATCATTTCAATTCAACCATACATTATACACATACAACCATCACAACTCACATCATTTTCTCAGCAAATCACAGCACAACAATTCATGGCACCGCACGATAATTTCACGCGATTTCTCGCCGAATCAAATCATCCAATCTATGCGCCAAATGTCATTTTTCAGCATTCAAACCAGCAAATTTTAGCCCCTAGTCGGCTTCTAAAAATCCACCAAAACATCTCAATTTCATCATTAAGGCCCGTCAATCAAATCAGCTCCTAAACTACACCAATCCGCGTCTAAACGGGTTCGATAATACCCGATATACTAGGTGAGGGTTAGATTGCCACTTACTTGGAAATCCTATGCAAGATCGACCTATCCGAGGGCGACAAAGCGGCTGGAACGTGGCGGCGACGACCGGCGAGACGGTGATGGCGGTGGCTTTGTCTGGTTCCTCACGGCCAAGGGAGAGAGAGAGTGAGCCGAGAGGGAGGAAGGGGGAAACGGCGGTGGCAGCGTGAGGGTGATGGTATGGCTCGGTGGTGAGATAGCGGTGGCGTGGCGGATGGGCGACCGGACGGCGGTGGCGCGGCCAAAGAGAGAGAGAGGGCGATCGATGAGGGGGTGGGGGAAGGTTGCCGAGAGAGTGAGGGGAGAGAATGAGGAGAGAGAGAGAGAAATTTGGTCTTAAAAACCAATAATTTGACCCCCTTCAAGTGAAATGACCATCTTGCCCCTCTCTCTACTTTTCAATCGACGATCTAGATTCGTTCTTATCCTGAGATCGACGACCACGATCTAATCTTTTCCAAAAATATCTAAAGGCAATTTGGGAATTTCATAAAAATCCAAGGGCAATCTTGTCCAAAAATTGTCATTTCTAAACTTAAGGTGAAATGACCAAAATGCCATTCCCCATTTACACTTGGCCTTAACAAACTCCCAGGGGTAAAATGGTTATTTTCCGTCCTTCATCGAAATTCAGTTTTTTTGAAGGATTCGAACAATTCCAAAGCTGAACATTCCGATAACAACGTCGTCCAAATGCCCTGTCATGACTTCTTAATTTCCAATGCCCAAATTGGTCTCTAATTAATAACTGAATTTTGTATAACGTAACTTGAGAGTGTCTCAGACTAACGGGCGGCTTTTAGGGGAATTTGCATATTCAACCCGTGACTAATATTAAATCAAGTCATGCGCAAGTTCATTCGGATCGTAACGACCTCAGTTGTCATGTAATCGCGAGGATCGATCGCTAGTTCCGACGAACACGATCGTTCAGTATAGGTTCTGGATCGTTCGCCAACTCACCTCGTGGTCAAACGTAATCACCCGTGATCCACTCTTATGACGGTGACAAATCGGCCCATAACTATCTTAAGATCGGCCTATATTGGCTCAAAATGTCACCTCGACAATTTTATGATCGAAGTTGATTCACGATCGAATTTCTTTAGTCGCACAAGTTTAAATCCCTAATTAGCCTTTCCTTAATGGTTAATATCTCAAGAATGATCAGTTCCGGATGAGATCTAACTACAAGTACGTTCATAAAACCATTCATTTCATAAATCCCAAACGGGCAAATTTCAGAATGTCACATGAAATGCTATGAAGGACTTTGGAGAGACCAAAAAAATCTTAGGCATGAAAATCATCAGGGATAAGAACATTAAGAAATTATAGTTGTCGAAGGAACACTATGTTAACAAGGTGTTAAAGAGATTCGATGTGAACACGGCAATATCGATTGTGACTCCTCTAGCAAGTCACTTCAAACTTTATAATGATATGTGTTCGAGTAATCAAGTTTGAAAGATGAGATGGCGATAGTCCCATATGCATTAGTAGTGGAAAGTTTGATGTGTGCCATGGTAAGCACAAGACCAGATATTGCACAAGTAGTAGGGGTTGTGAGTCGATATTTGCAGAACCCAAGCAAAGATCAATAGAATTCACTAAAATAGAAATTAAAATATCTAGCAGGTACATTGAATTACTCCTTTTGTTATGGATGTACACATTTAGAGTTGCAGGGTTATGTGGATGCAGATCACTTAAGTGATTAAGATAAGGGTAAGAGTACCACTGGATATGTCTTTATAGTTTCAACTACAACAGTGAGTTGGGTTTCTCAACTACAGAAAGTAGTGGCTCTATCGACGATAGTATGTAGCGATCACATAAGCCTTTTAGGAAATCATGTGGTTACAAAATTACATGGAGGAGCTACATCAAAAGTAGCTAGTAAGCACACTATGGAGTGATAGTCAGTGCAATGCACTTAGCAGAGAATGCAACTTATCACACAAGGACTAGACATATTAATAGGCGTTATCATTTTATTATGTCAGTATTGAGAGATCATGAGTTAAAGCAGATATGTTTACAATGGTAGTAGACGGAGAGAAGCATACTTTCTATACTACTATCATTGGTATTACTCAGTGTTAATTAATGAGGAGTATTATAGAGGCACAAGTTCCAATTACTAGTTTATGAAGTAGATGGATGCAAAGTTGCTTGGTGCATCATGTGTATTTGTGATGGCTAAAAGGAAGAAAAACATGAGTGTTTGCGACAAAGAGAGAAGAAAAGTGGTTTTTCCTTCGTTGGTAGTGTTCTCAATCTCTTTATGCTCTGATCTTGAGAGAAGATTATTATTATATTCTTACCTTTTTTTGAAATCTAGTGGATTCGCAGAGTGTCTCTTCATAGAAATTTAGCCTAAGTTTCAGTGAATTTCGATAATAAATTTTCTACTGTATTCTTTTGAATCTGCTCTTTTATTTGCATGGATTGTTTGCTTGTTTCCTAGAATCGGTGTGTTATTCCTATCATATATATAGTTATAAGAGACATATGAAAAATTATCAAATCAATTTTAAATTTATTGTATGGATATCAATTTAGTAATAAAATTTTTAATTTTGACAATTTAGTTTTCTAACTGCGTATGAAGTTCCATCGTATTTCTTCTGGTTTTTACCAGAAATCGCTAACATGGCAGTCCAATCAATGTCAATCGTCTTACGTGGCAAACCGGTAATCTGACATGGACAACTTTGCTCAAAATAAGGTTGCTTCAAATAGTTTATTTGAATTTTCCATAGTTTATTTCTCTTTCTTTTTTCTTTTTTTCGTTTACTGTTCATCTTTCTTTTTTCCGTCACTGTTCATCACCATTCATCATCAGTTCAAATCGCTCGCGCAAGATCACCATCTGAACAGTGACATTCAAATCTCACCGGCAAGACAGGATCACCGACCTCGCAGTGAGGACCACCTCCACAGTAGATGGATATCGTTTGCTTTCAACCCCCATCGCAACCTCAACTTCCACCATACACCTCACCTCCGGTACACATTTGTCTTATAGGCAGAAGTAGGAAGGTATGCTTATGTGGGTGTATATAGAAGAGGTGTTTTTTTATAAAAATTGTCATGTATGTCTTTATTTGCTTTAGCATTATACTTAATGAATGCACAATCTGCAATCTAACACCTCGGATCGCACCCTACGAAACCTACTAAGATTGTGTCGAGGATTGATGACCTCATGGTGGATTTTGTCACAATGAGTGATTACTGCTCATCTTAATAAGAGAAAAGGCATTACCCTGTCGGTGGATTTCACGATAATGTTCGGCCCCAATTACCTTATTAAGATGGGAACCTTGAGCCTATAATATATCTTTCCTTAAGGTGTTGAACCTCATTAGTACATCTACGTGTCTATGGGATTGAAAATAAAAATTCGTCAGCCACCCTGAGTATGATTTTTTTCTTTACTTATTAACTTTCAATTGAAATTTTTATTTTTGGAAATTCACGGAAATCAATCGAATGACTTAGGAGATCTAGGTCTATAATTGGACAGTTTGGAAATCGCTCTTGGCAGTGGACCTTCAATATAAATGAAGTTGTTCAAAATAACAAGAAAAAAAAATCTGGAGTTACATTTGGTACGTAAATATTTCAAAATTAATGTCATATCGCAGATTTTTTTTTAGATAAATCCTTCGGAATTATAGGCACTTCTTTGAAAAATAAATCAATGAGAGTTGATATCTCATTTTTGTAGATGAATCGTATAAAGATTTCATCACTTGAATAAATTGTGCAAATTCAATCTTAGACAGGTGTTCTGTCAATGATCGCGTATTGATATCACAAAGGCGCTTTCTCTTATAAGTAAAATCGTGGCAATACACTTGGTCCTTGTAAATAAGAATACCGGGGCAACACATCATTGCCTCCCTTTCATCGTAAGGGATGGCTTCATTGACGGACCCCTTTTTCGTCACATATTAATACTGTCTTTCTTTTTCAGGTTGTGCATGATGATCAATCTTCGCAAAACCCTTCATATATGACCACGCGAAAAAGATAATCCATGAAATGGCGCTACGCTTAAAACTAGCGAGCAAGCCATACACTGTTGGAAAATAGATTCAAAGACACTCGTCATGGTATCTGATTTTTAATTTTCTAGGTTCGTTTCAGCCTTGAACTAAGCTGGAGAAGCTTGGCCAAAAATCTCCGAGAGCATGGATGAGATCGGGTGTGCCGGAGGGTTCGATGGGCTCTCATGCTTTTGTCAATTAAAAGACGCAAATTGCAGAAGTTTAGCGAAGTTTAATGCACCCAAAGGGCTCTTTGATTAGTTTATGTGACCATGTAGAGATAGGTTGTACCTATTGTTGTGTTTCGTGTGTTGATTTTTAGCCAAACTTTGAATGAACTGACCCAAATCGAATCCCTCGTGATTCAACCGATCAAGTGAAAAGGTTCAAAAGAAATAGGAAAAGACAAGTGCAACCGCGAGGCAAACAATACCATGGAACTTTTCTGTTATGAATTGCAATAAACTTCATCACCGTCTGTCAAACAACATAGAAGACCATTATCCATTTGCAACTCCGCTATTAGATGGAGCTTTCGGATTCACATGACGCAAAGAGGAGACATGAGGAAGCTTTCCGCAATCATATCGTGAAATGCTATTTACCATTCTAGCCAAGAGGAGCCTACCGAATACAACATCTCTTAGGAAATTCCTTAATCGACTAGACCCATCTTGTTGCACCCATCCCGACAAGTACGATGCTGTTATCAGGGTCGCCGCCCTCAATCTCCTCTTCTTGCGTACCTCTCTATAGCAAATCCAAGATCTCGGGTCATGAGTTTGCCGTGCTTGGAGATTGAGTCCCCGAGGTGCTGACCCAATACCATCGCATCCTCGAGCACTGAGCATCCACCCTGGCCCATGTCGGGAGTCATCGGGTGCATAGCGTCTCCAGTCACCGTGACGCTTGATCATGCTAGATTTCCGGATAGGATGTCCCAGGGATATCGGAACATCAGCAGGACCCATGTCAAACTTGAAAGATCGGAGCGCTTGACGACATCTTGGTACACGGGCAGGAAGTCCTTGGCCAAATTTTCGATCACCTCCCTTGGTATCATTTCTGGATCTGCTCCTTTTTCCATACCTTTATGAATTGAAACATTAGGGATTAAGGTGGATATGTAAGCTATTAATAAAGTTGCAATCATAGTTCAGTGAAAGTTAGGAATCTGATAAAAAAAGGGAGATGTCGATGGGAAATATTTGTAAAGAGTCGGCTTTAATTAGTCAATGTTTATCACATCTACATTCATCTCCGAATTTGTCAATTAATTCTTCATAACTATTTCTTTCTTTTCCACTAAAAGCAATCTGGCTACTTTTCTATGTAGAATATCAAGAAAGAAGCGACTCACTCACGATTATTAGTAGATTAAATCCAAAACGATTGAATGGAAGATAAAATGTAACATGCAAGGTAACTTTAGGAGGACTCTTCCCCACGAAGAACCAGTACACTTCCTTATAATTGAGAGTAATAAAACCTACCCTCTCGCCCACGTCTAGAAATTGTTGAATCCTGTGGCTCTGGTCATAGCTGTGTCCCTTCGGGAATATGGACAACCCTCGCACTGCCGACCCGCCTGAATAAACCGGCAGGCGAAGTCCAAGCCAACAGGCCACAAGAAAGTCCACGCCGTCACATCCTATAACGGCCTACACGTACGTAACTTACTAATTACGGTGCGGATAAATTAAAGTCGATAAAAGAAGGTACTCGAGAATTGTAGGGACCTTAGACTTTATGATGGTCCCATCATCAAGTGCGACAATACAAATGGACGAGCCTCGTTCTACTTGGGTTTCGATGGAAGTTATCTTGGAAGAGAATCGAATGCTATTAGGAGGAAGCTCCTCTGCCAGAACTTCCAACAAGACTGTTCGGTGAGCCGCTCTTGGTTGGGCTCCATTCCTGCTCAATGCAAAAGGTATGGTTTTCTATCCTTAGCAGATGAAAACACGTGCACGAAATACACAATTGTTGTAAAAAATAAGTAGTCGAACAATAAGATAAACGAAATAAGAAAATAAATCGGATATCAAATTTATATGGATCGGTCGTTGGGACTTACTTCACACGAAGAGCAGCACAAGATCCACTATAGATCTGGACAGAACCTACTCCCCAACTCATGATGGGTTCATCGGACCAACTCCTATGGCAAGGTCATCCATCCGGAGTATTCTCTATTTCCTCGGCATGGGAATTAATTCGGAAAAAGGGATGGCTTGTTTTCTGGGATTCATTCATTTGGGACCACAGTTTTGCCCCAAGACATAGCTTTCTACTTTGGCTGATGACCCTCAATAGGCTTCCGACCCAAGTCCTCCTCCTATCCTTTCAAAGAATCTCTAAAGGACTTTGCGTTTACTGCCAAGGTAGGCCAGACTCTGTTGATCACCTGTTCTTTGGTTACATTTATATGGGTTCTCTGGCAACTTATTGGGCCACCAAATTTAATCTTTCCTGGCACAATGGGTCCTGGCAACAAACTCTATGCTGGGCGTCCTCTTCCATTGCCAGTAACAGTTTTCCATCACTGCCTTGCTAGGTTTGCACTTGGAGCTCTGTGCCACCTCATTTGGACACAGCGTAACCACTTCCTCTTTAGAAACAGGACTATTTTTCTGCTTGCAATGCAGAACCATATTGCCAAAGCTGTTCGAGACAAGGCTATTTCTCTCAAGCCTATTGCATATACCCCCCGCAATAGAAGAATCCAGGCCAAATAGGACATACCGATTTCTATTTTTTGTAATGTTCTGTAGTTACTTGGTACGTTCCAGCCTTTAGTCCGCTTGTTAGTGGTCCAGCTTGCTCCTTTTAACAGTTGGGCCCTTGCTACTTATAGCGCCTGCTACCTTTAGTCAGCCACAACACCTTTGCACTTATCGCAATACCTATGTTGCGTTAGGTTCAAGGTTTTGTGTTTGGCTTTTCTGTTGTATTTTGTGAATTGAAAAGCATATAACACACTTACCTTACCCAAAAAAAAAAAAAAGATCCACTATAAATCAAGCAATTCAACAGAAATTACAATAATACTCCAGTCACTTAAACACTATCGATGTTTTCCAACTCTCAAAACACAGTGTTTAACCTCGATAATTCCTCGCGAAATAACCTTTCAATCTCACAAAGATATTCACAAATCTTACCAAAAGATTTATTGGTTTGAACGCCAAGAGCTCCTCTTGAATGCTCTTCGCGAAGAAGACCCACTTCTCACATAGAAAAGAATTGGCTCCAAATTTAGAATCCCTTGTAGGAAATCTACTCATATTAGGAAATCTACTTGGATCGAGTTTCCTCAGAGGATTTCAAACTTAAGACATACTTACAATAACATAATCGGATAAAATTGTCCAATTCCATCTTATAAAAGGAGTATTAAATAGTCAAACTTAATTAAGATGAACTGTAAAAATAGGGGTTATTTGACCCATTCATGGTATATTTCTGACGGTCATTTATACCATTTTGTGCAAATTTAAACATACGGCAAAAGATTACAAGAAATTAATTGATCTAAATCGTTAAACAGTAAATTGAGGAAACAGAGTGATGATGAAAAGGTAGGCAGAAAACATGAGAGGAAATTTGAGATTCATCGGCTATTTGGAGGATAACGCACTTCTTGAATCGATTTCGTCTTGATATCGGTCATGTATCCCCTGAATACAAATACAAAAGAAAAAATCAGAACATTAATAAGTAAAATTATTTTTTCTCGTAATTGACCAACTGTCGAATAGATTCACGCAATATAATATGGTGACAGCCACTGAATTTTTTGTTTGTTCAGGCAATGCACTCAATTTTCATGTTTTTTCTCCCGCAAATGATGCATTATAACTACTTTTTGACCGAATTTAATTTGTCGTAAATATAATATGGTGACATATATGCTTTGCCAGAGACGTGGTATAATGCGCATGAAAACAACGGCACCAACACTTGCCATGGCCGACCTCCCCCGCGGCAATGTCGAGGTTGACCTCGCCCAGATCTGGCCATGGCTGGGCAACCTCGCCGTCGACAGCGAGGTCATTGCCCTCGCCATGGCTGGGCAAGTTTGCCCTCGCTGGCCCTAGCCTCTGACCGGTCTGGCGACCGGCCAAGGGAAGAAGGAAAGAAAAAACAAATAGGAAAAGAAATAAAAAAATTTGAAAAAAATTAAGAATTTTTAAGTCAGCGTTGGCCGGATGACCGACGTCCAAGTCAGCGCCCACCGGCCAAAATTAGCCGAATGGACTGAATTAGCACAAATGCAAAATATTTAGTACTGGATTAGCAAAAAAAAACGGTTTAGGACTGAATTGACACGATTGCAATAAGTTTATGACAATTTTGATAATTTTCTTGATTTAAGAAGTTCCCAAAACCTAAAATCAATATTTTTACGCAATGCACTGAATTTTCATGTTTTTTCTCCTGCAAATGATGCATTATAATTACTTTTTGACCGATTTTTAATCCATCGTAAATATAATATGGTGACAGAGACGTGGTATAATGCGCACGAAAACAACGGCACCAGCACTTGTCATTGAATGTGGTACAAATTGCCAAACAAGTGACCACGTCCTAGTATGTTCGATGGAAAGTTTTGTTGAGTCATTGGAACGTACACCATTTGCAAAGAATTAGTTGAGCCGGCAAGGGCTGAGGCACCCGACCAATTCTGGCGAGTGCGTCGCAGCCCTTGCTAGATTTGGGTGAGGGGCCGCTAGCCCTTGCTATGGTCATCGAGGGCATTGCGGACCTTGCCGCAAGGGTCGCCGGCCACATTCATAAAAAAAGAAAAGAAAAGAACAGAAAAAGGAAAAGGAAAAAATAAAAAAATTAATAAAATTACGTTGGCTATGTCACATAAGACGATCGGTATCCACATCAGCGATTTCAAGCTAAAATTAGCCATAAAAACTATATTGACAAATCGTCAAAAGATTTAAAATTAAATCGGTTAAATTGAAAGGTTTAGATTTCTCAAACTGGACATGATTGTTGAAGTAAACATTGGATTAGGTTTTTAATTGTTCAGCAAAC
Organism: Syzygium aqueum; assembly: GCA_031216185.1. Classification (NCBI taxonomy): domain Eukaryota; kingdom Viridiplantae; phylum Streptophyta; class Magnoliopsida; order Myrtales; family Myrtaceae; genus Syzygium; species Syzygium aqueum. The sequence continues at coordinate 6,897,809 of CM062239.1, forward strand.
AAGGACCTTACCCATCAAAAGGAGCATAAAGGGCTCCAAGCTTGGCCGAAACCCCGAGTGCATTGAGCGCGACCCACGCAATAGGGTAGAGACCAGGAGCTGTGCCGATCACCTTCAGCTCCTTTGATTTCTCAAGGATGAGGCCTCGAACAACGACCTTCTTAAGGGCCACTGCTGTTGCCAGTCTTGCCACCCCCGCAATGCGGGCGCCCACTATCACCACCTCCTCCATGTAGGATCGGCTTCTACTTCAAGCTTGCACGTGCGCGCGCGCGTTTTTGTTTAGAATTGGGATAAGGAGTCTCCTATCTTATGGTCGCTACTTATCGAGTGCCAAACTTATTGTCTTTCGATAGCTCCGTACGTGCTTGCGTATACTACCGAAGCATCATTGAACGAAACTTACAGCTGCAGGTGCAGAATGGAGTGGAGCAATGGTTGAACTCGACATGACCCATCTTTAGGAAGGAGCCAAACTTGAGGACCGCTCGTGAATATAAACTGATTTTCTAGTGTCGGTTCCTTTTTTATATTTTTGAAAAAAACGTTCTTGCTTCGTGTAAATTAAAATTTTCAAAGGGAATAAAGATTTTTACAAATTCGTTTGGTTTTCCGAATTTAATGAGCATCTTCTAATTCATTTGGTAAATTCGTAATGATGGATTAGTTTTGTATACATGGCGCATATCCAATGATACATTGGATGGTTAGAAGAGAACATTTTTTGCTTCTGGAGTTGGAAGATCGGCAAAGGGGAACTCCAATCCAAACTCAATTTACACTGCAAAAAAAGGGATTTAGCCACGAATAATTTTTCGTTGCTAATTTGTGACAGAATTATCGATGAATTTTTTCTTCGTTGTAAATTAGTGATGAATATTTTTTCGTTGCAAATTTGCGACGGGAAAAAAATGCATGGCAAATTTGTGACGGAAAAAAAATCCATCGCAAATTAGCGACGGATTTTGCCACGAAAAAAATTCGTGGCAAATTTGTGACGGAATTAGCGACGAATTTTTTTTCCGCTGCAAATTTGCAACGGAAAAATATGTCGCTAATTTGCGATGAAATTTGCCACAAAGAAAAATTAGTTGCAAATTTGCAACGGAATTAGCCACGAAATTTTTTTCCGTTGCTAATTTGCAATTGAAAAAAATTTCGTCGCAAAATTTGCGACGAAATTTGCCAAAAAAAAAATTCTTCTTTAATTTGCGACGGAAAAAAATCCGTTGTTAATTTGCAATGGATTTTTCAACGAATAGATTTTTCGTCGCTAATTTTGCGACGCAATTTGCAACGAAAAATTAATTCGTTGCTAATTCATTTATTCTCCGCCTTCGTACTTATAATATACCCCTACTCCCAATTTTTCTCTCTCTCTATGCTCATATCCATGTTTGTTGTTCTCCCTGCGTGTCTCTCTTCCATTTCTCTCGATAAACCTCTCTACGCGTGCACAAGTTAGTCTCGGTAAAGCTTTTCAGCTGGTAAGTGACGTGGCTAAATTCGTCACAAAACTATTCATAGCTAGAGTTGACATTTTTTTATTTTATTGAATTTTTTTTAACTTTGTCGCCGGTTGCCGGCCATGGGCGAGGCAGAGCGGCCTCCCCATGGCTGCCGCCACTGGACCTCGCCGTCGCGGCGAGGTCGAGTGGCGGCCATGGTGAGGCCGTGCGGCCTCGCCCATATCTGGGCGAGGTCGAGCGGCCTCACCGGTGGCTACCACTCGACCTCACCACAGATCTGGTGCGGTGAGGTCTGGGCGAGGTCGAGAGGCCTTGCCCTGGCCATCGCTCGACCTCACCGCAGCAAGTCCGACGGCGGCCATAGGTGAGGCCGAGTGGCCATGGCCACCACTCGACCTCGCGGCATCCATGGCGAGGCCACTGCTCGACCTCATCGTCCATATCTGGGCGGCGAGGTCGAGCTACCATGGTTGCCGTTGGACCTCGTGGTGAGGTCGAGCGGCAGCCATGGCTGCTCTGCCTCGCCGAGATCTGTGGAGCGGTGGCCATGGCCGCCGCTCCACAGATCTTGGCGAGGTGACCTCGCCCATGGCCGGTGAGGTCCAACTCGCTGGCCGGTTGCCGGTTTTTGGTCGCCGGATCGACAACCAAAAACAAAAGCCCAGCAAAAAAAAATTTCTGGAAAAAAAAAGTTTATTAAAAAAATTATTTTTGTTTAACAGTTGTCGCGACCCTAAAAAATCTTATTTTTTTTAGGCTAATGGATTATTAAGATTGAACTTAACTCGGGCCCTCCCAAGCCCTACCAATTCGCAACTTAGGGTTTAAGTTCTTAACATGCAATCATTTTCATGCTTGGAGTCGCCACTAATCATTTTACGGTAGGTCGATTAGAAACCTAAATAAAACATAGGGAGATATGTTTTATTCCTACGAACCAGAGATTCTAAGTCCGGGGACTTGATTACGCTAGATCTAGTCTAACGCCCTTTCGGTACCTTTTCATTTCAAAAATATTTTGGCAGGCAGTTTGGATCCATTTTAACCTAATGTCACTAACATGTGAGGTGTTCATGCGGGTGCGCAAACCATCAATTTAACACCCATAAATCAAAGCGGTAAATAAATTGCAAGTTTAGGAGAACAACTTACCCGGGATCCAGCAAGCGTCTGCATTGTTAGCGAAAAATCATACAGACAGTCCTAGTATGATTTCTAATTAACAAAGCATTCACTCAAACTCTTTTTTTTATTTTCACTTTATTTAATGCAATCTAACCTAGATGCAATGACGTGCAATTAATGACATGCGAATTAATGTAACCTGGCATGCAAACTATATGACATGCGACGACGTGACATAATTCTAATGACGGATGCAATGATATATTTTTGGTATTTTTCTTTATGAAATTCGGAATGAAAAACGTGCCTAATTTAACATGCAACCTAATGAGTTCTATTTTTGGTATTTTCTGTTTAAAATTCGAAATTTAAAAATACCTAAATTAACATGCAATATATGATGACATAATCTACCCTAGAATGATTTCTTTTTGGGATTTTTTATGCAAAATTCGGAATTATAAAATAACGTGAATAATCCATTAGGACTTGAAATAATACCTAATTTAAATTAGGAAACTTGCCACGTTACGTCCTAATTTAAATTAGATATTTATCTTATCCTTCGGGATATATTCAAAACAACCTAGACATGCAAAAATTCTAATTTAAATCAAAACAGAAAATATTTTTGGGTTTTCTTTTTATTTGAAAAGGGAAACAATTTAAAACGAGGATAACAATCGATTCAAATCAACCACGCGATCCGCCATATTCGTTTCAAACTCGGATTAGGCACAGGAATCAAATTATCGGTCATATCTAAAGGGTTATAGATATTAACGGATAATTGATGATTCAAATTTGGGAAGCAAATTAAAATCATTATCGTATTCAAATAGTTATGAATAGGATAATGATTCTCCGTACCGACGCGTATCGGACTTTAGGGTTAAAGTCGGATAGTCGTCCCGATACGTTGCTAAATTAGGAAACGATTCCTAATTTGAATATTTCAAATATCGCGGGCATCAAATATTATCCTAAACATATCTAATTATGCGCAAGATATTCATGCAATATTCAAAACACTCCAAATTAGGAAATTGAAATATTCTGAAAATTTACCGGATAATCTTACCTAATTTGAAGATAATTCCAAATTTTGAACTTGGATCGGGATTGGCTTGCGAATCGGGATCGCGAGGCACGGCACCGGCGGGACTCACGGCAACACGGCGGGCTCGGCTGCTGTTCCGGCGACAGCAGCGGCGGAGGACGTACGGGGACGTCGGCGTCTACTCCAGAACAGCAACGGCAGCAGCTTCAACGGCGGGCAGCAGCACGGGCGGCGACGGGTCGGCGTGGAGGTGCGGCAGCTCTAGCGGACTCAGCAGGCGGCTGCTTTGGTGGCTGAGGACGTCGGCACCGAGGCTGCTCCGTCGAGAGCAACAGGGATCGACGACGGCGTGGAGCGGCTGTCAGCGACTCGGGGGAAAGCAGAACAGCAGCGGCGACGGTCTCCGGCAAGGGGCAGGGGCGGCGTCACTGCTGCTTCTCCGGCGGGAGGCACAGCGTCCGGCTGCTGTGGAAGTCCGGCGGAGCAGCGGCCTTGGCGCGGCAGAGTGGCTCCGGCACGCGGCGGGACGGGCTGAGGCGAGCAACGGCAGAGGCGGTGATTGGCGGTGAGGCGTGGCGTGGCTCACGGCAGCAGTGGCGGTGGCAACGGCGGTCCGGCGTCAGGCGTGGGGCTTGGCAGGCGACGGCAGGCGGCTGCACACGGCGGCGTGAGACTCAGCGGGTTATGGCCGGCGCGACTGTCTTCCGGCACGGCGGCAGTGGCGCACGCGAAGGAGGGGCGCGGCGGTGGCTGCACTTCTCTCTCTCTCCTTCCTTCACTTTCCTCACGTGCTCTCAAAAATCCTGATATCAAAAATTCTGACGTGTCCCCCCACAATTTGACCTAATGTGATGTTTTTATAAGCTAATCCTAGGTCAAATTAAATGGGCTCTAATCCTAGTGGGCTTAGGCTAGGGCTTAGGCTTAATGGGCTGATTTAATTAATTAAAATGATGGGCTGAATTAACCTAAGTTTTAATTAATTAAGCCAAACACATCAAATTGAGCCCAAATTAAATCAATTGAGCCCGTGTAACGTGAAATTCTCGGCCCTAACATTCCCGAGCGAACCGAGTCTCGTCCGATAAAATTTACGTTCGTTGCCATCGCCAATTTGATGCAAATGTAATTAAATTAAAAATGAACCTAAACTATATGTTATGCAAAAATCAAATATTTTTGTTTAGGGGTTAAAATTAATCCCTAATTTTCTATGCAAATTTAAACTAAATGCTCGGTGAAATTTAGGTGTCAACAGCTGCCCCTCTTTGAAGGTGAGCTCGCAGAGGTTGCATTCAAAGATTAAATGATACCTAAATTTCAACCATGTAAAATGCAATGAATGTTATTTTTGTCGGGATTATGAGTCCCATTTTGAATGCAATAAGAAATGATGCATGCTGACATGAAAAGAAAACATACCTGGAATTACTTACCTGACTGGTGCGAGATAATGCAATTCGAGGCACAACTCTGACTGGAATATCGTTTGGCAAATGTCTGGGCTCGGTCCCATAGGTATTGCCTGATAAACTGTTGATGAGTGTCGGTGATCTGCAGTTAAGTCAAAACACACAAACACGAAGAAAACTCAACGTATCCGATCATCACCTGGATTCGTGAGATAAAAAAAGTGTAAAAACGTTCCGACCTTTACAAACCACTTATACATCGCCATAGGTATTTGTAAAGATTTGGCCGCTGCGCCTATACATCGCCATAGGTGCGTCACGGGGGAACTAGAGGATATTCCGACCCTTATGAGATACCTATACATCGCCATAGGTACTTATAAGGATTTGGCCGCGTCACTTATACATCGCCATAAGTGAGACACGGGGGAAAACCTGGGGGTTGAGGGAATATTCCGACCTTTATGAACCACCTATACATCGCCATAGGTATCCATAAAGATTTGGCCGCTCCACCTATACATCGCCATAGGTGAGTTGCGGGGGAATATCCGGGGGAGAGAGTATTCCGACCTTTATAAGATACCTATACATCGCCATAGGCACTTATAAAGATTTGGCCGCCGTACCTATACATCGCCATAGGTATACCGCGGGGGAATACTCGAGATTAAAGAATAATTCCGACCTTTACTAGACATCTATACATCGCCATAGACACTAGTAAAGATTTGGCCGCTTCACCTATACATCGCCATAGGTGAGTTACGGGGGAATCTTCTTGAGATTAGAGAAAAATTCCGACCTTTACAAGATACCTATACATCTCCATAGGTATTTGTAAAGATTTGGCCGCGGCACCTATACATCTCCATAGGTGTCTCACGGGGGAATCCTCTCGAAATTGTGTGAAAACAATGATTTTGGTGAACAAGCGGGCTAGCCCGAATGTTCGAGGGTTCCTTGACAAAGTACCTGGATATCATCAGAGGTACCTGAAAAGGCTTGATCAATAAATACCTGAACATCATCAAAGGCATCTAGAGATCGTAACAAACTGATTCAATGTGGGGGCCTGACGATTACTCGAACAGGTTAGGGATAGAGATATACTTACCTGGGGATATCTCCGACTCTGAGGATGTGTCTCCTGGCGACACAACTTTAAGCAACATGTAATATGCATTCATGGACAAGCAAGAACACTCATATTCATGCACTATGATTCCAAACTGTTTTTCATGCACGATGGTTCTGTCAAATCGGCATTATAAACTTCGTTGGGGAAAAATCATGACAAGACAATCCGAACTCACAAGCGGGTGTCTTGAAAATGTTGAATGAGGGACCTCCGATCCGAAAGGACTTTCTCTCATTCTCATCGAAAAAGGCTGATTTATTCGAGAATCGCTCATTTGCACTTTCATCATGTCAACAAGGGTCTGAGTATTCTCGCAAGCGGTACGACCTTACCAATCCAAGAGGTCTTTACCAGGACTGTAACATGGGCTTGGTCAACGGCTTATCAAAGGGGACTCTTCGAGTCGAAGCTATTGAAAGAAAATACTCTGTAATTATCTCCGGGTTTACAAGTCAAGAACCCTGCAACATGAGATAGAAATGTACTTGCTCGCACTTCTTCGAGCTAAGCTCATACACATTTGAAGTTCTACGTTAGTTCAAGTGCCCTAATCTGAAGAGACTTTGTAAGGGACGTAACGTAGGCTCGGTTTATGGGTTGAGAAATGAATGGATCATTTGGCTCAAAATATATAATTGGGGTGAATAGGTTGGTGATCATCTTGGCATTGTCACCGGTCTTCTTCTTCACCAGAGATTGCCTCTTTTCAGTAAATGTTCCATTGGCTTCGAGAATTCATCGCTTGGTTTCTCTAAGACTTGTCCACTGGGGATTTTGACATGCCGTGTCTTGACACTTTCATTGGGCATTGGCCTTGCTTTTACCAGGCACACTGCTTTTCTTGCCTCCTTTCTTTTTTTCTTTTTTTTTTTAATATATATGACTGCTTACAATGTGAAACATATGGCCAACTAATCTGAATGACTGACTCGCTGTTTGAACTCGGAATCCTCTTGCTTTCAATCAATGCTCTGGATATGCTGCTTGAACAATGATGACTTTTGCCTTGCCCCAGTGTGGGGGATGATCACTAACTGGGTTTATAGAAATGAATTTGCAGGCTCAATTGGGTTCAGCAAAGGATAAAATGTGTGTAGGGTAGAGAAAGAAATGCTCTTCGTCATCCTAAGGCACTTGAACTTCGTATGAATTCATCTGAAAAAGCAACACTTGAAGATTGATGCAAGTGAGAGCAAGATGATTTCTACACATTTTTCACCATATGAAACTGATTTACCTTCGGTTTGCCCCGATGTGGGGTGGTTCTTGACAGGGGTAATTTTGAAAGAATTTCTCCAACTGTTTAGGCTCAAAGAGGCGAAACAAGAGATAACCTGTACTGTTTAGGATAGAGAAATGAAATGCCTCCTGTCATTTCGATCACCGTATCTTTTGCGAGAAAACTCTTTTCCTTGCAAACATGGAATTTTTCCACTCAACTCCCTGGGGAATTTTTCATTTTTTCTTTTCCTACTCAACTCACTGGGGATTTCCATGGGACAGTGTGTAGGATAGGGCTTGCCTTTCATCGTCTCGATGTACCTCATTCGACACACTCAAGTCATTTCGCACGAATTATCAAATTGTCTTAAATAGACTTCCCCTTCGAAATCAACAATGCAAACTGACAAAATGATCATGCAAAAATTAAAGCCCATGCAAACATTTTGGACCAAAATTGATTGAAATGATTTATTCATCATTGAAATGTTTGCAATTCAGAACAAGAAACCAAACATTGGAAAACTTTTGCTGCAAAACGGCAGGTTTTATCAAGGATAGTACATCTTCACAGCATCAGAGTTAACAGGGTTGGAAAACACACGACCATCCATCTCTGCAAGAATCAAAGCACCTCCAGGAAGTACCTTCTTAACTACATATGGGCCGATGTAGTTTGGAGCAAATTTACCTCCGGGAACAGGGAAGATTGGCAGCACCTTTCTTAGGACTAGATCATTTACCTTGAAGTGTCTTGGACGCACTTTTTGGTTGAAAGACCTAGCTATCCTCTGCTGATAGGTTTGACCGTGGCAAATGGCCCTCAGCCGTTTTTCATCAATCAGGTTCAACTGCTCGTGTCTTTGTTGCATCCATTCCGCTTCAGACAACTCCACCTGGGATAAAACACGCAGGGAAGGGATCTCCACTTCAACGGGCAGAACAGCTTCCATGCCATACACCAGAGAAAAAGGGGTTGCACCGACAGAGGTTCGGATGGAAGTTCGATATGCCATCAATGCAAATGGCAATCTCTCATGCCAGTCACGATAATTCTCGGCCGTTTTAGCCAAGATCTTCTTGATGTTCTTGTTAGCGGCTTCAACTGCTCCATTCATCTGTGGACGGTAGGGAGATGAATTCAAATGTCGGATCTTGAACTCATCGAACAACTGGTCCACGAACTTGTTGTTCAAATTTGTCCCATTATCAGTGATAATAGCCTCGGGAACACCATAGCGAGCGATTATGTCTCGCCTGATAAATCTCACAACATTCTTTGCAGTGACGCTCGCATAAGATGCCGCTTCAATCCATTTAGAGAAATAATCAATTGCAACCAGGATGAAACGGTGTCCATTTGATGCCTTGGGGTTAATAGGACCAATCACATCGATACCCCACATTGAAAAAGGCCACGGCTCGGTCAGCTGATGTAACTCCGTGGGAGGAACATTTATTTTGTCCCCATGAACTTGACAGCTATGACATCTTCGAACATGCTGGATACAGTCACTTTCGAGACTAAGCCAATAATAACCCAATCTTATGATCTTCTTAGCCAGCATGTGGCCATTCATGTGTGGACCGCATATTCCTTCATGTACCTCTTGCATGATTCTGGTAGCTTCAGCTGCTTCTACACATCTAAGCAGAATCGAATCATAGGACCTCTTGTACAGTTTCTCACCACTGACAAAGAACTTCGAGGCCATTTTCATTATATACTTCCTGTCGGCTGGAGTGCTTCCTTCAGGAAATTCTCGCTTCTGGATATAGTTCATGATATCGTAATACCATGGTCTTTCATCAGGTTCTCCGGTCACAGCCATACAGTAAGCCGGCTTTGTCAAGACTTCAATCTTCAGGGGTTCTACCTCTACTCCACCGGTCACTTGCAGCATAGAAGACAACGTGGCTAGCGCATCAGCGAACTGATTATGGGACCTCGACAAATACTCGAAGGAAATGTCTTCAAATTCCTCTATGATTTCTTCGAGGTATTCATGGTATGGCACTAGCTTGGTGTCTCTCGTCTTCCATTCTCCTACAGTCTGGAGAATAATCAGAGCAGAATCACCGAACACTTTCAATTTGGATACCCCCATTTCTACTGCGGCTTGAAGTCCGAGGATACAAGCTTCGTACTCGGCTATATTATTAGTGCATGGGAATACCAGCTTTGCTGCCACTGGATAATGCTGCCCATCCGGGGATATTAAGACTGCCCCAGTACCGGAACCAGTTAAGTTCACGGCTCCATCGAAGAACATAGTCCACGCGTCTTCTTTTATCACTAAGATGCGGTCCTCTGGGGAATATCCATCGTCATCCGAGATTCCAGGATTCTCAGCTAACACATCAGCAATCACTCGGCCTTTAACTGATTTCTGTGACATCATCTGGACATCAAACTCTGAGATCAAAATCTGCCACTTGGCTAGCTTCCCTACCAAAGCCGGTTGATCAAGTAAGTACTTGATGGGATCATTCTCAGTCACCAGGAGAGTCTGGTGATGCAGTGTATACTGTCTTAGCCTGTGTAACACCCATACAAGTGCGGCACAAGTCTTCTCGGCTTCAGAGTAGTTCAATTCCGAGACAGTAAACTTCTTGCTCAAATAATAAATGGCTCGCTCCTTCCCATCTTCAGGATTTTTCTGGGCTAACATAACTCCCAGAGACTCGCTGTGGATCGTGAGATAGAGAATCAGAGGTTGCCCCGGCACTGGAGGGACTAGCACTGGTGGTTTCATCAAGTACTGCTTCAGTTCCCTAAATGCTTCTTGACAATTATCATCCCATTCCACCTGAGCGTTCTTCCTTAGAAGCTTGAAGAATGGTTTAGCAGTTTCGGAGAGCTGGGAAATGAACCGAGCTATATAATTCAGTCTGCCCAGGAGGCTGCGTACTTCTTTCACGGTGGATGGGGGTTGTAGCGCACATATAGCCTTCACTTTGGAAGGATCGATTTCAATGCCTTTACTGCTTACTACAAACCCAAGCAGTTTGCCCGACGTTGCCCCGAATACGCACTTGGCTGGGTTGAGACGGAGCTTAAATTCACGGAGTCGGTCGAACAACTTCTTCAGGGTATCAACATGACTCTCTCCGGGTCGAGATTTGGCAATCATGTCGTCAACATATATCTCAATCTCCTTATGCATCATGTCATGGAAAAGAGTGACCATTGCGCGTTGATATGTTGCCCCGGCATTTTTAAGGCCGAAGGGCATGACCTTATAATGAAACGTTCCCCAAGGGGTAATAAACGCCGTCTTCTCCTTATCACCCTCCTTCATTCTTATCTGATTATAGCCCGAGAAACCATCCATGAAAGAGAATAGCTCGAATCCAGCAGTACTGTCTACCAGAACATCTATGTGCGGTAATGGAAAGTCATCTTTAGGGCTAGCCTTGTTCAAGTCGCGATAGTCGATGCACACCCGAACTCGGCCATCTTTCTTCATGACTGGCACGATGTTGGCTACCCAAGTAGGGTATTGGGTGACTTCAATAAATCCCACTTTCAACAATTTCATGACCTCCTCTTCTATCTTCTTCGCAAGTTCAGGTTTGGTTCTTCGCAGCTTCTGTTTCTTGGGTGGCATGCCAGGATTAGTAGGCAAGCCATGCTCCACAATAGAAGGGTCTAATCCTGGCATATCGGCGTACGACCAGGCAAAGACATCCTGGTAGTCTTTCAGCAATTGGACCAGGCGTTTGGCTTCAACTTCGGGAAGGGTTGCCCCTATCTTCACCTCCTTTGGTTCTCCGGAATCACTCAAGTTGATAGCGATAGTCTGATCGACCGTCAGAACTTTAGGTCTTTCATGATGTTCTAGGTCACGTTGAATATCCGAGGAATCGTCGAATTCATCGGCATCATCTGGATCAAGCTCGGCGGAATATAATTCGTCGATTTGGACCGTTCCCATACCCTCATGCGTTACAAGATTGCCCCTGAAACATAAGGCAGCGGATTCAGAAGGACAAACAGGGCTAATCTTCGCATTTTTGCAAAATTTTTGTTTTTGTTTTTTTGTTTTTCTGAAATTCATTTCGAAAAGGTTTTAAAACGAGGAAGCATGAAGAAGCCCAGGCCTCAGAATTCTCCTTGGACTATATTCTCTTTTATCGGTTGGATATCATCACCGGGCTGGTTTGATATACCTCCACATGCCCTCAAAAATGAGAATAAAACTTTGTAATTTCATTGACTTTTGAAATGAATTACATTTATTGAATGGAAATTGCAACCATCAAAACCTAGAAATGAAAATGCAAATAGCACCCGGAATGGGGCGAATCCTAGAAAGCGGTAAAAATTCCCACGCAGGGGAGTGTGCGAAAAGTAAAGGTGTTACTCTTGTGGGCCAGTGCCCATCCCTTCTAACGGTCCTTCCTCGATGGCTCCGATAAAGACGTCGTCGAACAAGGCAATTATCCCCTCCATGGCATCATCGGGGTCTTCTGTCTTTAGAGGCGTTGGATCATCCATACCTCCCCATCCGTCAGGGACTATGTCACGAGGGTCGACATAGAAGCTCGGGGGCGCCGAATACTTTACATAATAGTCAAACTTGCCGCTCGGTTGCCCCAGAGTATCAATCGCCTCTTTTCCTTTATCAGCTTTAAGCGTGCTCTCTACGATCTCCTCATCATCGGTCGCGTCTTCGAGCGGAGGCATGTCTTCGGGCAAAGGATCGAGGTTGTCCTTCCCGGTGCTCAATGTAGCAAATTCCTCGTCCCAGTTGATAACAACCTCAGAGATAGTGGAGACGATGCCCGTATGGTCAGCGTAGACAATCATCCCTGCTTCCACCATCATCGAAACTCTTTCCCTCATAACAGCCAGGGAAATGTCCTCATTAGGCGGGTAATAGCCAGCCTTCACCAGTTCTCCATAGACTTCGGTTGTGTACACCCTGATGTTCCTGATTCGACCAGCATTGAAACTGAATACAGCATTCACATTTCCCGCGTGATCAGGGAGCGGGTTGTTCTGGACGTTTGGCTTGGCGGACTGGAATGAGAAAGCCTTCGTGTCCAGGAGGTTCTGGATTCGGTGCTTGAGGGCTAAGCAATCGTCGGTCGAGTGTCCGACCTCACCCATATGATAATCGCATTTCTTCGACGGGTCGAAGTTACGATACTGCTCAGGATTGGGCCGCTTTGGCTCGTTGGTGAGTAAACCTTTCTTCCGGAGCACCGCCAATACTTGTGACAATGAACCAGGGAGGGGGGTGAATTGTCTCCTGTTGTTCCACCTCTGGAAAGGTTGACGGCTCGTGTTTTGCTGCTGAGCTTCAGCCACCTGAATTGCCGGGGCTGGGTTAGTATTCCGCCTGCTCGGTTGGTTATAAGCCATATTCACTTCCGCAGCCGGTTCTTTCTCCTTTCTCGCACTGTATCTCTTGGTTGACGCAGACGGCTCGACAAACCACCCATCCTTCAGTCCTATCTCGATCTGTTCGCCTATGGGGATAAGCTGGTTGAAGTTGTCGGCTGGAATGGCAACCATTCGGTTACGGTACTCGAACGGGAGAGTTTTGACGAACATCCTCTTCAGCTCACTGTCAATAGGTTCCGGGACAACTTGAGCGGATAAATTTCTCCACCTAATGGCATAGTCTTTAAAAGACTCGGTCTTCTTCATTTGAGCCCGCTCGAGATCATCACGGGTGGGAGCGATGTCCGTTATGAACCGGTATTGTTTGAGGAACGCTTCACTGGCCTCCTTCCAGCTTTTGAGGCTATTGATCTTCTTCATGAGGTACCAGTGCAGAGCGGGGCCAGTCAAACTCGCTTGGAATACATGGATCATCAGAAGCTCGTTGTCAACGTACGAGGTCATTTGCACGTGGTACAACTGCAGGTGAGCTTTCGGGCACGTGGTGCCATTGTATTTATCGAAATCCGGCATCTTGAACTTCTTCGGGATCTTAATCTGAGAGTACAGAGACAGATCGACCGAGGGTGAATCTTGCGAACCTTCCAGCTGTTTTACTCTCTCCTCGAGCTTGTTGACTCGTTCATCCGGCTTCGGTTTGTCGACAATAATCTGGATAGGGTCATCCTCTAATTCAGGCATCTCGTCATCCTCCTCGACATTGACATTCTTCGCACTTGTATGCTTCGGGACTGACACTTCAGGGGATGTCGGAACAGGGACCGACCGAAGAGCCTTGATCTCCGCGGTCATTTGTTGCATGGCGACGGCGAGTTGATTAATCTGGTCCGCCATACCGTCAACACGTTCTTGCAACTCAGTTTGATCGGCCATTCTAGCTCTTGACCGCGTGCGAATAGGGGAACGTGATCGGTCCGTAGTTACCTAATTTGAAATGAAACAGGGCATATGTAAGTGTCAAGCAAAATCACATGCCGATCCATGACATTGGTCTAACCGCTTTGAATTGAAAAGACCTCTTTATTGAAATGACGAAAATCTTTATATCGACTAATGACTTGAAAGCAAACTGAATTAAAAAGAAACGACGCAATTCCTAAGCGAATTAAAAACTGAGATGGAAATGAAGAGAAACAACTTCAAGCTTCGACTCATTTTTTTTTTTTTAAGCTTGATCTATAGACATATGGGAGGCGACATCCTTCTTCAGCTGTTCATAAGCCCGAGCTATCTTGGCTGCCTTCTCTTCAGCTTCCTCGACCTTCCTTTTGAGGCGGTTGTTCTCTGAGCGATTGGCCGACTTGAGAGGCACCTTGGGTATCGTCGGGCGTATCTCCTGAGGGATCTTGTGTCGTCGGATGTACTGGGTTGTCGCGAAGTGGGACTTCTGCTCCCCTTTGAGCTCTCCTTCGGGTCGGGCTATTTTCAAAACTCGACACTTCTTCCACATCTTCTGGAGTTGAGCTATGGTCCCTTCATGTTCCTCACTCTGGTCGGAGAAATCGGCACGGAGGAGCTCGGGTTGTAACGCCGGGGGGAGCCCCTGAAGAATCTGGTATTGTCGGGAGACTCTGGCGGGGTAGTACTCGATTGCGCCAGTGAAGCCCAAGAGTGGCACCGGACCGACACCATTACACGTAAGCCGAGCTTCCTCGACATTGAACCAACTAGCATGCCATTGGAAACCTTGGGGTCTAGCATTTTTCATAAAAATGATCCACTCGGAATAATGGTAATCCGGTGCGTTTTCTTGTTTTTCTTTATAGCTCAAAATGGGATGACTGGAATCACTGAGCTCGGAAATTTTGAGTAAATTGCCACACCCTTTTATGTGAGACAAAAACCAGATTTGCAATAGTTCGATGGGTGCATGGAATGTCTTGTCACCATTTTGCTTGAATTTAGTGAGAGAAATGAAGGTCTCTGCTAAAATGGTGTTGACAAAATTCTTTTGAAGGCAAACTTGTTGGACCAACCATGCAATTGACGGGCTACATGCGTTTTTGCAATGAGGAAAAATGACAAACCCGAAAAATGCTAGTAAAAAGACTCTGCCCTTTTGAAAAGGTGTGGCTTTTTCGAAACATTGACTTAGGAATGAGAAAGGGCATGACCCACGGTTGGCTTTCAAAACTTTTTCTAAGTCATGTTTTTCGATCCTCAAAAATTCTGACAACATTAGAGTGGAATCGACTCCCAAAGGTGGTGAGATTAACTCTGACTCCAAAGATTTTCCAATGAGCACACTGTATTCTTCCAAAGTCGGGGTAAGCTCATGCTTACCGAATATAAAGGTGGCTGTCTCGGGACACCAGAAATGGACTAATGCGCGAACGAGGCCGGTACGAACTTTGACCTCCAGTAGGGGGAGCAACCTTCCGACGTGGCCCTCCACTAACTTGCGGTTGGTTGGACTGAGTAGACTCCACCAGGCACGAAGCTCGTCCTTAGGAACATCAAGAATCCGGATGTCCGACACTCCCATAGTGTATAAACCAAAGACTCGCGACCGACCTAACATCATGGACCGACCAAAGGAAAAGAACGAAAGGTAAATAAATTGCGAGATAAGGGTCAAAGAAATCTTACTTCACCGGGTAAGGAAGATGGCAAACACATAGACATGCGCATGAAATGTGAGGTTCGATTTCTATCTAGACTCTGGCTTGCAAAATGGAGACGAGAGGATTACCGAGCTAAACCAGTCATGGTGGTGGTTAGGCTAGGATTCCCCTGACTCCGGCTTGGTCAAAGAGCCGACCCGGGTTGAGTGGAATACAACCGTGGTGGGTACTCAATGACACCTTGAAAGAAAATTTCGGGACCGAGGAGGGCGACCCGTACCAAATGGTTTTGGTCGGGGTGTCCACTGTCTCAGTACCATCCTAAACCTATGCCGCCCAGGTCCGGCAGCGGGTTGTGTGTGCGGTGTAGTGAAAATGTAAGGCATGCATAACAGGTTATATCAAACAGCGCTTCGTGCATAAAATAAACCATACATTCAACCACCTCCCTGCAAAACAAAGGTTAACAAACACTCCTCCCCTTATACCTCCCATACTGCAAAAACATTTAACACCTTAAAATGTTAGGGACGTACCTGGGATCCTTGCTGCCAAACAAAAGATAATTTTTGAAATGAAAAATTGGCCTAAGTCCACTAAGAGTTTTAACTCAAGTCCTCAGCGGAGTCGCCAAGCTGTCGCGACCCTAAAAAATCTTATTTTTTTTAGGCTAATGGATTATTAAGATTGAACTTAACTCGGGCCCTCCCAAGCCCTACCAATTCGCAACTTAGGGTTTAAGTTCTTAACATGCAATCATTTTCATGCTTGGAGTCGCCACTAATCATTTTACGGTAGGTCGATTAGAAACCTAAATAAAACATAGGGAGATATGTTTTATTCCTACGAACCAGAGATTCTAAGTCCGGGGACTTGATTACGCTAGATCTAGTCTAACGCCCTTTCGGTACCTTTTCATTTCAAAAATATTTTGGCAGGCAGTTTGGATCCATTTTAACCTAATATCACTAACATGTGAGGTGTTCATGCGGGTGCGCAAACCATCAATTTAACACCCATAAATCAAAGCGGTAAATAAATTGCAAGTTTAGGAGAACAACTTACCCGGGATCCAGCAAGCGTCTGCATTGTTAGCGAAAAATCATACAGACAGTCCTAGTATGATTTCTAATTAACAAAGCATTCACTCAAACTCTTTTTTTATTTTCACTTTATTTAATGCAATCTAACCTAGATGCAATGACGTGCAATTAATGACATGCGAATTAATGTAACCTGGCATGCAAACTATATGACATGCGACGACGTGACATAATTCTAATGACGGATGCAATGATATATTTTTGGTATTTTTCTTTATGAAATTCGGAATGAAAAACGTGCCTAATTTAACATGCAACCTAATGAGTTCTATTTTTGGTATTTTCTGTTTAAAATTCGAAATTTAAAAATACCTAAATTAACATGCAATATATGATGACATAATCTACCCTAGAATGATTTCTTTTTGGGATTTTTTATGCAAAATTCGGAATTATAAAATAACGTGAATAATCCATTAGGACTTGAAATAATACCTAATTTAAATTAGGAAACTTGCCACGTTACGTCCTAATTTAAATTAGATATTTATCTTATCCTTCGGGATATATTCAAAACAACCTAGACATGCAAAAATTCTAATTTAAATCAAAACAGAAAATATTTTTGGGTTTTCTTTTTATTTGAAAAGGGAAACAATTTAAAACGAGGATAACAATAGATTCAAATCAACCACGCGATCCGCCATATTCGTTTCAAACTCGGATTAGGCACAGGAATCAAATTATCGGTCATATCTAAAGGGTTATAGATATTAACGGATAATTGATGATTCAAATTTGGGAAGCAAATTAAAATCATTATCGTATTCAAATAGTTATGAATAGGATAATGATTCTCCGTACCGACGCGTATCGGACTTTAGGGTTAAAGTCGGATAGTCGTCCCGATACGTTGCTAAATTAGGAAACGATTCCTAATTTGAATATTTCAAATATCGCGGGCATCAAATATTATCCTAAACATATCTAATTATGCGCAAGATATTCATGCAATATTCAAAACACTCCAAATTAGGAAATTGAAATATTCTGAAAATTTACCGGATAATCTTACCTAATTTGAAGATAATTCCAAATTTTGAACTTGGATCGGGATTGGCTTGCGAATCGGGATCGCGAGGCACGGCACCGGCGGGACTCACGGCAACACGGCGGGCTCGGCTGCTGTTCCGGCGACAGCAGCGGCGGAGGACGTACGGGGACGTCGGCGTCTACTCCAGAACAGCAACGGCAGCAGCTTCAACGGCGGGCAGCAGCACGGGCGGCGACGGGTCGGCGTGGAGGTGCGGCAGCTCTAGCGGACTCAGCAGGCGGCTGCTTTGGTGGCTGAGGACGTCGGCACCGAGGCTGCTCCGTCGAGAGCAACAGGGATCGACGACGGCGTGGAGCGGCTGTCAGCGACTCGGGGGAAAGCAGAACAGCAGCGGCGACGGTCTCCGGCAAGGGGCAGGGGCGGCGTCACTGCTGCTTCTCCGGCGGGAGGCACAGCGTCCGGCTGCTGTGGAAGTCCGGCGGAGCAGCGGCCTTGGCGCGGCAGAGTGGCTCCGGCACGCGGCGGGACGGGCTGAGGCGAGCAACGGCAGAGGCGGTGATTGGCGGTGAGGCGTGGCGTGGCTCACGGCAGCAGTGGCGGTGGCAACGGCGGTCCGGCGTCAGGCGTGGGGCTTGGCAGGCGACGGCAGGCGGCTGCACACGGCGGCGTGAGACTCAGCGGGTTATGGCCGGCGCGACTGTCTTCCGGCACGGCGGCAGTGGCGCACGCGAAGGAGGGGCGCGGCGGTGGCTGCACTTCTCTCTCTCTCCTTCCTTCACTTTCCTCACGTGCTCTCAAAAATCCTGATATCAAAAATTCTGACGTGTCCCCCCACAATTTGACCTAATGTGATGTTTTTATAAGCTAATCCTAGGTCAAATTAAATGGGCTCTAATCCTAGTGGGCTTAGGCTAGGGCTTAGGCTTAATGGGCTGATTTAATTAATTAAAATGATGGGCTGAATTAACCTAAGTTTTAATTAATTAAGCCAAACACATCAAATTGAGCCCAAATTAAATCAATTGAGCCCGTGTAACGTGAAATTCTCGGCCCTAACATTCCCGAGCGAACCGAGTCTCGTCCGATAAAATTTACGTTCGTTGCCATCGCCAATTTGATGCAAATGTAATTAAATTAAAAATGAACCTAAACTATATGTTATGCAAAAATCAAATATTTTTGTTTAGGGGTTAAAATTAATCCCTAATTTTCTATGCAAATTTAAACTAAATGCTCGGTGAAATTTAGGTGTCAACAGCAGTTATTTTAAAAAAAAATTATGCAAAATTTATTTTTGTTGAAAAAATATTATTTATGGAAACAAATTTTTGGAAAAAAAATTGCCAAAAAGAAATTATTTTTGTTCAAAAGTTATTTTAAAAAAATTATGCAAAATTTATTATTGTTTAAAAAAGTATTATTTATGGAAACAAATTTCTGGAAAAAAAATTCGGACAAAAAATTGCAAAAAAAAATTATTTTTGTTTCAAAGTTATTTTAAAAAAATTATGTAAAATTTTTTTTTGTTTAAAAAAAGTATTATTTATGGAAACAAATTTCTGGAAAAATAATTCGGAAAAAAATTGCAAAAAAAATTCGAAAAAAAAGTTATTTAAAAGTCTCGAAAAAAAATATTCGAAAAAAAGTTATTAAAAAAATCTGAAATTATTTTTGTTTGTAGGTACGTGTCAATTTGAAGTGAGCGATGCAATTCTCATTAAATTGAACACTTTCTACTGCAAAGATTTCAGTCAAATACTTGGGTAAGTCTTTTTAACATGGTAATTTTCAATTTTTCCAATTTCAAAGTAATTGTTTCGTCATAAAGAAAATTTTAATTTTAAGAATTTTATGGTTTTAATTAAGAAAATTTTATGGTTTTAATATTTTACGAGATTTTCTCTAATTTTATATAGACACAATGCAAAGAAACAGGGCGTGGATGTATAATAAGAACTTACATGGACGTCAAGGATTGACCGATGAGTTTCGTACTGAGGTGGAATAATTTTTGGACTTTACTAGTAGTAAATATGAGTTAATTGATGGAAATAAATTACATTGTCCGTGTAACAAGTGCAGTAATGGTAAATTTCATATGTGTGATAAAGTTAGAGAACATCTTTGTAGATATGAGTTTACTCCGAACTACTATAATTGGACTTTCTATGGTGAATCATTTATATTTGATGAAAGATATCGAATAAGTGACCAATTTTCAGTTAGGGAAGAATATAGCTATTATGATTAATTGAACCCATACCAAAGGATGGTGATTGATACAGCTTGTCAGAATGTTGTGCCAAATTCGAATCATGCAAGTACTAGTTTTACTCTTACACTTGATCAATTGGAAGATATAGGAGTAATAGGTTATGGTGAAAATGTGTGTAATGAAACTTTTCAATCTAATCAGTTCTGGAAAGTGTTAAAAGCAGCAGATGAACCTTTATGGGCAGGTTGTGACAACCATACTCAGTTATCAGTGACAACAAGATTGTTAAATATCAAGGCAGAGCATAATGTGTCTGAAAATTGCTTTAGCTCTTTTGTTGAAGTAATGCAGGAAATATTGCCTCATGATAACATAATGCCAAGTGATTTTTACGATATGAAGAAGTTAGTGGCTAATTTAGGTCTTCCAGTTGAAAGGATTGATGTTTGTAGTAAGGGTTATATGTTATATTGGAGAGATGATGAAAATGCAAAATCTTGCAAATTCTGTAGCCAACCTAGGTACATGATTAACAGGAGGCAGGGTCGTAATCAGAAGCATAGACCATACAAGCAAATGTTTTATCTGCTCTTAATCCCCAAATTGCAAGGCTTTATGCGTTTAAAGCCACAGCTGAACACATGACTTGGCATGCAAATCATGAAATAGAAGAGGGTCTAATGTGTCATCTTTCAGATATAGAGGCATGGAAACATTTTGATAGAACATACCCTGAGTTTGCGATAGAGTCTCGAAACATCAGGTTAGGTCTCTGTGCTGATGGATTTACCTTATTTGGGAAATCAGGAAAAAGTTATTCATGTTGGCCAGTTATCTTAACTTCGTATAATCTTCCACCCAGGATGTGCATGAAGATACTGTATATGTTTTTGACATTGATCGTGCCTGGCCTGCAAAATTCGAAAAAGTTGATAGAAGTTTATATGCAATTATTGATTGAAGAGTTACAACGGCTATGGGATGTAGGCATCGATACGTATGATGTTTCTACTGATCAAACATTTGTAATGAAAGCTGCTCTTCTTTGAACGATAAATGATTTTCCAGCTTATGGAATGTTATCTGGATGGAGTACAGCTTGGATCTTAGGATGTCCAATATGTCTTGAGAGATCGAAGTCATTCAGATTAAGACATGGTAAGAAATCCAGCTATTTTGACTGTTACAGACAATTTTTGCCACTGAATCATACATTCAGAAGGAACAAAAAAAAGTTTATCAAGAATATGATTGACAAAACACATCCACCATTGAGATTGATCGGTTATCGAATTTAGGAGCGAGTCCAGGACTTTCCAACTGTTGTTGACAACCCTCATGGCACAACTATTGTGTACGGAAGTACACATAAGTGGACTAAACGTAGTATATTTTGAGATCTACCATATTGAAAGGCCTATCTTATTCATCATAATCTTGACGTCATGCACATTGTAAAAAATGTTTTTAACAATGCCATAAATATTGTGATGGATGTCATTGGAAAAACAAAAGACAACTTGAATGTAAGAAAAGATATGAGAGATATTTGTCATCGGCCAACACTAGATGTGGATGCAAGCAGAAAGACACCCAAACCAAAAGCAGTTTATACATTGGATAAGGAGCAGAGATGAGTCATTTGTCAATGGTTGAAATCTGTGCGGTTTCTTGATGGATATGTGTTGAACATCGGGAGATGTGTTGATTTGAACGAATGCAAGTTGACAGAATTAAAGAGTTATGATTGCCACATATTCATGGAAAAACTATTTTCAATAGCTTTCAAGGAACTTCTACTAAACTTTGTATGGGGCGACATTACGGAGTTAAGTAATTTCCTTCATGATATTTGCTCAACAGTGTTAAATGCATCACATATGGCGAAAATGGAGGGAGACATTCCAATTATTCTTTGCAACTTAGAAAGGATATTTCCTCCATCATTTTTTGATTCAATGGAGCATCTGTTAGTTTACTTGCCTTATGAGGCCAAAGTTATAGGTCCGGTCCAATTTCGATGGATGTACCCATTTGAGAGGTAAAATTGTTTCAAAATAAATTTCAAAATACTTTATTATATATTATGTTCTAATAAACTTCTATCAATTGCAACTAGGTTCTTATATCATTTGAAAAAAAAAAGTGAAGAATAAAGCATGTGTTGAAGCTTCAATTTGTAATGCATATATTGTGGAAGAAGTGATAACATTTACATCATACTATTTAGAGCCGTACGTGCAGTGCAAGAGGCGGAGAGCAGGAAGAAATGATAAGGGTCCCATTGATCTCAATTGCAAATCATTCTTTATTTTTAATTATCTCGGTCACCCAAGCAACGGATGTAAGTTTCGTTGCCAAGCAGCTCATACATATATTTTATTGAATTGTCCAGAAGTGGAGCCATACTTCGAGTAAGTGTATATTTACAAATATATATGTATTGTGTGTCAAATATTTACTAATATATAAATGAAAATTGTTAATAGGTTTCAAACGTCAATGTATGGACTACCACCAAATGAGTTTGACTGTTTGTACGATGAACAATTTGCAGCATGGTTCCAAACATATGTAAGTTGCCTATTTCATAAAATTTTGTTATTAATATTTTATACATCATTTAAATATATATTATTGACTTTTCGTTTGTGACCTTAGGTTCATAGTAATCATGACCAAGTTGAAGAGTAAGGATTGTTATATCATCTGTCATAGGGTCCAAAGGCAAGAGTACGAACTTGGCCAGCATATTTCATAAACAAGTGTAATTTTCACACTCAAGAATATGGAATGGGAAAAGCCACAATGAATGGTGGTGTGTGTGTTCGGTCATCCAATGGTGGCAGTTCAAAAGATGATTTTTATGGCTTGTTGGATGAAATCATGGAAATAGAGTACCCCGGACCATTAATGCGGGTTGTGTTATTTAAGTGCATGTGGTTCGACCCCGTCAAAGGAATGAAGGTGCATACTAAATTTAATTTGGTTGAAATAAATTACAAGAAAAGGTATATGAAATATGAACCATCTATATTGGCACAACCAGCAATTCAAGTATATTACGTATCATATCCTAGTTTAAAAAATGACAAAACTGATTGGTGGGCTGTATGTAAAATCAAAGCACGAAAAAAAATCGAAGAACATTGAAAGGATACAGCATATCAACAAGAGAAAGTTTCTAACACGGTTCAAACTGAGGAATATAATATTCCAACTTTACGAGATCCATGTGGAGCAATGATAGATATTGATCTAACTGAAATTCGTGAATCAAATTTAGAAAGTGTTGCAGAATCTTATTTTGAGATAGATGATGATGACGATGATGGCGATGATGACGACGACGACGATGATGACGATGATTTTTTTTTAAGAAAATCCGTGGCAAATTTGCTATGGATTTTTTAAAAAACCAAAAAAAAAATCTATTTTCATTTTAAAGAAAATCCGTGGCTAATTCCGTGGCAAATTTGCCACGGATTTTTTAAAAAACCCAAAAAAAAATCGATTTGCATTTGAAAAAAACTCCGCGGCAAAATCCGTGGCAAATTTGCCACGGATTTTGCCACGGAAAAAAATATTACCTTTTACCACGATAATTTTATATTTCAATTCAAATTTGCCACAACAAATTTAAAATCCGTGGCAAATTAGCCATGGATAAAACTTTGTGGCTAATTCCGTGAAAATTAGCCACGGATTGGGATTCATGGCAAATTTGCCACGAAATTAGCTACGAATTTTTAAAAAAATTATTTAAATTTACATTTGGAGCTTTTTTTAAAAAATTCGTTGCTAAATCCATGACAAATTTGACACGAATTCTAATTCGTGGCTAATTTTCACTGAATTAGCCACGAATTTTTATCCGTGGCAAATTTGCCACGGATATTAGCCACGAATTATAATCCGTGGCTAATTTCTCCACAAATTAAAAAAAAGGCCGTCGACTTCATTTCTTTTTTGCCTCGAACATTTTAGGGTTTTCTTCTCCGTATCTGCCTCCGACTCTATGTCGATTTTGTCGATTCTCAGGGCGTTCTTCGACGTTCGTTGGCGTTCTTCGACGTTCGTTGGCTTTCTTCGGCATTGTTCAGGGCGATTGTTGGCGTTGTTCGGCGGCAGACGCTGGGAAGCGCGAGGACACCGAGCGCGAGGATTGTCGGCCGAGATTTTTAGGGGTTTGTTGTCTAAATTTTTTGTGGACGTTTGCTTCTGCTTTTGTTGTTGCTTCTGCGTTGTTCGGGTATGCTTCTGCTCACTGGCTTTTGCTTGCTTCTGCTAGTTTGTGTTGGACGAATTAGGGGGTTTGTGTTGGATGAATTTGCTTTTGCTTTTGCAGGTTTTGTGTTTGAAACAGAAGAGATTTCTGGTTTTGTGTGTGAATTTTGGGTTTTCTGTTATGTATTTTGGGGTTTTGTGGGTGAATTGTGGGCGAATTTGCTTCTGCTTCTGTTCGTGGTCTGCTTGTCTATTAGGGCTGTTCATGGGCGAAACAGAACGGTTCTATTTCGCCTACAAATTCGGTTCTGTTGGGGCTGTTTGTGGGCGAAACAGAACGATTCTGTTTCGCCCACGAATTCAATTATGTTGGGGCTGAACGTGGGCGAAACAGAACGGTTCTGTTTCTCCCACGAATTCGATTATGTTGGGGCTCTTCGTGGGCGAAACAGAACGGTTTTGTTTTGCCCACGAATTTGGTTCTGTTAGGGTTGTTCGTGGGCTAAACAGAGCGGTTTTGTTTGGCCCATGATTTTGGTTTTGTTCGGGCTGTTCGTGGGTGAAACAGAAACGTTCTATTTCGCCCACGAACAGCCCGACCAGCAAGCAGACCGAAGCACACCCAACCCAAGTTGAAGTGGCCCGATGAAATTTTGTCAAGCTGAAATTTGGTTGGATTTACGTTGAAATTTGATCGAAATGAGATGAAATTTGGTCGGATTTAGGCAGAAATTTGGTCGAAATGAGATGAAATTTGGTCGGATTTAGGTTGAAATTGGGTCGAAATTCGGTTGGAATGAGATGAAATGTGGTCGGAATGAGCTGAAATTTGGTCGGATGAGTGGAAATGGCCCGCTGATCCAAAATCACCGCCTATGGCGGTGGCGCAAGTCATTTTTCGGCATTTCGGGGTCATTTAGATGGGTTTTTTTAGCAAAAAACCATTCTGGTGAATAATGTTTTTCGCACGATTTTCAGTTTTTTGAAGTTTCGGAGTTGTTTTCATTATTATTTTATTTACAACCATTGTTTGTTTGAATATTGAAACTAATAAAAATTAGGCTATAATGTTTTAATAAAATATTTATTATTATCCTTTGATTTTTTGCGAACTATATAATGCAAGTCTATGTTTGTTTACAAATTGTGATTATAAACATGGTTCATCAAGGCTTGGGACTTTGTTCTATTCATGTTTCTTTTGGTGCGCTGTAAGTGTATACAAGTTGGTGTAAATTGATTTCTTTCCTTTCCTATTTGTTGAGTTGCCTACTTTGGCTGTCAACCAACTTCATTGCTAATTTTCCGAAATACTGCTTGTTAGTGATGTTGTTCTCCATATTTTACTGTTGTATGACCAGAAATTAATCTCGTAGATATTTTCGGGTAGCTTGCTTTTTATTAGGGGCCAAGTTTCTCTATTGCTCTAAAAAACAAAATGGTAAGCTTCCAATTTTTTTAACATTAATATTCATTTTTAACAAAATGCTTTTTATGTGTCCCAAATACATATTCATTTTTTTTAACATTTTTGTCTAACCTTCCAACTATTTAGTATAAACGTAGAGATCACATGCGTCGTGGTGTAGCTTCCCAAAGAAGGCTGGGCCCTTCCCCTTCCCCTTCCTCGTCATCGTTCCCGTCCCTATCCTCTTCTCCTGCCCTTTCATCTAACCTTCAACCTCAACCAGTACATGATGTTGGCCACATTGGCCCTTCCTCCAACCCGTAAATGCGAACTGAATCTATTTCAGTTCCATCACCTTCAGTTCCACCTTCAATGCAGCACTCGAATTATGAAGAAGATAGTCGATTCATCATATCCCCATTTGGAGATTCGTAAGTACTTCATTTTCTTAAGTATTGTAAATTATTATGGATGTCAACTGAATTGTTCGTATGCTTCACAGATGATACGTATGTTGACTAATCAAGTTACAACTCGTTTCCAGGTTCACTGATGGATAGGATAGTATAGTAGTTGGATCACCGCTCCAAAAGAAGTAAATGAATTGTGGTGGAATGAGTTTAAGGTAAGTTTTGTCCTTCTATTTTCTCATAAACTAAGTTCGGTTTAGCATAATGAGTGTACAATACAATTGTTTTTCTATTGATTGCAGCGGATATTCAGGTGGGATGAAGCGGAAGAGAAAGAAGTTAGAAGAATTTTTAAGAAGAAAGCCGGTGATCACATGTGAAATGTGATGAATAGAGCAAAGAGAAGTCAAGCAAAGCCTGATTTTATTACAGCTGACAATTAGGCAAAAATTAGGAGAACTTGGGACATCGAAAAGCATAAGCAAATCAGTGAAATAAATAAGAAGAATCGAGCTTCTAGTTCTAGTGAAGGGTCTGCCACGTATGCTGAGGGCTTTATCAACATTGGGGAGCATAGGAAAAGATTGGTAAGTCTGTTAAATATGTTGTAAGTTAATTCCATGATTACTCATTTATGTTTATATTTTGTAGGCAGAAGAATTGGGGACAGAACCGAGTTTTATAGTTACATTTGAACGCACATTTAAGAAAAAAGATAAGATATGGACTAGCAACCGAGCAAAAACTATTAAGGTATGTTAGGTTATATTTTGTATTTATATATATGAAGTTTTTTTTTATTTTCATCTATATTGTTAATGTATGACAAATATGATGAATTTGTAATGAGCAATGCTACTAGTGGTGATGGTGATGGTGATGGTGCTGATGCGTCCGAGCCATCGGTTGACAGTATGGTATTATGGCTGGAGGCATCGGGTGGAATGAGAAAAGGTCAAATATTTGGGATGGGATCCATGTTAAGAATGTACACAATGCCGGCTACTGGAACTTCATCCTCCAATGTGGCTTTTTTAAGGAGGACACAACACAATAGCAAGTTACCCAAGAATTGAACCAAATGAAGCATTTACTTATACAGAAGGACGAAGAAATTTGTGGAGTGAAGCAACATTTGCAATTTATCATGCGATACCTCAACCTCAATCATGATGACGTTCCTCCTGTGCCTCCCGTTGATGGGTACAATGATAATGACATTGCTGACGATGATGCTGATGCTGATGATGAAGATCCTTGCTAGTTAAAATTTCTAAACTCGAGGTAAGCTTACTTCAGCATTATATATTTATTTATAGGACAAGTTATTAGTTGTTGCATTTGTTCAATACACATGTCAGAGATTATGTTAAAAGTTCAATAACTATTATAAGTTCAGCAATTGCTCTTTGCTGTTGATATTGTGAAATAAAATTAGGAGTTTGATATCGTGATGTTTGAGCTGCAGATGGATAAGACTTCGATTCATGGAGACTACGTGACTACGTGAATGAACTTCTTGCCAAGAACAATAGTTCGTAACAAGATACCGAACTTCTTAGTGCTTTGTTCCATTTCTTCTTTTTTTTTTGTATTTGTTCTTGTCTTGACTATGATTCTATCAATGTTAAATATGAACTTTATATAAACTTTATAATTGCTGTTAATTAAATATAAACTGCTGTTAATTACATTTCAAATCGAAATAGTCCCTAATTCGCTGACTTCGTCGCTCAATTTTTCATTACAATTCGTCGCCAAATTCTGGTCGGAACAATGTCCGTGACAAAAAAAAAATTGTGACAAATTAGCCATGAATTTTGCCACAAAAATTTTCATCACAAAATATTGATAAAAAAAAATTCTCATCAAATTAGCCATGAATTTTACCACGAAACGTGTTCATGGCAAATTAACCATGAACTTTTCCACAAATAAGTTCGTCGCAAAAAACTAACAAAAAAAAATTTTTGTCGCATAGCCACGAAATTTGTTCGTCACAAAATTAGCCACGAATTTTTCATAGAAAGTTCGTGGCAAATTAGCCACGAATTTTCCCACGAATGATTAGCCACGAATAAGTTTGTGGGAATTTAGCTACGGATTTTGCCACAAATATTTAGCAACGGATTTTGCCACGAATAAGTTCATGGCAAATTATCGACGGATTTTGCCACGAATTTTTTTTGTGGCAAATTAGCCACGAATTTTGCGACGAATAAGTTCATCGCAAATTAACGACGAATTTTCCGACGAATTATTTTCGTGGCAAATTAGCCACGAATAATTAGCGACGAATTTTTGTGACGAATTTTTTTTCGTCGCAAATTAGCCATGAAAAATTGAAATTTTCCGTCGCAAAATTTTGCGACGACCTATTACCGATGAATTTTTTTCCGTCGCTAATTTCGTGGCAAATTCGTTTAGCGACGAATTTGGCCAATTTTTTCGTCGCTAAAACCGACTTTTTTTGTAGTGTTACACGTGTATTGTTAGCATGAGTTGCCAATGAAGACTAATTGAGAAATTATAGGGCTGATTAATTGCTAAGTTTGTATTGTGTAATGTCCTTATTTGGAGGATCAATCGGATTCTTAACCTAAGATAGTGCACAGCCTAGAATAGTTTTTTTGGTAGCTTTTTCTTTGTACAACTATATATATTTTTGTATTCATTCAGAAAAGAAATAGAGAGAAAAAAAAATATCTCTGTACATCATGGTATCAAAGCAGAGATCCTAGGGTTTTCTGCTATGATCAAACCTCAACCCAAAAATTAGAAGGAGGAACCATACCCAATTAGAAACTATGGTAAAAACAACTGATTTAGTGACGCACCAACAACACAGGAAGGGTCCATCTACGACTACCATCCTTAACGACTTAACAACCTGAATGACACAAATCTTGACCCATAATCATATTCAAACCCAAGTGTCAAACAACAATTCTTCCACTGCACAGATTGGCATTAAGTTGGACGGTACCAACTATGCCTTATGGTCCCAAGTTGTTGAGACGTATATCTCTAGCAAAGACAAATTGGGATATATCAATGGCGACTTTCTACAGCCTCAATTGACTGATCCAACCTTAAGGAAATAGAGAACTAAAAATGCAATTGTGAAGGGATGGTTGATTAATTCCATGGACCCGGCCCTGTTACGCAATTTTTTTCATTTTCCAACCACAAAAATGGTATGGAATTTGATTGTTACAACTTTTTGTTTATGGAACTGACGCCTCTCAAGTGTATGATTTGAAAAGATGTGTGACTAAATTGAGCCTGAGGGCCCATTGAAATGTATTATAATGATCTTCAAGGTTCATGGAGAGAAATTGATTTCCGTCGCCTTAACCCGATGGAAGGTCCTGTTGATATAGAGAGGTGTAACTCGGCTCTACATAAAGATAGAGTCTATATTTTTCTTGATGGGTTGGATGATCATCTGGATAAAATACAGGCTGATGTGCTTCAAATTCGTTCATTCCTTACGATTGAACAAGCCTTTGCTCATGTCCAAAGGGAGATTGTAAGACAAGCAGTTATGATGTCGAGCACGGAACTTACACATGCTACTGCCATGGCCTCTAAAGGAGTCAAGATGGAACCTCAATGACCATAGACGCTTCAAATGTTCAAAACTGGCTCTTCCTCTTCAAGAGGTGGAAAGATTAATACAACTTGAAAGGTCAAGGCACAATCGGAAGGAGGCTGTACACACCATGGGAACATGAAGCATACTCGTGAAACTTGTTTCAAGTTACATGGGTACCCAGAATAGTGAAAAGAACTCAAGGCACGAAAAGATGCTAATAGTGGGTTGGGACGAGTTTCCTTGGTAACCTCACTTATCTTTGATTCCACAAGTGGAACCGTCAAATGATTCGATTGCTCTCAATGATTAAGGTAATCATGGCTATCAATTGCTTAGTTCTAATCAAGATAATTACAGTGGTTGGAGTGTTGACTCAAGAGCAACTAACCACATGACTTTCAGTTCAAATGAATTTGTCAAGATTACCAAATCAAGACGAAGTAGCATTGCTAATGCTAATGGCTAATAGGGTGGTATACCCTGTTATAAGAGTTGGGGCTGTTGCTCTCTTACCCTCTTTCTCTTTATCTAATACTTTGATGGTTCCATCTCTCTCAAAAAAATTGATATTTGTAGGCCAAGCCACCGACGGGCTAAATTGTGTTGCTCTAATCTATCCTACCTTTTGTCTTTTTCAGGATATTCTCACAAAGGAGATTATTGGGCATGGTACTAAGAGAAGGGGGTTGTACTACATAGATGACTTTAGTCCTGACAAAGCAAACAACTTTGCTCTAATCTATCCTACCATTTCATGTTTTGTTAATTGAGTTCATCCGGCCAACTTTGACAGAAAATCATTGATGTGGACAAATTTTTATAATTTTTTCGAATTTTCTTATTTTGTTTTTCCTTTTTTAATTTTCTTTGTTTTTTTTAAACTATGGCTGGTGAGAGCTACTAGGCCCTCATTGCTTAGCCTTGCCTAGAGCTAGGCGAGGCCATTGCGACTGCTAGCAACGCACCCTCGCCCGTGGCCACAATGGTTTGGGTGAGGATTGCAAAGCCCTTGTTGGCTATGGGTTCGGGTCGCAGTCCTGGCCATGGCAACAGCGCTTCTACACAACTTTTGATAAGAAGATGAAGGGTTCGAGGGTTCAAGATGCGAAATGAGAGGCAAGGGAAGCGGAAGTCATTGCCATGATTGGAGGGAAGGGTTTGACGGTTTAAGCTTTGGCCACTAGGTGGCCCTTGTCCTGCCCTAGCGAGGGCCGCAACCCTCCCTTGTTGCTGGTGAGGGCTTCGCGGCCCTCGCCAAATTTAGGTGAGGGCCGCGACACTCGCCCATGACCGGCAAGGGTCGCGAGGGCTTTCGGACCCTTGCCAGCCATAGTTGTAAAAAGAAAACAAAGAAAAGAAAAAGAAAATATTATTAAAAATTATCAACGTCAACATCGATCATGTCAAGTAAGATGGTTGGCATCCATGCTAGCGATTTTCGGCCAAAATTGGCCATATAGACTTAACTAGCAAAATATGAAAATGTTTAGTAATCAATTTGTAAAATTAAAAGGTTTATGATTTTTTACATTTTAGATAATTTTCCCTAATAAGAGGTATACCTGCATATAGTGGGTCTACATGAATGCCTCCTATAAGGTGACTATTCAGTCGCTTGGGACGTTCAAACATTCTAGGATCTCAAGAGAGAAGACGAGAGAAAAGGTACATATTTATGAAGTATTGAGAGACATCCAAAATTCTAATCATCTTTATTTATGGCTCACTTACCGGCCACGTACAGATTAAGAGTTCATTTATTTCACGAAATAAAGAGAGCCTAATATACTTCAATTCTCCTTCTCTAGTTTATGAACTTTGTCGCCATCAAATCATGCTAATTACGAAGTGACGACAATCCACTGTAAAACCAGCAAGATCAGTGTGCTCTATACTTTACTGAAACTATGGAGCAAGTAAACTTATTTTTTCACAACAAACTTGTTTGGCCCTTTTGTTGCGTTACCTGTATCGTGATCTCGGTACAAGGCTTGGTCCAACTAGTCCGAGTGTGAGGCTTGTCTATAGAGTAAACCTAGCATTTGTGGATGCCGTCGCAAAAGGAATAGCGCCGGTCCTCGAGCACGTCATATGGCTTTTGGTTGTGGTAATACAAATGGTTGAGAGGTAGAGACACGAAGCCTTGGGTCGGATCAACAGGTCCTGAAGCCAAGCTCCCGTGCAATAGGATAATGAGATGAATGATAGTACTCAAGCACTTAGCTTTTGAGAAGAGGAAGGTAGACATTGTTAGGTGAAGGAAAGGAGTTGGGAGTGGTTTTATGGATGGTATAGCAATCATCAAGAATCGAGAGTATTTATAGATCCCGATGGAGATGGAAATGACTAGGTTTAAATTAGATTGACCAGTGGATGGAACGTTTTTGGACCCAGGATGTCGCAATCGGAAGCTAGCAATCCAATAAATTACGCAAAAATAGGTGGACTAATCATATAACTATTCTTTTTACGCATCCCGCGTCTATCACCATTGACACCGGCAGTTTTATTTTTGGCAATTAACTAATTGTCCATCTCGACGATGAGAGATGTTGAACGTCTCAATTACGGCTCGTGAATCCAATATTAATCCTTGCTTAATTTTGCTACGTCAACTCTCGTGAGTTCTGTGAAATAACATTTAGATTCCGATTCACACGGTAGAATACCTAATGCCCATTAGAAGTGGACTCAATATATATATATTTTTTCGATTCAACAGTCAGGTGTAGTCCAGATCAAATTTTGGAGATCTTGATTAGTCATGCAATCAATATTCTAAAATTGACGAAGTCCATTTTCTTTTACCGATGATGTGGCCACGGTAGCGGGTAGCCGGCGTGCTGCTGTGCATGACGGAGGTGAGTATGGAAGATGACGAGAAGGGTAAAAGAGATATACGAAGAAAGAAAGAAAGAAAGAAAGAAAATGTACTCTCAGGAGAATAAGCTAATTAGTTCATTCGGATAATCTTAATTAAACCTCGTACTTAGTCTACTTTGTGTATCTTTATCTGCCTTTGACTCTCCTGAGGTATGCTTGAGCTTGACCGGCACCACCGAATCAATACCGAACTGAAGAAAGACAATATGCAGGCGAACCATTTGTCAGGTTTACGTTGCTACCTGACAAGTCAAACCCATTAACCTCAATCGGCAGCGCAGTTGATCAACCCAGGATTGGCACTGCATCAAGTTTCCAATTGACAAATTGCAGGACTTTCTGTTTGGCGAGGTGATAATTAATTAATTTGATGGTTTCTTGTGATTGTTGCCCGAGATTGTTAAACTCTAGGTGTCCTCAAACAGGACAAGAGCACCATATTTTGGGAAGGTGACACAAGATGTTAAACCATGAACAAGAACGTGCGCTAAACTCAATTAAAACATAAGTAACTGATACTCCCTACAGTTTTAAATGATAATTCTTTTAAGTAGTTGTGAATTCATCACCACGGGCAAGGATTAGACGAAAACGAAATCTTCACTTAACGCTCCATGGTCAATCTTGCTTTTTCAAAACTTTGATGCCTCTCCAACGCGACTCCATGCAGAGAGAATCACCCTCTTGGGCATTCACACCACACTTGAAGGCATGAGAAGTCCCCCCACGGCCATCAGCCTCTAATTTCAGATACCCATCGATGTACGCCTTCACTTTCGAGGAGTCTGCGTCATGCATGACGTTCACTTGGAACCACTTGTTGTAGATCTCGTCGACGAGGACCACGCTCCAGTAGTACATGAGCGTGCCATTGTACACTCTTAGCATAAGCATGGACGCGTGAGGGCTTGTGGCTCCAAACACTTGCATTATACATTCGCCGGATGTCCCAGCCGGGATGTATCCATATCCTTCGAATTGCCAAACTCCTGAAGAACAGTTGTATCCCTAAAAAAGGTATAACATTTAAGAAAAGGTTTAAATAGGCTATTAAGGAATGAAATGATTTATCAAGTCCCATGTCGGACGAATGAAATGATGTAAATTGTGACACCGTAATGGGTGAGGTCTTTTGATGTTATTTTATAACGTAAATAAGATTCATCCCAATTGATCACCATCTTGTGTACTTACTCAAATTTACTTTTGGGGCAGATTCAAGTGAAACGGGTCGGGTGTTACATATATTATGTTAGCAAATCCGTTGGATGTGGAAGCAATATAAGTAGGAATTTTATGTTGCCTAAACTCATCTACTTAAAATCCATGATTTTCCTCCTTCACACCCAACGAAAAGTCACCACATGAATTACGGAGTTTGGGTAAGACTTCTTAGTACTGTTAACTTTTCTAATTAAAGAGCACAGGAACTTCTGTAGGGTAGATCAAACTCAGATCTAGTAAGTAGCGTTAATCACGTATCTGAAAACAATGGAATCTGCACTAATTCAAGAAAGAAACACGCAAGATTTTACATAATTCCTCTGTTGTGATTGACTTTGTCCATTGCGCCATTAAAAGAATTTGAGTCTGGATGATATTATTAATTTTCACTTGGACCATGTTGAAAAGCAATTTAAAATGCCAAACCCTCAATAATCTGCATATAGCTGGCTGGATGGAGGGGGTTCACGGGTGCAATTTGACCCATGACATCAAGACAAAGTCCAAAGATGCTTTCGTCGTTTGGTTCTAATAGCTCAACTTCTCATATTAGAAGAACAAACCAGTGGCGGTCTACAAAAGCAAGTGTGCTTTATCGCCACAAGAGTTCACACAACAATCATAACGGACCGAGTATGCCAAACAAAAAAATTAAAATTGAAAAATAAAAATGTAGCCATCGTATCACGTGAGACTCATGTAAGACTCTGACATGATTAACGATAATAGGTCGCCACTCAGTGTGATATCAAATGAATTTAGCTCAGTGACAGCATTCAAAATCTCAAATGGCACACTCGTGATGTGAGTAATCATGCTCTGGCGCTACTACGCACTTACACAAAACCAACACAGGTCAGTTCGAGCCTTTGTTACCGGATATGTACATGTATGGCGATCTCGGTACGAGGCTTGGTCAGGCTCGTGGGCGTGTGAGGCTTGTTGGTGGAGTAAACCCAGCAAGTGTGGACGCCATCGCAGAAGGTGTAATGCCAGTCCTCCGGCACGTTGTATGGCTTCTGGATGTGGTAGTACGAACGGTTGGGTCAATTGGTCCCCAAGCCAAGCTGTTGTGCCATATTGTGAGCTGAATGATAATTCTCAAGAGTTTGGTGAAACTAAAGGTGGACATTTTCCATTATTAAGAAGCACTAGCTGTGGTAGTTCGTGCACTATGGAGTTGGCAAAAGACCACCATCGTAAGAATGTTTTGTTAAATATGTCTTGAATTATATGTACTCGGTCCAGTTTATCACCCGACCCGACATATTTTATGTGTGACCTGAAAATTGAAATTTAGTTCATGATGCGGAAGGGTCTCGGGGGGTTCAGGGGCTACGCCTCAGAGAAAATTTTTTTGGGGAGCCCTATTTATACCGCGGCTAGGTTTTCTCATTGATGTAGAGAGAATTTTGTTTTCGAAAAGTTTGGTAAGCCGTGAGGTTTTGTTAAGTCATTGTTTGAACTTCTAAAAACTGTACTCTCTTTGATTATAGTGGAATCTTGATTTGCCTCGCCCGTGGATGTAGATCACCTTGTGATCGAACCACGTAAATCTTTGTATTCTGTATTTGTTTTTCTACATTTGTTTTTCAACATGTTTAAATATTGTATTAGGGAGTGGATGTGGAACATGTTTTGGAGTCTCAGTTTGTCTCAATTGGGAGCTAAGGATTCCCCACTATATAAGTTAGTAAATTATGTTGAATACAATTATTAGGTGGACCATTTTCCTTCTGTTATGAATTAATTTGTTGACGACTCAGGCTACTAATTGTTATTTTGGGGGCGAACATTCGAGCTATTAGATCGTTGGATTGTACCAACTTGACATAGAATATTCTCGCTGCTTTGTCCAATCTTCTTTGGCCTTATTCCCTAAAAAAACCTCAAACTTTAGGTCGAATTCCATTATGCTCAAAACCTATTTTCTCATCTAAACAAAAATTACTAACTTTCACTTTAGTCTCAAATTTGCCCTGCGTTAAAAAAATCACACTATCGGTTTCTTCAAAATTATCAACATTAGAAGGCTATTGTTGTTCTATACTAATGTGAGGATGTTAGTGAAGACGCGGGTTCTGATAATGAGCTTCTAAATGGCATTGATGTTAATAATTTTGAAAAAATTAGTGGCGATTTTTGGACGCGAGAGCAGATTTGGCACTATAGAGAAAGTTTGTGATTTTTTTCAGTAACAAAAATTCAAGATAAGGTTGAGATTAAAATTAAAGTTGGGGTCTTTTAGGGAAGTAAGCTAGTCTTGGCCTTTGGACCACGGGGATAGCATCCAGTGAAAGCTGAGACGAACGGATATTTTTTGGATTTGACCAAAAGGAGTCCAATTTTGTAGATTATATACTACTTATTAGGGTTAATACTGCAAAAAAATCCTAAATTGATACACCTAAGACAAATTTACCATAAACTGATTTTTTGATAACCAAAAGTTTCAAATTGGTACATTTGTGACAAATTTACCATCCGTCAGTTTTCGTTAAATTTTACTGCCAAATTGCTGAGTTAGATGATATATGGCAGCTAGCGAATGTACCGGTTAAGGATATTACCCATCCTTTTGTCATAAGTATACCAATTTATGATTTTTCGTGATATTAATCTAATTTAACGAAGGGTAAATTTGTCACGAGTATACCAGTTTAGGGTTTTTGGTGATAAAAAAATTAGTTTCGGATAGATTTGTCACATGTGTACTAATTTGAAATTTTTTGTGATTAAAAAATTAATTTGAGGTAAATTTATCGTATATGTACCAGTTTAGGGTTTTTTGTAGTATTAACTCCAACTTATTATTTGTTTTAAGATTACCCAAGGTAGTCCAAAGTCTTATAATGGAACATCACGAAGCCTAAATTTGAATCAATCGCGAATCAAGGTGTACTCAATTTGACTAAAAAAGGAAGACCTGTGAGTGCCCCCTGTGACAAACCATTAGGAGTGGTCAACAAGCAAGGGAAGTCAATGAATGAGGACAAGTGCGTGGGGATGTGAGCAAAGTCGAGGAAGTTGCTAGGTCACGGGACAAGTAGTCATCGGTCAGGGTGGAGACGGGCACGTATCAACACCCTCATCCCGCGTTTTTGTCTTTTCATTTCCTTCGCACTTCGTTTCCATGGTCTTTTCCCTTCCATGTACGTTTCAATTCCTGTCATGTACTTTCAATTCTTGTATTTCTGTTGACATAAAAAAATGTTCAAGTATTCAGTCAATAATCTCAGATGCAAGCACAAACAAATATCCAAGTGTTCGGTTGACAATCTTGGATGTAAGCAACAAACATGTAACCCACAAAGAAGTGGAGGTGACAGAACCATTAAGTAATGGAGTCGACAATTTTGGATGCGATTGTTGTTGCAACCTAAATTTTCTCAAGCTAATGGATTATTAAGACTAAGTTTAACTCGAGCCCTCCCAAACCCTACCAATTCGCAACTTAGGATTTAAGTTTTTAATATGCAAAAGTTTTCATACTTGGAGTCATCACTAATCTATTTGTGGTAGGTCGATTAGAAACCTAAATAAAACATAGGAAGATATGTTTTATTCTTACGAATCAGAGATTCTAAGCTTGGGGACTTGGTTACGCTAGATCTAGTCTAACGCCCTTTCGGTACCTTTTCTTTTCAAAAAATGTTTTGGCAGACAGTTCGGATTCATTTTAACTTAGTCACTAACATGTGAGGTAATCATACGGGTGCGCAAACCACCAAATTAACACCCAATAATCAAAACATTAAATAAATTATAAGATTGAGAGAATTATTTATCTCAAAGCAACGTAAGCATCTGCATTGTTAGTTAGAAAATCACATCAATAATCTTAATATAATTTCTAATTTACAAGCAGTTCACTCAATATTTTTTTGGATTTTCACTTATTTAAATGAAAGCTAACCTATATGTAATGACGTGCAAAAATTAACATGCAATTAATGTAGCCTAACATGTAAACTATATGTCATGCAATAATATGACATAATTCTAATGACGGGCAATTGATTTATTTTTTGTATTGTCAAATGAAATTCAGAATTAAAAATTACTCAAATTAACATGCAATCTATCCTAAAGAAAATGATTTGATCTATCCTAAAGTGATTCATTTTTGGTATTTTTATGAAAATTCGAAATTATTAAATATCCTAAATAATCCACTAGGATTAAAATAATCTTTAATTTAAACTAGGAAATATGCTACCCTAAATCTCAATTTAAATTAAATAATCATCTTATTCTTTTGGATATATTTAAGATTCCCGAAGCACGCAAAATTTCTAATTTAAATCCTAACTAACATATTTTTTGATTTTCTTTATTTAAAAGGAAAACAATTAAACAAAGGTAACAACCACGTTCAATCAATTTACACAATCCGCAAGATTCTTCTTATCAAATTCAAATTAGGCAAAGAAATCAAACTAACGATCATATTTATAGGGTTATTGTCACGCCTCGAATCCCATCGAGCACGCGACATCCCTCTAGCTCGGTCGGATGAGTGCAATGTCCCAGGAAACGTCGTCGATCCAATGATCTCATCAAAGTTGATTCGCGGCGGAAACAATTATATAATCTCAGACAATAAAATTGGAGACTATCAGGAATAACTAGATTGCCGAACCACTATCATAAATACATTACACTTCCAAAGATTTACAATATCCACTATAATGCACAGGCACACCGAATCAATAACTATTAACTTCCAAAATACAAAAAGGATCAGCATCCTAGGTCAGCACTATCCAAAAATGGGGTACACTCGAACTATCACCTCACTCCCAGAATTAGTCCCTACGCCCTTTGGAGGGCGTCTACTTAGACTTATTGTCATACTCGTCCTCATCTACATCCTCTTCATCCTCCTGTTCATCTGACGACTTTGAATTCGGCCCAATCCCGATCGAATTGTCCTCGTCACTTGACTCGGGCCGATCCTCAGCCTGCTCCTCCTCCTCAGAATCCTCTCTCTCCTCCTCTGGCTCCTTTACGGGCTCATCCTCCGGCTCATCCACTGGCTCGTCCTCTGCTGGCTCCAAACCAGGATTTTCACCATACTCCTCTTCTGGTCCTACCTTCAGTATCTTTGCTAGGTCTATATCCATCGGATCAAATCTAGTCTGGAACTCTTCTGGTGCCGGGTCTGGTTCGGCCACTGAAGAACTTGGTGCAGCCGATGTAGGATGATGTTCGAACTGGGCTATACTAACCTTTGCACTAGTCAATTCCCCATCAAGAAGGGGTATAGCTGCCGAATTCCAATCACCCACGCCATCAAACGGAACGTCAAAACTGCGGACGGGACCAAACTCGTCCATCCCGTCTCTGAATATCCACGCGGTATAAGTGTGAGCCTGCTAGAGGGGTAGCCCTATGTCTACCCAAACTACTGAGATGTGTTTAATCCAAGTATGATTATCGTCTATCGGAAACTCTACAACTTCGTGGTCGGTGTGCATAGGGATTCCAAAACGCTGCAGCGGTAACGGCGGGAGATTCATGGCTTAGGCGGTGGCTCTAAAATATTTTGGTTGAAACAACCATGAGACACTTCTCAATAAGTTACAACCTAAACCCTATCTAAACTGTCATGTATTTCCAGACACACCTAGACACGAAATCAAGCAATTCACACAAACACCCACCAAACAATCACACTAACATGGACTCCTGGCATACTCAAGCTACACATTAGTCCACAATTGCAACAAACAATTCTTGCACACATTTCAAAACACACATGCCTTCCACACATATCCGCATACTAATTCACACGACAATCACGCCACATTTCCAACCCACAATTCACACTCGATCACGCGCATACACATCATTTGCATTTATTTTCCTCGTCGTACCTGCACTTGCTCAATCACTTTCCCGGCCCATGTAAACACGCCTCGGGCCCACTCGATCGCGCCTTGAGAATCACATGCCTCGGTCCGATCCCACTTTCACTTTCTTTCCTCAGCCCGCATCAAATGTGACAGCCTTACATGATCGTGACCCGAGCTTAACATGCCTCGGTTTGATCCCATTCTCACACTTTCCTCAGCCTTCGCCAAATGTGAAAAGCCTACATTATCGAAACCCGAGCTTATAATATTTCGGTCTGATCTCAGTCTCACTCGAGCTTATCGTGTCTTGGACCGATCTCATTTCCCACTTTCTCATTCCTTAGCCAGCGCCAAATGCGACAGGCCTACGTGATCATGACTTGAGCTTAACATGCCTTGGCCTAATCCCATTCTCACACTTGCACATAATTCGAGCATTAAATCCGTGCACCCAATTGCACCCAACTTCCTCATCAACACTCAATCACATCAGGAACCCATGACCAACACACAATTTGACATTTTTCGCACTCAAGACTGCAATATCTCACTCCTGGATCTTCACGACATTTTCATAAAATCTCGAGCCGGATTTAACGGCGCAGACCACATGCCAAACAACACATCACAGCATACAAAACAACACATCACAACCATCGATCGGCCTATAAAATTCCATCAAAACTTCCCGATTTCAATCCTAAGGCCCGCAAATCAACTCCGCCCCTAAAACCGTACCAATTCGTGTCTAACTAGGTTCAAAATTACCCGATACACTAAATAAGGTTTAGATTGCGACTTACCGAGCTCTAGACTAACGCAACTAGAGCGGAAAGCGGTGGTAAGTTAGAGATCTAACGGCAGCTCGTGGTGACGATGATGATCGACAACGATCAGGAGAAACGGCGAGTGGTGACGGCTTGGGCGGTGGCCGGTTGGCTCACAGCCAAGAGGGAGAGATAGAGAAAGAACGATGGCGTGGCGTGAGGCTCAGCGAACGAGTGGCGTGGCGCGGCGGCGACGGGTGGATAGTAGTCCGAACGATGGCACGGCACGGTGATGATCGGCGGGGGAGAGGGCGGTCAGGAGGGAGAGAGAGAGAGAGAGCCGTATGGGGGAGAGAGAGAAGAGAGAGAATGAGGAGAGAGAGAGAGAGAGAGAGAGAGAGAGAGAGAGAGAGTCTTGGCCTTAATGCCCAAGTTTTTACCAAAATGGACAAATTACCATCTTGCCTCTCTTAAATCTTTTTAATCAACGGCCCAGATTTGATCTTATCTTGAAATCAAGGCCCAAATCAAATCTTTTCCAAAATATCTAAGGGCAATTTAGGAATTTCTCAAAAAGTCTAAGGGTAAATTGTCTTTTCCAAAATTTAGGGCAAAATGACCAAAATGCCTTTGCCCATTAAAACTAGCCATTTGTAAATTCTCAAGGGTAAAATGATCACTTTTCCATTTTCTTGCCGAAAATGAATTTTTCTGAAGGATTCGAGAAAATCCAAAGCTGCACGTTCCAATCGCAACATCGTCCCAATGTCCTGTCGTGACTTCCTAATTTTTCGATACCCAATTCAGTCTCTAATTAATAATTGAATTTTACGTAACGCAACTTGAGCGATTCTCATAATAACGGGTGGCTTTTTGGGGAAATTCGCGTATTCAATCCGTGACTGATACTAAATCAAGTCACGTGCAAGTTTGTTTAGATCCTGATGACCTCAATTGTCAATAAAATCGCGAGGATTGATTGCTAGTTTCGATGGGTACGATTGTTCGGTATAGGTTCTGGGTCGTCGTCAACTCGTTTCGTGGTCAAATGGAATCACCCATCATCCACTCGTATGACAGTGACGAATCGGTCCTAAGATCGGCCTACAGTGGCTCAAAATGTCACCTCGACTATTCCATGGTCGAAAATCAGTTCACGATCAAATTTTCTTTAGTCGTATGAATTTAATTCCTTAATTAACCTTTCCTTAATGGTTAGTATCCTAGGAATGATTAGTTCCGGGCGAGAATTAACTACAAGTACATTAATCAAATCACTCATTTCATAAATCCCAAATGGGCGAAATTTCGGAATGTCACAATTTTTCTCCCCTTACAAAAATTTCATCCTCAAAATTTACAATCCAACTAACTATTCAAACAAATTGGGATAATGACATTGCATCAATTCCTCGCTTTCCCAAGTAATGCCTTCAGTCTCATGATTTTCCCACACGACCTTGACCATCGGGATTGTCTTGTTCCTCAAAACTCGTTCTTTTCGATTCTCGATCCTGATTGGTCTTTCGGTGTACAATACCCTGTCGTCGACTTCTATCTTTTCATAATTCAACACATGTGTTAGGTTAGGTTCGTACTTCCTCAGCATCGATATGTGGAACACATTATGCACTTGCGATAGATTTGACGGTAACGCAAGACGATAGGCTAAATCTCTAATCCTTTCTAACACCTCAAAATGTCCCATGTACCTCGAACTCAACTTGCCTTTCTTGCCAAATCGGGACAATCCCTGTATAGGCGACACCCTAAGAAATACGTGATCTCCTACTTGAAATTTCAA
Source organism: Syzygium aqueum (assembly GCA_031216185.1). NCBI lineage: Eukaryota > Viridiplantae > Streptophyta > Magnoliopsida > Myrtales > Myrtaceae > Syzygium > Syzygium aqueum. The sequence continues at coordinate 6,939,705 of CM062239.1, forward strand.
AGGTCTTTGTCTTCTGTTTGCATAACTCTTTTGATAGCTTTGTGCAGTCTTCAACCTTTCACGTATAATCTTAACTGCCTCAACCGACTGTTGGACTAACTCTAGCCCTGTTAAAATCCTTTCTCCCACTTCGTCCCAACACACGGGCATCCTACATGTCCCGTCATACAGCGCTTCAAATGGTGCCATTCCAATGCTCTGCTGAAAACTGTTATTATACGTGAATTCCACCAAGGACAATTGTTCTTTCCACTTACCTTAAAAATCAAGCACACATGCCTGAAGCATGTTCTCTAAAATCTGAATTGTCCTCTCAGTCTGGCCATCCATTTGCGGATGATAAGCAGTACTAAACTGCAACTTCGATCCCAATGCTATCTGCAGACTTTTCCAAAAATTGACGGTAAATCTAGGATCACGGTCTGATGTAATAGTCACTGGTACCCTATGCAATCTAACGATCTATTGCACATACAAATCAGCATATCGATCCAGTGCGAAGTCCTTTTGTACAGCCAAGAAATGTGCCAATTTAGTCAATCTATCGACAATTACCCATATAGAATCATGGCCTATTTGGCTCCTTGGTAATCCCATCACAAAATCCATCATCATATGTTCCCATTTCTACTCTGGGATTTCCAAAGATCGTAATAATCCTCCGGGTTTACAGTGTTGTGCTTTCACTTGCTGGCACATCAGACACTTAGGCATGTGCTTAGCGATGTCTACCTTCATACCGTTCCACCAATAGTACTGCCTTAGATTTTGATATATTTTTGTACTCCCCGGATAGATACTATAACTACTACGATACGCTTTCGACAAAATCTCTTCTTTAAGCCTCGCATCGTCAGGCACGCATATTCGCCTTCGGAACTGCAAGATCCCATTCTCAAATACTTGGAAGTCCAGTTTCCTCTTAGTAGTATCCATCTCCATAATCTTTTGTATCTCTCGATCCGTAGACTGCAAAGCCTTAATCTTAGATTGAATTTCCGGTTCAATCCTCAGCGTGGCTAACAGGTTCAAGTGCGCGATGCTTGACTTCCTACTCAATACATCCGTTACCCGGTTTGCCTTTTCGAGGTAATATAAAATATCACAGTCGTAATCCTTCAACAATTCCATCCAACAACGTTGCCTCACATTTAATTCTTTCCGAGAGAATAAATACTTGAGGCACTGATGGTCAGTATAAATCTGAAATTTCTCTCAGCATAAATAGTGTTGCCAAAGCTTCAGAGCGAACACTATTGCGGCTAATTCCAAATCGTGCGTCGGATAATTCAACTCATGCGATCTTAATTGTCTTGATGCGTAGGCCATAACTTATCCATGTTGCATGAGTACACATCCCAACCCTTTCAACGACGCATCACTATATATCTCATGTCTTCCGGGTCCTGATGGAATAGTCAACACGATGTCGTCGTCAATCTATGCTTCAATTCCTGAAAACTCCTTTCACATTTGTCTGTCCATTCAAACCTTGTTTCCTTTTTCAACAAATGTGTCAACGGTATTGCTGTTGCCAAAAATCCTTTCACGAAGCATCTATAATATCCGGCCAGACCTAAAAAGCTTTGAACCTCGATTACCGTTGTTGATCTTAGCTACTTCATTACAGCCTCAATCTTCACTGTATCTACTGAAATTCCTTCCCCAGAGATCACGTGTCCAAGAAACGCAACTCGATTGAGCCAGAACTCGCATTTGCTAAACTTAGCATATAGTGCATTTTCTCTCAAAGTCTGCAAGACCTTACTCAAATGGAATTCATGCTCTTCTGAACTCTTCGAATACACCAATATGTCGTCTATGAAGACTATCACAAATTGGTCTAGGAATTCTTTGAATACCTGTTCATTAAGTCCATAAATGCGGCATGGGCGTTTGTCAATCCAAACGGCATTACTCTAAACACGTAATGTCCATATCTCGTCCTAAATGCCATTTTCGGTATATCTTCTTTTCTAATCTTCAACTGGTGATATCACGTCCTCAAATCAATCTTAGAAAATACCGACGCCCCTTGCAACTGATCAAACAAATCATCTATCCTTGGCAGAGGATACTTATTCTTAATCGTCACCTGGTTTAATTGTCGATAATCAATACATAACCTTAGTGACCCATTCTTCTTTCTCACAAACAAGACTAGCGCTCCCCATGGAGACGCACTTGGATGGATAAATCCTTTGTCCAATAACTCCTGCATTTGCACCTTCAATTCCTTTAATTCCGACAATGACATTCTATAAGGTGCCTTCGAGATTGGCTTAGTCCCAGGGGCCAATTCGATTACAAATTCCACTTCCCTTTCTGGTAGCAATCCAGGCAATTCCTGAAGAAAGACATCAGGATAATCGTGCACCACGGCTATGTCCTTTAGCCTCGGCTCCTCAGCCGTTGAATCAACTAGAGTCACTAGGAATCCTTCATATCCTTCACCCAACAATTTCGTCATTTCTAGCGATGAGATCCATGGAATCGAGGTTCCTCCTAGATTTCCCACAAATTTGAATTCCGGATGTCCAACAGGATTAAATTGGATCACCCTGCTACCACAATCCATTACTGCCCTTTGCTTAACTAGCCAGTCCATACCCACTATCACATCAAAATCATACATCGTTAGAACCGTTAAATCAATTCTCTCTTCCCTATCACCAATGATAATCTTACAATCTGTGCACCTCAACGAAACTAAAACCTTATCATTTAAGGGGGTGGTCACACACAACATCACATCAAGCAATTACGACTCCCTATCAGTCAATTTAACGAACTGATCAGACACAAATGAATGTGATGCTCCCAGATCAAATAAAGCATATGTAGCATGATCACAGAGAGAGACCATACCTGTGACCACGCCTGGCACATTTTCAGCTTCCCTTCTAGCCATTGCATATACTCGTTATTGTGCCGGCGATCTATTCTGGTTCGAGGATATAGGCGGCCTGACCTAGTTTCCAACTCTGGGCGGCGACAGTAACGCTGGCGGTCTAGCCTGCCTACTATTGGGACAATTCTTCGCTTGGTGGCCCGCTCTGCCACATCTATAACATACAATATTTCTACTTAGACACAGTTCAGTCCCATGTCTTTCTCCACATATCTGACATGGACCATTTTGAAAACGGACCGATTTCCCTATATTCCTTCTAGCATGAGGGACAAAACGTCGGTTATCCATCATTGGCCTCTTCCCCAAGTTACAATTGTCCCTACCTTAAGCAAACCTCGACCCAGAAGCAGCAGCCCTATCCGCTATATCCTGCTCAATAGCTTGAGCTCGTTCGTAGATCTCATTATAGTCCCCCAAGTTCAGAGAAATTATCTGACTGCGAAGATCCAGTCTCAAACCGTCTCTAAACCTCCGAGCCCTATCTAGTGGATTCTCCACCATTCGCGGGGCAAATTTAGCCAATTGAGTGAATTCAGCCTCGTACTGATTCACTATTCTCTACACCTGACGAAGTCTCGTGAACTCCGCCAATTTCTGTTCGTGGGCACTCTCAGAGAAATACTTGCTATTAAAGGTCTCTACAAACATTGCCCAGTTTTGTGCGATACCAGTCGGGAATACTCATCCTCTAGTGGCCTTCCACCAATCATTTGCGTTCCCTTGCAATTGATACGCTGCTAACGTCACTTTCTCCTCATCAGTACACCCCAATACTTCAAAAGCCTTCTCCAACTCCTCTACCCATAGCGACGCAGCCTCAAGGTCACATCTACCATCAAATTTCAGGGGCTTTAACTTCAAGAACTACTCGACTAGTTGATGCATTAGTCGATTCGCATTCACTTGCCTATGTTCTTGATCTCCATTATTACCATTTATAGTAGCGGCTGTTGCGGCCTCAATAGCCTGGGCAATAGTGGCTTCTTGCTCCTGAGTCTGCCTGCCCATTAAAATTCCAACTTTCTCAAGGGCCCTTAAAATCCCATCCACTCGAGGATTCGTTGCAACCCTAACATCAACTCCGGGGTTTTTTGCAGCTCTAGCACCAACTCCAGGGTTTTCTACTGCTCTAGCATCCATTCCAACGTCCTTTACAGTTCTAGCTCGAGCACGACCTCGACCTCTTGTTCCTCTTCTTGCACCCCTTCTTGGGCTTCGTCTTACACCTCTTCCTTCGCTGCTCATTGTTCTAGCTTTCTATCACTCTCCTACTTGTTATAATTTCATACAGGAATTAGAAACCTAGGCCAATTGATTCCAGTCTAGTCCTAGGCAGTGAATTAACATAGTAATCCACTTAGCAGGCAGTCAATCACACAGCACTAAACCAAATCAATTGGGTTTGCGCACTTACCTCGAGTCCAGACGCACCTGCACACTAATCATTATCACATTCAATCATTTAACAATCATAACAAACAGTCTGGAATACGTGTAGTACTAGGTATACCTATGGCTCACTAAGGTTTCTCTAACCAACTATCACTATCCTGGGTCTCCACTCCTTATGACTCCAAGTTCTGATCAACTTAAACCGAGCTATCCTTACTCTGATATCAATTCAGACTGGGATGTCATGTCTCGAACCCCATCGAGCACGTGACATCCCTCTAGCTCGATCGGATGAGTGCGATGTCCTAGGAAACGTCGCCAACCCAATGATCTCATCAAAGTTGATTCGCGGCGGAAACAATTATATAATCCTGAACAATAAAATTGGAGACTACTAGGAATAACTAGATCGCTGAACTGCCATCATAAATACATTACACTTCCAAAGATTTACAATATCCACTATAATTCACAGGCACACCGAACTAGTAACTAATAACTTCCAAAATACAAAAAGGATCAGCATCCTAGGTCAGCACTATCCTAAAATGGGGCACTCTCGAACTATCACCTCGCTCCCAGAACTAGTCCCTACGCCCTTTGAAGGGCGTCCACTGCATCCTCTTCATCCTCTTGTTCATATGATGACTTTGAATCCGGCCCAATCTCAATCGGATTGTCCTTGTCACCTGACTCAGGCCGATCCTCAGCCTGCTCCTCCTCCTCAGAATCCTCTCTGTCCTCCTCTGACTCCTTTGCGGGCTCATCCTTCGGCTCGTCCACTGGCTCGTCCTTTGCTGGCTCCACTCTGGGATTCTCACCATACTCTTCCTCTGGTCCTACCTTCAGTATCCCTGCCAAGTCTATATCCATCGGATCAAATCCAGCCTGGAACTATTTTGGTGCTGGGTCTTGTTCGGCCATTGAAGAACCAAGTGCAGCCAGTGCACGATGATGTCTGGACGGGGCTATAGTAACCTCTGCATTAGTCAATTCCCCATCAGGAGGGGGTATAACTGCCGAATCCTAATTACCCACGCCATCGAACAGAATGTCAAAACCGCGGACGGGACCAAACTCGTCCATCCCGTCTTTGAATATCCACGCGGTATAAGTGCGAGCCTACCGGAGGGGTAGCCCTATATCTACCCAAAATACAGAGGTGTGCTTAATCCAAGTATGATTATTGTCTATCGGAAACTATACAACTTCGTGGTCGGTGTACATGGGGATTCCAAAATGCTACAGCGGTAATGGCAGGAGATTCATGGCTCGGGCGGTGGCTCTGAAATGTTTTGGTTGAAACAATCATGAGACACTTCTCAATAAGTTGTAACCTAAACCCTACCTAGGCTATCACATATTTCTAGACACACCCAGACATGAAATCAAGCAATTCACATAAACACCCACCAAATAATCACACTAACATGGACTCCTAGCATATTCAGCCTGCACATTAGTCCACAATCACAACAAACAATTCTCGCACACATTTCAAAACACACGTGCCTTCCATGCATAACCGCATACTAATTCACATGTCAATCACACCACATTTCCGGCCCACAATTCACACTCGATCACGCGCAAACACATCATTTCCATTTATTTTCCTTGTCGTACCCGCACTTGCCCAATCACTTTCCCGGCCCGCGTAAACACACCTCAGGCCCACTCGATCGTGCCCCAAGCATCACACGCTTCGGTCTGATCCCACTTTCACTTGCCATACCACACGTCTCATTTTCAATCACTTTTCTCAGCCTGCGTAAACACACCTCAGGCCCACTCGATCACGCCCCGAGCATGACATGCCTCAGTTCGATCTCACTTTCACTTTCTTCCCTCAACCTTCACCAAATGCGACATGCCTACATGATCGTGACTCGAGCTTAACATGTCTCAGTCCGATCCCATTCTCACACTTTCCTCAGCCTTTGCCAAATGCGAAAGGCCTACATGATCGAGACCCGAGCTTATAATGCCTCGGTCTGATCCCGGTCTCACTCGAGTTGATCGTGCCTCGAACCGATCTCGTTTCCCACTTTTTTATTCCTCAGCCAGTGCCAAATGCGACAGGCCTACGTGATCGCGACTTGAGCTTAACATGCCTCGGCCCGATCCCATTCTCACGCTTACACTTATTATAACATCCCCGAATGCAAATTGCAGTAGCAACCTTAGTGGAAAAAAAAAAAAGCAAGTTGGCGAAATGACGAGGTTTTCAGTTAGGGGTCGAATTTCAACATCATCGGCGAGGTCAAAGATCCTACAACTACATCATGTCTAATTTATCTGGCCTTCCGAGCACAAAGAGGGAGGGTGAACAAAGATGTAGTTAATGCACCCGAAGTGCTCTATGATTAGTTTATTGGTTGCACCTATTGTTGGGTTTCGTGTCTTCATTTCTAGCCAAACTTAGCAAGAACCGACCCAAATCTAATCCCTCATGATGCAACTGATCATCAAGGGAAAAGGTTCATAAGAAATAGGAAAAAAACACAAGTGCAACCGTGAGGCAAACAATACAATGAACTGATCTGTTATGAATTCCAACAAACTTCATCATCACCTATTACACAAAAAAGAAGACCAAAACCCATTTGCAACTCGGTAATTAGATGGAGCTTTCGGATTCACGTGAAGGCAAAGAGGTGACACTAGGTAGCTTACCACAATCATATTCGCTTATACTATTTACTACTCTAGCCAAGAGGAGCTTATAGAATACATCTCTTAGGAACTTCATTAATCGATTAGACCCATCTTGTTGCACCCATCCCGACAAGTACGATGCTGTTACCAGTGTCGCCGCCCTCAATCTCCTCTCCTTTGCATACCTCTCCATAGCAAATCCGATATCTTGGGTCACAAGTTTGCCGTGCTTGGAGATCGAGTCCCCGAAGTGCCTACCCAATACCACCGCATCCTCAAGCGCCGAACATCCACCTTGGCTCATGTCGGGAGTCATCGGGTGCATAGCGTCTCCAGCCACTGTGACATTTGATCGGGCTAGGTTTCCGAACAAGATCTTCCAAGGATATCGGAACATCAGCGGGGTCCATATCAAACTCGAAAGATCGGAGTGCTTGACGACATCAAGGAACATGGATGGGAAGTCCTTTGCCAAATTTTCGATCACCTCTCTCTGGATCATTTCTGGATCTGCTCCTTTCTCCATACCTTTTGAATTGAAAACAATAGGATCAACGAGAATTAGTAAGCTATTATTAAAGGAGCCATCATAGTTCAGTGAAAGTTAGGGATCTGAAAAAAATTGGAGATATTGATCGGAAATATATGTCAAGATCGGCTTTAATTAGTCAATGTTTATCGCATATGCATTCATCTCCGAATTTATGAATTAATTCATCATAACTATTTCTTTCTTTTCCACTAAAACCAGTCAGGCTACTTTTCTATTTAGTATATTAGAAAGAAGCGACTCATTCAAGATTATTAAAAGACAAAATCCAGAACGATCGAATGGAAGGTAATATGTAATATATATGGTACCTTTAGGAGGACACGTTGCCCCGAAGAACCAGTACACTTCCTTATCATTGAGAGTAATAAAAACTGCCCTCTTCCCCACACCTACAAATTGATGAATCGCCTGGCTTTGGTCAAAACCGTGACCCTTCGGGAACACGGACAACCCACGCAATGCTGACCGGCCTGAATAAACCGGCGGGGGAAGTCCAAGCCAACGGGCCACAATAGAATGCACTCCGTCACATCCTATAACAACCTACACGTACAATAATTACTAATTACGGTGCAGATAAATTAAAGTTGATAAGTCACCTCATCTTATTTCAATTCAAAAGAAGGTACTCGAGAATTGTAGGGACCTTAGACTTTATGATGGACCCATCATCAAGCGTGACAATACAAATGGGCGAGCCGTGTTCTACTTGGGTTTCGATGGAAGTTATCTTGGAAGAGAATCGAATGCTATTTGGAGGAAGCTCCTCTGCCAGAACTTCCGACAAGGCTTTTCGGTGAACCGCTCTTGGTTGGATTCCATTCCTGCCCAATGCAGAAGGCATGGTTTTCTATCCTTAGCGTATGAAAACATATATCTAAAATAAACAATTGTTGCAAAAAACAAATGGTCGAACTATATGATAAATAGAACAAGAAAATAAATCGGATATCGAATTTACGTGAATTAGTCGGTGGGAACTACTCTACACGGAGAGCACAATATCCACTATAAATCAAGTGAAACAACGGAAATGAAAATCACACTCAAATCACTTGAATATTGTCAAGGTTTTCCTGGCTCCACACACACAGTGATTAACCTAATAATTCCTCATGAAATAACTTTTCAGTCTCAAAAAGTTATTTACAAATCTTACTACAAGATTTATTGGCTTGAACACTAAGAGCGCCTCTTGAACACCAAGAGCGCCTCTTGAACACCAAAAGCTCTTCTTGAATGCTCTTTGCAAAGAAGACCCACTTCTTATATAGAAAAGAGTTGGATCCAAAATTGAAAATCTCTTGTTGTAAATCTACTTAAATTAGGAAATCTACTTCAATCAAGTTTCCTTTATAGACTTCAAACCCGAGACACACTTTCAACAACATAATCCAATAAACTTGTCCAATTCTATCTAATTAAAGGAGTATTAAATAGTCAAACTTACTTGAGTAGATGAGCTGTAAAAATAGGGGTTATTTGTCCCATTGATGGTATATTTCTGACGGTCATTTATAACGTTTTGTGCAAATTTAAACATATAGTAGAAGATTACAAGAAATTAATTGATCTATAACATTAAACAGTAAATTAAGGAAAAAAGGTAGGTAGAAAATATGAGAGGAAATTGGAGATTCACCTGTTATTGCAAGGAAAATGCATTTCTTGAACCGATTTAGTCTGGACATCAGTTATGTATCCCCTAAACACAAGTACAAAAATATCAGAATATTAAAAAGTAAAATTATTATTTCTCATCACTGAGAAATTGTCGGACAGATTCAAGGTCAAGCATCCTGGATCTTTAATTATTAAATAACGGATTTAAGATATTCTCGAAACCATAAATCAACTTAACAAAGTGCAAAACCAATGTAGAGGTTATCTTTCTACTCAGTATATCTTTGCTTGAATAGCCTATTGTTCTTTCTCACTGACACAGCACTTTCTCCCTTCATTTGATGAATATCAAGGTAATAATTTATATTATTCTGAAATTGAATCCCATTAGCAACTTCAATAGGTAAATTTCACTAAGTCATTGGACATAGGTCCATTTTACGACCAGCCACTGTATTTTCATCATCCATCAAGAATGGTTTTAAATCGAAAAGGAACAAAGCCAAGGGTCGGCTTCCTCTCAAATTTGAGTGGTGTCATCTTTAATTGGTTTCTTCTGCTTCGAGAAATCAAACAATCAAATTTAGAAAGCCTGAAATCACTCATTTAACTCTCGATCTGTACATGATTGTTGAAGTAAAGATTAGATCGGGTTTTAATACTTCGAAATGATTCAACATCACACAATAATCAGACATCTGTGTTCCTGTACAAAGAGCGAATAAGGACCTTACCTTTTGAAAGGAGCATAAAGGGCTGCGAGCTTGTCCGAAACCCCAAGCGTGTCAAGTGCGACCCACGCATTAGGGAAGAGACCGAGAGCTGCGCCGGTCACTCGTAGCTCCTTCGATCTCTCAAGGACGAGGGCTCGGACACCGACCTTCTGAAGGGCCACTGCTGTTGCCAGCCCCGCGATGCCGGCACCCACAATCACCACTTCCTCCATATATGGTTATATTGTACTTCGAGCTTGTGAGAGTGCGTGCGTGTCTTTGTTTTGAATTGGGATAAGGAGTCTCTTCTCTTACGGCCGCTACTTATAGAGTGGCAAACTTGTCTTTTTATAGCTACGTAACTGCTCACGTATGCTGCAGAAGCATCGCTGAATGAAATTTACAGCTGCAGAATGGAGGGCAAAACTTGAGGACCCCTACTCATAGCTACGTAACTGCTTACGTATGCTGCGGAAGCATGACTGAACGAAAATTACAGCTGCAGAGGCAGCACTGAATGATAAGCAGCACTGATTGAACGCAAAAGGAACTATTTTTAGAAAGGAGCAAAACTTGGGGACCGCCCGTTAAAATTAGGGGTAATCAAAATGGATTAGCCAAATTAAAAACTGCTCAAACTAGATCAAATCGGTCGATTTTAGGCGATTTTGGGGATGCTGGTACAGTTTCCGATTTCAATTATTTGGAACCGGAAATTTTCAATCCGGTTCGTGGCTCCAAGGGTAACCGCATCGGACCGATTATTTTTTTATTTTTCATTTTTTTTAAACTTTCCTAGAGCATGTAATAGGTAACAAACAAAAGTATGATATGCTCGGTGACGGAAGGCTTTGGAAAAAAGAAAAGGAGAAGCCTTGGAGAGAGGATGCGAGAGAGTAATCGAACTTTTGACTGAGTTCTGGGTAAGAGAACAGAGCTAGTGTTTCAGGCTGATGTTTTTGAAGTCTGGAAGAAAATCTGCACGGGTTAGACGTGGTATAATGTCTTGTTTAGGTGCAGGCCACTTTCGTTTTTGTCGTCTTGTAATGTTGAAGCAAACTGGCAACGTCCTTCAGACATTGGACTTACGTACAGGCCACCAAGCTTCAAGCCAAGAGAGAGAATGGGAATTATTGTGAATCCACCGGCCTATTGGACGGCGTGGGAACAGCCGGTCCAGTCTTCGGACCAGGCAATCCAATTCCCGATTTCAAAAATAGGAAACTGGTCCTATTGATCCGGTTTCTGATTCTTGAGTGGGATTGGACCGGGCACAGATCATCCATGGTTAAAATAACCCAGCTACTGACTAGGTTAGCGAGGTCAAGCCTTGCCCAGCCACTAGCAAGGCTAGCAAGGCTGAGCCTCACTCTGGCGGAAGAAGGGTAAAAAAAAAGAAAGAAAAAAAAAGAAAATAATTATAGGAAATAAAAAAGAAGTAAAAAGTTGTTCACGTTAGCATCGACTGTGCTACATAGGATGATAGGCATCCATGATTGTGCCACATAGGATGGCATGCGTCAACGTCAATGATTTTTGACCAAAATAAGCTTAAAGGACCACATTGGCATATCTTAAAAATGTTGAAGACTGAATTTGCCAAATTAAAAGATTTATGACTGAACTGGCATCCATACAATAGGTTTATGATTTTTTTGGTAATTTTCCCATAAAATGTGAAAGGTTTACTCATTTTTATTTAGTCACCTCGAACTTTTATAAGAATCACCAACAAAAATGAATCTCAAATTTGTACAAAGTCCTTAGGTAAAACGAATAAGTGCACCAGAAATCCTTAAATTTATTGAGTAAGCGCAATTGAGTTCTAAATCTTATTAAAATGGTGCAATCAAGTCCCTTCGTTAACTCCATCTAATTTGGCTTATGAAAAGAACTAATATGGTTTTCGAAGACTTGTAGTGCTAACGTAGTGCCCACCAATTGCCACATCAGAAAAAAATTTAAAGAACTTAAAATTTTAAAAAAGGTTTTTACAGCTCATCTTCTTCTTTTGTTGAATGCTTACTTTTCATGCTCCCACCCACCATGAAATCTTAACATGAAAAAAATGAAATTCCGGGTTTGATTTGCCCCAAAATTGATGTCCTGACATGGCTGAGAGCTTGACGAAACTTGAGCAGCCGTGTCCATGGCTTGAAGAAGATGAACAATCTAAGAATTCAACGAAAAAAGAAGATGAACCGTCTAAGAAGTAGATGAATAATAGTTTTTCTTATCTTGTTTTAATTTTTTAAATATTTTTCTCTTTTTAGCTTTATTTAATTTTAGAGAACTTGTGTTTGTCTACTTGGTTTAATTTGACGATAGACAACTAGTTTGTTGACTCCAGTGCTTCTTTCCATTGCACCTCGTAAAAAAACATATTTACTGATTATGCTAATAGAGATTTCGGGCAAGTGGTTGTAAGAAACGGACACATTTATTCAATTGTTGGAAAATGAACTGTGATTGTGAATATTTTAGGTGAAAGGAATATTTTTAGTGAAACCAGGCATATTTCAAAATTAAAGAAAAATATGATCTTGACTAGTAAAATTGACCAAGAATGTTTTGTAACAATTTTTGCATGTGGAGAGTAGAAGATAACCTCAGGGCAAGAGTAGTAGCAAAGGAAAAGCGTACGGATACACTTTACCTTCTCAAAGGAGATAAATTTCAGTAATATGGCTACAACTATAGTGGTTACAAATAGTTTGTCTACTTTCTTGCATTATCATTTGGGGCGTCTTGGTGAATTCCAGGTTTGAAAAAAGTTGATTTGGATTTCTGTGAGAGAGAGTCGCATTTATGGAAAACAAAAAACAATTAGTTTTCAATTGAATGGGTGACAAAATAAAGGCTGAAAGAAAGAGTTGGTTCATACAGATGTGGTGGGACTGGCTTAAGAACACTCTTATGGTTGGAAAAGATATGTTGTCACTTTCATTGATTAATGCGATAAGGAAGACTTGGGTCTATGCTCTTACAGAAAAATTAGAAGTATTTGTGATGTTCAAAATGTGGAAGACATTGGTAGAAAAAGAGACGAGTTCTCATATTAAAGCTTTGAAGTCTGATAATGGTGATGAATACATGAGCAAGGAATTTGAAGAATACTAGAACTGAGAAGGCATACACGGGTTGAAGACTATTCCTAGAACTCCTCGAGAGAACATTGTAGCTAAGAGGATAAATGAGACCATTTTGGATCACACAAGATGCATAAGGTTACGTGCAGGTCTGCCATTACATTTATGAGCTACTATAGTTAATGCACTTGTTAATTTGATCAACATGAGTCTATCTAGAGTGCTAGATAGACGAATAGCATAAGAGTAGTGGTAAGGTAAAAAGGCTAATTATTCATATTTAAAAGTTTTTGGTTGTATCGCATATGTTTTGATTGTCTGGGAGGATAGGAGGAAGCTTAATGCTAAGTCCCATAAGTGCGTTTTTATCAGATACATTGGTGATGAGTATGGCTATAGGCTTTGGGATTAATAGATTAACAAAGTCATTCGTTGTTGGAATGTGGTATTCCATAAAAAAAAATGTACAAGGATCATTAGACATAGCATGAGAAGGTAGTAGAACCAGGATATATTGAGCTGGACACAATGCCCGTAAAGATGGTTCTAGCATATCAGAGTGCACCTAAAGGGGAACCTATTATGAATGAGTAGACAATTCAAGAGAAATGCAGTGATCTTGAACAAACTAACGATCATGAAGCACCTGTTTTGAGGAGGTCTACACGTGTGAGAATGCCAAAGGTAATTTTTTTTATCTATTAGCAAATACCGTTTAGAGTTGTGTCTTATATACATATTCAGGAGAGCCGAAGACTTATGACGAGGCAAAGAAAGATACATCTCACAAGCAATAGGAGCATGCAATGAAAGATGAGATGGGCTCATTATTTCATAACAAAACTTGGGAGTTGACCAAGTTGCCTACTAATAAAAAGGCTTTGTTAAACAAATGGTTGAACAAGATCAAAAAAATGAAGCAAATAGCAATATCAAATGTAAGGAAAAACTTGTGGTCAAGGGTTTTTCTTAAAAAGAAGGGATCGACTTCTCTAAGGTATTTTCACCAATAGTGAAAATGACATCAATCAAAGTTATGCTGGGTATAGTTGCAGTTGCAGTGAAAGATCTTCATCTTGAGCAGTTGGATATAAAAATGACGTTTTTGCATGGTGACCTAGATGAAGAGTAATATATGACACAACACAAAGGTCTTAAGTTCAAAGGTAAGGAGTACATGGTATGTCGCTTGAAGAAAAGTTTGTATGGCTTAAAGCAAGCTCCGCAGCAATGATACTTCAAGTATGTCTGTTGACACCTAAATTTTACTGACCATTTAGTGTAATTTGCATAGAAAATTAGGGATTAAATTTTAACCCCTAAACAAAAATATTTAAATTGCATAGCATATAGTTTAAGTTCATTTAGATTTAATTTCATTATTGCATCAGACTAGCGATGGCAAACAAGCTTAAATTTCATCGAATGGGACTCGGCTCGCTCGAAAAGGCAAGGGCTAGAAATCACGAGTCAAATAGGTTTGGTCGTTTTAATTTGAGCTTAATTCAGCCCATTATGTTCAATTAAATTAAAACCCAAGTTAATTCAGCCCACTTAGGAATTAAATAAAATCAGAAATTAGATTAAGACCTAAGCCCAAGCCTAAACCCATTAGGACTATAGAGCCCATCTAATTGACCTAGGTTAGCATTATATAGACATGTTTAGGTCAGAATTTTAGGTGGGACAAAAAAAATTCAGATCGGAAATTAGAGAGTGAGAGTGGGAAAGAGAGAGAGAGGTCGGCGACCACCACGCCGAGCCACCGCCACGCCGTGCCTCTGCCGTTCCGAAGCTGTCGCCCACGCCACGCCATTGTCTGCCGCGCCGCGCCTCCGCCCTTCCGAAGCTGCACATCACCGCTCGAAGATCTCCCTCCGCCTAGCCGAGTCCCTGCCGCACTTCATCAACACCTTCGTTCCTGCTCATCCCAAGACCAGCTGGTCTTAACGATCTCCCATGCAGAATACGTAGAAGAAACACACGGCGAGAGACATGTCAGAGAGAACGTGAAGAAGAGAAAAAAAAAACCCAAAGAAAAGTCAAAGTGAGAGGGATGGCTAGAACTCAAAAGGGAGAATGTCACTAGTGCCCAATAAGTTCTAGCCGTGTATTCTAGCAAATTCACAGTTTCAACAATTTTTCTGCATGTTTTTGGTGCCTCCTTCAAGCACGTCTCTTCCCCACCAAACAACAGGTCGACGACAACCCAGGAGTTGCTCCTTTCGCTGATCTCAGTGGTTCGTGGAGTCCACTTTGCTATTGGCGACACCACCATGAACCACCATTGAACACCGGGATCCCTTTGGTCAAGACCTCATCTTCGGCCACACCACTAGTTCACCAAGCCGAGGAGCCCATCGTCGTGGACACCACTGCGATACCAGAGCCGCGCCCTACACCGCCATCGTCCCCGCCGTAACGCCAACACCGTCGTTGCCGGAGCCACGTCACTGTCGTCGGAGACGCCCGTCGGTGCTGCCATGCCTCGCTGTTGTCACTTGCTGTCGTCCCGATCCGTAAGCCCGAGCTCGATCCAAGTTCAAATTTAGAGATTATCTATAGATTAGGTAAGTGAACATTATCCAATATTTTCAGAATATTCATTTTTCTAATTTTCAAATGTTTGAATATTCTGTGAATGTTATTCGAATAATTAAATATCTTTAGATAATGTCTGTGATATCCGCAACGTTTGAAATATTCAAAATTAGGAAAATTTCCTAATTTAGCAACGTATTTGGACGACTATCCGATCTTATCCCTAAGATACGATACGCGGCGATACGGAAAATTATTATCCTATCCATAATCACTTGGGTACAATAATGATTTTTATCTGCTTTCCAAATTTGAATAATCGACTTTCCGTCAATATCTATAACCCTATAGATATGATCAATAATTCGATTTTTGTGCATAATCTGAGTTTGAAACAAATTTGGCGGATCACGCAGTTGATTTTGAATATGGTTGCTATCCTTGTTTATTTAATTACTTTCCTTTTTCAAATAAACAGAAAATTCAAAAAATATTAATTAGATTTGAATTAGAGTTTTTGCATGTCTAGGAATCCTAAATATATCTAGAAGATAGAGTAGTTATTTAATTTAAATTAGGACTTGAGATGATCTATTTCCTAGTTTAAATTAAGTAATATTCTAATCTTAATAGATTATTTAGGTTATTTTATTATTTCGAATTTTCATGAAAACCCCAAAAAAAGAATGAATTTTTAGGGTAGATTAAGATAGATTGCATTTTTAATTTAAGTAATTTATAATTTCGAATTTTACCAAAAATCCCAAAAAATAAGTCATGTTAGGATATATTAAGTCATCATAGATTGTATGTTAATTTAGGCATATTTTTAATTCCGAATTTCATCAGAAAATACCAAAAATAAATCCTTTACCCGTCATTAGAATTAGGTCACATCGTTGCATGACATATAGTTTGCATGTTAGATTGCATTGTTTCGCATGTCATTTTTGCACGTCATTGCATGTAGACTAGATTTTATTTAAACAAGGGAAAAATCCAAAAAAAATATTGAGTGAATTGCTTTGTTAACTAGAAATCATATTAGGGTGTTGATGTGATTTTCTAGCTAACAATGTAGATGCTCGCGTTGCTTCCAAATAAGTAATTCTTCGAAACTTGCAACTTATTTAATGCTTTCCTAGGTGTTAAATTGGTGGCTTGTGCACCTGCATGAATACCTCATATGTTAGTGACTAAGCTAAAATGGATCAAAACTGCCTGCTAAAATACTTTTGAAAAGAAAAGGTACTGAAAGGGCGTTAGATTAGTTCTAGCGTAATCAAATCCCGGGCTTAGAATCTCTGGTTCGTAGAAACAAAACATATCTCCCTATGTTTTATTTAAGTTTTTAATCAGCCTACCGCAAATTGATTAGTGGCGACTCCAAGCATGAAAATATTTGCATGTTAAAGACTTAAACCATAAGTTCGAATTGGTAGGGCTTGGGAGGGCATGAGTTAAGATTAATCTTAATAATCCATTAGCCCGAAAAATAGTAAAATTTTTTAGGGTCGCGACAGCTTGGCGACTCCACTGGGGAATTGAGTTAAAACTCTTAGTGGACTTAGGCCAATTTTTCATTTCAAAAATAATTTTTGTTTGGCAGCGAGGATCCTAGGTACATCCCTAATATTTTAAGGTGTTAAATATTTTTGCAGTGAAGAGCAAACTAATACACTTTCTGTTCATGTGTGAAGAGCAAACGAGGACCTTACTTGTCAGATGGAGCATAAACGGGTGCAAGCTTGTCCAAAACCCCAAGCACGTCGAGTGCGACCCACACACTAGGGTAGAGACCGAGAGCTGTGCCAGTCATTCGCAGCTCCTTCGATCTCTCGAGGACTAGTGCTTGGACACCAACCTTCTTAAGGGCCACAGCCATCGCTAGCCCCGCAATGCCTCCGCCCACTATCACCACCTCCTCCATATAAGGTTGTCTTCTAATTCGAGCTTGTGAGTCCGTGTGCGGGGGTTCTTGTTTTGAATTGGGATGAGCAGTGTCTCATCTGACGAGTGACAGCCGCTATTTATCATGTGCTCTTCAACTTGTAGATGTAGCATATGCCAATAATTCGCCAACCGTTGAATAGGTGCCCCAGTCTCATGCATTGACGTAACATTCTCGAAAGGTCTGTTCAGTTGTATTTAGCCGCCTCTAACTTTTATAGAGGGTGGCGAGCTTTCCCTAAAACCCCGAACATGATGATTTGATTTGGCATCTTACCGAAGCATCAATGTCAAATGAAAATGAGAGGTCTTGCAGAAAAGCTTTATTGTCGTTGAAACATTTGATTACATTGCATATAGATATTTATCTAATTACATTGCACATAGATATTAGGCACATTTGCATTAATTATTTTCTTAATTAACTTTCAAATAAAAAATTATTAAAAACTTTAATTAATTAAAAATATTTTAACAAAATTCAGGTCGGGCCAGGTTGGGGCTGGGTTGACCCGGTCTTTTCTTTTTTTTCCCCACGCAGGCCCGGCCCCTTTTCTTCTTTTCTCCCTTCCGCCCGAGCTGGGCTCGGCCCTACCCAGCTTTTCCTCCTTTTCTTTCCCTCACGGCGCCTGTCTTCTCCCTCTGCTCTCCCTTGTTTCAGACTGTTCAATTGACGGACGGCCAAGCGGCCTTGGCATCCCCATCCAAGCAGGTAACAAGCAGCAGGGGGAGGGTATTGATGGCCAGTTCAATCCCTCCCCCTTTTCTAGCCTCTCTCTCTCTCTCTCTCTCCTCTTCCCCTCTGTGGCCGTGGAAGTCAAGGTGAGCAGAGGATTGTTTTTCCTCCCCTACACCGGCCTAGATTGGCCATCGAAGTCGTGGCAAAGAGCAGGCTGACGCAGGGGCCATTAAGGCCATGACTTTGGGGTGGAGTAGGTGGCTTCCATTGCCTATACAGGGCAGAGAGAGTGGATAGAAGAGGCGGTCCTTCTCAGTGAGAGAAAAAAAAAAAAGAAAAACAGAGAGAGAGGTAGACCGAGAGAGAAATAGAGAGAAAGAGAGTAAACCAAGGCGGCATCGGAACAGAAAAAGAAGCTAGTAGCCTTGCCGATGCCTAAGAACTGATCGAAAACCCCTCCGGAAGCTACTCAGACTGGTGAACCTCCCCTGATCCTATCTTTCCCTGTTTTGCCGTGCAGTTTGGCCGGGACTAACGCCAACCGCTTGGCACAAATCCCAACCCATACTGTCTCTAGTCCCAGCCCCCACTCACTGTTGGAAGCGAACTGCAGCTGTCGAAGCCGATCAAGTCGCCGGAGGAGGTTGAGATCCCTCGATTTTTGCTATATCCCCATCTGTTCGATGAAATGCCTCAAAGAGGTTGGGTTTGTTTTTGCTCACCAATCGACAAGTGAGTAGTCGGATGGCAAGCCCGTTCATCAGAAAATGTAGGTTGAAGCTCAAGAGGTGGAGACCCAAGCCATAAGTGGCCTGGGTCATTCGGCGAGACTACCAGATCTCGCTAGCTGAGACTCCCAGGCACGTGGGAGCCGTCTTTAGACTGGTCTGCAAGCCAATTAAGGCAAGTTCGACCGGGTCAAATTGGCCCTATTTTGTCTTTATCCATCAGACCGGGCCCCGACCAGGCCTGATCCAATCCATACCTTAGTCAATAACCTGGGTTAACCCCCTGACTCGGGTCAGATCCGAAAATTCAACCCAGGTCAACGGGATAGGTTGGGTCTGTTGACTAGGGTCGGTTCTAACTAACCCAAATTCGCCGACCTGACCCGATTTTAATATTATATTTTTATTTTATTTAAAAAATTATTTAAAAAATCAATAATAAATTTTCGATTTTTTATTTTAAAATTAGGATATAATTCATATCTAAGTTTTGTCTAATATTTTTCTAAATTATGTGACATATCTTAATGTTTTTAAATTGTTGTTGTATTATTATTATGCATGTTTTTTTAAATATAATTGCATAAATTATCATGTTTAATTAGATAAACTTCTAGGGTTATATGGTAGCATTTTGCATGTTATTTTTACTACTATTGTGTTATTATTATGCATGTTTTTTATTAGAATATAATTAATAAATTGTTATGTTTTGAATGTTGTCGCCTTAGTTAGGGTTGGAACCCTAGACTGCATATCTGTCTTGACTGCTAATCACTAATGATTATGCACTCGCTTGACCACCTTACATGTTAGGAGAAAGGTCCTAAAATCAATCCAAATTGCCTGACAAATATTTTCTAAAATGAACAAGATAAAAAGATACCAAAAGGGCATTAGTTATTCAACTAGTGTAACCAAGTCCCCAAACTCATTTAATCTCTGGTTTATAGAAGTAAGCAATTCTCCAATTGTCTTGCTTGGGTGTCTAATTGACCCACTATAAATCAATTAGTAACGACTCTTAAATAAAAATCACTTGCAAGTTAAAAACCTAAATCCTAAGTCGCGATATAGTATGGGCTTAGGAAAGCTTGAGTTAAGTCCCAAACTTAGACTTAACGCATACCAGGCAACACTCTCATTTTTTAAAATAAAACTAGAGGTTAGTCATGATAGACTGGCAACTCCGCTGGGAACTTGCATTTAAAAAAAAAAGTGGACTTAAGCTAGAAATTTTATCCTGTTCAAAAATATTTTTGTTTAGCAACAAGGATTCCAAGTATGACCCTAATATTAGGGTCTTAAATGTTCTTGCATGTTTCAAATCATGATTGTTTATGAATTATTGTGCATGCTTTAATGATTTAGCACTACACTATTACACAAACAACCATACCGCCAAACCTGGGTCATGATAGGGCATTTTAGGATGGTGCTAAGAAAGATATGACCTCGAACGCAAGACTGTGATGTAGAGATTGCCTTTCTTTTTCCCGAAATTTCTTTCTAAAAAATCGTAAAGTGTTTATTTTTAGTTGCTATTCGTGTGACTATAAGCTATTCCTTTCAATTTGGCCGAGGTTAAAAGGACTTAACACCAACGCAAGACTATGATGGTCAAGCACCCTTTTAATTTCACTTTGCTGAATCAGTCTAGATAGAAATCAAACCTCACTCCTCATGTGCATGTTTTTGTGATTGCCATAGTTTAAGGTAAGGTATATATTCTATCCCTTTCATTATACAGCCTACTTATTCCTTTGATTTATGACTGTTAGGTTACTCGTTGATTGCATTCTATATACGATGAGAAGAGCTGATGTCCAATTCGTCCCCACTCCCAAGAGAGAGCTCCTGGCATGATGGGACCGGCTCTATCAGAATAGCCAAGGATATGTTAAAGTAATAATTGATCGCCTACTTCCAATGCTCAAGATCAATGTCCATTTTGGCATGATGTAGGCACTGGCACATTTCTGGAGCCCTTAGACATCCACATTTGTGTTTGGTAAGTTTGAAATGACCCAAACTCTGGAAGAATATAATGTTTCCATTGGTGTGTCTTTGGGATCTAAGCTCATCAAACCACTTTTGGGCGTTCCCCCTATACCCGAATTGTCTTGGAGTTTGCGAGTCAAAATCAATACAGTAAAAATAGTCGTTAAAGCTCACTGTAATGCATGCCCCTTAATTTTCTTAAATGAATGCTTTGAAAATCAACCCATGAGTCAGAAATCTAAGATCTTTCTCCTTGCTTTTATCGAGTTTGTTATTTTCCCTCGCCACAAAAATTCTATAAACCCCTCAATTGCATATGTTGCCAAACAAATCTGCACTGGCATGGGTTATGTAAATTCAATTTTGGCATAAATTTTTTTGTCCCTTAACCGTTTTAAACAAAATGAGGAGAAGGTCATGTGGGCAGCCCCGGAAATTTTGCAAATTTGATTTTTATCCCACTTAAGAGGATTCGGGTACCTCATGCAGTTTTTTGAAATTGATGACCTTATGTACCCAATACAAACATTTGAGGTTTTAAAAAGTAATTTTCCTTATAAGGATTACTCTTGCTGGATAAATTTTTTGAAAAATCTTGATCCCAAAGCATTCTTATGGCACGCTAAATGGTTCCACAAAGGCGAGGCTTATTATGCTCACAGGTTTCATAACCCTGTTCCACTACTCGGCTTATCTAGCACCACTTCTTACAACCTCTACCGGGTAGCCCACCAGTATAAGGCCCTTCGGGAGATTCCGCTGCCTCTCAATACAGACTTGTTTTGAGTCCAATTCACTTGCTCAAACTATAACTACATAAGCGAAATTCGTGCCATCCAGAATGCATAGATCAAGTGTGAACTTGAGAATATCACTATAAAGAAAATACGTGATAAATTTATACAATACTAGACTAATTCATGAAATGATTCTTTATAAGGTCTTATCCTCATTCATTTCAATGTCTTCATAGGTAGTTACGGATTAAATGGCCAAAGAAAACATGTCGATTCATCTTAATAATATGGAAAACAAAATGAAGATGTTTTTTAATGCACTTGAAAATCTCACCAAGCAGGTAGAATTTATCAATGGCAAGCTCCTGCATCAATTGAAGTGATGTTACTGCTATCATCTATTGGAAAAGAGAAAGCCTCTACTAGTGATAGCAAGATGCCTTTGCTAGAGGACAATCTGCTTCCACTTGTCATCAAGAAGACTGAACTTGTAAACGCGCCTATGACAAAGCATGACAAGCGCCTTGTGAAGGTCAAGGAAATGTTGAAGCAATTTTAAGATCCACAACATGCTAACACACTTGACTTGTTCGTGTACAAAAATGTGACATTCTAAATTTCGATCCACTTTCGGGATTTTGTGAAATGGTATTATCATCAATGCACTTTCTATTATATCTTACTCGGAATTGGTCATTCTTGAGAATACTAACCTTTAGGGAATGGCTAGTTAGAATTTCAGTGCGCACGACCCAAGAACTCAAACCTGGATGGACAATTCGACCATACGGATTGATGAGGGGATATTTTGGACCATTATAGGTTGATCCAAGAATGATTATGGAACAATTTAACAATGTTATACAATTGAGTCACGGGTGATTCCGTTTAATCGTTGTATGCATTCCGAACGTTTCAAAATCAATTTCTAACGATCGTGTCATTCGAAACTAGTGATTGACCCTCGTAATCACATGACAACCGAAGTTGCCATGGCTCGAGTAAACTTAAACGTGGATTGATATCAAATCAACCATGGGTCGACATGCGTAAACCCTAAAAACCACCCTTTAGTTTGAGATAAATGAAAGTTGCGTTTGATCGATTTTGGCCATGAATTGGGTATCGAACTTTCAAGGATATCAAAGTTATTATATTGGACAACGCCGCGTTAAGTTCACTTTGTTATCGGCTTGCTTAGAAATTCCCGAAAAAATGAAAATCAGCCCGGAAATTAGAAAAGACGATTTTACCCCTATGTGTTCTAGAGTTTATTTGTTGAGTGGAAGGACATAATGGTCTTTTTACCCTAGTGGCCGAAAATCCTCTTGGAAAACTTTGCCCTTGCCCTTTTTGGTTAATTACAAAAATGCCCTTCTAGAAACATTTTTGCAAGATTTCATCTTGGCCTTTGGATGGAACTTGGAGAGCAAGACTTGATCCTAGCCTTTAGATCTTTGCTTGGGCATCAAAAACACATTTCAACCCTTGATCTTGATTGAAGTTTCAGCCCTTTTTCTCTCTCTCCTCACTTTCTCTCTTGTTCTCTCTCTTAATTTTCTCTCTCATTCTCTTCCCCTTTTGGCCGTGAGCCTCACCACCACCCACCCACCAGCACCTCAGCCCACGTCCCTTGGCCACCGTGGATCACCGTGAGCTGCCCTTAAGCTGCCGTTCACGCCCGGATTAGCCGCCGTTCGCCGAACCACCGTTTAGCCTCTGCCGTTCACCGGAAATTTCAGATTTGGCCGTGACTTGCTGCTGCTATTTGGGTTTGGTTCTTAGCTTAAATTAGTTGTAAGTGACTCCCTAAACCTTGATTAGGTTAGTAGGTTACCAATGGATAGTGTCTAGGGGTTGTTAGGATAATTTAAGGGTTAATTTAGGGGTTATGGTAGATGTTGAATTGAGGATTTGTTGGTGGCTGGATTTGATAATCATATGGCTGATTTGAATGTTAAGATCAGTAGGTTTTATGACTTGAGCTTGAGCATATGTTTAATATTGCTAATTGTGCTTAATTTGGCTAATTATGATTGTTTATTGGTTGGTTTAAATTAAATTCGTGGGTTAGTCTTGTGGCTGCAATAATCATGTGGTAGGGGTTGAGTTGGATGATTTGGACATTGATCATATGGCCCCTATTGATTCTAGATTGGTTAATGTTAATTTAGGGGCTTAATTATCATGATTATATGCTAATTTTGATCATACGGTTTAGATTAAATCAGGATGTGATAAAAGTTAATCATATGGCTTATTAGAGATTTGAAGTTGATCGTGTGACTTTGATTGACAATCGTATGGTTAATTAGTCGATTATGTGCCGATTAAATGTTTAATGATGATTGTCTAGTAGATTAGTTATTTAATGCCGATTGCATGGTTAAATTGTTTAATCGTATAGTTAATTTATTTAACCATGGCTGAGTAATTGACTATGGCTTGATCGTGTGGTTGGAATGATGATTTCGTGGCCTAGAACGAAAATCGTGTGGTTAATTATGGCTATTATTGGCTTAGCATGGCATATCGTGATCATATATTGATGTTTGATACGAAAACGAGTGTGATTCATGGTATATTTATTCATAGTAAATTGCACGTCATAAACACTTGCATTGGCTAATTAAGGAAGATTAAAATTGGCAATACGTGGTTATTTACATGTGTGGCCATGATGAGTTCCATCTAAGACGAGTTCTAGACGATGCCCGGCGGAGGTTCGAATGCTGTCTGGTACTCGACTTGTCAGGGGAGTTCGATCCCAGACATTGCCGATCACGGTGGAAGCCTGATCAATGCTTCTAAATGAAATACCATCCGATACTCGACTTGTTGGAGGGTTCGATCCCGAACGTTGCCACGCCCAAAGTAGTGGGGTGATTCCTGGCTATGTCAGAAGACTAGCGGGAGTTCGGTGTGACCTATGATGGGTCATTAATAATATGGACAACTTTGAGTGTTTTGTGTATATGGCATGCTTTGCACTTGATTATGGGATAAAATCGTAAGGCACGATATGAGACAGGCCGAAATGATTTCATCTTATAATTTAGACTCGTGTGAATGATTGAGTATGTCTGGATTATTATTATTGCTATTATGCATTTTGATAGTACACCATGGTTGTGATGCAATTCGAGACTTTGCATAGTATGTGGTACTATTGTTCGTTTGATAGGAACTTACCTTATTGGTTAGAATTGCATGATTACGGTGCCGAAGGTACGTATTGCCCTAGTCAAGGCCTAGGTAGTTTACTTATTGAGATTTTATCTCATTCCCTGTTGTTAAACATTTCAGTCCCTCAACCTTAATTATGACCGAGCCTCCGCTACATTTCGGGGTACCAACGAAAACGGAGCATTGGGTGACTAAGTACCCAGTTGGTGAGGATGGAGCACCATCAGGATGCCGCGGAGGTTTTTGATAGGGTTAGAAATCCCTATCTTTTTGGAGCTCCTCTTTTGATTAGAGTAGTGGAGCAGATCCGCCACTCTATCCCTTTTTAAGTATGCGTGGTCTGAGTTTGTGGTCTTTAGAAAGGCTTGTATATGTTATCATTGTATGTGACGTTAAATTTATAAAACGATTTGTTGGTTTGTTTAAATTGTCTCTCTCTATTATCCCGTTTGAATGTTTGTTGAATAGGGTATTCGTTTGGCTTCCGTGTTTATTCTCTTTTGACGGTAACGGGTCAGCGACGAATCCTGGGAGTTGCATTCTTTATGACCGCGGCGGGATGCTATGCGTTTGTAGGGTGTGAAGCATGACAAAAAATGTCAAGGTGCCAGAAAAAATCAAAATGCAAGAATTTGAAAAATATAATGGCACCTCGTGCTCTAAGCACCATTTACACATGTATCATGTGCAAATAACACAATATGTCGATAATGAGCTTCTCATGATCCAGACCTTTCAAGCAAGCTTGATAGGGCTAGCTTTGACATGATATATGTCAAAAGATGTAAATGCCTTCAAATCCTGGGATGATGTCGCGAACGCATTCCTCAAATAGTATCAATTCGATCTCAACATCATAATTTCTCATGATGACCTCGAACGCACTGAGAGGGAGAAGAATGAGTCGTTCTAAGAATATACCACCCGATGGATGAACTTGGCCGCCCAGGTCATCCTAAAGCTTACTGACCATGAACAAATGAAGCTATTGATCAATTCTCTCCCGTATGAATACAAACATCGCCTAGTTGGTCCTACTGCTGAGTCCCTTAATTGGCTTGTTCCAGTAGGCAAACGAATTAAAATGAGATTATGTGACGATTGGTTCACAGACCCTACCTCCACAACTAAGAAACTTAGCAAGAGGAAGGAGAAGGAACCCTTGACAAAGGGGAACATCGCATATACCCAAACCATTCATCCTCCACCAACAATTCAAGTAAGTGGTGAGCAGCAACCAGCTTCAAGCTGCCAACCCTTAAGGCCATATAAGAAAAGGCAGCTCACTCCACTACCTGGATCCCTTTCCCACGTCTTGATCATACTTTACAAGAAAAATTTGCTCTCCACCAAGCCGAAGCGACCTAAAGAGCTTCTCCAACTACGATCCGTCTAAGTAATGCAATTATCACATGGGCGAGGTAGGACATTTGATGAACGATTGCTATACCCTCAAGTACCAAGTACAGAATCTGCTGGACACCAAAGCCTTTTCGTTTCATATGTCCAAGCCAAATGTCCAGAATAATCCGTTACTAGAATATGAAAATAAAAGTAATACCATATTCAGTTTTGACACTAGTTGAATCAAGAATGTAAGGGCATACACCACTGACATTTATAATGGTTCGGTGAAAGCAGGATACTATCCTGCTATTGAGGCACTACCCCTAGTGCTAATGAAGGAAAGAGTTGCCAAGATGGCGCAAACAGGCCTGATTTCGTATGACGACCATACTGGCATAATGGCCACCATCTCTTAGGTTATCATTAATTGGGATAAAGAACTTTCAATATTGAATGTCGAAACCAATAAATCCATCTCCCCACTCGTGAGCAAGCCTTTAAATGACAACCCAAATGATGAGGAGGAATTGACGATTGAAGTGCCATCAACTGAGGAGCACGTAGTGATTGAAATACCTCAGCCTTATCAATACGAGAATGATAAGATAGTCCTATGGTCATATGAGCTAGATATTGACCTAGTCACCAGTTCAGGGCGAACATATGCCCAAGCTGATACGCAGCCTTCAAAGCTTGTTACCGACGAAGAAGCCAAGGAATTTCTAACTATCATCAAATCCAGTGAACACAATGTGATGGATCAACCGTGTAAGTTGCCTGCCCATATTTCTTTACTAGAACTACTTCAAACATCTGCGAAGTATCAAAAATCTCTTATGAAAGTGCTCAGCGAAGTAAACGTGCCTGAAACAATTGAGCATAACAAATTAGAGGAATTCGTAGGGCCCATCCTGTTGAAGGACCAGATAGCATTATAGGATGATGAATTCCTTGCCGAGGGTAGAGGGCATACCAAGGGTCTCTATATCTTTGTTAAATGTAGGAACTCCCATGTAGCTCGAGTCCTTATCGACAATGGGTTAGCTTTGAATATTTGCTCATTGGTAACCTTGCGCCGTCTCAATATAGACCCGTCTAAGCTCCGTGCCTCCAAAACATCCGTCCGAGCATTTAACGGGATGAAGAAAGACACCGCTGGTGAGATCGACCTCGATGTCCAGATTAGCCCAACCATG
The DNA here is from genome assembly GCA_031216185.1 of Syzygium aqueum. Lineage (NCBI taxonomy): Eukaryota > Viridiplantae > Streptophyta > Magnoliopsida > Myrtales > Myrtaceae > Syzygium > Syzygium aqueum. The sequence goes on from CM062239.1 coordinate 6,967,012, forward strand.
TTCAGCATTCTATTTTAGGTGATGGACATCCCCACTACGTTAAACTTTTTGTTGGGCCATCCTTGGATTCACTCTGCTACAGCCGTGCCTTCAAGTCTTCACCAAAATGTGAAGTTCATGGCCTAAGGAAAGCTAGTCATAGTCCTTGGCGAAGAAGACCACCGAATCTATCAGGAAATTGCTATCCCGTATATCGAACCAAATGGCAAGGTAGAATACAGTTATCAATCTATCGAGCTCGTATCAACCGTATACGTATATCAAGGAGCTTCTCTCCCTATCCCCGATATATCAAAAACCACAATCATGGTAGGAAAAGTTATGGTAGGGAGTAGCTTTGCCCAGGTCAAGGACTCGGTAGAAGAGGTCGGGGTATTATGGAACCTATTTAAGCTGTCAGGAATCATCGTACCTCTGGTCTAAGATATTGCAGACGAAACCCATAGGTCAATAAAGGGCGCTGGAGGGGTTGAGCTGGCTTGCTACTTCCTCAAATTCGAGAGACTTTTCTACCACCTGTTAGATTATTGCAGGATGAGGAAGATTGTATCAATATCTTAGGACAATCCAGGGATAAGTTTAGGCATCCCGCCGAATGTCCAAGTCGCCCTAGCTCTTTAATGCTTCTCGAGAATACTGTTAGCAACCAACATCAGAACTCAAACGAGTTACTGATTGAGAAAGAGGGTGGACAAGAAGAAATGCTAGATAGCGTGGTCACCCTATTTGACGATATCTTCGTAGATGCTATATATGAAGACTCGACCCTATAAATATGTGTAAACCCAACTGATTGGTTTGCACGTTTGTAGTATTAGGTGGGCGAACTACGAAATTTGTTCACATCTTTAATGGATATCATTGGCCAAATCCCGAACATGTCACTGCCGCCTCCTGATAAAAGAAGAGCTAACTCAGGTGATTGTTCTCGAAGAAAGCCCACCATCGGTAGTCCTTCCCAATATGACATGGCAGGCTATCCAACTTTTACAGTGGCAAGGTGACGTGTGACGGGACTCACCAATCCCTAAATCCATGGATGTGATATTCCATGTCCTTATACAGAAGAAGATGATCATAATAGAGCCAAAACATGCTACTCCGGAGTACTTTGTCAATTATGATCCCAACCTGTCCTATGATTATCATTCAGGAGAAGTTGGTCACACATTGGGTGATTGTAAAACCTTGAAAAATAGAGTGCATAACTTGTTGGATGCCAGGACATTTACTTTCTGTGCCCCCTGGTTATGCTACAGCAGGAACGACCTCTTAGTGGTGCCCAGCATTCATGCCACCACTCTTGAATTTGCTGAGAGGACATATAAAGGGAAGGCAATCATGGATACCCTGGGTGAACCCAGTAGTGGGTATGACTCTACATCAACTACCAAATACCGTCAAACTTTTTTTACAAGCAATAGAATAGCATTGTGGATGGATAAGGTAGCATGGACCTACTAAAAGTAGCGAAGAGAAGAGGCGATGAACTAGACTCCTTGAATGATACTTTTGAAAATTTCTTCATCAACGCGATAGATGAAGGACCGGTGGTTGGAATGGGTGCAAGCCCGCTTGAGTAGAATTCCTCTAACCCTTTCACATAAATCCCTAGAAAATAGGCTATCCTTTTATTTTGTTTTTTGTCGTCATTTCTACTGGAAAAACTGTCTTTTTGAACCTTCCCTCTTCTGAGGTTGTAAATCCATATGTTGTAAATAAATAATGTTTTGAAGGCATGAGGTAGTATCCCAAATCGGTCCATTGATGATATCTAGCCACACAAAAGAAAGTATTCCGAGGCTTGGGCTACCTCATGCTTCCTTTTTTCTAAGCTTTTCGAAAATCAAAAGCATTTCACTATTTCTTCCAAAAATATTTTAAGAGAAAGAACGATGGAAAAATCTATATGCACATAACCCCATTTGTTTTTCTGATCAACTTACCTGTGTTCTAGGCATAATCTCGTGACTTGCAAGGGAGTTAGTACAACCCAATCGGATGCCGTAGATGTCGACAGTAGTGATTCTGACAATTCAAGTGATAATCCCACTGAAATCCGAAGAAATTTGAAGCAATATGAACAAATCAAGCCCCTTACAAGCGAGAACACTATTACCATTAATTTGGGTAGCACTGAAAATCCAAAAGAAGTAAAGATCAGGGCCAGCCTCCCTGAAGAAAAGGCCACACGTCTGATCGCTCTCCTCATAGATTATCAAGCCGTCTTCGCACGGTCTTATTCTGATATGCCAAGTCTAGACCCTCGGATTGTCAAGCACAGTTTGCCTACCAATCCCAATATGTTTCCTAAGAAGCAAAGGTTAAGAAGGGCCAAACTTGAGCTGTTGAAAAAATCGAAGAAGAAGTGATCAAGCTCTTGAAAGCAAGGTTCATCGAGGTTTCACAATACTCTAATTGGGTAGCAAACATTGTGCTAGTGAAGAAGAAAAATGGTCGAATTTGAGTTTGTGTTGCTTACCTCAACTTGAACAAGGCCAGTCCCAAGGACGGACTTTCCGCTCCCCCACATAGATGTCCTTGTGGATAGCATTGCTGGATTCAAATTATTTTCTTTCATGAATAGATTATCTGGATTCAACCAGATAAGGATAAACGACAAAGACAAGGAGTAGATGGCATTCATCACTCTATGGGGGACCTTTCATTATAGGGACATGCCTTTTAGTTTGAAGAATGCCAGGGCAACATACCAACGTGCTATGGTCACTCTTTTCCATGACTGGATGCACAAAAAAATTGAAGTCTATATCGATGACATGATCGCCAAGACCAAATGTAGAGAGGACCACGTTGAAACCTTGAAGAAGCTATTCAGCCAGCTATGCGAGTTCAAATTACGCCTGAACCCTACAAAGTGCATGTTCGGGGCGACCTCTTATAATTTACTTGGATTTATCATATGCAGTAAAGGGATCAAGGTTGACCCATCGAAAATCAAAGCAATATGTAAACTACAGTCCCTATCCATAGTGAGTGAAGTCAGAAACCTTTTGGAAAGGTTGAACTATATCGCACGATTCATCTCCTAACTCTCTGAGACTGCACGACCTTTCTTTGAACTTCTCAAGAAAGACGCTTAGATCAGCTGAGATGAAGATTGTCGAGAAGCGTTTGAAAACTAAAATAGTATTTGAAAAACTAAAACAGTATTTGATGAATACCCTAGTACTAGTTTTGCTAGTCCCGGGACATCTTCTAACTCTCTATCTAATGATCCACAATTAATCGTTGGGAGCCCTGTTGGCTTAGAGCAACCCCGACGATGGAAAATAACAGACCATCTATTATTTGAGTAAGAATTTCACCATTTCGGAGCAGAATTATTCCGAATCAGAAAAAACATGTGTCGCATTGGTACGAGTGTTGCATAAGCTCCGGCAATATACTTTGCACCACCAGATGTTTCTCATAACTGAAAATGACCCCATCCGGTATTTGCTTCACTGGCCGGCATTGGTGGGAAAATTGGCCAAATGGCATATTCTAATTTTGAAATTTGACATCCAAACATCGTCGCAGAAATCAGTGAAAGGTCACGTGATCGCTAATATGCTAGCTGAATGCCTTGGGAAACACATGAAGATGATTTCTCGAATGATCGCATTTTATCGGCAGAAGAACATACGTGGACTATGTTCTTTGATGGAGTAATAAACTTGTCTGGCTCTAGCACCGAGGCAATCTTGATATCCTCATATAGGCAATATTATCCTGTAGTCACAAAATTAATGTTTCCTTGCACTAAAAATATAGCCGTATATGATGTGTGTATTCTCGATCTGCAAGCAGCAATTAACATGAAAATACCCAAATTAAAAGTGTTTGGTGATTCTACCTTAATCATCATCCAGACTATGGTGAATGGAAGACTAGGGATGGTGAGTTAGTAACCTATCATGACTATCTAGAAGAATTGATGACAGAATTCAACGAAATTTTGTTTGACTACCTATCTAGATCTTATAACCAATTCGCCGATGCGCTGGCTACACTATCATCTATGTTGCATGTCACCAATGGGTTGGAAATAGAACCTTTAAAGATTGAAGTCCTGACCAAACCAACCCATTGCATGGTCATGATAGAGGAACTTGATGGCAAACCATGGTATTATGATATCATGAACTATATCAAAGAATAGCAGTTCTCTGAAGGTAGTACCGCTGCTGACAGAAGGTACATAATGAAGTTGGTAATTAAGTTTTTCATCAGTGGTGAGAACTTATACAAGAGATCCCATGATTCTATTTTGCCGAGATGTGTAGATGCAATCAAAGTAACGCGAATTATGCAAGAATTGCATAAAGGGATATGCAGTCCACACATAAATGGACACATGTTGGCCAAGAAAATAACAAGATTAGGTTATTATTGGCTTTCCCTAAAAAGCGATTGCACTCAACATGTTCGAAATTGTCACCGTTGTCAGATTTATGAAAACAGGATAAATGCCCATTCAACTGAATTACATCAGTTGTCTGAGTCATGATCGTTTTCAATGTGGGGCATCGATGTGATCGACCCAATCAATCCAAAGGCATCAAATGGGTATCGATTTATCTTGATCGAGATTGGTTATTTTTCCAAGTGAATTGAGGCCACATCATATACCAATATGACTGCTCGAAATGTGATGAAATTCATCAAGTGCGACATAATCGCCCGCTATGGCATCCCTGAAGCTATTATTACAGATAACGAAATGAATCTGAATAACAAGCTTGTTGATGATTTATTCGGTGAATTCAAGATTCGACATCTAAATTCATCTCCTTACCATCCCCAAATGAACAGAGCTGTTAAGGTGGCCAATAAAAACATCAAGAAAATCTTAACTAAAAACTGCTGATAACTATCAAAATTAGCATGAAAGATTACCTTTTGTATTAATGGCATATCAAACATCAATTTGGACATCTACCAAGATAATCCCTTTTTCCTTAGTGTACGGCATGAAAGCAGTATTGGCCGTTGAGGTAGAAATCCTCTAACTGTGGGTATTATCCCAAGTAAAACTGTTTGATGTAGAGTGGAAGTAGCAAAGACTGGAGCAATTAAATATGATCAACGAAAAGCGGTTGAAAACTCTTTATCATGATCAATGCTATCAGCAAAGGGTAGCTAGGTCATTCAATCGAAAGGTACGCCCAAGACACTTCGACGCAGGCGATCTTGTCCTGAGGAAGGTACTACCATTACTCATTGAGCTTGGAGGTAAGTTCGCTCCAAACTACAAGGGGTCCCTATGTCGTGCAAAAGCCACTCTCTAGAGGCGCTTTGATTCTGATTGAGATGGATGGATGTCAATTCTCCAACCCAATCAACTTTGATGCTGTGAAGAAGTAATATCTTTGAAATAATTTCTATATTTATGTTGATAATAAGGGAATTGGCAAAAAAGTTATTAATAAGGACACCCCCAGTAGCACTTCTAACTGGAAAGGACTTTGCATATGACAAAATGGCATCAAGGCCAATCCTGACAACCATGAAAGTTTCGATGATAGTCATGCCCACATTAGTCAAAGACATTTAAAGTAGAAATTAGCTTTGCTGCGAAGATTCCCATGCAAGCAATTGTATATATCATGTGCAGTTATGAACTAGAGGATTTTTTAGAAGCTCCTCAACATGCTGGGACCGCATTGACACAGTATGCGCCGAGGATAGTTGGGAGCACCCTTAATTATAGAGGATTTTATTCGAGTTTCAAGACCAACCATGAGAGGAGAAAATACTCTACTAGCTTTAAAGATAAAAGGGAGACACGAGGGGTAGTTTGGTATCTTTCTCAATCTACCCTTGATTATTTTATTCCTAACATAAGCTCATGTTATCATCAATAGGAATTGTTAACATCCAAGGAAAGTTCAAGGAGTCATTAGCTGAAACTCAAGTGAAGGGAGTCATGAGAGGTAATATTGTGTCGTTCCCAATTCCTGTCCTTCAAAGAGCCATTCATTAACATGATCTTTCTTGTTACCATGCAGGTTTGCCTCACCATTGTAGCATAAGTAAGTATTTCTTTCCCTTAAAACTCTTTTTGTATAAGAGTAGAAAGAATCAAAGAAAAAGGAAGCAATTTAAAGCAAATAAATGCTTAATCCTCCCCCAAGTGCATCGCATGTCTTTTAGATAGAAATTTTGTATGGTAATTTTACATGTTTAATTCATCAATTCCATTTGAAAATTTTGACAATTCGATAAATGGAGTCAAATTGCTCCGATACACTGAACGAGTTGTGTCAAGATGATGAAAGACAATCCTTAGTCTATACACATGCTCATGTACTAAATCCTAGCAAGACAAGTAAAAAGGCTTCATATCTACAAGGTAAAAGGGATTTTCCCATAAGGTACGACAACTAAAATGATGAGAGATAGTTCATTTCTCTGCACCATACACTACTGGTGATCCTTTGCTTAATCATTTTGAGCTCATACACTTAGAAGCTCTTTTCAAATTACCCATGTCAAGAACTATCAAATATTGGGGCAACTCAAGGTAAGTCGGCATTGTGAAGTAAAAAAAAATGAAAAGAAATTTTCTAGCTATTACTTGCATCAATCTTTGAGTATTATTATTGCAAATAATGTCTTGCGATGATTTAAGTGCCCTAGGATGATGAAGAACAATTCCTTTTTTATTCCATACACTTATATCCCTTGTTAACCCAATTGAGCTGGCAATTTCATTTTGTATAAACTTAATTGGTGATCATCCCCCACATTGGGGCAATGCGAAGGTCACCACAATTCAAGCATCATGGTCCAAAGTGTTGAATGAAGATGAAGACCTCAAGAGCCTAATAATACGGTCTTATTCAAACTTTTCTAGACCAAAAGAACAGTAAAAAAAAAAAAGAAAATGCTGAAAACTAGGAGCAACAAAAAGCAGTGTGCTTGATAAAAACAAAGGCCAATGCCCATGGACAAAAAAGCAATAAAAAGGTGAAGGAATTTTTATCCCCAAGCAAATTTGCAATTATTGGACAAAAGTCCAAGAAGCCAAGGCGCCAAATTACCCTGGAAAGTTATCCAAGAGGATCTTGACAGTGAAGAAAAAGCCAGGTGACAATGTCAAGATGATCATCAACTCTCACCCATAATACACATATTTTTTGGCCTAACGATCTTTTCGTTTCTCAACCTGTGAACTAAGCCTACATTACATCCCTCATAAAATCTCTTCTGACTAAGGCACCTGAATTAACGCAAAATTTTAAATGTTTATAAATATCGCTCGAGGAAGTGCGAACAAGACTACTTCTATCTCATTTTGCATGGTTCTTGACTTATAAATTTGGCGATGATCACGGAGTATTTTCTTTTATGGTCTTGATTCGGATAGTCTCCTTTGTTAAGCTATTGATCAAGCCTACATTACAATCTTGGTAAAGACCTCTTAGATTGGTATGATCTTACTGCTTGCAAGAAAACTCAAACCCTTGTTGATGTGATGATGGTCAGGTTGAGTGTTTTTAATGTTCCCACATTAATGGTTGGGATAATATAGCCCTTTTTAGTGAGAGCGGGTGGAAAGTCCTTTTTGACTTAAAATCTCTCGTTCAACGTCTTGAGAAGTCCACCTTGCAAGCAAAAATTGTCTCAATGAATAATTACCTTTGGTGGATATTTGATGATGCAAACATGGCAAAATAATTACGCATAAACTTTCAAATGCATATTTTGAAATAGCCTAACTTGTCTATATCCTTTATGGACGCATGCATATTTGTGCTAATCATCTTTGACAAGTAAAATGTCCTTAAAGACTCAAAGAGCGCCTGACCTTTAGAGTGTCTCCAAAGATGTCCCAAAAACTCTTAAATGTTCTCTCCAGCAGAACAGATATGACGTGCCCTTGGCAAACTGCAATCCCCCTTTTCATGGACACTGCTTTCATAGCTTTAAGTCCCCTCAACAAGAATTGATATGGCATGCTCAAAGTCTTACTCTCCAGTGGTACACCACGAAAATTCGGGCACTGGAGAGCCCTCTTTACCATCCCAAGAGAGATGTCTTAAGAAACGTCGGTTATTCAATAGACGATGAATCAAACCTCCGGGTAAGAAACCCTAGGTATTTCATCATAACTCCTCTCAAACCACCCGAAAAGTAAACTGGGTGTTCCTTTGAAAAAGAAAACCATTTCTCATTGTGCGAGATGCAACCAAGATACCTCAGAAAGATGTGTATTCTAGAATAGCCTCAATCATATATTCCTTTGATGAATGGATATGTTCTTTGCATAAAAACTTATCTGACAGGAGACATGCCCTTAAGAGGCATGGACAGCACAGGTACGTTTTTTTTACCCATGCCTTGTTCCAAAAATCTATGTACCTATTATTGTATGGTACCCCTCGAATATTAGATTGACCCATTTGTTCACCACGTACCTACGATTGTTATGGTACCCCTCAAACATTGGTCTGATCCCTTGTTCATCAACTGAACATTGGACTGACCTCTCTGTTCACCAGGTACCTACGATTATTATGGTACCCTTGAACATGGGATTGATCCTCTTTGTTCACATCAAGCCTTTTTTAGGTAGCTTTGATAGGATGCAGGTACTTCGATAAAGTAAAATCCCGTCAATGAGACTAAAGATAGGTTCGAGTCCTGGACAAACAAAATCCCATCAAGGCGATCAAAGAGAGGTTCGGATCCTAGACAAACGATTTCCTTCGTCAATGTGATCGAAGATAGGTTCGGGTCCTAGACAAATGAAATCAAGTTGAGGAGACCAAAAATAGGTTTGGGTTATCGACACACAATATCAACTACTTAGGACTACTCTACCCTCAGGGTAATGTAAATAGCCTCAGGTATGTCTTTATTTGCTTTAGCATACATCATCTTATATCGCATCATAAAAAATGGGAACCATGGTCCCGCTAAAAATAACATTCATCGTACATGCATTGGCCATATCTAGGTATCATTTTATCTTTGAACATAACCTTTGTGAGCTCATCTTCAAAGAGAGGTAGCTGTTGACACCTATTTTATAATTTTTGCCCAAACTTAATAATGCAAAATTTGGGAGTTAATTTTTTAATCAATTCCTCAAACAAAAAATATATATTTATCTAATTGCCTTTTATATAGACATTAGGCACATTTGCATTAATATGGCCTATTAGAGCATATTTTCTCAATTAACTTTAAAAAAATTATTAAAAAAATAATTAATTAAAAAAAGTTCTAGTTGGACCAAGTGGGGGCCGGGTCAACTCGGCCCTTTCTTTTGCCCCCCCGGTGAGGGCCCGGCCCCATTTCTTTTTTCTCCCCTCTGCACGAGCTGGGCCCAACCCGGCTCAGCTTTTCCTCCTTTTTCTCCCCCCAGCGCCGGTCTTCTCCCTCTACTCTCCCCTATTTTAGATCGTCCAATCGACAGACGGTCAAATGGCCTCGGCATCCCCATTCGAGCCGATAAGGAGCAGTAAGGGAAGGGTATTGATGGCCAATCCCATCTCTCTCCCTTTTGCGGCCTCTCTCTCTCTCTCTCTCCCCTCTTCCCCTCTATGGCAGCGGAAGTCAAAATGAGCAGATGATTGTTTTTCCTCCCTTGCACCAGCCTAGTTTGGCCACCGAAGTCACGGTACAAAGTAGGCCGGCGTAGGGGCCATTAAGGCCATAACTTCGGGGCGAAGTAGGTGGCTTCCATCGCCTATAAAAGGCGGAGAGAGTGGAGAGAAGGGGCGATCTTTCTCAGTGAGAAAAAAAAAAAGAAAAATAGAGAGAGAGGCAGACCGAGAGAGAAATAGAGAGAAAAAGAGTATACTAAGGCGATGCTGGAACAGAAAAAGAAGCCAGTAGCCTCGCTGGTGCTTGAGAACCGATCGAAAATGTGACATTCCGAATTTTGGCCCATTTTTGGGGATTTAAAGAACATGTAATTTGTCAGTGCGCTTATAATGAAATCTCGCCCGGGAACTGATCACTCTCGGATTTTCGTTTTTAAAGTAGAGACTTTTATTAGAATCGCACTCGATCGAATTTAGCCGTTATTTAGACCCCAAACTTGGCAGCCAATTTCCGGGAGTTCCGGGTCGAAATAAATTGGACGGTGTCGATTTTAGTGTGGCCAACGTCAGTATTACCGGGAATATGCGAAAAGTGGATTTTTGACCGGGTGCGACTTTGGACCGGTAGACCTCCCTCGTAGCGTGATTTCGAGTCATTTTAATTTTATCCCTCGTTGATCCTTGCCCCTAGTATTTTTCTAGGATTTATTTGGACCATCGGATTATTTTCGGGTTTAAATTCGGACCCTCCAATCGCACTTGAGAGTGCATTTATGTCTCTCCTTTCTCTCTCCTCCTCTGCCCGCACGCACTCTCTCTCTCTCCCCCTGGACGCGCGCGACGTCCATGTGCACGTCCGCCGTTTCCCCTTCCCCTCTTTTCTTTCTCTCTCTCTCCCTCTCTCTCTCTCTCTCCCTTTTTCTCTTCCCCGCGTACGCCTCGGCCATGCACTCGCCCGCTCCTCTGCGCGTTTCTCTCTCTTCCCGTGCGCGCCTCCCCTTCCCCATGCACGTCCCCTCTCTCTCCTTTCTTTCCTTTCTCTCTCTCTCTCTCTCTCTCTCTCTCTCTCTCTCTCTCTCCCTTCTTCTCTTCCCCGCGCACGCAAGGGGCCATGCACGCCCGCGCGTTCCCATGCACGCCAGCGCCGTCCCCCTTCCCCACGCACGCCCTCTGCCCTTCCCCATGCAGAACCGCTCCCCTGCTCTCTCTCTTCTCTCTCCTCCCTCTCTTTCTTTTCTTTCTCTCTTCCACTGCTTCCCCTTCCTCTCTCCGCCCGCCCGAACCCGACTGCCCGGCTGCTGCTTCTGCGTCCGCCCCACGCCCGCCGCCGACGCCGACCACCGAGCCCCGTCGACCACCTCGCGCCGCCGCCGCCCGACCGGGCTGCACCGCCGCCCGCTAGCCGCCTGCAGCCCCGCCGGCCACTTCCTCTTCCTCCCCTGACCACCACCACAGCAGCCTCTCCGCCACCACAGCAGCCCCTCCGCCTCCGTCGCCGCCTCCGCCCGACAACCCTTCGCCTCCGCCCGACGCCATCGTCCTCCCCCGCGCCGCTGCCGCGCCGCCGTGACGCCTGGAAGCCCCGGTCGGCGCTGCTATTCCTCTCTTCCCGAGCGTGCGGGCTCGGCTTGCCGCCGTCCACAGCGGCGTCCGGCGAGTCCCGGCGGCCGTCTCGCCACCCTGTCATCTCTCCAGTGCAGCCCGACGTTGGAGCACTGCCCCTGTCGCCGCCGTGCACCTTCGCAGCCGCGCCAGCCTCCCCAGCCCACTCTCCCTTTCTCTCTCTGACCTTCCGCCACTTCCACCGCTCGCCGCCGCGACCGGCGAAGTCCAGACGTCGCCCTAACGCCGGTCGGCCTCCCCAGCGCCGTCCCGACGACTCAGCACCGCCCCCTGTCGCCGCTGAGCCCCCTCCAGCCGCGCCATCCCCACCTCAGCCGTCTTATTCTCTTCTGGGGGCACTCCGACAGCTCGCCTGGGTCGTTGTGCCGCCGCGCCGGAGCTCCCCAGCCACTGTCCGCCCCTCCCGGAGCCAACCCAGCCGCGGCCAGGCCTCCCCGGGGCGTGGCTGAGCTCGCCGGAGCTACTGCCCGTTATTCCCGAGCCTTCCGGCCGCTGTCCCGCCAAGCCGGAGTCTCCTCAGCCCCTGTTCCGTCGTGCCCGAGCCACCCCAGCCTCTGCCCCGCCGTGTTTGGGCCGTTCCAGCCGCTGCCGCCGTCGCCATGCCCCTTGCCGAGCCCGTGCCCGTCGCCGTGCCCCTCGCCGAGCCCGTGGCCGAGTCCCGCGCCCATCCCCGCGCCCGTTGCCGAGCCCTGCGCCCGTGGCCGAGCCCGTGGCCGAGGGCTGTGCCCGTGGCCCATCGCCGTGGCCGAGCCCCGCGCCCGTGTGGCCCGTCCCCGCGCCCATTCGGTACTGTTCACCCGGGCCATTTCGGGCCCGAGTCGATTTTTCCCGGGCCAAATTTTGGTAAGCAATATCCTAATCCCTACTTAGTATTTTGGGTATTTAATTGGCATGTCTCGGGTTAGAATGGCTAGGGCGTATCGTGGCTTAGTTAATGAACGTTAGAACCGAGTAATGTGAATTGGGCTAGATTAGTATGTTTGAATTGGAAAATTGTGCATGGCCGACTTGTACGGCAAATTCGCATGATGAGGTGGCGAAATGTGAATTGAGGATTAAATTGTGATTATTGAACGTAGCGTAATTGGCGTGAAATATATTTGTTGAATGGCGCGTGATTGCCTGTCAGTATGAGCCCGGATCGATCGAAGGGCTACGGACTTGGGACGTGTGATGACAGTCCGTGTAAAAATAAATGGCCGGTGTGCCAGATGGGCCTGAGGCGCAGTAGCGCGGGCAGTGAGAATGGGCCTGAGGCGCAGTAGCGCGGGCAGTGAGAATGGGCCTGAGGCGCAGTAGCGCGGGCAGTGAGAATGGACCTGAGGCGCAGTGGCGCGGGTCGTGAGTTAGATGTTCGGCCATGCATGTGAATTGAGAGTGATTGATTGGACTGGCTGTGGCGCATGTGATTACTTGGGTGGTTTGTTGGAATGCGAGTGACTGAATATGTTGGGTGATTATGATACAGTGGTTGAATTATTCTTGTTTTATTATATCCGGACTAACATGCAGGGTTGGTTCATGACATGAGACGAGGTAAGTTTGTTATTTGAAATTGGTTTTGATGCCTGGTGATTCGCCTGTTAGACTTGTATGGGTACGCATTAGCCTAGGTGGGGTTTAGGGTGTCGCTTATTGAGACTCGTTCTCACGGTTATTATATAACCATTTTCAGATCCCCGTCCCTGAGTATGACGCCTCCTAGGCGTTTTGGGATTCCCATGCACATGGGGCATGAGGACGTTGTGTTCCCGGGCTCGAACCCGGGAGAGTCGTACATTAGGCATCGCACATATAATTTGGTAGATGTTGGTCGAGAGCAGTTGGAGCGGCACGAGTACTTAGCATGGTCCCATCGGGTCGGGTTGGAGGATTCAGGGCCAATCCGAGGTTTCGAGGGGTGGAGACACTCCAACGAAGACGCGGTCAACTGGGAGCCCTGGGACAAGTTCGCTCCCAACGGTGAGGTGTCAGACCCCGACGGTCCCCCGGCGAATCCTGATCCAGCGCCGACTCCCGTCTCCGAACCTGAGCCCGAAGAGGAGCCTATGGCGGCCGAGCTGGGAGATACCGAGGAGAACCCGATCGAGATAGACTCGGATTCGGATTCGGATTCAGGCACCTTTGGGTTTGATCCGGATTGGACGCCGTAGGGATGCTTAGGTGTAGGGCCAGGACGTTTCCTTTTTGATAGACTCTCTTTCTTTTTGGTATTGTTTGCAGTCTACCCAGCCCTATCCCTTTTTGTTGATTGTGCGGATTTAACCCTAGCGGCCTAATGTGCGATTACTATGGATTCGGTTTTATTCTACGTCCGTTAAAGTTTTTGTTATCCTATCCCTTGGTCATCTTGCTTTTAAATGTCAGGGTTATTTTATTTTGCTTCCACTTGCGTATTTTGATTGGGTCGGCGACGCGTCCTGGGACGTCGCGTTCCTTACGACCGTTGAAGGGGTGTTGCGAGCCCGTTAGGGTTCGAGGCGTGACAGAAAACCCCTGCAAGCTGCTCAGACCTGCAAGCCTCCCCCAGTCCTATCTTCCCTTATTTTGCTGTGCAGATTGGCTGGGACTTACGCCGACCACTTGGTGCAAATCCCGGCCCAGACCATCTCTAGTCCTTACCCCCATTCGCTGTAGGAGGCAAATCGCGGCTGTCGGGACTGACTGGGTCGTTGGAGGAGGCCGAGATCCCTCAATTTTTGCTATAACTACCATCTGTTTGATGAAATGCCTCAAAAAAGCTGGGTTTGTTTTTGTTCGCCGGCCGACGAGTGGGTAGTCGAATGGCAGGTCCAGTTGTTAAAAAAGGTAGGTTGAAGCTCAAGAGGTGGAGACCCAGGCTATAGGTGGCCTGGGTCATCCAGCAAGATCACCTGATCTCGTCGGTCGAGGCTCACGCGTGCCTAAACACGCAGGAATTGTCCTTGGACCAACCTACAGATAGGTTGGACCGGTCTGCAAGCCAAATAGGGTGGATTCAACCAGGTCAAATAGGCCCTATTTCATCTTTATCCACTAGATCAGGCCCCGATCGGGCCCAATTCAGTCCATACTCGGGTCAATGACTCGAGTTGACCCTCTAACTCAGGTCAGATCCGAAAATCTGACCTAGGTCAACACGATGGGTCTAGTCTGTTGACCTGAGTCTATTAGAACCGACCCGGATCCGCCGACACGACTTGATTTTAATATTATATTATTATTCTTGTTTTAAAAAAATAAAAAAAAATTCTTTTAGAATTAGGATATAATTCAGATATAAGTTTTGTCTAATATTTGTCTAAATTATGTGACATATCTGAATGTTTTTAAATTGTTGTTGTATTATTATTATTATTATTATTATTACTATTATTATTATTATTATTATACATGTTGTTTTTTTAAATATAATTGCATAAGTTGTCACGATTAAATCAGATAAACCTATAGGGCTATACAATAGTATTTTGCATGTTATATTTACTACTGTTGTGTTATTATTATGCATGTTTTTAATTAGAAAATAATTATATAAATTGTTATGTTTTGAATGTTATTGCCTTAGTTAGGGTTAGAATCCTAGACTACATATTTATATTGATTGCTAATTGCTAATAATTGTGCACTCGCTTGATTACCTCACATGTTTGGAGAAAGGTCCTAAAATCAATCCAAATTGCCTAACAAATATTTTTTGAAATGACCATGATAAAAACGTACCAAAATGGCATTAGTTATTCAACTAGTGTAACCAAGTCTATGAACTCATTTAATTTCTGGTTCGTAGAAGTAAGCAATTCTCCCATTGTCTTACTTGGATAACTAATCGATTCACCATAAATCAATTAGTGGCAATTCCTAGATAAAAACCACTTGCAAGTTAAAAACCTAAACCCTAAGTCGTGATATGGTATAAGCTTGGGAGAGCCCGAGTTAAGTCTCAAACTTAGACTTAGTGCGTATCAAGAGAGACTCTCGTTTTTTGAAAATAAAACTGGAGGTCGGTTGCGATAATATTCCTTGTATACATACAATCTTCATTTACATATTAATTTAAGCTTTTGGGTTAGGCTTTCAAATATGATATCATAGTCAAATGCTATCCATTCGGTATTTGTGTTGACTCTTGTTAATCAAATGACATATGCTTTTGGATTGGAGTTTCTAATTATGATAATTTATTATGATATTTCTTAGATATCAAACTTGAATTATACTGCATTTCTTGACGGATTTCTCTTCGTACGTGGATGATGTTAAACATGCCAGCTCACATCAATTTACTTGCCTCAAAACTTTTACGATTAATATGAAACAAAAAAAATGAATTGTCCTTACCAAAAAGAAAAATGGATTGTAAATCACGTCAGTAAGGCGAACCCAATAACTTGAATCACGAGTTAGTTCACGGAAATCGAGCCACAATACCACCGCATCCTCGAGCACTGAACATCAGCCATGGCCGAAGTTGGGGTTCATCAATTGAGCGTCCCCGACCATCTGTCACATTTGATTGAGCTAGATCACTAAATAGGACGTCCGAAGGGTGTCGGAACATTAGCGAGGGCCTTATCAAACTCGAAAGATCCTTTGAGTACCTGTACCCAAATGCTAGAAGGGTTTTGATCTATTCTCCAATCTTGCTTTCCAAGCATAGCTTACTGAAGGATAATAAGTCTTTAAGCCCCATTCCTCCTCGATCCTCCCTTCTTTTCATAGCCTTCCAGTTTTTCCAGTGGAGTCCCAACTTTGAATCACCAATCTTCCACCAAAAATTGGAAACTTTTGTCCGGTGGCTCGGCAAATGAAGACAGGTAGTTTAAAAATTGACATGGGCATATAGACGCAACTACCTTTCTAGAGACGGGCTCACTAATCCCCCTAGTGTTTTATGGGACCTCATTGTCTCCAAGGCCTGTGCGTCGTGTAATGGAAAACTACCTTTCTAGAGACGGGCTCACCTTGATCGCTTCACTTTTGTGCCATTTCTGGGTCTGCTACTTTTCCCGTACTTTGAATTGAAATGTGGGGGTCGCAAGAATGGTAAGCGATTGTCGATAGAGTACTATAGTCTAGTGAAAGTAAAAGGGTTTTTTTTTTTTGGGTAAGGTAAGAATTTTATATACTTTTCAATAAGCTACATACAATGAAAGTAGTCGAAACACAAAAATCTCGCACTTGAGGCGACACAAAACGTGTCCCAACAGGTGCAAAGGTGTAGCGACTAAAACCGAGGCTACAAACAAGAGTGTGCAACACCAAGGCCACTAAGATGGCCAGCAAAAACAAAAACCGATAAGCTACTAACAAAGTAATCCAAAGATTACTCAAAAATGGTAGGGGAGATGCCCCATTTTTGCTGGATTCTTCTGTTGCAGACGCTATCAGCAACAGGCTTCATAGACAAGTCTTTGTCCCTAACAAGTTTAATGAGATGGTTGCGGAGGGCTGGCATAAAAACGGGATGATTCCTGAATAGAATGTGGTTTCTCTCCGACCATATAATATGGCACATTGCGCCAAGAGCAAATCAAGCAATTTGATAATGAAAGTCCTGACCCCCTATAATACGGATGGCCCAATGGAGGTTAATACCACTAAAAAAGGGTTAATACCACTAAAAACTCCAAACTGATATATATGTAATAATTTTACCCTAAATTAATTTTTTAATTATCAAAACCTTAAACTAATACACTTGTGACAATTTTACTTTCTTTTAGTTTCCATTAAATTTTACCATCAAATTACTAAGTTGGATGGCACATGACAATTGATAAATATATCAATTTAGGGTTTTATCCACCGTTGGTCACATGTGTACCGGTTTATAATTTTTGTGGTATTAATTCAATTTGACGGATGGTAAATTTGTCATGAATATACTAGTTTTGAGTTTTTTATTATCAAAAGATTAGTTTTTAGTAAATTTATTACAGGTGTACCAATTTAGGGTAAATTTATCATAAGTATATTAGTTTAAGGTTTTCCGTAGCATTAACTCAAAGTAAAAAATCGTAACAAAAGATTATAAAAGTTTATTGGAAATAATTTGTCAAAAAGTTGGTTTTAACTGGCGAATGTTCATCATCTCAACGATCATCCCCCAATTTATGATTTGCTGATAACTTTTTCTTTTCCTCCAATTAAAAGTAGTCTTGCTAATTTTCCACCTAAGATACCACAAAACAAGGGGCCTCATGCAATGTCATTAAAAAATGAAACCTAAAACAAATGGAAGATAAAATAAAAGAATTAGATCCGTGGTACCACGAGGACACTTGCTTGCGATAAATTAAACTAGCCATGTCGCCCACGTCAAAAAATTGGTGAATCGCGTGACTGCGGCCAAGTCCGCGGGCCTCCGGGAACACGGCCAGAATAGACCGGCGAGCGAACTTCTAGCCAATAGACCACGATAGTGTGCACGCAGTCCCATCCTATAGAAACCTATAGATACAATAATTATGGTTCTGACGGGATTAAAACTTGCCAATTACCGAAATTTATTTCAATTTATGGTGGCCCCATCATCATCAATTGTCGACGACACAAATTGATTGGCCTTGTTCTACTTGGGTTTCGGCCGAAGTGACCTTGGAAGAGAATTGACTGTAATTTGGAGGTAGCTCCTCTGCCATAACTTTCAACAAGACTTTCTGGCGAGCCGATTTGGCTCCATTCCTGCTTAATGCAAATCGTGCTTTTTTGTATCTTTGGCATGTTAAAAAACGTGCATAAACATAACATTATTGGATAAAACTTGAACAATATTAACTAGCGAAAAGAGTGTTGAGCAATCATTGTTAAACAAGTAAAATAATTTATTTGAGAAATTCAGTAATCACATATGGACTACAATAGTGGATTTAAACATGCTTGTCTCAACACAACAATAATAACATAAGAAAAGTCAAGAGAGATAGAGAGTGATTATGGTCATGCTCGTGTGAGGGCCCTGCCGTGGCACGAACGACGAGAGCAAGTCCCGGTCGCAATTGACAAGGGCTTACCCGGTATGTTGTGAGGGGCTCACAGTCCCCCGTCATCATGGTGTTACTAGCCGGCAACACTCGAGAGTGAGACTATGCGAAACTTGGACTTTCTTTGAGTCGTCCACCCTTTTCTAGAGTCGCCTAAACTTAACCTTCCATGATCTATCGCTCACTCTCTTACTTAGTCCATCCCAGATCACAAAGGGAAACTCAAGAAAGAGGGCAGTGTTTTGAAAATAATGCTTTTTTTTATTATTATTGTGTTGGATATGGATAATAGAAATGAGTGTGAAAGGAGCTATGGCAATTTTACCACTTTCATGGTCATTTACCATTAATACGAAAGCTCTAAATATATATGAAAAATTTTTAGAGCGATTGTCACGCACTTGAGATTTTCAAGGCACAATTGAAGGAGGAGGTGGTGAAGATGACCTAAAAAGGCTTGAAGTTTCTAAGGGTCTAGTGTTTCATTGGTATGTAGAATATTCCCAAAGTAACTCTAGTTATAGAATATTTAAATATCAAACTACACATTCATCCAATATCTTAAAACAGTTGATTCTAGTCCCACAAAATCTCACATGGTATTAGAGCTAGTACTATCTCTTTAGCAAATGCGCGTTCACTCCCCATTAGTCAAAATTCCATGTGTCGCTCGCTGGAAAACGTAGTTTGTATTTTAGATAATTTTTGTAATTAATGACAAAATCTCCACCATAAGATCATAGATAAGGTTTGAAGCGGCTTATCTCGTTCCAAACATGCTTACAAATTCATCATTCCCAAGAATCAGCTTGTCAGAGATGGACCATCAGCTGTAGGTTTCTTCTTCTGAACATGAACTATAGAATAGACAGTAAGGACAAACTCACATAATTCACTCTTATCCAACAATAATGAAACTTTTCCTTTGGACGTGGTCCCCATAAATATGTTATCCATCAATTTGGCACCTAATCCCAAAGGGCCGACTTGCATTGCCATCTCAAAGTAGGACAGCTAATATTTATCTTTCAGGTCCTTTTTTCAGAAACTTTCAGATGCATTGGCATCTTGCATCTACTTCTAGGACCCAACAAAAGAGGACAAAAATTATTCATTGCCTTGCATGTGCTCTGTACAGTTCAATCACAAAACTTTAGCAGAAAACGGAAAAAGAAAGGACAAAAAAGAGGGAAGAAAAGGACAGAAAACAGCTGTAATTCAATAGCTAAGTGGGCACAAAAGGGCCATGTTAAGTGGCCCAGCAAGACGCCAGTTTGTGGCCTCTGAAACGAGCTCTGGGCCCAGTTTGTTCAGAACCTTTGGATGCATCAATAGCGCCAAATGCATGTTTTGAAACTTGTTCTCCTTTTTATGGGCTCAATTCCTAAAAAAAAAACACTAGCTTTATAAAACTGTTTTAGTCTCGTAAAAATGCACCAACGATCATTTTGTACCCAAATCTGACCTCTATCAACTTTTCGTCCAATGTCACCATTAGAGCTCTGATGTGACTATTTCACTTGTACATTAAATGCAATCCCTTGCTTATGTGGATTTACATACCAAACAACACCGTTTTGGTGGTCTTGAAATTGGGGGAAACTTCAAGCAATTAGGCCTTAATTCGTAACTTCAAATGAGACATATTCTAAAATATTAAATCAATGATTTTAAAACCAAAACAAAATTATTTTCATTGAAAAAATAGGCCCAACCCATCTTCATCCTTGACCAAACTGACCCCTCACCGGGTGCCACTGTTGATGTTCGATTCTCGCCGGCATATTACGCCGACAAAACTCTGTCCCTCACATGCGCTGTCTATCAACAGAGCTCGCGCTCCTAGCCATGCAACGGTTGTTTGCATGGCTTTTTCGGATCAAATAGTTGTGATTAAAAAGCACGATTGGTTTGGACGATTTGCTAATGAATGTGAGGTTTTTGTTCTTGTTAGGAGTGCGTAGCAAAAATCTAATACCCTCACTTAGGCTGATCACCAAAGGGAGCTTAAGTCTGAGTCACGACAACATATTCTGTGGAACACACATTCACTTATAATCTTAATTTAATGAGTTATGGGTAAACTATTTATATATTGAATATCAATTTTCTAATGTTGAACTTTTTTAACACAAGTCAGACATGCATCTCAATAATCTTCACATCATATGTGAGCTTAGTGTTATATACGATTTCCGTTAATTTAGATATTATTTTACATCAACATGTCTCAACTTGAATTTTCTGTTGCCTTGCGAGGATTGCAACAACAACGTCCACCTTCAATTATGGTCTCTTTCTCTTGATCAAAACATAAAGATAGGATCCTTAGTCTCTTTCTCAAAACAAAAACATAAAGATAGGTTTCTTTAACCAAATCAAAACTGTGAAGGCTACCCAGGAACTGCATTGGTCATAGGATTCCTTCACCTTCATTCATGGTCTCTTTTCTTTGGACCGGAACCATAAAGGTCATCGGGATAGTGTTGCTACACCATAACACCCACCTGCACTCTAGGTCTCTTCTACTAAATCAAGCCATAAAAGGTTGCTTAGAGATACATATTGGGAGTGGGCCATCAATCAACCATCGGCTGTGACACCGTTTGTTAGGAGTCCATAGCAAAAATCCAATATCTTCATTAGGGGAAAAAAGTCCTAAACCTTTTTTTGGTGTCAATTCAGTCCTAAACCTCTTACATTGTTGCCAATGTAGTCCTAAACCTTTTTTGGTGCCAATTAAGTCCTAAACATTTTAAATTGGTGCCAATTCAGTCCTAAACCATTTATTATTATGCCAATTTAGTCCTTACGGTCAATTTTAATAGGAATTTGCTGACGTGGACGTCGGTTGGCCAGCGACCAGTCACCGGCGCCAACGTGGCGCTGACGTGGACAAATTAAATAATTTTTTAATATTTTTTTGAATTTTTAATTTTTTTCCTTTTTTTTGTCTTCTGCTTCCTTTGGCCGATCGCCAGTCTGGTGACCGGCCAAAGGCTAGAAGGCGGTGAGGGCGGCCTTGCCAGCCATTGGCAAAGGCGGCCTTGCGGGCCACTGGCGAGGGTGGCCTCACCTTGGTCGGGCGAGGCTTGAGCCCTCATCGGAGGCCGCGACGAGGGCGAGCCTCGCCATGGTCGGGCAAGGCCGACCATCCGCCATGGTCCGGCGAGGCCCGACCTCGCCGGATCTGACGAGGTCGAGCCCTCACCCAGCCGCCGGCGAGGCTCGACCTCGCCAGATCCGGCGAGGTCGGGCCTCGCCGGACCATGGCGGATGGTCAGGCGAGGCCCGACCTCGCCGGATCTGGCGATGTCGGGCCTTGTCGGCGATTGGGTGAGGCTTGCCCTCGTCGTGTCCTCTGGCGAGGGCTCGAGCTGTGCCATAGTCGAGCGAGGCTGCCCTCACTAGTGGCCGGCGAGGCCACCTTCGCCAATGGCCAGCGAGGCCGCCCTCGCTGGCCTCTGGCCGGTCGCTGGTCCGGCGACCGGCCAAAGGAAGGAAAAGACCAAAAAAAAAGGAAAAAAATAAAAATTCAAAAAAAATTAAAAAATTATTTAATTTGTCCACGTCAGCGCCGGTGATCGGTCGCCAGCCGGCTAGCATCCATGTTGACAAATTTCGATCAAAATTGACCGGAAGGATTAAATCGGCACAAAAACAAAAGGTTTAGGACTGAATTGGCACCAATTTAAAAGGTTTAGGACTTAATTGGCACCAAAAAAAGTTTAGGACTAAATTGACACCAATGCAAAAGGTTTAGGACTGAATTGGTACCAAAAAAAGGTTTAGAACTAAATTGACACAAATGCAAAAGGTTTAGGACTGAATTGGTACCAAAAAAAGGTTTAAGACTAAATTGGCATTTATGCAAAAAGGTTTAGGATTTGTTTGGCACTTTTCCCCAAATAAGGGAAAACGAAAATAAGGCTTGTAGTAGATATGCTATCCCACACAAAAACGACTCTCCAGGCCTCTGTAAAAGGGATTGTCTTTTAGCCACCAAACCTCTCTTTCGAATTTTGTTTCGCACTTTAGAATTACTTTATAGTAGCAAATTCTAATGCATAGGAAATCATCATCATTCAGAAGTTTATGCCAATGAATTATAGACTAACTAGGAAATATTAATTATTTCACACCTAATTTTTTAAGATGAAGCCATTTAAGGACATGTATCACTAAAATAAGACATTTAATAACATGTCGAACAATTGCTATTAGGAAGTCGCAAAGTAACTGGTCACAACATGTAATTGTAGCCATAATAAAAACAAACCATGCGCTATTCCCATATCAATTACCATAAACTAACTTCATCATGTTCCATAAAAAAAAAACGAAATATGAGAAGGCAAATTTCCCATTTGCAACTTAGAAATTAGCTGGAGATTCCGGATCAGCAAAGACGAGACACAAGGGAGCTTCCCACAATCATATTGTGCAACACTACTTACTACTCTAGTCAAGAGCAGCCTATAGAACACTACATCCCTTAGGAACTTCATCAATCAGCCAGACCCGTCTTGTTGGACCCAACCCGACAAATACGACGCTGTTATCAATGTGGCCGCCCTCCATCTCCTTTCTTTTGCATGCCTCTGTAGGGAAAATTTCATGTCGTGGGTCACAAGTTTTCTGTGCTTGGAAATCGAGTCCCCAATGTGCCGAGCCAATACCACCACGTCCTCGAGTGCTGAGCATCCTCGCCGGCCCAAATCGGGGGTCGTCAGGTCCAAAGCATCTCCGGCCACTGTGACGTTTTCCCGGGTTAATTTCCCGAATATAACGGCCCACAGGTATCGGAACATCAGCGGGGCCCATGTCAAATTTGAAAGATCAGAGTTCTTGACCACGTCGAGGTAAATGGGCGGGAAGTCCTTGGCCAAATTTTCGCTCACTTCCCTTTGTATCGTTTCCGGTTTAGCTCCCTTCTCCATACCTTAAATTGAGACATTAATGCTTTGTTTGGGATACGGTGAAGAGAGAATGTGTGAAAAAAACTCGGAATCTTTTCAATTTCCCTGCGTTTCTTCTCAAACAAATCTTTTTGTTTTTTACCCAATTTGCTGGTCCTCTTCAATTTTCCCTCCCTTCCCCTCCCAACGAAGCATGAAAGGAGAATTGGTGAGCAATTACTGATAGTCCACCGAGAGTTGACAATCTGAAAGGACTCATACAAAATTGATTGGAAAATATTTGTAAAAAGTTGATGCATATGTATGTATGTATATATGTATACATCTCCAAATATATGAATTGTTAAAAACTATCTCATTTTTTTCTGCCAATTAAGTGCAGATTGTCTAATTTTCCATGCAAAATATCACAAAAAAAGCGACTCGCTCAATATCATTAGAAAAAATGAAATTCCACACTGAAAGGAAGATAATTATAGGAAAGTTAAATCAATGGTAGCTTTAGGAGGACACTTGCTCATGAAATGCCAGTACAATTCCTTGTCATTGAGAGGAAGAACACCGGTCCTCCTTCCCACGTCCACAAATTGGTGAGTTCTGAGGCCGCTGCCTAATCGGTGGCCCTCTGGGAACACAGACAACCTGCGCATCGCCAACTGCCCTAAATAGACCGGCAAGCAAAGTCCTAGCTAACGGGCCACGATGGAGCACACGCCATCACATCCTATAACAACCTACATGTACAACAAATACACAATTGCAACTCGGAAAATTAAAGTCGGCAAGTTGCCATATTCATTTAATTCAAAAGAAGGTATAAGAGAAATCAACTATAGTGACCTCTGACTTTATGGTAGTTCCATCGTCAAGTGCGAAGATACAAGTGGATGAGCCTTGTTCGATTTGGGTTTTGAGCGAAGTAATATTGGAAGAGAATCGAATGGTATTGTGAGGAATCTCCTCTGGCAGAACCTCCAACAAGACTTGGCGGTGAACTATTCTTAGCTTGCCCCCGTTCCTGCTACGTACATGTTTTTCTATCTTTAGCGTACTAAAAGTCATGCATGAATTCACAATTAAATGATTGAAATTGTTACAATTGAGAGATGAGCCTGTCAACATAGGGAAGATACACTTGAGGCACCTAAAAGTTTTGCACACCCTTGTCCTACTAGCTTAAGCTTTTAGATGAAAGCTAAGCTTGATGTTATATTTGAATCTTTAATACTCTCCCTCACATGTAGACTAAACTTTGGCTTAAGATCGAATTGTGAAAGCATATAATGGGGGTGCCAATAGGAGCCCAAAAATTCTTAAACTTAGATCGTCCTTCTATGATACCTTATAAAATTGTGTATGCAAACGTTTACTACAAAAGTTTATGGTTTCAGAAGGATTGATAATGGTTCCACAAAATTTTACGTGATATCATAATCAAAGGTCTTGAGTTTGATGCACAACTCATTTCACCCATTTTCCTTTTTATCGTGAGTTATGTCCGCAACATGTCCTTCGCCCATTTATTAGGTTCACACGCTTAAGGCTGCATCATCATAAAATTGGTATTCGCTTAAGGGTGAATGCTAGGATGTAAAATATATATTTTCTGTTGTACTCTAATGGTTCAAGCTTTCGTAGTAATCAATAGCACATAGACGCACATTTAACTTTAAGTGTAGTTTGTCCCTTTCATGGTATATTCTTAATGATTATAGGTATCATTTCGTGCAACCATAGTAGATGATCGGTACAAGAAATCAATTGATCTAATACACTCCAAGTGTACCTATTTGCTAGAATCAACCAGCCTCAAAAACATTACAAAAAGGAAACAACAAGTGTTTAAATGCTAGTAGAAGATATAAATGAAGGAATTTGGGATTCATTGATCATCTAAACTGAATTGCACTTCTCGAATCGTTTTAGTTTTGATATCAGTTATGTAACCCCTAATAGATAAGTACCAAAAAATCGAAATAGTAATAAGTGAAGTTATTTCTTCGAGTAACTATCCTATTAGAAGAATCTAATGGAAAGGAATAAAAAAAAATTTTAAAAAAATGGACTAGGTAAAAAGATCAAATCCCAATTGTGCAAATTCCCTTCTCTCACTGCTCTCCCTCCTCTCCAACCCTCAAAACTCTCATTTCATGTAATCTATATAAACATACAACAATATACTCTTCCCTTGTGATTGCTTCTAATAATGACAAGTAGAATTCTAAATGGAGGTAGGAACAAATCATTAATGTTCACTATAGTTCGATATTGCATACTTTTCCCTTTTCTCTAAGATTGATTATCCACGTCAGATTTTGAAAATAAAATTGGTCACTGCTATCTTTAAGCCATTGGCCAAAGAAATAATTTTAGCTAATCAATTTCCATATTTACACATGGTATCAATAAGATAACAAGAAACTGTTGTCGACATTGTCACTTATTCACACTAATCGTCGTACTACCTTCTTTGGGAAGACGATGTTAGGGTTCATCCTAAGAAAGATTTCTATGAAAACCATGGGCCAACATATTCTTCTTTCAAAACCAAGCAAAAGCTACCATCAGAAAGTATCGGTAATTACAAAAGTTTCTGGTGAATAAAAGCACCCTATTGTACTAAATGGCACAGGCCTCCGTGAAGTTTTATAGATATCGGTGCCAAGTGTCCAAGCGCTTGGACGCCAACCTTCTTCAAGGCGACGGCGGTAGCCAGCCCCGCAATTCCGGCGCCCGCTATCACCACCTCCTCCGTGTATACAATCGTCTTCAAGCTTGTGAGCGGGTAGGGCGCTGTTTCTTTGCTTTGAAATTGGCAAATCCGTTCTTTTAGTAGCTATATACGTGGTTATGTAAGCTCAACTTGGCTCAGTCATGGAAACTATATAATTGTTAGATAGAAGAATAGGAAGGGAGAGCAATGATTGACGCGGCATGTCTTCGGAAAGGAACAAAACCTAGGCCCCTTGATTGGTTAGAATATTCGCAATTTTGTTTTAAGTGAAAATAAAGAAGTTTTCTAATTTCCATGTTTTTTAGAAATAAGATTTTCAGCAGAACTAGAATTTTACAAATTTATTAGTTGTGTTGTCTTCAAAGTTTATACGTCTTTTCGTTTGTTTATATGTGTTTATAACCTCAATCAATTTTGAAGATGAAACAAGTCCTTTGCTTTTGTTTCATGGTATTTAAGTTCTTTCCAAAAGGGGAGCTTGATTTATTTTGTTTTAAACCCACTCGATAACCAATGCCTTTCTCCGTGTCACGTGGATTTTTAAATTATGGTATCATTAGCAGTTGCTCTAAAAATTTAAACTATTCAATGAAGGCATTCTTTAATATTTAAATATACTAGTACTCTTTATCGTACTAGATTAGGCTTTGACTTAAGACTAAAACTTGAAAATATATAATTAGTGAAGCAAATAGGGGTCTAGAAAGATTTGAGTTCAATTATTCAGTAAAATTTAAGAAAATTATTTGACATAATTGATATAGTAAAATTAATTTAGGTAATTCTAAGAAAATATGTTTATAACATATTTGTGAAATACATTATTAAATTTATTTTTTATATTTTCTTCTTTTCAAACCAACTTACTTTAAATATAGCATATCTCATTTCTAACTAATATGTTTAGAAGAAAATGAAAATGAAGCTAAACCACTTAATTCGAAATTGAGTTAAAAAAAGATAAGATTGATAAGATTTTTATTTCAATGATAAAATTTGTTTAATTTGATCAAATATATAATCGTAAGAGTGAAATAAATGTCACTCTTTAATTAATCCAGTAAAACTATAAGAATATAAAACTTGCACACTTTACTGAAACAAATTATGTACATTTCATTGATTTTTTTTTTACTTTCTTCTTGTGAAATTATCTAATTTTAAATATGTCATTAATCAATTAGTAAAACCATTTGGACTAAATTAAAAATGAAAATGCTTTCATATATAGTTCACTTCATTTGAAATTAACTTATAAAATCAGATAAGTGAGAAGTCTAGAAGCTTAAATCAATCAGGATTGTAAGCATAGGTTGAAATTGTCAAACTATATCACTATAGAATGAATAACCAAGATTTATATATACATTACGAAACACTATTTTTAATAAAAGTGATAAATGTACG
This sequence comes from Syzygium aqueum, assembly GCA_031216185.1. NCBI lineage: Eukaryota > Viridiplantae > Streptophyta > Magnoliopsida > Myrtales > Myrtaceae > Syzygium > Syzygium aqueum. The sequence goes on from CM062239.1 coordinate 6,994,220, forward strand.
TTTTACATTATCTTTTACACACTTGCACCGGATGTTCACATAATTATAATTTATGATATGTAGGTTATCTTTCATATTTGTAGGATTTTAAACATTTTGGTTTAATGGAGGTTTATGTACATAAATGTTTCATGACATGAACTAACAAAACCCCTATCTTTGTTAATAAATTCGGGAGAGAAATATCGACAGCAATTTCTTTTAACTCGTATTTCTGCTCGATTTTCGGTTTTTACATTTTCATTAGTTAAAAAACTTGAAATCCTGCATTATGATTTGTTTTTTTTTTAAATTCAAAACAATTGAAACTTTCATAGAATGATTAATACCACGAAAAACTCCAAACTGGTACATATATGACAGATTTACCCAAAAATAATTTTTCGACCACCGAAAATCCCAAACTAGTACATTTGTGATAAATTTACCCTCCATTAAGTTATTTAATACAAAAAAAATCACAAACTAGTACGTATGGGACAAGCGGAGAGTTAAATTTCAAATTAGTACATTCGTTAACTGCCTTGTGTCGTTTAATTAAGCAAGTTGACAGTAAAATTTAACGGAAATTAACGGATGATAAATTTATCACAGATGTACCGGTTTAGGATTTTTTTTGTCAAAAAATTAGTTTGAGATAAATTTGTCATAAGTGTACCAGTTCAAGATTTTTCGTGGTAATAACCTTTTATAGAATATGAACCTCATACATGAACTCATATATATATATATATATATATATATATATATAAAACTCTTCTGATAATTTTGAACAATATTTAAATTTTGATGGAAAAGGTGAATGGAACAATCAAAAAAGTTATCAGGGAGAAAGAAAGACAAGGAATAAACAAAGAAGGAAAGTGGAAAGGAAAAATAATATATAAAAGGAAGGAACAGAGCACAAAGAGGTGATTGATTTGTCTTTTTATTGATTTTATTCCATTTATTGCTTGTCTGGAACACCAAGTCGCTGCAAAGCAAGAGACACACCCACACCTTTAATCTATTTAACAGTCACCCTCACCCCAATTTTGTATGATTTTTTATGATCCACCCTTGTTTTCGAATGGCTCACATGTTTTGTAATTATCGAATTATAGAGATAGAAATTGGGCAAAACGGTCCAGAATGGAATGTGTCCCACCACTTGGCCTTAGGAAACTCTGGCAAGCATTAAGCATAAAGTATTCATGGGAAATTGCTTGGAGAATATATGCATCACTTTCAATATGTTATTCGTTATTGAGTTTCCAAAATAATTTCTTCCTACTGAAAGTAGAGCTCCAAACATAAATATCGATAGATGACACAAATGGTCTCTGAATTTTGACCACATGTACAATATGGTCCTTGAACTGTAAATCTGCTCAATGTAGTCCTTGAACTTTAGCTTAATGTGTAATGTCATCCTTAAACTTTTTATTTGCTCAATGTGGCTCATTGACATTTGATACATGTTTAATTTAATCTATGGATTGTATGAAAATGTTCAATGTTGTCCCTGAACTTGAATCATTGGAAGGACAATATTGAATATTTTCATACAATCTAGGGATTAAATGGAACATGTATTAAAAATCCATGGACCTCAAATTAATGTCTAACAATTTCCCAAATTAGCGTGAGCAAGTCTACTTAGCCAATGAAAAACTCAAATGAAGCTGAATCTTCACTCAAATCAATGAAAAATCTGCGAAGTTACTGTTACTACCCAAAAGAATCAACCTATCAAACTAAAAAATGAAAGTATAAAACTTCAATAAATCACTTGGCAATAGAATACCATGAAAGTAGTTTCCTCGTGATTAATTAAGGCAATAAGGTAACTCAAGCCTATACAGACTAGCACTCAGCGGTTCCGGCACAAAAGCTACGCCCTCGTAATTCGATACTCCCCGAAACTTTCGCCATTTTCGAAAGTGAAGCAACTAGACACGCTCGAACCAAGAGACAGATTATTCATATCCTCAATTGAGCACAAATCCACCACTAGAATAAACCATCGCATACGTGAAACACCATAAACAGGATGTTACAAAAGTTTAAAGCGCAAGCGAAAGAGAAATGATCACTTGCAGGCTGACATGCCCACAACAAGATCCCAGAGCCGGAGAGAGCGAATCAGCCACCAGAGGAGAGGACGACGTCCTGAACTTTTTTGTTATGAATTGCAATAAACTTCATCACCGTCTTTCCTTATCAAAAAAAAAAAAACTTCATCACCGTCTTGTTAGAACATTTAGATATTATTTGCCTCCCCAGTTACATATCCATGCTTTAGGCTTAGGCCAAGTTCAGCTTACGTTCGAGGAAGAGGATTAGAATATTTAAATATTAAATTACATATTTATTTAACAATTTAAGTTTTGGGAATAGTTAGCAATGGTTCCACTAAATTTCACGGAGCAAGATAAGAATAAGAATACAAAAGAGAGACATGCATAATCCTCAGAGAAAAGGTATATAGATAAACATCCTAATATTGCTAACGCGTCCATATAAAATAAAATAGAAGACTATTAACCATTTGCAACTCTCTAATTAGGTGGAGCTTTCAGTCCACATGCAGGCAAAGAGGAGACACTAGGAAGCTTCCCACAATCATATTGTGTAACGCTATTTACTATTATAGCCAAGAGAAGCCTATAGAACACAACATCTCTCAGGAACTTCATTAATCCACTAGATCCATCTTGCTGCACGTAACCTGAGAAGTACGACGCTGTTATCAATATGGCGGCCCTCAGCCTCCTCTCCTTTGCGTACCTCTCTATAGCAAATCCAATATCTTAGGTCACGAGTTCACCGTGCTTGGAAATCAAGTCCCCGAGGTGCTGGCCCAATACTACCGCATCCTCAAGCGCCGAACATCCGCCCTGCCCCAAGTCGGTGGTCATCGGGTGCATAGCATCTCCAGCCACCGTGACGTTTGATCGGGCTAGGTTTCTGAACAGGACGTTCCAAGGATAGCGGAACATCAGCAGGGCCCATGTCAAACTCGAGAGATCGGAGCGCTTGACGACGTCCAGGTACACAGGCGGGAAGTCCTTTGCCAAATTTTCGCTCACTTCCTTCTGTATCATTTCTGGATCTACTCCGTTCTCCATACCTTGATGAATTGAAACGTTAAAGATCAAAGAAGATCAACAAGTAATTATTAAAGGGGTATCATAGTCCAGCAAATGTTAAGAATCAGAAAAAAAAAATACCAGATATTGATTAGAAATAATTTGTAAAGAGTCGGCTTTAATGAGTCAATGTTTATCATATACATTCATCCCCCAATTAATGAATTAATTGTATTTCTTTTTTTATTCCTGCTAAAATCAATCTGGCTACTTTTCTATGTAGTATATCGAGAAAAAAATGACTAACTCGATATCATTAAAACAATAAAATCCAAAACGAAGGGAAGACAAAAGGTGAAAACTAGATCCAATGGTGTACCTTTAGGAGGACACTTCCCCAGGAAAAACCAGTAAAGTTCCTTATCGTTGAGAGTAACAAAACCTGCCCTCTTGCCCACATCCACAAATTGTTGAAACGTGCTGCCGTGGTCTAATCCGTGGCCCTCTGGGAACACGGACAACCTGCGCACTGCCGATCAGCCCGAATAGGCCAGCGAGCGAAGTCCTAGCCAATTGGCCACAACAGAGTGCATGCCGTTGCATCCCACAACAGCCTAAGCGCACAAATAATCAAGGTTCTGATAAGTTCAAAGTCAGCATGTTACCGCAACTTATTTCGATTCAAAAGAAGGTACTCGAGGACTGTAGAGACCTTGGACTTTATGATGGGCCCATCATCAAGCGTGACAACACAAATGGATGAGCCTTGTTCTACTTAGGTTTCGATAAAAGTTATCTTGGAAGAGAATCGAATGGTATTCGGAGGAAGCTCCTCTGCCAGGACTTCCAACAGGACCCTTCGATGAACCGCTCTTGGTGGGCCACCAATCCTGCTTTAATGCACGAGGCATGGTTCTCTATCATTAGCATTTGAAGAACACATGCATAAAATTTATTGAATAAGATTATCCAATTTTATCTAACAAAAAGAGCTTTAAATAATCAAACTAAACTAATTGGCGATCTTCTTCGAAAATGAGCTGTAAAAATAGGGCTTATTTGTGAGAGTCATTTGTATCCTTTTGAGCCAATGAAGTATAATTAGTAGAAGATTACAAGAAATTGATTGATCCAAAACATTAAACAGTAAATTAAGGAAACAAGCGACGATGAAAAGGTACGTAGAAAACATGAGAGGAGTTTGAGATTCACCGGTTATTTGGAGCATAATGCACTTCTAAAATCGATTTAGTCTGGACATCAGTTATGTATCCCCTGATAGACAAGTACCAAAAATCAGAATATCAACGAGTAAAATTATTAATTCTAGTAATTGAGAAATTGTCCGATAGATTCAAGGTCAAGCATCCCAGATCTTTAATTTTTTTTTTAAAGAACCATTTACGAAGTTCCCCACACCTAGAATTGATTTAACCAAGTACAAAATCAATGTAGAACTTATCTTTTCACTCTGTATATCTTTGCTTGGACAACCCATTGTTCTTTCTCACTGATATAACACTTTTCTCCCTTGATTTGATGGATATCAAGGTATTTAGTTGCACTATTATGAGAATGAATCCCATCAGTAACTCCAATAGGTAAATTTCACGAGGTCGCCACTAGGCATGCAACCCTCTTGGTAAAGGCATTAATGGGTGGGGCCGGAGAATACTAAGTCCATGATTCGATCACCGTGAATATCATACACACATGTACATAAAAGATAAGAGTAAGACCACAAAAATATTTCACAAGGTCATTGGAATTCATTGCATTTTACATATATGAGATGGGGAGCTTTTCACCTCTTCTAAGAGATGCTTACACTTATGTCTACCATTTCCGGTATTAGCAGAAAAATCACTCATAAAAGTCCCGATTTGTGATTGTTGAAGTAAGATTCGATTGGCTTTTAATACTCTCAAATGATTCCTCAACCTCATTCCCGTAAATCCACAATAATCAGATGTTTGTGTTAATGTATAAAGAGCAAACAAGGACCTTACTTGTGGAAAGGATCATAGAGGGGGTGCGAGCTTGTCCGAAACCCCGAGTGCGTCGAGGGCAAACCACACATTAGGGTGGAGACCGAGAACCACACCGGTCAATCGCATCTCCTTCGATCTCTCAAGGACGAGCGCTCGGATGCTGACCTTCTTCAGGGCCACCGCCGTCGCCAACCCCGCGATGCTGGTGCCCACTATCACCACCTCCTCCATATATCGGTCGTCTTCGAATTTTCAAGCTCGTGAGTGCACACGCGCCCGCGTTGTTGTTCTGAATTGGGATGAGGAGTCACTTGTACTAGGATCGCTATTTATCGTGCGGGAAGGTTTGCTGCCCTTGCGATAGCTACGTACCTCCTTACGTATGCTATTGAAACAACACTGAATGAATATTACAGCTGCAGAGCAAATTTTCAAATGTCTAGAATTTTGCTAAACTATGGGCGTGAAGGGTCTAAATGCACGTGTTTTTACTTCTAGATGTAAAGTACGCCATGAACACAAAATGATCCTTTGCAAATTCCTTGCCTTGTCTTACAACTTGCGCAAGCAAATGCGCAAGGATGAACCTTGTCTTGTTTGGATTCTTATCCAACAGTGTCTTGGAGAGAGCTAGATTACAATTGGTCTGAGCTAACGAACGGTCGAACATAGGACATTTAGTCAATCTGCGAATTTGACCCAAATATTGACTTTGTTGCTGGAATTTTGAATGAAAAAAGATGTCAAAAATACCAATTCTTAACAACTCACGCAGGTGTAGTGAAGTTTAAAGTACCTAGAGTGCACTCGTACTTTAATTTCCAAATGAATGCCAAACCCCTCGAGAAAGACCCCTTAATGAAGACCAAGCTTGAAATTGGCAAATAAGGCAAAAAAAATGGAAGTACTTGTAATTAAGCTTAATAGGATAAGGAATCTCTTATCTTCTGGTAGCTATTTTTTTTAGTGGCAAAATTGTTGCCTTTTGATAGCTAGATGCCTCCTTACGTATGCTCAACTTATTAGGAACGAGAAATAAGAGAAAAAAATCAGAAAAAAAAAGACATGAATTATTTACATGCAAAACCCTTCAACATCATAAAGTGAAAAAGGTGCACCACTAGGTTACCTTTGCATTATCAATATCTTGTAATATCACCTTAATATATAACGAGAGTTTAGGGCTTAGAAAGTTAAGGTATAAATTAAATGGATACCCTTATACAAAATTCGCCACCTTATGAGTGAGGCAGCACCTCCCGCCAACTCACAGCAAAAGTTGGATCCGCGAGTTTTGGGTTTCGGTTTTGACAGTATTTTCTTACAACTCCATCAATCTCTTGTTTGGAGGCAGATCTTCAAAATGTCAATAGTTTCTCATAGTCTTCACTTGATTTTGTATGCCAAATCGTCCTAGTGTGGCGACAACTCTTCATGGTTAACCCTGGACGCCAACTGAGGCAATGCATAGCCTCAGTTTCTCAGTGGAAGCATTTTCGATTAACATATTTGCTCAATTCTTCACATGAAGGATTTTCTTTGGTGACAATGTCCCATCATCTATCAACTCATGAACATGGTTATACTTCAACTAAATGTGCTGTCTCCTTGAATGAAATATCAGATTCTTTGCAAGACACATAGTAGTTGATTGTCACTGAAAAGTATACTACTATCCTGCTCATTGCCTATTTTCTTCAGAAAAATTTTCAACCAAATCATTTCCTTACTAGCTTCAAATATGACAACATCATCCGCTTCAGTAGTTGAGAGGGACGCACATTTGAAGTCTAGACATCTAATTGACTGCAGTGCGACCTAAGGTAGACACATAACTTGATGTGCTTTTCCTTGTCCATGTCATCACCAAAACTTGCATTGACAAAGGCTTGTAAAGTGATATTGTATCTCATTAAACAAAGTGCCATACATGAAGTGCCTCTTGGGCATCCTAGTAGCCACTCTAGCTTCCCAATACTTCATTCCTAGATCGGCCATATATCTGCTCACAACTTGCATTACATGAGCTATGTTTCATCTTGGACACGCCATAGTAGCGGTGAAAAGTTATGTACATTTTCAATATTTTCTCGAATAAAAAATGTATGGCATCAAAATTTTATGTGATGCATCCATTTGTAGCGCACTGTCATCCAGGCCCAATTTATATTGATTCATCAGACAAGCTAAATTGATGAATCAGGCCATGTCTACTTAAGATTAAGTATCACCTATAAAATGTATAGTTAAAAACTTTGCATGCGCAATGAGCTAGTGTAATTAAACTTAAACATTCCATAACAGGTACGAGACTCGTATGATAACGTCCGGAGAAAGTCGATGCTGGTCGTCCTTATCCACCCTTTGCTAATTTTCAAAGTGGGAAAGGAAACTTACATTAACTCTGCCTGTTTTCTTGGGCCGAACCGACTCATGATGCTCCTAAAAAAACTTGAGGAAACCCAACAACTAAACTTTATGTTTGCTATATGCCTTTCCTTTCGCTTTGGTTTGGGCTTGCTCCCGGGCTTTGCTATGTGTCATTCATTTTCAATCAATTTATCAATCATGTTCTGCCAAACTCACTCTTTAACTTTTATATAATCTGATATATCTCTAAACCTTGCAAATTATTCAGACATCAACATATAGAATCGGATATGACTTTTTACGAATTTTGCAGATTCACATAATGTCTTTTACTTTCAGAATTTAGAAGGAAAGTCGTAGGTAGGATTCAAAAGTAGCCGACAGAAACAGGAGAATGCTATTGGAAATTCTACGAGTTAACCGATTCTCAAATGAATTTCCGGTAATTGACTTCTTGATTTAGTTGTATCGACCCAGAAAAAAGCTTGCAAGAGTAGCAAACTATCGGTAAGGATGCAATCTTGATCTTGCTAAACCTGATTATGCCAAGTGCTAGTTGTGAACTCGACCATGCTTTGCAAGTTGACATGTTGAGCTTTATACACTCTTTACTTCATGTCTCTGAATATATTATAAGGGAAGAAGACAATAGGAACTTCATAAGCTGCGCAATATTGGAGCTACAACAGTGTTTTACAGTTCTTGGGTTCTTTCTTTCCCAGACATCATGCAGTTCTTCCGGACCTAAGGCTTCATGCAGTTCTTCTGGACCTAAGGCAAGCAACTGGCTTGTCCTAAAGTCAAAACGAGTTTTTTTTTTTCCCTTTTCAATCGAAAGATAATTGAGCAGAAACATTGTTTGCATGAAAACAACTGATTAACAGACTCAAGACGTTGGAGTATTTTTCCAGATAAAAAATTGGGAAGAAGACAGTCACCATACCAAGAAACTTTGCCTAGTAACAATCTCAGAACACAGCGAACCTCTTTGAACGGCCAGCGTCAACGGCAAAAGGTTTGGGAAATTTGTGGGGAAAAGTTGAAACTTTTCAAGGAAAACCCCCATCTCCTACACAGATGGCTAAGGACAAACTTCATAAGAAAGCCACAGTGCAAACTGCAAATTATACTTTCTTAAATCAGAGTTTTCGGGTTTTTCTGTCCTCAAATAGGGAAGAAATATGAGGAAAATGTTGTCATTTATAGGGCCCAAAAATAGTTTTTTAAGGAAGAAAGGGGTTTCGGATTTCCCAGTTCCAGCAAAAAGCTTCTCTCAGCTTGTATTGTTGTTTCTGTGATGTCTGCCATTCATATCACCAGTGCTTCCCCTGAGAACCACCAGCTTTGTTCTTTCCAAAGAAGGCATTCTTGGGTTTTGGTATCTCATGAATGTCCATCACTTGAATCGTTCTTTGCTTTTTAGCTTCACAAAGAACATACAGCAATAGGCAAGCAGAATGAATCAGTACCGAGTCCGATTAAACGAGAAAAGATCGATGCAGAAAAACTCATATTTCTCCAAGTAAAACCCAACCATTTTCAGCTTCTTTATAATTTGCTTGAAGCCTTTTTCTAGCTGAAGCCAGCCTCTCAGCATCAAAGCTGCTCTCCTTCTGTTCCTTCAGTCTCTGTAAATTCCAAGAAAATGATCAATATCACAATACAATATTAATAGAGAAAATTTCTACGGAGCCCATATACCATATGTCCACGAGTTCTCTGTACTAAAGCAGCTTGTCTTTTAAAACATACAATTACTTTGTTCAAACCTAATTGGCTTGCCACAACACATCAAGATATTGTAAGAGCCTCTCGTTTGAACAGCTCGATATGAATTTATTCACAGGCTGCATCTCTCGGAAGGCGGACATGCCAACATGTTAGGAAGTGTAATTCGGCAAGAGAACCGGATCATTACATTTTGTGCAGAAGCAGATGCTGAAACTGGTGGGTGTGGTTTAGACGGAGTTTCCTTGCGCGCTACCATCTTGGCCTTGGCTTCTGGCTCTGAATAGTTTCTCTCCGAGCCAGAACTTCCATCTGTGTTCAGCCAACGGAGAAAACAAGTATCAGACAAGACAATTTCATCTTGATGATTGCTATAGAGTTAGAATGAACTGAATGCTCTCTGAATCAGATTCCAAAGTCCGAACTCACTTTGCGGATTTGGAGAGTGTCCAAATTCAGGAACCTAGGCCAAAAAAAAACAAAGAATTAAAACGAAAACGATAACTGAGTTTCAACAATTTTCACAAAGGAAGGACCAAAATAATAATTAAAAACACTTCTTTCACCTTGGAGTAACCGTTCTGTGGAACTTTCTGCTGGGGCGAGTCTCCATCAGCTGCCAGAATGTCAAATTACAATTTTCAACTAGCTTGTGGTATAGCATCATCAGAGTTGTATTCAGTTGCTCTTTGCAATAAAGGAAGATAAATTGTTTCCTTTCTCAAACAGATAATAATCTTTTACCTCCCAAGAGTGCGGAGGAGGCAACTTCTCCAGGCTGATTCACAGTTACCCATTCGTCCACAATTGCTTTCCACTTCCTGCAATACAAAAACCAAATTTAACATCCCGACATGCCCAGAACTTGCTCGAAACAATCATTCCATTTCGGCCTAAAGGTAGATAAAGTTTTTGGTCAAAAACATCAAAATTTACAAACTACTGGTTTCCCAACCTAACGAGATGCTTCACAAGTCGCCGAACATCATTTGAGGGATGCTTCCGGAACTGGTTTACATGCCTTCCGATATCAGTTTCCTACCAACCACAACAAGCAGGAAATTTACTCCTACCGAAACTGAAAGATTATAAAACTTGTCCTTTTTTTCTTCCTTCGGGATACCAATAAGCATTCCACAATAATCACCTCCAGAGCTTGGAATGTTATGTCCATATCTGCTAGACTCTGAAGCAACTCAACCAGTGAATCTTCAGACTGCTAAACAGATGCCAACCAAACACCATAGAAATTAATCAAACCCTCTGCTTCAAAGACAGAAAAAAGCAACTAACCACAATGAAGATATGAAATTTATCCAGACAACACGAAACAAGACCTGATCAGGGTCCTCAAGATGCCTCTTAATTTCGAGGATCTTTTTCTGCTCATCATCGAACAAACCCCCGAACGGGTCCAACTCGTCGTTCGTGTCCACTGATTGCGGCGTGGAGGGCGAATTCGCCTTCCCTTCCTGACCCTTGGCCTTCTCTTCTTGCACCAAACTCCTGATCATGTGTCCATTAGGCCTATCCACCACACCATCAGTTTGACAGTTCCCACACTTCGAAGACAAAGTGGCCGCATATAACCGCTCCACAATCCCATCCCTCCTCCTCTTCAGCTCATTGAAACTGTCCAACGAAGCCACCGTTATCGCCGTGTCGATGAACGTCCAGACATCAACGCCCGAACTCTCCAACACCGTCCTGAAGTCATCCAAATCCATGCTACAACCCCCTAAACGATCGGAACAACCAAAACCCACCTCCCAATTCTTGCCAACCCGCCTGCTCTCTCAACAACAAGAAGATCCGCAGCTCCCCGACGCCGAATTATTTCAAGAACCCCGCGTTCCCAGACTACGACGACCCATCCCCAGATCTGCCATGCTCGACAGAACAAGAACAAACAGAAGCAGAACCCAACTCCGAATCAACAAAGGGTGCGCTCACAAACAGGGGTACCCTCCAGATTCCCGGAGCGGAAAATTGCTGCAAACCCAAGAATGATCAAGAGCCGCAACGATCAGAAGAGCAACCCCCGCCCCAAATCGTCAAAGATCTAGATCTGACTCCGCGTTGACCAAGGACCCCGACCGCGCCCCCGGAACTATCGTTCGAGAGTCGAAGTGAGCGAAGCAATCAGAGGAGACGAGGAAACGCTGGACTGGGAAACTGTCGGGAAATGGGTACGATGCATCGTCAGCTTTTTGCCGTTTTGGCTTCTTGATCTGGGGAATAATGGCGTCGACTTCTTCTTCTTCTTTTCTTTTTTTTTTTCCCCTTTTCACAAGATTGGGACAAAAAATGGTATATTCTTAAAAAAAGAAGTGCTTTTTTAATAGCAAAAATTTCATTGGTTGAGCATATCACATCATACATTTTCCAATTAAGGTGGAATAAATTTAAGAAAAGTTTAGGAAAAATTCGAATATTATGAGTAATACCATGAAACTCACAAAATGCGATAGAATTAGAAATTTCAAATGAGCACGGGAGAAACCTGATTGTGAGTATTTCCGGACACCAATTAAACATAGCTAGCATCGATTTTCAAAATATTAGATACACAAATTGCGATAAGAAAAGGGCGTATTTGAATTGACAATTATGTGCTCGAGGAATAAATTGATATTCCAAATATAATAATATATTTTCTTTGGGTGGAACATATAGAATAGATAAATAAAGATTAGGGGAGTCCACATGGCCCCAGCAGCAGATTTTTTGGTTTGTTGTGGCTCAGGAGATGAATGGACAAAGAGTAAAGGAGGAGAGAGGAGAATTTGGTCAATGATGGGGGCTTGGGGTTTTCACACTTTAGAATCATGTGAGATAACTAAGATTTGGTTTCGGACAACACAATAGAAATTAGTCTTTTTATGTTGGAATATGTCTTGTTTTGATCATTTGTTTTTGCAAGGGCATTATGCTTCTCTTTATAGTTTTTTTGTGGGCAGTGCATGAATATCTTCTCCTCCTTTTTTTTTTGGGTGCAATGTAATGGAATATTGGGTTGTAGTGGGTTTGATTTGAAGGTGTCCTTTTATATCCTTACCGACACCAGCACCACCAGCACCAATATCGACCCCAACCATGGACCATTTGCTTTTTCCCACTATCCATGGGGTTGAGGGATGAGCATGAACCATGCCTGCGGTGATCTTATGGATTCATCACCAGTTCTCGGTCCCTCTCCAATTTGACCTTAAGATTGAGATTAGCAAGGATACATAGCTTAAGCTTGAGCAGCTGAGCCACTTCAATTCGAAAATCGAATCGAACCGGCCTTAACCAATCAGTTCCAAGTCAATTCACATGCGAACCGGTAAGTGCTTGATAAAAAGAATGGACGAACATGATCGATCCAATGTTCCTGTTTTATGTTGTGAACCGTCGGCTTTATTCGAGTACTTTGAACCGGTTCTAAACTTTGTTTAGAAAGATAGAATGGCCCTCGGAGAATGCTCAACATAGAGGGAGGATTAATGCTTCCTTTTCATTTCACAAACTAAAGATGATAATAATTGACGGAAATGACTAGATAGCGTGAGAATAAATTAAAGTAACGCTCTATTTATTTCGTAAAAAATAAATATTTTGAAAAATTATTTTGTTATTTTTCAAAATATCAACTTATATCACTTGAAATAATTAGTCGGTGAGAAATATATTTATCACCAACAACAATTTATATATAATCATTTTCATGAATGATGAAAATATTTTATTTTATCATTTATTTTTCGCAAAACAAACAGATTGTTTGGCTCCTAATACCGTCACGAGTTGCAAGGGAAATGGTGAACAAATTTAATAAAGTGGCACACAATGCTACATAGTTTATAATGTATGATAAAGCATGTGACTAGACACATTCGGTTTTAAAATCAATATATTCAAGCAGGATTAGCGCCATGGTCTACTTGTGGCCTCGCACTTGAAATACTTATTTCGATCACTTAGGTAGCAAATGATAACCATTCTGTTCCAGAATGAGTTCCTGAACCAGAAATAGATTTTTCTATTTCTGGTTCCTGGATGAGTTTCTGAGAAAAAAAATCCGTTTGATAACGACCAAAAATTTCTATTTCTAGAACAGAAACCCGTTTGATAACAGCAAAAAATTTCTATTTCCTGAAACAAAAACCCATTTGATAAACAACAGAAAATTCTATTTCCATGGACAAAAATCCATTTTTTTGGAAATGGTATTAAAATAATTAAAAAATCCGAAAAATACATAAAAATCTCCAAAAAATTCAGAAAATCCCAAAAATTGAAAAATTCCAGAAAAAATCATCAAAATGTCGAGAAAATAAAAAAAATTCAGATTTCTGGATAATATGAATTTTGTTGACTTTTTTCAAAAAAAATAAGAAATCAAAAATTTCAAAACTTCACAGAATTGTTTAGAATATCTGTAGCCACCCACTTTGAGTAAAATTTAAATTTTTTGAGGTGCCCAAAAAAATAAAAAAATTTCATTAAATGACTTAGAATACATGTGGCCACCCACTTTTTGAGTAAATTTTAATTTTTTTGAGATGCCCAAAAAAATTTTAAACAATTAAAAATTTCAAAACTTCACAGAATTGCTTAGAATACCCGTGGCCAACCATTTCAAGAGAAATTTAAATTTTTTGAGATTTAAAAAAAAATTTAAAAAAATGAAAATTTTCAAAATTTCACAGAATGGCTTGGAATACCTGTGGCCACCCACTTTGGGCGAAATTTAAATTTTTTTAGGTGCAAAAAAAATTAAAAAATCAACAATTTCAAAACTTAACATAATGGCTTAGAATACTTGTAGCCACTCACTTTGAGTGAAATATAAAATTTTTGAGATGCTCAAGTGGTATTTTTGATTTTTTGCTTTTCTAATTTTTATTAAGTCGCCTAAAAAAATATTAAATTTCACTCAAAGTAGGTGGCCACAGGTATTCCAAGCCATTCTGTGAAGTTTTAAAATTTTTCATTTTTTAATTTTTTGATTTTTTTTGCACCTAAAAAAATTTAAATTTCGCTTAAAGCGGGTGGCCACATGTATTCTATGACACTCTGTGAAGTTTTGAAATTTCTGATTTTTTTAAATTTTTTTGGGGAATCTCAAAAAAATTAAATTTCTCTCGAAATGAGTGGCTACAAGTATTCTAAGCCATTCTGTGAAGTTTTGAAATTTTTAATTTTTTAATTTTTTTCGACACCTAAAAAATTTAAATTTCCTCAAAGTGGGTGGCCATATATATTCTAAGTCATTCTATGAAGTTTTCAAATTAAATTTTACGTTGGATTCGTAACGTTACGTACGCCCGCACACAAATTCCAGTCAAATTAATGCAAATGGCCAAGCACTGGAATGGGTCTTTAGCATTCAGCCACCATCGCTCTCGATATTTGCTCTCAATATTTGTAAGTATGCATCGTTCCTCATAATATCCCAAATGCTTATGGAGAAAAGTAAACCAAGCACATCACATTACAAGAGCCAAAATAGGAGATCCCAAAATACCACGTCACATTACAACAGCCAACATAAAAATCCTCAAATACAAAATAATGGAAATACATTAGAAAAGTTGAAAACACATTTTCATGGAATCTCCGCCATATTATTATCAATTGCCAATTGATTAGCAATTCTTTTCCTAAGCATGTTGATCTCCGTATCCTCCTCAGTCGATGTATCATCAATAACCTCATCTTGTGCACTTCCAAACGGGTACTCTGAATCACCATATTGGGAAAAGTTCTTATCCATTTTGTCTTGATCACGGATGTAATTATGAATAGCACAACATGCAATTACAATACATGACTGCTTTTGAATTGAAAATGAAGGCATGTGTCTCAAAATGAAAAAGCGATTCTTTAACACCGCAAATGATCTCTCAATAACATTCCTTAGTGAAGAATGCCTATGGTTGAATAATTCTCTTGCTGTTGTTGCCTGCCTCACTCTACCCCTAAAATCATTAATATGATACCGTTCCCCTTTGAAAGGAGTCAAAAATCCCGGAGCTGCAACATAACCAGAATCTACCACGTAGTATTTGCCTAGCAAAAGGTATTCATATATTGATCATGATTCGCAAATGCAATACAATTATAAAGAAAATTATCCCTTCAAAAACAAGCAAATACCTGGTGGAGGTCGAGGAAATTGTAAGCGATGTATCTCGAGTGCTGCCGAGAGCACCCGACAAGCATTGGCAGAGCCTTCCCAACCAGCATACACAAATGTAAATTTCATATCAAATGAGCAAACACACATCACATTCTAAGTGTTAATTCCTTTCCTGCCTCTAAATGGGATCTGTTTCGACACTGGTACAGAAGCATGAATGTGAGTGCCATCAATAGCGCCTATGCAGCCCTGTCATTTTAGCAACCCATTGCATTATACATGATTATCAACAAAATGTAAATGACAGTGTAAAGGAATATATGCAAATCCTACCTTGAAGTAAGGATTATATTTAGGATTGATAAGAATTTCTTCTGGGACAACATCAAATGAAGGTGGTACGATAATTTCTCTTGCCAAATTTAGAACTGCTTGCAACACTTTAGCAAAGTACTTGCTGATAGTTTGTCCCGAATGTTGGAATCTCTCACATAAATCTCTATTCGAGTTCTTGTGCGAAATCATAGATAAAAATATCCCAACTTGTTCGTCTACCCTAATATATCGACTATCTGCCAACCAACCCCTTGCCTTCATTAAATCACAAAAGGTTGAGAAAAACATGCCTCTCCATGCGAAAAGCTTCATATACCCTATCTGAATGTCCATAAAGAATTTCTCTCATCCATTCAGGCCCTGACAATTTGCTGTCCCTAATAGGTTCTCTGGTGTGCATGGACATGTTCATCGAAACAGTACACATCCATGCTTTCAGTATATTAAGTTCAAAATCATCAAAGACCTGTTCAATTGGTTCAACTGATGCTATTGGACCATTATTGCTGCTACTTTCACCCCTCTCCATATTACCTATGCCCTCGCACAAAGAACACAAACACACCAAATAAGTCAGGAATCAACAGTAGCCATAACGTCATCATAGTTCCATAATTAACAATAGCCACGTCATCATAGTTGCATAATTAAAAACAAACCAAATACATTATAGTTCCATAAATAAAAACAAACCAAAATCTCTCAAGGACACAAGTCATTAAATGAAAATAAAGCAAACATGCAAAAGTCATCGTAGATCTCAACATCTATTCAAAGAGATTCAAGAAGACCGCGTCTCCTTTCAGGTAAAGATAGGACGAAACCCTCTCTCCAGTTGGCACTAAGGCATGCTTGGTTCATAGCTTTGTTGTACAGATTCTGCTCTAAGTCAGGCATGTCATTTAAGATGGCAACCACGGCTCCCATGGAGTAGGGGTTCTCGGGTGGGGGGGCATGTGAGGTGATGGAGCCACTTGTTGATTGACTCGCCTTGGACTTGATCATATCTTGAATGGCTTTGCAGGTGCTGGCAATATCATATGTGCTACTTTTTCTCCTCCTCTTGGAATTTGGAGTCCTATCCAACTTGTGATTTTCACAAACTTTAGTGGCACTCACGTCAGGTGTGAAGACTCCATCACTAAGTTCGTTTGGATCACCTACAAAAGCACCACCATCATTGTCACCAGCACTACCATTGTCTTCCCCCTCCGACACCACCAAGTGTTCTGCATTTCCTACTGCATAATCCCCAGTAGCATATGTATCGCCAAACACGATACATAGATCGGGATATTGAGGAAATCCATCTTTTCGGAATTTAGCCCATTCGATGTTATCCTGCAATTTCAAAAATAGTGACATACGTCAGCAACATAATCGAAACATACATCCACAATAAGAACAAAATGACCCAAAGTAAACCGATACCTTGATGTGATCATCCCATACACTTAGATCCTCCACAATAACCGTTTTGTTAACATGATCCCATCCAAATCCAGATTGTGAAAGAAGCTTCTTATAACTTGCATACTGTCTCCTCAACTTGTTTGTCCTGTTCTTCAACTGAACTACCGTAAACTGGAGTGTTGTTTGTTTATTGAACTCGGTAACTATGTTATTCCACCATACTTTGTTATAGGTAGTAGTGGTACGATTTCCTCTTTTTACCTCTTCAACCATTAAGCTTACAAGCAAATTGGTTAAAGGCTCAATCCACTTTGCCACAAATGCCTCTTTTTTAGAAGCCATTTACCCTTAACTGGTTGAACATCAAATGAAGCGCATCATATGCTAGGACAACACAAAAACAAATGCAAATCCAAAGATATTCGGAAAATGAAGCTACAGCCAAAGAACTAAGTGTTGAGGAAACCCCAATAGATTTTGATGTTGACAAAACTTTCGTAAATAACATGAAGTCATTTTCCAGGTTAATATAGTCTGGAAGTTCAGACTCTGAAGATTTTCCAGACTCAGAAGATTTTCCAGACTCTGAAATTTTTTCAGACGCAGAAATTTTCCAGACTCTGGAAATTTTCCAGACGCAGATATTTTCTAGACTCAGAATTTGAAGTCTTTCAGATGCTAATTTTTGCAGACGCAGAATTCAACACAACAGCTAGTAATCTGGTTTGGATTTCATAAGGAAGGTTTTGATTGACTCAATCTAAATCAATTTGATTGTCAATCAAAATATTATCACAACGGACTAATCTCTACTTATGGAAACCAAGATTCTGTTTGTATGGGCGATCAGAATCAGCGGGATTCAGAATCTGTCATTCAACGGCTACTCAATTCCTTCTTTATAAATCTGTCCAAGGTGAAGATTGGAAGATGATCCTCTAAAGACTGTTCAACGGCTAGTTTGGCAGTGGAGGAGTATTTAAGGAGATCAACGAGCAACATGCCAAAGTTGCTGAAGAAGCTGTTTCAGGTCGAATCCCTAGTACTCAGCTTAGCTCTCTAAGTAGTTTATATAATCTCTCTATCTCTTTCTATCTCCACGCAATCATGCAGATAAGAGCGATAATTAGCACTCCCTCAGTCAGATTTGCCAACGACTTTTGAAATGTTCACCTAGATTACTTCAGTGAACATATGAGTATGATAAAGCGATAGTTGTCCTTAACTCTCTTTAAACTTTTCAAAAACGGGATCAAAATGCTTAACTGGTGTGGGGATCGGAAAGTGCATTAAGCAATAGAGTTCGTACTACCAAATTTTACGTAGGGTTTGACATGTTCAAAACAGTGGGGGCCCTAAATAGGTTAAACAATGTTACCTCAAATTTTCTCAAGATGGGAGAAGGCAGATGCAGAAGCCCTTGCACTGAGACAACAACTTGAATCTACTATGTTGTTGAAGCTCACTGCTGAGGACCGGGCATTTCACTTGGATGGTGCTCTGAAGGAGTGCATGAGGCAGATAAGAAATGTAAAGGAGGAGAGTGAGAGAAACTTGCAAGAAGTAATTCGTACCAAAGCCAAGCAATGGGACAAAATGAAACTTGGTCTTGAGGCAAAGGTTGCTGAATTAGATATCCAGAAACTTCTCAAAATGAAACTTCTCCTCAGCAACAGCCTGACCAATCACTTCACATCAGCAAAGCAGGGGATAAAAAGCACAATTTAACGAATTGAATGGTATTTTTTACAGCCAATAGATTTTATATACTAGATATCCAGAATAGGAAGGATTAGAAAGTCCCCAACCAAAAAGTTAAATTATTAGATGGAGCCAGAGTCTAGACTACATGAATATGAGAGTCGGAAGAAACTCGTGGACAAGCAATATGGGATATACTAGTGAAGCAAAACAGATTGAATTGACGCTCGGGAAATAAGACAGACCATAACCACACTTGAAAAAATATTTTTAAATGGACGTGAAAAATTGAGACTTGGCTATGATATCTTGTTAAAAAGTTCGACCCTAAATTTTAAGCTAAAAAGTGGAGGAGGTTCCAAGTATACAGGCCGAAACGAACCTCGTAAACTAGTGATATTTTTACAGTAGCAAGCAACTACCAAGGCCTTCCATAATATACCTTTCTCAAAAGTCTAAATGATACTACAAAGGTCTTAGCAGGTCAGTTCTCCAAGTGTTTCACTAAAACCACATAAATGGATGCCACATGATCAATATCTGTCGTATACTCCTTATTGAAACATTTTCTGAAATTAAGTTTGAAAATCTCAATTCACCTTGGAAGAGCTGTGGTGACGATCAGGATGCCATTTCAATGCACAAGCTCGATATCTGGAATTGTCAGCAAAGAGTCAAATTCAGAGACATGGTGAACACACTCCAACATGCTCAGATCGTGAAACCAGAGAAAGTAAATCATTCGAAAGAAACGGATCTTAGTGAAGACTCACGCATTCTTGACATCTTCAAGCTTTAAAGGACTCGAGGCACTCACAAAGAAATCCCAATTCGTCGGGGCGCCGGAAGCCGAAACCCTAGGAATTCGGCAACGGACCCAGGCGGCGACACGAAGACCCACACCCGCCCAAGCCCGACCCAACCCGTGTACCCTGGACGCCGAAGCCCGCGCCGCCACAAACCCCTCGTCCTTCGCAGGTGCATCGGCCGCCGGAAACACGAAAGGGGGCTCGCCCAAATGAGAAACAAACGCTGAGAGAGAGAGAGAGAGAGAGAGAGAGAGCGAGAGGGGGAGGGGGAGGCCGAGCGGCGTCGCCCAGGTTTGGCGATCGACCTCGCCGTCGCCTAGATCTGGGCGACGGCGAGGTCGACCACCAGCCATGGCGAGGCCGAACCTCACCCCCCCGATGACGGCGACCGGAAAATCCAGAAAAGAGAGAGATGAAAGGAGATCGAAGCTTACGTGGGGCAGGAGCGAGCGAGCGAGCGGCCGTGGCTTCCTCTCGGCCGGAGCGAGCGAACGAGCGGCTAACTTCTCAACGGCGAAGAGACGAGTGATTCTAAGCTTTGTTCCAGACGAAGGAGACGGGAAGAATGACTTCCTCAGAACCGGTTCTGAGTTTTGCTCAATAAATTCAAAACCAACTTTTTTTTGGTTCTCATTTTTGGTCCAGAACCGGTTTTGGGACAAAAATTTGTCCCAGAACTAAAAAAATAAATTTGCGTTACCAAACGGGTTTTTAGTCCAAAACTGATTCCGGGAGCAAAAAACCAGTTCTGGGCTGAACCAGAATGGTTATCATGCAGTACTTTAGAGTGCATTTATTTCGTAAAAAATATTTTCTTAAAAAATAATTACTTATATCACTTATAAAAATAAATAAAAATTATTTCATCGCCCATGAAAATATCAAAATATAAATTATTGTCAACAATGAAAATACTTTTCATTAATTAATTATTTCAAACATCTAAATCATTCGTTCAATTTTTTCACAGAGCAAACAAAGCCTCAACTAACTTCAACGCCACATTGTATTTAGCAGGCCTCAGAGGCAAGCAGGACAAGTAACATTTGCGAGGCACTTGCAGGCTGAAGAGGATGATACCAGATAAGTTTCATACAGTACAATATTGTCATGATTAGAACCATGTCCCTCGAAAAACCCAAATTCGAACAAAGCGTCTGTGATTAATTCAATCCAAAACAAAACGCTATCCGCAGCTAATTGATACGGGGAGCTTATATTTTTACACCATATCCTTTTTTTTAAATTTAAAACCATAGCCTAAACAATCAAATATGATTTGGATAGAAAGAAATGTGATTGTGTTCATACCACCCGCCTGGGTGGCGCCACTGGAATGGGCGCTCTTCCTCTCGCAAAAAGTTGAGCGTTCGAATCCCGAAAGCCGCATGATGACTTAACCGGTACACGTGTGTGGTGGCTAATACGCGTCGCCCTTAGGGTTTACCGCCCGGCTATCGACCGTGCGGGGATTCCCTGAGTTATCAAAAAAAAATGTGATTGTGTTCATTACTCCAAAGATGGTTCCACAAAGTAATTTATCCGTCGGAGCATCTAAAATGTCAAAAGGTAACTTTCTCATTTCCTTGCCAAACTTCAAAGATTTTTTCAAAAATTTGAAAAGAATTTCTGAATATTTCAAGCGTTTTACGTATACAAATACTCAAAAGTATGTACACCGCAAGGTTTGGAAAAATAAAAGGTAAATTTAGTAAGTCGCCACGAACAGAATTGCTAGAGACTATTCAGACCATAAAATAAAAAATGAAATGGCCCGACCGGCCGAAAATTAATAAAGGTTATATAAAAATAACTCATGGAGGTGAGACACGATATTTTCAGGAAACTCTAAGTTGTAATGTGTGAAAAAAAGGCCTAACGAGTAGACCATGTATAGTCCTCCATTGCCTCAAGAGCGAGCTCATCCAGAACAAAACCAATATGTGTATGATGGTCGACAGGCGACCAACGGAGACTCGTCATCAGACAAAGGCCGTTGCCTGATTTCTTCCAAGTCGATCCCCCCAAGAGAGTAACCTAAAAACTCAGATGCAAAGACCGTTTTAAAGTATCCAAGACCTCTTTCAGCCATGCATTCTTGACTCGTTTGACTTATCTAAGCTATCCAAAATGCCATAAAATGGCCTGCTTTTAAGCTTCCTATCCGGGTCTGCAACAAAACTATAGATCTTTCCAAGCCTTCTCTTCCCATAGCTACATTGAAAGGAAGGCTCACCTTGCGTGCCTCCTGATGGTTCAGTTGGTTGCGCTATATCAGCAGAAGAATCAGACATGCCATCCGTACTAGTTGACTTGTCCCTCTCACTATCGGTTTTCTTGCCGGTGTAATACGAATTGATCACTTCTTTGAATGGTGAGGAGTGCACCGTGTCCTCCTTCTGCGTTCCACCCGCTTCTTCTCCAGATGCATTAACCTCATCTTCTAATTCTAAAAAGTCACTATCTGAGAGGTCAGGATCGTAATCAACATCAACAGCATCTCCTTTAGTAAAATGTCCCGGTTTAAGGTCATTTCTGCTGAGAACTCCATCAGCAACGGGCCCCAATTCCTCCCATGGAGAGTCAACACAATCGTCCTTCTTTGATGAATTGCGCGATTCAATATCCAAACTACCCACTGAGCCACAGGGATCGATTGAATGATTATTGGGGTTGGCACTTTCCATCTTTCGACATTCTAAGGCTTTGCCAGAAGGATAAATATGAGTAGATTCAACCGTCACTCCAGCCATCATCTCTAAAACGGATGTCAGTTCTTCACAGCCAAGTCTCTGTGGATCAAGAGGATAACCATGCTTCTCAAGGAACAGCTTTCTGAAAGGGCGAATATCATATCCTCCAGGATACTGCTTCAGTATCTCATTTACAAGTTTCTGACAGTCGGCTAAGATCTTATTTCTCAACCGGTCAATGGGTCTCTTATTAAGAACGTGGGGAGAAACTCCACCGTCAGTATTCTGATTTTTTTTCTCTCCATTATGCTCAAGCGGCCTCTGTAACTTCATGTGCAATGATGGATTCCCCTGAAAGACAGAGCTCAGCCGACTTGAAGTATGGGAGCAATGTTCAGAAGGTTTAAAAAGCAGCTTTTGAGATGGGTCTTCTTCAACCGATTTCTGCCCCACTTTCAACAGATCAACAAAATGGAGGAGATCACTTTCGCTGAGAGATTTTGCAGCTGGCAGTCTGTCCTTTTGCAGATTTTGCGCCATTTCTCTTCAGGCATTAAAAATGAACAGTGAGAGAGTCTGACTAACAATTTTTCTTGCAAGTTTAAATGTTAAGATGAGATATGAGTTTTGAAAGCAAACAATTTTATACTGAGAAAAATCATAGAAAAGACCACTGAAAAGACAATGACAGGATTCTCCTTTCCTCATCATTCCGCAATCCAATTTCATGATAGAAAGCCATATAAAAACCATCCCTAAATCTTCAATCAGTCAAACAAATTATATTTTTTATCCAAGATGATTCAAGTTCAAAGCCAGAATAGATTAACCACAGATAAAACAAAAGAGATCACACAAGTCACGCTGTTCTTCTTAGAAAGGACACGTTATTGCTACTCCTGGGCTGGAAGTTATCAGCCTCATTAGTTCAATTATCTGATCTAATAGGACATCTGATAGCATTAAGTCAGGGGACCAAAGGCCCTTTCAAAGACCTGTTTGCTAAACATCTCAAAATCCTAAAAGAAACTGACAAGAAAATAAAAATAACAACATAACATGGCAGAAAGTTGCAATTCATATAGATGGAGAGTTAATGTTTCAGCTCATCTACAATCCAATACTGCTTATAGCAATACGAGGATCCAAGAAACTAATTGGACAGGTAAATACGCAGGCTAACAGAGTGTCATCACGGTGAGGCAGCTTAATAATTATAGATCAGTAAATGCATTAACCTGGTCCTAGACTTGCCGACAGTAGCCGATCCTTGGGCTGAACTCGGAGATGATTTATCGCCACTCCAGAGTGTATCAATGTTGCCCTTTGTTGAGTGGTTATTGCCCTTTGCTGACTGATTGCTGGTTGACGCTGATGATGGTGGATAATTTGGCTCTGCAACCTGGGTTGGACATTTCTCTTCATCTTTCACCTCACCTGAATCATCGCTAGGAGTAGAACTCTCTTCACGTGCACCATTACTCATTTCCTTGGAGCGATGGGAAGCAGTGCAGTCTGACATTTTGAAATTATTCTTAGTTGAACTGCTATCTTCCACACCAAACCATCGTTTCCAAAACCTTTTGAAAAGACCAGCTACAGATGTAGAGTCTTGCTGAGATGCAAATGCCACACGTTCATCAGGAGAAGGCCTCTGTTGTGCCTCATCTGAAGTCACATCTGTATTAGGTGCAGGTGATGGTGATTTCTCAATAGCAGCTCTTTTGGCCTGCATTAACTCCTCATTTGCATCAGAATTTGTGACTTCAGATAATGCAGCATGTCTAGTTGGCATCTCGAGGTCCTTCTTATCAATTAAATGTTGCTCACCGACATTTTTAGAAGGTACTGCCACATGTGCATCAGGAGAAGTCCAATGTGGTTCCTTATCTGAAGTCAGATCCTTATTCAGCTCAGATGGCGGTAATTTCTGAACAGCAGCTCTTTTGGCATGCATTAACTCATCATCCGCATCTGAACTTGTCCATCCCTCCTCTCCACTTTCAGTTATGGACCTTGTAGATGGATCCACAATCGAGTTTAATGATGATTGAGGTTTCTTGGTAACTGCCTGCACCAAGAATTGACCATCACCTTGGTGTTGAAGCTTTATGATGTGCGGCATAGACATAAGGAATTGCGCAAACTTTTTGTATCCATACAAGTCCTTGTCTAAATGTAGATTACTTCTTCCCAGCTCTGCACGCAGTTCTGTAATTGGAATGCCTTTCGGACTTGACCTTACTAATCTCCAAATTTGCCTCATGACTGCCTGAGGAACTGGGCGAGGCAAGATCTCACTCCCCAAGCGAGGCTGTTCAGTAACCGCAAATGGGTCTTCAAGAGGAAGCTTGCAGTGACCATACCAAGAACCGTATGGACCATCAGGAGGCTGATTAAAATGCTTTCCAGTAAGGTTTTCCCCTTTGACCAAAGAATTCCAATGCCACATAATACTAGCAGCGCTGCAGAGAACAGGGGGGGCACTTTCTGGACTCGCAAGAAGTATGTTGTAGTTGCTCATTCTTAACTTGTGCAAAATGCTGGCAAAATCCCTATCACCAGATATCAAAAACAGATGTGCTGGCGGAGGATTCTGTGATACCCAATACATGAGATCGGCAAGGAGAGACCTATCAGCACTGTTCTTTCCACCTGCAAGTCCAAAAGGTTACAGAGTGGATGAATTCAGATCAATTCTTGACACACAATCTACCAAATGTTGTCCTAGTAGGATTACCACCAGTGATGAAGTTACAAAAGCCAGCATTCGCATTCATCACAAGCCAACTAGTACGAATCAACCTTGCTGCGTGATAATTTACCGGACCCACGAACTGGCAGATAGCACATTCATCAATAAACATATGAAAAGCCTTGCCACTTTGGTGGTTACTAAAATTTAGCACCATAATCATACAACTGAAGTTTAAGTGAACAAGACAGCTCGAGTGGTGTAGACAATGTCCGAAACCTAATATCGAGAAAGGAACAGGTAAAACAAACCGTGAGGCACATGGGTCATGTCGATTCCGGTGGCCGAGAGAGCCTCCTGCCTCGACCGCGAGAGCTGCAGGACGTCGCCGAACGCCGTGATCTGAATCGGGCCCCTGATCCCGCTCGCCCTGACCGCGGCGGCGATCGAGGCCGCCACCCTGAACACGTTGGCGCCGGCCGGCAAGTTGCAGTTCTCGAAGTCCCACCACACCGACACCCTCACGCCGCGCGACCTGTCGTCGTCCCGCCTCGACGACGCCGGGCTCTGCCCGAAATGCGAATGCTGCGGGTCATAGCTCGAAGAAGATGCCAAGAAACGGGAGATTCTCAGGAACAGGGGAGGCGAACTTGGAGGTGGGGGCAGGGTTCTGGGGCGGAGGGAATTCATGGCGGGGCTTGAGGAGCGGCGCAGGACCGAAGATTCAATGGTGGGTCTTGCGGTGGGATGAAGAACAGGGGCTTGTGAAGTTTCTTGGAGGTTCTAGCTCCATGGGGAGGAGGAATTGCGCTTGGCTTTCAACCATTTCTTGGCTTATACCCAGCAAGAAGAAGAGACGAGGAGGAGGGATTCGGCTTAAACCCTCGCCAAAGCCCCCCAGCTCACGTGAGGTGCACGTGCGCCCACATGGTGTGTTTGTTTGAGTTCAATTTTTTTTTTGTAGAAAAGCAGGTGATTTGAATTATTCTTGGAAGGAAAAATGACAAAACTAGTTCATGAGCTTTAGTCCAATGTGTAATGTAATCTCTGAACTTTTAATTTATTCAATATAATCTTCAAAATTTTAGCATAATGTGCAATGCAGTCTCTGAATTTTCAATACATGTTCAAAATATAGGGACTGCGGGAATATAATAATCAGGGACTAGATCATATATTTACAAAAAGTTCAAGGATCATATCGAACAAATTAAAAGTACAATGATCATATTATATATTATGTTAAAGTTTAGGAATCACATTGTATAAATTAAAAGTTCATGGACCATATTGCACATTAGATCAGAGTTCGGGGATCGTTTGCGTAATTATCCCTTATAGGAAACATATTCAAAATCATAATGTTTGACAATACCATATCCCCCTTATAATTAATGAAAATATATGTCACAAATTGGCTCCGTCCTAAAAAAACAAAAAATGGTTCCGTTGCTTGGACTCCATTCAATATGGATTTGAATGATATTTAGCAAAGAGTATGTATAATGAATTTCAAACATAAAGACATATGCTCACAAAAATACGAAATTTGTTAATTAACAGTCCGAAAATATCCAACTTTAATAATTAATGATCGGACGATGTTCTGAATATAGAATGTTTTGGTCATATGAAAAGTAGACACCAAATGTGAAAGTTGACTTTATATAGTATAGAAATAGGGATCCGTTATCCTTTTTTTTTTTTGGTAAGGGGGATCCGTTATCCTTTATATAATAATAAGGGGAAAATTGTCCAAAACATTTTAAACAAATTGAGCGGTGACCAATTCAATTTTAAGGCTTATAAATTTACAAATTTAGTCTTAAATCTTTTTATGATTTGTTAATTTAATCGTCAACATTTTGACAATATGTCAATTTAGTCATTCCGATCAATTTTGATTAGAAATCGTTGATATGATAGTCTAGTCAATGCTAGTCATCCTACGTGATATGACTGACATTGACATAGATAATTTTTTACTTTTTTTTTATAAAATTTTCTGCATTTTTTTATAATTTTTTCATTTTCTTTTTTTTTTCTTTCTTTCTTCCTTTAGCCGATCGGGCCTCGATGATGGCCAATGACTAGCCAATGGTAAGGGCCAACGAGATTGACCTCGCCTGCCCTTATGATGCCAAAAATAACCTTAGAAAATTAACAAATTTTTTATAGCTATTTCTCTGCTGAATTAGGCTTGAGAAATATTGTACTTCTCTTTAGGCCATTATTATCGGAATGTCATGATTTTCCAAAATGTTTTCAAAAGTTACAGTTTTTTGCTCTTAAAAATATTTTTACTTTTCATAACATTTATAATATATGACTAAAATGACAAAAATACTAGTATATAAGTAGGCCAATAAATAATATGGCTTCGCTCATTTCAAAACTAAGCATGCAGCATAAAATAGTACGTCATCTAGTCAATAGCACAAATACCCACAGCACACGAAGTCATGCCAAGGCGTAAAATCGAGGATTGCATTCAATTTTAGGAATTTATTTTATAATTGCAGTCGAATAACTTAATTAAATATCATGGTACCTAAAGGCGTTGTGGAGACACTAACCACTCCTAGCATGTACTGAACCCCCGAAATGTGATTTCAAGCTTTCACAAATGATCAATACTTTCACACATGGTCCTAAGTATCTGATCAGCATAGCTTAATATTATTATTTTTTAAAGGGAAAAAGCCACCAAAAACTCCAAACTTTACCCCCTATGACACATTTATCCCGAACTTTTTTTTGTGACATCAAAAACCTCAAACTTTGCTTTTTGTGACATATTTACCCCAATATATTTAGTCCATGAGCAATTTTGTTTTTTTTACTTTTTCTTTTTTTTTCCTTTCCGGTGAGGGGGCCCCTCGCCGGCGTCGAGCCAGGGTTGCCCTTGTCAGATTCGGCGAGAGGGGCCCTCACCGGCGTCGAGTGAGGGCAGCCCTCGTCGGCGTTGGGCGAGGGCTGCCATCGCCGGATCCGGCGAAGCGTCCCCTCGCCGAAAAGGAAAAAAAAAAGAAAAAGCAAAAAAGACGAAAATGCCCATGGACAAAATATATTGGGGTAAATGTGTCACAAAAAACAAAGTTTGGGGTTTTTGGCGTCACAAAAAAAGTTCAGGGTAAATGTGTCACAGGGGGTAAAGTTTGGGGTTTTTTGTGGCTTTTTCCTTTTTTTAAAATTAACTGATGGTGATCCATCCCAATTTTTTAAAACCCCAATTTTTCCCGAAAATTATAAAAATCCTTTTCCATAGCATCAACCTACTCCTGCCTCCCAAGACCGTTGATCTTTGGGAGGGCACTACATATCAATATTTAATTTAGTTTTTAAATTATATAAAAATATTTAATATTGTTCCTAAATTTGAATTAATTGAAAGATACCATTCGGTATTTTCCATGAAACTTAGAGACTAGATTGGACATTTGCCAAAAGTTTAAAGATCACACTTAACAAATTAGAAATTCATGAACGACATTTTACATTGAGTCAAAGTTCATTAACCGTTTACATTATTATTTCCTTTCGCAACACGTGCATCTATGTATTTATTTGTTCTCGCTTTTTTTTTAATAATTGATTGGCGGTAACTTCATCTCATAATTTTCAGAACCTCGCGTTTTTCCAAAAAGCTTTCGTTGACTTCATCCGTCCTTTTACTCTTTGGGATTTTAGTTTGCGATTTGGTCATGTTTACTCTTCGTTCTGCTTTTGCTCTTGGCATTTCCCAGAATGCGTGAAATAAACCTTGGTCGTGCTCATTGCCAAAACTGGACAACTTCATCTCCTCCTTACAAGCAAGTTTTGTACCGGACAGAAGAGCTACCGATAACTGTCATCATTGTCCAAGAAAATCGTCCACTCTACAGCTGAAAAACTGGCAAGACTGGTACAGTGCTCATTAAGGTAGATCCTGCTAAAAAGCTTACGATAGATTGGAATGAGATTCTTTTCACAAGAGTAGTACTAACTTCAATTTCCTGGACTCCCTGGATGGGTTTAATAATGTTTCGTGTTCCCTCCTCTTCTGTTACCGTCTTGTTTAACAAAGATGGTTTGGATGAAATCCAACCTATTAGAGATATTCCTCAAGTTGATCTGCTCTCGCTTATTTCTCTATCTTGTGTATGGATCTTGGTCGACGTATTATGGATGCCTATGAGCACGTTACAGATACAGTAGAATTATTTGAAGTCTGTCTGATAGTGATCAGCAGGATTATATTTTCCCCAATCCTTGGTCGGAAAGGAACTTTTTTTCAGCCGCACCTTTAATTGGCAGTTACAAGTTATGGACATCAACCATATTTACATTTGCCTAAGTGTTGCGTGGGCAATATCCATAAATTGCAACCCAGAGGTATAATTGCAGGAAATTTCCTGCAACCAGAAAAGAAGGCGCTAGTCAGAATTTTCTTTTTTTGAAAAAGAAAACTTACGTCAGAAAGCACATACAAAAGAGAAGACTCACTAACTTATCCACTCACTGACTTTGCATTTCCTTGACTCATAGATAAAAAGGAGCAAATGTTAAATTTTCTGCAAAGCCAGATAAGCATGCGAATCTTACAGATTTTGGCTTTGAATTCCTAATCTGAGGCGACTGTACCGAGAGGAGAGAGAAAAATGCGACTGAAGAATCCATACTAGTTCGCCATCTTGGTCCAGGTTATACAGGTAGGCATGACCTTGTTCACCAAGGCTGCATTCATTGGAGGAATGAAGAGCTTCATCTTCGTCTTCTACTGGCAACTGGCCGGAACCATTTTCTTGCTCCTGTTAGCTGTGATGTTCGAAAGGAATTCCGCAACTCCGCTCACATTCCTTGTCTTCTTTAAGATATCTGCGCTTGCTTCCCTGGGGTGAGTTACGGAACGTTCCCTGGAATCTTGAGTTTTATACCCAAATCAGAGAATTTGGTGATTATGTAACTTAACATTCAAAAGCTTATTCCTTTCTCTAAAAGTTTTGATGAGATGATAATACATGTGTATTGCAGTCTCACGCTAGCTACAAATCTCTATGGGATTGCGCTCGTCTATACTTCGGCTTCGCTCGTGTCTGCAACTGCTAATTGCCTGCCTGTTACAGCCTTTTTCTTCGCTGTTCTTCTCAGGTTGTCCTCTTCCTGGCGATTTGATATATGTTCTCTCCACTCTTTAAACCAATTTCGTTACTCTCATTAGAATTTTTTAGCAAAAGTCAGAATCATCTTTGTTGCATACATCATCGTGGTGACTATTTAGTCCAGACTTGTTAGTAAGTCTGGTACAAGTGTTGGATCGTCTTGAATCTCTCTCATCCCAAAAACTAGCTCAAAGAGTAAGACTTCTCCTCGTTCTTATAAACTAACCACCTACCACTTCCACAACTGATATGGATAACACCAATAGTAAAACTCTATCATGGTTTATTAGATTACCCAAACTTATAGTGCAAAGCCATCATTTCCCACATTTGTTACAATATACATGCGATGCATCAGTTGAGTAGTGAAAAAGAGAGAAAAATTATTATTTTGTACAATGCCAAACGAAGAGTATATGAGTCTATTTATAAGTTATGCAAGATGATTATCTAAAGTAGCAAAATATAAAGTAAAATTAATTGGGATCAATAAGGGGAAATATACATAATCTCCCAAATATATCTCGAAAGGTATCAAATTTGTCAAATGTTTACTGTCACGCCCCATACCCCACGAAGTATAACCATCCTTCTCTAGTTGATTATGGTGCAACGCTTTCAGGATGCGTTGCCGACCCAACACACACAGAGAATAATACACATGCGGAAGTAACGTATATAAATATATATACACCCATACGATTAATAAGACAACCAGAGATAGCATGACAAACAAAATCAGTATGATTAAAACATACTTTTACATTACCATAAAATATTTACAACGTATATATGTACATTTTAGAACAAACTATTTATAATACAAACCAAACTATAAAAACAGCAAAAACCGACACACGACAGCCACACGATCAAAAATGGGCAATGGCTGGGAGAAGTACGAGTCAGGCACGGGTTAGATTAGGATGCCATCAAAAAGGGACATTCTTTGGATAAGAACTAGGACTAAACTAGGGTGCCCAGTTCGGATCGGATCCTGAGGAATTGTCCTCCGAACTCTCTTGAGGCTCGGACTTCTCCGAGAAACTCTCTTGGGACTCGTACTCCTTCGAGTTCATATCCAACGCTGCTGCTCTCTCATCTTCTGAATCTGGCTCTAATTCTGGGTCAAAGTAAAGCCCTAACTCCTCATCCGAATTTACCTTAGCAACCTCTCCATTCTCAGCTTCATCTTCTTCCATGGCTTTCGGTACTTCAACTTCGTTTGCCAACTGATCAGGATCTTCCACTACCACCTGTGGATTATCGTCCATCACGTCATCATAGGTGTCCCCAACTGGTTCATCTAGAGGGTCTATCACTTCACCATCACCATCGATCGGTGCCATCATACCATACTCATCTAAGGGAGAGTCGAAGAACCTAAGCGGTCTGCCTATATTCCCGTGGACATCTCGGATACACCAAGCAACATATTCTTGGGTATGGTTAAAGAACTCTCCAACATCAACGGAAACCATGGAACGATATCTTACATACGCCTCTCCATTGCCCGAGGGAAATATGCTTACGAACTACTCTATTTGTGTCGAAATTCCAAAAAGGGTTGATGACTGCGGCATCTCAAGGCTGGGGGTCTAAAAATGTAGGTTATTACAACCGTGAGACAAGTCTCAGCGAGTACAACCCCTAAATCTAGGCTAGGCTAACATACATTCTCCCGACAGGTATAAAACAATCAATAAAACAATATTAATCACAATCATTCTTTGACCTGGGCTCTCGGGCCCTAGTCACTTACCTGGCTACCCCTGCAGGCTAGCATTTCAATATAATGCTCAGTTCACATACACGAACACGCTATCCACACATACGTCATACACATGCTCACGCTCATTGGCGTTCGTATCACAAGTCATCACCGAGTCTCGCACACTCACACACTGACCCATGTATTTCTATGCATGCATATGTTATTTTCATACTAAATTCATATCTCGGCCCACTGACCCACACTAGCACACTAGCGAATGCTCAATTTATTATTACGACCCGAAGGCCACAATTGTTAACCCGACTTGAAGGCCCACAACACTTCGTGACTAGTGTAGAAACGCATCACTTGGCCCAGTGTCTCTAGCCTGCTACAAAGTGCATGAGGCGCAACACCGATCTCCTTACAAACCAAAGCCTACTACAAAGTGCATGAGGCTGGTCGTCTGCCGGACATGCCAAGCATCGTCCTGCTACAAAGTGCATGAGAACGGCACGACCCGAAGGCCTTAGGTGATCACACAGCACACCGTCAATTTTTATTTGAACCCGGCATAAAGCACATCAGGCAATTAGGTGATCACATGCTCATGGTGTTGAGGTTGATGTTTTGTATTCTATTATCCAAAAGATTATGAGGCGGTTCTGAAAGGCCCCCTGACGACTGGACAGCACGGGGGTCCTGCTCTTTTTATGTTCAGTCATAGAAGGATTTATATGGAAAAGCTAAATATTTTAGGCTATGTTGGCAATTTTGTAATTTGTGCCATGTAGGGTTTCACTATATACGTTTTGAGCGAAACAGGTCTCTATAAAAAAAAAGAGAGGGAGGGAGTGAAAAAGAGCGGCTATACACTTTTTTACGTTATTAGTGAAACAGATCTCATCTCCCCGTGGACGTAGGTAGGCGGAACATCTCCCCTGCTGAACCACGTAAATTCTTATATTGTGCGAATTTTCATTACTTTTTTGCATTGTTGATAGGATCGAATTTAAATATTGGATACATGGTAGGCACGCATTTCCACAGAATTTCATCACATGCCCCACTCTCGGCATACACAATGCGTGACCATGAAAAATGCAACATGAGCATCAGTAAAGCATAGACACTAAATCAATCAAAGCTACCACATAATGCCCAATTTATAAATAGTATGCTCACTTGGCCAATTAATACCGTGCAGCACAATTTCCAAATATACAATTCAAACCATCAATTGGCCAATCACACTCCGCATGATTCAGCCACATGACATTTCACAATTAAACACAATTGATCACCAATTAAAATAGCCAATCAATTTGGAAAATCCCAGTCATTCAGCCTACAATTTATGCTGTCCAATAAAATCTGGCACATTCCTCAACAATGTGGATAGCCGCTATTTCCTCAATTCGGGCCCAATAATTATTCATAATAATCCCACTAAATTCCTCGGATTTTATTTTCACCTATCAGTCCTCAACCCAGTTCAAATTATACACCGATAATACCTAAATCAGTCTAGAAAAACGCACTATCAGTTCTAATCCGGGTTTAAAAGGTATACTCACGTAATCCTAGGCCACGACGACAAGGAACGGCGATCGATCACTGGTGAATAGTAAAACCGACGGCAATGTTCCCGGCGGTACCATACGGACAGTGTATGGACGCGGCATACGGACAGGGGCGACGGTACGGACTTGTACGGACACCCCCCCCATACGGACATTATACGGATGGTGGCCGGCGAGGTGGCGATGGCCGGCGCGACGGCCGTTCGGATGGCTGACCGTACCAACGCTACATTACCGACCGTAGGAACACTATATGAACAGGTACGGTCGGCGTTGTATAGTGTGGTTGGACGGCTGGGAGGCGACGGAACGGCGATCCGTGCTCTGGCGCGGTGACGGTGATGCTCCGGGAAGGAAAAGGAAAAGAAAGAGAGAGAGGGAGAGAGAGAAAGGGGTCGGGTGAGGCTGAGGCTGAGGTTAGGGACTGAGGTGGTCGACGGCGAGGCACGGTGGCCGGCGACGGCGCTTCGGCGACCGGCGATGAGTTCCAGCAAGGTTTGGCCGAGAGAGAACAAGAGAGGGAGAGAGATTTCGGGAGGAGAGAGAGAGAGAATTCTGGCCAGATGAGGGTGAGAGGAGAGAGAAACAGGTTTAAATTGGTCAAATAATAGGGGCTAGGGGTGCCAAGTGTCACAAATCCAGCCAAAATGACTATTTTACCCCTCATCCAAGGGCCCCCATTAATTCTTATACAATAATTCATGGGCATTTTGGTCATTTGCTACAATAAATAGGAGAAGTCCAAATTTAATTAATTTCCTTAATTATCCCCCAAAATTCGGAACCAAAAATAGCCTAGGGGCAAAACTGTCATTTTTCCAATCCCAGGGCGAAATTCCAATTTTTGGCTAAATCAATTCCAAATGAGTGTGGCCAACATAATATGGCGTTGGAATCGCGAAAATAGCTTCTTAAGCTCTCAAAAATCGACTGCAAAGTTTCAAGAATAAAATAATATTATTTTTCACTTTCGAGACAAAATTCCAATTTTTGACTGAAACCACTCTAAATATATGTGGCCACCCCAAAATAACATCGGTTTCGAAAAATAATCTCAAACGACCTCAAAAATCAATGTTGGCGTCCACAGAGGCAAAATCGTAATTTTTGATTTCCGGGTCGAAATTCCATTTTTCACCCATACTAACCCCAAACGTGTGTGGTCAGCGTAATATGACGTTAGAATCATGAAAATAGCTTCTTAGGCCTTTGAAAATCGATACCGAAGTCCGGATCCAATTTCGTGACCAAAACTCACGAATTTTCAATTTTCAAGGTCTCTCATTAACGGGTGGCTGTTTAGAGGTTCCGCGTATCGACCTAGGGTTATCCGAGTCATGACGATCTTGATCATTGAAAGAATGAGAGATTATCACTAGTTCCAAAGGTCACGATCGTTCGGTTCAAGTGTAGGATCGGTTGACCACGTGCACTTTCGGACATGCAAAATCACCTGCGATCCGATTGTACAACATTGGCCTTGGCCAAACCACATCCGTCACTTTTTCCTAAGATCGGCCTACGTTGATCCAAAACATTCTCTCATCATTTCTCATGATCGGTGTCTAAATCAATGATCAAGTCCCTGGTGCACGTACTATTTTCTAGTTAGCCATACCCTATTAATTAGTATCCCAAGAGTGATCAGCTATGGGCGAGACTTATTAAAATAAAATGCGAAATAATATCAATTTCATTGATCCCGGAATTACATCGAAATTCGGACCGTTACATTTACGTACTCTACCGAGTGAATACCCAAATTTCCTCTTTAGTGGACTCATGATTTCATTATAGCCACAACTTCATCTCTTAATGCTTTGTAACCCTTGGCAACTACTTTGGCAGGAAGGAGAAGTTGAATGTGAGGATATTAGCGGGAGTTGCGAAGCTTGGAGGAATAACATTTTGCATGGGAGGAGTGGCCACCTTGCGTTTTTCAAGGGACCAATTCTACATCCTCCTTTTGCTCTCCACAATGCCCAACACCAACACCAACACCACGTTTCATCATCTGGAAGCACAACATGGATCGTAGGTTGCTTCCTCTCTTTCATTTCAGTCTCCTTCTGGGGCTTATGGTATGTTCTCCAGGCACCCCCAACTCCTCATAAAGGATTTTGATCTTTTCAGGAATTTAATTCTATTTAGACTCTCCATATACCACGGCAGATATGGCCAAAGAGAATTAATAGGTTCATTTAAAATGATTCATGACAATGATTGGCTAAGAGATTTGTCGGATTGTTATCGACTTTGACTATAGCTCATTTGTAGTCTGACACGTCATTTAACAAACCGCTTTCCAAAATCAATCTCGGTAAGCTCAGAGTACTGCTCATCATGAAATGCATTTACGTATAATATTTCGTGATCTCTCGAACGGCTAACCTTACGTATATGCACTCTCCCCTCAAAGCGACAATTTGGGTTTCAATTCTATTAGCGTATCAAGGTACTAATTTCGCTTATTGCTACAAGAAGCTATTATTTCATTATAAAGTAAACGGTAGAAAAATAAATCAACACAAAGAATTTGATGTGGATAGATCGATGCGATGTATGTCCATAGGTAGGGCGGCATTGATAAATACATTAGGGATAAACAAGGATTAGCAAACACGATTTATGTCACTCAATCCCAGCACCTAAAGCTCTGCTTCTATTTATCTCACAATTTCTCAGGGAATTTATACTAAAAAACTCTCAACGAAATTTATGTAATATAATAATGATATTCATAAGGTCCACTGTCAATGTCGGAAATGATTTACACACTCATCACTAGATGGTAGACATTTAGAAGGATTTAATTATACACACTCGCTAGATGGTAGAAATGTAGAAGGATTTAGTTATAAAACTAACTTCAAACACACATATTAACTATCCGATTTTGAATGTGTAAGATTTCATTTATACCGGTTGTACACCTCACAATATGGCATATGATAAAATCCGTTAGAAGAAAAGAAGAACAGGATATGGTTTATGAAATGTTATATATGGCGTGCTGCACACGACAAAAGTAGAACGATGGCAGAAATCCAAAACATTCTAACTGCAGTCTGATGTTGGTTAAAGATGGTTCTACTTTTGTTAATAGCCACTTCACTCAACATTCGTATAAGCATAATTAGGTTTATGGACTTAATTAATAGCTTAAGCTTTTCTAATGTACTTTCTAACACGAATATGTTAGATGAAACACTAACTTTAACCCTTTAGGTTATAGGAGTTTTAAATATTATAAATTACAGTTGTAAACAACAATTGTGGAATCCACGTCCTCCGCATCTTTTAACTTTGCGTGCATACCTCTTGGATGTTGATTCTTGATTGATTGGATGATGTTAACCGGCCTCTGAATAATTGCTCTTCCTAACACAAGTAAATTAGATCATAAAATCACAGCTAACAATTGTGGAATCCACGTCTTTCTCATCGCCTCTTTAAATCATGCGTCTGTTCCTTTTGGATGTTGAATCTTGATTGGATATGCTTTTGCCAAGTCATATTTTACATTATGTTAACCTTTACCGTTTCTGGTGCATTGAAACCATTCTTTGTTTCTTTTATCTTTTCAAGAGAAGAGTCATATAAATCCAAGTTCTTTATCTTCGTATATTCAGGCTGGAGTATTGAAAACCTATCCATCGAAGCTTCACTCCACAAGTCTCCAGTGTTTATCAGGCACAGTACAGTCGTTTCTTGTGGCGATTGCTGCGGAAAGAGACCTTTCCGAGTGGAAGTTGGCTTGGAATGTTAGACTACTTGCGGTCCTTTATTGCGTAAGAGAACAACAGTCCCCCTGTTCTAAGTTTAGAAATTGAGCATGCTTAAAGTGGGATCAATTCTAAGTGACTTGGAAAAGTATCGGTTAGGTAATGATCAAAGGGAAAATCACAGTGAATGAGTTACCTTATGTCCTGTCTTTTTTCTTTCTGTAGTTGTCAAAACTAAAGTAATCATAAAGTTGGAAACGTTGCTTCCTTTTTGGGGAAAGTTACAAAAGCCATTTTCAACTTGATTTGCTGTATCAAACACCCTCTTCATATTTCAAAACTCACAATTATTATCCTCACTTTCTACAAAAGATTTTAAGTTGCATATCTCACCCATACATAATTTACCAAATTGCTATTTTACTTATCAAAACTACCCGATCTCCATAACGCCCAACACTCACATATGTGCTGGAGGATGAAGCCAAATATTGTTATTAAGGGCTTTTTTGTCTTTTCTATTAATTTTGTTTTTAGGTTAAAGGCTGCGCTTATGTCAGCTATTACGTATGAGATTAGCCGTCAAGCGTTGAGGAAAAAATAGAGAGGAAAGAAAAGAGAGAAGAAAAAAAGTGAGTTTTTTTTCTTTATGAGTGTTCTCAATCTCTTTATGCTCCAATCTTGAGAAAAGATCATAATTGTATTCCTACTGTCTTCGAAGTCTAGTGGATTCGCAGAGTGCCTCAGGTTTGGGTGAACTTCGATAACAAATTCTCTGGTGTGTTCTTTCGTTTATGTTATTTTATTATTATATTTTGCTAGTGAGGATCGTTTGTTTGGGTTATTTTTCTGGAATCGACGCTCGATTCCCAACAACTGGTATCAGAGCTTAGTTGATTAATCGAGAACATCGAGGAGTTTTTCGGCGACTTTTGATTGAAAGCAAACGACATGGCAAAAGATAAAATCAGGATTGATAAATTCGACAGGCAGGATTTCGGATGGTGGAAACTCCAAATCGAGGATTATCTTTATCAGAAAGATCTCTATGCACCACTTGAGAGTTGGAAACTTGAAATAGTGGTGTGACATTCTAGATTTTGGCCCGTTTTTGGGATTTATAAAACGTGTAATTTGTCAATGCGCTTATAATAGAATCTCGTCCGGGAACTGATCACTCTCGGGTTCTTGTTTTTAAAATAGAGATTTTGCTAGAATCGCACTCGATCGAATTTTGTCGTTATTTAGACCCCAAACTTGACAGTCAATTTCTGGGAGTTCCGAGTCGAAACAAAATGGACGATGTCGGTATTATTGTGGCCAGCGTCAGTATTGTCAGGAATATGTGAAAAGTGGATTTTCGATCGGGTGCGACTTTGGACTAGTAGACCTCCCTTGTAGTGTGTTTCGAGTCCTTTTATTCTTAATTTACTTTGGCCCTTGTCTCCTAAGGTTTTCTAGGATTTAATTTGGGCCCTGGAATCGTTTTCGGGTTTGAATTCGGACCGTTAGATTTGCACTCATAGGCGCATTTAATTATTTTTTTTTCTCTCTCTCTTCTCTCTCTCCTCCTTCCTTCCGCCGCGTTTTTCCCCCTCCCTACGCGCTGCACGTCACCCTCTGCCCACACGCCTCCCCCCCCTCTCTCTCTCTCTCTCTCTCTTTCTCCCCCTTCTCTTTTCCCAGTGCACGCCAAGGCCATGCACACGCCGCTCTTCCTGTACGTCTGCCCCCTCTCCCCTTTCCCATGCACGTTCCCTTCCCCATGCAGGCCATCTTCTCTCTCCTCCTCCTTTTCTTTTCCCCTCTCTCCCTCTTTCTCTCCTTCTTCTCTTTCCTCTCCTTCTCTCTCGCCCGAACGATCCGGCCTCTAGTGCTGCTCGCCGACTGCACACAGCCACTGGCCGCCCCGGTGACCGCCTCGCGCCGCTACCGCCCGACAAGCCGCTGCAGTCCTGCTAGCCTCTTCCGTCGCTGGTCATTCTCCCCTCCACCTCTGCAGCCCCTCCCCATCTCCGCAACCCTTCTTTGCCTCCGTAGCCGTCGCTCGGCCGCCCTCCGCCTCCGCCTGGCACCGCTCCACCAGCCACTGACGTCGCCGCCCCCCCTCGCACCGTCGCCGCGTCGCCCAGCAGCTCCGGCCGGCGCTGCCTTCCTCTCCTCCTGAGCGCGCGAGCTCGGCTCGCATCTACTCGCCGCCGCTAGCCGCCGCGTCCGGCGAGTCCCGGCCACCGTGCCACCGCCCAGCCAGCTTCCCGGCGCAGCCCCGACGCCTGAGTGCCACCGCCGTTGCCGCCGAGCACCCCCACAGCCGCATCACCCCGCCCCCGGTCCACTCTCTCTTCCCCTCTTTGGCCCTCCACCGCTCGCCGCCGCTCGCTGCCGTGTCCGGCAAGTCCCGGTCGTCGCCCAGTCGTCCGGCCAGCCCCCCCAGCGCCGTCTTGACACCTGAGCGCTGCCGTCGCCATCACTGAGCCCCCCTCAGCCACTCCACCTCACCTCAGCCACCTTCCTCTCCTCTCCGTGGGCGTTCTGCCGCTCGCCGCCGCCCTAGCCGGCCAGCTCGATGCCACCCGACCACGCCAGCAGCCACGCCGTGCCACTCCGTCACCGCCGGTCCGCCCCTCTCCCTCAGCCCCGACTGCTCTCTCTCTCTCTCTCTCTCTCTCTCTCTCCCTTCAGCTCGCCGTCGCCGCCGCCGTCGCTGTCGCCGCCGTCCCCACTCCGACCAACCAGCCAGCTCGCGGCCAAGCCCCCGGGCCGTGGTCGAGCAGTCGCCCACTCGCCCAGGCCGCCTGCCCGCTGTTCGGCCCATCGCCCGTCCCACTCGGCCGTTTGCCCGTGTGCCCGGCACATTACCAGTTCAAGCCAGCCGTCGCCCGACATGTCGCCTGTCTCGCTGGGCCGTGCGCCCCCGCGCATGCCGCATGGCCACCGCGCCCGTGCACTAGGCACACCGTCCGGCCACTGTGCCCGTGTGGCCCGCGCCCGAGCCTAGTCCAGTACTGTTCACTCAGGCCATTTTGGGCTCGAGTCGATTTTTCCCAGGCCAAAACTTGGTAAGTGATATCCTAAGCCCTATCTAGTATATTAGGTATTTAATTGGCATGTCTCGGGTTAGAATGGCTAGGGCGTAGCTTAATTTAGTTAATTTACATTATAACCACGTTATTTGAATTGGGCTAAATTAATATGTTTGAATTGGATATTTGTACATGGCCGACTTGTACGACGAATTCGTATGCTGAGGTGGCGAAATGTGAATTTTGGATTAAGTTGTGATTATTGAATGTTTGATGTAATTGGCTTGAAATTTATTCATTGAATGGCGTGTGCTTGCCTGTCGGTTCGAGCCTGGATCGATCGGAGAGCTACAGACTTGGGATGTATTGATGGCGGTCCGTGTGAAGGCATGAACGGCCGATGGGCCAATTGGATGCGGACTTGAGATGTGTTGACGGTGGCCCGTTAAAGGTGTGATAGATCGGGACGTGTTTACGTCGGTCATTGGAATGGCTTGATTTGTGGCTTGGGACGTGTTGACGGCGGCCACTGGATGGTATGATTGGTATGGCTTGGGACGTGTTGACGGCGGCCATTGGTTCGATTGATTGTGTGGCTTGTGAGCCCGAGAGAGGAAAGTTGACTGGACCCGGGTGCGCTTTGTGATTGATTGATTGGCTAATGGCACGTGTGATTGCTTGGGTGGATTGACCGATTGTGAGTGGGAAGCGTGTGCCGGGTGATTGTGCTATAGTGTTGAATTATTTTTGTTTTTATCATATTTAGACTAATGTGCAGGGTTGGTTCATGATTCGAGGCGAGGTAAGTTTGTCATGTGGAATTGGTTATTTTGCCTGGTATTTCGCCTGTTAGACTTGTCTGGGTACGCAATAGCCTAAGTGGGATTTAGGGTGTCGTTTATTGAGACTCGTTCTCACGGTTATTATATAATCATTTTCAGATCCCCGTCCTTGAGTATGGCGCCACCTAGGCGTTTTGGAGTCCCCATGCATACGTTGCATGAGGACGATGTGTACCCGGGTCCGAACCCGGGAGAGTCTTACATTAGGCATCGCACGTACGTTTGGGTAGACGTTGGACTAGAGTAGTTGGAGCGCCACGATTACCTGGCATGGTCCCATAGAGTCGGGTTGGTGAACTCAGGGCCAATCCAAGGTTTTGAGGGGTTACGGCATACCAACGAGAATGCGGTTAACTGAGAGCCTTGGGACAAGTTCGCTCCAGATGGTGAGGTGTCCGACCTCGGCAGTCCCCCGGCGAATCCCAATTCGATGCCGGCACCTGTCCCCGAGCCCGAGCCTG
The DNA here is from genome assembly GCA_031216185.1 of Syzygium aqueum. Taxonomy (NCBI): domain Eukaryota; kingdom Viridiplantae; phylum Streptophyta; class Magnoliopsida; order Myrtales; family Myrtaceae; genus Syzygium; species Syzygium aqueum. Next base: position 7,035,643 of record CM062239.1, read on the forward strand.
AGGAGGAGCCCGAGCCCGAACCCGAAAAGGAGCCCATGGCGGCCGAGCAGGGAGATGCGGAGGAGAACCTGATTGAGATAGACTCGGATTCAGATTCAGACTCCTTTGGTTTTGATCCGGATTGGACGCCGTACAGATGCTTAGGAGTAGGGTTAGGAATCTTTCTTTTGGTAAAGTCTCATTTTGATACTGTCAGTAGTCTACCTAGCCCCGGTCCCTTTTTGGATGATGATGTGGATCTAACCCTAGCGGCCTAATGTATGGTTATTATGGATTCTAGTTATGTTTTATGCTCGTTAAAGTTTTCGTTGTCCTATCCCTTTGTCATACTTTTCGATGTCAGGGTTGTTTTATTTTGCTTCCGCTTGTGTAATTTGTTTGGGTCGACGACGCGTCCTGGGACGTCGCATTCTTTATGACCGTTGAAGGGGTGTCGCGAGCCCATTGGGGTTCGGGGCGTGACAAGCGAAAATGGATCCGACAGCAGAATCAAGATGGAAAATTCTTGATCGAAAGGCATTAGGTGCAATCCGTCTAGGGTTGACGAAAAAGACAGGGTACCACATTGCGAAAGCAAAAACTGCAAAAGAAGCCATGAATATTCTTACGATTATATATATGAGAAGCCATCCACATCAAATCAGGTATTTTTGCTGAAGAAGTTGGTTAATATGAAGTTATTTGATAGAGGTTCCGTAGCAGAGCATATTAATAGTTTCACGCAAGTCACAGGTCAGTTGGAATCAGCAGGCATAAATCTGGATATGAAACTTCAAGCTTTATTATTTTTATGTTCTCTTCCAGAAAGATACAACATCGCAGTGCAGGGAATTTCAAGCACCATGAAGGATGATTTGACTCTGGATGATGCTGTGAGTAGTATCATGGATGAAGAGATGCGAAGAAAAGTTTTAGGTGGAAATAATTTTTCGCCATCTACATCTTCCACGGCACTAGTAGAGGAGAACCGTGGGAGAAGTAAAAGCAGAGGAAAATTTAGCTAGCACGGTAGATCACAATCAAGGGGAAAGAGAGAGGTTGCAAAAGATGAGTGTTGGTTTTGTCATTAGACTAGACATCGAAGGTTTCAATGTGAGGCCTACAAAAAGAAGCAGCGGGATGAGAATCAAGGAGCTAATATGGTTAGCGATGAACCTTCGCTAGAGAACTTGTGTTTATCTGCAGGGTATGACTTGACGACAGACAAGTGGTTTATTGACTCCGGTGCTTCTTTCCATTGCACCTCGCAAAGAGACATATTTGTTGATTATGCCAGTGGAGATTTTGGGCAAGTGGTTGTGGGAAACGGCCATATGTGTCCAATTGTTGGAAAAGGAATTGTGATTGTGAATATCTCAGGTGGAAGACGTCTAGTTTTGCGTGAAACTAGACATATCCCAGAATTAAGGAAAAATCTGATCTCAACTAGTAAACTTGATCAAGAAGATTTGGTAACAACCTTTGGATGCGGAGAGTGAAAGATAACCTCAGGGGCAAGAGTAGTAGTAAAGGGAAAACGTACAAGTATGCTTTACCTTCTCCAGGGAGACAACATCACTGATATGGTTGCAACTACAGTGGCTACGTGTAATTTGTCTACTCTTTGGCATTATCGTTTGGGACATCTTGGTGAAAAGGGTGTAAAGCAGTTACACTCAAGGAAGTTACTTTCAGGTTTGCAGAAAGTTGAATTAGATTTCTGTGAGAGTTGCATTTATGGAAAACAAAAGACAGTCAGTTTTCAGTTGAATAGGCGACAGAATAAAGGTAAAAAATTAGAGTTGGTTCATACGGATGTATGGGGATCGGCTCAAGAACTCTCTTATGGTGGTAAGAGATATTTTGTCACATTCATTGATGATGCAATAAGGAAGACATGGGTCTTATGCTCTCAGAGAAAAATTAGAAGTATTCGGGATATTCAAAATGTGGAAGGCCATGGTAGAAAAGAGTCAGGTTATCAGATTCAAGCTCTAAAATTTGATAATGGTGGTGAATACACGAATAAGGAATTTGCAGAATACTTGAGCCGAGAAGGTATACACGGGTTGAAGACTGTTCCTAGAACTCCTTAAGAGAATGGTGCAGCTGAGAGGATGAATAGAAACATTCTGGAATGTGCAAGCTACATGAGGCTACATGCGCGTCTTCCGCTACACTTATGGGCTGCTACAGTTGATGCAGCTGTTTATTTGATTAATAGGAGTCCATCTAGTGCGCTTGATGGAGAAATACCACAAGAGCAGTGGTCAGGTAAAAAGATTAATTATTCATATTTAAAAGTTTTTGGTTGTATTGCATATGCTTTGATTGATAGGGAGGATAGGAAAAAGCTTGATGCTAAATCCCAGAAGTGCGTATTTATCGGATATGGTAGCGATGAGTATGGCTATAGGCTTTGGGATTATGAAAATAACAAAGTCATCCACAGCTGGAATATGGTATTCCATGAAGAAAAGATGTATAAGGATCATCAGACGGAGCATGAGAAGGCAATATAATCAGAATATATTGAGTTAGACACAATACTTGTGAAAATAGTTGCGGCGAATCAAAATGTACCTGAAAGGGAGGTTCAAGATGAATCTATTATCAATGAACAGGGAGTTCAAGAGGAACGCGGTGATCCATAACATATTAACAACCCTGAAGTACCTATCTTGAGGAGGTCTACATGAGTTAGAAAGACAAAGGTAATTTTTGATCCATCAGCTAATATTGTTTTGAACCATGTCTTATATACAGATTTGGGAGAACCGGAGACTTATGATGAGGCAAAGAAAGACACATCTCACATGCAGTGGGAGCATGCTATGAAAGACGAGATGAGCTCGTTACTTCAGAACAAAATTTGGGAGTTGACAGAGTTGTCTGTAGGTAAAAAGACTTTGTTAAATAAGTGGTTGTACATGATAAAAAATGAAGCAGATGGTAGTATCAGATACAAAGCGAGACTTGTGGTCAAGAGCTTTTCTCAGAAAGAAGGAATCGACTACTCCGAAATATTTTCACCAGTAGTAAAGATGACATCAATCAGAGTTTTGCTGAGTATAGTTGCAGTGGAGGATCTTCATCTCGAGCAATTGGATGTGAAAATGGCGTTTTTGCATGGGGACCTAGATGAAGAGTTATACACGGCGCAACCTAAAGGTTTTGAGGTCAAAGGTAAAGAGCACATGGTATGTCGCTTGAAGAAAAGCTTGTATGGCTTGAAGCAAGCTCCGCGGCAATGGTACTTAAAGTTTGATGGTTTCATGGAAGAAAAAGGTTTTGCACACTATGAAGCTGATCATTGTGTTTATTTTCATAAGTATAGCGATGGTGATATCGTATATCTCTCTTTATATGTGGATGACATGCTGGTGGCTAGTTCCAACATGAAGAGAATTGCAGAAGTGAAGAAGATATTGGCATTGCAGTTTGCTATGAAAGACTTGGGAGAGGCCAAGAATATCTTAGGCATGAAAATCATCAGAGACAGAAAAAAATATGAAATTGTGGTTGTCGCAAGAAGACTATGTGAAGAAGGTGTTAAAGAGATTTAACATGGATAAGGCAAAATCAGTCGCCACTCCTCTAGCGAGTCACTTCAAACTTTCTAAGGATATGTGTCCGAGTACTTAGGCTTTGAAAGATGAGATGACGGCAATCCCATATGTATCAGCAGTGGGAAGTTTAATGTATGCCATGGTGAGCACGAGACCGAACATTGCACAGGCAGTGGGAGTTATGAGTCGATATTTGTAGAACCCGGGCAAAGAGCATTGGAATGCAGTAAAATGGATATTGAGATATCTAGCAGGTACATCAAATTACTCTCTTTGTTATAGAGGGACATCTCTAGAGTTGTAGGGTTATGTGGATGCAGATCATTCGGGTGATCGAGATAGTGGTAAAAGTACCACTGGATATGTCTTTACAGTTACAGGTACAACAGTGAGTTGGGTATCTCAACTACAGAAAGTAGTGGCTCTATCGACGACAGAAGCAGAGTACGTGGCGATCGCGGAAGCCTCCAAGGAAATCATGTGGTTACAAGATTACATGGAGGAGCTACATCGAAAGCAGCCAGTGAGCACACTATGGAGCGATAGTCAAAGTGCAGTACACTTGGCAAAGAATGCAGCTTATCACTCAAGAACTAGACATATCAAGAAGCGTTATCATTTCATCATGTTAGCATTGAAAGATAATAAGTTAAAGTTACAGAAGATTGATGGCTTGAAGAATCCAGCTAATATGTTTACCAAGGTAGTAGACAGAGAGAAACTTATTCTCTGTACTACTACCATTGGTATTACTCCATGTTAATTGATGAGGAGTATCGCAGAGGCACAAGTTCAAGTTACTAGCTTTTGAAGTAGATGGATGCAAAGTTGCTTGGTGCATAGGGTGTATTTGTCTTTAAATGGGAGATTGTTGGAGGATGAAGCCAAATATTGTTATTAAGGGCTTTTTTGTCTTTCCTATTAATTTTGCTTTTAGGTTAAAAGCTGCGCTTATATCAGCTATTACGTATGAGGTTAGCCGTCAAGTGCTGAGAAAAAAATAGAGAGGAAATAAAAGAGAGAAGAAAAAAAGTGAGTTTTTTTCTTTGTGAGTGTTTTCAATCTCTTTGTGCTCCGATCTTAAGAGAAGATCATAATTGTATTCCTACTGTCTTCGAAGTCTAGTGAATTCGCAGAGTGGCTCTGCACGGAGATGTAACCCAGATTTGGGTGAACTTCGATAATAAATTTTCTGGTGTGTTCTTTCGTTTCTGTTTTTTTATTATTATATTTTGCTAGTGAGGATCGTTTATTTGAGTTATTTTTCTGGAATCGGTGCTCGATTCCCAACACTACGCTCTCTCCTCGCACCAAAGAGCCTTACTCACGCCGACACACCCACCACCAAATCTCCCTCTCTTCATCGCATGCAAAATGTTGCTTCTTCGAAGGCATCACCGACGTTAGATCCGAGACCAACGGCCATTGCAATGCCAACTCAAGGATAGATCGAGGTTGAGTGATGCCATGGCTAAGCTCTGTCATAGAGCTTGCTCGGCTTGCAAGCCTGTCTTAGAGGCTTGTGGCTGGCCATGGCCCTTGTGATCTCAAGGGCGACCTCGCATGGCCTTGGGAACCACGAAATGTAGGTTTTGAAATGTGATTGGGGTATTTGATATGGAGAGTGATCTTGAGGACGACTTTTTAAATTGCCCCTTTTCTTTTTTACCCAAAAGCAAGTACAAGAAATTTGTCAGTACCAACCCGCTCTCCAGATTTGAAAAAATTGAGATATGGAACATATGGAACCACGAATTGAAAAATCAGGACACCAAGCAGAAGTGTTGTCCTTGGTGCTCGATACTAATTTTGATTGTTAGTAGCAACAGAAACTATATACCGATGTCTAATTTATTGAGTGATATTATAAGATCACAATAGATTTTTTTAAGCCAATCAAATTGCGTGCAAATTATATACATTCAATACAACGTTATAGTATTTGCAATTATGTGTGACCAGGGAATCGTGGTCACGGGAGTGGCGCATTATCTACAATCTTGGGTGATTGCAATGAAGGGACCAGTATTCCTAGGCATGTCAACACCCTTGAATTCAATCCTAACGACGATCGGTTCCATGTTTCTCTCGGGTGAGAGCATAAACGTTGGCAGGTAAACTTTATCATATTTCTCATGGCATCACCTCCAATAGTTAATATGAATGATTGTACAGGGATACACACATTGAGAGAGAGAGAGAGAGAGAGAGAGAGAGAGAGAGAGAGAGAGAGAGAGAGAGAGAGAGATGGACAATATAGGAGAAAAAAGGGTTTGTTTGTTTTGTGAAAAATAAAAAATTTAAAAAATATTTTCTTAAAAATAACCGCTTGAATTGTTTACAAAAATGAATGAATAAAATTCTTTTCATTGTCCATAAAAATATTTAAATATAAATTGTTGTTGAAAGTGAAAATATTTTTAATTGATTAATTATTTTAATCGATACAGACGGTCATTTTTTGAAAAATATTTTTCAAATTATTTATTTTTCGCAAAACAACCGTAGCCTAAAATGAGAATGTGTTGACCAATCCCCTATTACGTGCACCGTCCAATCCTATGGGGACTCATGAAACCCACACTTTTCATAGTTTAGAAACTAGATGAGGCAAAATATATTGCCCCATACAAAGGCTGAGGCGGGGACGGAGTAAGTCATATGCGGTTCATGTCCGTCCCTTCCCGGTACACCGTACTCAAACATTTTTCATTCGCTAAACTTATTATTCACCGATCAATTCTAACTATGGTGATCCTTAATGTGATATTTAAAATTTAGATGAATGCGTGGAGGACAAAAACTAGGAGGCGAAAGCCGGGCGATAAGGGATATCCTGTCCCGTGGCAATCGTGAGGAGGACTAGAACCAACATACTGATGTTATGCAACACTATCTTAGCATCAGCAAATTTATGCAGCAATATAAGTATTGCCTACTGCAAAATTATAACCCTAAAAAACAGTAAGGATCAAAGAATTTACTGAATCTCAGCCTTACACCACAACAATGTCCCATCTTCCGTTACTAGAAACCTCAAACCAAGGCTGACAACCTCCCTCTTGCGCAACATTTCCACTTTGTGCTTATTTGAACGAAAACCCTCCTTGAATACAATTTAGAAACTGTCTAAAAAAATCAAAACTTAGGTACAAGATTAATGATGTTGAGCGACAGAATCAAGCTTTCGGTATTCTTCAACTCTTATGGTATGCTTCTTTATATCGGATTAGGAATTCTTAAGCTAATGTAGATTCTTATCACAAACATGAGCTCTAACCACTAGTTTAGTTTGATTGTGACTAATATGAACTCATGTTTGGTTTCTTTATCAGCATTGTTGGTGAGATAATGTTAGTGGTCGGCCTTTACAGTGTCTTATGGGGACAAACGCAGGAGCAAAATCTAGCCACCGAAAGTTCATTACCAGTTTAAGCTGAGAAGAAATGTATAAATGCAGAAAATCAGAAGCCTAAAAATGCCGAAACTCGTGATTTAGCAAAATGAAATTTGATTTTTCATATTGTTGGTCGTTTTCTTGAACATGTAATGATTTTTATCTAGTACATAGTATGTGACCAATCACTCATGATATGTACTTTTCATTATGCTATGTTATACCGGATGTCATTGATTGACGGTTAATCTCTACTGATATACCTAATCCTTGACGAGCTTCTCTTCTTTTTAAATAAGTCGTTACCACAATTTTGGCATGTCTTGACCTTGATTGATGCTAAAAAAAACCAATCCAATTTACCAATTTCCATTAAATGGAAAGCCTTGTTAATGAGTGATTACGAGGCCCAAAAGTTGAAAATTGGAGTGTTATACCCCTCACACCACATATTCTTACCTACTTGGTTGTGCTCACATTCCCATTTTAAAGGCCATGGTCCTCGATCTTTGCTCTGCCATCCTCTATTTCATATATCCAAGCTTTAGTCTTAGGCAAAAATCCAACTTTTGCGTGAAAAGGAATTAAATTTTTTAAACAATAATCCATGTCTTCAGCTAAAAATGCAAGTTTTGACATCAATGGAATGTGGTTACATAAGATTTTCATGGCAGTCACGCCTTCTTCCATTTTTTTTGTTGGGTGAGACAACAACCTGAATGCGGAAACTATCGGGGATTTTTCAATTTAAGTCAATACAAAAGCATCAAAGAAATAAACGAGGAATAATAAAGGACCCCAAAGATTTGTGTGGTTCGGTCCAATTTTTAGGTACCTACATCCACAGAGCGAGCCAGCATAAAATAATCCGATAATAATCAGAGAATTAAAGTTTATAATCTCTCACATGCTCGAGTGTTTTCACATCTAAATTAAATCCAAATCCAAAATGTTTACAAATAAACAACTTACTTGGATGTAAGTTCAAGCACAAAATTCACTGTGTATAGAACTCCTCGACACATGACTAAAAATGAGCATCACTGTGTGTTGGGTGGTCCCGGGATGAGACTTTCCTTCACACTAGTTAATCTTAACAATCTTCCCCTCGCACATCGATCTTTAGGTTGGAAACGTGGCAACCCGAATCTTTCTTATATGACTGTTGGGTCCAGACTAGTTGGTAATCTTGATTTTGATATCAGTGTTGGGTGATTTTAGATCTCTTTCACCCTAAAAGCTAATTTAAAAGATGAAATTTTCTTTCATACTTATAAATCGATGATTAGGCCTTCAATCTCAACACTGTGTTGTCGCTTCGTCCTTCGCGGGCGTCCTCCTATGGAGTCTACTGTGCGGCTACCAGTCTGCCCCAAGGAACCACTCAACCTTAATTGTGCGGCTACTGCGCTTCAAGGAAAGGGGCGACCCAGTAGTGCATAGGGTTCTCTTTTTCTTTCCCCTCGCCACACCTCGGGTGCCACAAGCAAATATAACTATATAAAATATAACGCGTGCCCCAAATCTCGTCATTAGTGCATGGGAATCTCCTTTCTCATCTTTGTTTTCACCGTATAAGAGGCTCCCATCATTGAATCTATTTATTTGTCAAAATTGAATATTTATCTCATCTGATTGGATTACATAACGACTCAAATTCGAGATATAATTTTAATAATTTTTTTATAATAATTGTCTTTTTTTGTGTTAATCACCCATCGCATCTTGAGTCGAGGATCGCAACTTTGAAGTCTCTCTTTCAAAACCAAGGAGATGTGGCCTAGGCTACAGTCTCTTGGTCGTTGTAATCATTCAATTTTACACTTACCTTCTCTTTTCTAGTTTTGATGAAGTAATGGTGTGTGCATTATAGTATGGTGCTGACTTTGAATCTCTATGGTTCCCACTTCCTTCTTCGCGGTTCCTTTCACAATCTTCTTCTTAATACTTTGATCAAATTTGTTCTATCCAACGCTTACCATTCTCCTGACTAACGTTACGCAACAGACTAATTAGAAACCTGATAAAAAAAAGATGGTAAGTCACGCAAAGAAAAATCGATAGATTCATATAAGAGTTGATAAGCTTAGGACATTTACAAGAAACACAAAAAATAATTGGTATACAATAACAAAAGCAAATAATTAATCAAAAACCAAATAAGCGTCGCTGGATAACTCAAATGAGAACTATGACTCATGAGGAATTGAAAAATCAATCGAAGAAAAGTTGGTAAGTCACTTAGATAAACAATGAAACATTCATATATCATATAGTATGTTTAAAACGTTGATAAGAAAGGCAATTAAAACTGATAAAAGGAAAAAAAAGTAGGTTGTTTGCAAACTGTCAAAACGAGTTTTTAATATTCGCAAATTACCAACAAGTTATTGTTAAATAAGGTAACAAGTAAATTTCTTATTAAAATTTTTATGAACTCATAAAATCTTTAATAAATCTACTAGCATGAAAAAGAAATCCGTGTTTTTTTAAAATGGAACAGTAGAATTGTGCGAAGTTTGCATTATGTTAATTCAAAGCACTATATTTTCCTCTATAGAAAATTATCAAAAATATTTTAAACCTATTGTATTTGTGCCAATTTAGTCCAAAAACTCTTCAATTGTGTCAATTTATTTCTAAACGTTTTCATATTTTACCAATTGAGTCTATTCGACCAATTTAAATCAGGCATTGCTAACATAGATGCTGGTGGTCCTATGTACCAAGGCTAGCCGTTGGAGCTAACGTAGCCCTTTTTAATAATTGTTTTGAATTTTTAAACAATATATATTTTTTAAACTTACTCTTTTTTTGTTTAGATGGAGGTTCGGCAAGGGTCACCAGTCAACCCTTGGTGGCATTGAGTGAGGGTGTCGCAGCGCTTGTTTGATGCTCTTGTTGGCCATGATGAGGGCGTTATGGTTCTTGCCCATAATTGGTGAGGTCTGTGATGCCCTTGTGGTGAAAGCAAGAGCGCATGGTCCCTCACCTAGATTTGGCAAGGGTCACGACTTCCTCACCATATTTGGACCAGGAGAGGGCACCACGGCCCTCGCCAGCCCTAAGTGATCTGGGCCCTCGCCTATGGCCTGTGACCCCTGGTAGCCCTCGGTCTAAAAAAAGTAAAGAAAATAAAAGAAAAATAAAAAAATTCAAAAATTTTAAAAAAAAATTATAAAAAAATCAACGTTAGTACTGGTCGTACCACATCAGACGGCTATGTTCACTTTAGCGACTTCCAGTTTAAATTGGTCGAACGGACTCAATTGGCAAAACGTGTAAATGTTTAGAATGAAATTGACACAATTGAAAAGTTTATAATTATATTGGCACAATTGCAATTGGTTTATGATTTTTTTTGTAATTTTCCCTTTTCCTCCATCCCTAGATGGAGAAAATTTCTTCTAACTATGCGTGGGCTATAAGTTATGGGCATTAGTTACATTTATTTTTTGTTAGTACAGTGTACGTGATGCCCGTAACTTGTAACGTTTTTGATGAAGGGATAATTGCAGGAAATATACGACAACCAGAAACGAACAAAAAATCGTCCTACTCAGAATTTGGTGCCTTTAAAAAAGAAAACTCACGTCAGAAAGCACATCGAACGTGTAGACTAACTAGCTTACCACTGATTTACATTTCCTTATTTCATAGAAAAAGGTAGCAAATGTCAAATATCTGCAAAGTCGGATAAGCATATGAATCTTAACGATTTCGGCTTTTAATTCCTAATCAGAGACGAATGTACAGAGAGGAGAGAACGAAATGGGACTGAAGAATCCACACGTGTTCGCTATCTTGATCCAGATATTACAGGCGGGCATGACCTTTGTTCGCCAAGGCCGCTTTCAATGGTGGCATGAACAGCTTCGTCTTCATGTTCTACCGGCAACTCGCTGGAACCGTTTTCTTGGTCCTGTTGGCCACGATCTTCGAAAGGAGATCTGCAACTCAGCTCACGTTACTCGTCTTCTTCAAGATCTTCGCACTTGCTTTCCTGGGGTGAGTTCAAAACGTTCCCTGGAATCTAGAATTTTAAACTCTAGTCAGAGAATTTGGTGATTATGTAACTTAACATTCAAAAGTTTATTGCTGTTTCTAATAATTGTGATGAAATGATACGTGTATTGCAGTCTCGGGCTAACTCTGAATCTCTATGGGATGGCGCTCCTCTATGCTCTGGCTTCGCTAGCGTCGGCAACTATCAACTGCTTACCTGTTACAACCTTCTTCTTTGCTGTTCTTCTCAGGTTCTCCTCTTCCGAGTGATTTGGTATACAATTTTCTTAACTGTTTGAATTCACTGTGCTAGTCTCGCTCTTCTCAGAAGGCAATGCGCTACCTAGAGTTTTCCTTATATGGCATAGGACTATAAAATCGTTCATTAGATTATTCAAAATCCTATTGCAAAACTATGATTCCCCACGTGTTAGAATACAAATGCGATGTATTAAATTTTGTCGAAATGTTTACGTACTTTACCAATTCAATACTCAAATTTTCTATCTAGTGGACTCGTAACTTTATAGTACCCAAAACTTTTGGCTTTACTTTTCACAATGCCCACAACTTCGTTTCATAATGCTTTGTCACTCTTGGCATTAATTTGGCAGGAAGGAGAAGGTGAATGTGAGGGAAATAGCGGGAGTTGCAAAGCTAGGGGGAATAACAATTTGCATGGGAGGAGTGGCCACGCTTGCTTTCTTCAAGGGACCAATTCTAAACCCTCCTTTTGCCCTCCACAAAGCCCAACACCAACACCAATACCATGTTTCATCATCTGGAAGCACAACATGGATTGTAGGTAGCTTGCTCTCGTTCATGTCAATCTCCTCGTGGGGCTTATGGCTAGTTCTCCAGGTACCCCCGACTTTTCATCGATCCTTTTAGGATTGTGATCTTCTGAAGAATTTTAATTCTGTTTAGATAATGTTGGGGCTTATGCCCAACACCAACACTGTGTTGCTCGCCCAGGCCGTGAGGTTTGAGCCCTTGCCAAATCCGGTGATGGTTGAGCCCTCGCCCAGGCCACAAGAGCGACCCTCCCCCATGGCTGAAGGGAAAGAAAAAGAAAAAAAAAAAAGAAAGGAAAGAAGAGGTAAAAAAAATGTAAAAAATGCAAAAACTATCCATGTCAATGCTGGTCATGCCATGTAGGATGGTTGGCAATAGGCTGGTATTCACGTCAGCAATTTCTATCCAAAATTGGTTGGTAAACTAAATTAGCAAGTCGTCAAAATGTTTATAACTAAATTGGCAAATCATTAAAAAGTTTAAGACTAAATTTACACAATTAAAAGGTTTAGGACTAAATCGGCAAGTTGTCAAAAGATTTAAAACTATATTGGTATAATTGAAAGGTTTAAGACTTTTTGGACGACTATCCCATTTTTCAGATTCTGACAAATATCGCGAAAGAGAAATAATAGGTTTATTAAGACTAATTTCAACATTGACTGTTAACTATATAGCTCACTTACAGTTCAACACATCATTTAATAGACTAATTATGTTGATCGATCTTCTTAAGGTAAGAATGATGCTCTTCATGAGATCCATTTATGTATAAAATTTCGTGATCTCTCAAATTTTGTCAGGAAGATTACAGGGGTAACAAAAATAAAAGACCATCGTCTATGTTGGTTCCAACAACTCAAATAATTATAACTATGTGTGTGTATATTAATGTTGATGTGAAATGGATTATGATAGTATGCAAAATCCTTTGCAAAAGACGTTTATAATAGCCTTACATTTGTGCACTCTCCCTTAAAATTTTAAGCGGCTTTTGGGTTGGACTTTTTTCTATATCCGTAAGTTTCAATTCTCTATTACCCAATTTAGGTGCTAATTTTGCTTTCGTGCTACAAAATGCTATTTATTCACGATATAATAAACAATGAAAAGATAAGTTAACATAGAAAATTTGATGTGGCTAGGTCTATGTGATATATGTCCATAGGGAAGGCGGCATTGATAAATTTGTTAAGAATTAAAAAAAGGATTATGTTTCTCAATCCCAGCACCTAAAGGTCTGCTTGTGTTTATCTCATGATTTCTTGTCAAATTCACACTCAAAAACTCTAAACGAAATTTATGTAATATAATAAGGAAATTTTATTAGGTCCAATGAAAGTGTAATGAATACTTTAGACAACATGTGGAAGAATTTAGTTAAAAACTAATCCAAACTTAGACATCAACGGTGAACGTGTGCATTTTTTTTTTCATTTTTACACTGACATCTGAGAATAATGAGGAAAAGAAAAAATTAATATTATGTACATTGTCAAATGAAGAACACATGAACCTATTTATAGGATTTACACGATAACTATCTAAAATAGCATAATATCAATTACAATAAAGGGAAATACACCAAATCTTATAAATATATTTCTAACACAGACGATGGACCACACAATAATTCATATAATAAAAACCCCCAAATAAAAGGTAGAAAAGGGTTTTTTTTTAATGAAATTCTGTATCAATAGTGCACCGAGCACAACAGATGTAGAACTATGCCATAAATCTGTAACATTCTAATTACAATCAAATGTTGGTTGGATGTTGATTATGCTTTATTAATAGCTTAAACTTTCTAATATGAGCGTGTTTTAATCATTTAGGTTATAGGAGTTTTAAATTATAATTAACAGTTGTAAACAACAATTGTGTAAACGATGTCATCTTTTAACCATGAGTGCATACCTAACATGAGTAAATTGGATCATAAATGACAGTTAACAATTGTGTAATCCAAGTCTCCCTATCGCATCTTTGAATAGTGCGTCTGCTTGATTGCATATTGAGCATTATTATTTTTTTTCCTAAGCCATACTTAACATTATGTTAACCTTTACTATTTATGGCTTATTGAAACCATTCTCTCTCTTTTTTCCATTTTTTTAAGAGAAAAGTAATATAATCCATCTTACCTTACCAAAAAAAAAGTAATATAATCCAAGTTTATCTTCATATAAACAGGCTCGAGTATTGAAAACCTATCCATCGAAGCTTCACTTCACTGGTCTTCAGTGTTTATCAAGCACGGCTCAGTTGTTTCTTGTGGCGATTGTTGTGGAAACAGACTTCTCCCAGTGGAAGTTGGGTTGGAATGTCGCACTACTTGCGGTCCTTTATTGCGTAAGAGAACAACAGTCCCTATTCTGTATGCTTAGAAATTGAACATGCTAAAAGTCGGGCAAAATTTAAGTCAACTTGGAAAAATATAGGTTAAGTAATGTTCGTAGGGAAAGTCATAGTGAATGAGTTAGCTTAAGTCCGTCTTTTTTCTTCTGGTAATTGTCAAACCTAAAGATACCATAAAGTTTGAAAATTGCCTCTTTTCTTGGAAAAATTACGAAAATAATCTATTGATTTACTTGATATATCAAATACCCTCGTCACATTTCAAAACCTACAATTATTTCCCGAACTAAAATTCCTGCAAAAACCCAGCACCCACTTACACTCTCCCCTCACCCAAGAGGCTTACACAGTCTGACACACCCACCACCCTCCTCTCCACCGCCCGCCTCTGTTGCTCCTTCGAAGGCCATCACTGACCTCGGATCTGAGGCCCACGGGGGTCACCGCACCAGCCCAAGGCTAGATCGAGGTCGAGTCCGCCATGGCTAGGATCTGCTATAGAGCTTGCGCGACTCATGAGCCTGTTGTGGAGGCTCACAGTCGGCCGCAGCCCTAGTGAGTTCCATGCGGACCTCGCAGCGCCTTGGAAACTGCGAGCCACGAACGATATCACCTCGGGCAAAGACAGGGAACCAGGGAGAGGGGCGTGAGCAGCGGGCAAGGGTGAGCGTGTCGTGTTGGCGTCTAGGTCGGGTTGTGGCGTCGAGCGATGGCTCCTTGCTATGATGGTGGCTCTCGATCGTTGTTGTGAGCATTTTGCTATGCGCGAGGGGAGAGAAAGGTGTGGGGTGTAGATTGGGTGGCTCTCGATTGTTGCTGTGCTCTATTAGGTGTAGCTTGAGTGTGCATGAGGGCAAATGGATCTTTTTAGGTTAGGAAGTTGCAAAATGTAAGTTTTGAAATGTAATTGGAGTATTTGATATGGAGAGCAAACTTGATGATTTTTGTAACTATCCCTTTTCTTTTTGTTTTTACCAAAAAGCAACGGACAAGTAATTGGTCGCTACCAAGCCACTCTTCAGATTTGCAAAAATTGAGAGATGGAATATGTGGAACCATGATTTGGAAAAATCTTCATCAACGCCCCAGCAGAAGTGTTGTCCTTGGCGTCCGATATAATTTTCTGTTGTGAGTAATAACAGAAACTATATACTTATATCTAATTTGCCGAGTGTTATGATGAGATCCCCAACATAATTTTTTTAAGCCAATCGAATTGTGTTGAAATTGTGTACTTTCGTTGCAACGTTATAATATTTAAACTCTATGTGATCAGGGAATCGTGGTCACGGGAGTTTCCCATTATCTAAAATCTTGGGTGATTGTATTGAAGGGACCAGTATTCCAAGCCATGTCAACACCCTTGAATCCAATGCTAACAATGATCGGTTCCATGTTCCTCTTGGGTGAGAACATATATTTTGGCAGGTAAACTCTATCCTGTATCTCGTGGCATCACCTCCAATAATTGATATGAATAACAGCACAAGGATACAGTGATACATACCTTTGAAGGCGTGCGTGCGTGCGTGTGTGTGTGTGTGTGTGTGTGTGTGTGAGAGAGAGAGAGAGAGAGAGAGAGAGAGAGAGAGAGAGAGAGAGATGTGGAGAATAATGGAGAAACAGTATGCGAAAGTGTTGAACAATCCCAATAAATACGTTCATTGTCCAATCCAAGCCCACAAATTTCACATGCTATGTCCGTCCCCGCACCATACACCGCACTCAAGCCTTTTTTGTTCATTAAACTTATTCTTTACTATTAAGTTTTATGCAGTGTTGATCCTAAATGTAGATCTTTGACATTAAGATGAATGTTTGGTGGATAAGGGATATCCTATCCTATGGCAATCACGATGACGAGAACTGTGACAGTAAAGATTTTATGTCACGCTATCTTAAAGCATCAGCAATGATGAGCAGCAACATCGGTAATGGCTAATGCACAAGTAGAGTCCTTACAGAAAAGTAGGGACAAGAGAATTTACTGAAGTTCAGCCGTTCACGCCAATGTCTTATCTTCCAATGCTAGAAACCTCAAACCAAAGCTGAATTCTACTACTTTATGAAGTAGATTACGCGTTACATAATCGCCCGTGCTGACAACCTCCCTCTCGTGCAACAATTGTACTATGTGATTATGTGAAAGAACATCCTCCTTGACTCCAATTTAGAAACTCTGCAAAAAAAATCAAAATTTAAGTGTAATATTAATGACAATAAGCAATATAATCAAGCTTTCGTTCGTCTTCAATTCTTAATGGTATGCTGCTTTTTTGATTGAATTCAGACTTCTTGAGCTTATATAGATTTTCATCACAAACACGAGCACTAATCACGACTTTGAATTAATTGCGACTAATATGACCTCGTGTTTGGTTTCTTTATCAGCATTGTTTGTGAGATAATGTTAGTAGCAGGCCTCTACTGTGTCTTATGGGGAGAAATGCACGAGCAAAATCTAGCCACCGAAAGTTCCTTACCAGTTCAAGCTGAGAAGACATGCGTAAATGCAGAAGATGAGGAACCCAAAGATGCTCAAACCAGTTATTTAGCAAAATGAAATTGATTTTTCATGTAGTTGGCCGTTTTGTTGAACATTTAATGATATTTATGTAGTAGATAGTATGTGGTGCTCATCACATATATTTTCATTATGCTATGCCACACCGGATGTCACTTGTTGGCGGTTAATGTCTCCATATGTATGTTGCACTCACTTATGTTTTTGTAATTCTCGAGCAGCTTTGCTTCTCTTTATAAGACTGGCATGTCTTAATGTTGATGCTCCAAATAAGAAAAGACCAATTTGACATTTTCCTTATCTTAAGAAAAATGGAGAGCCTTGTCAACGAGACTTGGAGGCCCAAAAATTGAAAAACTGGAGTTTTGCTCCCCTCAGCCCACAAATTCTTAGCTACTTGCTTGTGCTACCCATTTTAAAGGCCAAGGTTCTTGATCATTGCTATTTCATCCTTTATTTGCCTCCTTTATTTCATGTATCCACACTTTAGTCTTAGGCAAAAATTCAATCTTACCGCGAAAAAGAAGTATCAAAGTATTTAAATATTAAACCACGCCTCTATCAAACAGCTTAAGTTTTATGAGTAATTGATTGTGATTGCATAAGATTTTCATAACAATTGTGCCATCTTCCTTTCTATTTGATTTTGTTAAGAAAGACAACTACGGTCTTATTGTCCTAAGAGCTGTCTTTTTTTCTTATCACACGCTGGATCTTGAGTCAATGATCGAATCATTGAAGTCTTTCCTTCAAAAAGAAAAAAGATGTCATATAATAGTTGATAAATTTAAAGCATTTACAAGAAGGAAAAATAATCATTGGTAAACGATAACAAAAATTTAATCATAGTTTAAAAAACCAAATAAACTTTGCTAGGTAACTCAAATGAGTGTTGGTGTAAATAGGAATTTCTCGTGCCACCGTCATCTACTTCTGTACTTCTTTGTTTGAATGGGCAAACAAGACAACCTAAGTTTTATTTATGGGGTGTTCTATTTCTTTCTTAATAGAAGATGTAGGTGGTCAAGCAAAACTCTAAAACACAAATCCGACCCGAACACGACCCGACCCGATCGCGTAGCTATATCATATTCGGGTCTTATTTCGGGAAAGGCCAAGTAAATATATGCATTGTTTCGGGTTGGGCCAGGTATCATGAAAACCCGACCCGACCCGACCCATTGACACCCCTTTTATCCCCCATCAATGATTGAAGAAAATTTCTCCCAACTATACCTTTAATTGCCGACTTTACAACATATGGACATCAACCGCACATATATTTAGCTTAGTGTGGTGTAGGCGATATTCATAATTTGTAATTTGGAGGCATAGTTGCTAGAAATTTTTTACAACCATAAACAAAGGAAAAATGGCCCGGGGTAATTTGTTGAATTTGAAGAAGAAAAATCACGTCATAAAGAACATTCATGTCGCGATCAACCTCTGATTTTATTTTCAAAAAAACGAGGGGTCTCGCCTGGTACGCGCTAAGTCTAAGTTCGAGACTTAACTCAGACTCTTCCAAGCCCATACCATATCGCAACTTAGGGTTTAGATTTTTAACCTGCAACTGATTTTTATCTAGGAGTTGTCACTAATTGATTTGAGGTGGGTCGATTAGACACTCAAGCAAGACAATGAGAGAATTACTTACTTCTGCAAATCAAAGATTAAATGAGTTCGGAGACTTAGTTATATTAGTTGGGCAACATATAACAGTCAAGATAGATATGCAACCTAGAATTCTAATTCTAGCTAAGACAACAACATTCAAAACATAGCAATTGATGCAATTACATTATAATTGTTGACACCTAAATTTTACCGACATTCATTTAGTATAATTTGCATAGAAAATTAGGGATTAAATTTTTAACCCCTAAACAAAAATATTTGATTTTTGCATAACATATAGTTTAGGTTCATTTTTTAATTTAATTACATTTGCATCAAATTGGCAATGGCAAACGTGCTTAATTTTCATCGAATCAAACTCGGCTCATTCGGGAATGCAAGGGCCGGGATTTCAAGGCAAACGGGCTCGGGTGTTTTTAATTTGGGCTTGATTTAGTCTGTTGAATTGAATTAATTAAAGCCCACATTAAATCAGCCCATTTAAATTTTAATTAAGCCTAAGCCCTAGCCTAAGCCCACTAGGATTAGAGCCCATCTAAATTGACCTAGGATTAGACTATATAAACATACATTAGGTCAAATTAGAGGGGGGACACACAATTCAGAGATCAGAAATTTTGTGAGACTAATTGAGAGAAAGAGAGTGAGAAGAGACACCGCCAGACCTCACCGCGCCACCGCCTCAGCCGTCGCTGCCCCTGTTCGCCGCGCCTCCTAGCGCCGTGTTGCGCCTCTTGCCGCGTCGCGTCTGTCCCGCGCATCACTGCCTCCGTCCGCTGTCCGCCGTGCCTGGAGTCGCGCCGGCGTCCATCGTCCCCGCCTGCACAGCCGCCGTGCCCTGCTTGCCGCCGCCGGAGGTCAGCGTCACACAGCACCTCCGCCCACTGCTCCTCATCCCGGATGTCCTCGTGGTGTCGCCGGAGCTCTCCTCAGCCGCTCCGCCATTCCAGACGTGTCCTACCGCCGCTGCCGCTCCTGATCACCAGAGCAGCGCCCTCACCGGCGCGTGCCAGTCCTCGCCGAGTCCCACGCCGCCGTGTACAGCCGTCCCAGCCACCCTGCCGTGCCGGACTTCGCTGATCAACCGCCCCTTTCACCGTTCCAGTCGCGCCACAGCCGCTGATCGCAGCTGCTCCGCTTGCTGCCGCCCCTGCAGCACCACCGGAAGAGATCGCCGCCGCCTCGGCCACTCGTCGCTTCTGTTCCAGTCGCGCCGCCGTGTCCTTGCCGGAAGACTGCCTGCTCGTCGCCATCCAGCCTTGCGCCGCCGACGTGCACAGCCGCCGGAGACGCCCGCCTTTGCTGTCCTCCGCCGGCGCTTGCAGCCACGTCGTCCACAGCAGCTGCCCTTTTGCCGAGCCTTGCCGTCGTCCTTGCTGTCGCCGGAACAACAGCCGAGCCCGACGTGCTGTTGTGAGTCCCGCCGGTTCGTCGCCATTCCGATCCCGATCCGCAAGCTCGTCCCGATCGGAGTTCAAATTTGGTAATTATCCAAATTAGGTAAGATAATTATCCGATACACTTTTCAAAACATTCAATTTCCTAATTGGTATGTTAGAATATTCTATGGATATTTAGTGAATATTTGATTTGCATGTTTGAATATTCTATGAATATCATGTTGGAATATTGGATTGCTTTAGGATAATATTTGATGCCCGCGATATTTGAAATATTCAAATTAGGAATCGTTTCCTAATTTAGCAACGTATCGGGACGACTATCCGATTTTAACCCTAAAGTCCGATACGCGTCGGTACGGAGAATCATTATCCTATTCATAACTATTTGAATACGATAATGATTTTAATTTGCTTCCCAAATTTGAATCATCAATTATCCGTTAATATCTATAACCCTTTAGATATGACCGATAATTTGATTTTTGTGCCTAATCCGAGTTTGAAACGAATATGGCGGATTGCGTGGTTGATTTGAATTTGATTGCTATCCCTATTTGTTTTAAATTGTTTTCCTTTTCAAATAAAAAGAAAACCCAAAAATATTAGTTAGAATTTAAATTAGAATTTTTGCATGTCTAGATTGTTTTGAATATATCCCGAAGGATAAGATAAATATCTAATTTAAATTAGGACATAACGTGGCAAGTTTCCTAATTTAAATTAGACATTATTTCAAGTCCTAACGGATTATTCACGTTATTTTATTATTCCGAATTTCAATCAAAAAAAATCCCAAAAAGAAATCATTCTAGGGTAGATTATGTCATCATATATTGCATGTTAACTTAGGTATTTTTGAATTTCGAATTTTAAACAGAAAATACCAAAAATAGAAAGTCATTAGGTTGCATGTTAAATTAGGCATGTTTTTAATTCCGAATTTCATTCATTAGAAAATACCAAAAAAAATATTCATTCACACGTCATTAAAATTAGGTCACGTCGTCGCATGACATATAATATGCATGTTAGGTTGCATTATTTCGCATGTCATTATCGCACGTCATTGCATATAGTTTAAGTTTCATTTAAATAAAGTGAAAATCCAAAAAAGAGAATTTGAGTGAATGCTTTGTTAATTAGAAATCATACTAGGACTGTCTGTATGATTTTTCGCTAACAATGCAGACGCTTGCTGGATCCCGGGTAAGTTGTTCTCCTAAACTTGCAATTTATTTACCGCTTTGATTTATGGGTGTTAAATTGATGGTTTGCGCACCCGCATGAACACCTCACATGTTAGTGACATTAGGTTAAAATGGATCCAAACTGCCTGCCAAAATATTTTTGAAATGAAAAGGTACCGAAAGGGCGTTAGACTAGATCTAGCGTAATCAAGTCCCCGGACTTAGAATCTCTGGTTCGTAGGAATAAAACATATCTCCCTATGTTTTATTTAGGTTTCTAATCGACCTACCGTAAAATGATTAGTGGCGACTCCAAGCATGAAAATGATTGCATGTTAAGAACTTAAACCCTAAGTTGCGAATTGGTAGGGCTTGGGAGGGCCCGAGTTAAGTTCAATCTTGATAATCCATTAGCCCGGAAAAATTGAACAAGATTTTTTAGGGT
This sequence comes from Syzygium aqueum, assembly GCA_031216185.1. Classification (NCBI taxonomy): domain Eukaryota; kingdom Viridiplantae; phylum Streptophyta; class Magnoliopsida; order Myrtales; family Myrtaceae; genus Syzygium; species Syzygium aqueum. The sequence goes on from CM062239.1 coordinate 7,056,946, forward strand.
CGCGACAGCTTGGCGACTCCGCTGGGGACTTGAGTTAAAACTCTTAGTGGACTTAGGCCAATTTTTCATTTCAAAAATTATCTTTTGTTTGGCAGCAAGGATCCCAGGTACGTCCCTAACATGTTAAGGTGTTAAATGTTTTTGCAGTATGGGAGGTATAAGGGGAGGCGTGATTGTTAACCCTTGTTTTGCAGGGAGGTGGTTGAATGTATGGTTTATTTTATGCACGAAGCGCTGTTTGATATAACCTGCTGTGCATGCCTTACATTTACACTACACCGCACACACTACCCGCCGCCGGACCTGGGTGGCATAGGTTTAGGATGGTACTGAAACAGTGGATACCCCGACCAAAACCCTTTGGTACGGGTCGCCCTCCTCGGTCCCGAAAAATTTTTTCAAGGTGTCATTGAGTACCCACCACGGTTGTATTCCACTCAACCCGGGTCGGCTCTTTGACCAAGCCGGAGTCAGGGGAATCCTAGCCTAACCACCACCATGTTTGGTTTAGCTCGGTAATCCTCGCGTCTCTATTTTGCAAGCCAGAGTCTAGATAGAAATCGAACCTCACATTTCATGCGTGTGTCTCTGTGATTGCCATTTTTCCTACCCGGTGAAGTAAGTTTTCTTCGACCCTTATCTTGCGATTTATTTACCTTTCGTCCTTTTCTTTGGTCGGTCCATGACGTTAGGTCGGTCGCGAGTTTTCGGTCTATACACTATGGGAGTGTCGGACATCCAGATTCTTGATGTTCCTAAGGACGAGCTCCGGGCCTGGTGGAGTCTACTCAGTCCAACCAACCGCAAGTTAGTGGAGGGCCACGTCGGAAGGTTGCTCCCCCTACTGGAGGTCAAAGTTCGTACCGGCCTCGTTCGCGCATTAGTCCATTTCTGGTGTCCCGAGACAGCCACCTTTATATTCGGTAAGCATGAGCTTACCCCGACTTTGGAAGAATACAGTGTGCTCATTGGAAAATCTTTGGAGTCAGAGTTAATCTCACCACCTTTGGGAGTCGATTCCACTCTAATGTTGTCAGAATTTTTGAGGGTCGAAAAACATGACTTAGAAAAAGTTTTGAAAGCCAACCGTGGGTCATGCCCTTTCTCATTCCTGAGTCAATGTTTCGAAAAAGCCACACCTTTTCAAAAGGGCAGAGTCTTTTTACTAGCATTTTTCGGGTTTGTCATTTTTCCTCATTGCAAAAACGCATGTAGCCCGTCAATTGCATGGTTGGTCCAACAAGTTTGCCTTCAAAAGAATTTTGTCAACACCATTTTAGCAGAGACCTTCATTTCTCTCACTAAATTCAAGCAAAATGGTGACAAGACATTCCATGCACCCATCGAACTATTGCAAATCTGGTTTTTGTCTCACATAAAAGGGTGTAGCAATTTACTCAAAATTTCCGAGCTCAGTGATTCCAGTCATCCTATTTTGAGCTATAAAGAAAAACAAGAAAACGCACCGGATTACCATTATTCCGAGTGGATCATTTTTATGAAAAATGCTAGACCCCAAGGTTTCCAATGGCATGCTAGTTGGTTCAATGTCGAGGAAGCTCGGCTTACGTGTAATGGTGTCGGTCCGGTGCCACTCTTGGGCTTCACTGGCGCAATCGAGTACTACCCCGCCAGAGTCTCCCGACAATACCAGATTCTTCAGGGGCTCCCTCCGGCGTTACAACCCGAGCTCCTCCGTGCCGATTTCTCAGACCAGAGTGAGGAACATGAAGGGATCATAGCTCAACTCCAGAAGATGTGGAAGAAGTGTCGTGTTTTAAAAATAGCCCGACCCGAAGGAGAGCTAAAAGGGGAGCAGAAGTCCTACTTCGCGACGACCCAGTACATCCGACGACACAAGATCCCTCAGGAGATACGCCCGACGATACCCAAGGTGCCTCTCAAGTCCGCCAATCGCTCAGAGAACAACCGCCTCAAAAGGAAGGTCGAGGAAGCTGAAGAGAAGGCAGCCAAGATAGCTCGGGCTTATGAGCAGCTGAAGAAGGATGTCGCCTCCCATATGTCTATAGATCAAGCTTAAAAAAAAAGAAAAAATGAGTTGAAGCTTGAAGTTGTTTTTCTTCATTTCCATTTCGGTTTTTAATTTGCTTAGGAATTTCGTCGTTTCCTTTTAATTCAGTTTGCTTTCAAGTCGTTAGTCGATGTAAAAACTTTCGTCATTTCAATAAAGGGGTCTTTTCAATTCAAAGCGGCTAGACTAATGTCATGGATCGGCGTATGATTTTTGCCTAATGCTTACGGATGCCCTGTTTCATTTTCAAATTAGGTAACTACGGACCGATCACGTTCACCTATTCGCACGCGGTCAAGAGCTAGAATGGCCGATCAAACCGAGTTGCAAGAGCGTGTTAATGGTATGGCAGACCAGATCAATCAACTCGCCGCCGCCATACAACAAATGACCGCTGAGATCAAGGCTCTTCGGTCGGTCCCTGTTCCGACATCCCCTGGAGTGTCAGTCCCGAAACATATAAGCGCAAAGAATGTCGATGTCGAGGATGAAGATGAAGAAATTCCCGACCTGGAGGATGACCCTATCCAGATTATTGTCGACAAACCGAAGCCGGACGAACGGGTCCACAAGCTCGAGGAGAGAGTTAAGCAGTTAGAGGGTTCGCAGGATTCGCCCTCGATTGACTTGTCCATGTACTCCCAGATTAAGATCCCGAAGAAGTTCAAGATGCCGGATTTCGATAAATACAATGGCACCACGTGCCCGAAAGCTCACCTGCAGTTGTACCACGTGCAAATGACCTCGTACGTTGACAACGAGCTTCTGATGATCCATGCATTCCAAGCGAGTTTGACTGGCCCCGCTCTGCACTGGTACCTCATGAAGAAGATCAATAGCCTCAAAAGCTGGAAGGAGGCCAGTGAAGCGTTCCTCAAACAATACCGGTTCATAACGGACATCGCTCCCACCCGTGATGATCTCGAGCGGGCTCAAATGAAGAAGACCGAGTCTTTTAAAGACTATGCCATTAGGTGGAGAAATTTATCCGCTCAGGTTGTCCCGGAACCTATCGACAGTGAGCTCAAGAGGATGTTTGTCAAAACTCTCCCGTTCGAGTACCGTAATCGAATGGTCGCCATTCCAGCTGACAACTTCAACCAACTTATCCCCATAGGCGAACAGATCGAGATAGGACTGAAGGATGGGTGGTTTGTCGAGCCGTCTGCGTCAACCAAGAGATACAGTGCGAGAAAGGAGAAAGAACCGGCTGCGGAAGTGAATATGGCTTATAACCAACCGAGCAGGCGGAATACTAACCCAGCCCCGGCAATTCAGGTGGCTGAAGCTCAGCAGCAAAACACGAGCCGTCAACCTTTCCAGAGGTGGAACAACAGGAGACAATTCACTCCCCTCCCTGGTTCATTGTCACAAGTATTGGCGGTGCTCCGGAAGAAAGGTTTACTCACCAACGAGCCAAAGCGGCCCAATCCTGAGCAGTATCGTAACTTCGACCCGTCGAAGAAATGCGATTATCATATGGGTGAGGTCGGACACTCGACCGACGATTGCTTAGCCCTCAAGCACCGAATCCAGAACCTCCTGGACACGAAGGCTTTCTCATTCCAGTCCGCCAAGCCAAACGTCCAGAACAACCCGCTCCCTGATCACGCGGGAAATGTGAATGCTGTATTCAGTTTCAATGCTGGTCTAATCAGGAACATCAGGGTGTACACAACCGAAGTCTATGGAGAACTGGTGAAGGCTGGCTATTACCCGCCTAATGAGGACATTTCCCTGGCTGTTATGAGGGAAAGAGTTTCGATGATGGTGGAAGCAGGGATGATTGTCTACGCTGACCATACGGGCATCATCTCCACTATCTCTGAGGTTGTTATCAACTGGGACGAGGAATTTGCTACATTGAGCACCGGGAAGGACAACCTCGATCCTTTGCCTGAAGACATGCCACCGCTCGAAGACGCAATCGATGATGAGGAGATCGTAATAAGTATGCCTGCGGCTGATGAAGAGATAGTGATCGAGATTCCTCAACCTTATGGGTACTCTAACAATAGGGCAGTTCCTTGGTCTTACAGCCTCGATGTTGATTTGGTCACTAGGTCCGGACGTGCTTATGGCCAAGCCAATGCTCAACCCGCAAAACCGGTCACTGATGAAGAGGCTAAAGAGTTTCTGGCTATCATCAAAGCCAGTGAATATAGCATTGTCGAGCAACTGCGCAAGATGCCCGCACAAATTTCTCTACTGGAGCTTCTTCAAACGTCGGTCAAGCATCAGAAGGCCCTAATGAAAGTGTTAAGCGAAGTACACGTGCCTGAGACGATTGATCATGAGAGACTGGAAGAGTTCGTGGGCTCCATACTCCTCAAGGACCTAATAGCCTTTTCGGATGAGGAATTCCCTCTAGAAGGCAGAGGACATACCAAGGCCCTGTACATTTCTGTCAAGTACAAGGCCTCGCACGTGGCACGGGTCCTAATCGATAACGGTTCGGCCCTCAACATTTGCCCTCTGGCGACTCTACATCGCCTTAAGGTAGATCCCTCGAGGATAAATGCTGCAAAGACTTCCGTGCGAGCCTTCGACGGAACAAAGAAGGAAGTTATGGGAGAAATTCACCTCGACATACAGGTTGGGCCGACCGTGTTCAACATCCTATTCCAGGTTATGGACATTCCCACTGCATTCAATTTTCTGCTTGGTCGTCCATGGATTCATACTGCTGGAGCTGTCCCATCCAGTCTGCATCAGAAGGTGAAGTTCGTGGTGGAAAGGAAGTTAGTAATTGTCCACGGCGAAGAGGAACACCCAATCTATCACGCAGCGGCTATCCCCTATGTTGAGCCGGACTGCAAAATTAAATCGAGCTACCAGTCGCTCGAGCTCGTATCGACCATTCACGTGGCTAGAGGATCATCGCCACCAGCCCCTGAGGTGTCGAATGCTGCTGTCATGGTCGGAAGAGTAATGGTCTCGCATGGTTTTATGCCGGGCGAAGGCCTTGGCAGGGATGGTCAAGGTATCCGCCGACCGATCGAAGTCTCCCAAAGACCCCGCACTTCTGGATTGGGGTATCAAGGGCCGGCTGCACTAAATAATGAGAGACGTGGATACGGCCGAGGTCGAGATCAAGGAGTTGAGCAGAACGAACAGCGATCCAACCAAGGGTCGAATAATGAAGAGACCGCGCGTGGTAGGATGCCTCCACATATCCGCACCACGTTTCCGGGTCCAGCGAGGATGATGCACGAAGAGACGGAAGTAATCGACACGCTGGGGCAACCGAGTGGCAAGTTTGATTTCTATGTGAAGTACTCGGCGCCCCCAAGCTTTTATTCGGATCCCCGCGACATTGTCCCTGATGGATGGGGAGGCATGGATGATCTAAAGATAGAAGACCCCGACGATGCGATAGAGGGAATCACTACCCTGTTCGACGATGTCATCATTGGAGCTATCGAGGAAGGACCGTTAGAGGGAATGGGCACTGGCCCACAAGAGTAAAACCTTTAATTTTTTGCACATTCCCCTGCGTGGGAATTTTTACTGCTTTCTAGGACTTGCCTCGTTTCGAGTGCTGCTTTTCATTTCCATTTCTAGGGTTTGATTGTTGCAATTTCCATTCAATAAATGTAATTCATTTCAAAAATCAATGAAATTACAAAGTTTTATTCTCATTTTTGAGGGCATGTGGAGGTATATCAAACCAGCCCGGTGATGATATCCAACCGATAAAAATATATAGTCCAAGGAGAACTCTGAGGCCTGGGCTTCTTCATGTTTCCTCGTGTTAAAACTTTTTCGAAATGAATTTCAGAAAAACAAAAACAAAAATTTTGCACAAAATGCGATGATTAGCCCTGTTTGTCCTTCTGAATCCGCTGCTTTATGTTTCAGGGGCAATCTTATGATACATGAGGGTATGGGAACGGTCCAATCCGGTGAATCATATTCCGTCGAGCTTGATCCAGATGATGCCGGAGAACTTGATGACTCCTTAGATATTCAGCGTGACCTAGAGCACCATGAAAGACCTAAAGTCCTGACGGCAGATCAAACTATTACCGTCAACTTGAGTGACTCTGGAGAGACCAAGGAGGTCAAGATAGGGGCAACCCTTCCCGAAGATGAGGCCAAACGCTTAGTCCAACTGCTGAAAGACTACCAGGACATCTTTGCCTGGTCGTATGCCGATATGCCGGGTTTAGACTCTTCCATTGTGGAGCATGGCCTGCCTACTAATCCGGGCATGCCACCCAAGAAGCAGAGGCTGCGGAGAACTAAGCCAGAGCTTTCAAAGAAAATTGAGGAGGAGGTCATGAAGCTCTTGAAGGTGGGATTCATTGAAGTCACCCAATACCCTACTTGGGTGGCTAACATCGTGCCAGTCATGAAGAAAGATGGCCGAGTTCGGGTGTGCATCGACTATCGCGATTTGAACAAGGCTAGCCCTAAAGACGACTTTCCATTACCGCACATAGATGTTCTGGTAGACAGTACTGCTGGGTTCGAGCTATTCTCTTTCATGGATGGTTTCTCGGGCTATAATCAGATAAGAATGAAGGAGGGTGATAAGGAGAAGACGGCGTTTATTACCCCTTGGGGAACGTTTCATTATAAGGTCATGCCCTTCGGCCTTAAAAATGCCGGGGCAACATATCAACGTGCAATGGTCACTCTTTTCCATGACATGATGCATAAAGAGATCGAGATTTACGTCGATGACATGATTGCTAAGTCCCGACTTGGGGAAAGTCATGTTGTCACCCTGAAGAAGCTGTTCGACCGACTCCGTGAGTTTAAACTCCGTCTCAACCCGGCAAAATGCATATTCGGAGCAACGTCGGGCAAACTACTCGGGTTTGTAGTAAGCAGTAAGGGCATTGAGGTCGACCCTTCCAAAATAAAGGCTATTTGTGAGCTGCAACCCCCGTCGACTGTGAAAGAAGTACGCAGCCTCTTGGGCAGGCTAAACTATATAGCCCGGTTCATTTCCCAGCTTTCTGAAACTGCTAAACCGTTCTTCAAACTTCTAAGGAAGAATGCTCAGGTAGAATGGGATGATAATTGTCAAGAAGCATTTAGGGAACTGAAGCAGTACTTGATGAAACCACCAGTGCTAGTCCCTCCAGTGCCGGGGCAACCTCTGATTCTCTATCTCACGATCCACAGCGAGTCTCTGGGAGTTATGTTAGCCCAGAAAAATCCTGAAGATGGAAAGGAGCGAGCCATTTATTATTTGAGCAAGAAGTTCACTGTCTCGGAACTGAACTACTCTGAAGCCGAGAAGACTTGTGCTGCACTTGTATGGGTGTTACACAGGCTAAGACAGTATACGCTGCATCATCAGACTCTCCTGGTGACTGAGAATGATCCCATCAAGTACTTACTTGATCAACCGGCTTTGGTAGGGAAGTTAGCCAAGTGGCAGATTTTGATCTCGGAGTTTGATGTCCAGATGATGTCACAGAAATCAGTTAAAGGCCGAGTGATTGCTGATGTGTTAGCCGAGAATCCTGGAATCTTGGATGATGATGAATATTCCCCAGAAGATCGTATTCTGTTGATAAAGGAAGACACCTGGACCATGTTCTTCGACGGAGCTGTAAATCTAGCTGGTTCCGGCACAGGGGCAGTCTTAATATCCCCGGATGGTCAGCATTATCTAGTAGCAGCGAAGTTGGTGTTCCCGTGTACCAATAATATAGCCGAGTACGAAGCTTGTATCCTCGGACTTCAAGCCGCAGTAGAAATGGGGGTATCCAAATTGAAAGTGTTCGGTGATTCTGCTCTGATTATTCTCCAGACTGTAGGAGAATGGAAGACGAGAGACACCAAGCTAGTGCCATACCATGAATACCTCGAAGAAATCATAAAGGAATTTGAAGACATTTCCTTCGAGTATTTGTCGAGGTCCCATAATCAGTTCGCTGATGCGCTAGCCACGTTGTCTTCTATGCTGCAAGTGACCGGTGGAGTAGAGGTAGAACCCCTGAAGATTGAAGTCTTGACAAAGCCGGCTTACTGTATGGCTGTGACCGGAGAACCTGATGAAAGACCATGGTATTACGATATCATGAACTATATCCAGAAGCGAGAATTTCCTGAAGGAAGCACTCCAGCCGACAGGAAGTATATAATGAAAATGGCCTCGAAGTTCTTTGTCAGTGGTGAGAAACTGTACAAGAGGTCCTATGATTCGATTCTGCTTAGATGTGTAGAAGCAGCTGAAGCTACCAGAATCATGCAAGAGGTACATGAAGGAATATGCGGTCCACACATGAATGGCCACATGCTGGCTAAGAAGATCATGAGATTGGGTTATTATTGGCTCAGTCTTGAAGGTGACTGCATCCAACATGTTCGGACGTGTCATCGTTGTCAAGTTCATGGGGACAAAATAAATGTTCCTCCCACAGAGTTACATCAGCTGTCCGAGCCATGGCCTTTTTCAATGTGGGGCATCGATGTGATTGGCCCTATTAACCCCAAGGCGTCAAATGGACACCGCTTCATCCTGGTTGCAATTGATTATTTCTCTAAATGGATTGAAGCGGCATCTTATGCGAGCGTCACTGCGAAGAATGTTGTGAGATTTATCAGGCGAGACATAATCGCTCGCTATGGTGTTCCCGAGGCTATTATCACTGATAATGGGACGAATTTGAATAACAAGTTCATGGACCAGTTGTTCGATGAGTTCAAGATTCGTCATTTGAATTCATCTCCCTATCGTCCACAGATGAATGGAGCAGTTGAAGCCGCTAACAAGAACATCAAGAAGATCTTGGCTAAAACGGCCGAGAATTATCGCGACTGGCATGAGAGATTGCCATTTGCATTGATGGCATATCGAACTTCCATTCGAACCTCTGTCGGTGCAACCCCTTTTTCTCTGGTGTATGGCATGGAAGCTGTTCTGCCCGTTGAAGTGGAGATCCCTTCCCTGCGTGTTTTATCCCAGGTGGAGTTGTCTGAAGCGGAATGGATGCAACAGAGACATGAGCAGTTGAACCTGATTGATGAAAAACGGTTGAGGGCCATTTGCCACGGTCAAACCTATCAACAGAGGATAGCTAGGTCCTTCAACCAAAAGGTGCGTCCAAGACACTTCGAGGTAAATGATCTAGTCCTAAGGAAGGTGCTGCCAATCTTCCCTGTTCCCGGAGGTAAATTTGCTCCAAACTACATCGGCCCATATGTAGTTAAGAAGGTACTTCCTGGAGGTGCTTTGATTCTTGCAGAGATGGATGGTCGTGTGTTTTCCAACCCTGTTAACTCTGATGCTGTGAAGATGTACTATCCTTGATAAAACCTGCCGTTTTGCAGCAAAAGTTTTCCAATGTTTGGTTTCTTGTTCTGAATTGCAAACATTTCAATGATGAATAAATCATTTCAATCAATGTTGGTCCAAAATGTTTGCATGGGCTTTAATTTTTGCATGATCATTTTGTCAGTTTGCATTGTTGATTTCGAAGGGGAAGTCTATTTAAGACAATTTGATAATTCGTGCGAAATGACTTGAGTGTGTCGAATGAGGTACATCGAGACGATGAAAGGCAAGCCCTATCCTACACACTGTCCCATGGAAATCCCCAGTGAGTTGAGTAGGAAAAGAAAAAATGAAAAATTCCCCAGGGAGTTGAGTGGAAAAATTCCATGTTTGCAAGGAAAAGAGTTTTCTCGCAAAAGATACGGTGATCGAATGACAAGAGGCATTTCATTTCTTTATCCCAAACACTACAGGTTATCCATTGTTCAACTTCTTTGAGCCTAAACAGTTGGAGAAATTCATCCAAATTACCCCTGTCAAGAACCACCCCACATCGGGGCAAGCTAGAGGTAAATCAGTATCATATGGTGAAAATGTGTAGAAATCATCTTGCTCTCACTTGCATCAATCTTCAAGTGTTGCTTTTTCAGATGAATTCATGCGAAAGTTCAAGTGCCTTAGGATGACGAAGAGCGTTTCTTTCTCTATCCTACACACATTTATCCTTTGCTAAGCCCAATTGAGCCCGCAAATTCATTTCTTAAACCCAGTTGGTGATCATCCCCCACACTGGGGCAAGGCAAAAGTCATCCTTGTTCAAGCAGAGTATCAGAAGTGTCAACTGAAGACAAGAGGCTTTTGAGTTCAAACAGCAATTCATTAAGTCAGATTAGCTGGTCAGTGTTTACATTGTAAGCGACATGAAGCAAGTGTCAAAAAAAAAAAAAAAAGAAGAAAAAAGAAAGGAGGCAAGAAAAGCAGTGTGCCTGGTAAAAGCAAGGCCAATGCCCAATGAAAGTATCAAGACACGGCATGTCAAAATCCCCAGTGGACAAGTCTTAGAGAAATCAAGCGATGAATTCTCGAAGCCAATGGAACATTTACTGAAAAGAGGCAATCTCTGGTGAAGAAGAAGACCGGTGACAATGCCAAGATGATCACCAACCTATTCACCCCAATTATATATTTTGAGCCAAATGATCCATTCATTTCTCAACCCATAAACCGAGCCTACGTTACGTCCCTTACAAAGTCTCTTCAGATTAGGGCACTTGAACTAACGTAGAATTTCAGATGTTTATAAGCTTAGCTCGAAGAAGTGCTAGCAAGTACATTTCTATCTCATGTTGCAGGGTTCTTGACTTGTAAACCCGGAGATAATTACAGAGTATTTTCTTTCAATAGCTTCGACTCGAAGAGTCCCCTTTGATAAGCCGTTGACCAAGCCCATGTTACAATCCTGGTAAAGACCTCTTGGATTGGTAAGGTCGTACCGCTTGCGAGAATACTCAGACCCTTGTCGACATGATGAAAGTGCAAATGAGCGATTCTCAAATAAATCAGCCTTTTTCGATGAGAATGAGAGAATGTCCTTTCGGATCGAAAGTCCCTCATTCGACATTTTCAAGATATCCGCTTGTGAGTTCGGATTGTCTTGTCATGATTTTTCCCCAACGAAGTTTATAATGCCGATTTGACAGAACCATCGTGCATGAAAAACAGTTTGGAATCATAGTGCATGAGTATGTGTGTTCTTGTTTGTCCATGAATGCATATTCTATGTTGTTTAGAGTCGTGTCTAACAGGAGACACACTCTCAGGAGTCAGAGATATCGCCAGGTAAGTATATCTCTATATCCCTAACCTGTTCGAGCAATCGTCAGGCCCCCACATTGAATCAGTTTGTTACAATCTCTAGATACCTTTGATGATGTTCAGGTATTTATTGATCAAGCCTTTTCAGGTACCTCTGATGATATCCAGGTACTTTGTCAAGGAACCCTCGAACATCCGGGCTAGCCCGTTTGTTCACCAAAATCATTGTTTTCACACAATCTCGAGAGGATTCCCCCGTGAGACACCTATGGAGATGTATAGGTGCCGCGGCCAAATCTTTACAAATACCTATGGAGATGTATAGGTATCTTGTAAAGGTCGGAATTTTTCTCTAATCTCAAGAAGATTCCCCCGTAACTCACCTATGGCGATGTATAGGTGAAGCGGCCAAATCTTTACTAGTGTCTATGGCGATGTATAGATGTCTAGTAAATGTCGGAATTATTCTTTAATTTCGAGTATTCCCCCGCGGTATGCCTATGGCGATGTATAGGTACGGCGGCCAAATCTTTATAAGTGCCTATGGCGATGTATAGGTATCTTATAAAGGTCGGAATACTCTCTCCTCCTGAATATTCCCCCGCGACTCACCTATGGCGATGTATAGGTGGCGTGGCCAAATCTTCATGAATATCTATGGCGATGTATAGGTATTTCATAAAGGTCGGAATATTCCCTCAACCCCCAGGTTTTCCCCCGTGTCTCACTTATGGCGATGTATAAGTGACGCGGCCAAATCCTTATGAGTACCTATGGCGATGTATAGATATCTCATAAGGGTCGGAATATCCTCTAGTTCCCCCGTGACGCACCTATGGCGATGTATAGGCGCAGCGGCCAAATCTTTACAAATACCTATGGCGATGTATAGGTGGTTTGTAAAGGTCGGAACGTTTTTACACTTTTTTTATCTCACGAATCCAGGTGATGGTTGGATACGTTGAGCTTTCTTCAGGTGTTTTGACTTAATTGCAGATCACCAAAATTCATCAACAGTGTATCAGGCAAAACCTATGGGACAGAGCCTAGACATTTGCCAAACGATATTCCAGTCAGAGTTGTGCCTCGAATTGCATTATCTCGCACCAGTCAGGTAAGTAATTCCAGGTATGTTTTCTTTTCATGTCAGCATGCATCATTTCTTATTGCATTCAAAATGGGACTCATAATCCCGACAAAAATAACATTCATTGCATTTTACATGGTTGAAATTTAGGTATCATTTAATCTTTGAATGCAACCTCTGCGAGCTCACCTTCAAAGAGGGGCAGCTGTTGACACCTAAATTTTACCGACATTCATTTAGTATAATTTGCATAGAAAATTAGGGATTAAATTTTTAACCCCTAAACAAAAATATTTGATTTTTGCATAACATATAGTTTAGGTTCATTTTTTAATTTAATTACATTTGCATCAAATTGGCAATGGCAAACGTGCTTAATTTTCATCGAATCAAACTCGGCTCATTCGGGAATGCAAGGGCCGGGATTTCAAGGCAAACGGGCTCGGGTGTTTTTAATTTGGGCTTGATTTAGTCTGTTGAATTGAATTAATTAAAGCCCACATTAAATCAGCCCATTTAAATTTTAATTAAGCCTAAGCCCTAGCCTAAGCCCACTAGGATTAGAGCCCATCTAAATTGACCTAGGATTAGACTATATAAACATACATTAGGTCAAATTAGAGGGGGGACACACAATTCAGAGATCAGAAATTTTGTGAGACTAATTGAGAGAAAGAGAGTGAGAAGAGACACCGCCAGACCTCACCGCGCCACCGCCTCAGCCGTCGCTGCCCCTGTTCGCCGCGCCTCCTAGCGCCGTGTTGCGCCTCTTGCCGCGTCGCGTCTGTCCCGCGCATCACTGCCTCCGTCCGCTGTCCGCCGTGCCTGGAGTCGCGCCGGCGTCCATCGTCCCCGCCTGCACAGCCGCCGTGCCCTGCTTGCCGCCGCCGGAGGTCAGCGTCACACAGCACCTCCGCCCACTGCTCCTCATCCCGGACGTCCTCGTGGTGTCGCCGGAGCTCTCCTCAGCCGCTCCGCCATTCCAGACGTGTCCTACCGCCGCTGCCGCTCCTGATCACCAGAGCAGCGCCCTCACCGGCGCGTGCCAGTCCTCGCCGAGTCCCACGCCGCCGTGTACAGCCGTCCCAGCCACCCTGCCGTGCCGGACTTCGCTGATCAACCGCCCCTTTCACCGTTCCAGTCGCGCCACAGCCGCTGATCGCAGCTGCTCCGCTTGCTGCCGCCCCTGCAGCACCACCGGAAGAGATCGCCGCCGCCTCGGCCACTCGTCGCTTCTGTTCCAGTCGCGCCGCCGTGTCCTTGCCGGAAGACTGCCTGCTCGTCGCCATCCAGCCTTGCGCCGCCGACGTGCACAGCCGCCGGAGACGCCCGCCTTTGCTGTCCTCCGCCGGCGCTTGCAGCCACGTCGTCCACAGCAGCTGCCCTTTTGCCGAGCCTTGCCGTCGTCCTTGCTGTCGCCGGAACAGCAGCCGAGCCCGACGTGCTGTTGTGAGTCCCGCCGGTTCGTCGCCATTCCGATCCCGATCCGCAAGCTCGTCCCGATCGGAGTTCAAATTTGGTAATTATCCAAATTAGGTAAGATAATTATCCGATACACTTTTCAAAACATTCAATTTCCTAATTGGTATGTTAGAATATTCTATGGATATTTAGTGAATATTTGATTTGCATGTTTGAATATTCTATGAATATCATGTTGGAATATTGGATTGCTTTAGGATAATATTTGATGCCCGCGATATTTGAAATATTCAAATTAGGAATCGTTTCCTAATTTAGCAACGTATCGGGACGACTATCCGACTTTAACCCTAAAGTCCGATACGCGTCGGTACGGAGAATCATTATCCTATTCATAACTATTTGAATACGATAATGATTTTAATTTGCTTCCCAAATTTGAATCATCAATTATCCGTTAATATCTATAACCCTTTAGATATGACAGATAATTTGATTTTTGTGCCTAATCCGAGTTTGAAACGAATATGGCGGATTGCGTGGTTGATTTGAATTTGATTGCTATCCCTATTTGTTTTAAATTGTTTTCCTTTTCAAATAAAAAGAAAACCCAAAAATATTAGTTAGAATTTAAATTAGAATTTTTGCATGTCTAGATTGTTTTGAATATATCCCGAAGGATAAGATAAATATCTAATTTAAATTAGGACATAACGTGGCAAGTTTCCTAATTTAAATTAGACATTATTTCAAGTCCTAACGGATTATTCACGTTATTTTATTATTCCGAATTTCAATCAAAAAAAATCCCAAAAAGAAATCATTCTAGGGTAGATTATGTCATCATATATTGCATGTTAACTTAGGTATTTTTGAATTTCGAATTTTAAACAGAAAATACCAAAAATAGAAAGTCATTAGGTTGCATGTTAAATTAGGCATGTTTTTAATTCCGAATTTCATTCATTAGAAAATACCAAAAAAAATATTCATTCACACGTCATTAAAATTAGGTCACGTCGTCGCATGACATATAATATGCATGTTAGGTTGCATTATTTCGCATGTCATTATCGCACGTCATTGCATATAGTTTAAGTTTCATTTAAATAAAGTGAAAATCCAAAAAAGAGAATTTGAGTGAATGCTTTGTTAATTAGAAATCATACTAGGACTGTCTGTATGATTTTTCGCTAACAATGCAGACGCTTGCTGGATCCCGGGTAAGTTGTTCTCCTAAACTTGCAATTTATTTACCGCTTTGATTTATGGATGTTAAATTGATGGTTTGCGCACCCGCATGAACACCTCACATGTTAGTGACATTAGGTTAAAATGGATCCAAACTGCCTGCCAAAATATTTTTGAAATGAAAAGGTACCGAAAGGGCGTTAGACTAGATCTAGCGTAATCAAGTCCCCGGACTTAGAATCTCTGGTTCGTAGGAATAAAACATATCTCCCTATGTTTTATTTAGGTTTCTAATCGACCTACCGTAAAATGATTAGTGGCGACTCCAAGCATGAAAATGATTGCATGTTAAGAACTTAAACCCTAAGTTGCGAATTGGTAGGGCTTGGGAGGGCCCGAGTTAAGTTCAATTTTAATAATCCATTAGCCCGGAAAAATTGAACAAGATTTTTTAGGGTCGCGACAATAATTAAAAAAATAACATGCATAATAATAATACAACAGTAATAAAAATAACATGCAAAACACTACTGCATAGCTTTATAAGATTATCCGATTTAGACATAATTTTTAATCAAATAATTCACATAATTTATGAAAATGTTCAAAAATACTAATTTATTTAAAACTATTTTCCTAATTTTAAGAAAAATAATTAAAAAACGATTTTTAATTTTTTATTATTTAGAAATAATAATAATAATAACATGATTTAAAAAAATTAATTTTTAATTAAAATTAATATAATAATAAATTAGGTCGGGTTGGGAG
Organism: Syzygium aqueum; assembly: GCA_031216185.1. Taxonomy (NCBI): domain Eukaryota; kingdom Viridiplantae; phylum Streptophyta; class Magnoliopsida; order Myrtales; family Myrtaceae; genus Syzygium; species Syzygium aqueum. Next base: position 7,072,501 of record CM062239.1, read on the forward strand.
GATCCGGGTCGGGTCAGAACCGACCCTGTCAACGGATCCGACCCAAAGTTGTTGACCCGGGTTGGATCTCCAGATCCGAACAGGGTTGGGGTCAACCCGGGTCGTTGACTCCAACCCGAATCAGACCCGAATCCTCCCCAGCGACCCGACTCCCCAGTTTCTCTTCTTCCGTGGCCTCACCCTAGCACTTGCGACGTTCCACCTGCCGCGGCCATATGCCGATGCCCGAGCCACTGTTGCCTCGCCGCCGTGGTTTGACCCAAGCGTCGCTCCTCTGCCCATGTCACAGCTAGCTCGACTCACCCCAATGCCGAGCCCGGCGCCTTCTTCCTCAGCCACGACCGCTCTGCCTCCCCTGTTCTGCGGCCTCGACGGGGACAATAGGGACGAACGGCGTCATCGGTCTCGGCCTGGCAGTGCACCCGTTCCGGCGCTGCCTTGGTGGTTCCCCATCCGAAAGCTTGACTACAGTCTGACCAGTCACCACCGTAGGCCGGGACTCAACCTGACTCGGTCACTTCCAGCTCCACGCCCGGCAACAACGTGGCCTCTTCTCGACACGCAGACACACAACGCTACCAAAAGGCCCCAACAGTGTGTGACGATGCCCGGACCACTCAACGCCGGCCAAAACAGACGACCAAAAAAAACGGATCTCACCTATGCGTTTTGTCGAACACTTGGTAGGCGCTGGAAAAACGAATGACTTTGGCTCAGCCGAGGCTCAAACACGAGCGACGGCTCTCACCACGAGAACATCGACACTCCCAACAGATAAACGAAGAACGGAATGGGGGCGGAGCTCGGGCGAGCCGGACGGCCGCGAGCCCCAATCCGGCATGCCCGAAACAGAGCAAATTTGGAACCGGAAAAGCCAAAACAGGGGTGGTGGGCGGAGCTCAAGCGAGGCTTGCCGCAGTTGAGATGTGGTGGTTGCCGACGAGGGCTTTCCTCCTCTGGTTCTCTCTCTGTTCAGCTCTCTCCATCTCTCCCGGTCTCTCAGTCCTCCCCAGAACCAAACTCTCCCCCTCTGTTTTTCTTCCCCCAAAACCCAATCCCCCTCTCTCTACTCTCTCCGCCCTTTATAGTGGACGCCGGCCAACTGCTCCCTACACCGGCCTAGCTGCTCTGCGACTTTGGTGGCCGCGGCTGGGCAGTGGGGCGGAAAGTCCACCTCCCCCAGGCGGCTGGTCGGAGCAGGGGAGAGGGACAGGCGGGCCGAAGGGGAAGAGAGAGTGGGCTGGGCTGGGCCCAGTCCCACGCGGAAGGAAGAAAGGAAAAAGAAGCGGGCTGGGCCTGCGGGGAGGGGAAAGAAAGGAGAGGGCCGGGTCAACCCGACCCCGACCCGGCCCATTCCGATTTTTTTAATTAATTAATTAAAAGAGGCAAAAAAATTCTAACATTGCAAATTGCACCTATGTCTATATGAATTGCAATTGAAACTAAATAATTTTTTTGGGTTTAGGAATTAAGGACAATAACCCCTAAATTTTGTGTAATTAATTTTGAGCAATTAAAAATAGGTGTCAACAATTCAAAAACGAAGATTTAACTAACTTATACACGGATTTTCTTTGCATTTTCTTAAATGCATAGGCAGATAAGCATGTGATTCTTTAGCGATTGCGCCATTAATTTCTAATTTGAGGCGACTGTACAGAGAGGCGAGAGCATTATGGGACTGAAGGATGCATACGTGTTCGCTATCTTGGTTCAGATTATCCAGGCGGGCATGACCTTGTTCACCAAGGCCGCAGTCAATGTTGGCATGAAAAGCTTCATCTTCATCTTCTACCGGCAACTTGCTGGAACGGTTTTCTTGCTCCTGTTTGCCGCGATCTTTGAAAGGAGATCTGCGACTCATCTCACACTCCTCATCTTCTTCAGGATCTCTGCTGTCGGTTTCCTGGGATGAGTTCAAAAAACATTGCCTAGAATCTTTGAATTTAAACTCTAATCAGATAATCAGAGAAGTTAGTGATTATGTAACTTAACATTCAAAAGGTTATTCCTTTTCCTAATAGTTTTGGTGAAATGATACATGTGTATTGCAGTATCAGGCTAGCTATGAATCTCTTTGTGATTGCTCTCCTCTATATTTATGCTTTACTCGCGTCTGCAACTATGAACTGCGTACCTGTTACAACCTTCTTCTTCGCTGTTCTTCTCCGGTTCTCCTCTTCCCAGTTATTTGATATGTATATTCTTAATCTATATTAAGTCAATATTCACATTTTCTATCTAGTGAACTCAATACTTCGTTTCCTAATGGGTTGTAACTCTTGGCATTACTCTGGCAGGAGGGAGAAATTAAATGCAAGGAGTATAGCGGGAGTTGCAAAGCTTGGAGGAATAGCAATTTGCATTGGAGGAGTGGCCACCCTTGCTTTCTTCAAGGGACCAATTCTAAATCCTCCTTTTGCCCTCCATAGTGCCCAACACCATCACTAACACCATAACCACATTTCATCATCTGGAAGCACCATGGATCATAGGTTGCTTCCTCTCGTTCATTTCAGTCTCCTCCTGGGGCTTTATGGTTTGCTCTGCAGGTCCCCCAACTTTTAGAAAGACTTCTTTAGGACATTGATTTACTAAGAAATTTGTCAGACTATTATTAACGGTTGTCTATAACACACTTGTAGTTTGACACATTATTTAATAAACTCATTTTGGAGATCAAATTTAGTGAGTTCAGGATATCGCTCATCATGAGATTCATTTTAGGTAAAACATTTCGTGATCTCTCGAATGGCTAATACATCTAGCTAGGGAGAATACAACAGTAACCATGAAAAGAAAAAGACCATAGTCTATCTTGACTGCAACACGTGAAAATTGTCTAATCAGTCTTAAACTTATTGTACATATGTCAATTCAGTCCTGAACTTTCTAATTTTCTCAATTTAGTTTAAAATATTTGCGCAAAATTTTAAGGTTATCCTTCTAGCCAATTTTTGCCGATAATCATTAATGTGGCAACGTGCTATATAGAATAGCCATAAATGATTAAACCACCACATGAGCGATTTCCAGCGAAAATTGACTGGAATGACTACATTAGAATTTCGTGCAAAGTTTTAAGACTAAATTGGCAATATTAATAGCCATTTAAATCAACGTTCTTACACAAAAAATAATGTTCGTGCACTTAATTAATAGCCCAAGTTTTTCAATGTACTTTTTTACATTAAGTATTAAACACTATTATCATCTTTTTGGTCATAGGAGTTTTAAATCATAAATTTCACTTGTAAACAATAATTGTGGAATCCACTTCGTCCTCGTAGCATCTTTTAATCACGCGTGCATACCCTTTGGATGTTGATTCGTGATTGCTTATTTTGCCTAATGTTAACCGGCCTCTAGCTGAATTGTACTTTCCAACATGAATAAATTAGATCATAAATCACAGTTAACAATCGTGGCATCCACGTCTACCACATCGCTTCTTTGAATCTTGATTGAATATTTAGCAGTACTTCTTTGTATTTTTTGTTAAGTCATGTTTAACTTTATGTTAACCTTTATTATTCTTGGCTTATTGAAATCATGCTTCGTTTCTTTTTCTTTTTAAGAGAAAAGTCATATAGATCCAAGTGCTTTATCTTTATATAAACAGGCTGGAGTATTGAAAACCTATCCATCGAAGCTTCACTTCCAATGTCTTCAGTGTTTATCAAGCACAGTTCAGTCGTTTCTTGTTGCGATTGCTGTGGAAAGAGACCTCTCCGAGTGGAAGTTGGCTTGGAATGTCAGACTACTTGCCGTCCTTTATTGTGTGAGCGAACAAAAGTCCCCCATTTCCACATTTAGAAATTGAGCATGCTAGAAGTGGGCTAAAATTTAATTGGACTTAGAAAAGTATAGGTTAAGTAATGGTCATAGGGAAAACCATAGTGAATGTGTTTGGTTAAGGCCGTCCTTTTTTTTTTTGGTAATTGTCAAATTAAGAGAAAATTGTCCAAAAAAATCCTAAATCCATTATATGGCAGCCAATTTGTTCTAAACCTTTCAATTATATTACTTTTATTTTAATTCTTTTGACAATTTGCCAATTTAGTTCTAAACCTTTCAATTGTGCCAATTTAGTCGTAAACTTTTTAACGATTTGCCAATTTACTTCTTTCAGCTAAAAATTGCTGACTTGGCGGTCTAGTTAGCATTGGCCGTCTTACGAAGCATGGCCAGGCTTACATAAAAAATTTTGCAATTTTTTATTTTCTTAATTTTATTTTCTTTTTTTCCTTTCCTTTTCTTTTGGTTTTTTTTTTCCCTTTTTCCTTTCGCTGGTCATTGTTGGGCCTGGTCGATGGTAAGCAAAGGCTGCCGGCTGCAAGTGAGAGATGCCTAGGCTAGGGAAACTTGCCTTCGTCGACCTCAGGCAAGGGTCCCTCACTTGAGTGAGCTTGGGTCACCTTGGCCTAGGCTGGCGAGGGCTAAAGAAAGTACATGAAGTTTTTAATTTTTTTTCTTGTTCTTCTATTGATGTATAGAATGAGATTTCGTTTAACTCGAAACACCCATTTACAACCCACTACGTTCATAGTAGGATCATAAGAAACCAAATACCATGTTTATTACTGTTGATTAAAGATAAATTCTTGATCCATGACATAACTCTATTAAGGGTCCTTAACCGCTTGGGAGTAACATGTTGGTTCGGAAATATGGTTGGCAGAAAGTGCAAGCAAAATTGGGTGAAGCGTGTGAGAAAAGGCTTTTCATTTGGTAATACCAGATTTATACCTTGTTTGCATTGGGTGAGTGGAAGAAGGAGGGACATATTGTTTTTTGTTAATAGGTGGAGGAAGGGTTGGCCAGAGGTCTGGAAGGTAGGTTTGATAGTTGATGAAGAAGGCACCGGGGAGGTGTTAATGGATGTAAGAATAACCTGTGAAGTGGTGGAAGGACCACAGTGAACATGTTAGGTTTGAATGACTCTAAAGAAATCGAGACTAGGAAGTGAAAGATGTGAAGAATAAGTGGGAGTGATGTGGGAGCGAGGAAACTTAGTTTCATCAAAGACGGCACGACAAGAAATATATACTTGACCAGATGTGAGGTCCAATAACGATAACCTTTATGACTGGAGCTATAGCTTATAAAATAGCAGGGGGTCGATCGAAGTTGTAATTTGTTGTCATTCTAAGATCGGAGCCATGGGAAGCAAAGAGAACCAAAGGTTTGTAAATATGAATAATTAGTAGGGGTATGATGTAAAGTTTAATATGGGAAGCAAGTGTGACGTTGAAGTATGGGCATGCGGTTAATCAAGTAAATGACTTTAGTGAAGGCTTCTAACCAAAATTTAGAAGGCATGTGAGCATGGGCTATCAAAATGGTATGTGGCGGTGCTTGCACTCCACAACACTAATACAAAAGGTTTAGAACTAAATTGGTATAAATGTAAATGGTTTAGGACTGACTTGGCATAAAAAAAAAGGTTTAGGACTAAATTGGCACCAATGCAAAAGGTTTATGACTGAATTTGTACTAATACAAAAGGTTTAGGAATGAATTGGCATAAAAAAAGAGGTTTATGACTGAATTGGCACAAATGCAAAAGGTTTAAAAATGAATTAGCACAAAAAAAAGATTTACGACTAAATTGACATCAATACAAAAGGTTTAGGACTTTTTTGACGCTTTTCCCACCCACAAAGTCTTAGCTACTCGCTTGTGCTCACTTTTCCATTTTAAAGGCCATGGTTCTTGATCTTTGCTATGTCGTGCTCTATTTGCCTTATCTATTTTATATATCCATGATTCAATTTTAGACCAAAGTCCAATCTAAGCATGAAAAAGAGTGTTAAAAGTATTTAAATATTAAACAATGCTTTTATTGTACAGCTTAAGTTTCCAAAGTAATTGATTGTGATCACATAAGGTTTTTACATAATGATGCGATCTTCCTTTTTATTTGATTTTGTCAAGTAAGACAACAACCCCGTTGTTCTTGGGCTTGGAAAAAAATTCTCGACATTCGCCAGGATTTTTATATGTTCTTCAAATGGCAAATTGGTGATGGTACTACCACATCATTCTGGCTTGATTCTTGGCATCGCAAAGGTCCCTTATCGGATTTCTTTTCCAAGAGGGACATTTTTTGTTCTGGTATCCCAAGAGAGGCCTCTATCCGGGAGTTCTATCTCGGCTCCTGGCCTGACTCGAATGTGCTTCAAATAGTCAACTCCTCGCCGGAAGCTATCCCTGATCTAGAGGTACAGAGACCTGATTGGTTTGTATGGAAGGGCCACTCGTCGAGTATCTTCTCTGTGGCCACGGCATGGGAGCAAATCAGAATCAGCCGACCTCTTGTCCTTTGGTGTTCCTTTGTTTGGGACTAAAGCATTACGCTGAGGTACGGCTTCTTGTTGTGGCTCATATCGCTAAATAGGCTCCCAACTCAGGTTGTGTTGCTTAATTATCGCAGAATCTCGGAAGGGGTTTGTGCCTTTTGTAAATGTAGACCAGATTCTGTTGATCATTTGTTCTTTGGGTGTCCTATCACGGGTTCCCTGGTACATTTCTGGGCAGATAAATGTTTTTTTATCATGGAGTAATCACTCGTGGCAAGAAAATCTTCAATGGGCAATCCATTACATAGGTGGCCACAGCTTTCACCAGCGTATTGCTCGTTTCTCATTTGCAGCTTTATGCCACATTAGATGGACGACTAGGAACAATATCCTATTCAAGAATTATCCCCTCTTTGTGCCGGCCCTCCAGCAACATCTTGCAAAGCTCATAAGGGATAGAGATCTATCTTTCAAACCCATTGAAAATAATCCAGGCAACCGAAGGATCCAGGTCAATTGGGGCATCTCGCCTACCATCTTTGATTAACCCCCTTGGGTTGTTGTTGTTTTGTCTTTTGTAGTCGGTTGGTCGTTTTTCGGCCTTGCTGTATTTTGCCTTTGGTGCTTTCGAGCTTTTCAACCGTTGCACCTTTGCACCTGTTCAGACACTCCTTGTGTCGAGTCAAGTACAAGGTTTTTGTGTTTCGGTTACATCATATGTCGGTTACTCTTTGAAAAGTTAATATACATCTTACCTTACCAAAAAAAAAAAGACAACAATCCCGTTGTTTTTGTAAGAACTCTCGAATCAAGGGTCGAACCTTTGAAGTCTCTCCTTCAAAAGAAAGGAGATGTCGCCGAGGCAATGGCCATGGTGATCATGTAGTTTATACAATTCAATAACTCTCCTTCTCTTTTCTTGTTTTGATGAAGGAATGATATATGTGCATTACAGTATCACGCTCACTTTGAATCTTCACTTGAGTTCGCGACTACTAACTGCTTATCGGTTGCAACTTTCTTCTTCATGATTTTTTTCAGGTTGTCCTTCTTAATACTTTGATCAAATTTATTGTATCCAACGCTTACCAATAAATCAAGTAAGGATTACTCGACAGACTAGTTAGTAACCTAATAGAGAAAAGTTGGTAAGTCACACGAATAAAAGTTGGTAGATTTCTATAAGAGTTAATAAATCCAAAGCGTTTTACAAGAAAAACAAATAATAATTAGTTATCAGTAACAACATTTATTAATAAATTAAGAACCAAAGAAACGTTGCTAGTATAACTAAAATGATAGTCGATGACTCAATCAGAAAAAAAATTGGTAAGTCACTCAAATAAAAATTGTGATATTCATAGTTAGTAAGTTTAATATGTTGATAAGAAAGACAAATATAAATTGATAAAAGATAATATAATTAGTATTTTTGCAAATTGTAGAAAGAAGTTATTATCATAAGCAAAAATGACACAAATGGTCTATGAGTTTTGGACCAATAAGCATTGTAGTCGTTGAATTTTTAATTTGTTCAATATGATTTCTGAATTTTAACCTAATATGTAATTTCGTCTCTAAACTTTTAATTTGTTCAATGTGGTATTTAGTCTTTGGGTACATGTTCAATGTAATCATATTTAATGTTTTTCCCGATCTTGAATTAATGGAAGGATAACAATGAATATTTTCATATAATTTGGGAAATAGATTGAACATATATTAAAAGTCTAGAGATCATGCTGAATATATTTTGGCGAAGGTGCGGAAAAATGTAAGAGCTAGAGCTTCGCTATACCAAAAAATCAAACCTTCGCAAGCTAACTTTGTTTTAGCTACTTTATGGAGACTTCCTACCTCCATATTTTCGAATTATTAGTACTAGTTGTAATGCCGGGGAATGCCCCTAAGCTGCTGTGCATCATCTGTTATATACTACTTACATTTTACACCAAAAAAAAAAATTAAAAGTTCAATGATCACGTTGCACATTGGGTTAAAATTTAAGGATCACATTGAACAAATTAAAATTCAAGTACTACGTTGCACATGGGTCATTTGTGTCACTATCCCATTTCATAAATGTGTCCATGTGATCTTTTACCAACAGTTTTATAAAATTACCTATTCTTGCAAAAATCTACTAACCTGTGAAAATAATATGCGTTTTTCATAAATGAACAGTGGAATTGTTCAAAGTCTACATTACATTAATCGGAAAAACTATATTTTCCCCCACTGATTGGAGGACATTTTTACTAACCATACCTTTATTAGGCAAGTTACAAGTTATGGACATCGGCCGCATTTATATTTGGTTCAATGTGGTTAAGGCAATGTCCATAACTACTAATTAGAGGCATAGTTGCGGGAAATTTCCTGACCAAACACGAAGGAAAAGTGGCCCTAGTCGAATTTGGTGCTTTTGGACGAGAAAACTCACGTCAGAAAGCACGTCCAAAAGAGAAGATAAACTAACTTATACACTGATTTTCTTTGCATTTCCTTAACTCATACAAAAAAGGTAGCAAGTGTCTGACCAAAAAAACAGATCAGCAAGTGAATCTTAAAGATATCGACTTTGAATTCATAATCTTAGGCGAAAATACAGAGGAGAGAGCAAAATGGGACTGAAGAATCCATATGTGTTCGCTATCTTGCTCCAGACAATTGATGCGGGCATGACCATGTTAACCAAGGCCGCACTCAATGGTGGCATGAAGAGCTTCATCTTCATCTTCTACCGGCAACTCATTGGAACCGTTTTCTTGCTTCTGTCCACCGCAATCTTCGAAAGGAGATCCGCAACTCCGCTCACAATCCTTGTCTTCTTCAAGATCTTTGCGCTGGCTTTCCTGGGGTGAGTTGAAAACCTTCCCTGGAATCTTGAATTTTAAGCTCTAATCGGAGAATTTGGTGATTATGTAACTTAACATTTAAAAGCTTATTCCTCTTTCTGATAATTCTGATGAAATGATACATGCGTATTGTAGTCTCACGCTAGCTATGAATCTCTACGGGATCGCGCTCCTCTATACTTCGGCTTCATTTGCGTCTGCAATTACGAACTGCATACCTGTTACGACCTTCTTCTTTGCTGTTCTTCTCAGGTCCTCCTTTTCCCAGTGATTTGATATGCATTTTCTTAATCTTTTCCAAGTCAATATTCACATTTTCTATCTAGTGAACTCCAAACTTAGTTTCCTAATGCTTTGTCACTCTTGGCATTACTCTGGCAGAAGGGAGAAGTTGAATGTAAGGAGTATAGCGGGAGTTGCAAAGTTTGGAGGAATAACAATTTGCATGGGAGGAGTGGCCACCCTTGCGTTTTTTGAGGGACCAATTCTAAAGCCTCCTTTTGCCCTCCACAATATCCAACACCAACACCAACGCCAACACCATGTGTCATCATCTGGAAGCACAACATGGATCATAGGTTGCTTCCTCTCTTTCATTTCAGTCTCATTCTGGGGCTTATGGTTTGTTCTCCAGGTACCCCCCCCCCCCCAACTAAAGATTGTGATCCTTTTATTTATTTATTTAAATTCTCTGGATCATAGTAGATATAGCCAAAAAGAAATGATTTATTAAGAGATGTGTCAGACCATTATTGTCTGTTGACTATAGTTAGCTTGTAATTTGACACATCTTTGACTCAACCCAATTTTGTAGATCAATCTTAGTAAACTTAGAATATTACTCATCATGAGATGCATTTATGAATAATACATCTTGTTAGGAAGATTACGGGGGTAAAGATAAAAAGAAAAAATTTCATAGTCGAGGTTGGCTCCAACAACTCGATTTCTTTGACTACATATATATTGATGTTTAATGTAAAATGTGTTATGATAGTCTTTGTATAAGAGGTTTGTTGTAGCCTTACATGTATGCACTCTCCATCTCCCTCTAAAAGCGACTTTTGGGTTGGATTTTTTTCTACATCCATGAGTTTCAATTCTCTATGATCTTATTAAGGTGCTAATTTGGCTTCTTCTTATAAGCTATTTATTCACGATAAAATAAACGATGAAATGGAAATCAACATTGAAAATTAGATGTGGTTCGGTCAATGTGATGTATGTCCAGAGGGAGGGCCGCATTGATAAATTCATTAAGATTAAACAAGGATTGAAAAACTCAATTTGTGTCTCTCGGCCCCAGCACCTAAAGCTTTGGTTGCGTTTATCTCATGATTTCTTGTCGAATTCACGCTCAAAAGCTCTCAATGAAGTTTATGCAATTTATTAAGGACTTTTATAAGATTCACTGCCAGAGTAAGAAATAATTTACACACTCACCACTGATTGCTGGATATGTAGAAGAATTTTGTTCAAAACTAACTCCAAGCATACATTTTAATTGTCCATTAGTGAAACCAAAGGGTTTTTTTAGGTCACCGGTGGTGGATCTCATGATAATCCCAAAAATAAAAACCCCTCGAAAAACAATAAAAAAGACATGAATTTCTGCATCAATTGGGCACCGGGCACAACAAAATAGAACCATGGCATATGTCCATAACATTCTAACTATGGTCAGATGTCGGTTTGGATGATGATTCTACGTTATTAATAGCCGCTTAATTATGCACTTAGGCTTCATTTGTTTCCCAAAGAATGATTTATTTGAAAAATATTTTCCTGAAAATGATTACTTGTATCGCTTACAAAAATGAATAAACAGAAAACATTTTCATTGTTCATGAACATGTTTAGATATAAATTATTGTCAATAATAAAAATATTTTTGTTAACTAATTATTTCAATCGATACAACCGATCACTTTTATGAAAATAATTTCCAATCATGCAATTTCCGCAAAATAAATGGGGCCTTAATTATTAGCTTAAGCTTTTGAAATGTAATTTCTAATGAGCATGTTAGATGTTACACTAAATTCATCTTCTAGGTGATAGGAGTTGTAAATCATAAACTATAGTTGGACACAAGAACTGTGGAAACCACGTCGTCCTCGTCATACTTTTGGATTTTAATTCTTGATTGCATATTCAGCATAATGTTAAGTGGCCTCTGGCTGAATTGCACTTTCTAACACGAGTGGATTATATCATAGATCACTGTTAACAAAAGTGGAATCCACGTCTTCCGCATCACATCTTTCAATCATGCGTCTGCTTGATTGCATATTTAGAATTTTTTTTTTGCTCGGAAGTACAAATCCAAGTGCTTTATCTTCATATAAACAGGCCGAAGTATTGAAAACCTATTCATCGAAGCTTCACTTCACAAGTCTTCAGTGTTTATCAAGCACGGTTCAGTCGTTTCTTGTGGCGATTGCTGTGGAAAGAGACCTGTCCGAGTGGAAGTTGACTTGGAATGTTAGACTACTTGCGGTCCTTTACTGTGTAAGTAAACAACAGTCCCCCTTCTCTAAATTTGGAAATTGCATGCTAAAAGTGGGGTAATATTGAGAATGAACTTGGATAAGTATGGTAAGTGATGAGCATAGGGGTTGTCAAACTTAATGTTACCATAAAGTTTGAAAAGTAACATCTTCTTTTGGAAAAATTACAAAAACCATCTTTAAATTTACTTCCCAAATCAATTACCCTCGTCCCCTTTTAAAATCTACGATTATCATCCTTAACTTTTACATGAATTTTAAGTTCAATGTCTCATCCACACATAATTTACCAAATTGTCATATTGTTTCCCGAACGACCCCAACTTACAAAAGCCCAACACCCACCCATGCTCTCTCCCTCACCTGAGAGGCTTGCTAAGTCCATTACACCACCACCATGTCTCCCTCTCTCCACCATGTGCCGCTGTTCTTGTAATATTATAACATGGAAGTTAACCAAAATCTTGCAATTTAAGCTAGTGTAAATTCACCGAAGAAATAAACAAGGAATAATAAAGGACACCAAATATTACGTGGTTAGTCCGAATAGCAGTATCTACATTCATGAGAAAAGTTAACAATAAATAATTTACTATAATCGGAGAATCTAAGTTATCATCGCTCACACACTCGAATATTTTCCATACCTACACCAAGCCCAAACACAAAGTGTTCACAAATAAAATAACTCATTAGGATGTAGAAAACTCATAGCACAAAATTACCGTGTATGGCCGAACCAAGAAGCATGCGTGTGCTTCTTTTTTGTCCTTCGTGCGGGGGCTCACCGGGAAGTCTTGTGCAGCCGTCAAGCGCCCTTTTGCTGTGCGGCTACTATTCTCGTTAAAGAAAACCATACACTTCTTCACCATACGGCCACACTTCAAGAAAAACATCGGCCTAGGGCTATAGCCAAAAGAAAACCTATTTATTTTACTTTTTTTTTTCTTTTCTTCTTAAAACCCTAGCTGAGCCCACGTTTCCTTTATATATTATAAAGGAAACGTGGGGTCCCCTTATTTGTCTTATAATGCCAGAAGACTTGTCGGTCATCTTTGTATTTCTTTCCTTAGTGTGGCAATCTTTAATAATTTACAAACCGATCTGCATCACTCAATCGGGTCAGGTTCCATAAATGGCTCAAACTCAAGACAATATAACAATTCTCTAACTTGGTTCAACATTTAAAGTCAAGTTATAATGCTCATCATCCATACTGTGGTATCCTAAAATTCGATCCTTTTCGAGATATATGAAATGATTATTTTATTGATGCATTATTAGTTAAATCTTGTTTTGAATTGATCACTTATGAGAGGACTAACCAATAGGGAAAGGTTGTTAAGGAATTAAGTACGCATGACTTGAGAACTCGATCATAAATTGACAATTCGACCATAAGAATTGATGAGGGATAATTTTGAGCCATTATAGACCGATTAATGAACGGTTACAGAATGGTTAGCCAATAGTATACAATCGGATTACGGGTGATTCTGCCTAACCATTGTATGGATTGCGAACGGTCCTAAAGCAATTGCTAACGATCGTGTATTTTGAAACTAGCAATTGACCCCTCGCAATTACATGACAATCGAGGTCACTCATGACTTGAGGAAGTTTAAATGTGGTTTAATATCAAATCAACCACGGGTCAAATACGCGTAACTCCTAAGAGTCGCCTGTTAGTTTGAGATATACTAAAGTCGTAATTGATTGTTTTTTATCATGAATTAGAATCTGAATTTGGGTATCGAACTTTCAAGGATTTCAAGATTAACCTATTGGACGTTGCCTCGTTAATTCTCCGATTTATTGATTTGCTTGAAATTCTTGGAAAAAGGAAATTTTGGTCCGAGAATTGGAGCCCACGAGAAAGTGAGCCGAGCGAAGGCCTAATGGGCCTCATGCCCAAAGTGTGCTTCAACCGCTTGGGCCCAAAAAAGTTCAAGTGGGCCCAATGAGGCCCACTAAGCTCACTTTACCATTTTCAAAGCCCAATAGCAAATTTAAACCCAATTTGAGCCTGTAAACTTTTCAAGCCCATTTCTATTCAATTGGGCCCATTCCAAGGCCCGTCTCTTGACTTTGGCCCAAGGGCAAAATGGAAAATTTGTGCCAAAAATGGAAGATGACCAAAATACCCTTCTTACCTTATTGAACAAAGTGACAAAGGGAAATTGAGCATTGATGAATGAAGACTTTGGGGATGAGAACATATCTCCTGAACTCTCTCTTGTCTCTCATGTCTTTCTATCTCTCTCTCTCTCTCTCTCTTTCTCTCTCTCTCTCTCTCTCTCTCTCTCTCTCTCTCTCTCTCTCTCTCTCTCTCTCTCTTTTCCCTCTCATTTCCACCCCCTCTCTCCCTCCTTTTCTTTCCTTCGGCTGAGCACAACAACACCGCCCCCTTGGTTGACATTTTGCCACCGTGGAGCCACCCATTGAGTGCCGTGACCACCCCTCGCCGTGTGCTGTCCATCTGAGCCATTTCCTTACTGCTCTGCCTTCACCACGAGCCAAATCGGCCCCCATCGAAGCTGCTATCCATGCCATTATCGCCACCTCATGTCATTTCCAAACCGAGCCATGCGTAGCCCTCGTCACTGCCGTCATGCCCGTGTCATCGGAATCGTTAACGGGTTAGTTAACCCTCTAATCCCTCAATTAGTACGTTAAATTTACTTAGAATTAGTTTATATTAAGTTAATTAGGTGATTAGTTATTAGTGGTGATTAATTAGTTGATAGGTCATCAACTAGCGATAAGTTATCGAAAGGTTAGACAATAAGCTATCGCTAATTAGGCAATAAGCTATCAAAGTTTTGGTGATAAGCTATCGCCAAATAGGCAATAGGTTATCAAGGAAATGATGATAAGCTATCATAAAAGGAGGATAAGCTATCGAAAAAAGAGTGATAAGCTACCGTCAAAGGGACAATAAGCTATCATTATTTGAATGATAAGCTATTGTCGCGACCTAAAATTTCTCAGGCTAATGGATTATTAAGACTAAGCCTAACTCGTGCCCTCCCAAGCCCTACCTATTCGCAACTTAGGATTTAAGCTTTTAAAATGCAAAAGTTTTCATGTTTGGAGTCACCACTAATCTATTTGTGGTAGGTCGATTAGAAACTTAAATAAAATATAGGGAGATATGTTTTGTTCCTTCGAACTAGAGATTCTAATCTCGAGGATTTGGTTACACTAGATCTAGTCTAATGCCCTTTCAGTATCTTTTCTTTTCAAAAATATTTATGCAGGCAGTCTGGATTCATTTTATTACCTAATCACTAACATGTGAGGTGTTCATGCGGGTGCGCAAACCACCAATTTAACACCCAAGAAAGCAACAAATAAATTACAAGATTAGGAGAATGACGTACATTAGAGCAACACAAGCATTTGCATTGTTAGTAGAAAATCATACAAACAATCCTAATATGATTTCTAATTATCAAAACAAGACACTCGAGGTGTTTTTTAGGGTTTGCACTTTATTAAAATGTAAATTAACCTATATGCAATGACGTGCAAAAATGACATATGATTAATGTAATCTAGCATGCGAACTATATGTCATACGACGACATGACCTAATTCTAATGACAAACAAATTTATTTTTGGTATTTTTCCAATGAAATTCAGAATTAAAAGATACCTAAAACAACATGCAATTTAACAATTTATTTTTTTTATATTTCTATTATTAAAATTCGAAATTAAAAGTGGCTCAAGTTGATAATGCAATCTATCCTAATCTATCCTAAAGTAACTCATTCTTTTTGGGATTTTTATGGAAATTCGAAATCTTAAAATAACATAAATAATCTATTAGGATTAGAATAACACCTAATTTAAACTAGAAAATAAATCATCTCAAGTCCTAATTTAAATTAAATAATTATCCTATCGTTTAGATACATTTAGGGTTCCCTAAACATGCAAAACTTCTAATTGAAATCCTAACTAACATATTTTTGGATTTTCTTTATTTTTTTAAAAAATCAAACGACACTATATCACAAAATATTACCGACATCCATTTAAATTTAGAAACAATAGATTGACGAATTGTATCTCGGACATGAGGATCGGATTGGCCAATTTTTTTTTTCACGCTATCGCGAATCATATCTCGAGTGGGAGATCGGATTGACGATTTTCCGTGCGATCGCGAGTCATATTTCGGGCATTAAATCGAACTGTCGATCATATGCACGTTGTGAAATTAGGAAATAATTCCTAATTTAAAGGCTACTTGAGGATTTCATTGATATGAATAATATTTGAAGATTCAAACAATAATGTAATTTCACAAGTTAGGCAACAAAATATACGAAAATCGAATTAATGAAGATTCTTACCTAATTCGCAATACCACCTGGATAGCGTTTCCAATTTTGGACGGACGACGGATCCGGATTGTGGATCGCAGGACTTGATGGATGGTGGCTTGCGGTGTGACTCGACTAAGGAGAGTTCAATGGTGAGAGGGTCACAAGACTCACAGCTAACTGGAGTTTATAGATGTTGTCGGCCTTGGACACTTGCGTTCTTCTTATTTTTGTGAATGATTCAATGATGTACTCCTTCAGAAACTTTCTCGCCACCTCACCCACGAGTCATCACATGCACATAAAATATTTTTCTCTTTCTACCTTGGCAACAACTTTCCAGTGGACACAGCGTCCAGGAATCTCAACCACAGCAACGTGCAATTAGACTTGTCCCAAAGATCGGTTCAGTGAAGACAAGTGCTCATCTTGATGGACTTGCAGCGGATTGACTTCTCGGAACACTGCTGGCCTGATGGCGCCATTAGGGATGCAGGGATCAATCGATGGCTGGTCTGGTCATAGCAAGCATGACTAGAACAAAAAAGGGTAAGAACAAAACCACAAGAGCTTGTTGGGCGAGCCGGTGTTGCTGGAACAGTCAGAAAACACTTCAGGGCACCGTCGAGCTAGATGGAACTCCGTAGGAGTCTCACTGGCTCTGAAATATGATGATGGTGGCTCAGGTGACCTCGGGTTGTGCTGGTCACGACTAAGTTGGTCGGAACAAGGGCGACAGATGACGGCTGCTGGACACGTGGGTTAGAGCACGTTGTCTGGAGCTTCTAGATCAGCGACGGCACAGCAGCTTCGTTGGTCATCTAGGTGCGGCGATTCGCAAAGTAGCAGTAGCAGAGGAGCTTGGCTGCAAGGGAGGTCGACGTCGGCAAGGAGGCTGGGTCGCGGCTGTAGAGGGACTCGGCCGCATACTCTCTTCTCTCTTTTTTGGTATTTCGTGACTTCTCTCAATAATATGGCCGTACTGTGAATTGTGTGGCCCCCCTCACGATTTCTCTCTAATGGGCACACGACTCCTCTGCTTCTCTCTCTCCGTGTGTATGAATTGGGTGCCTCCTCCCTCTATCCTTTCACTCATGATTTTTTTTGCCCCCCGTTCAATCAAAGTGAAGCATATGTAAAAGTGAAGCCCCCCTCCTCCTTTTACATACTTTTTTTTACCAATAAATCTTTGGACACATGCATATATTCTTTCCTCTTTCTTTTCAATCAAATATTTCTTTTGTTAACTAAATCTTGCTCTCAACTATTTATTCCCTCAAATAGTTGATCTCACAAATGTCACGGGAATTATGTCAATTGCTTCATTCTTATTTGCTATGTGACCAAAATCTTGATAATATCAAGCTTTATCACTTCAAATTTCATAAAATTTTCCTAACTTGATACACATGATTTCGGCCACTACAAGCTTAGTCTGGTTAAGTTTAGAATCATTCACTCAAGTCCATCTGCTGCGCTCCAATGCAAATGCAACTATATGACCCTAAATACTAATTCAAATGTTCCTAATTTATGTGCAATTTAACTAATTTTTTAGTCTAGGGACTGTGATCGATCCCTAATTTTTTATGCAACGAATGACTAAATGGATTGTCAAAATTTAGGTATCAGCAGCTAAAACCAATTAGGTGATAAGCTCTCGATATTTGAGTGATAAGCTATCACCAAGGGACGATAAGCTATCACTAATTGGATGGTAAGTTATCACAATTAGGGTGATAAATGGATTTTATATGGGTGTTTTCTGCTTGAGCTAAGTGTTGAATTATGCTCGTTTCAAATTGTTTAATGCCTGCTTTACCCTGAAAAATAATTGCCCTATGTGAAACCTTGTTATTTAATTTTAGAAGGGTTTTTGTGGACATATAAATAGTAATCCCCAAGGTGTTAGATTTATATATCAAATTTGATAAATTAAATAGGGCAAGGATGTTTAAAAAGGGAAGCATGCAAAGTTTGACGGTTTAATTGTGTGTATGTGATCACGTGTGAATTTATTACTACATTTTTAGGCATGAAAGTTGCTGTATTTTGATGTGTGAGCACAACCACGTCTGCATTGGCTAAGTGAGGAGAAATGAAATTGGCTTGAGTGGCACAGCCACGTCTGCATTGGCTAAGTGAGGAGAAATTAAATTGGCTTGAGTGGTTTAGATGCTTGCGTGATCACATAATGAGAAACCGTTACCCCCGTATGAGTGCGGGCGTGCCTTAAATAGCCATGATGAAACCCTCACCTGATTGCGGGCGTGCCTTGAAAGGCCATGTTGAGACCTCTGATGCAATTTCGAGCGTACCCTGAGTGATCGTGATCAATACCCTATTAAATCAAAAGACCCCCGTGAGAGGATGGGCGTGCCCTGAGTGGCCGTGATAAATGTTGGTCATGTTGGAAGATTGCCAAACCATAGGGTTGTGATATGGCCCTAAATGGTCTTAATAATCGGAACACGCATGGGTGCATCGTGCATGAGAAAGTTGTTATGTGCTCTAATTATGTTATATGCTTATTGCATTATTATGACACATGATGATTTATAACATGCAAGGCATGTGCGAAGATAAGGTAAGAATGCATGCAATTGAGTAATGGCGTGTTTTTGTGTATGCTGTGTTGAGTTGCCTAACACTGTGTATAACTAAGGCAAAGCAAGCGGTTGCATTGCTATTGATCTGCCATCATTATATCACTGCGTGTTTTAGGTGTATCCGAGACAAGTTGACTTCCTAAATGAGGGTTAGATCGTTAATTTGCTGAGATTTATATTTCATTTGTTGTTGTAAACTATTTTCTAGGACCTTATGATGACGAACCACCCGATGCGATTCAGGGTGTTACAGGATATGGATAGTATTATTACTACTCATTGTTTTTCCAACAAGTTGTATCATTTTTAGTGCCACCTGTTTACTGTGTGGATGGATGAGGGTCTAGCTTTGTGAGTCCCTCATCGGTTCCAGGCATGGTTAATCCGTGAGGGCAAGGACCTGTACGGTCCTTTAAGGGGTTTCAATGGTCCTCCAGATGGGAGCCCTAGGTAGGAAATCTAGGATCCTATGGACATTGTCCCACCTAACGGGTCAGTAGAGAATCCCGAAACCAAACTGGATCCTATGTGCTCGTCGGATTACAACCCATTGGAACATGACCTCAACTCGTCCTATTTTGACTCGCCGAGCTACTATGTTGATAGTCCCTGAAGGACATGCTTAGGATGGGTTCTTTTTGGATGACCCACTTTTGGATGGAGTAGATCGACCCACAGCCCAGTATCTTTTTGGTAGGCTTGTAAGGAACACGCCCTTAAAGGGCTTATAAATATGTTTCCTTGGGGTTAATCTAGTAATTAAATAAAATGGCGTTTTGGTATGACTGTTGTTGATTATTATTACTATCTCTGATGTTTACTATTATGACTGGATGATTATTGTCACTTCCGCATGCATAATTGAAAGATAAAATAAAAGGTCGTCGACGAGTCTTGGGACTTCGTATGCAAATGACCTAAGTGAATAGGGGTTGTTATGTGCTCGAGGGTTGAGGCATGACACATACTGCTCTCCCAACGCCTTGATGGGCGCTCACTCTCTACAAGTGCCAATTGAGCTCAAGCAAAGCTTGAGCTTTGCCAAAGAAATGGGTTTAATCATTATGTCTATTTGGTTCTTGGCTATTGCACTTCTTCACAACAACCTCACCATTCGCTAAGACATCTTGGATGAGTGATACATGATGTCGATATGCTTCATTTTCTCGTGATAAATTGGGTTATACGCCATATATAACACACCTTGGTATCACAGTGTATATAAACACTTTTTTTTTATCTAACCCAAAGTCTAAGATTAAATCTCGTAATCATATTGCCTCATTTGCTATAAAGGTCAGTATTATGTATTTTGCCTCAGTATAAAATAAGAAGACTTGGTCCTATAAAGATGCTTTCCAACTAACTATAGCACCTGCTAGCATAAAGACGTACCATATAAAAGACCTACACTGATCTAAGTCACCGGCGTAATCTGAATCTACATACCCTATGGTCTCACAGCCATTGTTGTTCCTCCGATACACTATACCCACGTCTGTTGTCCCATTTAAATTATGAGGATCCATTTCACAGTTTCCAATGAGTTATACCAAGATGCTTCATATAACAGCTAATTACGCTCACGGCTTGTGAAATATCAGGCCTAGTGCATACCATAGCATATATAATAGTACCCACTACACTAGAATAGGGAGCACGGGACATGTGCTCCTCCCCATCCTCAGTCTACAATGATAATTTATCTAAAAGTTTAAAGTGTTTTGCTAATGGTGTACTCACAGATGTCATTGACTGCATATTAAAACGTTCCACTATCTTCACAATATATTTCTTTTGAGACAAACGTAAAACTCTGACGATCTTGTCACACAAAATCTACACACCCAATATTTTTTTTTGTAGTACTTAAATCTTTCATCTCAAACTCAGCACTCAATTGACTCTTCAGCACACCAATATTATACATATTCTTAGCTCTATCAACATGTCATCAACATATAATAACAAATATATCAAAGCACATCCTCCAATCTCTTAAAATAAACACAACTATCTATCTGACTTTTCGAATAGTCCTGATTAACCATGAAAGTATCAAAACATTTATACCACTACTTAGGAGATTGTTTTAGCCCATATAGAGAATTTTTTTAGCAAACAAACATGGTCTGCCCTACCCAAAATAGCAAATCCTTCTAGCTGTTTCATGTAAATCTATTCTTCCAACTCACCGTGAAGAAATGTTGTTTTCACATCTAGCTGTTTCACCTCGAGATCTTGTGTAGCAACTAAGGCAAGGAATGCATGAATAAAAGTATGTCTTACCACAAGAGAGAATACCTCTTTGTAGCCAATGCCCTCACGATGTTTGTAATCTTTCGCAACAAGTCTTGCCTTATATCTCATTATCTCCACACCAAGAATGACCTCCTTCAGTTTAAAGACCCACTTGCTTCCAATAATTGTCTTGTTCTTGGGTACTTTGACCAACTCCCATATCTGATTTTTAATGGAGTGATTCTATTTCTTTGCTCATAGCCCCTAACCACTACGACAACTCAGAACTAGCCTTCGCCTCAGAATAAGATGAAGGTTCATCTATCTCCCCCTCATCATCTATAATCAATGCATAAGCAATATTTGTATAACCATAACATACTGATGGTTTAATTTGTCTTATCTGTCTACCTACGACTATAGTGTGATGTGGCTGTATTGGTTCTTTAGTATCGTGGACTTAAGAAACCGCAACCTCATATGCAATCTCAACCTAGGTTACCTCTGAAGCCTTTAGAGTCTCCATCTGAAACTCCACCTTATTATTAACAGCATGATTGATTTGCTCTATCGGTAATGTCTCACGATTCCTCTGTTGAAGCATTGCAGTCTCATCGAAGATCACATCTCTGCTGATTAGAAAATTGAGCAATCTAGGACTAGTACACCACAACCAGTAGCCTTTCACCCCATGTACATGATCTAGAAATATGCACTTCTTCGCCGTCGACTCAGGTTTACCATAACTCACTTGAGCATACGCAGTATATCTAAATACTCGTAATCCGGAGTAATCTAGAGGCTTCCCCGACCATGCTTCCTTATAAGTCTTCTAGTTGATAGCAGATGATAGAGATTGATTAATCAGGTAACATACCATGTTCACTACTGCGGCTGAAAATTCCTTGCCTAGTCCTACATACAAAAGCATGCACCAAGTTTGCTCAAGTAAGGTTTTGTTCTTCCGTTCTACTGTGCCATTCTATTGTGGTGTTCTGGGTACTGTACGATGTCTCATAATTCCTTCTCTCTCGCAAAACTCAATAAAATCTCTACCACAAAACTCATGCCATTGTTAGTTCTCAAGCACTTGATTTGTCTATCTGATTACTTCTCAATCAATGCCTTAAATTTCTTGAACCAATCAAACACATCAGATGTGTACTTCAAAAAGTATAACTATACATTTGAATAGTCATCGATAAATGTCAGCATATATCGAGCATCTCCTCCTTTTGAAGGAACTAGAAACGAGCCCTAGAAGTCTGAATGAATGTACTTAACCAGTTGCTTGGTTGAATGAATAGTAGTAGTAAATTTGATTTGGTGCTGCTTTTCAAAGATGTAATGCTCACATAATACATAATTTCAACTTCCTTGTCTTCTGACCTTTCAACAATACCCTCTCACTCAGCATCGTCATACTTACTTTACTCATGTACCATAACTATAAATGTCATAATTGAGTCAAGTCAGAATCTAACTAACCTGATGAAACTACAGTGGATTTGGTCATAGTCTCTCCAAGTAGATAACAGAGATTATTCATTTTCTTCCCTTTCATCACTGTTATGGCACCTCGAGAGATCTTCAGTATCATACCTTCAATGGCATACTTACACCTAATGTCATTTAGTGTCCTAAAAAAAATAAGGTTCATTTTTAGCTCTGGTACATGCCTCACATTTGTTAGTGTGTGCACTACCCCATCATGCATTCAAATCTGAACTGTCCTTATCCTCGCAATCTTACAGGCAACATTATTCCTCATAAAAACTCTGTCACCATTTGTAGTCTGGTAAGTAGTAAATCAATTCATATGAAGCGTCATATGATAAGAACACCATAGATCTAACACCCATTCATCTCATGATGAACTAGTAGTCATACACAAGACAATCTCTACATCACTGGTGCTCTCCTCGGCAACGTTCGTCACATTACTTGTGGCATTCTGTCTGTCACTTTGATTTCTTAGCTTCGGACAATGTCTCTTAATGTGCCTCTCCTCATGACATTGAAAACACTTCATGTGTCCCTTGGACATTCTATGGTGTGACTTAGACCTACTTTTACCTTTCCTGCTATTGGACCCTTGACGTTGGTCTCTACCTCAATTCACTAGTCCTCGTGCTACATCCTATGCCAGATTATCATCTCGCTATTTTCTCTACCACTCCTTAGAGAACAGACAAATTTTACCGCTTCCGAGATAATCGTAGTGCGCCTCTACATGATTGAATTAGTAAAGTACTCACATTGCTTTGGTAAAGAAGCTAACAACGTCATGCTCTTTTCTTCATCATCCGGAATCTTACTGTTGAGAAAACTTCCTAATAGATTTTGTGATGATAAAACTATCCATGAGTAAAGTTTGACATATGCTTTTGAAGTATTCTAAGTCTAGGCAGTTATATTTTCGAAGTCCAAACTTTAAGCATATGAAAAGAAGAAGTCTAGGTTCTGCACCGTAAAAGACAAAGTTCAGACTTTGTGCACAAAAGTTTAAGAACCTCAATTTATATACTGGAATCAATATGTTCATAATTTACCAAACAAACCACCATGACTTCAAGTTATGAGCGCAAGGTTAAAAAAACATTGTCACTTACTCAAAACGTAAACAATGACTAGTAATCTGGTTTGGGTTTCACCAATGGAAAGAATTGATTGATTCGATCTTAAAAGACTATTTTACAAGAAATATTTATATAGCAAGATATCCTAAATTAATTGACAATCAAACCCCACAACAAGTTTATTTCTAAATGGAGAAGCTCTACTTATAGAAATCAAATTTCTGGTTGTATGGGTGACTAGATTTAGTGGAATTCTGATTTTGTCAGTCAACGGCTACTCAATCTTTTATATACAAATCTATCCAAGATGAAGACTGGAATATGATCCTTTAAAGATTGTCCGACGGCTAGTTTGGAAGTGGAGGAGTATAAATGGAGACAAATCGTTGAAGAGTAGAGCAAGAGAGACGAAATCCAAAATCATCAATTCCAAAGTCTGAGCAAACTCTAATTAGTTTTTACTTGTCTTTCTCGAGCTTAAATCTGTGATCTTGATAGACTTGTTGTAAGAGAGATAGACTGATCCTTATGAATATCATTCAGAACTTGTAATCTCTTGATCAATCATCTAGTGAAATTCAGTCAATAGGCTGTCAACGTGGAAATGTGGATGTAGGTTTAATCTAAGTCGAATTGCTATACATCTGTGTGCATATTCTCTCTTCCCTAAAACTTTTTATTGCACATTTATCTAATTGCCATTCAAATTCTGACTAAAATGTGAACATTTTTCAAACTTTATTTGAAACAAACTGCTTCCGCGTTAAAATTGATCAAACAGTGCTCAAATCACCTATTCATCCCCTTTTAGGTGATATTTGCTAGTCTCATCACTTACCACGCTCTTTAGTATATCTAAACTAAAACATCCTTTTCAACATGTAATAGCGATTGTTCAAGCCCTTTATTACATATAGTACCTGAAGTTTAGCCCATGACGTTGCGGCATCCTTCTCCTCAACTATCACTATTAACACCTCATGTGATAGGTTCAATAGGATTATACTCCTTGCCTTCCTAATTAGAATTTATTTTTTGATATCTTTCATTGTTTCGGACAATTTATCCTTACCCTCCAATTCTTCAACTAAACCTTAGGCTGCGTTTGGTCGACCGGATAAAAGCCAGGATAGGATATATTTTATCCTATCCTGCGTTTGGTGGTGGTCTAAGATAAGATAAGGTCGGATATAGACAGGATAAAAAAATCCAGTGGGGGGTGGGATAGACCCGGATAGGATTTCTAATGCCTATATTTCCAAAAATGTTACACTCCACTCGCCGACATCTTCATCCCCACATCTTGTGCGTTTTCATCAAAAAAATTTCTCCGCTTTTTTTTCCTTCACTAACTCCTCCGGACCCATGAATAGCAAAAATAAAAAATAAAAATTATCCTATCCGACTTTAAATCCGTAATCCACCAAACAGTGGACAGAATATGAAAAAATCCCAAGATTTCTTATCATATCCTATCTAGTCCTATCTTGTTTAGAAATCCAGACGACCAAACGCAGCCTAAGTTGTTAATAGCGCATCCGTCTTAACACTCTATAACCCAAAATTATTCCTTCCATTAAACTTCTCAATTTCTATTTTCTCTCCAGATATAATTGCAACAACAAAATTTTCAGATTATAATCAAACGTGCAAAATCCCCAAATCAAAATCCAAAAAATCATATTATCAAGCTCTAACACCAATTGTTGTAATATATGCAAAAGCTGACTAGGATCTTACAATTTAAGTCAATATGCAATCACTGAAGAAATAAATAAGTAATAATAAATGATACCAAAGATTTACGTGATTCAGCCTGAATATCGATACCTACATCCATGGAAAGAGTTAACAGTAAATAATCTACTATAATTAGAGAATCTAATTTACAATCACTTACACACTCGAGTGTTTTTCACACTTAGATTAAGTCCAAATTTAAAATGTTTACAAATAAAATAACTCATTAGGATATACAAAAACTCATAGCACAAAATCATTGTGTACGGCCGAACCAAGAAGCGTCTGTTTTTGCTTCATTTTCATTATTTGTGCGGCGGCTCACCAGGAAGTATTGTGCAGCTGTCAAGCTCCTTTTTGCCGTGCGGCTACTATTCTCGTTGAAGAAAATCCACACGCTTCTTCATTGTGTGGCCACACTTCAACAAAAAGAACAACCGTGACTAGAGCCAAAAGAAAACCTATTTATTTTACTTTCTTTTCTTTTCTTCTAGAAACCCTAGCTGAACCCACGTTTCCTATAATATAATATAGGACGTGGGCTCTTTTTTTTTTGTCTTGTAGTGCGAGAAGACTTGTCCTTCATCTTTGTATTTCTTTCTCTAGTGTGGTAATCTTTAATAATTTACAAATTAATCTACATCCTTCAATCGAGTTAGGTTTCGTAATGGCTCAAACTCGAGACATAAACAACTCTCCTTCAAAGGTCATTACCAAACTCAGATTGAGGCCGACGACAGTCATCTCACTAGCTCACAACTAGATCAAAGTCGAGGCTA
Source organism: Syzygium aqueum (assembly GCA_031216185.1). NCBI lineage: Eukaryota > Viridiplantae > Streptophyta > Magnoliopsida > Myrtales > Myrtaceae > Syzygium > Syzygium aqueum. The sequence goes on from CM062239.1 coordinate 7,098,454, forward strand.
CCATGGCGAAGCTCTGCTATAGAGCTTCTGTAGCTCGCAAGGCTGTTGTAGAGGCTCATGAGCAGCTGTGGCCCTCATGAGCTTGAGGCCAACCTCGCACGGCCTTGACAATCACAAGCCACTATGTTGACACTTATTTTAATTTGCCCAAAATTAATTACACAAAATTTAGGAGTTAATTTTCTTTAATACCTAAAAAAAATATTTCAATTTAAATGCATTACATATAAAAATTAGACACATTTTGCATCAATAGGACCTATTAGAGCATATTTTCTTAATTAAATTTCGAAAAAATTATTTTTAAATAAAATATTAAAAAAAAGTAGATCGGGCTGGGCTAAGGCCAGCCCAACCCAACCCTCTCTTCCTCCTTGCTGCGGGCCCAGCCCATTCCATTTTCTTCTTCCCTTTCTACGCAAGCTGGGCTTGGCCTAGCCCAGCTCCTCCTTCTCCACCTTGCCCAATCTAGCCTCTCCCCTCTCTCCTCTGTTCTCCTCTGTCCCGACCGCCACTGGAGAAGCGCGGAATACCCGCTCTACCGCGCAAATTGGCCACAAAAGTCATCGTATGAGCTGAGGCCAGTGTAGAGCATTGAATGGAGCAGAGAGTGGCGCCGTCATCAGATATACAGGCCAGCAAGAGGAGAGAGAGAAGGGGGGTGGCCTTTCTCGATGCAGAACGGAACAAAGAAAAAGAGAGATTGAGAGAGAATTGGAGGGAAACAGAGAAAAGAGAGGAGCCTAAGAGTGGCTTGCAGGTCCCAGCCAGCCTCGTCGTCTCCAGCAAGCAGATTGGCAACCCTCGGAAGCACCCTCGGTTAGCGGATTTTTGAGAAAAAAAGAACTGAGAGAGAAAAGAGGGAATAGAGTGAGAGAGAGAGAGTAAACCGAGAGGATCATCGGAGTAAGAAGGAAGCCAGCAGCATCGCCATCACCTCCCAGATCGGCCGAAAGCCCCCCGGAGGCCAGCACATACCGATGAGTCTTCCCGGCCGCGACAGTCCCCTTATTTTCCCTTATTTTTCGGCTCGGTTTGGCTTGGACTAGCGCCAATCATTTTGCACGAATCCCAGCCCATACCACCATTGCTCCTGGTCTATACTCTCTATTGAAGGCGGGCCGCTGCCGCCGAAGTCGACCGAGTCGCCGAAGGAGGTCAAAACCTCTTGGTTTTTGTTGCGCGCACCAGATATTTGATAAAATGCCTCAATGAAACTAGATAAGTTTTGCTCGCCGGTCCAGCAAGTAGGTGGCCGGACGGCGAGTTTGGCAGTCAGTGAAGCTCGGCGATGGTCTAGGGGGCAGGTTTGGGGGGCGGCGTCGGTCTAGGTCGTCGGCGAAAGGCCAATTTTGGCTCCGCCGGCATCCCCGTGTGTATGTACACACAGGTATGACCCGACCCAGATCAGCTGACTCGACCCGGGTCAACGCCCTAGGTTGGATCCGTTGACCCGGGTCGGTTCCGACCCGATCCAACCCGTGTCAATGCCCGAGTCGGATCCGTTGACCCGAGTTGAATCCGACCGATCTGAATCCGTGACTCGACCCATTTTTTTTAATATTATATTATATTATATTAAAAAAATTAAATTTTTTTTATCTCTTTCCTTTTTATTTTTATTTTTTTGTTAAAAAAATAAAAAAAATTATTAATTAAATTATGTGGTATATTTGAGTGTGTTTTTTTTTTTAAACTTATTATGCATGATATTTTAATTCCATAATCATCATGTTTATTTAGATAAGCCTATTGTGGTGTCGTTATCGTTCATTTTTTCCAATTAAAGTACAATCGCATGAGCTGTTGTATTTTGAATATCATCTGACTTAGTTAGAACCTTAGGCTGCATGCCTGCTTTGATTGCTAATCGTTTTTTATTATACACTCGTTTAATCACCTTACATATTAGGAAAAAGGTCCTAAAATCAATACAAATTGCTTGACAAACGTTTTTCGAAATGATTAGGGTAAAAAGATACCGAAAGAGCATTGGTTATTCAATTAGTGTAACCAAGTCCTCGAACACAGTCAATCTCTGGTTTGTAGGAATATGGTGATTCTCCCATCACCCTATTTTGGTTTCTAATCGACCTACCCCAAATCGATTAATAGCGACTCCTTGATGTAATTCACTTGCATGTTAAAAAACTTAAATCTTAAATCGCAATATGATATGGGCTTGGGAGGGCCCGAATTAAGTTCCAAACCTAGACTTAGCACGTACCAGGCATGATCTCTCCTTTTTTGTTAGGCCAATAGAAAAGCTTTGGAACGTTGGTCGCGACACACTAGCTCAAACCGAGCTCACATGGCCTTGCCATCGCGAGCCATTAAAGATCTCGCAAAAAACAATGATAGGGATGCGGAGAGTGGGGCGAGGGTGTCATTGTCGAAGTCATGTCGGGTTGTGGCGCTGAACGGTGGCTCGAGGCTGTGGGTTTGGCACTCTATCGTAACTTTATTGAGCTGCTGCGAGGAGAGAGAGTAAAGGTAGGCGGAGAGAGTGGAGCGGGGATTGAGTTTAGATTGCACGTGCACAAGGGCAAATGGGTTTTATTTTTTTGTTAGAAAGATGTAAAATGTAGGTTTTGAAATGTGATTGGGGTATTTGATATGAAGAATAAAATTGAGGATGATTTTTGCATTTACTCTTTTTCATTTTCTACCCAAAAGCAAATACTAGAAATTTGTCACTACCAAGCCGCCATTCAGATTTGCAAAAATTGAGAGATGGAACATATGGAACCATGAATTGAGAAACCAGCATCGACACACCAAGCAGAAGTGCTGTTCTTGGTGTTCGATACTAAATTTTATTGTTAGTATCAACAGAAACTATATGCAAAACCACCCCCCTGAGTGGCGCTGTTGGAAAGGACACTCTTCCTTTCGCAAAAGGTTGAGTGTTTGAATCCCGGGTGTCGCAGGGTGACTTAATCGGTGCACGTGTGTGGTGGCTAGCACGTGTCGCCCCCAGGGTTTATCTCCCGGCTGTCGGCCGTGCGGGGGTTCCCTGGGTTATCAAAAAAAAAAAAAACTATATGCAAACACTTAAACATACTGAGTGATTTGACAAGATCCTAATAGATTTTTCCTAAGCCAATCAAATTGAGTGCAAATTGTATACTTTCAATACGGCATTATTATATATGCAACTATATATGATCAGGGAATCATGGTCACGGGAGTTGGGCATTATCTACAATCTTGGGTGATCGCAACGAAGGGACCAGTATTCCGAGCCATGGCAACACCCTTGAGTCCAATCCTAACAATGATCGGTTCCATGTTTCTCTTGGGCGAGAACATAAATGTTGGCAGGTAATCTTTATCCTATTTCTGATGGCATCACCTCAACAATTGATATGAGTGGTAGGACAGGAATTAACACATATATACGAGAGAGAGAGAGAGAGTATGAGAAAGCGTTGACCAGTTCCAATAAATTGTGCATTGTCGAATCCTATTAGGACTTATGAAACCCACACAATTCATATGTTTTTGGGACTACATGAGGCCAAATATGTTGCCCTACTTACGGGCCGAGGCGTAAATGGATTTAGTCGTCCGAGCCCCATCCCTGCACAAGACGCCACACACAGGCCCTTTTATTCGTTAAAATTATTCTTTATTTATATATTGTTGATCTAAACAGTAAGGATAAGAGAATTTACTGAAATTCAGACGTCCACATCAAGTTCCTATCTTCGAATACTAGTGATGCATTACAAAGGGTGGAAAAACTCATCCTAAAAAGAGCTAACTTGCCAAGAGTGGAAACTCAATCCATTATAAGTCTCAAAATATCTCCTTAGTTGTCTGACGTGGGACTTTACCCACATCATCCTGCCCTCATCAGCACCAAGAGACCACAGCCTCAAGGATAAAGTGCCAGAAGGTGGGCGGCGTCCAAGGAATGGCTCCGATACCATTTTGATGCGTTACAAGAGGCGGAAAAACTCATCCGAAAAACTAGCTTGCTAGGGAAGGGAACTCAACCCATTCTAAGTCTTAGAATATCTCCTTAATTGCTTGATATGGGACTTTGCCCGCATTAACTAGCAACCTCAAACCAAAGCTGAAGTCCACTACCAAATCAGGTAGATCACACATTACATAATCCCGTGTGCTGAAAACCTCCCTTTTGTGCAACATTTCTAAGTTGTGATAACATGAAAGTTTATCCTCCTCAAATAAAATTTCGCAACTTTCTGTAAAAAGTTAAATTTTAAGGACAAGATTGATGACAATAAGAGCATAATCAAGCTTGCAGTCTTCTTCAGTTCTTATGGTATGCTGCTTTTGATTTAATTCGGACTTCTTAAGCTTACATAGATACTTATCACAAACATGATCACTAATCACAATTTTGGATCAATTGTGACTAATATGACCTCATGTTTGGTTTCTTCATCAGCATTGTTGGTGAGATAATGTTAGTACTAGGCCTTTACGGTGTCTTATGGGGACAAACGCATGAGCAAAATCTAGCCACCGACGGTTCCTTACCAGTTCAAGCTGAGAAGAAATGCATAGATGCAGAAGATCAGGAGCCTAAAATTGGTGACAGTCATTATTTAGCAAAATGAAATTGATTTTTCTTGTCTGTCGCCTTGTTGAACATGTAGTGATTCTCATTTATTGCATACGAAGTGACACTTACTCATGATATATATTTTCATAATGCTTTTAAATGACTCGTTACCATGATGCTCCAAAAAATAAAATAAAAAGATAATAGAGGTTGAATATTTCCATTTTTTGAAAAGAATTAGAAAGCCTTGTTAATGAGTATCGGCTTAAGTGACTTGGAGGCCCAAAAGTTGACAACTGAGTTTTAGCCCCAAGTAAGCTTCATTACCCTAATTATAAGACCTAATGCATCGCCATAATTAAATTAATCATTAAACACTTCCTTTTCATATAACGTGGTATAACTTGAACGTTTAACTTGTCTAATTTTCGCAAATGCGCCTAAATTGTCTCGTTCCCGTGCATCAACTAAGAATCCACTCATTGAGAAGGATTGCATTGCCCCAAAGCACACTTGAGTAGGGCGTCATTTAATTCAAGCACAAGATATGTCACTGCTACACTAAACGTTTTACCAGTCAACCAATTTACGAGAGATTAAACCCGGTCTGAGGTGACCTTACACATTGCGCATGTAAGAGTACATAAATAATGATCATCCACAATGATTTTACTAATTGCACCACTTGGAAAGCTAGTGCGATTAATGTGTTAGTCATTGAAACGATTGGATCTATTTCACGGATGATGGGCTGCATAAACCTATATATTCTACGAGATTTGGTGTCTGTCCTAGGGTTTCTGAATATGAGAGCTTAATTTCATTTTTTCATGTATTATCAAACAACGTCGTACGCAAAATCATTTCTCTGCAATGTTATCCGAACAAGCCCAGGTGAATCAAAGCCTTCTCGTGCCTGTCCATTTTGCTTAAAGAAATTCTCTGGTCGGCACATCAGATTTTCGCATATTACAAACGTGGCAACTGAAACAGGAAAGTCGAAGGACATATCTGAAGTCCTCTAATTTACGGGTCACAATGACATTCTGGTCCTAATGTCAACTTTTTTCCACGTTAGTTTCTTTTACATGCAATTGCAAAGAACCTTTCGATTTCTTTGTTCCTTTTTCTTTGTCTTCTTCTCTCTCTCGGACCGTGCATGGCATTCGTGGCGAGTCCACATCGTGGACGAGTGACGGCTACTCTCTCATGCATACTGGGTCCAAGCTGAATATTGGCCATTTTACTTTCACTTTTGAAAAGAAAGGGACTTTGCCTTGTTTTTTTCTCACGCAAAGTTGCTCAGTGCCCATCAACCACCAAAGTGACTTTATTTTGAACGAAGTTCATTGGAAATATTCCATAAACGTAAATATATGTGTGGCACTAATTTTGCAACCTTTACTGACAATGGGCTGCCACTTTTTCCCAGTGCATGTCAATTTTGTCGCATACGATGCACTATTAGGTCCGTAAGCCTAGCCCAAAGGTTACTGTCGTTGTCTTACTAGCTATATTGCTAGCAAGTTGCCCCGTGCTTGTACGTTACAAACCAGACTATTCATATATTTGTGTTCTAATCTGAGAAGTCATGGCTGACGATCACATTTGCCAATTTTATAGTATGTCTTATACAATTAATGCGAGAGTTTCACATGTCAAATACATCAATCAACACCATTAAAAATTTATGAGCTTAATTTATGTGTGCATGTTTTATCGTGCCTGATGATTTGTCTGACTTTAGTGACGCTTGTGAGCTATTAAGATGATCTCAAGAGACCTAGTATATTTGTACCTCGGATGATAAGGATACATTCTTCTTCATTTTTAATTTACCAAAAAAGAATGGTGTTTTAACATAACCTTGTTTCCGTTTTTTTAAAGGACTATTTATGTCATAACAGATCTCAGAAATAAGGAAGCGTAAAATTTTTTAGATTTTAGACACTGGAAGAATCATTGCACGTCAGCATGATTTTGTCTAAATTTAAAGTGAGCTCACATGATATATACTATAGATGAGTTTTCGACCAAATAATAATAATAATATAGATGAGTTTAGAGACCTAGTGTTTTTGCATCTTGCATGACAACACGCCTATCCAAACAACTTTTGTTTAATATAAGCATTTCACTTTTTTTGGGACAATTTATTTCTATGACAAATCTCAAGAATACACCCTTGTAAAAGATTTGGAGTCTCTTACACTAAAGGGCAAAGCGCACCGTAATATTATTTGTCATAGTGAATTCATGAGTCACATAGATGAAATCAAGAGACCTAATGTGCCTTTATCTTGCATGACAATGCATCTATTGTTCTTCATTGTAGTTAGACCCATCAAACAGATGGGTCTAAATGTATGAGTTTATAACCAACCCACTAAAACCCATCTGTTTTAGGCATTTAACTTTAAAACCAATTACGACTCATACTTTAAGTTTGAGGTAACCATTTATGACCCATTTAAATAAATGTGGGTTAGATATGGGTTTTTGACCCATTTTGACAGCCCTAATTGTAGTCTATAAATCTCAATAGGACACCCACAAATATTTGAAGGATATGATACTAAACGACAAAATGTACCTCACTGAGATTTGTCATAGTACACTCATGAGTTATTAGTTGAGCTCACGAGACCTAGTCTTTCTGCACCATGCATGACAATGCACCTCTTATTATTCATTTTAGTCTAAAAGTGAGCAACTTATACTTAATGTAAGCTTTTATATTCCAACTGGAACAAAACTTTAAAGGTGGTTGCATTTCTATGTTCATACCAGGCTTAACTTATAAAAAAGGGTACATATCAGCAGAAAATAATGCATATTAGAAAGAATCGCAATATACATAAAAAAACATTCTATATTTCTCCGTTAATCTCACTACTGTGATCGATTGCATCTTCCACTTTACAAAACATAAAAGGACCCCAAAATCTGGAAAATTTGTCCAAAAAGTCTTAAACCTATTGTACAACGACCAATTCAGTCATAAACCTTTTAATTGTGTCAATTTAATATTAAATTTTTTGACGAATTGCCAATGTAGTCCTTCTGGCCAATTTTGACTTGAAATCAATGATGTGGATGCCCACCATCCTACACGATATAGCTGGCATTGACGTGGATAATTTTTTTCAATGGAGATGATAATAGCTATCAATATGAATTGTAACTTGTAATATGTTGACAAAAGAAATTAATTTGCTATTCTAAATAAAAAAAATAAACCAAAGGAAAGATTATGTAAAATTGTCAATATAAAATGAAGAAAGTAACGAAAGAATGGATAAGTGAGTGATCCGTGATCATCCCGTAACCCTCTTTTTCATTCCATTGGCAACGGAAAAGGTGTTTTCATTCTTTCGAAGTCCTTCAGGTAATTTGTTTGTGATGACTTTTCAGCTATGTGGTTTCCAACCCACATGTGGTTTACGGAATTAATATCCAGATTGAATGAAACACTAGATCAGAATTGATTGGGTATAATCCAAACACCAGATGAGAATTGATTGGGTGTGATTTAGGATTTGGATGTAAATTTATTGCCGAGGTTCCAACACTCAGACCTAACCACATAAATTTTGGTATGTTGTTTCTCTATTTCTTGCTTATGTCTCTGTTAATCTTGTCATTGTGATCGATTGTGTAGAAAATGTTTGAGAGTTTGAGTGAATCGCTAGATGAGGATTGATTATGTGGAATCCGGAACTTGAGTGTGGAAAAGCGTTTGACCTAAGCTTGTAATTCTCGTAAATCATAATGGATTTATTGCTAAAGTTTTAACATTCGGATCTCATCATATAAATCCTAATGCGTTGTTTTCTCTATTTCTTACATATTTCTTCGTTAATCTTGTTATTGTGATAGACTGTGGGGTCCACTCTCCACAACATAAAAGGACCCAAAAAATCCTTCATCTTTCGTCGGTATATTTACAACAATTTTCGCAAACACGTGTATTATCCCCATGATTCGCCTTCCCCAAACCGCGACGGCACTACCTCTAGGATCGATGGAATCACCAAGAACCTGACACGAGCATCTACTCTACAACTATTGCAATGATTCTTCTGAAAGTGAACTTCTTTTCATTTGGAAAAGTTTTTCATGCCCAGACGTTCAAATCAGGCCAAGATCCTCGTCTCACAACGGGCCGATTGCATGGTTGTCTTCCGAAAGTGACTTGAGTTGATATCAACCTTAAAATCACGAGTCATGCTCAAAATTCTATATCATCTATCACTTAATTTCGAAAGCTTTGAAGAACCACATTCTTTTGGGTACAAAGTTTTTGATGAGAAGCTCTTTATTCAGGCGCGTTTTGTGGGCTGAGCTTTCATTTGATGTTGACCCGTCGAAAAACCGAGTGAAACTTTTTTGTTTATAGGCTGTGCCGCTTTCGGGATTCTTTTGAAACTACGGCGCGTTTGCCAAAGGAACAAGCTTTTTTGCTAACCCTAGAGAGAGACTTGACCGCCATTATCGAACTTAGATGAACATGTTCATGAAGTTGACGTCGAATATACATTGGAAGTGAATCCGACCGGCATTCCTTTTGACAAAGCAACGAGGATATTCTGGTTATTGAAAAGTATTGGTTCCTATTAAAAGAACCTTTACAAGAAGCTTGCAAAACAAGCATGACACACATTTGTGTTGCTCCTCATCTGTTCAATGTGATGGAATATCATTTGACTCCTACCACGTTGCATGCGGCTTGATATATCCTCTAATTGGCCAAAAGAAAAGCTGACACTATCTCCAGTAGAAAAGTTAGCCCGTACAGGAAATTCATGATTAGTTTTTAGAAACTTCAACCAAATAATTCAAGATGTTTTTATATGGAGAGATGAGAAGTTGAGAACACACCATGCATAGCCTTTTTTTTTTTTTGTTAACTCCATATTCAAACAATGGAGTTATATTGTTCTGGTAAATTTATTTCCATGCTGTTAAATATCAATAAATGTTGATAAGTGTCAAAAAAAAATTATTGGCAAAAAGATGACGGATCCAGTAAAAAGCAAAGTTAGTGTTCTGGCGAAATGTTAATAAGTATCAAAAAATTGTTAACAAAAAGATGACAGATCAAGAAACCGGTTAGTAACCCACCGTCACTTTTAGGAAAGTACAAACTCTTATTTGATTGTCTGTTAATTATCAATTTTGTACTAACTTATTAACTTTTGCTTGTACAACTTACTAATACTTTTACGACAAAAGAAAAAAACTTACTAACACTTTGAATTTCCTAACTCTTAAAAGAAATTACCAACCTAAAATTAGAGTCGCTTACTAACTTCTTGTTATATAAAGTTATCAATTAGTTTTAGTTTACCAACTCTCATTTTACTTACTTACTAGTCTTAAATTTTTTTTTTCCAATTTACCAACTTTATTTTGAGCTTCTAACTTGCGTTTATCTTCATTAGAAACCCCTTACATTTATTATCTCTATTACCAACCTAGATTAAAGTGACTCACTAAATTTTCTCCTATTAAATTATCACATTATATTGAGTTACCAACTCTCATTTGAGTAACTTACATATGTTTATTTGTTTTATTGCCTACTTTTCTTACCGCTTACAAATTTTATTTGCATTTTCTGGCTACACCTTAAATTTGCCAACTCTTTAGAAATTACCAATTTAATTAGAGTAAGTTAAAAAATTTTCTCCAATTAATTTACCAATTGGGTTTGGTTTACAAACTCTCATTTGAGTTACTTATCAAGTTTTTTTTGTCCTTTTAAATACCAACTTTTCATATTTTATATGAAATTTTATTTACCTTTCTTGACTAGGCCTTAAATTTAGCAACTCTCATATAAAATTACCAACTTTACTGTTAGAAATTTTTCAACCTTTTTACTAATTAACTTATTAATTTGTTTGGGGTTACCAACTTTTATTTGAGTTACTTACCAACGTTTATGTCATTTTATAAATTTACCAACATTTCTGTTGGGCTACTTAATCGGGGAAAAAGATGGTAAGCCGCTCAAAGAAAGGTTCGTTTGCATATAATAGAAGATAAAGTTGAAGAGGAAGAAAGGTTCAGAGATTAACTTCTCTAATATTCAAAAACTTAGCTAATTGACACTATAAACTTTAAAATCTACTTTCAAATTCCACGTATGCCTCCTCTTTTTAAGCAAATTCTTGCTATAGAACAATCGCCAACTTATTTGATGGCTCACTATTGAAGACAGTTTTCTCTTAACCCTACAGAATAAAGATCTATTATGTTGCCACAACGTGCTCGTTCTCGAACAAATTGTTCCAAAACGATGAACGATACAATAACATATACCACATATAACCCCACATGCTTGCATAAATTAAAACCTGACAATTCAGTAATACGAATTATATATATCTTTATATTTGCTCCAAGATTATAATTACTTAGTGATCCGGTGTTTGTTATGTAGTTTAAAATCATAGTAAAATAATTCCTCGTGCTGCTACTCATTTAAAATGTTTAAGTTCATTAAAACATGGTCTTATTTTAACTTGTATATGTTGGAATAAAATTAGGAAGAAATGGAATCGAAATGTAGTTGGACTTTAAGGCGTGCAATGACTCTCTTTTAGGATCAATTTGCCCCCACGAAGCTGCTATAGATTACTGATAAATTCCCTTCAGGATACAACAAAGTCACCGTGAGAATATTAGATAGGAATTCCAATAAATCTCCCAAAACTCTCTACGAAACAATTGAGAAAATGGCTTTCTCATTTTCTTTTAAGGAAGACAAAAAATAAGAAAGTTTAGTACTTTAAAATTGAATAGAATTATCCTATTTATAATACAAATATAATACATCTCTTGGTGTCTAAACTGCTAATACGGACACACCCATTCATGTCCAGAAAAATGCAATTTGAACATACCCCTTCATGTGTGAAAACCTCCATTCGGACACAACTCTTCATGTCTAAAAAATTGCAATCCGGACACAACTCTTCAAGCAAGAAAACTGTCAATTTTGGACATTCTTTTTTGTGTCCTAAAACAAACAGTTTTGTCCGAACAGTCATAAGTCAAATAAAATAAAATAAAATCAATAATTGTTGATTAGGGCTTATTTTGGTTCGTGGCACGCATGCGTGCAAAGTGTGCCAAATAATCGCGCTCTCTGGCACACCTACACGCGGATACTGTGGGGTCTAGCCCACTCACCCTTTTTCTACATTTACAATAGTATATAATACTTTAACTAATAAAGGGACTAAAACTTTCATTTCTTTCCTACGTGAAACAAGGGAAAAAGCCTTATTTGTTTGTTTTACAAACAAACACCAACAGTATTTATGATCCTTCCGTGAAAATTAGAAGAGGATTGATCGTTTTGATAATAGAATTCATAAGATGTTTATATGAAGAAATTGAATTTGGCAAATTGACAAATGTGTGCCACGTGTCCCGGTAGTACCCATCTGGTCAACGATGATACGATACTTCGACCCCAAAACAAAAAAAAAAACAATGATACGATACGGGCGCCTTGAAGGCAAATGTGCTCCCAAGGCAACATGTCCCGTCACCTTCTCCTTACGGATAAACTCCCAACAATACCTCTACTATAAATTCATCCTGTTTGAGGGTCAGCGGTGAAACAAAATGCAAAAGCTAAACAACCATTGGCTTGTAATGACTAGATAGGTCAAACATATAGGTTGGATAAAAAATGATCCAACTTAAATTGACCCATTTAACTCATTTGGACTCATTATTATTGTAAAATTAAGTTGGAAATTGACAAGATATTACAATTTAAGTCAATGCGAAATCGCAAAAGAAATAAATAATGAACAATAAAAGATACTAGAGATTTATATATGTGACATTCTGAATTTTGGCCCGTTTTTGGGGTTTATTAAACGAATAAATTGTCAGTGCGCTTATAATTGAATCTCGCCCGGGAACTGATCACTCTCGGGTTTTTGTTTTTAAATTAGAGATTTTTGTTAGAATCGCACTCGATCGAATTTGGTCGTTATTTTTAGACTCCAAACTTGGCAGCCAATTTCCGGGAGTTCCGGGTCGAATTAAATTGGACGGTGTCGATATTATTGTGGCCAGCGTCAATATTGCCGGGAATGTGCGAAAAATGGATTTTCGACCGGGTGCGACTTCGGACTAGTAGACCTCCCTCGTAGTGTATTTTTCGAGTCGTTTTATTTATATATTACGTTGGCCCTTGCCCTAGTATTTTTCTAGGATTTATTTGGACCATCGGATTATTTTCGGGTTTAAATTCGGACCACCCGATCGTACTCAAGGGCCGTTAATTTCCCTCTCTTCTCTCTCCCCCCCTGGACGCGCGCGACGTCCAGGTACACGCCCGCCGTTCCCCTTCCCCTCTTCTCCTTCTCTCTCTCTCTCTCTCCCTTTTTCTTCTTCTCTTCGCCCGGTACACGGCAACGCCATGCAGCCGTGCGTTCCCCCCCATGCACGTCTGCTGCGCCACTCCCCCATGCACGCAACGGCGCGCCTTCCCCATGCACGCCGCTCCCTCTTCTCTCTCCTTTCCCTTCCTCTCTTCTCTTTCTCTCTCTCTCTCTCTCCTTTCTCTTTCCCTCGGTGCGCGCCTCGGCCATGCACTGGCCGCTCCTCTGCATGTCTGCATGCATGCCCCTTCCCCATGCATCCCTTCTCTCTCTCTCTCCCTCTTCTCTCTCCTCCCCTCTCTCTTTTCTCTCTCTCTTTCTCTCCTTCTCCGCTCTCCCTCGCCCGAACCCGACCGCTCGGCTTCTGCTCCTGCTTCTCGCTGCTGCAGACGCCGCGTCCGACGAGCCCAGCCGCCCGCCTCGCGCCGCCGCCGCTCGACCGGACTGCACCACCGCTCGCCAGCCACCTGCAGCCCGCCGGCCACTCCCTCTCCCTCCCATGTTCACCCCGCAACCCTCCTCCGCAGCCCTCACCCGACGACCCTCCGCCCCCTTCGACCACCCTCCGCCTCCACCCGACCACCCTCAGCCTCCGCCCGACGCCGCCCCACCGACCGTCGACGCCACCGTCCTCCCCCGCGCCGCTACCGCGCCGCCGTGACGCCTGGAAGCTCCGGCCAGCGCTGCTTCTTTCTCCTCCGAGCGCGCGAGCTCGGCTCGCCGCTGCGTCCGGCGAGTCCTGGGCGTCGTCCAGACGTCCGGCCAGTCCCCAGCGCCGCCCCGACGCCCGTGCACCGCCCTGTCGCCGCCGAGCTCCCCTCCGGCCGCGCCACCCCCCCAGCTCTCTCTCTCTTTCTCTCTTTCCCTTCCTCTCCTTCGCACCAGCTCGCAGCCGCTCGCCGCCGAGCCCGGCGAGCCCCGGCCGTCGCCCAGCCGTCCAGCCGCCACCCCAGCATCGCCTCGACGCCGGAGCACCGCCCCTGCCGCCGCCGAGCTCCCCTCCGGCCGCACCACCCTCTCCCGGTCCACTCTCTCTTCTCTCTCTCTCTCTCGCCACTTCAACTCGCCAACGCAGCCACCGTTCTACCTCGCCGGAGCCACCCCAACCTCTGTCCGGCCGTGGCCGAGCTCGCCTGAGCCGCTGCCGCCGTGCCGGAGCCGTCCCAGCCACCGTCCGCCACTCCCGGAGCTCCCCAGCCGCTGTGCTGCCCTTCCCGGAGCTCCCCAGCCGCTGTGCCGCCGCGCCGGAGCCCCCCAGCTGCTGTGCCGCCGCGCCGGAGTCCCCCAGCCGCTGTGCCGCCGCGCCGGAGCTCCCCCAGCCAAGTCCCGCGCCTGTGGCCGAGCCCCGCGCCCGTCGCCGCGCCTGTGGCCGAGCACCGCGCCCGTCGCCGCGCCCGTGGCCGAGCCCCGCGCCCGTGGCCGCGCCTGTCACCTGTCCCGCTCGGCCATTGGCCCGTGTGCCCGGCACACTGCCCGTCCAAGCCAAGACGTCGCCCGACCCGTCGCCCGTCCCGCTCGGTCGTGCGCCCCGGGCACGTCGCACGTTCGCCGCGCCCGTGCACTAGGCACGCTGACCGGCCACCGTGCCCGTGTGGCCCGTCCCCGCGCCCGGTCCAGTACTGTTCACTTGGGCCATTTCGGGCCCGAGTCGATTTTTCCCGGGCCAAAATTTGGTAAGTGCTATCCTAAGCCCTACTTAGTATTTTGGGTATTTAATTGACTTGTCGCGGGTTAGAACGGTTAGGGCGCTCGATAATCTAGTTAGTTTACATTATGATTGGGTTATTTTCAATTGAGTTTGAATTGCATGGTTGAATTAGATAATTGTGCATGGTAAAATGTGAATTTCGGATTAAGTGGTGATTATTGAATGTCGATTCAATTGGCTTGAATTATATTCGTTGGATGGCGTGTGTTTGCTTGTCGGTTTGAGCCCGGATCGATTGTAGGGCTACGGACTTGGGACGTGTTGACGGCGGTCCGTGTGAAGGCATGAACGGCCGTTGGGCCAAATGGATGCGGGCTTGAGACGTGTTGACGGTGGCCCGTTAAAGGTGTGATAGACCGGGACGTATTTACGTCGGTCATTGGAAGGATTGATTATGTGGCTTGGGACGTGTTGACGGCGGTCACTGGTTAGTATGATTGACATGGCTTGGGACGTGTTTACGGCGGCCATTGGTTTGAGTGATTGGGCGGCTCGTGGGCCCGTGAGAGGAAAATTGGTTGGACGCGTGCATGTGACTTGAGTGTGATTGGATTGGCTGGTTGAGCGTGTGATTGGAGTGGCTAATGGCGCGTGTGATTGCTGGGATGATTGACTGATTGCGAGTGGAAAGTATGTGCCGGGTGGTTGTGATATGATGTTGGATTATTCTTGTTCTGACTAATGTGCAGGGTTGGATCAGGACTTGAGGCGAGGTAAGTATGTCGTGTGAACTTTGTTATATTGCATGGTGGTTCGTCTGTTTGACTTGTCTGGGTACGCAATAGCCTAGGTGGGGTTTAGGGTGTCGCTTATTGAGACTCGTTCTCACGGTTATTATATAACCATTTTCAGATCCTCGTCCCTGAGTATGGCGCCTCCTAGGCATTTTGGGATCCCCATGCTCACGTGGCATGTGGACGATGAGTACCCGGGCCCGAACCCGGGCGAGACCTACATTAGGCACCGCACTTTTATTTTGGTAGACGTTGGGTTAGAGCACTTAGAGCGTCACGAGTACCTGGCCTGGTCCCATCGGGTCGGGTTGGAGGACTCGGGGCCAATCCGAGGTTTTGAGGGGCTGAGACACTCCAGCGAAGACGCGGTCAACTGGGAGCCCTGGGACAAGTTCGCTCCCGATGGTGAGGTGTCAGACCCCGACGGTCCCCCGGCGAATCCCGATCCCGCACCGACTCCTGTCCCCGAACCTGAGCCCGAAGAGGAGCCCATGGCAGCCGCGCAGGGAGATACCGAGGAGAACCCGATCGAGATAGATTCGGATTCGGATTCAGATTCAGATTCAGGCACCTTTGGGTTTGATCCGGATTGGACGCCGTAGGGACGCTTAGGTGTAGGACTAGGACGTTTCCTTTTTGGTAGTGATACTCTCTTTTGGTACTGTTGCAGTTTACCCAACCCCTACCCCTTTTTGATTGATGGTGCGGATTTAAACCTTAATGGCCTAATGTGCGACTACTATGGATTCGGTCTTTATTCTATGTTCGTTAAAGTTTTTATTGTCCTATCCTTTAGTCATATTCTTTCAACGTCAGGGTTGTTTTATTATTTTAGCTTCCGCTTGCGTGATATGGTTGGGTCGGCGACGCGTCCTGGGACGTCGCGTTCTTTACGACCTTTTTGTAAGGGGGTGTTGCGAGCCCGTTAGGGTTCGGGGTGTTGCGAGCCCGTTAGGGTTCGGGGCGTGACAATATAGTTCGGTATGAGTATCGATATTTACATTCACGGGAAGAGTCAATAGCAAATAAATCACTATAATCAGAGAATCAGAGTTATAATTGCTCATATGCTTGAGTATTTTTCACTCCTAGTTACACTCAAGTCCAAAACATTTACAAATAAATAACTCAATTAGATATAAAATTTCCAGCACAAATCTCCGTGTTTAGATCCGTTTGAGTAGCCCAAAGAAAGACAACTTCACTTCTTTTTCTTTGTCCAGTTGTGGGAGGTGAAAAATAAAATCAGAAGTAATGTCTTTTATTTTTTCTTTCTCTGTGTGGCTCTCCATGAAAGATTACTAGTGCAACTCTCAAAAGGAAATAATGGATACGTCCTCTGTTAAGTCTTTAAAGAATCTGTCCATATCCGGTCAAACTTGATATTTTCTTCCAATAGCAAATACCTCTCCGAGGACTTTCCATTCTTTTCTTTCTAACATATTCGGTTTAACAAACCAATCTAATCCTCCAATTACTCGGGTTCCAAAATAGGCTCAAACTTGAAACATAATTTAACAATTCTCCACCTTAGTTTGACATTTGAAGCCAAGTCATTGTGCTCATCATTTATACTAGCTCTCCCAACGTCCCGGGCACTCATTCTCTATAGACGCCAAGTTTCGCCATAGAAACAAGCTTAATCATCATGTATGTAGTGATCTTTTCACAACAACCTTATCTTTCGCTAAAACATCATAGATAAAATGGTACCTAATGTTGATATGCTTTGTGCGCTTGTGATCAACGTGCTTATATATCATATATATTGTACAATGGTTATCACAATGTATATCAACACTTTTCTGTTCTATCCCATAGTCCGAGAGCAAACTTTTAGCCATATCACCTCCTTCGCTATAAAGGTCAGTGCTACGTACTTTGCCTCGGTCAAAGACAAGGCAACATGGTCATATAAGGATGCCTTCAAACTCACTGCACCATCTGCTAACGTAAACACATACGCTGTTAAAGACCTACGATCATCCAAGTCACCAGCATGATTTGAATCCACATAACTAGTAGCTTCACTATCGTTGTCGTCCCTTCGTTACACTATACCAACTTCTGATGTACCCTTTGAATATTTGAGGATCTAATTCACAACTTCCTATTAAGCTCTACTATGACGCTTCAAATAATAGTTAGTTACGTTCACAGCTTGTGAAATGTCAGGTCTAGTGATGCACCATAGCATACATAATACTACCCACTGCACTAGAATAAAAAACACGAGACATACGCTCATCCTCCTCTTTAGTTTTCATTGATAACTTATTACAAAGTTTAAAGTACTTCGCTAATGATCTATTCATAGATTTCATTGACTGCATATTAAAACATGCCAGAATCTTCTCAATATATTTCTTTTGAGAGAGACATAAAACTTCTTGCAGTCTTGTCACACAAAATCTCCATACCCAATATTTGTGGAACCTAAATTTTCATCTCAAATCCAGTACCCAAGTGCCTCTTCGACACATCAATATCAGACATATTCCTAGCTACTAACAATATATCATCAACATATAATAATAGATAAATTAAGGACCCATCCTTTAGCTACCATGGTATAAGAGATTGTTTCAGCCCATGCAAATATTTCTTTAGTAAATAAACATGACCTTCCTTGCCTGGAATAGCAAATCCCTTTAGCTACCTCATGTAAATCTGCTCCTTCAACTCATCGACATATAACTGCTCCAGCTTGAGAACCTGTGCAACAACTAAAGCAAATAATACATGAATAGAATTATGTCTTACCATAGGAGAGAACATATCATTGTAGTTAATGTCCTCCCATTGTGTATACTCCTTCACAATAAGTCTTGTCCTATACTCGTTGCCTCAACACTAGGAATGCCCTCATTCCGTTTGTAGATCCATTTGCTTTCAACAATCTTTTGACTTTTGGGCAATTTAACCAGCTCCTATATCTAATTTCGATTGAGTGATTCTTCACTCATAGCCCCTAGCCACTGTGGCGACTTAGAACTAGCCACCGCCTCAAAGTAAGGCGAAAGCTCATCCGTCTCCACCTCATTATCTATAGTCAATGCATAAGCAATATTTGTATAACCATATTGTACCCGTGGTTTGATTTGCCTTCTCTATCTACCCGCGGTTATAATGTGTTACGATTGTGCTAGTTATTCAGTGTCACCGACTTTAGAAATTGCGACCTCATCAGCAGTCTCTAACTATGTTACCTCCGAGGTCTCCAAAGTCTTCACCGAAAGCTCTACCTCACTACTGACACCACAATCCAATTTGCTCTACTCATAGTGTCTAAGGACATCTCCTTTGAAGCATTGCAGTATTGATCTGCTGATTAGAAAACCAAGTGATATGAGATCAATGCACCACATCAGGTAGGTTTTCACCCCATGTGCATAACCCGGAAATATGCACTTCTTCGCCCTCTGCTCAAGCTTACCATCGCTCACTTGAGCAAACGTAGGATATTTGAATACTTATAATCCTAGGTTTTCCCGATCATACTTCCTCAGGAATCTTCAAGTCGATAGCAAATGATGAAGAGTAATTGCTATTGGACCTCTAATGTTATAAACTACCTAGAATCACTAGTCTCCACACTACATCTTGTGCTAGATTTTCATCTTACAACTTTTTTTGCCACTCCTTAAAGAACAATGCAAACTTGAACTCTTTCAAGATAATCCTAGTATGGCCCTATAGCAGCGAATCAATAAAGTGCTCTTATGACTCTAGTGGAAAAGCTAAAAATATCATGACATGTTTTTCACCATTTAGGATCTTACTAACATTCTTTAAATCTATCATGAGTTTATTTAAACTCATCTAGATGGGATCTAATAGACTACATTCAGTGTATCTAAACTGAAACATTCTCTTCGATGTGTGTAAACGAATATTCAAACCCTTTATTACATGGAGTGCATGAAGTTTTACCCATAATACTGCGGCATCCTTTTCCTCGACCACCTTTATTAACTCCTCATTCGATAGGTTCAATAGGATTATACTCATTGCCTTTCTTATTCGTTCGTTCTTTTCGACATCTGTCATTGTTTTGAGCAACTCGTTCATGCCCTCCGATACTTCAGCCAAACCTTAAGTTGTCAATAACGCCTCCATCTTAAAGTTTCATAACCCAAAGTTATTTCTCCCGTTAAACTTCTCAATTTATACTTTCGGTCCAAACATAATTGCAACAAACAAATAAAAAGCAAACAAGCAAAAATCCCAAATCAAAACCTAGAAAATTCTATCTCGTAGACTCTTATACCAATTGTTGTAAAATTAACACAAAAACTGATAGGATTTTGCAATTTAAGTCACTGCAAAATCACCGAAGAACAAATGATGAACGATAAAGAAAATTAGAGATTTACGTAGTTCGATCCGAGTGTCGATACCTACATGCACGGAAAGAGCTAGAAACAAATAATCTACTATAATTGAAGAATTAAAGTTGCACTCACTCATACGTTTGAATATTTTTCACACCTAAATTACACTTAAACTTAAAATATTTACTAATAAATAACTCGATTGGATGTAAAACTCATAGTACAAATCCTTCGTGTTTAGATGCGTCTGTGTAGCCCAAAGAAAGAGAACTTCACTTCTTTTTCTTGGTACGGTTGTGGCAGGCGAAAAATAAAAGCAAAAGAAAGGCCTTTTAGTTTTTACTTTCTCTGTATGGCTCTCCAAGAGGATCTCTAGCTCAACCCTCAAAAGGAAATAGAGGAGACGTCCACCGTACGTCTTTGAAGAATCCGTCCATATCCGGTCAAACTTGATTTTTTCCTCCAATAACAAATACCTTTTGCGTGGACTTGCGTGGGATGTTCAAGAAAAGATTTCTAATTCAAATTAGGAAAGTTATCCATTATGATTTATTTTCTTTTAATATATTTGGTTTAACAAACTGATCTTATCCTCCAATCGCATCGAGTTTTCAAAAGAGGTTCAAACTTAAGATATAATTTAACAATTTCCATATAATATAAATCTACTGATCCAACCCCGACTTGACCCATATTGTTAAAATACTTTCATATTTAATCAAATTTAGAAAAATTCACACCCAAACTATGAGCATGGAGTGAGCAAGTGCGAGATTGAGTGAATGCAATAGAAAGCGAAGAGAAAGTTATAAAGGTGTGTTGGGTTTAAGTAAGTTATGAATCCATTTAACACCTATATTATTTTGGTCTTTAACATTTTAAATCCATTTATGACCCATTTACTAAATGTAATAATTCAACCTATCAAATATGGGCTAAGAAATTCGTCTATGATCAATTTTGACAAGTCTAGTAAAGACGGTTTAACCACCACATGTCAAGATCGTTGCCTTTTGACACGTATTGCCATTTGTTGGTATAGGTCGACCAACAACCAACCGCCTAAATCTTCTTCACCATTGACAGACGCTCAATAACTCAAGTAAGTTTCTTCTTCCTCTTTTTCTACACTCCACAATACACACTCCGATCTTGCTAACTTAAGCATTGGATTGCCCGGTCAAAAACCTGGATTCCCTAACCTATATCTGTTGGTATAGGTCTATTTCAAGGTATGAGCTTCGCCAAATTCCTCAAGATCCCGTCGTGCATCAACATACACTACATTTCTGGTGATCTTGTCTGTTTAAAAGGTAGATGCGTTGTCTTCCACATCAAAACACTCATTACACGAAAAGCATCCTTCCGAGGCACCATTTATATTCATGTGCCCCCTCCAAGGAATTGTTTCTACATCCATCTATGTTATTTGTTAAATAACACAAATGAGAGTTGGTATCCCCGAATTAGTTGGCAATTTAATCCGAAATAATTGTTACGTAAATAAAAAAAGAATTGGTAAATTCCTATAAAAGTTTGTAAGATTAAGGCTTTAAAGTAAGAAAAATAAAAGTGGCCAAATTCATTAAAAAAAAAGGGCACAATCTTTTAGCACTGCCACATGTTTAACACAACCTTTCAAACATACTGAAAAGCATAATCATTTTGTCACCCTGAAAAATTTAATATGACCTTTCAAACATATGTAAAAAATGCACAATCTCTTATCACTATTACCAAAATAGCACCTTCTAGTATTTAGTGCATTCTAGCCCTTATCTTGTCCGCCTGTCCAACCCACCTGACTCTCATTGCGTTGACACAGCAAGTACTGGCTCGTACCATCACATTCTCAATCCCCCCATATACAGTCCATTTTTATCTTAATATTGATTTCATTATGTCTCCTTGATACTGAAATTGCGGTAGTTTTTCTAAGTAAGCATAAAAAATTTGTCTCCCTAAAATAAGTACCGAGATTTTTTTTTTCTAGAGTAGGACGTATCGGATAAAGGCCCGTACCTTTCAGTTACGGATGGAATACTAACAGATGTTATTTTTGTATGCTGGCCAAACGTTATGCACTTTGTTTACAAGTTTGAAAATCGTGTTAAATTTGTTACGGTGGTAATATGTTGTGCTCTTTTTGGTATTTGGCAAATCAAAGTGATAAAATATAAGAAAAGTTGGTAATTTGCAAGTATTCCAAAAGAGTCGATGATTTCACGAAAGTGTTGATAAGTGACCAACTAGTTTTAAAGAAATTATTGACCGGTAATTTTTTAGCAATTGTTCTTTTACACTTACCAACTCTTTTAAAAATTTCCCAACATGAGAAAAAAAATTATTCTTTTTCTTTGGAATGAAATAGTAATCATCTTTCTAAACACCGTACGACCCTAAAACCCCTTCTCACATTTAGCAATTGGGAAACTTCTTCGTGACCACAACCCTTCAATGGAAAATGGACTAACATTGCAAATCACCTTGGCATGGGTTTATAGCTTGAAAAGACAAACCCTGTGCTGCATTTAGTTGTCCTAGCATATAGAATAAGGACATACGACAAGACTTCTTACATCCCATATATTTTTCAGGATACATGTTGAATTAGTTCTTAACGTTTAGGCCATTCATAGATGGATTTTTTACGCTAGGAATCTTACGTGGCTCTCAAGTCCGTGGCCACTTGGCATTTAAAGAAGGTTACTTGGAAGACACGTCGGATTTTCAGTGTCAAAAACCCCATGACGGTAAGTTTAGGATATGATTGCACATTTTTCAAATGTTAAGGATTTAATTGACCAGAATAAAATTTTAAAAGATCAATTGGTGACAACCATAAAAAAGTTACCGATTATGTAAATATCACTTTTCTTGCTATAAAACTTATATCTACATTGTTTGGTAAATCTTTGAATATAACACTGGATATAGGTATATATAGTGTCCACCGGAATATACTTGATGTGCGGGACAAAAATTGGACTAAATATAAAATATCAATAATTTTTTTTGAGATTTAAAAAATAAAATCGCTTAGCTTTAGGTGATGAGCACCGTTCATTGGATAACCAAGCCCGACCACCTTTTCGCCACCACGTGGGGGTTGTCTTCGTCTTCGCCGGAGTACAGAATCCATGTCGTGGATGTCGCCTGAGTCATTGGAACATGAGAATACGTTCAAGTACAAATGTTGGATCACTCCTCCATCAGCTGCCTACACTTTTAGTTGGCTTAGGAGCAGATTCATGGAATTAAGAATAACATGAATATTTACCATCTATGACCTGAAACTTCTTGATGGTCGATACATTCGAAATATTCATTTGTGTCTACTAACTGACTTTGTCCTATAAATTTGTCGTTCCACTCAAGAAGTGTAAAATTCACATTAATAAATTAGCACACTAATGTCTTTAGGGCATGTTTGGTACTTGGGAATGAAACTTGTTGTTAATAAAGAGGGCAAGCGAATCAGATAAGATAGTCGGAAGAAAGGAAAGGAAATCGGACATTTGATTTACGTGGTTCAATTTGAATATCGAAACCTACGTCCATAAGAGAACAGCACAAAATTCTACTATAAAAACAAGCGATACAATAGAGATTACAATCACTCAAGTACTCAAACATTCTCTTGGTGTTTTCACAGCCCTCAATTACACTCAATAATTCACTTTGTCTTTAGACCCTCACAATTTCTAGCGAAGTCTCACTCAAGCAATTATACATATTAAATCACTACATGGTATAATTACAATAACAAAACCTCTCACGAGAAGAACTCTCTCTTCTCTCGGCCACATAATGGAACAAAACGCATCCTTTGTTGGACGTCTCTCTCTTTTATAAGAGAAAGAACAAGAATAAAAATTTACTCATTAAATGACAACAACGGTGCCCGCAAGACACATCTCTGAACCAGCAACGGAGCCCTCCAATTTTCATGGCATGATTTATGAAGGAGAGAAGAAAGTCAACGTACACGGACGATCACCGCACTTTTCTTCACACACGCCAGCTCCCATGCTTTCTTGAAGTTCAACTTGCTCCATTAAATGTGAAGGACAAGAAAACAAACCCCTTTTATTAAATGTTAGCTTGTGAATTTGCCGCTTTCTTTGTCTTCATCCTTCTTTCTTGCTTTCGCATGCAGAAAATTTAATGTAGGAAGTAGGGCCGGCGTGCTAAACCAAATCGTAGACGATCATAAAAATACAACTTGTACTTTATTTATCGAGATAAACTTTCATGCTTTAAATTTGGTATTTATTCCACGGGCTCAAACTCAAAATTTATTTTAATAAAATCATTGGTTAAATAATCATATTAGTTATCATTTCCTTATCAAGCATCACTTCACGAATTGAATTATCATATTGGGGCTTTTGCTTTCTCTAGTTGGTAGTTTCAATAGCTTCTTCGGCCGACCTAATTTCGTTCATTGACGTTACACTATGTATTGATGCCACTATAGATTAAAATTTTAAAAAATTAGAGTTAGACCTTGGTTCATAATAAATTTGTTGTCTGATCTTGTTTGCCACTGCAAGCCCTAGTTTTTATTTACGAAATGCAGTTCAATTTTAAACTTTTCAATTGGTTCAATTATATTCTAAACCTTTACCAAAAAAGAGCAATCGAGTTCTAAACTTTTAGATTTGTTCAATCAAATCCTAAATCTTTGCTCGAAGTAACACCTAAGTCCTAAAACTTACGTAAAAAAGGTGAATATTTAGGCTATTCTACAGGCAATTTTGAAGTGACACGTAGGCAATTTTAAGTACCATTTATCAAAATGATTTGTGGAATCATTTCTAGAGAGAAGACGAAGGATCGTAGTCCAAGTGAGATGAGCACATAATAAAATTTAACCATTTGTACCTCTATACAATGTTGCAGATAATTGTCCAAAAAGTCATAAACTGTACGACACATTTTGTCTTAAACTTTCTAATTGTATCAATTTAGTCCTAAACATTTTGACGATTTGCCAATTTAGTCCTAAACATTTCAATGTGTCAATTTAGTCCTATAACTTTTGAAGATTTGTCAATTTACTCTTGAACCTTTTTTTTTTTGGAGAAACTTGTCCAAAAAGTCTTAAACCTATCGCACTTTTACTAATTAAGTCATAAACCTTTCAATTTTGCTAATTGAGTCATAAATATTTTCACGTTTTACCAATTGAGTCCATCGGGTCAATCTTAGCCGAAAATCGTTGACATAGATGATAGCTGTCCTATGTGCAACAACCAACGCTAATGTTGACAAATTTATTAATTTTTTTTCAATCTTTCATTAATTTTTATATTTTTTCTTTTCTTTTTCCTTTTCTTCTATTTTCCTTATTCTTCTTTTTTTACTGTGGCCTACGAGGATTTGGCAATCCTCACCGGCAATAGGGGAGGGTCACGGCCCTCACCCAAACCATCTCGGCCACAGGCGAGGTTACCTTGCCCAAATTTGGACGATTTTTTTAACACTATACTGGCACAAATGAAATATTTAAAACTAAATTGGCCACCGAACAATATATTAAGGACTTTTTGGACAAATTTCTTATGTTGTGTTCCACTGAGATTGATTTCATAGGCACCATCGACTCTTTCTCCAATCAAGGAGTTTTTTTTTCCATTAATCCTAGGTTTTGTTTCATTTATATACAGTCTGTGTATAATTTAATTTGCACATATAATTCCAAATGTGTACCTCTTGCATTATGAAATTACCCAGCAAAAAAGGTCTATGGTGAACATTGGGGGGAATAACAGCATTGGTGCCAAAACTTGTGTACGAAGGTCACTTTGATGCCAAAACTTCCATTTGGATCACTTAAGTGCCAAAAGTTTACGCCGGTAATCACTTAAGTGTCAAATCGGAGAAAAAACGATTACTTAAGTGCCAACGGCGAAAATTCCGACCAAATTTAATACGTGACTTTTATATTTAAATTTCAATGATACGTGGCATTTCCACGTGTATAATTCAATTTTGTAAATATTTTTTTCTGATTTTTTTCTTTCTTTTATTTTTTTTCTTTCTTTTCTTTTTTTTTTCTTTTCTTTCTTCTTATTTCCGGTGGCCGGCGTCCGGCCACCGGCCATGGCCGGCTTCGCCGGGCGTCGCCTTCCTCCGGGCGAGGCCGGCCCTCGCCGAGGCCATGGCGGCCTCGCTGGGCCTCGCCCGGAGGAAGGCGACGCCCGGCGAAGCCGACCATGGCCGGTGGCTGGTGGTCGGTGGCAGTGGCCGGATGCTGGCCACCGGAAATAAGAAGAAAGAAAAGAAAAAAAAAGAAAAGAAAGGAAAAAAGAAAGAAAAGAAAAGAAATGCCACGTCAGCCTTCGGCGAGCCACATCAGCTTGAAAAATTAATAAAAAAGCGCCACGTCGAATTTCCGGCGAAGTGGCACTTAAGTAATCGTTTTTCACAACTTTTGGCACTTAAGTGATCCAAATGGAAGTTTTGACATCAAAACAGTCTCCGTACACAAGTTTTAGCACCAATGCTATTCTTCTCCCGTGAACATTGTATTTGGAAGCCACCAGCATCAACTGTACATAACTCGAATGGATACAAACATTTAGCCATCGCTTAGTGGAGAAGGAAGTGATTGAGCAATGACGACCAGGAGGTGGGCTTGGAGTGGAAAAGGAAGTGATCGAGCGATGACGACCAGGAGGTGGGCTAGGAAGTACCCAGCCTTTGAAGAAAGCGCAATAGCTCATTGGTGTAGCTTATGATAATTCTTTTATTATCATTATTATACAACTTCACATAATTTGAAATGACTCGACGTTTGACTGACGTCTCTTTAATTAAGAGTCCATGTGAATAAAGCAGCAAGTGGTTCCGTTGCATGCAAAGATAGGATTAAAGGGAAAGGATGATGGGGAACCAAATTATAGGCACTCGTCTTTATATCTTTGTCGTGACAAAGCCCCCTTAAATATTACTAGTAAAATAATCCACTAAAGAAGAAACCACCAAAACCTAACCTAAATAATTTATTTGGTTTACGATGGCAACCCACAATGCCCTCTCAATAAACTAGAGAAGCATCTTGAGACATCTGCACGTGGATTGATAGAAATAAAGTATCGACCCTATATATTTTAATGCAAGTCGAAACAACTGCGTGAGTCATTTACAGTTGAAAGAGGTCGTTTAAAGTTGGTTAAACTTACGAGCAATTCTACATTGGCGCGAAAAAAAAAAAAGCAAATAACACGTCATCAGCTAAAACAATTCATTAGATCTCGATCTTTTACAATTAGAAAAAAAAATACATACAATATGCATGTAGATGAATTTTGCTAAGATTTATTAAAATAAAATGGTGTAATAAAATTAATGAAATTTTAATTGAAATATTCAAAATCTCTATTAGTAAGCTATTCGTGCTTTTACATAAAATACACATACATATGCACGTGATTTTCGGGAAATTTTCGTCTCCCACAAGTTTACTGAATTTATGGAAAATCCAAGTTATGCATGTACAAAACACACCGGGTTATACTTGATTAAAAATAGCTTCAAGAGTCATTTATGCATATAAATATAATAGTTTGTATTTCATATATGACAAAAATAAGTATACTATTATTATAATTGATCATTAGATAGCATGAATTTGTAACTGAAATAAATCACTAAATAAAATAGTTCTATGAGGTCTTGTAATTAGATAGTCATATATGGCAAACCTACGTGTTTAATGTGTCATTTCTTTACTCTTGATTTGCATAAGTGGTTGTTAGCAAACTCGTCTACTGTAACAATCCTGGTAAAAGAATATGACTAGCCACTCGTATTTGGTACAACTTGTTGGCATTTGTGGAATTTGCGGAATAAAATATTACTCCAGCGGACTTTTCCTTCCAAGTACGCTGGTAAATCTGATCTTAAGATATGCCAAGGATATTTTGTCTTTGTAATTTGATTTTACGTACAGCCCACCAATCACTTTTGCCACGTTTCAAACTAAAATATGATGCATAATATACCTGAATTACTTATTGTGCCAAGATAAATAGTTCATATTTTATATACCATTTTCTTGTTATTTATTTCAACCAAATTAAACTTCGTATGCACCTTCATTCGTCGCAAATTCCGTCATAAATTAGCGACGAATTTATTTTTCGTAGCAAATTCGTTGCAAAATTAGCGATGAATATTTTTTTCGTCGCAAATTTGTGATGAAAGATAGATTCGTCGCTAATTCCGTCGCAAATTAGCTGCGGAAAATTTTTTGTCGCAAATTAACGATAAATTTTTTTTCGTCGCAAATTCCATCGTAAATTAGCAACTAATTTTTTTCGTCGCAAATTCCATTGCAAATTAGCGACAAATAATTTTTCGTCGCTAATTTTTCGTGACTAAATCCTTGTTTTTTTGTAGTGTTCCTCTTCAGTAGAAAATGCATTGTTTGCCAAAAGGGAGAAAAGAGATAAGTTTATTCGTTGGAACCCCCTCCCTATGGTTAGGTCAAACTCAATTCCTAGGGGACCTCAAAAGTAGGGGTGAGCACCTTGGACCCTACATTGTGCGGGTAGATTCTCAGTCTTGCGAGTTTAGGGTTGGTCCAACCCGGACCAACCATGTATATACTATAACATATATATTATATGCTTTTGTCTACTCTAAACCCTAGTGCCTCCTCCTCTGTTCTCTTTTTTCTTATGCAGTTCAGTTTGCCTTGTAAATTAGAAAATACAAAAAACCCAGCCCTAATTCGACCAAAAACAAAAATTAAACCCTCTTTGCTCACATCGCTCTATTCGCTCACCTACCGCAGCCTCTCTATGCTTGCCTCACTCGCCTTGCCACTTACCTCTGTTCACTCGCCTTGCTTGCCTCTGGCCTCTCCTTGCTCACATCATGAGCCCGACTCAGTTGGACAAACATACTTTGTTAAGTATTAATTATGTGTGTTGTCTGTTTTGGTTTTAGGTGTTCGGAATTTAAAACAATCATTTAAGAATTAAAAAAGATACGAAGTTGTATAATTCATGGTTTATATTATGTATTTTGAACTTCTTGTGGTTTAATCGTATTTCGTGTGTTTATTTTTATGGTTTGTTGCTTTTAGCATGTGTGAAATTTATGTTAATACCTTATCTTATATATATGTTTGATATGTATTGGTGTTCATAGTTTGGTTGCTTAATGTGGCATTGTTGATGAATATATAATTTGAAATATTATGTTTATCCTTTTAAGAAATACAAAAAATGAAACAAAAAAATAATCGATTGGTCCCAAGTTGACCCTAGAACTTTCCGGTTCGGTCCTTGGTCCCAGGTTCAACAAGGTCGATTCTCAGTCCTAGACTTTAGGGACCAACACTATGCGAGTTGGTCCTTGGGTTAGGTACTGGACCTGCCCAACCCAGACCATGCTTACACCTACTCAAAAGGCAACCCAGGTCCAACTCTAGTAGGTAGACTTATTCGTGTTGGCTCAGGCAATTGGTTTGCTGGATTTGCGCAAACAAGAGTGTTCTTCGCTCAAAGCAAAACTCTAGGGCATTTTTATAGGCCTCAAATTGGCAATTTCTTTGGGTATTACCAAACTTATTATGGAGACGAACTCCCAAGCAGCTATTTCTCTGCTTCATAAATCAATTTCATCGCTTCATTTTGGTGACAAACTCATTTCTCAAATTGAAAGTACACTCAAGTATTTTCAACATGTCAAGATTCTTCATAATTTTGGGAGCGAAATGCATGTGTCAATTAGCTAGCAAATTGGATTTTCCAAACCAATAATGCGAGTGATAATCATGGATTAAATAGACCACCAATAGGTTTACTTTTGTTGTTAGGGGATCAGATTGAATCATGATTTATTATAAGAGTAACGATGTAATTTCGGACCATTTCTTACAAAAAAAATCTTGTATATAATACAACTATATAAACTCATGATACTTTATCTTTACGATCCTATTATACCAACGCCACACTTTTTTGACGTAATAGCAAGAAAAATGACAAAGTATACATGTTTGTTTCTTATATCAAATTTTTTCCATCAGGTGTATTATTAACAGAGATCAAAGAATGATTGGCAAGTAAATTGCCAGATGTATTACTTTCTATATAGAATTCACATCTTTCATCTAACAACTATTTAAATTTCTAATCCACATTTTAAAACAATTACTCTATCTTTGTACTTAAATATTAAATATTTTTGACATGCGTACGATGGTGCTCTTTTTCAGGTATAAGAATAGGAGGCATTCGTCCTTGAAGACAAAATATAACCAAAGTGATTGTCTCTTGTCCTTCTATATGTAGTCAAAGTTGATCGAGATATTCAAAACTAAAGTCGATGGGATATGAGCATCATATCCAAGAAATTTAAAGTTTGTTTCTTTTTGCATGAAAGCTGACCTCGCACCATCTGCTAGCCTTATAGGATGGAAAGAGAGGAGGAAATATTCCACCTATGCTCTGAACGTATCAGGCTCTATCGACCGTTGTTAAAGCGAAGCCTTACATACCTCTAGGATATTGAAGGATGTCACCTTTTGTCCGCATACCATTGACTTTTTCTCAGTAAAGGACTTTGTCAACGTATACCCCGGAAGCAATTGTTAAGAATATATTTAGTAACATTTCTATTTTCAAAAATAATTTCTATTTAAAAATATTTTTTTAATTTCTATTTTCTAGATAAGTTTCTGAACAAAAAAACTCATCTAGTAATTGCACAAAATTTCTATTTTTGAAGTAGCAAAAAACATAAATACGTTTGGTAGGACACTAAAAATTTCTACTCCCAAATTTTTCATATAATTATAAAATTGTCAATAGAGACTTAACAATTTATGTTTGAATAAAATTGGATTAGAAATAAAATAAGAATATATTATGATATAGAATTAAATGACCTTAATACAATCATAAAGAAAATTACTTGGTGATTGAGGAAATTACAATTTAGGGTGTAGGATTTTAGGATTTAGGGTTAGGGATTAGGGTTTAAGGATTTCAGTTTTGAGGTTTAGGCTTTGTGGTTTTGGGTTTTGGATTTTAGGGTTTGGGGTTTAGATTTTAGAGTTTCAGGTTTGGGATTTTGGGTTTCGGATTTAAGGGTTTGGGGTTTAAGGGTTTGGGTTTAGGGTTTGGGATATAGGGTTTTGGGTATTGGGATTTGAGATTTGAGATTTGAAATTT
The DNA here is from genome assembly GCA_031216185.1 of Syzygium aqueum. Classification (NCBI taxonomy): domain Eukaryota; kingdom Viridiplantae; phylum Streptophyta; class Magnoliopsida; order Myrtales; family Myrtaceae; genus Syzygium; species Syzygium aqueum. The sequence goes on from CM062239.1 coordinate 7,129,373, forward strand.
AGGGTTTAGGATTTACAGTTTAGGATTTGGGGTTTTACGGTTTAGCATTTTAAGATTTAGGGTTTGGAATTACGATTTTAGGATTTAGCTTTGGGGTTTCGAGTTTGGAGTTTTGGAGCTTAGGTTTTAGTGTTTCGGGTTTGAGGTTTGGGATTTTTGGGTTTGGGTTTACGATTTGGGGTTTAGAAGGTTTAGGGTTTGAGTTTGGGTTTAGGGTTTTAGGGATTTGGGCTTTGGGGTGTGGGGTTTTAGGGTTTTTTATTTTAGTGTTATGGGTTTTAGGGTTTGGGTATTGAGGTTTAAGGTTTTGGGGCTTAGGGTTTGAGGGTTAAGGTTTTGGGTTTTGGGGTTTAGGGTTTGAGGGTTAAGGTTTTGGGTTTTGGGGTTTAGGGTTTAGGGTTTGAGTGTTAAGGTTTTGGGTTTTGGGGTTTAGGGTTTGAGCATTAAGGTTTAGGATTTTAGGTTTAGGGTTTAGTACGAAAATATCTTGTGAAAGAAAGAGAGTTGATCTTGTTTCTCTATTGTTTCTTTTTTTGTTCCAAAAACAGAAAAGTAAATTTTTTTTACTTCTTATTTTTATTCTAAATCTATTCCATGACCACTTTTCCATTCTGGAAAACAAAAAAACTAACTGACGTTACTAAACAGATCTCTGTTCTTTTTTTGTTCTGAGGAATAAACGAACAAAAAAACAGAAAAATAGAAATGTTACTAAATAGATCCTAAATATGCTCAATAGGAAATAGGAAAGTATACAATTTTCAAAGCACTAATTATGCATGTCACAAGAAGAAACAGTGTATTAGAAAATGGCAAAGTGTTCTTAATTAGTTGTTTCACAAGTGCCCGTGAGGCTCTCGGTTAGTGAAGTTGAGTATTCTGCTCGTTTAGTATAAACATTTTAGGCAGATATAATACGATGCGAATAGCGTAATCTCTAGAAGTGCAAATTGATATGCAATGGTTAAAATCAAGGAGTATCTCAAAGGAAAATCGACGAATGGGTGGACTAGGAATTTAAGAAACCATTGGTGAAACGGGTCGACGCCTTAGCCTAACTACCAAAGGCGATCACATCTTTACCTAGCGGTTCCTTAAAAACTCCAATGATGAACATTTATATATAAACTACATTTTAATTATTCTCTCCATCACATTTATTCATAATTTTTTTTTGTCGAACATTTGTTCATAATTCAATATACACAATATTCTTCTATCTTTCACGCACTTTTGTAAGTGCGGTGCACACGAATTTTTTTTCCCCACTTTACACAAATTCTATAGTAAGAAATGCTTGGACAGGACACCTATGTATCATGGTAGTATAACAGTTTCTTATGCAGAAAAAATCAGGAGGAATCAAAAAAAGTTGTGCTTTCCATGAAAATCCAGCTAAAGATGACAATATGAAATTTTCTGATACTATTTATTGTCTTTCAAAAGCACTTGGTTTTGATGAGCAGAGATTTGAATAGTGTAGCAACAAAATTGATATATAATAATGATTCCAATGATTAGATTGAAAGAAACATTGGGATTGCTCTCAATTCGACCTAATACAACAGTGATAATTACATATTAATGATATATATTGTGTGACTTATCTCTTTTCCAATACACATTTTATTTAGAATAATTGCAGGCTGTAGCAAACACTCATCAATGTCAAAAAATAATAATAATAAAAGAGCTACCCGAGTGGCTTTATACACTATTTACCAGAGAACATGGTGATTATAATCTCTCGTTAAAGGTGGAAGAGATCGCGTGTGTAAAATTTCTTTAGACTGATGGTGTGTGCTCTATTTTTCCTTTTACTTGATTTTTATATATGTCAATGTTAGAAAAAAGCTAAATTTATAGATTTTTTTACTATATTTAAGGTATGAGATTACGATTCACATTCTTGTCTTGATAATTATGCAAAATGATAACACTTAGCTTGTGTTATTTCTATTTGAGACTTTCAAATACACTGACCACACTCTACTTCTCCTCAGTACATAGATGTTTCCTGCTCCTTTGAACATATTGCCAACTTTTTCTCCGAGAAATCTTTTCACAAGATATTCACGTGGGTTTTGCTTGTAAATTCAAATATGAACCCATTTCAAATGAAATACACATGATGGTGATCGTGCGCCTAAATACCTTTTACTTTTTTGACTTCTTTAATTAGTTAAAGAACATGCGACAGTTGTAATTTGCAATAGATAAGTAAGATAAAGTCTTGTGCATACCATGAGCTTGAGGTTTCGAGAAATTTTAAATTACTTGAAGTCGCTCAAATGTGGATCTTTGCTCCTATCAAACAACTGGAAAGCTCCCCCACAAAAGCAGCCTCCAATTCTTACCACGCACATGTCCCAACAAACGAGGCTACATAGCCTTTTCATTTCGACAAGAGTACTTTATATGACACGGCTCACATCACTGACACACATGCTAACGTAATATCATTTCATTTTTATCACATATGGTAATAAGTCGCATGCTGGTGAATGCATGATATTATGCCATATGTCATGTGACGTGACTATTTCAATGGTCTGCTTTGATGCCCATCATGGTGAACTTATAAATGCTCTGACGATCCTTATAATCAGAACAAGCTTGAAAGAAACAGAGAAAAAGAAAGCATCACAGAAGCATAACAGTCCATCAAAAAATAGAAAAATCCTCTGATTTCTGATACGAGTACTTCATGGAGATGAAGGAAGTGGACAGCAAAAAACCTTATTTGGTGGTTTTGCTTGTCCAAATGATCTATGCAGGCATGTTCTTGCTGTCCAAAGCCGCGTTTGATGGTGGCATGAACAACTTTGTCTTTGTCTTCTACAGACAGGCCGCTGCCACGATTTTCTTGGCCCCTCTTGCCTTCTATTTCGAATGGTAAAGATAGCAACTTAGCAGACTCTGTTCTTCTTTTGTCTTACATCTCATTGTCTTCTATTTTCCAGTTGATACGAAGCTTATGACGGTTAAAATTCATTATCCAAGATCTTGGCTACTTTCTTGATTTGGTTTCTTGATTCCAGGAAAACCGCTCCTTCCTTATCGTTCGTGACTTTCTGCAAGATATTTCTAATTTCCTTATTCGGGTAAGCATATGCAAATCTCTATTTAACTGACTTAAGAACGCAATAATATGCAAAATCATGCTATGCGCAAGAAGGGAAAAGATTTCTTTCTTTTTCAACAAATGAATTATGGCGAGTCAGTTGGAGCTTTCTTGAGAATTTCAGGATCACTGCGAGCTTGGACATCTACGGCGTAGGCCTTTTGTACACGTCAGCAACTTTGGCAGCTGCGACAACGAACTGTTTGCCCGCGATAACCTTCTTCTTGGCAGTTTTGCTCAGGTGAGCTTTACTTACTCTTATGTAACTGAGTTATTAGTATAAGATGAGTATGGTATCAATGAAGCCTCTTCTTTCCCAATTCTTTTTTTTTCTTCTTCCTTTTAGTGTTTTTGGGGGACGAGAGAAGACACGAAAGAAATATTATTATGATTTTTTAATGATAACCATAATAATATTCCTCACCTTCCCCTCCTTGACTTCCTCAAGAAACAGCTGGTGTGAAGGAAGATTCATAACAAATACAAACCACTTTTAAGGCCTATATTCCATACTTTCCCCTCCAGGGGGAGAGAGAGAGATGCCCCTTGCAAAGTAATACCTCCGCTTTTCTTGATGGAAGATGACCGGTGTACTATACTTTCTTTAGAGGAAGATGATAGAGAGCTTTATGGGAAATTTACCATTTATTAGAGTCTGATACATCACTTTACAAATCAATTTTATAAATCAATTTGAAAAACAGTGTTTCATTTTGCAGGATGGAAACGTTGAGATTGAGGACAACCTCAGGGTTGGCAAAGCTTGCGGGTGTGATTGTGTGCCTGGGAGGAGCAGCGACCTTGGCCTTTTACAAAGGTCCACACATCAAACTCTGGTGCCATCATTTTGTGCTTTATGGGCATCACAACAGAAATAGGCCATCCCATGCTTATTCGGGCATGATTTGGGTCAAGGGTTGCTTCCTCATGCTCTCTTCCAATTTCTGCTGGGCTTTGTGGCTTGTTTTGCAGGTAGAGAAAAACTACATAACATCTTCATCAAGCATACACACGTGATACCCTCTTTGCATGTTTACCGTGGAGTTGCTTAAATTAGGGCGAAGCTATGACCTTGCAATTGCATTAAGAATGACTTTTGGATTGATGACTCACATATGCTTTTTTTAGGGACGGATAATAAAGAGTTACCCCTCGAAACTGATGCTCACAACGCTACAATGTTTCATGAGCTCAATTCAATCACTTGTCATTGCCATTCCTTTGGCGAGAGACCCTACTCAGTGGAAACTGGGTTGGAACGTCCGCCTCCTCGCCGTGGCTTATTGTGTGAGCTCACCAGTCTTTTCTCTCGGTTGCTCCACACATAGCCCAATAGATTATTTCTCCTAATGAATTTGTTTGCTATTTGATATGACAAACAGGGAATAGTGGTAACTGGCCTGACATACTATCTACAAGCTTGGATCATTGAGAAAAGGGGGCCAGTTTTCCTAGCCATGTCCACACCACTGGCTCTCATCATCACGATTCTCTTTTCTACATTTGTCCTGTGTGAGACCCTCACCTTTGGAAGGTATTAACATTCCATTCATCAATTCAAATTATTTTCTTCTTTTTGTGGAATTCATTGATGATTGTCATTAATGTCCCAAATGTGTGGGCTTTCTTTCAGTATTCTTGGTGGGGTTTTGCTAGTTGGAGGACTGTACAGCGTTTTGTGCGGGAAAAGCAGGGAACAAACGCTGGACCAGGGAAATTGCAAGCCTCCTGAGGTTGATCTAGAATGCTCACAATTCAAACAAGAGGAGGCTTCTCATAAATCACCAGACATACTTGTCTAAATCTCTCATTCTGGGACAAAAAAATTTCCCAATTAGGCAGAGATTATAGTTAAGGTAGTCTGATTATTGCAATAAAAATACACAGTTGAGATTCCCAGTTTTGAGGAAAGTGTGCCCTCTGCTAGCAGGCTTTATTCTTGCTTGTTCTAAATTTGAATTAGATACTCAATACATAAGTGCGCAAACACTAAATGCAAATAATAATAAATGCATAATTTCAACATAAATCAAAACCAAAAAAAATCTATAAAAAAACAGCCTGAGCCATATCTTCTTCTTTTTTTAATAAAAAAACAGCCTAAACCATATCGGGTAAAATTAACCATTGGGATTTGCCCCAATGGTTACCCTTCCTGCTTGGGAAGGGGGAGGTGGGGAATTCGAATCCCCACCTTCTAAAGAGGGCTAGGGCGGGGACGTGTAGTTTCAGATGCAGATTTTGACTTCCATGTCTTGTAAGAGGGAGGACAAAAGTCTAAGAGTGAGTTAAAAGTTAGAGTATAACAGACAAAAAAATATAAATAAAATATCGGAAAAAATTAATACAAGCGTGCTTGAGACAGGACTCCACGCATACGATATGGGACTCCCAGCGCATGTTTTTTTTTTTATAAATATTACAAAGATAATCACAATGTACAGTCTCGACTACTTATTTTTCAAAAACAAATAGTTATTAGATAATAAATAGGAAATGTAAAATTGGTCCATCTGTCTATCACAAGAAAGTGTTTTGTGTGAAGGATACATCCTCACGTGATGTAACCAGCCAATCATTAGTAAGACACATACATACACGGTGCCATATAAGACGAAATTCATAGCACTCAGGCTTGGTCGATTATGCTACATCATCTCTACCACGTGGTAAATTTGTCAAATAAAATATTTTTTCGTCTATTACAGATTAAAAACATAATAAATTAAACGATTCCACTTAATAAATTAATTTCACTAGTATTTTGAAATATTAGCCTACTAGAAAAATCAAAGCACATAAAAAGGGGGAAGTTACATAAATTTCTCTGAACTTTAGGCTTAATACAAGTTTAACCCTAAACATTCAAACATTACACATTATCCCCCACCCCAAACTTTCATTTTGATACTATCGGTAACCCTCCGTTATATTTTTCACTCGACTTTTAGGGGGTAAATGTGTATTTTCATCTCATTTAAATTTTACCATAAAAATGATAAAATGAAGAAAACGAAGAACATTGAATCTACTAAAATGTTAAAATTATAAAAATAAGTAATTTTTAAAAATTGTTAAAATTTAATGAATATATTAATAGAGCCAGTGAGATATTTCAAGAAAAAGAAGCACAATTAAGTAACAAGAAAAATGCCTCAATAACAAAAAGGACCAATTACAGAAATAACATACTTGATATGTACTTTTAAATGGATAATTAACGCAAAAAAATATTGATCAATAGAAAAAAAATTTAAAAATATCACTTGAAAAGATTTAAAAATATCACTTTTGGTTTATATTATTTGTTTCCTTTTATGAGTTAGAACAAACATTCCTTTATAATTTTACTCAAGTACTTTATTAATCAATCAGTTTTACATAAATTCACCCTCTAAATACACCTAGTATGTAACCCTTTTTTTTCATTTGACCTTTTATCGTTGAGGTCCTTTCTCTTATTATATAATTTTTGTTTATTCTTTTTCTTGAAATATCTTACATAGTTCAATTCAAATGCCTACTATTTACCAATTTTTACCAATATTTTAATGTTATTATTTTTTTTGGTAAGGTACTATTTTAATGTTATTATTGATATTTAGTATTTATATTATTATTATTTTAGTCAATTTTATTTTTTCTCTCATTTTCTATATTCCTTCACTATCTACAATATTTAGTTAAAAAATGAGATGAAAGTATACTCGTAACCCTTAGAACTTATGTGCATTAAACGTTCTAATAGAAAAAGATAATGGAGAGTTAATGACTGTAATAAAAAGAAAGTCCCGAGGATTTTGTATAACAGTTGAAAGTCCGCGAGTCAACGTGTACTCCACCGAACAAAAAAAAAAAACGTGTACTCCGCCCAAGGTTCAAGGTGTTTGTGTAATTTCCCCTAACGAAAACAAAAAATAAACATCTCATGGAAATTGGAATTACTTTTTAAGATCAAGAAAATTAAGGTTTGATTCAGTATCAGAGTGGTGTATCTTCTTGTTTTTCTATGTTTTTAGTTTACTTGCTATGTCTCGGTTATTTGATATGCTCATAGTCACATTACCTACTAAATTTATTTTCAGCTACATAAAGTACAGACCACATTGCATAAATCCGGAGAAAGGCCATGAGTCAGGTCCAGAGGCATTATGTAACAGCCCGAATTTCGATATAATTCTGGGATCAATGAAATTGATATTATTTCGCAATTTCATTTTAGTAAGTCTCACCCAGAGCTGATCACTCTCAAGATACTAACCAAAAGGGTATAGCTAACTAGAAAATGGTACGTGGACCAGGGACCTGATCATTGAATTGGACACCGATCACGAAAAATGATGAGAAAATATTTTGAACCGATGTGAACCGATCTTAGGAAAAGTGATGGATTGGGTTTGGCCAAGGCCAACGATGTACAATTGGATCACAAGTGATTATGCAAGACCAAAAGTGCACGTGGCTAATCAGTCCTGAACTTGAACCGAACGATATTGACTTCTGGGACTAGTGATAATTTTTCATTTTCTCAATGAACGGAACCATCATGACTCGGGTAACCCTAGGTCGATACGCATAACCTTTAAACAGTCACCCATTAGTGAAAGACCTTGAAAAATTGAAAATTAGCGAGTTTGGTCACGAAATTGGGCCTAGATTCCGATATCGATTTTCGACGGCTTAAGAGACAAATTTTGGGAATCTGACGTCATATTACGCTGGCCCGCACATTTTGAGTAAGTGCGGTTAAAAATTGGAATTTCGGTCCGGGGTTGAAAAAATTATGATTTTGCCCCTCAGGGCGTCGACTTGGATCTGGAGGCCGTATGAGATCATTTTTCGAAACCAATGTCATTTTGGGGTGCCCACAAGCATTTAGAATGGTTTCGATCAAAAATTGAAATTTTGGTTCGGAAGTGAAAAATAATAATATTTTATTCCCGAAACTTTGCAGTCAGTTTTCGAGGGCTTAAGAAGCTATTTTCACGATTCCGACGCCATATTATGTTGGCCACACTCATTTGGAGTTGATCTAGCCAAAAATTGGAATTTCGCCCTGGGACCGGAAAAAATGACCGTTTTGCCCTTAGGCTGTTTCGGGTTCGAATTTTTGGAAATTATTTGGGATATTTCAGAGCACTTATCAGCTGCATTATTGGCCCTAATTACCTTTTTGCCCTCAATTATTAGATAGGGTTGAATTAAGACTGTTAGATTAGGGGTATTTTAGTCTTTTGGCCCAGATTGGCGGCCCCTAGCCCCTATATTTGACCAGCTGACCTCTCTTTCTCTCTCCTCTCCCCCTTCTTCGGCCAGAACAGCCCAAACCAGCAGCCCTCTCCCAATTTTCCTCTCTCTTTCTCTCTTTCTCTCTCTCGGCAAGCCTTGCCGGAGCTGTGCTGCCACCGTCTGCCGGTGCTGCTGCCCTCAGCCTCAGCCTCAGCCTCAGCCCCACCCTAGTCCAGCCCCTTTCTCTCTCTCCCTCTCTCTCTTTCTTTTCCTTTTTCTTCCCAAAGCATCACCGCCACCGCGTCGGAGCCTCGCCACAGCCGTGCCGGAGCTTGGATCATCGTTCCATCACCACCTAGCCGTCCAGCCTCGCCGTACGTCGCCATCCATATGGTGTCTGTATAGTGACCATACGGTGTCCGTACGCCGTCCGTACGACCGTCACATCGGCCACCGTGGCCTCGCCGGCCACTGTCCCCCGCTTGTCCGTACAGTGTCCGTACGGGGGTGTCCGTATAGTCGTTCCCGTCCATACACCGCCGACCGCCCTGTACGTACGGCGTCCATCGGTTTTACTGTTTACCAGTAATCGGCCGCCATTCTTCGTTGCCGTGTCCTAGAAATTAAATGAGTATATTTCCTAAACTTAGATTAAGACTGATAGTGCATTTTTCTAGACCAGCTTAGGTATTATCAGTGTATTTTGGACTGGCTTAGGCAGTATCAGTGTATAGTTCGGACTGAATTGAGATTTGTGTACTGGGCCATATGGTATTAGATGGGCCATGTGAGCACGTGGTTGTGGCATTGTATTGATTGGGTGCTTGAATTATTGTTTAATGCTCATAGTGCATGGTGTGGTATTACATGGACATGCATTGCGTATGCCGAGTATGAGGCATGAATTGATATTGTGCGAGAATGCATGCCTGCCATAAGCATATGATCACCTAAAATATCCTGAACCATTTTACGCGGGGTTTAGATAATAATGGGTTGTGTGATCATTTAAGGGCCTTCGGGTCGTGACCTTCCGGTCAATACCATCCTCATGCACTTTGAAGTAGGACGATGCCCGGTACATCCGGAAGATGATCATCCTCATGCACTTTGAAGCAAGCTCTGGTTCATAAGGAGATCAGTGTTGCGCCTCATGCACTTTGAAGCAGACTAGACGCATCGGGCCGTAAGAATTGTTGACTTGAGTTGTAATAAATAATTGAGACAGTGTGCTGTGTGTTGAGTGAATCAAAATGAAAGCATAGCATGACATCGACATTGCGTGCATAGAATGCATGACCCGGCATGAGAAAGGAACATTATGAACATGAGTATGTGTGTAGTGCACGTGTGACCATTGTATTTGCGTATGTGCCTTGAGGAATTTAATGAACTGCCTAACCTGCAAGGTAAATTTTATGTTCTATTTAGGCCGAAGGCCAAGTCATTGTTGGTATATTATGTTGTTCTGCCTGTCAGGAGAATGCATGTTAGCCTAGCCTAGGTTTAGGGGTTGTACTCGCTAAGATTCGTCTCACGGTTGTAATAACCCACATTTTCAAACCTTCGCCCTTGAGATGCCGCAGCCACCTACACTTTTTGGGATCTCGACACAGATCGAGCAGTTCGTGGGTATATTCCCTATGGGCAATGGAGAGGTGCATGTTAGATACCGTTCTGTGGTTTCCGTTGATGTAGGAGAGGCCTTTAATCACACTCAAGAATATATTGCCTGGTGTATGTGAGATGTAGATGGAAATATAGGTTGATCGCTTATGACTTTTGACTCCCCGTTAGTTGAGCATGGTATGATTGCACCAATAGTTGCGGACGGTGAAGTGATCGACCCTCAGGACGAACCAATTGGAGATGCTTATGATGAGGCGATGGATAATGAGCCATATGTGGAAGAGGAGGGTCAGGATCATATGATAAATGCAGCTAAGGTGCCGGAGGCCATGGAAATGGATCAAGTTAAAGAAGGAGAGGTTGCTGGACCCGATTCAGATGAGGGAGAACTAGGACTTTACCTAGATCCAGAATTAGAGCCGGACTCAGAGGATGAGCAAGCAGCAGCGGAGGATATGGACTCGGAGGAGTCAGAGCCCCAGGAAAGTTCCTCGGAGGAGTCCGAGCCTCAAGAGAGTTCGGAAGACGACTCGTCAGGGTCTGATCTGAACTGGATGCCCTAGTTTAGTCCTAGTTCTGGTCTAGAAGTTGACCCTTTTTGTCGGTGACCTAACCCTGACCCGTAGATGACCTAACCTTCTTCCAGCCATTGCCCCTTTTTGATCGTGTGGCTACTGTGTGTCGATTCTTGCTGTTTTTATAACTCGGGGTTGTATTATGAATAGTTTGTTCTAAAATGTGTATATGTATATTGTAAATATTTTATGGTAATGAAAAAGTATGTTTTTAATCATACTGATTTTATCTGTCGTGTTATCCTTGGTCGTCTTATTAATCATACGGGTGTATATATATTTCTATACGTTGCTTCCGCATGTGTAATATTCTCTGTATGCGTTGGGTCGGCAATACATCCTGGGAGCGTTGCACCATAATCAACCAAAGAGGGATGGTTGCGCTTCGTAAGGTACGAGACATGACACATTAGGAAGATTTGAGGTAGTTATCGACAGGACACGTCATAGAAGTGTTGACAAGTCCAAGATCATGAGCTTTGCACGTGACGTCGACAAATCCAAGATCATGAGCTTTGCACATGAAGTCGACAAGTCCAAAATCACAAGTTTTGCACGCGATGTTGATAAGTCTAAAATCATGGATTAAATACATGGTGACACATGGTGAAGAAATTCATTTACACATGTCAAAAGGTAAGGATATGACCGTGGGCGTGAAGATCAAGGAAGTTAGAGAATGATACTTGGGAAATAACAAGAAATAAAGAGACACATGGAAGAAAATCAGCTATTACATAATGCCCAATGAGCATAAGCAACATTGATAAGTCAAGAAGCGGTTAAAACATGAAACGTAAGGAAGTGAAAAACGACTTTCAAGGAGAAGTGGTTGGTCAACAGTTATCAAGCTGCTCTATAAATACTCAAGGATTTCCAATGTAGAGAGGACCTTTTGCAAACAACACAACACATCTTTTATCTATCCTTACTCTTAGAGTATTAGGAGTAGTCGGAGTTGCAACTTTTAGATTCCACGTCGTAGATTCAATTCCGGCGAGAGTCTTTATCAGGTTCAACATTGTTGATTAAATTCAAATGTTGTGCCACCAGTTCAGCATCGTCGATTAAATTCCGGCGTTGTGCTTGGAATATAGTTGTTGATTAGATTCCAGCCATATTCTCTCAAGTTACGTCATTGATTAGATTCTAGTGTACCTTAAATGGTAATGTCGCATATTAATTGTATCGTTGATTAGATTCCAACATAGCTTGGTCTCAGTATTTGCAAGTTATCATCCCATTGTTAGTATTGTCGAGTTTGGTGTATTATCGAGTGAAGTTGTAAGATATAAGTTGGGCTTAATAAATGCATTTGACACTTTCTGTCCGAGCTTGATACATGACCCTAGTCTCCTCTAATAAAATATGAAACGCAGCGTTTGGTGAAAGATTTTCGACGGGATAAAACTGGCGAAACATCTTTTTGGCACGCCCGGTGGGACCCTCATTGAATTAAGTAGAGAGAGTGATATGCCACGCACCCGGAGTAGAACCAACTCAGATAATACTACTGAAGAGCAAGCTGCATCGATGGCGAAAGATAATACCCGTGTTGAGACATCATCTGCTCTACTTCTTCATACCGAGGTTGCTAACCAATCTCGAGAAGAGTTCACAGATATGTTGAGGCAGCATGTTGAAGATAAAAGGTAAACTGAGCTCACACCAGTTGCACTTTCTACTGTGAGGTGGACTATTGAAGAAACTTAGAACGACTTCGCTGATTATGTGGTAAGGCATATAACTGAAGTGGTTAGGCCTTTGACCATTAACACTTATCATGAATGCACGCAAAGTCAACATGGAGGGTCCATCACACCAACCCAACTAAGAACAGGATCTCTGTCAGCATTGGGGGGTCTTGCAATACAGTTTGGAACAATGATGCAAAGTACATCTACGATCCCACCCATTCGAAACTAAGGGGAGAAACCTTGCCAATAGCAGCCGGCGAGGGATTTCCTCACGCTAACACGGACCTAAATGGAGGAATTGCTTAATAGTCGATGATCGATGAAAACCTCCAAAAAGGACATGAGGTTACTCAGGTGCAAGGCCCCCCTGTGATCCAGGTAAATCCTCCACCTGTAGTCCTAGATATTCAGAATCTTGCAACACCCTTGCCTAGGGGACAAGAACAAATCCAATAGATAAACATTCAACCATAACATTAGGCACCCCAGCCTGCAGTGCCTAACGTAAATCAGCATTTTTCACCCCTTATGGGTCCAAATGTTCAAGTCTAGTAACCATTGCCAGCATAGTTAAACCCACCAGTCAACCCACATATGATTACTCACAACGTACCATAGCTAATGCAGCCACAACCTCAACAACAGCCATAGTTACCACAACAGCCATTCTACTAATTACCTCATCAAAATCTAAACCAGCCATTGCCACCTAATTATGTTGTAGCTCCTGCACCCATCGTGGGTCAAGTACGAAATCAATTGGTGGTGGACCCTGTGATGAGGGGATATAGTCATGATATGGGATACCTCCCAAACGTTTATAGAAAACCATATCCTGATTGAATGGATTCTATACCATATCCAAGGGGTTTTAAAATGCCAGAATTTACATTGTTCACTGGAGAGGAAGATCAGTTCACATTTGAACATGTTAAACATTTTCTAGCTTAATGTGGCGATACGGATCATGATAATTATTGGAAGTTGAGGTTATTTCCCTTATTCTTGTCAAAAACTGTGTTTACCTGATATACTGCTTTACCTGCAAATTCGGTTACATCATGGGAACAAATGGAAAGGTTATTTCATTGCCAATTTCAAAGGGCTGTGCTGGATTTGTCGGTAGTTAATCTCTCGATCATGAGACAATTAGCTAATGAATCTGTCGACCGATTCGTTTCCAAGTTTAAAAGTGCAAGGAATAAGTGTTTAGTCCCTTTACCTTAAAATACTTTTGTGGACCTTGCTTTTAATGGACTGAATTTTAAAATCCAAGAAAGAATGGTTGGACAACCATATTCAGATATGTTCCAGTTGTCAACCATAGCTACTAAGCATAAAAGTCTCCTTCAGAAAAAAGACAAAAGATATGGTCGACGGGGTGAAGTTCATTGGGCTGATGCTAACGAGAGTGAGGATGAAATTGAATCAGCAGATATAGCAGATTTGGCTCTTGCTAAAATGGTGATTAATAAGCCATACGTCTGCCAGGCTCTAAAGCCGGCAAGAGTTAAACAAAAATCCAACCTCATGTCCAAGGCTAAGGAACCCATTTTTTATTCTTTCGATATCAATAAGATAGAGGAAATATTTGACTTATTATTAGCCTATGGACAGATTAGACTGACGGAGGGTCAGGTCTTACCCACCAAAGAAGAATTAGCGGGAAAGAAGTATTGTGAATGGCATCATTCACGGAGCCATGCCACCAATGACTGCCATGTATTTAAAAGAAACGTCCAGGAAGCTATTAAGTAAGGGAAGATAAAATTCTCTAAGGACAAAGGTAAGTCCCCGATAGAAGTTGATGTCGATCATTTTCCTGTAATAACAAGGATGGTGTCATTAAGGACAAAGACCAGGGGGCATCAGCCGTACTATTTTTGCGAAAAGTTTAAACGACTGTTGAGACAAGAGAAACATTACTCCAACAATCAGAGACGTCTGCCTAGTGAAGTTGTTGACGAATGCGACTTGGTCCTCACTGATTCATATGATGAACAAAATCCTTCTAGGGGTGTTAATCTTCATAGAGGCCATCGAACCCGTAATAAGGCTATTACATTATTCAAGCAAAGGTACAAAGACGGTGATCCAACTATTGATACTTTGAGAGAGCCTAGTGGTAAATTTGATTATTATATTAGTTATGCTCCATCACCTTCATGCAATGGGAAGATTGAGCCAAGTGGATGGGGTTCTAACTTCCCTGATCGAGAGGATCTTTACACAGACCCTCATTCACCACGTTGACAAACTCTGAAAGTGCCAAGGGACCCACTTATAGGTCAATGAGGCCCGTAGAACTCAGAATCGCAGCTCAAACCTGATGCAAACTCAAAAAAGAAGAATGCAGAGGAAAAGAAAAGAGTATCAGCTCCAACAACAAGTCAAGTTCACGTCAAGTAGATTACACCAACCTTGATCGCCGAACAAGAGGTCAAGCCAAAGTACCCTAAGCGTGGGAACTTAGTTTGGAAAAGAAAACCAAGAATTCAAGCGTTGTCATCTAGTATATCTCAGCAATCTTCACCAAAGCAAGACGTTGAGCTTGAGCGGTATGAACCACAACAATTGTTAAGATGAATCTCGTCGTTGAGTTGCATGGTTCGATTATACCTTCCATTGAACCTTTGGGTTATGACGGTGGAGTCAGATCATCCGGCAAAAGTTACAATGGAAGAGAAAGAAAAAGCAGAATTTCACTTTGATATAGAAGAAGTGGTTGAATTCGAGAAACCTCCACCCAAGGGTTCAAACCATTTAAGGGCTCTGAATATCAACGTAAAAGTTAGTGGCCAACCTGTGTCTCAAGTGTTAATGGAAGGGGGATCTACATTGAATCTCATCTCATATCATTCCTACAAGAAACTGAGAAGGCGCGATGAGGAGATTATTCCATTGAACATCTAATTGTTTGACTTTACTGGAGAAGTCTCCGAAGTTAAAGGAATTTTCATTGCTGACTTAATCGTTGGCACCAAAACTTTCAGGACGTCCTTTTGTGTGGTTGATGTAGATGGATCTTACAATTTACTATTGGGCCGAGATTGGATCCATGGCAATCAATGCGTACCATCAACTCTCCATCAGATGCTAGCATTTTGGAATGGGGATAAGGTAGAATACATCAAGGCAAACACCAAGTCACAGACAACCTACGCACATGCATCTCCAACTCACCAATTGGCACTGGAAGGCAGTATATCCATCGGTAAGCCACCTCTCGTTGACTCCAATAGTATTGCATTATGCCGTTTTGACAAAGGGATCATTGAGTGGGTCCTGAAGAGTCAATTGGAAGCACAATTAAATAAGGTTGTCCATGGAGAACCTTATATTGTCAAAAGACCTTATTAAGAGGTACTTGGCCTATCGGGCTGAGCTCGTAGAATAATCCACAGAAACTGTCGATGAAATCCTTGAATTCGAAGAGTTACCCATAAAAGAAATTGAAAAGTCAATTGAAGCTCAAGACCCATTACAAGAGGTCAACCTTGGGCTAGACAATAAACATCGACGATGATGACTTGAAAGCCCAGTTACTGAGACTCTTGAAGAAGTACATGGATTGTTTTGCCAGGGACTATAAAGAAATGCCAGAATTAAGCAGAGACATCGTCGAACATCAATTGCCCATAAAAAAGGGGTTCAGGCCTCATAAACAGCCACCCAGACGGATCGCCCCAGAGGTTATCCTTAAAGTAAAAGAAGAAGTGGAGCGATTACTAGCAGCTGGATTTATTCAGATGGTGTAGTATGTCGAGTAGTTGTCTAACATAGTCTCGGTAAAGAAAAAGAACGGGAGGTTACGTGTCTACATCGATTTCCGAGACTTAAACGTAGCCACACCCAAGGATGAGTACCAAATGCCAATGGCAGATATGTTAGTGGATTCGGCTTCTAGAAATGAAATTATGTCATTAATAGATGGTCATTTAGGCTACAATCAAATATTTATCGCTAAAGAGGATGTCCATAAAACTGCATTCAGGTGCCTCGGGGCTATTGGCACCTTTGAATGGCTTGTCATGCCATTTGAATTAAAGAATGCAGGGGCAACTTATCATAGAGCCATGAACTTCGTCTTTCATGACATGATTGAGGACTTTATGAAAGTCTACATCGATGATATTATTGTCAAATCAGACTAAGTATGTCATTTAAATTATTTAGAACAAGCTTTTATTAAGATGTAGAAATTTGACTTGAAAATGAATCCGTTGAAATGTGCTTTTAGAGTAAGGGCTAGTAACTTCTTAGGATTCCTAGTTAATCAAAGAGGAATTAAAATTGATAAGAATAAAGCTAAGGCCATTTTAGAATTGCCACCCCCTACAACCAAAAAGCAACTTCAAATGATTTTAGGAAAGATAAATTTTTTGCATCGATTCATCGCTAACCTGTCAAGAAAAATTGAGGTGTTTTCCCTATTATTGAAGTTGAAGAGTCAAGAAGGGTTTGTACGGAAAGATAAACACCAACATGCTTTTGACCAAGTCAAGTGATACCTGGTTAATCCACCAGTATTGATGCCGCCGAGAGCGAGTCAACCATTAAAATTGTACCTGGCCGCTATCGATATTACCATCGGATGTATGTTGGCGTAGAAGAATAATAAAGGCAAAGAGCAAGCAGTGTATTATTTGAGTCAGATGTTGAATGACCTTGAAACAAGATACACTGCAATTGAGAAGCTATGCTTGTCATTGTTTTATGCATGTACAAAATTACGTCATTATATGCTACCAACTACGGTACAGAGTGATATGTAAAACAGATGTGATTAAGTACATGTTGACTTGGCCTATTGTTAAAGGCCAAATTGCCAAGTGGGCATTTTCTTTGATCAAAATAAATTTGGTCTATGTTCCACTCAAAGTAATAAAAGGACAAGTTATAGCAGATTTCATTACGCAATATCCTGGGGCACGAGGTGAAAGTAATGAGGGATATGTTTACGTGGTCCCATGGCAGCGTTACTTCGATGGATCCAATGCCCCTGGGTCCGCTGGGGCTAGGATCATGATAATATCTCCTCATGGAGAGAAAATGAAACTTATGTTCAAAATGAATTTCGAATGTTCTAATAATCAGGCCAAATATAAGGCCTTAATTGTTGGTTTGAACAGCATGACCAACCAATTCAAAACCCTTTATGGCAAATACATCGAGCATAGTGATGGACATGTGTCCCCAAGGAAAAAAGAAACAGTTGCTAGAAGAGGACCAGAAAGTGATGGCGGAGCCCAATAGCCCACGTTCCAGGTCATAAGATTACATACTAACCTCGAAAGCCACGTCGATCCTAGCAGCTGTCCATAAAAGTTGAGTTCCTTGGTCAACCTTCAAGCAAAGAAACCATTTGTGAAAATCCTCTTCATAAGAAGGGAAATTTCGAAATCGAGAAGACCCAGTGAACCACACATCCATAATAGAAGAATGTTGCAGTGCCAAAGTCTCAATGTACTTATACGGGAAATGGAATTGGAGATTCAAAGGAATATTGAGATGGTCCATGAAGCTAAGGCTCAAAGAGAAACAGTTGTATTCATCCTCAACAACTTTCAGTAAATGAAAAAAGCAATTACCAGCACATGGATCTTCTTTAAACTTGTCAAAAGCCGTGATGTAGTCGCTGGCTGAATATTCAAACTTTTTGGACGCCATAAGAAATGATGGATCAAGATCGAAAAAGGGTTCAAGAAAGGATTTTTAGGGTTTAAAGAAGAAGATGCGGCGATGAAACGAAGCTTTTACAAGAATGCATGGTGAAGAAGACGATTTGAAAAGTCATGGTTGTTCGAAGAAGATACAAGGTGATGTGTCCAAAGAATATTGGATGAAGAATTTGTATGGACTGCTCGAAAGGACGTCAAGGGATAGAAAAGCATGATTATCGCCTAGGGATTCGTACACAGACAAGGTACATCTTTAAAAGAAATAAATTCAAATTTATTCCTTTTAAAAGAGGACATATGTTGACACTCAAAATTACCCTTGGTGGGAGTTGGCCAGTTACAAGTCACCAATGACATAAAGTACGGACCACATGGCATAAATTCGGAAAAAGGCCGTGAGTCAGGCCCAAAGGCATTGGGAAGATTTGAGGTAGTTATCGACAGGACACGTCATAAAAGTGTCGACAAGTCTAAGATCACGAACTTTGCATGTGACGTTGATAAATTCAAGATCACGAGCTTTGCAATTGATGTTGACAAATCCATGATCACGAGCTTTGCACATAACGTCGATAAGTCTAAAATCATGAGTTTTGCACGTGATGTCGATAAGTCTGAAATCATGGATTAAATACATGGTGACGCGTGGTGAAGAAATTCATATACACGTGTCAAAAGGTGAAGATATGACTGTGGGCGTAAAGATCAAGGAAGTTAGAGAATGACATTTGGGAAATAGCAAGAAATAAAGAGACACATGAAAGAAAATTAGCTATAATGTGATGCCCAAGGAGCGTAAGCAACATCGATAAGTCAGGAAGCAGTTAAAGCGCGAAATGTAAGGAAGTGAAAAATGACATTCAAGGAGAAGTGGTCAGTCAACAGTTATCAATCTGCTCTATAAATACTCAAGGATTTCCAACGTAGAGAGAACCTTTTGCAAACAACACAACACATCTTTTATCTAGCCTTACTCTTAGTGCATTAGGAGTAGTTGTAGTTGCAACTTTCAAATTCTATGTCATAGATTCAATTTCGGCAAGAGACTTTATCAGGTTCAGCATTGTTGATTAAATTCCAATATTGTGCCACCAGTTTAGCGTCATCGATTAAATTCCGACATCGTGCTTGGAATATAGCTGTTGATTAGATTCCAACCATATTCTCTCAAGTTACATCATTGATTAGATTCTGGCGTCCCTTGAATGGTAATGTCGCATATTAGTTGTGTCGTTGATTAGATTCCGACATAGCTTGGTCTCAGTATTTGCAAGTTGTCATCCCATTGTTAATATTGTCGAGTTTGGTGTATTATCGAGTCAAGTTATAAGATATAAGTTGGGCTTAATAAACACATTTGACACTCTCTATCCGAGCTTAATTCAAGACTCTAGTCTCCTCCAACAAAATCCAAAACGCAGCGTTCGGTGAAAGATTTTCAACGGGATAAAACCGGCAAAACACTATTAGTGTAACAAATATTTTGCATATTCACCATTGAAAGGGTGATATGTACTCTTAGAGATAGTTGTGGAACCGCATTCATCCATAGATCTTCATCCCACTATATTCATAAAAAATATTTTACACTGCGAAAGGACGCAATAATATTCTCTTCATAAAAAAAGCTAAACTTTAGGTTAATTCATTAATATCTACTATAGTATCAACTGGTAGTGTCCACAAGATTGCGTGTATGTAAGAAATTGGGGAAAACTACCAAAAAAGTCCTAAACTAACCGTACTTTTGCCAATTTGTTCCTAAACAATTTAATCGTGACAATTGAGTCATAAACTTTTTCACGTTTTGCCAATTGATTTTTTTCTTTTCTTCTCTTTTCCTTCTTTAATTTTTTTTTTACTATGGCCGGCGAGGTGAGAGCTATGATGCCCTCACCTACCACGGGTGAAGCAGCCTTGCCCAGATCTTGGCAAGGTTGGCCTCGCCAAGATTTAGGCAAGTGATGTGGGTGTGGGATAGGCGAATGTCGGTTGAAGTGATTATCAATGGTCTCGAAGTGTATGGGAATGGGTGTCGATGGATGAAAGGATAGAAGTAGGATAAAATACGATCATAACCAAGGTATATAGGACGTACCACCAATTAAGGATCACGATCGATATTGACAAAATTCACCGCCAAAGCCTACAGAAAATCACTAGCCGAGGATATAGGACTTCACGATAGGAGAAGCTCACCACCAAGGCCTACAAAACATCACCAGCCGAGGATATAATGCTTATTTGGCTCACCCTCGAGGAAGAATCCACCTTACAAGGATACAAATGCCGAGATAGGAGTTATCTACTCTCCAAGGATATTTGCTCACACGGAGGAAAATCTTATATATTCTTAATATTCAAAAATGGACTAACTTGCATTTGAAAATTCGCCTCTTTATATAGAGGGATTACTTAGGAAATAGACTAAGCGTTGAAGACATGGTAACTAACCAACATCAATGACTTGGGAACTAGAAAACACAATAAAGACCTAGGAACTAGAAAACATTAAGACACCTAGAGACCTAAACTTTGAGTCTTGAAACCTACAATACACTTAAGACTCACTAATGACACTTGAATAGACGTAAAGTAACTAAAATTACAGTCAAAATTCGTTTGTCATCTTGGAAGCCGAATAGTCATAGTAGGAGATCACTAAACAACGATAGAAATTGATGAGAATACCCTTCAATCATTAGGTAGTCAAGGGAGTCTCGAAATCAACAATAAAATTTGAGTATTGATGCATGAATAGTTAATAAACAGCTTATCAACCGAATCGATAACTTTTCCAATTAATCGAAAACTATTCCTGCATATCAACATCTTCAACGTGAATTGATTGATAAAGCCCGATGCTCCCACGTCAACAAGGCCGGGTGAGGGTCTCCCGCGGCCAACGAGGGCTTAGCAAGGGAGCAATGTGACGGTTGTGGGGAAAATTTCAGGTCTGACCAGTAAGTACTGGTCTGAACATAACTATCAAATCCTAGAAACAGGTTTTTGGATCCATCTCAAAGCCTCGGGCCGAGAGTTTTGTCCATCAAACGCAAACAATCTCTGTGCATTTCCTCTATCCACAAATGGGTTTCAGAAATTCAATGGTGTCATCTCAAGAGCTGGTGAAATTTACCAGAAAAACGAGACCTTTCACATCTGCAAGGCTAAGGCAGCTGCTGCAATTGCTTATGGTCAACCTATTTTTGGTGAGCCTGAGAATCCCAAGTTTCTGGGCATAGAGCCTGAAACCTTCAAGAAGGTTGCCCCTCTAGGGTTGATGTTCTTTTGTATTCTATTCAACTACACAATTCTCAGGGACACAAAGGATGTGTTGGTGGTGACTGCCAAAGGGAGTAGTGCAGAAGTCATACCTCTTCTCAAGACTCGGGTGAATTTTCCCATCGATGTCGGGTTCATGTTGTTGTACACCAAATTGGCTAATGTTCTTTCCAAGGAAGCCCTCTTTTATTCAGTGATTATCCATTTCATTGCCTTCTTTGGGGCATTTGGGTTTGTTCTATACCTCGCTGTCACTAGGCAAGCCAGCCCGGCAATGAGCAAGGTAAGGCTGACCTCACCCAGTGACGGCAAGGGCGAGGCTTGCGGTCGCCGAACCTCAGCGACTGGTTAGAGGAAGAAAGGAAGGAAAAAAAAAAGAAAGAGAAAAAAGGAGAAAGAAAAAAAAAAGAAAAAATTAATAAAATATTATTTAAAATGTCCACGTTAACATCGGCTAGGCATGGCCATGAGCCGGTTTTGGCTTGGGCTCGCAGTTCAGAACCGGAATCGGCCCGTGGACTACGGGCTCAGTTTCGGTTCCAACAATTTTGGAGCGATTCCAGACCCAGTTCCAAATTATTTAAAAATAATAATAAGAATGAAATTTTTTTAAAAAAATTCATTATTTAATATTTTTTTATAAAACAATTTGAACTCTAATTGCCATGCATTTTAAGTGCATTGATCTCTAATTACAATGCTTGGCTTAGGTGTATTGAACTTTAATTACAAGGCTTGACTTGGGTTTTATCCACAATGATTCTAATGTCTCTTCGTTCCCATTCAATATAGGTCTCTCGGCTTGCCTTAAACACCTTCAATGTGAGACTCTTGGCTTGTCTCATGTAAATGAGAAGAGTCCCATATCGAATGGGAATAAAGAGACCATCAAAGGGATTGTGTACAAAACTCAAGTCAAGTCATTAGCATGTGAAGTTGTATGCCTTTTATTGTTACGATCCTTTGCTAGTTAAGAGTAAAGGGTTCCATTGGACCACCTAGAACAGGACCAGACCAATGATCTGGTTCCCGATTCTATGATTTGTCGATCCGGTTCCTAGTTCTAAAATTAAGGGACCGATCTTACCGGTTCGGTTTCCGGTTCTGATCGAAATCGGATCGAATCGGGAACCAATTACCCCTGCAATTTACATTTTGATTAAAATTTTTATTGAATAATTCATTATTTCATTATTTTATAACTCATTATTTTTTATTTCATAATTTATTTTTTTATTTTTAAATTACAAGCCGACCAGTTTCGGTTTACGCATGGCCATGAACTGGGACCATCGATTTCGAACCGTAGCCATGCCTAACACTAGCTGCACAACATAGGATAGTTAGTGTCCATGTCAGCGATTTATGATAAAAAATGGTCGGATGGACTAAATTAGCACAAGTACAAAAGGTTTATGACTCAATTGGTAAAACAAAAGAGGCTAGAACTGAATTGACATAATTGCAAAAGGTTAAGGACCTTTTTGGCAATTTTCCCCAAGAAATTGACATTTGAAATACTTAGAAAAATCATCTTATTACGACATATTTGAATCTCTAAATGATAAAAATACATTTTATAAATAAATCGTATATATATTGTGGAAAGGGACAGATATTCTAAGACTTAAATTTTTTGTAGGAATGTCATTGTAAGATAGAAAAAAATTCAAGCGGAGAGAGAGAGAATGTTTAATTTACGCATTTGTTGATGGGTACAATATTAGTTAAGTAAACAATTGAGAATATTTAGAAAAAAAAAATTATTGCGATCCCTTGAAAGCAAGGGGCCCGTTATATATATGTGGTTATGGTATGGATGTTCAAAATTTACACATTGACATTGGTTTAATATTATTGACTTTTTTTTCGAAAGAAAATATTTCATTCATATCTCAAGATCTCTAGATGATACATGAGTGATTCAAAACAAACAAATCTCAAACAGTAAAGTTGAATAATAAGCACATATTGCCATGATAAGCACACTCTCATCCCATAGTAATAGATCTGTCTCAACATTAAAATAAAATGAATAGTAGTCGATCACCGAATCTTGTATCATCATAATTGATTAATACACACCGTAATCTTCTTCTCCAATAGTTACGGTGTGCCTGGTGGGTGGTGCATGCTTAGGTTATTTTTCTCAACACCATCACCATACGGAGACACCAAAAATAGGTTGAACAAGCTCCCAAATCTAGATATAGACTGAGAAAGATTGAATGAGCACAAATATGCTTATAAGGAACTCCCAGATCTAAATCTAGATTGGGAGAGAAGAGCTCTAGATTTAAATCTAGATTGGAAGATGAGAGATTTCAAAACTTGGAGAAATTGTATAATCGCTTCCAATGCCGTATGAATTCATCATATTCCTCCTCAATTCTATCATACTTCTTGGTTTGGAGGATATGAAGTAGAGGGTTGATTCCTAACAATGGATGCAGAAAATACGCCCAATGAGCAAAAAAAAAAAAGGCAAAAGGACATTATAAGTGCCATAATTTGTGTACGGAGATCACTTTGGTGCCATAACTTCTTTTCGGATCACTTTGGTGCCAAGTCAGAGGAAAAACGATCACTTAAGTGTCATAAGTTTTTTTTGGATCACTTTAGTGCTAAATTTTTTTAAAAACGATCACTTAAGTGCTAAAATTTTTGAAAAACAATCATTTAAGTGCTAAAATTTTTGAAAAATGATCACTTAAGTGCCAATCTCCGGCGAGCCACGTCAGCTTCAGAAATTAATAAAAAAATGCCACGTCAAATTTCCGGGGAAAAATTGTGTACGGCACCGGAGTTGGCACTTAAGTGATCGTTTTTCAAAAATTTTAGCACTTAAGTGATCGTTTTTCAAAAATTTTAGCACTAAAGTGATCCAAAAAAAACTTATGGCACCAAACTGAGCGCCGTACACAAGTTATGGCACTTGTAGTGTTCTTTTGCAAAAAAAAAACATCAACTAGGAGCAAAGAATAAAAACAAAATAAAAATAATAAAATCCTCCGAGATCATAAGGGAAGAGAAAATCTCAATTCGAGTTGAGAAGATGGAACCTCCCTCGACCGAGAGTTATTTCTCAATCGAAGGAGCTTGGAGTTGAAGAGAAAAAAAAGGAACTAGTGAGAGGTGGGTGAGAAGAGAAAGTGCATGAGGAAATTTTATATATATGCCCTTTTTACTTATGTCGTCCCCCTTCACCTAGGCTTGTTTGATCATTTGGAGTGATTTTTACTTCAATTTTGAACTTATTTTAGTCTTTTTCTTAGTCAATTGATGATATAACCTGTCAAAAATCATTTATATGCCCAAAATATGATTGCTTGTATTTCGTATTGACAGAAATTAAATATAATATTATTATAATTTCTGATTAGATAGCATAAATGTGTAACAAAATTCAATTATAAGATACTATATTACTATAATATATTTTAATTTAAATAGTAACATGATAAAATGCGATTTTCATAAACTCATGATGATTTTTTTTCAAGCTAAAGTCGAACCTTTTTTAAGTAACTTAAATGATGAAATATACATGTTTATTTCCCAAACCATATTATTACTGCCCAGTATATTACCAACGAAGGTCAAAATACAGCTGTCAAGTAATTTCCTAAACATATTACTTTCTGATATTAAATTTGCATCTTTCATTCGTTTTACAACTATTTAAATTTCTTTCCTAATTAGTCCACATTTTATAACAATTTTTCCATCTCCACACCTAAATCTAACTATCCTCAACATATGTACGTGTTTGCTCTTTTTCTAATATAATGACTAGGAGGTATTCGTCATTGAAGACAAAATATATCCATAGTACTCCTCTCTGATCGTTCTCTCTATATATAGGTCAAGTTGATGGAGATATTCAACACCAAAATGGGGCGACAAAAGTTGACGAGACATTAGCACTCGGCAGATCCAAGAAAATTTAAAGTTGTTCTCTTTCTGCATAAAAAGCCACTCTCGCACTATCCGCTGGCCCCACTGGGTTGAAAGAGAGGAAGAAATGTTCCGCCTATTCCTACTTTCAGCTCAACTAGACTCAATCCACCGTTATTAAAGCAAAACTTAGCTCTAGGAAGACAAAGGATCTTACCTTTTATTTACGTACCACTCTCCTTGTTTTAAAAAGGGTATTTTTAATGTGTGCCTCAATTATTTATCACAAGCATACTCGTTGCATTTGAAAATGACAAAATTTTCTTAATGAGCTACTTAGTAAGTGCAGAAATTTTAGACAGTTATAGTATGACATATATATACTCCTAGGGAATTGAAACTGAGGGAGTATAGCAAAGAAAAATCCATGAATTGATGGGCAAGGAATTTAAGAAAAGTCATCGAGAAATAGTAAGTTCCAAACTTGACTCATCACATCCAACATAAAATCAATATGTATTGTTGTATCTTTCACGCACTTTTATAAGTGCAACCCAAACAACTATTTTTCCCACTTATCCCAAATTCCAAAGTAAGATTCGACCAAGCAACAAATTCCAAAGTAAGAAATGTTGGGATTTTGGCATACAAATTCCATATAATTGAATGAAAAATGTGTGGATGAAAGTGTCCAACATAGGATCGAAGAGATGATGGGAGAGAGTTTATTTTGAAGAGGCTCTCAAATGGGTTTTGGCCCCAACGGGTACCCCACTTTTGTGAAAAAGGGAGGACCTACGTTAGGTTAGGTCGGTCCCCCTGCGTGCGCATCGCCGCCGCTATCCGACCGGCTCGGGTTGGTTCGGGGTCCGTTCTCTATCGGTTTTTTATTTTCTCTAGATAGACACATTGTTAGAAATTAATTATTATTATTATTATTATTTAACAAACATGTTTGTTCATGAGGTTCGGGTTAAGCGAACCTTTGCGATTGTTCACGAACCGAACGGGAACCATCAGCGAGCTTTCGTTACTCGTAACTCTTCAATTTTCACCATATACATACATCCGAACGATTTAGTTCGGAAGTGACACTTCATGGCATTTTTACATTCCCGCGAGATATTTCCCCGACACACTCGAGACATTTTTTCACTTCATCATTATTATTTTGTGCGATTATTTTGCGAAATTGCATTCGAATGAGTCCTCCGAATACGTACCACTTCGGAGGAACGAGATCCATTCTATCTTGGGAGACGATTGTCCAATATCCTCAGGTACTGATTGAGGGGCCAAATTCGTCTTAAGGACACGACGTTACTTCGTTGGACTCGGATCAATGTTCTGCTTATTTATTTGTATTGTTTTTAGGTTAGTTTTTCCGATATTTGATTTCGATTTTTGATATACGAACTTAGCCGGACAACAATCTTAAGAAGAATTTTGCTTCAGCTCTGTTCGTATATTCTTATGCGTTGTTCATTGAGTTTTTTCTATCAAATATCTAGATTGACGTTCCTTTAAGTTCAACTTCTGTATAGTTCGTATGTTCCTTGTCATAGTCATATACGAATATGATTCCGTTCATACATTCTGTTCCTGTTACGATTTTTTTTTTCAATTCTGTTTGTGAACAAATTTTTCGTTTTTGTTCATGTTAAAATTTTCAATTATGTTCATGAACAAACGATTCTGTTTGTAGTCATATATTTCCGATTATGTTCGTGAACATGTTCTGTTTTTATATTTCAGAAATGGCTTCGACTTCGACTCCGGTCAACCCTATTCTAAATCATGGAGAAAAGCTAGAAAAGTTCAATGGTGCAGATTTCAAGAGATGGCAACAAAAGATGTTGTTCTATCTCACGACCTTGAACTTAGCTAGATTCCTCAATGAGGATGGTCCTAAATTGGACGTTGGAGAGACAAACAAAGAAAAGGTTGCTGCTGTGGATGCATGGAAGCATTCTGACTTCCTGTGTCGTAACTATGTCCTCAACGGTCTGGACAATACTCTCTATAATGTCTATAGTCCGCTGAAAACGGCTAAGGAGTTATGGGAAAGTCTAGACAAAAAGTACAAAACCGAATATGCCAGATTGAAGAAATTCATTGTCGGTAAATTTCTGAACTTCAAGATGGTTGATTCAAAGACCATCTTAAGTCAGGTTCAAGAGCTTCAAGTGATTATGCATGATATTCATGCTGAAGGAATGACTCTAAGTGAGACATTTCAAGTGGTTGCCTTCGTTGAAAAACCGCCACCATCCTGGAGAGATTTCAAAAATTATCTCAAACACAAGAGAACAAAGTTGTCACTTGAAGACTTGATTGTTCAATTGAGGATTGAGGAAGACAATAAGCTCTCCGAGAAGAAAGTTGGGAAGAACCGAGAGTTTTCAAAGGCCAATGTTGTTGAAGAAGGATCGAAACCCAACAAGAAGAGGAAATTGCCTAGCAAGTCCGGAGAGGGATTCACCCAAGGCCTGAAGAAGTTCTTTGGCAAGTGCTTCAACTGTGGCAAGTCTGGACATCGAGCCAAAGACTGCAGAGCCAAGAAAAGATAGAAAACTCGGGCTAATGTGGCGGAAGAGATTTCTAATGGTGTTGACGATATCAACCTAATTGCTATGATATTAGAGTGTAATATGGTGGGAAACCCCAAGGAGTGGTGGATTGATACTAGAGCAACTCATCATATCTGTGCAAATAGATCAATGTTCTCGTCCTACACAACTGTGGGGGGTGATGAAAAACTTTATATGGGTAATTCATCAACCTCTAAGGTTGAAGGTGTCGGAAAAATTGCTCTGAAAATAACATCTGGGAAGATTGTAACACTAAATAATGTTCTGCATGTGCCAGATGTTCGCAAGAATTTATGTTTAGATCTCTCCTTAGCAAGAACGGCTTCAAGTTGGTTTTTGTATCTGATAAGTTTGTACTCTCCAAAAATGAGATGTATGTAAGAAAAGGTTATTTGAGTGATGGTTTGTTCAAGCTGAATGTAATGACTGTTGTAACCAAGGATAATTTGAATAAAGTTGCTTCTTCTTATGTGCTTGAGTCTTCTAATATTTGGCATGCTAGACTAGGACATGTTAACTATAAGTCAATAAAGAAGTTAATGAATATGGGACTGTTGCCGAAGCTTGATTGCCCAAGTGAGAAATGCCAAGTGTGTGTTGAATCTAAATTTTCTAAGCCTCCTTTCTATTCTGTGGATGTGACATTCCGAATTTTGGCCGTTTTTGGGGTTTATAAAACGTGTAATTCATCAGTGCGCTTATAATAAAATCTCGCCCGGGAACTGATCACTCTCGGGTTCTTGTTTTTAAAATAGAGATTTTGCTAGAATCGCACTCGATCGAATTTGACCGTTATTTAGACCCCGAACTTGACAGTCGATTTTCGAGAGTTTCTGGACGAAATAAATTGGACGGTGTCAATATTATGGTAGCCAACGTTGAGATTGTCAGGAATAATGGAAAAATGGGAGTTTTTGACCGAGTGTGAATTTGGACTAATAGACCTCCCTCGTTATAATTTGGTTTAATTAATTTGGCCTTTATCCCTTTTTATATGCGAGGCTTATTTTGGACAGGTAGATAGTTTTCGATTTTGAATTCGGGCCTTCAGATTGCATTTAATATTTGAATGTTCAAATATTTTTTTTATTCTCTCTCTCTCTCTCTCTCTCTCTCTCTCTCTCTCTCTCTCTCCTCCCCCTCTGCCGCGCCAGCTACGCGCACGTCTCCCCGCGCGCACGTCCCTTCCTCCCCTAGCCATGCAGACCCCTTCGTCTTCTCTCTCTCTCTCTCCCCCGCATGCGCTAGTCCACTCATGCATGCATGCCCCCCCTTCTCACTCATCCTCTCTCTCCTCTTCTTTTCTTCTCTTTCCTCTTCTCTCTCCTTCGCTGGTTCTTCTTCTTCGTTGCTTCTACCCGTGCTTCTGGCTTCTGACTCCTATTCCTCCTCTGTTGCTCACCATCGCCGACCGCTTGCTCGCCAAAACTAGCTGTCGCTCGTTATCTCGCACGCCGCCGCCTCCTACATCGCGCAGCCGTGCCGTCCGTCTAGCCACTCCTCCTCTCCCCTATCCGCGCGCGGCAACGAGCTCTCCGCCGATCCAGTCCCGCCGGCCCAGCCGCTCGTCGTTCCGCGACCGCGCCTGTCACAGCCTGGCGTTGGCCAGCCACCCAGTCGATCGTCCTGCTCGCCCCGCCGTCGCTTGTCTTCGCCGTTCGGAACCACCCATTGACGAGCTCGCCCTTGCTCGGCTCCGCCCACCGTCGTGCACCGTCCGACCGAGCTTGTGTCGTTCCGGCCGCCGCCGCTCCGCCTC
The DNA here is from genome assembly GCA_031216185.1 of Syzygium aqueum. Classification (NCBI taxonomy): domain Eukaryota; kingdom Viridiplantae; phylum Streptophyta; class Magnoliopsida; order Myrtales; family Myrtaceae; genus Syzygium; species Syzygium aqueum. Next base: position 7,158,840 of record CM062239.1, read on the forward strand.
CGCCACCCATTCTCTCCCCTCAGCCATCTCCGCCGCCCCCCCTTGGCCGCCACCACCTCCTTTCCCCTGTCTTCTTCCTTCCCGACGCCTCCCTTGTTTCTCTCTCCCCGGCTGTCGCAACCCTAAAAAATTTTCTCTTTCATTTTTCGAGCTAATGGATTATTAAGACTAAACTTAACTCGGGCCCTCTCAACGCTACCAACTCGCAACTTAGGGTTTAAGTCTTTAACGTGCAAATGATTTCATGCTTGGAGTCGCCACTAATCAATTTACGGTAGGTCGATTAGAAACCTAAATAAAACATAGGGAGATATGTTTTATTCCTACAAACCAGAGATTCTAAGCCCGGGGACTTGATTACGCTAGATCTAGTCTAACGCCCTTTCGGTACCTTTTCTTTTCAAAAATATTTTTGGCAGGCAGTTTGGATCCATTTCAACTTAATTACTAACATGTGATGTGTTCATGCGAGTGCGCAAACCACCAATTTAACACCCATGAAAGCATTAAATAAATTGCAAATTGGAGGAATTACTTACCTCGAACCAACGCAAGCATCTGCATTGTTAGCTAGAAAATCACATCAATCAACCCTAATATGATTTCTAATTAACAAGCAATTCACTCAATTTTTGGATTTTCATTTTTTTTAAATGAAACCTAGTCTATATGCAATGACGTGCAAAAATTGACATGCGAATTAATGCAACCTAGCATACAAACTATATGTCATGCGACGACGTGACCTAATTCTAATGACGCGCGAATGAATTATTTTTTGTATTTTTCGATGAAATTCGGATTAAAAATATGCCTAAATTAACATGCAACCTATGATGATTTAACATATCCTAAAATGACTTATTTTTGGAATTTTTGTTAAAATTCGAAATAATAAATTGCTGGAATTAAGAATGCAATCTATCCTAATCTACCCTAAAACAATTCATTCTCTTTTTGGGGTTTTCTTGAAAATTAGGAATTAAAAAATAACGTGAATAATCCGTTAGGATTAAAATAATACCTAATTTAAACTAGGAAACATGCCACCTTAAGTCCTAATTTAAATTAAATATTTATCTCATCCTTTGGGATACATTCAAAATTCCTAGACATGCAAAATTCTAAGCTAAATAACAAAATAGATTTTTTTTTGAATTTTCTGTTTATTTGAAAAAAAGGAAAGTAATTAAATAAACAAGGATAGCAATCACATTCAAATCAACCACGCAATCCGCCAAATTTGTTTCAAACTCGGATTAGGTACAAAAATCAAACTATCGGTTATATCTATAGGGTTATAGATATTAACGGAAAGTTGATTATTCAAATTTGGAAAGCTAATGAAATTCATTATCATATCCAATTGGTTATGGATAGGATAATAATTTCCCGTATCGCCGCGTATCGGACCTTAGGGATAAAGTCGGATAGTCGTCCAGATACGTTGCTAAATTAATTATATTACGTTTTAGTTACGCTATTTAAATTGGGTTAGATAATATGATTGAATTGGATGATTGTGTGTGGCCGACTTGAATGTCGAGTTCGTATGTTGAGGTGGCGAAATGTGAATTGGGCTGAGTTGTGAATATGAAATATTTGATGCAATTGGTGTGAAATTGATTGATTGGATGGCATGTGCTTGCCTGTCAATTTTAAGCCCGGATCGATCGGAGGGCTATGGACTTGGGACGTGTTGACGGCGGTTCGTGTGAAGGCATGAACGGCCAATGGGCCAAATGGATGCGGGCTTGAGACGTGCGGACGGTGGCCCGTTAAAGGTGTGATAGACCGGGACGTGTTTACGTTGGTCATTGGAATGATTGATTGTGTGGCTTGGGACGTCTTGACGGCGGTCACTAGTACGGAATGATTGGTATGGCTTGGGACGTGTTGACGGCGGCCATTGGTTTGATTGATTGTGCGGCTTGTGAGCCCGTGAGAGGAAAGTTGGCTGGACGCGTGCATGCGAATTGAGTGTGATTGAATTGGCCGGTTGAGCGTGTGATTGGATTGGCTGGTTGAGCGTGCGATTGAATTGGCTGGTTGAATTAGTTAGATTGATTGAGTGTAAGTGTGGTTGGTATTTGAGCGATTGTGATGTGTTATTTAATTACCATTATTGCATTTATCACATGACGACTAATGTGCAGAGTTTACATGGACTTGATAGCGAGGTGAATACTATAATGTGAATCTTTTTATATCTTATGGGGCAGATTGCATGTAAGACTTGTCTAGGTACGCATTGGCCTACGTGGGGTATAGGGGGGTTGCTTATTGAGACTCGTTCTCACGGTTATTATATAACCATTTCAGATCCGCGGCCATGAGTGACTGGATATGCTTCGAGAGTATCTCGGAGATCGAAGACGGGTCAAGTACCTGGTATTTTTGAGTTTCCCTTTTGGTAGAGGAGTTAAGCTTGCGAACCATTATCCCGGTTGAGGAGTGTGATTTTGTCATTGTGGCCTAGCTTGGGGATTTGTCTTTTGTAGAAGTCGAGTGTATTCGTCAAATATAAAAATTACAGTTATTTGTTTATTGTTATTGCTGCCCCTTGTCATTATTAATTGTCCGGGTTGTTTCTATTTGTTTTCGCGTGTGCTTAATCTCTGATGTTTGGGTTGGGTCGGCGACGTGCATGGGACGTCGCATTCAATGATCGACCATCGAGGGGTGTCGCGAGCTCGTTAGGGTTCGGGGCGTGACAGTGGACAATAGAATTACAGAACCTTTAGATTTAATACACACAGATACATATGCGATTTGAAATCAATACCGTCAAGAGGTGGTAATAAGTATTTTATCACATTTATAGATGACTGTTCAAGGTATTGTTATGTTTATTTGCTTAGTAACAAAGATGAGGCTGTGAATACTTTTAGAACTTATAAATTTGAAGTTGAAACTCAGTTAAATAAGAAAATTAAAATGATAAGAAGTGATTGATGAGGGAAATATGAATTTCCTTTCGAGGAAATTTGTACTAAGTTTGGTATCGTTCACCAAATAACTGCTGCTTATACACCGCAATCAAATGGTGTGATAGAAAGGAAAAATCGATCCCTAAAGGAAACAATGAATGCATTGTTGAACAATTCTGATTTAACGCAGAATTTGTTGGGGGAAGCTGTTTTAACAGTAAATTTTATTTTAAATAGAGTACCCCACAAGAAGACACAACAAACTCCCTATGAGAAATGGAAAGGCAGAATGCCTAACTTGAATTATCTCAAAGTGTGCGGGTGTTTGGCTAAGGTTGTGGTTTCTAAACCTAAAAAGGTTAAGATATGACAAAAAATTATTGACTGTGTTTTTATCGTATATGCTCATAATAGCAATGCATATCGTTTTCTTGTTCACAAGTCAGAGATCCCAGATATACATGTTAATATAATCATTGAATCAAGGGACACTTCATTCTTTGAAAATATATTTCCGTATAACATAGTATATGAGCCAATTGATAATAATAATAGGTCTCGAGATACTATATCTAGAAGTGATCCTATGGAGGATGAACCTAGACGCAGTAAAAGACAAAGGATTTTCACGTCTTTTGAACCTGATTTCTTAATGTATCTGTTAGAGAGTGAGCCTCAGACATTCAAAGAAGCTGTGACATCGCCAGAAGTCCCGTTCTGGAAAGAAGCTATTAATAGTGAAGTTGAATCTGTCTTGTCAAACCATACGTGGGAATTGGTTGACCTTCCTCTTGGTAATAAACCACTACAATGTAAGTGGATTTTCAAGAGAAAAACAAAAGTGAATGGTACTATTGATAAATATAAAGCTAGACTTGTGGTAAAAGGATATAGGCAATGAGAAGGCCTGGATTATTTTGACACTTACTCACCTGTTACTAGAACTACATCTATAAGGATGCTAATTGCCATAGCAGCGGTGTATAGGCTTGAAATCCATCAAATGGATATTAAAACAACTTTCTTAAATGGGGATTTGGAAGAAGAAATATATTTGGAACAACCCAAAAGGTTTATTGTTCCAGGACAAGAGAAGAAAGTTTGTTGACTTATTAAGTCACTCTATGGCTTAAAACAAGCGCCAAAACAATGGCATACTAAATTCAACCAAGTCATGTTGTCGAATGATTTTAAGATTAATGAGTGTGATAAATGTGTATATGTTAAGAACACTCATAATGGTTTTGCCATTTTGTGCTTATATGTAGACGATATGCTTATAATGGGCAGTGATAGTGAGGTTGTTAAGGCAACCCAATGCATGCTCACAAGTAAATTTGATATTAAAGATATGGAGGTTGCATATGCTATTTTAGGAGTTAAAATCCATAAGACATATGGAGAATTAGCTCTATCACAATCCCATTATATTGAGACAATTCTTGAAAAGTGCAAGAATCTAGATATTATACCGATAAAGACTCCGATAGATATTAATTTACATCTTTCAAAGAATACTGGTGAAAGCAAAACTCAAAATGAGTATGCTAGTATACTAGGCAGTCTACTATATGTAATGAACTGTACTAGACCATACATAGCTTGTGCTATGAGCAAGCTAAGTCGATTTACAATTGGTCCAAATGAAAATCATTGGAAAGTCATGAAACGTTTATTGGGCTACTTAAAGCATACTTAAGATTATGCTTTGCATTACATAGAATATCTGGCGATACTTGAAGGATACTATGATGCAAATTGGATAACCGGCATTAAAGACACAAAATCGACAAGTGGATATGTATTCACACTTGGTGGGGCGGCAGTGTCTTGGAAATCATCCAAACAAACTTGTAGTGCTAGATCCACTATGAAATCAGAATTTATTGCTTTGGATAAAGCCGGTGAAGAAGCAGAGTGGCTTCGAAATTTCTTGGAAGATATTCCTAATTGGCCTAAACCAGTGCCTGCTATATGTATACATTATGACAGTCAAGCGGTAATAGGAATGGCAAAGAATGTTATGTATAACGGTAAGTCTTAACATATACGTCGAAGACATGACACAATAAGACAACTTCTTTCTAGTGAAATTATCACCATTGACTATGTGAAGTCAAAAGATAATGTTACGGATCCATTGACCAAAGGTCTAACTAGAGAGATAGTTGCGAAAACATCAAGGGGAATAGGTTTAAGGCCTATAAAGAAGTCATCATAGCGAAAACCATACCTAGTTGACTGGAAATCTCAAAATCTAAGTTCAAAGGAATAACTAAGTTATGAAGATAGTATAGAGTACTGTCAAATTTTTTACTCATTCTCGGATGAAGACAGTACTAACATGTGAAGGTTAAGCAAAAGCTTTTAATGATTCTGAATTGAGTATATGATATACTATATGTTCAAAAATCACCTATGTGAGTGTAAAGTGAGGGCCGCTTCTGTGAGAATTGAAAAAGGCCGAATTCTCTAAAATATTTATGAGACCAGGCGGTGTTCATGGCCAAAATGAACACAATAATGAGAATCAATTTTGTTCGAGAAACAGTTGTGTGATTTCTATTGTCTAGGCTTATACCAAAGGACGACAGTTCAAAGACATCAAGTCTACTGATTTATCGAGTAAGTCTGATAGGTTTCACTAAGGAAAGTTCAAAGTCTCATACTACTTATCCTGATGCAAAGTTTTTTAATGGAATAATCGCACATTGCATCTCATGTATACACGAAGAGTCATGATATTAGAACTTTTCATTCATGTGGGGAATTGTTGGGGTTTTGGCATCCAAATCCCATATAATTAAATGAAAAGTGTGTGGATGAAAGTGTCCCACATAGGATAAAAGAGGTGATAGGAAAGGGCTTATTTTGAAGAGCCTCTCAGATGGGTTTGAGCCTCAAGGGGTACTCCACTTTTGTGAAAGAGAGAGGACCTACACCAAGCTAGGTTGGTCCCCGCGCGCGCGCGCGCTGTCGCCGTCCATCCGGTAGGTTCGAGGTCCATTTTCTATCGGTTTTTTATTTTCTCCGAACAGACACGTTATTAGAAATTTATTATTATTATTATTATTATTATTATTATTTAACAAACATATCTGTTCGTGAGGTTCGGTTCAAGCGAACCTTTGCGACTATTCACAAACTGAACCGGTTCAAGTGAACATTGGTGACTGTTCACGAACCGAACGGGAACCGCCAAAGAGCTTTCGTTACTCGTAACTCTTCAATTTTTGCCATATACATATATCCAAACGGTTTAGTTCGGAAGTGACACTTCGTGGCATTTTTACATTCCCGCAAGATATTTCCCCGACACACTCGAGACATTTTTTCACTTCATCATTATCATTTTGTGCGATTATTCTGCGAAATTGCGTTCGAAGGAGTCCTCCAAATGCACACCACTTCGAAGGAACGAGATTCGTTCTATCCTAGGAGACGATTGTCCAATATCCTCGGGTATTGATTGAGGGGCCAAATTCGTTTTAAGGACACGACGTTATTTCGTTGGGCTCGGATCAATGTTCTACTTATTTATTTGTATTGCTTTCATATTAGTTTTTCCGATATTTAATTTCAATTTCTGATATATGAACTTAGCCGGACAACAAGAAATGCTCGAAGAGGAACCTCTGCACTAATGGGTATTAGTTTCTTATGCAGAACAAATTAGGAGGAATCAAGAAAAGTTGTGCTTTCCATGATCCGGCTAACAATGACAATATGAAATTTTCTCATACGACTTTTTTTCTCCAAAAAAAGCACCCATTTTCAAAAAGGAGAGATCTGAATACTCTCGGAACAGAATTGATATGCAACATTTGTTCCAATGAAAAGATTGAAAGAAACATTCAAAATTAAGGATTGATCTCAATTCGAACAAATATAGTAGTGTGAATTAAATATTTATGATTTATATCGTATGACTTATTTATTTTCCAATATATATTTTACTTTGGCGTTAAAAAAAATTACACGAGCCTCTTCACATACCATTCACTAGAGAAAGATGGTAGTTATATCTTAGCGTAATCATATGCCACCATGGCATCCCTATCCCATGAGTTGTCTTATTCAATCTTTCGATTGTACTTACCATAACTGTAAGAGTAGATTTGGGAAATGTAGTTGTGAATGGTTTATAAATATGTACATTTAGAATACAAAAAAAGTGAATCGGTTCACATAGGGATCTTTCATTTTGTGTCCTTTCTCATGGTATCAGAGTAATTATCGATCCCAATGTAGTTTCTTCTTCATGGCTGATCAAGACACTTCCACTATCTCTCCCAAGATCGAAGTAACTTCTCCATATTTTCTTCACTCAAGTAACCATCCGAATACCCCTCTAGTCTCTCCTCATTTAGATGGAGACAATTATCCAACATGACATCATGCCATGCTCATAGCCCTTGAGGCGAAAAATAAATTGTGCTTTGTTGATAGGTCATTGTTGCGTCCTAGTTCAACCTCTTCAGATTAACCCCCTATGGATACGTTGCAATAGCATGATGAGGTCCTGGTTAATTCGTTCTACTATACCAACAATCTCACATTGCATTCTCTAGCATGACTTAGCAAATGATGTCTGGAATGTACTTCTCCCCTCGTAATGCACTCGGATTTTTTAGATCCGTAGGGCTTTATATACACATCAACAAGGTACAACTTCGATATCTACCTATTACATTGTGATTAAATCCTATTGAGATGAACTATAGTCGTACCGAGCCTTGTCGACTTGCAGTTGTGGAGCAATGTCAACCCTGCTACAATTTGTTAAAACATATTCATTATTAGATTTTCTCCGAAGCCTTAATGAATCTTATGCCGCGGTTCGAGGTCAGATCCTTCTTATAGATCCACTCCCTACCATCAACAAAGCATATGCTTTGCTCTTATCGAAGAAACAATAATGAACTGTTCGGGGATAATCACGCTGTTATTCCTGATTCTACTGCCATGGCCGCACTTTGTCTTAATGATGCTTGCACTTCTCTATCTATAGGAACCGATTTTACATTGTACTCACTATAGAAGGGATGAACATCTTGAAAGCAAATGTTTTAAAATGTTTTAAGAAGCATGGATATCCGGAATGGTGGAATGGCCGTAATAAGTGCCCTGCAGTGATTGTGGCCGCCAACGACGTTCACACCTAACTGGTTCTCCGGCTGTTGCCGCAGCTACCACCATTGATTCCTCCTCTCCACCAACCCTTACTACTGCACAAATAGAATAACTTTTTCATTTACTACCGGCTGGTAATACTACACCTTCTTCTCACCATTTTGGTGAGTTTAGCAGGTACTTCCATTTGTTTAAATTCCACTTCATTCTGGATCCTAGACTCTGGAGCAACAGATCATACAGCTTGTGATGCAACCTTGTTTTCTGAATTTTATGATAATAAAACTTCCAACCCTATGTCCCTCCCCAATGGAACTATGGTTCCTATTCAACAAATTGGGTGGATTTCTCTACAACCAGATCTAACTCTTGATCATGTTTTATTCGTTCCCTAATTTCAATTTAATTTTCTTTCAATTAGTAAACTTACTACTGTTACTTCTCTCAATATTGCATTTACCTCTGATACTTGCCTTTTCCAAGACCCAATCTCGATGAGGACTTTAGTGATGGGTAGGCGGCATAGTGGTTTATACTACCTTTCCATACCCCAATCCACTTCTTTGATATCCACCACCACACCGGCTTTCCATACCCCCAGCCCACTTCTTTGATATCCACCACCACACCGGCACATACTTTGACCTCTGGCACTGGCGGTTAGGACATCCGAGTCCATCTTCTCTTAATCATATGCAAGCTTTAGACAATAAAATGTTTTTTTCTAATACTTTTCCTTGCACCGTGTGCCCACTTGCAGAACAATCTCATTTATCATTTCCTTCTAATACAATTTCTACTATTTCAAGCTTTGATTTAATTCATTTGGATTTTTTGGGGCCATATCGGACTACCTCTTTAATTGGGGCACTTTTTTTTACCATTAATTTCTTCTGCATGATAAAAACCCAATTCGGTAAACAAATTTGTCGCATCCACTCTGACAATCGAAAACAATTTTTCAAATAGCTTGCCATTTCTTTTCCAGACTCCATGGGTTTTGTTCACCAATCAAGTTGTCTGTCCACACTTCAACAAAAATGGGGTGGCGGAGCGCAAGCACCGGCATCTTCTAAATATTGCCTGTGCCTTACTCTTACAATCCAACCTTACCATTGAGTTTTGGGTGAATACGTCTTCACTATCGCCTACATCATAAACAGACTTCCCACCACCATCTTGAAAGGGAAAACTCCATATGAGGTTTTACATGGTGAGTCACCAAATCTCACTCACCTTTGAGTCTTCGATTGCTTAAGTTTTGGGCGCAATACCTCCATTCAAATTACATTTGATGCCCGTGCTACTCTTGGGGTTTTCTTTGGGATATCCCAACGGTTAAAAAAGGTATTACATTTTTTATCTCCTCACCAAAAAGCTATATGTGAGTCGAGATGTTCAGTTTCACGAAGCAATTTTTCCTGACTCGATGCTGCCCAACCCTACATTGTTAAGGTCGCTTGTATTACCATTACCTGTCACACAATGTGACGAGATAACCCAACCCCAACCTACAAACCCCACACCACCACACCCAATCGCCACATCACCACAAACACCCTTACCACCATCACCTGAACAATTCACTAGACCCAACGGATACGTCGACCTCCTGATTACCTCCAGGACTATTGTTGTTCGCTTACTCAAATGCTAAGTTCCGCCGAAGATAATGGTCCAAGTCTCTCTTATCCCATGTCTAATTTTCTCCAATGTACTCATTTTAAACCACCCCATTTGGCATTTCTTACTTCTTTGTTTACTACCACTGATCCATCCACTTTATTGAGGCAAATACGGCATCAGGAATGGAGAGACACCATGCAAGTTGAGATTAAAGCTCTTTCTCAGAATCACACATGGTCCCTCCTATCACTTCCACATGTTGTTAAATTGGTTGTGGTTCATGTATTATTGGTCTTTCCCACAGGTAAGGGATGGCCTCTTGAATAAACGGACGTTAACAACATCTTCATACATGGCAACTTGGATAGGGAAGTCTACATGAAACCTCCCTCTGGTTTTCGACGTAAGGGGGAGAATCTTGCATGCCAATTTCACAAATCTCTATATGGCTTGAAATAAGCATCCCGTCAATGGTATTCCAAGTTTTCTACTATCTTATGTGACTTCGGTTCACTCATTCTCGAGCCTATCATTCCCTCTTTGTCTTACACAATGGCAGTGACTCTGTCTTTGTGGTACTATGTGTCAATGATCTAGTCATTACTAGTACTAATGCTTCTTTGATCGATTCGGTGAAGACTATGTTGCACAATCAGTTTCACATTAAGGATCCCGCGCCTCTATAATATTTTTTGGATATTGAGGTGGCTCGGTACCGCTCTAGTCTTTATTTATGCCAGCAAAAATATATCTTGGCTATTCTAGAAGATTGTGGTTTTAGTGTAGCCCGGCCAACTAATACTCCCATGGAACAGAACATAAAATTCAACATTGATACAGGCGCTTTATTAGAACATCCGTCTCTCTATCGACGCTTGATTGGCCAGTTCATTTATTTGACTGGTACTAGACTAGACATTGCTCATAGTGTCAACATTCTGAGTCAACTTATGCATGCACCATGCTAGCCACATTTGGATCAGCACACCATCTCCTATGGTGTCTGAAGGCTACTATAGGCCGAGGACTCTTTTACCAAGCTAAAAATGAACTCCAACTCACGGCTTATTGTGACTCAGATTGGGCTAGTTGCCCCATGACTCGTCGTTCAACAATTGGGTATTGCATTTTATTGGGTGATAGCCCCATTTCTTGGAAAACCAAGAAACAAAGCACGGTCTCATGCTCTTCTGCTGAAGCAGAATATCGTGCAATGGCAGTAACTACATGCAAAATTACCCAATTATTATACCTCTTACGAGACATTGGGATGCCTCTGTAAGCCTTGGTTCCTTACACTGTGATAACTAAGCTTCACTCCACATTGCTGCCAACCCAGTTTTTCACAAGCTAACAAAACACATTATTGCTATCTTGTTCATGAAAAGTGTGACATTCTGGATTTTGACCCGTTTTTGGGATTTATCCGTTATTTAGACCCCAAACTTGGCAGTCAATTTCCGGGAGTTACGGATTGAAATAAATTGAACGGTGTCGATATTATTGTGGCCAGCGTCAGTATTGTCAGGAATATGTGAAGAGTGGATTTTTCGATCGGGTGCGACTTTGGACTAGTAGACCTCCCTCGTAGTGTGTTTTCGAGTCATTTTATTTTTATTTTACTTTGATCCTTGTCTCCTAATGTTTTCTAGGATAAATTTGGACCCTAGGATCGTTTTCGGGTTTGAATTCAGACCGTTAGTTTTGCACTTATGGGCGCACTTATTTATTTTTTTTTCTCTCTCTCTCCTCCTTCCGCTGCGTTTTCCCCCCTACGTGTCGCACGTCACCCCTTGCCCACACATTCTTTTTTTTCTTCTTTTTCTCTCTCCTCCTCTCCCTCTTTCTTTCTCCCTCTCTCTTCTCTCTCTCCTCCCTCCGGCCTTGCACGCATGCGTTTTCCCCATGCAGACCTATGCTCGCATGTCTCCTCTCCCCTTCCCCATGCACGTCCGCCCCTTCCCCTCCCCTTTTTTCTCTTTTTCTCTCCCTCCCTTCTCTTTCCCCGGTGCACGCAACGGCCATGCACGCCCGCGCGCTCCCCTGCACATCTGTAGTCTCCCCTTCCCCATGCAACACACTCCCTCTTTCTCTCTCCCCTTTTTCTCTTCCCCCTCTGTCTCTTCTTCTTCTCCTTCTTCCTCCCTTCTAGCTGTCCCGAACGGTTCGGCTCCTCCTTTGCTCGCCGACTGCCACCGCCGCTGGTCGCCCCATCGCCCGCCTCACGCCGTCGCCGTCCAACCAGCTACTGCTGTCCCGTCGGCTGCCCCAGTCGCCCGGCCGCTCTCCCCTCCACCTCCGTAGCTCCCCTCCACCTCCGCAGCTCCTCCCCACCTCCACAGCCGTCGCTCGGCCGCCCTCCGCCTCTGCCTGACGCCGCTCTACCAACCACAGACGTCACCGCCTCCCTCGCGCCGTCGCTGCGCCGCCGCGTCTCCCGGCAGCTCGGGCCGACGCTACCTGCTCTCTATCTAGAGCGTGCGAGCTCGGCTCGCCGCAGTGCTTGGTGAGCCCCGACCGCCGTCCAGCCTTGCAGCCAGCTCCCTAGCCCCTTGCCGTCCGCCGTGCTACTCGACTGCCGCCGGTTCGCACCCCCTCAGCCCCCCCAGCTCTCTCTCTCCTTCCCTTCCTCTCCTTCGCGCCAACTTGACGCACCAGTCCGTCACCACGCCAGCCACGGTCCGACGCTACCTAGCCAATCTGACGCCACCTAGCCATCCGTCCTGCCCGTTACTCGCTGGCCCCATCGCCCCCGCCGTTCCCCCTCAGCCTCCAGCCTACCTCTCCCTCTCGCCCTCACCCTCGATGGTCTCCCCCTCCCCTCCAAGCTAGCCGCCGGGACCAGCTCGTCACGCCCGACCGCCGCGACTCGCCAGCTCACCACCCGCCAGTTCTGCCAGCTTGTCCGTCACCGCCATGAGGTCGTCGCGCCGCCTATCGCCGCCCCTTCAACCCAGCCCAGCCGGCCAGCTGACCAACCAGTCCACCGCCGGCAGCCAACCTAGCCGCCGCCAAGCCTCCCGGGGCCGTGGCCGAGCTCGCCTGGACCGCTGTCCCACCGTGCCCGAGCCATCCCAGCCACTGCCTCCTCCGCAGAGCCTTGTGCCCGTCGTCGTGCCCTCACCCGTGCCTGTGCCGTGGCCGAGTTCGTGGTCGAGGGCTGTGCCCGTGGCCGAGCCTCGCGCCCGTGTGACCCTCGCCCGCGCCTTGTTGGTACTATTCACCCGGGCTATTTTAGGCCCGAGTCGATTTTTTCCGGGCCAAAACTTAGTAAGTGACATCCTAAGCCCTATCTAGTATTTTGGATATTTCATAGACATGTCTCGGGTTAGAACGGCTAGGGCGTGTTTTAATTTAGTTATTTTACATTATAATTGTGTTATTTGAATTGGGCTAAATTAATATGTTTGAATTGGATAATTGTGCATGTCAACTTGAACGTCGAGTTCGTATGATGAAGTGGCGAGATGTGAATTTGGATTAAGTTGTGAATATGGAATGTGTTATGTAATTTGCGTGAAATTAATTATTTGAATGGCGTGTGCTTGCCTGTTGGTTAATCCCGGATCGATCGGAGGGCTACAGACTTGGGATGTGTTGATGGCGGTCCGTGTGAAGGTATGAACGGCCGATGGGCCAATTGGATGCGGGCTTGAGACGTGTTGACGGTGGCCCGTTAAAGATGTGATAGACTAGGACGTGTTTATGTCGATCATTGGAATCATTTGATTGTGTGGCTTGGGACGTGTTGACGGTGGCCACTAGAATGATATGATTGGTATGGCTTGGGACGTGTTGACGGCAGCCATTGGTATTGATCGATTTGTGCGGCTTGTGAGCCCGTGAGAGGAAAGTTGTTGGACACGTGCATGCGATTTGAGTGTGACTAAATTGACTGGTTGAACGTGTGATTGAATTGGCTAGTTGGATGTGACTGATTGGTTTGGTTAAATGTGCACGTGGTTGCTTGATCGGATTGGTTGAATGCGAGTGGGAAGTGTGTGCCAGGTGATTGTGATATAGTGTTGAATTATTCTTGTTTTATCATATTCAGACTAATGTGGAGGGTTGGTTCACGATTCGAGGCGAGGTAAGTTTGTCGTATGGAATTGGTTATGTTTGCCTGGTGATTTGCCTGTTAGACTTGTCTGGGTACGCATTAGCCTAGGTGAGGTTTAGGGTGTTGCTTATTGAGACTAGTTCTCACGGTTATTATATAACCATTTTCAGATCCCCGTCCTTGAGTATGGCGCCACCTAGGCATTTTGTGGTCCCCGTGCATACGGTGCATGAGGACGATGAATACCCAGGCCCGAACCTTGGCGAGACTTACATTAGGCATTGCACGTATGTTTTGGTAGATGTAGGAAGAGAGGAGCTGGAGCGTCACGACTACTTAGTGTGGTCCCATAAGGTCGGGTTGGAGAACTCAAGGCCAATCCGAGGTTTCGAGGGGTTACGACATACCAACGAGAATGCGGTTAACTAGAAGCCCTAGGACAAGTTCGCTCCCAATGGCGAGGTGTCAGACCCCGGCAGTCCCCCGGCGAATCCCAATCCAATGCCGGCACCTGTCCCCGAGCCCGAGCCCGAAGAGGAGCCCATGGTGGTCGAGCAGGGAGATGAAGAGGAGAACCCGATCGAGATAGACTCGGACTCAGATTCAGATTCCTCTGGGTCCAATCTGGATTGGACGCTGTAGGGATGCTTAGGAGTAAGGTTAGGAAGTTCTCTTTTGGTAGAGTCTCATTTTGATACTGTCAGTGGTCTAGCCAGCCCCTGTCCTTTTTTATGATGATATGGATCTAACCCTAGTGGCATAATGTATGATTTCTGTGGATTCAGGTTAATGTTTTTTTTTATATTTTAAAATTTTCGTTGTCCTATCCCTTTGTCATATTTTTAATATCAGGGTTGTTCTTTTTCGCTTCCGCTTGCGTAGTTCATTTGGGTCGGCGACGCGTCCTGAGACGTCGCGTTCTTTACGACCGTTGAAGGGGTGTCGCGAGCCCGTTAGGGTTCGGGGCGTGACAAAAAGATACAAGCTAGCCTCATTGCTCCATTAAAGATTGGTACAGAGTCACAATTAGCTAACACATTTACCGAACCAACAGGCCAAGATCAGTACATGCGGCTACTTTCAAAAGTTGGGCGTCTGTAACCTACACATGCCAACTTGAGGATGAGCCTTAGCATAATCATATGCCACCATGGCATCCTTATACCATTAATTGTTTTATTCAATCTTTCAATTGTACTTACCATAGCTGTAGGAGTAGATTTAGGAAATATAGTTGTGAATGGTGTATAAAATTGTACATTGAGAACACAAGAAAAGTGAATCAGTTCACATTGGGATCTTCCATTTTGTGTCCTTTCTCGTTATAATCTTCAAATTAAGATGGAGGAGACGGGTTGTATAATTTATACTCACGGTGTATGCTGTATTTTTCCGTTTACTTGATTCACTTATATGTCTATGTTTTGAAAAGCTAAGTTTATGCATTTTACTATATTTTTTAGCATGCAATTTTCTTGTCTTGATAATTATGCACAAGACAAGGTTCCGTTTGTTTCGTGAAAAAATGATGATTTGGAAAATATTTTTTCTAAAAATGATCACTTTTGTCGCTTAAAATAACTAGTCAATGGAAAATATTTTCATTGTCGATAATAATTTATGTCGAAATATTTTCATGGATGATGAAAATATTTTTTTTTATTTTTGTAAGTGATACAAGCGATTATTATTAGGAAAATATTTTCTAATTCATCTATATTTAGCGAAACAAATGGAACCTTAACTTTTTTATTTTTTATTCGCGACTTCTACTTACACCGAACACACTCTACTTCTCCTCATCACATAGACGTTTCCTCCTCTTCTTAACAGTTAACAAGTATTTGTCCAAGAAATCTTTTCACAAGAGAAGCACGTGGGCTTTGCTTATAAATTCAAATAATGAACCCATTCCAAATGAAATACACGTGACGATTATCATGCACCTAAGCAGCCCTTACTTCTTTGACTTCTTTAATAAGTTAAAGAACATACCTCTGTTGTAATTCGAGTTCTAGAGAAACTTTAAGTGACTTGAAGTCACTCAAATGTTGATTTTTGCTCCTCTTTACTACTTGAAAGGTCCCCGCAAAAGCAGCCTTCAAATCTTACCAAACACATATCCCGACAAAGAGGCTGCATTGCCGTCTATTTTCGACAAAAAGTACTTTATACCGCATCACTCGTGACATTGATAGACATGCTGACATAATGTTAGAGGTGGCAAAATGGGTCTAGAATCCATATTTTAACCCATATTAAGTAATGCATGTCATAAATGGGTTGCCTTAAGTTTTAAAAACAGACTTAAACAAGTCATAAATGGATCACTTAACAACTTAAATGGGTTGATAACTAACCAAGTTCTGATCCATATGAAAAATAGAAAACAAACCCATTTCTAAACCATATCAAGTGGAGGTGGAGATGTCAAGCCAATTTCTATAATTATTTTATTTTATTTATTTTTCTTTTTTATTTTGTTTCTATCTTTTCCTCTCTTTTTTCTTCTCAGTCTGGCAAGGGTGGCCGGCCAACTCTCTCTGGTCACAAGTGAGGGTCAGCCCGACCACAAGTGAGGGTCAGCCCGACCACAAGTGAGGGCCGGCAACCCTTGCCTACAGCCGGCGAGGGCTTCGCAACCCTTGCCCACGACCGATGAGGGCCTTGCAACCCTCGCCCAGTGGACAGCGTAGGTCATTGGCCTTTGCCCAGTGGTCGACGAGGGTCAGCCAGAGATCCTTGCCAAACTTAGAAGAAAAAGAAAAGAAAAATCAAAAAAATCAAAAATATAAAATTTTCAATTTTTTTAAGAAAATTGTCAATTAGATTTGTATTGCATGAAAGTGTTTTAGCAATACAATTTTTTTAAAAAAAATCATATGAAACAAGCTTTCTTAGATTGGGTTAAATATGAAAGTGTTTTAGGAATATGAGTTGGGTCGGATATGGGTTGAGTCAAGTATGAGTCGAGAAATTTACATTGCAATAAAAGGGTCATAAACTGGTTAAATGGGTTAATTTGAGTCTGATCATTTATGACCCAATCCACCTGTTTGATAGATCTACGCATGACATTATAATTTTTATTACGTGTCCAAAAAATTACTGCAAATAATCTCACGCTGGTTCGCATGATATTATATCAGTATGCCGCGTGACGCGACTATCTCATCTACTTTGATGCCCATCTATGCTGGACTTATAAATGCTCTGAACATCCTTATGATAAGAACAAGCTTATTGAAAGAAATAGAGAAAAAGACAGCATCGAAGAAGCATATAGCACAGTCCATCAAACATAGAAAAAACCTCGGATCTTTGATACAAGTACTTCATGGGGAAGAAGGAAATGGACACCAAGAAACCATATGCGGTGGTTGTGATTGTCCAAGCGATCTACGCGGGCATGTTCTTGCTCTCAAAAGCCGCGTTCGACGGCAGCATGAACAACTTCGTCTTTGTCTTCTACAGACAGGCCGCTGCCACTATTTTCTTGGCCCCTCTTGCCTTCTATTTCGAATGGTAAAGATAATAACTTAGCAGACTCTGTTCATCTTCTTTCTCAATTATGATGTCTAAAATTCATTACCCAAGATTTTGGCTACTTTCCTGATTTTGTTTCTTGATCCCAGGAAAACTGCTCCTTCCTTATCTTTTGCGACTTTATGCAAGATATTTCTAATATCCTTATTGGGGTGAGTATTGCGAATCTCTATTTGACTGACTTAAGAACGTAATAATATGTAATGTCATGGACTACAAAAGGAGGAATAATCTCTCTGTTATTCCACAAATGTAATATAGTGAGTCCGTTGGAGCTTTCTTGAGAATTTCAGGATCACTGCGTGCTTGGATATCTATGGCATAGCCCACGTGTACACATCAGCAAATTTGGCGGCTGCGACCACAAACTGTTTGCCTGTCATAACCTTCTTCTTGGTAGTTTTGCTCAGGTGAAACTTTTATTTTGTGAGCTTTATTTATGCATATATAACGGAGGAATTAATAAGATGACTATAACACTGATGAGGCCTCTTCTTTCTCTTTTCTTTCTTTTTCTTTATCCATTTGGTGTTTTTGGGGGATGAGAGAAGACACGAAGGAAATATTATTATAATTAGTTAATGAAAAGCGAGAGAGGAATAATCTCTTGCAAACTTATATTGGACCTAAAATTATTTGCAAAATATAAGCTTGATTAAACTCCAGTGAATCTTGGCCCCAAAAACCTGAGTTGACCTTTAACAATGAAGTATTTGACATCATATAGCTCAAGCCGACTAGCACAAAGCACGTGAATATCTCAGTTTGAGTAGCTCAATTGTTGCTCGAACTTAAATTTCTGACAACTCCAGTCTGATATATGGGTATGTACCAACTTGTGTTTTATATGTTTGTAGGCAGACAAATCAACTCAAGGTGTATGAATTGTGTATACATCTTAGATAAGAATATAGAGTCCTTAGAATCGACCATTATGAAACTCGAAATTAGGTTCAATTGATAGTCGTGCGACTTGGACACAGTCAGAGCCATATGCATGAGTGAGTTGTCTCGAAGTTAAAGTTCACAGTATAGGTCTTTTATGGAGGATCATGTACACCTGAAGCGACTTCTTCTTGCGGGTTCGATTGAGCAATCACAGAATATGCGAAAAATGAATTGATCATGCCTGTCTATCTGCATGACAAATCTTACTGTCTGGTGGGAAAAGTCAACATGATTTAGCATTCATTGCTTCCATTTTTTGGGTGAATACGTCATCTTCCATTCCCTCAGATGTTACATCCATTTGCTTTTCTAACTTATCGTACCACCTCCGGTATGGTTATTGTGTGTGTGTGTGTGTGTGTGAGAGAGAGAGAGAGAGAGAGAGAGAGTAGCTTAGATTGAATGGACTTGGTGTTTGGTTTGGTAGATTATCACATGCGTTCGACCATGAATCAAACTTTTGCACCCTCTGGATTGATGCGAACTCTCCTTTATTTTCACATCAAGTGAGGTATGGGAATTGTGCAAAGCAATAATGAAGCTCTACACTTCTTTATTATCTAGATCAGACCCTCACCACTATCTCATCGACCTATTTGGGCTACTACTGTAATCCCTTGATCCCTTGAGCCCAATCATTCCTTTGCCAAAATGGTATAGTATTTGAGTCGTTTCATTTAGTCTAATCAATGATGTCTCCATCCATTTGGGATGCCTTGTCTCTGTTTAAGGAGGTCCTCAACGGAGCAACAGTAGTATCAATATGCTCAATGACAAGTGAAGCTGCAAAGTCCTCCGTCCCACAATGCCATCACATGTGTTATATCTCGTCGACCCCAATAAGACCCATACTTAAAAAGGAATGATTGTTTTGTTCATATTCCAAGCAACAGTTGTATTTATTAGATTTTGGAATCGAATGAAACATAAGGTTAAAGAGTCCGAACAATACGAAAACAGGACACGTCTTACTCACGTGGCCAATGACAACTTCTGCAAATAGAAATTTTAGGTACCGTTTATCTTGCAAAAAATATTTTCCTTATTTTTCAGTGTTTGGATTGCTTAAGAAAATGAATCAACAGAAAATCTATATTTCAACTCATGAAAATGATTTCCTCTTTAACAAACCGGAAATCACTAAAATATGACCAGAATTTGGCGGATCTCCCATGCCTGAGCCTAGGTCTATCAAAGCCAAAACTCGGGATCCCGATGACTACGTCGGGTTCATTAAGATCGGGCCCGAGAGCCCAGCGCTCACACCTCAGTCCATCAAGACCGAGCCCGAGAACCCGACACCTACACCAGTTCCTGCAGAGCTGGGCCCAAGCAAGTCTCTATCGAGGTTGGGCCTGAGACCCC
The DNA here is from genome assembly GCA_031216185.1 of Syzygium aqueum. Lineage (NCBI taxonomy): Eukaryota > Viridiplantae > Streptophyta > Magnoliopsida > Myrtales > Myrtaceae > Syzygium > Syzygium aqueum. The sequence continues at coordinate 7,178,448 of CM062239.1, forward strand.
TCAGTGGCCGTGCTCAAGTCATCGACACCAGCGCCCAAGTCCATCAAGGCTGAGCTCGAAACCCCAGTGCTCGCACCCAAGTCCATCGAGATCTAGCCTAGGTCCATCAAGGCCAAGCCTAAGACCCCAATGCTTGGTTCGAGCCTAACCTTGATGGATTCCAGTGGCCCAAGCACGAACACCGAGGTCCCGTACTTGGCCTTTGTTGACCCAAGCCCAGCCTCAATGGACTCAAGCCCGGGTGCCAAGGATCCGGGCAGGGGAACCAGATCCTCAAGCCCAACGTTTGTGGACTCAAGCCGAGGTGCCAAGGAGCCGAGTTCTCAGGCCCGACTTTTGTGGACTCGGGATCGGTGCCCATGCTCATGCCCAAGACCTAGGTAGCCATGCCCAGGACCTCGATGCCCAAGTCAAGTTCCATCGAGGCTAGACCTAGGACCCTAGTGCCTATACCTGGTTTTTTGGCTATTCATGCACAGTCACTAACACCCGAATAATGTAGGACTATTTAGGAAAATCAAATCATATTTTCCTAACCAAACGATAGAAAATATTTTCTATTTCATTTTTAGGTTTCAATCAAACACAGGAAAATATTGTAATTTTTCTTAAAAACATATTTTCAAAAATGTCACATTTTTCGCAAAAGAAACGGAGCTTCAAAAGCAATGTTTTTTAAGGATGGAAAGGTTGAGATTGAGGACAGCCCCAACGTTGGCAAAGCTTGCGGGTGTGATTGTGTGCTCGGGAGGAGCAGCGACCTTGGCCATTTATAAGGGTCCACACATCAAACTCTGGTGCCATCATATTTTGCTTCATGGGCATCACAACATAAATAGACCATCGCATCTTTCTTCGGGCATGATTTGGGTCGAGGGTTGCTTCCTCATGCTCTCTTCCAATTTCTGTTGGTATTTGTGGCTTGTTTTGCAGGTACAGAAAAACCCCATAACATCTTCATCAAGCATACACACGTGATACAGTCTTTGCATGTTCCCGGTGGAGCTGCTTAGGACCCAGTTATGGACCTTGCGATTGCATAAAGAATGACTTTTGGATTGATGACTCACATATGCCTTTTTTAGGGACGGATAATAAAGAGTTACCCCTCGAAGCTGATGCTCACAACGCTGCAATGTTTCATGAGCTCAATCCAATCGCTTGTCATTGCCATTCCTTTGGTGAGAGACCCTACTCAATGGAAACTGGATTGGAACATCCGCCTCCTCGTCGTGGCTTATTGTGTGAGCTCACTAATCTTTGCTCTCAATTGCTCCATACATAGCCCCATAGATTATTTCTCCTGATGAATTTGTCTGCTATTTAATATGACAAACAGGGAATGGTGGTAACTGGGCTGACATACTATCTACAAGCTTGGGTAATTGAGAAAAGGGGGCCAGTTTTCCTAGCCATGTCCACGCCGCTGGCTCTCATCATCACGATTCTCTTTTCTGCATTTGTTCTGTGTGAGAAACTCACTTTTGGAAGGTACTAACATGACCATTTAATTCATCAATTCAAATTATTTTCTTCTTTTTGTAGAATTCCTTGGTGATTGTTATTAATGTCCCAAATGTGTGGGCTTTCTTTCAGTATTCTTGGTGGGGTTTTGCTAGTTCGAGGACTGTACAGCGTTTTGTGGGGGAAAAGCAGGGAACAAATGCTGGACCAGGGAAATTGCAAGCCTCCTGAGGTCGATCAAGAATGCTCACAATTCAAACAAGAGGAGGCTTCTCATAAATCACCAGACATGCTTGTCTAAATCTCTCATTCTGGGACAAAAAAAGTTCCCAATTAGGCAGAGATTATAGTTAACGTAGTCTGATTATTGCAATAAAAATCCACAGTTGAGATTCACAGTTTTGAGGAAAGTGTGCCCTCTGCTAGCAGGCTTTATTCTTGCTTGTTCTAAATTTGAATTAGATACTCAATACAGAAGTACGCAAATACTAAATGCAAATAATAATAAATGCATAATCTAAACATAAATCAAAACCGAAACAAATCTATAAAAAAACAGCCTGAGCCATATCGGGCAAAATTAATACAAGCCTCTTCGAGACAGGACTCTATGCATACAATTTAGGACTCCCAGTGCATGTTTTGTTTTATAAATATTACAAAGATAATCACAATGTACACCCTCGACTACTTTTTTTTTTAAATGGTTATTAGATAATAAATAGGAAATGTAGAATTGGTCCAATCTGTCTATCTCAAGAAAGTGTCCTGTGTGAAGGATACATCCTCTCACGATGTAACCGATCAATCATTACACTACAAAAAAACATGGATTTCGCGATGAAAATTTGCGATGGAGAATTTTTTGTCGCTAATTTGCGACGAAATTTGTGACGGATTTTTTTTCCAATCGCAAATTAGCGATGAAAATTATTCGATGCTAATTTCCGACAAAATTTGCCACGAAATCAAAATCCGTCGCAAATTAGCGACGGCAAAAAAATCCGTCGCAAATTTGCCACGGAAAATAAATCCGTCGCAAATAAAATCGAAAACAAATTTGCGACGGACAAAAAAATCCGTCGCAAATTTGCGACAGGCAAAAAAATCCGTCGCAAATTTGCGCCAGAAAAAAATATAACGCAAATTTGTGACGGAAAAGAAATCCGTCGCAAATTTGCAACAGAAAAAAAAATCCGTCACAAATTTGTGCCCGAAAAAAATATAATGCAAATTTGCGATGGAAAAGAAATCCATTGCAAATTTGCGACGGGAAAAAAAATCCGTCGCAAATTTGCAACGGAAAAAAAAAATCTATCACAAATTTGCGACGGAAAAATAAATCCGTCACAAATAAAATCGAAAGCAAATTTGCGACGGGAAAAAAAATCCATCACAAATTTGCGACGGAAAAAAAAATCCATCGCAAACTTGCGACGGGCAAAAAAATCCGTCGCAAATTTGTGCCGGAAAAAAATATAACGCAAATTTGCGACGGAAAAAAACTCCGTCGCAAATTTGCGCTAGAAAAAAATATAACGCAAATTTGCGACAGAAAAAAAAAATCCGTCGCAAATTTGCGGGAAAAAAACATAACGCAAATTTGCGACAGGAAAAAAAAAATCCATCGCAAATTTGCGGGAAAAAAATATAACGCAAATTTGCGACGGAAAAGAAATCCATCACAATTGCGACGGAAAAAAAAAATCCGTGGCAAATTTGCGACGAAAAAAAAATCGGTCGCAAATTTGCAACGGGAAAAAAAATCCATCGCAAATTTGCGATGGAAAAAAAAAATCCATCGCAAATTTGCGCCGGAAAAAAATATAACGCAAATTTGCGACGGAAAAGAAATCCGTCGCAATTTTGCGACGGGAAAAGAAAATCCGTCGCAAATTTGCGCCGGAAAAAAATATAACGCAAATTTGCGACGGAAAAGAAATCCATCGCAAATTTGCGATGGAAAAAAAAAATCCGTCGCAAATTTGCGATGGGAAAAAAAATCCGTCGCAAATTTGCGCCGGAAAAAAATATAACGCAAATTTGCGACGGAAAAAAGAAATCCGTCGCAAATTTGCGACGGATTTTGCTACGGAAAAATAAATCCGTCGCAAATTTGTAACGGATTTTGCAACAGAAAAATAAATCCGTCGCAAATTTGCGATGAAAAATAGTCAAAAAAAAGGATTTAGCCTTGGATTTAGATTTAGCGACGGCAAAAAAATAACATGACTCAATATAAAAATTGGTATTAAAAAAATTAGATTTAGCAACGAAAAAATCAAATAAATGTTAGTAATTAAGTAAAATAACATTTAGTAATAGAAAATTAGTTGGTATTAAATCGTAAAATGGGATTAGTAAGTCACGCAAAAAGAAGCATGACTCAATATAAATATTGGTAAGTTAAAAAACCAAATGGATAAGCAACTCAAATTAGAGTTGACAATTCAAAACTAATTGGTAACTTAATTGGGTAAAAGTTAATAAGGCACACAAAAAAGTTGATAATTTCATGTAATAGAAGGTAAATTCAAAGCTGGTAGAAAATTAGAAATGTATTTTTGTTAGAGATAAGAAAAGTCGGTCATTTCAAAATAGAAAACAAAATAAACATTGGTAAGTAACTCAAATAAAAGAAGGTAACATAAAACTAGTTAGTAACTTGATTGAAAAAAGTTGGTAATCACTCTAATAAAAGTTAGTAATTTCTAAAAGAGCCAGTAAATTTAAAAAGTTGGAAACCAATGCAAATAAAAGTAGCAACTTAATAAAAAGCTAGTAAATTTGAGAAAATAACAAATAAATGCTAATAACTCAAATAAGATTTGGTAATTCAAAACTAATTGATTTGATTGGAGAAAATTTACCCAAATCACGTAAAGAAAGCTAGGCTGATAGTTTCATATAATACTCGGTAACTTTAAATTATTGGTAAGAAATGTAAATAAAAGTTCGTAAACAATGACAGAAGCTTTATTTGGTTAGAGATTAGAGAAGTTGGTGTAGAAAAAAAATGAAAATAAACATTGGTAAGTAACTCAATTAGGAGTTGGTAATGCAATATGGTAAACTTGATAAAGGAGAAGTTGGTAATCTCTAAGGATACGTTTGTTTTGCGGAAAACTTAATGATAAAGGAAAGTGTTTTTCGGAAAATCATATTTCATGATTATATTTAGTTTTCATTCGTTTGGTGATATACGATGAAAATCGTTTTCTGATGTTTGGATGTCATTGGAAAATGATTTCAATCTTATGACTTTATTTTAGATAAAAAAATAAAAGAGTTTTTTAAATATTTTTATTTTAAAAAATTCGAATTTCTTAATTATTTTGTATTTCTCTTTTTTATTTTCTTTCTTTTTTCGTAAAAAATTTGAATTTTTTAAAAGCTAATTTTTGCGACGAACATAAGGTTCGTCGCTAATTTAAGTAAAAAAAGAGCTCCCCAAAACCCCGCCCTCACCCTCAATTTCTCTCTCTCTCGCTCATTGTTCTCCCTTTCTCTCCCTCTCTCTCCCTCTTTTCAGATCTGATTCCGCCTCTCCTTCTCCTTCTCGCTTCTGCTTCTTCCCTCTCCCCCACACCCCCTAGCGATCGACCCCCGAAACCCTAAGGCCCTCCCCCCCATTCTTTCGGTGGAGACCTAGGGTTTATCCCGCAAGAATCTGGGCGGAGGAAGTGCGCGCACTCTAGAGAAGGAAGGGAGGAGGTCGCGAGGGGCAATATGTATAAGGAGAGAGCAGGCGGCGGGGGCGGCGGTGGGGTTTCCAAGTCCGAGGTGGTGGTCGGCGTCGGCATTGGCGGCGGAGTCGGCGGCGGCGGCGGCGGGGATCGGAAGCAGAGGATCAACATCAACGGCGTGCTGGACAAGCACCTCCTCGAGCGGTCCTCCCCGTCCACGTCCCGCGTCGTCAACGGCAAGGACAAGTCCCCCCACGCGGTCGTCCTCGGCAAGGCCCCCTCCGATCACCGCGATTCGGCTCGCTTCAAGGCCAACTCCGATGGTCCGTCTCTCCCTCCGTCCGTCCGTCCGTCTCTCTCTCTCTCTCTCTCTCTCTCTCTCTCTCTCTCTCTCTCTCTCTCTCTCTCTCTCTCTCTCTCTCTCTCTCTCTCTCTCTCTCTCTCTCTCTCTCGTCGAATTTGATGATGTGTCGTGTGAGTTCCCTTCTCGTGCGCGTCGTTTCGGGTTCAGTCTAATTCTCGAAAGGAAAGAAGAGTGGTTCCATTTGTTATATGCGCTTTCGTGTCTGTGCTTGTTTAGAAGTGGAGGTTGATTTAGCACGGGGGCATGCCCATCAATATGTATATCTGTCTGCATAAGTTTGGATTTTGCTCGGGGATTTCGACGATTCGAGTGTTTCAGCTCTTGATGTATTGAGCATGTTTTTAGGGCAGAAAACTCCTTCACACATAGGCATTTGTGTGAATTTACTGGCCTTGGTGTTGAAATGGAGATTAAGAAGCACTATTGTGAGGTTGGATTGGATACTTTTTCATTTAACTGAATTTTCAGTTTAGCTTAACGAACTAAATGTTTATGTGCAGGTAATGGACATTGTGGACAAATTGTTCGTTACAATGTTCGACTCATTGAATGCGAGTTGCAAGAAAGAACTTGAAGCTATTGGAAGACAATACCCCTTTGAACCTTTAAAGGTTATAATGTGATCTTTTTTTTTTGCAATCTGGTTACATAAATAGTGCAACTCATGGGCAGTAACTTTTAATTGCAGTACTTGAGAAAGACCTTGCGGCTTACTTTTCAAGAAGAAGTTCAAATGCTCAAGGTGAGGAAAAAAATTTTGGCAGCTAAATAGCTGCCCATAAAAAAAAGGGAACAAATAGAGTAGCAATATATCAGTTTATTGGCACTTCTATATCATGGTTGTAAAAGTAAGATAATGAGTTCTCTTGCTGATTTTTTGTTTGTTGCTTTTAAACGAAATTGATTGTTTGTGATAGCACTCCTCTTACCTGATGATTTGTTTTGTTGGAAGAGGAACCGCAAGAAAGTGATATTTAAACTATATGCTGTGCACGTGTACATTGGGGGCTGATTTGTTCTTGGCTTTAGTTGCTTTAGCTTGATTTTGTTGTTTGATCTGATTCAGGGCTGATTTTGTTGGTTGTTTTGATATCCGCGAAAATGGAGGATCTCGTAGCTTTGCCCATTGCATTGTCTCCGTCGAAGTCTTCGATAATATTGCTACTCCTGGTTTTCTCATGTTTGCTTTAAGCTGGTTTGCTTTTGTTGCACCTTTGTTTCTTTACTTCTGTTAGATTTATCACTGAAAGTGAACTTCATTCTTTTTCCTCTATATTTCATTTACCTTCATTGCTTTACTTAATTAAGATTGCTTGCTTCACAGTCATTATGTATTCTTTAGAAGTTGAATATATTAACATTTAATGTGGAAACAATGTCACAAATTTTGTGTCTAATTCTAGACAATTTATGTTTTGTAGAAGAACAGATTTGAGCAATTCTGCATAAGTTATGCAAATGAGAGGTTGCAACAACATTTCAACCGGCATTTGTTAAAAATGGAGTAGGAAGTGAGCATCTCACATGAACCATGTCTTTAGTTTTGTTCAATATTTATATGATGGAGATTGTCGCCAAAAGCAGGATATTCTTTTTTGATTCATTTCTGTCGTCATTATTTATTGTGTAAGATTATTTATTCTCTCATTATGTGCATTATAAAGAAAAATATTTATGTCATTCTTGTGGAAAATGTAAATGAATGTATTTCATTTTCATATTATTATAATATTTTGATGTTTTTAAGTGCTTAATCAATGTTAAATATAAATTGTAGGAATTAATTTTGCTGTTAATTAGATTTAAAATCGAAGTCGTCCCTAAATAATATTCGTCGCAGAGTTCGTTGCTAAAGAATAAATAAAAATTCGTTGCTATTATTGACCCAAAAAAAATAACAAACCCAAAAAAAATTGGTAAATTAGCGATGAATTTTTTTTTGGTTGAAATTAGCGACGAATTTTGTTACGAATAATTACTGATAAATAATTAGCGACGAATTTTGCGACGGAATTTCCGATGAAATTTGCGACAAATTTTGCCACGAATTTTCCGACGAATTTTGCGACGACATTTCCGATGAAATTTGTGACGAATTTTGCTATAAATATTGCAACGAAATTTCCGATGAAATTTGCGACGAATTTTGCGACGGATAGTGTTCGTCGCAAATTTGCGACGGATTGTATTCGTGGCTAATTTGCGACGAAATTTGCAACGAATTTTGCCACGTATAGTGCTCGTCGCAAATTTGCGACGGATTATTTGCGACGAATTTTGCGATGGATTGTATTCGTGGCTAATTTGCGACGAATTTTGCGACAAAATTTGCGATGAATTTTGCGACGAATTTATTTCCGTCGCAATTTTGCGACGAACTTTCAAATTTTCTGTTGCAAAATTTTGCGACGACCTGGTAGCGACGGAATTTTTTCCGTCGCAAATTCGATTTGCGACGGATTTTTCTAAATTTTTCGTCGCAAATTTCGTTACTAATCCGGTGTTTATTTGTAGTGTTAGTAAGATACATACATACACGGTGTCACGTAAGACGAAATTCATAACACTCGGGCTTGGTCGATTACGCTACACCATCTCCACCATGTGGTATATTTATCACATAAAATATGTTCTCGTCTATACAGATTAACATAATAAATTAAATGATTCCACTTAATAAATTAATTTGACTAGTTCTTTTGAAATATAATCCTCCTGAAAAAATCAAAGCACATAAAAAGGGGAAAGTTGCATAAATTTCTCCGAACTTTAGGCTTAATACAAGTTTGACCCTAAACATTTAAACAGTACACATTATCCCCCGCCCAAAATTTTCATTTTGATACTGCCATTAACCAGCCATTATATTTTCCACTCGACTTTTAGGGGGTAAATATGTATTTTCATCTCATTTTTTTATGAAGCTATGTCAAGTTGAAGGATGAGAATTGGAAAATTAAATTATGCACTGACAATTGGTGAGTAGTCTTATCCACCTAACTAACACAGCCTGACATTTGTTGTGGGAGTAGCAAGTCGGTTCATGGAGAGACGATGAAAGACTCACTTGGATGCAGTTAGATGTACACTAAGATATGTAAAGTTAGATTTGATTTTGGGCTTTTGCATAAGAAAGAAACATCGTATGAGGTAGTGGGGTTTTATGATGCTAACTTTGCTGGAGATCGTGACATGAGGTGAATAACTACCAGGTAAATGTTTCGTCTCGGATCAGTAGTGGTGTCATGGTATAGTAAAAGATGCCCAATTGTGTCAGTAGAAACTGAGTAATGGCAGCTGAAGAGGGTACATGGCTAGGAAGCTAAGAATAGAGAAGCAACAATGGTGGCTCAACAGAGTATATGGCAAGTACAGTTAATGGAGGACCTCCATCAACTGGTAGACTACCCGACACGGCTATATTTTGACAATCTGCCAGCCATAAGCTTGGCGAAGAATCCTATGTTCCATGCCAGGACTAAGCATGTAAAAGTACATTATCACTTCTTACGAGAAAAAGTGTCACTGGACAAGAAAAAGATGGGATACGCCGAGACAAGTGATCAAGTTGCACACCAAAGGACTTGGAGCTGCTGAGTTTGAAAAGTTTCAAAGGCAGCTTGGTATAATTGCAACGCTAAGAGAGAGTAGTCAACGAGGGGGAATATCGAAGAAGCACCGCCTCTCTCTCTCCCCCCTTTTCTCATTTTTCTTTTCTCTCATGATTTTTCCACCCTTTCTGGAAGCCACCTTTTCCAGATTTTTCCTACCAACTTGAGCAAGTTGGAAAGTTGACAACTTGCTAAAGAAGAGTGGTGAGACTTCCTCCACCGACGTAGCGCCAGTATAAATAGGCAAGACCACCTTCCAATTTTATTTAGTAAGACTGAAGCAAACATACGGTGCCAGCGTCAGGTCTCCAAGTGTGAGAAGTGTATTAAAAGTGAGGTTTGCGTGGGAGTAAGTGTAAAATAATTGTGTGTATCTAAAGCAAATATTGCGGGATAAGAACACTACAAGTGCCACCTTCCAACTAATGTACGGGGCTCACTTAAGGGCCATAACTATTTATCCAATCACTTGAGTGCCATTTAACTTTTCAATCAATCACTTGAGTTACATAACTTTTTATAAATGTTCACCACAAGTGCCATGTTATGTCGGATTTTCGGCACTTTGGTGAACATTTTTAAAACCATTTGGTACTTACGTGATCAATTGAAAGTTGCGACACTCAAGTGAATATTTTTTGAGAAGTCGTGGCACTTAAGTGAGTGCCGTACTATTGAATTTAGACAATCACAAAAGAAAATAACACAAGAATTAACGAGGTTCAGCAATAAGCTTACATCCTTGGACAAATCTCTCACGGCGTTTCTCTCCTTTTTGTCGTGAGTTTTGCTTTGCCATTATTCTTTCTTTTATACAGAATTAGGTTGCTACAACAAAGGTCACAAGTAACCTGAAATAGGAAAACACTCCTAAATAGGTAGTAAAATAAAAAATATAATATTGACAATATCTCTTTTCTTAATCTCGCAACACTCCCCCTCAAGTTGAAGCAAAGACATTGTCAAAGGTCAACTTATTCACCATATCTTGGAACGCTCCTTTGGGAAGAGCTTTGGTGAAAATATCCGCAAGCTGATCTTCACTACGAATGTAAGGAGTCTCAATTGTCTTATCTTGAACCTTCTCCCTCATGAAGTGACAAACCACCTCTATTTGTTTAGTCCTCTCATGAAAAACAGGATTAGAGGCAATGTGTGTTGCTACTTGGTTGTCACAAAACAACTTTGTAGCTTTAGTCGTAGTCTCACATCCTAATTCCTGAAGTAATAATCGTAGCCATACAATTTTGGATGTTGTGGTAGCCATGGCCCTGTACTCGACCTCTGCACTAGAACGAGCAACAACATTTTGCTTTTTGCTTTTCCAAGTAACAATATTTCCACCCACAAATGTGCAAAAACCTATAGTAGATTTCCTATACACAGGATTTCCAGCCCAGTCTGCATCAGTATACCCAACAATCTCTCTGTGACCATTATTCTTCATCAATATTCCTCTTCCTGGTGAAGCTTTTAAGTACCGAAGCAAGTGGTTTATCAATTCCATATGCCCCTATGTTGGATTCTGCATAAACTGACTCACATAACTGACAGAATAAGCAATATCAGGCCTAGTAATGGTTAAGTAAATTAGCCGTCCTACTAGTTGTTGAAATTGCCCAATATCATGTAAAGGTGTATTATTAGAAACAAACTTACTACTATAATCCATAGGTATATTGGCCAGTTTGACTCCAAGCTTGCCAGTTTCCTTTAGCAAGTCAAGAACATATTTTCTTTGCGATAAGAATATTCCTCTGTGAGAACTTGCCACTTCAATACCCAAGAAATACTTCAATTTGCCAAGATCTTTAGCATAAATTCCTTGCTCAAATGAAGTTTGAGTGTTTCGATTCCAGATGAGTTATTACTAGTAATAACAATGTCATAGACATAAACCAGAATGACAACAATACCTTGATTGTCAGCTTTAGTAAACATCGACGAGTCTGCAGCACTTCTTTTGAAGCCGAACTTGATGAGTGCCAAACTGAGCTTACTGTACCAAGCTCTAGGCAACTGTTTAAGTCCATATGGTGCTTTCTTTAATCTGCACACTATTCCATCCTTATTTTGCAAGGGATATCCTGGAGGAAGATCCATATACACTTCTTCTTCTAAATCTCCATGAAGGAAGGCATTTTTTACATCCATCTAAAATAAAGACCATCCACAATTAACAGCTACAGACAACAACACTCTTAAAGTGTTCATTTTTACCACTGGTGCGATGGTCTCTTTGTAGTCTATCCCATATGTCTGAGTGTATCTTTTGGCAACAAGGTGAGCTTTATATCTCTCAATAAAACCATCACTATTATACTTAATTCTGCAAATCCATTGACATCCAATAGTGTTTTTCTCCTTTGGCAATTGTACCAACTCCCAAGTGTGATTACGATCTAAGGCTTGAAGTTCATCTTTCATGGCGTCAATCCATACACCTTTATCGTTTGCTTCCAAGTAGCTAGTAGGTTCATCTTGCTCCTCAATAGCAGATAAAAAACTGAAGTGGTTATGAGAAATTTTGTCATACCCAATAAATTTCTGGATAGGATGATGAAAAGTGTAATAAGTGGAGAAATCCCGAAGATGTGTTGAAGGTCGAGTAACACGTGATGACCTTCGAAGTGAAATAGCTGTTGGCACCTCTTCTACTACATTTTCATTCATTATACCCCCAGGAACAACTTCTGGATTAGCAGCTAGGAAGGCATCACTATTAGCGGTGATATCATAATCACGTGAGTGGTCATGAACCACGTCTGGGCATAAGCTTGCAGAACCTGCATGACTCTTGACATATGGCATCTCCTCGGGCGGTATTGGAACAAGAACAAAATCAAGAGAGAATTCTCTATAGTCATCAGTGTACTCCCCCTGAGTTTGGTTCCTGTCAAAGAAGAACATGTGAGCTTCATCAAAAAACACATCCCGAGAGATATATACTCGATGGGTACTCGGGTCGTAATACCGGTAGCCTTTCTTGACGGAGGAATACCCAATAAACACACACTTCCTAGCACGAGGATCAAGTTTACCACCGGTTTGAGAATGAACATAGCATATGCACCCAAATATCCTCAAATGAGAAAGGTCGAATTTATGACCATGTAACACTACCATAGGGGTCGTGTAGCCCAAAACCCGACTAGGGAGTTGGTTAATTAAGTAACAAGCCATGAGAACGGCATCAGGCCAATAGGTTTTTGGCAAGTGACCAAAGAACAATAAAGCCCAAGTTACTTCAAGAATATAGCGATTTTTTTCTTTCAGCAATGCCATTCTGTTGAGGAGTACCAACACAAGAGGTCTAATGAAAGATGCCCAAGTTGTGTAAAAAATTTTGAAACTGTTGATTAGTATATTTAGTGCCATTGTCTGTACGAACAACTTTCACAGCAGTATTAAACTGATTTTTTACCATGCTGCAAAATTCTTGAAAGACACGAAGAACTTTAATCTTTGAGTTAAGAATATAAAGCCAAGTAGCTCGAGATTTATCATCAATAAATGTGACAAAATAGTGAAAACCTTCCTTAGAAATAATAGGAGAACTCCAAACATCAGAATGTACTAAACCAAACAATTCAATACATATATTTGTGCTAAGAGAAAAATGCAGTCTATCCTGCTTAGCAAAGTGACAGGGATCACAAGTGCTAGAATCATGACTAAGGGACAAGTCAAGAATACAAAGGACGCGATCAAAGGGATGACCCATGCGCAAATGCCATAAGCGAGACGTGTCGGCAACAACCTTACTTGCCATTGAAACTGCAGGATGAGACTCCAACATGTACAAACCATTCTTCAGTGTGCCTTCACCAATCATCCTCTTGGTAGTGTGATCCTGGAAGAGCACCTTTTGCAAAGTAAAAATAACATTGCAATTCCACTGTTTAGCACACTTACTGACTGACATCAAATTAGATGATAATGTAGGGACCAATAAAGCCTCAGACTGTTTTGAAAAAAATTGGAGCTGTCCACTCCCCGCAGTAGAAACTTGCCCACCATTAGCAATAGTAATAGCAAGATGTAAGCTACTTGAAGTAATATTAGATAATACATAGGGAGAATGACACATGTGGTCTGTGGCCCCATAATCAATTATAAACTGAGTGTGAGATAGAGCAGAATTAGCATACACATTACCCGAAGCCTTAGCAAGATTTGCAGTGTTTGAGGTGGTAAAAGAAGCTTCTCCCTGACCATGGGTCCAAAGTAATTGCTGGACTTGAAGTGTAAGAGATTCCAACTGGGTCTGAAATTCTACCCCATTACTATGCACTGCAATCTGAGCATTCGGACCTCTGTCTTTGGCGGGACGAAGGTGTGGATAAAGAACTCAACAATGGTATTTAGAGTGCCCATCACAATTACAGTGATCACAATGAAAGTGAACTAATTTCTTGGATTTTTCCCTTGGCAAAACGCACATTGGACACCAAAGCACTAGACTCACCTTGCTGATTTTTTAGTGCGGCATTAGTGGTGATTGTAGCATTGTGGGCCAAGTTTTCCCCCATGGCCATGAGTAGAGGTGGAGCCAAATTCATGACCTATTGACACCTATTTCTAATTTGCTCAAGTTTTGATTGCACAAAATTTGGGAATTAATTTTCTTTAATTCCTAAGAAAAATGTTTTTATTTAAATGCATTGTATATAGAAATTAAGCATATTTATATTAATAAGGTCTATTAGTGTGTCTAATTAAAAAAAATCGTGTTGGGCCGGGTCGAAGCCGGGCCAACCCAACCCGTTTTCTTTTTTTCCTTTTCTTTCCCCCCTGCGGGCCCAGGCCCTTTTCTTTTTTTTCTTTCCTTTCCCCCCCTTGTACGGCTAGGCCTGGCCCAGCTCAGCCCTTCCTTCCTTCTTCCCCCCCGCCACCCTATCCCTTTCACCTCCCTTGTTCTCCTCTGTCCCTGATGCCTGCATGACGAATGCCAGAGCAGCTCCATGCTGTCGCCATCAAGATAGAGGATGCCCGGAGGAGCACGCCAACGGGAATGGCCAGTCCCGTCCGCCCCGGATTCCTGGGCTCTCTCCCTTTCTTCCTTCCTTCCTCTTAGCCGCAGCAAAACCGACCCCCCTCTGCACCGGCCTATGCCCGTGGAATTCGCGGGGCATAAGCCGATGCAGATCGTCGTTAGCTGACGATGGGTAGCCAAGCAGTAGCCGAGGCCACTATAAAACTAGAGAGAGACGGAGAGGAGACAATCGGCCATTTTTCCAAAACAACAAAGAGAGAGAGAGAGAAACAGAGAAACAAAGAGAAAAGAGAGAGAAAGAGAGTGAGCCGAGAGTTTGTTGGAGTCGGAGGAGGAGCCAACAACCTCGCCGTTGCCCACGCAACCGCCGGAAAGCCCCCAGCCGTGCCGTCGACCGGTGAGCTCCCCCCAGCCAAGAAACTCCCTGTCTTGCTCTGTTTTTTGACACGATTAGGCCGGGATTCGCGTCGGCCGTGTCGCGTGATTCCCGGTCCATGCCATCGCCGGTCCTGGTCCCTAGTCTCAGTTAGGAACCAGCCGTGGCCGTCGGAGTCGACCCAGTTGCCGAAAGAGGTCAAAAGCCTCCGTTTTTCCCCGTGCACACTAGACGTTCAACAAAATGCCTCAATGAGGCCGATTTTTTTTTCCATTGCCGACCGGCAGACAGTGGTCCGACAGCCACTCAGGTAAGTGGCGTGGCCTAATAGCAATCTTGGGAGGTCGATTTGGGGGCGGCGCCGGTCTGGGTCGACTGGCGGACGGCCAATTTTGGCTCCACTGGCACTTCCCCCCGCGGATCTGTGAATTCAGGTCAGGCCGACCCGGGTTAACGCCTAGGTTGGTTCTGTTGACCCAGGTCAGCTTCGACCGACCCAAATCCACAATCCGACCCAATTTTAATATTATTTTATTTTATTTTATTAAAAAAATTTCTTTTTTATCTTCTTTTCCATTTTATTATTATTTAAAAAAAATTCTAAAAAATTAAGTAATATATCAGAGGGTTGTGATTTATTGTGGTTTTATTATGGATGTTATTTTTAATCGCATAAATCGCATGTTTATTTAGATAAGCCTACTGCTGTGTTGTTATCATGCATGTTTTCCAATTAAAGAACAATCGCGTGAGCTGTTGTGTTTTGAATATCATCTAACTTAGTTAAGGTTAGAACCTTAGGCTGCATGTATGCTTTGATTGCTAATCGTTTCTGATTAAGCACTCGTTTAATCACCTCACATGTTAGGAGAAAGGTCCTTAATCAATCCAAATTGCCTGACAAATGTTTTTCGAAATGAACAAGATAAAAAGGTACCAAAAGAGCATTAGTTATTCAACTAGTATAACCAAGTCTCCGAAAATAGTCAATCTCTGGTTCATAAGAATAAGGTGATTCTCCCATCACCCTATTTGGATTTCTGATCGACCTACTCCAAATCGATTAGTGGCGACTTTTTGATGTAAACCACTTGCATGTTAAAAACTTAAACCCTAAGTTGCAATATGGTATAGCTTGGGAGAGCCCGAGTTAAGTCTCGAACCTAGACTTAGCGCGTACCAAGCATGACCTCCCCTTTTTTCGTTGGACCAATAAAAAAAGCTTTGGGGGAGGTTGATCGCGACAGACTATCGACTCCGCTGGGGACTTATTTTTTTTAAAAAAAAAAAAGTGGACTTAAGCCAAAACTTTTTTCCTGTTCAAAACAATTTTTGTTTAGCAGCAAGGACTTCAGGTATGATCCTGACATTAAGGTGTTATTTATTTTTCCAGGTACAAATTGGTTGTTTATAAATTATTATGCATGCTTTAATAATTTAGCACTACACTGTAGCACACACAACCATGCTGCCGGACCTAGGTCGCGATAGGACATTTTAAGATGGTGTTAAGAAAGATACAACCTCAAACGCGAGCCCACAATATAGAGATTACCTTTCTTTTCCCTGAATTTTTTTTCTAAAAATTCATAAAGAAATATTTTTAGCCACTATTTGCGTGACTATAAAATATTCTTTTCGATTTGGCCCAGGTTAAAAGGACTTGACACCAACGCGAGACTGCGACGGTCAGGCACCCTTTTAATTTCATTTTGCTGAACCAATCTAAATAGAAATCGAACCTCACTCCTCATATGTATGTCGTTGTGATCGACATAGTTCAAGGAAAGGTATATATTATATCCCTTCTTATTTTATTGTACTGCTCACTTATTCAATTGATTTGTTACTGTTAGGTCACCTATTGATTGTATTTTATATACGATGGGAAGAGTTGATGTCCAATTCATCCTCACTCCTAAGAAGGAGCTTATGACATGGTGGGGCTGACTAGACGAGAGATACGCTTATTGCGAAGCTTGTCTGTGAAAATAAGCAGCTCCGAGAGATTGTGGTTTCCTCATCGTCTATAGAATGAGCATCCAAGAAGAGTATCCTTTTTGTCAAAAACCCCTATGTATTTTCTAGTTTTTGTGTTTAGGGGTTTTGTTTTTCCTCTTTAAGAATGTTTATAGGTTGTACTAATGTTAGTATAGCTCGAACCGTTTTTTATGCTCTAAATAATTTTTTTGGGTGATAATAACACCATCGTGGCCATCAGTCTAGTGGTACCCAGAATGTAGCTGCACGGTCCGAGGTGACCGAGGTTTGAACCCCGGGGACGCCACCTGTAATGTTGATATTAATAAAAACCCCTTTTTGCTTCTTTTTCTTCGCAAATAAAGAAAATGTTTAATAATATTATGATTAGATCATGAAATGACTCTTTCTTAGACATTATAATCATTCATTTCAATGTTTTCACATGTAATTACAAAAATGGCTGAGGAAAATATCCGTCTCAATAACATGGAAAGCGAAATGAAGTTGGTTTTCAATACACTTGAAAACCTCACCAAGTAAATAGAATCCATCAATAGCAAGCTCACACCCACGTCTGCAGCAATCAAGGCGGTGTTACTACCCCCGTCTATTGGAAAAGATAAAGCCTCCGCCAGTAACAGCAAAATGCCCCTGCTGAGGACGACCCACTTCCCCTTGCCATCAGGAAGCTTAAACTAGAAGGTGCACCAATAACAGAACATGACAAACGCCTTGCAAAGGTCGAGGAGATGCTGAAGCAGCTACAAGGCTCGTAACATGCTGTCTCATTTGACTTGTCTATATACAAAAGGGTCAAAGTACTAGAAAAGTTCAAGATGCTAGAGTTCGAGAAATATGATGGCACCTCATGTCTCAGACACCATTTACACATGTATCATGTGCAAATGACCCAATACGTTGATAATGAACCCCTCATGATTCAAACTTTTCAAGCGAATTTGATGGGACCAGCCCTGACATGGTATATGTCAAAAGATGTTGATACTTTTAAATCTTGAGATGATACTGCCGATGCGTTTCTCAAGCAATATCAATTCAATCTTGATGTCACCTTTACTCGGGACGATATGGAGCGCATTGAAAAGAAGAAAAGCGAGTCCTTCAAAGAGTATGCCATCAGGTAGAGAAACTTGACCGCCTAGATTACCCCACAACTCACCAATCATGAACAGGTGAAGTTATTCATTAAGTTTCTTCCATATGAATACAGACACCGCCTAGTTGGTGCCACTGTTATAACATCCCGAAATTCAACTCAATTTCCGGAATGAATAGAACGATTCTTATTCAATATTTCATTTTAGACAGTCTCGCCCAGAGCTGATCACTCTTGGGATACTGACTGATTGGGAAGGGCTAATTAGGAATAGATACGTGGACCAAGGATCTGGTCGCGAATTGAGCCTGATTTCGAGGAAAGACGAGGAAGTATTTTGGGCCAGTATAGGCCGATCTTCGGAAGGTAACGGACTCGGTTTGGCTGAGATCAACGATGTACGATCGGATAGTAGGTGATTCTGCAAGACCGAGAATGCACGTGGCCAACCAGTCCCGAACTTAAATCGGACAATCGTGTCTCTGGAACTAGTGATAATTCCTCTCATTCTCCCGATAATCGAGATCGTTGCAATTCGGACAACTCTAGGTTGATACACGTAACTCCTAAACGGCCACCCGTTAGTGAGAGATATGAAAATTTGAAATTTGGCAAGTTTGATCGTGAAATTTAATCCGGACTTTGAGATCAATTTTCGTGAGTTACAGGATAGTTTTCTTAAGGACGACGTCAAATTATGTTGGCCAATTATTTATAGGGTTAGTACGATTGAAAAATGGCAATTCGACCCGGTATCAGAAAGAAATGACGAAGTTGCCCTTAAGCCCTTTGTTATTCCGAATTTTGGAGGTTTTAGAGGATTTCTTTATTAGATTTTTTGGGGTTTTATGCCAAGCTCTAGGGTGTGACACTTGTCATCAATCCCTCTTCCCTATGAGTGCCATCATTGCTTTTCCATCTTACTCTCTCACCTCTTGGACTTCCCCATGCAAGACAACCCCCCTTTCCCTCTCACCTTTCTCTCTTTCCCTCTTTCTCTTTCTCTCCTCTCTCTCTTTCTCCTTCTCTCCCTTTCCTTCACCGCCGGCCACCCCTCACCGCCGAGACCACCGCCCGCCGCCGAGCGCTGCCACGCTGCCGAGCCGCCCACCGTGGTTGCCATTGCTGTACTTCTCACCGACGCCTCACACTTAACCGTTTCTCTCTCTTTCTCTCGCTTACCGCTGAGCCGACCGCCGCTCGCCATCACTCATCGGGAAAGCCGCCGCTGGTTTCATCATTCACCAGTGATCGGCCGCCGTTCCTCGTCATCCCGACTTTGGATTAAGTGAATGGAAATCCTAACCCTTAATTAGAATTATGTGCACTTTGGACAAGTTTTAGGGGTAATTAGTGGGGGCTGATTTGGGTTGATGTTGTGGTGATTTTAAGGGCCTAAAGTGATGATTTATAGATGGTTTTAAGGTTGTGGAGACTTGTTTTAGAGGTTGTATGAGTTGGGTTTGCTTAATGGTGCAAGTCTAATGATTCTCGGATTACCGATTCTTATTGTACCTTTGCACTTTGTTATTTTTATTATGATCATTGTGGGCCGAATATGAAGAAGTGTTCTTCACGAAAATTGCTCCTAACACCTTTAAGTATAACATATTTTAATTTGAAAATTTTTGGAGATCATTTGATGCAATTCGGAAGTCCATCTTTGGACCGAAATAAAACTGCTTGATTTACTATGAACCTGACCTTCGGGTCTGTTCGAATTTTTATAAATTTTTCCAGGCCTATCTTCAAAATACTTCCTCACAAAAATTGTTGAGGACAGTTGTGGCTATAACATATAAAAATTTCAAGGTTTTCCAAAGTGATTTAGGTACTTGATGAGATACATTTTAATGGTCAGGTGGCCTGACCGAACGAGTTGATTTTTGTATGATTTCAAGTGACAAAACAAGGTGTTTACGGTTAGAATTGGGTTTCGAGTTCTCATGAAAAATGTTCATTGAGATGTTTTGTACATCATATCCAAATTTCATATATTTTTGAATTGATTTACTATTTATTTCAAATGGATTTCGGTCACTGTGCAACAACCCAGTTTGGACCCGATTTTGTATATTCCTAGTTTTCTCTCTCGGACCGATTAGTGGCTGTCCATTGAGGTTTAATTGGGCCTTGTACGGCTAATGTGTGATTAGTTCGTAAATTGCTATGTGCGAATGGTTGGGCCATGTGGTGGCTGATTTGGGTACAAATTGTGCTGTTTATGTTAAATTTTGTGGTGCCTCGTTTGAGTAACTCGGCGGTTGAATGGTACTTTGTTGTGCTCAATTGTTTAATGCCATGCCGCCTGATTTCGTGTTCAAATAATGCGGTGTGTGATTGGCCAATCATTGATGTGAATGTTTATTGCCCAAGTGCGTAAATTATATTTTGGGCCACATGGTACTAGTCGGCCAAGTGCGCATGTTATGCGAATAAGTATGGACAATTGATTGGCTATTTGAGCACGTTGATTAGGCATGTTTGTTGAAATGCCGTGCTGAAATTGAATGCTCATGTTGCATTATACGACATTGCATGCCACGCATTGTGTATGCCGAGAATGGAGCATGAGATGAGATTGTACGGGAATGCGTGTTTGCCATGGACATGTGATCACTTAATTATACCCTGAAGCATTTTACGCGGGGTTCAGATAAAACTGGTTGTGTGAATGCGTGATCACCTTTCGCCCTGATGCGTGTTACGCGAGGTGTGCTGTCCTCATGCACTTTGTAGCATGACGATGCCCAGTTAGTCCGGAAGATGACCAACCTGATGCGTTTTATGCGGGCTCTGGTTCATAAGGAGATCGATGTTGCGCCTGATGCGTTTTGACGTGGGCTAGAGACACTGGGCCTGGGGCATTTTTATGCTGGCCACAGAGTGTTGTGATTGGCCTTCGGGTCGGGCCTTCGGGTCGTGGTCTTCGGATCGGGTCTTCGGACCGGGCCTTCGGGTCGAATTAATGGATAAATGACTACATGTGATGCATAGTGCCTGATTATGCGATGAAATCTGCTAGGTATGGTATGGGACATATCTAAGCGGATTCTATTCTATAATCGGAACACGCGCGAAATCCTGTGCCTGAATACCATTTGAGCGAAATTGTGTAATAGCATGGCAGTGGCATTTGTATGCATAATTATGCATGAGCTAGAGTGCGAGTATGTGAGACTCGATGAAAAGCATGTAGTATGAACACTGAAGAGTATGAGCATACGCGTGACGTACGTGTGAATGAAGTGTTTGTGTGTGGATTTGATTATTTTATTAAAATGATTAACCTGCAGGGTCAGCAAGATAAGCGATCCGGGCTCTAAGGCCTAGGTCATTTGATTGACTTTATTGTCCGTTGTTGTGTTGATTTACTTGTCGGGAGGTGCATGTTAACCTAGTTTCGGTTTAGGAGGTCTACTCACTGAGATTCGTCTCATAGTTGTTTAAACCCCATTTTTCATATCCCTAATATTAGAGGATACCTGGTGTACCCGATCAGTACGAGGATCCGGAGCCCATAGAGCAAGATTCCGAACAAGATGGCAAGGTTGAATAAATGGATTCGGAGGATGAAATAATCGAGGCTGAGTCCAAGTCATCAGAATCTAATCCGGATTGATGTTCCTAGGATCAACCTTAGTCATAGAGTGGTAGGGCCAGCAATCTTTTGACCTTAGTGGCCATTGATCTATTTTTGGTAGGCTGTTTGTATATGTTTTGTAAAAATGAATATTGAAGTGTTTTAATGGCAGTTAATAGTGCTGTTGGATTACCCGTTGAGTGAAGTCCATGTTACCCTTGGTCATGTATTGTTTTTGTACCGGTGTTTTAATTAATACTTCCGCATGTGCTTTATGCTCCGAAAGTGGGAGATGGGTCGGCGACGTGTCTTCGGATGTCGTATCGAAATCGACCGGTACGTGGGATGATTGCACTTTGAGGAGTTCGGGACGTGACAACTACCGAATCCCTCAATTGTCTTGTTCTTGTGGGCGAACGAATTGAAACAGGATTGCGTGAGGGGTGGTTCACAAACCTTACTTCCACAAGCAAGAAACTTGGCATGAAAAAGGAGAAAGAACCCCTGACAGATGTGGATATTGCATGCAACCAAACCATTTTTCCTTCCCCAATGATTCAAATAAGCAGTTGACAACAACCAGCCTCAGGCCGCCAGCCGCCCCAAAGGCGAAATGACAAAAAGCAGTTTACACCACTCCCTTTGCCTATGTCTCAGATCCTGCCTATTCTCCTGGAAAAGATGTTGCTTGCTAAAGAGCCAAAGCGTGAAAATCCTGAGCATTTCCCCAACTATGATCCCTCCGAGACATGTGACTATCATTTGGGTGAAACGGGACATTCCGTTAATAACTGTGTTGTTTTGAAAAACAAAGTCCAAAAATTGTTGAATGCAAAGATGTTTTCATTCCGCAACACACCACCTAATCAAGCAGGAGGCGCAAATGTCGTCATCGAGTAAACTGAAAACTCAATTTTGCTCCCTTAAAATAGAGGCATATTTAATAGTTTGAATCCTCCCATATGTGGGAGCTTTTCTTGCTTTCTAAAGTCTCAACTGTTTTCTAAGATTCTCAGTTTTCTGAATTTTTAATTATACTTGGAATTTTAGTATTGCAAT
Organism: Syzygium aqueum; assembly: GCA_031216185.1. Classification (NCBI taxonomy): domain Eukaryota; kingdom Viridiplantae; phylum Streptophyta; class Magnoliopsida; order Myrtales; family Myrtaceae; genus Syzygium; species Syzygium aqueum. The sequence goes on from CM062239.1 coordinate 7,200,687, forward strand.
TTCCATTCCAACAAATGTAATTTGCCTGAATTATTCAAAAGAATTACAAATGTTTTGTTTTGAGGGCCTGAAGAAGTATCCCAAACCGGCCCGTTGATGATATCCAGCCATGTAAAAGAAAGTGTTCTGAGGCCTGGGCTTCTTCATGCTTCCTTGTTTCTAAACTTTTGAAAATAAAACAAACGTTCTATCATTTTTCAAAAGGGCAAAAAAAAAATGGTGGTGGAAAAACATGCATGCTCATAGCCCCATTTGTTTTTCTAACTTGCTCACTTCGTGTCTCAGAACTTATTCCTTTTGATTTGTTATTACAAATGGGACATTTGGAAATGACATAAATTGGAGAGCACATCAGACCCTGGTGATGCTAGTGGACTAACTCATCTGATAGGGGCAGTCCGAGCGAAGATCATCCAATCTTCAAATAAAGCATGAAGCAAATCTCATTACTACCAGTGGGTGATATTAACCCCAGAGAGTCAAAGAGAATGTCGAGCATTCCTTGATTCTATGATGAGCGAAACACCGTTTCGTACAAAAGTCGGGGGCAGATCAAGAAAGATTACCCCTTTTGAAAAAAAAATGTATGTCTTATTCCTTAACAAATTTTGGAAATGACATTCTATCCCTTTTCTTTTGCAGATAATGAATTAGGGAACATACTAGACTCTGACGTGCTAGCAAGCCGGATAGAGCACCAATGTTAGAACCTCTCAAATGAAACATGACAAAAAAGTGCTTAATTGGAAGAGTAGACTAGGGGGAATGCAATCCCCCAGTCCATCAAAAAGGGTGTATTTCATTCCTAAAGTTCATCCTCTTTAGCATAGAAATGACATATTTTTTTTCCTTTTACATAGGACGAAATTGAGTAAAGAACACTCATGGTGCAAGCAGCTGAAAAGAACTTTGCTTATGGCAAAAAGGCGCCGAAGCCAATCTTGACAACCACGGAAGTCTCGATAGTAGTCACGCCCATGTCCGTCAAAGACCTTTAAAGCACAAATTAGCTTTGCTGCGAAGTTCCCCATGCAAGCAATTGCACATGCCCTGTGCAGTCAGGAATCGGAGCATCCACAAGAAACTTCTCAACATACTGGAACCGCATTGACAAAGCATGCGTTGATAATATAACCTTCTATTTAGAAGCACCCCTGATTATAGAGGATTTCATTCGAGTTTCAAGTCCAAGGGTATGGAGGAGTAGACTGAGACAGAGAAGACTAAACAAAGTAAAGAGGAGAAAAGACTCTGTTAACTTTGAAGGCAAAATGGAAGAAGGGTAATTTATATCATTCTCAATTTACCCTCAATCCTCTCATTTCTAACATAAGCTCCTGTTTTTGTCAGAAGGGAATTATCAACATCCGAGAAAACTCAAGGAGTTGTCAGTTTAATCTCAAACGAAGGGAATCGTGAAGGGTAATGTTATATCGTTCCCAATTCCTTTCCTTCAAAGAACCATTCATTAACACTATCTTCCTTATTACCTTGCAGGTTTGCTCTACTATCACAGCATAGGTAAGTATCTCTCTCTCTAAAAAAAAATTTTTCTCACAAGAGTAAAAGGAAACAAGAAAGAAGAAATAATTAAAGAAAATGAATACTATTTTCTTCCTCAAGTGCATTACGTGGAAAGTGATTTTGCATAGTAATTTTACCTGTTTAATTCATCAATTCCCTGTGAAAATCTTGACAATTCGACGAATTGTGTCAAACTGCTCTGATGTATTGAATGAGGTGTGTCAAGATGATGAGAGGCAATCCTTAGTCTATATACATTCTCACGTACCAAACTCTTGCAAGATAAGCGAAGAGGTTTCATTTCTACAAGGTAAAGGGATTTCTCGCATAAGGTACGGTAGCCAAAGTGACGAGGGACAATTCATTTCTCTGCCCCATACACTACCACTAATCCTTTGCTAGGCTATTTTTTAGCCCATATACTTGGAAGTTCCTTTTAAATTACCCCTATCAAGAACCACCCCACATTGGGGCAGCTTGAGATATAAGCATCACGGGAGGATTCAAATTCAGAGGGAGCAAGAAGAGCATCCCTCCCTTTCGATCACTACCTCATGGCTTCGGCCTCGTCGTTTTCACGGGATCCAGTGGTCCTCGACAAGGTCCTCCAAGACAAACACACCATCGACGGTAGGACGATCGAGGTTAAGAGGGCATTGTCAAAAGAGAAGCAGCAAACTAAAGCCTATCCAAAATGCCAACATCTCATTGATAACAGTGATGTTTTCGCTTAGGAGCTAAGCAACATAAGAAGGATGAGGAGTTTGTAATATCTAAAATTTTCTATGATCATCAGCTGCAACAGCTCACACAAGGTGAAAAGATGAATAAAAATTTTTTTGCTCTCATTTGCATTAATCTTTGAGTATTTTTAAGGCAAATGAACTCTCGCGATAATTTAAATGCCCTAGGATGACGAAGAGCGGTTCTTCTTCTATCCTCACACTTATATCCCTTGCTAGCCCAATTGAGCCAACGATTTCATTTCGTATGAACCCAGTTAGTGATCATCCCCCACACCGGGGCAAGGCAAAAGTCATCACAATTTGAGTGTCAGGGTCCAAAGTACTAAATCAAGATGAAGACTCCAAGAGCCTAATAACATTGTTCTGTTCAACTTTGTTTAGGCTAGTCCTGACAACACCAGAAGAACAACAAAAAAATATTGAAAACTAGGGGCATGAAAAAACAGTGTGCCCGGTAAAACCAAGGTAAATGCCCATGAATAAAAAAAACAAAGAGAAGAAAAAGAAGAAAAAGAAAAAAGATGAAAAGAAAGGAGTCCCTAATTTTTGGGTAACTGCTATGAAAAATAATGAACCTTTAGCCTAGGAGATCTCTGAGAGTGATGAAGGCACTCCCAAATATTAGGAGTGTCAATAGGTCGGGTCGGGTTGGGTTTTCATGATACCCGACCCGACCCGAAATAATGAATATATGTGATTGGCCCAACCTGAAATAACATCCAAACATTATATAGCCGCACAATCGGGTCATGTTCGGGTCGGGTCGGTTCGGGTCAGGTTCATGTTTAGAGGTTTACTAATCATTTAAATGTTCAGTATCCATGAGAACTAAGCAAGAAGGATATGAAAAAAGCCGTCCGAAAGAGTACTCTAGTTACATAGACCCCAAAAAACATCCACAAAGAATACCTCTGAAGATAAAAGCACAAATAAAAAGGTATAGAAATCCACAAAGACGTCAACTACTATAGAAAGGTATAAAGCTTTTTCCAGTCTATGTTATTACCCCATAGCAATTAATGTGGGAAACATAAATGCATGTACTTCTTAATCAATAACTTAATTCAAACAAGCAATCCTTGTTTGGACATGTACATAATTACCTACAACTCCATTGTTCGAAAGATTAATCCTGGGTTGTATAATTTGAAGTGAAAAAGCACGACGTTGTAATGATAATGCAGAGTTTGCAGAGTCAGAACAGATCATGATGTCCCAAAAAGGAAACAGGGGAGAACAAAAAAGAGAAAGAAGGTCCATTTTGGTAGTCAACTCATCAAAACGCCAACCACCTCCGCTCTGCTCCATCTTCCACGGATAAAACTTTTAATAATACCTAACCTCCTAGCGTAAAAAAAAAATCAGCTTAACAGAAAAGGAAGGAGGGCATGAGTTGCAAAGCCTTGATCAATGGAACAGATGCCAGCGTCCACTACAAATTACTCGTCTGCTCTAGGATGAAAACAGACAAACGGAATTCAAGTGCATTATATTGGTGTTGCATGCGTCGTTAGAATCCATCGGCCATCTTTCTGTCCAAAGCCTCTAAAAGTCTTCTTCTTGCCGATTATGCCGCGTTGGGCTGCTCAAATGGTCATCGGTTCAGTCTGGGTTTTACCGCGTCTCATTGGTGAGCTTGAGGACGCCACGGCCATCGATCTCGGCGACGCCGCTGAGGGTGATGTTACCGGCGGCGGCGGCGCGGCAGAACCCGGGGAAGAAGTCGGTGGTAGGGTCTTGGGAGAAGGAGCGATTTTAAGGGTTTTAGTTATTGTTTAGGTTGGGCTTGGGTACCCAAGCCTAATAGATCCAAACAATACCCAATTTTTTTTATTGTTATCCAAACAAGTTGAGATCCAACCCAACCCAACAAGAAAATTTTGTGTTCGGGTCGGGTCGGTTCGGGTATTGTGTTTGGTTTTGACACTCCTACCAAATATCTCAAAGATATTAAGCGGTGTTGAATAGACCACCCCAAAGGGTTTAAACTTGAGTTCTTCTGTTATATAAATTCCTACTTTAAGAACTCTATCTTGACAAAGATCTGCTACATGAAGATGAAGATGAACATATTCTTGAGAAAGCAATTGGGACAGAGATAGAATAGTATCCAAGGAAAATACTTAAGAAGTCCACCTTGCGAGTGAAAATTGTCTCAATTGATAATTACCCTCGGTGGATGTTTGGTGATGCAAACATAGCAAAATCATCATGCATGAACTTTCAAATACACATTCTGAAATAGTCTAGCCTGTCTATCCTTAATGAATGCACGAATGCTTGCGCTAATCATCTTTGACAGCTCAGAGTTTTAATTCCCAATGATAGGACACGAAAATTCAGGCGCTAGAGAAGCCCTCATTATCATCCCATGAGAGATGCCCCAAAAAATGATCAGGTATTCAGTAGACGATGCATTAAACCTCCAGGTAAGAAATCCCAGGTATTTCATCATATTTCTTTTCAAACTACCCAGGAGGTAAACTAAATGTTTTTTTGAAAAAGAAAAGCATCTTGGCTTGCTGGCCAAGATAGTTCGTACAATATTCTGGAATAGCCTTAGTTGTCTATTTCTCCAATGAATACGTATGTCTTTGCACAAAGAAAAACTTGTCTGATAGGAGATATGCCCTTAAGAGGTAGGAACGTGCCTAGATAAGTATAGTCTACCCATGCCCGGTTTCCCAAAATCCGTGTACCTATGATTGTTATGGTACCCTTTGAACATTGGACTGACCCCTCTGTTTACCAACTGAACATTGAATTGACCCCTTTGTTCACTATGTATCTACGATTGTTATGGTACTCCTCCTGAGCATGGGACTAACCCCCTCTGTCACATCAAATCCTCGGGCGAGGACCCCTTGGTGTTCATCGTTTACGTCTCTTTAAGACCTGCTGGTGAGGACCCACCAGGCAAACCATCAAATCCTCGGGCGAGGACCCCCAAGTATTTTGACAAATGAAATCCAGGCAAGGTGACTGAAGATAAGTTCGAGTCCTGTACAAGTGATTTCCCCAGTCAAGGCAACCGAAGGTAGGTTCAGGTCCGAGACAAATGAAATCCAGCTGGCGATCGAAAATAAGTTTGGGTCATGTGTAAGTGATTTCCCCAGTCAAGGTGATCGAAGATAGGTTCGGGGCCTAGGCCAGTGATTTCCCCAATCGAGGCAACCGAAGGTAGGTTCGGGTCCAAGACAAATGAAATCCAGTCAAAGCGATCAAAGATAAGTTTGGATCCTAGAAAAATGATTTCTCCATTCAAGGCGACCGAAGAAATGTTTAGGTCCTAGACAAACGAAATCCAGTAAAGGCCACCGAAGATAGATTCGGATCCTAGGCAAGCGATTTCCCCGGTCAAGGCAATCGAAGAAAAGTTCGGGTCCTAAACAAATAATTTCCCTCGTCAAGGCAATCGAAGATAGATTCGAGTCCTAGACGAAGGAAATTCAGTCGAGATGACCGAAGATAGGTTTGCGTCCTCGACGCACGATATCAACTATCTAGAATTACTCTACCCTTCGACAAAGTAAGTAACCCCAGGTATGTTTTTATTTGCTTTAGCATGCATCATCTTATCGCATAAAAAATGGGACTCACAGTCCCGCAAAAAATAGCATTCATCGAGCATGCATGGGCCAAATTTAGGTGTTCTTTTATCTTTCAACGTAATCTCTACGAGCTCACTCTCTACGAGCTCACCTTCGAAAAGAGGCAGTTGTTGACACCTATTTCTAATTTGCCCAATTTTTAATTTCAAAAAATTTTGGAATTAATTTTCTTTAATTCCTAAGAAAAAATGTTTTTATTTAAATGCATTGTATATAGAAATTAAGCATATTTATATTAATAAGGTCTATTAGTGTGTCTAATTTAAAAAAAATCGCATTGAGCAGGGCCGACCCGGCCCGTTTTCTTTTTTTTCCTTTTCTTTCCCCCCCCCCCGGCGCTAGCCTAGGCCCTTTTCTTTTTTTTCTTTCCTTCCCCCCCGGGCGCTGTTGCGCCTGGCTCGGCCCAGCCCTTCCTTCCTTTTTCCCCCTTGCTGCCCTATCCCTTTTGCCTCCCCTGTTCTCCTCTGTCCCTGAAGCCGACGTGACAAATGCTGAAGCAACTCCGCGCCATCGCCATCGGGACAGAGGAGGCCCGAAGGAGCACGCCAACGTCCTCCCCGGATTCCCAGGCTCTCTCCCTCTCTCCCTTCCTTCCTCTCAGCCACAACAAAACCGGCCCCCCCTCTACACCGGCCTATGGCCACGAAATTCATGAGGCATAGGCCGGTGTAGGCCGTCGTCAGCTAACAATGGGTAGCTGAGCAGTGGCTTGAGACCACTATAAAACCAGAGAGAGACGGAGACGAGACGGTCAGCCATTTTTCCAAAACAACAGAGAGAGAGAGAGAGAGAGAGAGAGAGAGAGAGAGAGAAACAGAGAGAGAAAGAGAGTGAGTCGAGAGTCCGCCGGAGTCGGAGGAGGAGCCAACAACCTCGTCGTCGCCTACGCAGCCGCCGGAAAACCCCTAACCGTGCCGTCAACAGGTGAGCTCCCCCCAACCGAGAAACTCCCCGTCCTGCTCTGTTTTTTGACACGGTCAGGCCGAGATTTGCGCCAACCGTGTCGCATGATTCCCGGTCCATGCTATCGCCAGTCCCAATCCCTAGTCTTAGTTGGGAACCAACCATAACCGTCAGAGCCAACCTAGTAGCAGGAAGAGGTCGAAAGCCTCCGTTTTTCCCCGTGCACAGCAGACGTTCGACGAAATGCCTCAATGAGGCCGATTTTTGTTCCGTCGCTGGTTGGCGGACGACGGTCCAACGGCCGCTCAGGTGAGTGGCGTGGCCTAATAGCGGTCCTGGGAGGATGATTTGGAGGTGGCCCAGGTCTAGGCCGATCGGCGGATAGCCAATTTTGGCTCCGCCAGCGCTTCCCCCCGCGGGTCTGTGAATTCAGGTCAGGCCGACCCGAATCAACCGACCCGACCTGGGTCAACACCTGGGTCAGATCCGTTGACCCGGGTCGGTTCCGATTGACCCAAATCCACAACCCGACTAGATTTTAATATAATATTATTTTATTTTATTTAAAAAATGTTTTAAAAAAAATTCTTTTTTTATCTTCTTTTCCATTTTATTATTATTTAAAAAAAATCTAAAATTTTTTTTATTTAAAATAAAAATTTTTAAAAATTCTAAAAAATTAAGTAATATATCTGAGGGTTGTGATTTACTGTGGTTTTATTATGCATGTTATTTTTAATCGCATAAATCGCATGTTTATTTAGATAAGCCTACTGTTGTGTTGTTATCATGCATGTTTTCCAATTAAAGAACAATCGAGTGAGCTATTGTGTTTTGAATGTCATCTGACTTAGTTAAGGTTAGAACCTTAGGCTGCATGTCTGCTTTGATTGCTAATCGTTTCTGATTATGCACTCGTTTGATCACCTCACATGTTAGGAGAAAGGTTCTAAAATCAATCCAAATTGCCTGACAAATGTTTTTCGAAATGAACAGAATAAAAAGGTACTGAAAGGGCATTAGTTATTTAACTAGTGTAACCAAGTCCTCGAACACAGTCAATCTCTGGTTCGTAGGAATAAGGTGATTGTCCCGTCACCCTATTTGGGTTTCTGATCGACTTACTCAAAATCGATCGGTGGCGACTTCTTGATGTAAACCACTTGCATATTAAAAACTTAAACCCTAAATTGCAATATGATATGGACTTAGGAGAGCCTAGTTAAGTCCTGAACCTAGACTTAGCACATACCAGGCGTGACCTCCCCTTTTTTCGTTGGACCAATAAAAAAAGCTTTAGGGGACTTAATAAAATTTGTTTCCTGGTATCTTCAAACTCAGGCTTAAGACTTGCCAATAACTGAAAAAATTTGTCTTGCTCTTCTCTTTTGATATAATCAGCAATTTTTTGGATGGCAGGTCGACATTGGCGGAGTTCATCCCATTGTTTTTCCATGTGACCCAAATGTTCAGTAAAGGATTGATTTGCACCTTGCTTAGAATAAGCCAAACCTTGCTGCAATTCAAAAATTCGAGAAGAATTATTAGCTTGGCCATACATCTCATCGAGAGATTCCTACAGAGCTTAAGTAGTATCAGAATAGGCAAAGATCTCATATATTTGAGATTCCATAGAATTGAAAAGCCATGTCATGACATTGTGATCATTGGCTTGCCATTCCTCAAAAGAGTGATCAGACTCTTGAGGAATTTTTGTTCGACCAGTGATTGACCCAATCGAGATCGTCCACCAAGGGCAATCATGATGACTCGGGACCACGACAGAAAGTTCCTCCCATTCAGCAACAAGGACGTGAGTCATTGACTGTGTGCCTCCTGCACAACGGTCTTTGATGACTCCGCAATAGCTTGCTCTTTATCACCCATGACTCAAAGCAAATAAAAAACAACAACCAACGGGAAATTGCAACAATCGGTGTTGAAGCAATCTGCAGCAATAACACGAGCAAGCCACCAAAAAATCAATAGGATGTAACTAGCTCCGATACCATGTTGAAATTTAGACAATCACAAAAGAAAATAACACTCAAGAATTAACGAGGTTCAGCAATAAGCTTACGTCCTCGGACAAATCTCTCACGGTGTTTCTCTCCTTTTTGTCGTGAGTTTTGCTTTGCCATTATTCTTTCTTTTATACATAATTAGGTTGCTACAACAAAGGTAACAAGGAACCTGAAATAGGAAAACACTCATAAATAGGCAGTAAGATAAAAAAAAAATACAATATTGACAATATCTCTTTTCCTAGAATAGGAGATCCAATCCCGCAACACGTACGAAAATTATGATTCTTGTTGTATCTTTATCTCCAAATATTTTGTATAAATAGTTAAGGTATTTTTCAATTGCTATTTTGAAGAATAGCAAGTGCGGGGCTCACTCAACAGCACATGGCTTCTCACCTAAAATTAAGATCTTGACTCTGTATGAGCTCTTGGGCCCGAAACAAAAGGAAGTAGCTTTTCTATGAATTCCCAAGTGTTTATATGTGCGGGACCTAATATTTCGAATGACTGCCAAAACAGAAACACGTTGATTATTTAACTTAATGAATTTTTTCCTATATGATATGGCAAACAGGGAATAGTGGTAACTAGGCTGACATTTTATGGGAAAATTGTTCAAAAAGTCTTAAATCTATTTCATTTTTGCTAATTTAGTCATAAACCTTTCAATTTTATCAATTAAATCCTAAACATTTTCACATTTTGCTAATTAAATCCATTATGTTAATTTTTTGCCAGAATTCTCTAACGTGGACACCAACCGTCCTACGTGGCACAAATGGCGGTGACGTAGACAAATTTTATTGATTTTTTAATATTTTTTCAAATTATTTTAATTATTTTTAATTTCTTTTTCTTTTTCTTTTTTTTTTGCTCTTCTTCCTTTGCTAGTCATCCAGCCTCAGCGATGGCCTACAACCAGCCAAAGGCTACAACCAGAGAGGGTCGGCCTCTCCGGGACCTGACAAAGGGCAACCTTGCTAGCCTCGAGCGAGGCTAGCTCTCGCTAGAGTCCAGTGAGCGTCAACCTTGCTAGCCTCAAGCGAGGTTGCCTTCACCATGATCTGATGAGGGATGACCTTGTGCGCCTCGGGGAGGTTGATCCTCGCTACAAGCTGGCGAGGGTCGCCCTTGCGGAAGGCCAGTGAGGGCGAGGTCGACCTCGCTCGAAGCAAGTCGACCTCGCCGACTGCAAGCGAGGCTCACCCTCGACAGATCCGGCAAGAGCGAGCCTCGCTCAAGGCCAACAAGGTCGTCCTTTGCCAGATCCTTACGAGGGTGACCTCCTCGCCGGTCATAGCCTTTGGCTGGTAGCTAGGTGACTAGCAAAGGAAGAAGAGGGAAAAAAAGAAAAAAAATAATTAAAAATTCAAAAAATATATTAATAAATTTTGGCTACTTCAATGTCAGTCGTGTCATATAGGATGGCTAGCATTTACGTTAGTGAATTCCTGCCAAAATTGGCCAAATGAACTCAGTTAACAAAATATGAAAAATTTTAGGACTCAATTGGCAAAGTTAAAAGGTTTAGGACTAAATTGGCAAAAATACAATAGGTTTATGACTTTTTGGACAATTTTATCAACATTTTATCAGCAACTTGGGTCATTGAGAAAAGGGGGCTAGTTTTCCTAGCCATGTCCACGCCACTGGCTCTCGTTATCACCATTCTCTTTTCTTCATTTCTCCTGTGTGAGACCCTCACTTTTGGAAGGTGCTAACTAACGTTATCATTCATATTTATCCATTCAAATTATTTTCTTCTTTTTGTGGAATCCATTGATGATTGTGATTCATGTCCCAAATATGTGGGCTTTTTTCTTCAGTATTCTTGGTTGGGTTTTGCTAGTTGGAGGGCTCTATAGTGTTTTGTGAGGGAAAAGCAGGGAACAAAGCTGGATCAGGGAAGTTGCGAGCCTCCGGAGGTTGACCAAGAATGCTCACAAGTCAAACAGGAGGAGGCTTCTCATATATCAGCAGACATACTTGTCTGAATCTCTTCCTCTCTCCGAGAAAAAAGGTTTCGAATTAGGCAGAGATTACAGTTAAGGTAGTCTGGTTACTTGCAATAGAAATATGTACTTGAGACTCAAAGTTGTGAGGAAAAGGTGCCCTCCCCTATCTGCCTTTGTCCATGATTGTTCTCTATTTGAATTTTGTAGTGTATTGAAGCACGTCGGCATTGCTGTTTCCGTCTGTCCAAATGTACCAGGTGATGGAAGGAATGATCCTCAGATCGAGTGGTTTTGACAATATTTCTATTGTCAATTACACTATGATAAAAACAACTAGAGAGAACTTTTAAACAAACTCAATTTTGTCGACAATTGCGAAGGCATATCAATTTTGTTGTTAAGCCGGTCATTAATGTGCCAAAAAGCCAAATTCCATTGCAAGAAGCTGAATCGTTAGCAGCAAAACTGTTTTCGGCATGATTGATTCTGTGTTCCAACGCAGCTTCTTAAAATCTCTCTTATGGTGTATTGAGGGATCGAAGTGGAAAAATCAGTCAATTTTACTGAACACATAACGCTACTTTCCCTAAAAAGTTTCACTTTTAATGAAATCCAAGCAAGGTAAGCAAAAACAGCAACATCATCATCATGCTAGAACTCAAATTAGGCATAATCAAAGTAAGCCAAAATTATAAGTTGTGAACTTCTGATCACAAACGGTGAACGATGCCAAGAATCATGGCATGTGTTGCCATGGAAAACTACCCCTTGTAAGCTCAAACCATAAGCTCTGTAACTGCCTTACTCACATTATTTCCACGTTCTCATCGGCTTTTTCCACGATTTTCTCCATCTGCTTCGACTTTCTGACAAGTTTCGGCGTTGCAACATCTATTTTCTGTGTTTCATCGGACTCTTCTTGAACAGCATCTCCAGCAGCAAAGGCAAGTTGCTCTTCAACTGTAACTCCTGATTTTCCACTTTGTTTGGGTTCACTGGCCAAGTTGCTGTTTGGAATATCTCCTTTACGTGATTGTTTCACTAGCTCAGTCGATGCCTTGTCCTTTATAGTCGATTCCTTGCCCTCCTGATTTTGCACCACACATGATTTTAATTTTAAGGCATTCCAAAAACATCATCTAGCAGGTGTTGCCAAATTCGAATCTTGGCGGCTAACAAAATGGAGGTCAAGATTCGGACTTTTTGAAAAAGATAACCCAGTAACAAAATTTCCATTTAAGATTGCCTGTAAGCAATTTTTTCTTGTCACTTAGGTAATTTTAGAAAATATTTATCAAAATGACTTGATTTCACTTTTTGAAGAAAAATAATTTCAACTTGAATGAACTTGTTAAAAGGTATATGTGCGCAGAAATGGTAATATAAAATTAGTTCAATTTGTCTATCATGAGCAAGCATCTATATTTGGCTAGGCTTTGGCAAAACCCTCTAAAATCCTTTAGCCCAAGGTAGGTCCGTCGAAGTTTTGGACTTTGAACATTTCCAAAATGTTAACACATTTTTCTTTTCTAGTTTTGTCCTTACTAAACTTTCAAAATTCGGAAATACCCTCACCTAGCCCAACGTCTTTGGCGAGCCTCAAGCAAGGAGGCCTTGGGTCGTTGCTCAAGGGTCACGCAACCCCCAAGGCCGCCTTGCTAGAGGTCATACAACCTCGGGCAATGACCACCGACGTCTGGCAAAGGGTTTGAGATATTTTTTATAAAAAAAAATTAGCAAAAGTCATTTTCAAGTGTAGTTTGTTACAAACATCTTTTAAATTTTAAAAAAATCACTTTTAAATTATATTTGACCAAATACTATTTACATTCCAAAAAAAAAACTCTGTAACCTAAAGCTCTCTACATTTCCCCAAAAGCCCAACCAAATACAACTTATGTGCAAAAGATACCATGTCACGTGGTGTAAACGACTAATTAATGGTAAGATACATACACACATGGTGCCAAGTACAATGAGATTCATAGTACTTAGGCTAGGTCAATTACGCTACATCATCACTATCATATGGTGATCCGTTACCTAAAATGCTTTCTCGTCTATATAGAGAATATAATAAATTAAACAACTCCACTTAATAAAATTAGTTTTAGTAGTACTTTCCTTAAAAAAAAAATCCTACTCAAGCACATAAGTTTGAGGTAGCACACGTTTGCCCCAAACTTTCATATATTACACGTTACCCTGAATTTTTATTTTTCACAGCCGTCAACCCTTCGTTATAATTTTCGTTGTCATGTGTAATACATGACTTTTAAGGGGCAAAAGTTTACTTCCATCTCATCTTTTAAAGGAAATCTCTCTTTTATCCTGGACAAATTAATAGTATATTGATATAGAGGTGAGCAGTTTCAATTCTATACAGATTCCGCTTGGAACCTAAAATCTATCCATTGGAACGGGTTTCTCAATTTTTGAAATCTAGAACCTACCCTATATACCTTGAAACCTGAAACCTATCTTGTCACAGATTTCAAGGTCTGTTCCAAAGTCTATCCTGGTTCCATCTATATTATTAATTAACAATTACAGTTAATCATCACTTTTTATGACTATCACTTGCCACTGTAATCAACTGACCATAATTTATATTTAGATACTTGAAAATTATGAAACATTAACAAAGTAAAAATCTCAGTTATAAAATAGAAGCTCAGACTAGTGGTTTCAGATTATATACTCATCATCTGATGTCATGGAATACTGTAGGATCGCAAGAAGACACGTACCAAGAAAAACACAAAAACTTATTCCAAGTTCTAAGTTTCATGTTTCACCTACCTAGAACCTAGAACCTACTCGTCCAAATAGGTTCTCCAATTTTTGAAACTTAAACTTACCCTGCATATCTTGGAATTAAAAGTGAGTATGGTCCGGGTGGGCGATTTCCACCCTAAAATCGGGAACCACCCACTAAAGACCGATTCCAAAAAATTTGGACCGGGAACCATCCGTTGGTTTCATGGATCCATCCGAAAATCGAACCGCCGGTCCGGTCCGATTCCCACTAACCAAGGACAAAGATGGAAAGACAAAGACGGAGACAGAGATGAAGAGTCGAAGACGATAAGGTGAGTATCAACCAAGAACAATGAGCGAATGAGAATGAGAGTGAGCGTGAGGCAAAAGTGATAGAAGATGTTTTTTGGCTCAATATGAGGCTATGAGCGTTAAGCGAATTATGTTTAGTTTAGGGATTTACAATTTTTTTAAAAAAAAGATTAAATAAATATATTATTTATTATATTATATTTATTATTATATTACCAGTTCAATCCAGGTAGGCAGACGAGCGATTCCACACCTAGAACCCAGAACCAGACCATTTCCCTTAGGAACTACCGGTTCCGAGCAGTCCTAAGCAGTCCAAGCAGTTTCCAATTTTTTTTCACACCACTAATTGGAACTAGACAGATTCCCACCGGTCCGATTCTCAGGTTCCAGATTCTACCCTATAACCATACTCACTCATATATTGATATATGCCCAATATTAGTTATAGTATGGATGTTTAAAATTTACACACTGATCGTGGGTTCAATAAGACTTAGTGGCCTTCACCAGACGAAATTTAAGGTGCATTTATTTCACGGAAAATGTAACGTTTTTTTCCAAAAACGTTACTTGGAAATTGATTTTAATCTCATGACTTTATTTCGAACAAAAAAAATTATTTTTTTATTTTTATTTAAAAATTATAATTTTATATTATTTTTATTTTCTTTTCTTTTTTTTAAAATAGAACTTTTAATTATTTTTAATTTTCTTTTCTTTTAAAAAAATAGAATTTTTAATTTTTTTCTTTTTTTCTTTTTTCTCTTTTCTTTTTTATTTTCTTTTCTCTTTTTTTCCTCTTCCACCTCCACGACCGGCCGGCGATAGCCATAGGTGAGCTAAAGGCTTGCCCGACAATAGCCATAGATGAGCTCGAGCTCGCCGGCCCCGCCCATGCTCAGGCTCGCCTGGATCTGGCAAGCCGAGAGCTTGCCGGCCTCCGCCGAGCTTGAGCTTAACTCGCCTGGATTTAGTGAGCTACGAGCTCGCTGACCTCGACGAAGCTTGGGCCGACAAGCTCACAGCTTGCCATCCTCTACCTAACCTAAGCTTAGCTCACCTAGATCTAGCAAGCCTGAGCTCGCCGACCTCAATGGAGCTAGGGCTAACAAGCTCGCAGCTTGCTTGGATCAACCGAGCTTGTGGCCGGTCGCTAGCCGTCGTCGAGGCCAACAACTAGCAGAGGGAGGAAGAAGGAAAAAGAAAAAAGAAAAAATAATAAAAAGAAAGAAAAATAAAAGGATAAAAATAAAAAAGAAAAGAAAAATAAAATATTAATAAATTTAAGATAATCAAATCCGAAAAGTGTTTTTACCTTCTTAAATTAGGGAATTTACTTTCCTAAATGTATACATAAATGTTTTCTTTGATCTGAAAATGATTTGGTCAACTGAAAACAGTTAGGTTTGTTTGATTATTTGGACCAACTTTTACTAGTTTTTTAAAATTATGTGAAGCACACACTTTGATTTTTGTTAGTTTTAAAAACTTGAAAGATTCATAATATAGAAATTGAAACGTAGATTCACATAAAAATTTTCATAACTTTTTAAAATCTAGATAATGTTATAAAATTTTGGCTTGGGAAGAAAATATTGGCTGCGTTAGGGAACACTTTAGGGGAAAGTTTTTGGGAAAATACAAAGGACTTTGAGCTAAAAGGGTTTTTCGAAATGCAAGTAGTGTTTGGTATTGTGTATTTTAAAATCACGTTTGAAAGCAACTTTGATCTAAATACCATTTGGTAAAAATTAATTTTGTAAAGGACCTTTGCTAATTATTTATATAAAAAAATTTAGCAAAAAGCACAGCCACTGCCGGCAGGACAAAACGGCCGCTGGCCAACCCCTGGCGACTAGATCTGGCCACCGGCCAGCCTCGCCTAAAGTTGCCCGACCTTAGGCGAGGCGGCATCGGCGAGGCGGCATCGCCAAGGCGACCTCAATCAAGGCTACACCGCCGCCTAAGGGTCGTGAGACCCTCAAGCTGCCTCACCTGGGTCACGCGACCCAAGCCGACGCTTGCTTGGGTCACGCAACCTCAGGCGAGGTGGCCTGAGGTCGCGTGACCTAGGCGTCACGTTGGTCCGACCAACACCACCTGGGGGTCGGCCAACCTCCAGCGATCGCCGTCTATTGCTTGGGGTCGCCCGACCTCAAGCAGCGCCTAGGTCGCGTGACCCAGCTCAGTCACGCGACCTAGGTGCTGCCTAAGGTAAGGTAACCCCAGGTGGCAGTCGCCAAGGTTGGGCGACCCCTAGGCGGCGGTCACCGGAGGTCGGCCGACCCCCAGGTAGCAGTGGCCAAACCCCTCAGGTGACGGTTGCCAGCCTCCGATTTGATTCCTTGGGAAGATGAATAGTGCTAGATGATGGCAAAATCGGAAAATCAAAAAATAGATGAGGGTAGTTTCGGAATAAATTTTTTTTACTTACCCGGGTACTGTTGCTTATCAAGAAAGCTGAAAGCCCAAGGCAGCCTAGGACCTGCCTTGGGCTTTCAGCCTTCACAAGGCCGACTTTGGTTCAATGGGGTTTCAAAAAAAATTTGCCAAATACTAAATTTTAGCCTAAAGGGTTTTAGGTGCCCAAAGTGGCTTCCTAAAGCCAATCCCAAACGCATAGGAGAAGCTCAAAAAACCTCTTTTTGCTTCTACTTTTGACTTTTCACTCAAAATTTATAAGTGAAAGGACATTATGAGAACAATTACTTATGATTCTAGATAAAAATATTTGACTGCTGAAAGATTAATTATGCTTGGAGTTAAATAAAAATTACCTTATGAAATGCATAAAATTTTAAAAGTAGCATTTTTGTAATACCCAATATGGGAAATTAGAGAGTAAAGAATAAAGATGGCAAAGGGGCCGAGCTTGGATAGATTCGACCCGCTATGAGTTGCACCAAGCATGGCCCATTTTATTAGTGAGTCGTGTCAACCCAATCATGGGCTGTGATACCTACTGAATCAAAAGTCGCTAGGCTTGGGGCAGGCCGTGCCCAGTGCGGCCCCTTATATCGGTCAACCTAGTCCGACCAGCCATGTTTGCCAAGCGTAGGTGTAGGAACGAAAGTTTAGATGAAAAATATGAGAAAACTTTGAAATTTTTGTGAGAAAGAGTGGGAACGACTTTTGAAACGTTTTTCTTTAAACTTTCGTTCTTTCCCTCTTTCTCTACTTTTCATGAAAGCCACTAAGTTAGATGATAGATCTAAGGAGGATCTACGAAGCTTATGGAAGCATTGGAGGACAAACAAGAAAGCAACGAGGGCTAGAATAGATGGTAGGGGCCCGAAGATGATGACCCATTAGTTTGTCGTGGAATGAAGAGCGCCTATGATTCCTCCAATTGATGAGATTCCACCCAAAATTTATGTCAGAAACATCTTGACATGACCACCGCGGGCCAAAATGAATGGACCAAACTCAAGTGTAGAAGCTGGTCAATGATTGAAACGTAATACAAAGCTAAAAGTGATATGTATGTCTACATTGATGTTACTTTTTTTTTGTTCAGACACATTGATGTTACTTTCATAGTACTAATCCTGACATTATTGAGGAGTTATGTTTGATTGTTACTTGTTACTATAAGAATCGCACTATACAATGCCAATAATTGGATGTTCGAATATAGTAAAAAATAGAATAACACTTTACATTATAACCGGATCTCGAGGTCTATGTCCCTGGATTATCAAAAATAAAATGTGCATATGTACCACCCCCACCCCCCAAAAAAAAACTATCGTGTTAGTTTTCATCCAAATAAAATTAGAGGCGACGCATGCACTACGCGTGCGACTGTAGTTGCATGACTGTAGTGCGGTAGCTATGAATAAAAAGAAAGTGGGTAATTTGTTTTTGTTGATAAAAAGAAAGTTGGTAGTTACTTCGAGGAAATGGGTGACTCTGAGAGATGTGATGATGCATGAGTCATTACATGGAAGTGACTACAACATTAACAGAAAAACTACCCAGCGAAATGCATAAAATTACCATTTTCGATTTTTGTGTGGTACGAATCATATAAATCTTGGAGGATTGTCCAAAAAATCATAAACTTATTACACGATGGTCAATTTAGTTCTAAACCTTTCAATTTTGCCAATTTATCCTAAACATATTGACGATTTGCCAATTTGGTCCTAACCCTTTCGATTGTGTCAATTTAGTCCTAAACCTTTTGAAGTCTTGTCAATTTAGTCATAAACATATTATTTTAATAATTGGTTAAAAGAACTATATAGATAAATCGTCAAATGGTTTATGACTAAATTGGCAAGCTGTCAAAAGGTTTAGAACTAAATTTGCACAATTTAAAAAGTTTAGATCTGAATTGACAAATCGTTAAAAAGTTTAGGACTAAATTGGTACAATTAAAAGGTTTAAAACTGAATTGGCCACTGTATAATAGATTTATGACTTTTTGGACAATTTTCCCAATCTTGAGAATATTATAATATTTGGGGGTGAACACCAAATCTGAAAGTTGTCCGCATAATAGTATCGATTTATACCTCATTTAGAATATTAATGTTAGTCTAGTAAGAAAAATTGATGAAGAATTATGACACATTAAACGCACACGTACCGTCAAAATTTTCCTCTTGAAAAAGACAGCAACGCCGCTACATGATTGTATGTTTTGAGTATATAATCATAATCTACAGATTGAATACGAGAAAGAAATCATGTTAACCAGCGTAGTAGCATCTGATGGTATCTAAATCTTTTACTATGCACATGCATTTGTATGTTTAGTTACTTAGAGTTATAACCTGATTTTAGGATCCTATTCCAAAGTTTAAACCCCATAAAGCGAATCTGGACCACAGTAGTCCACCTAACTAAGTGGAAGGTAACCCTAACATAAAGAAAATTTGGTCTTCTCCCATATTGCAAACCCATAAATAGAAAAAAAAAATCATAGCATTTTTTTGGTTGAAAAAATCATAGTATTTACATTGTTGGAATTTTGAACTTTTGACTAGCTTCTTCCAGCTGGAATAGTATACGTAACTAATTGCAGATCAGTCAATGGAATTAAACTATTTGATCAAGTCAAAGATGTGAAAAACTCAACCCTACATTCAATTTCAAAATCAGCATATGCTCCATAATAACACCTACCATGAGAAATTTAAGTTAAGGAGACCCAAGACACTTGGTAAGCAATTAAATGAGGAATTTTTCAGTTTTCAACCAAATAACTTGTCATTTGTTGTGCGATACTGAGTGTTTAGAAGTTGAAATTTTGATTTATATGTTATGGTTGAGTATTCATGGTCAACAGTTACATGAATTGGAATAGCCATAATAGTAGGTGAAAAATCGTATTTTTTTCTCCTTTTATTTCTTTTTTCCGGTACATATATTGAGACCCACAAACCCGACATGAGTGATGAGTCTAGGCAAATTGAAAACACATAAATTTATTTTCCTCTACTATTTTTACTAAAGGTCTTAGCTTTTACCTCTTCAAACAAGAGACTGAGGGAACGGCGTTTGTGAATGCCATGCTCATCAATCTTGTCGGTGATGTCGTCGTCACCAATGATCTCCTTCATTCTCTCACCATAATCTCCAGCTCCCACCATAACCACCACTTCTTTCTTCGCCTCTTTTCCCTCTTCGAACAAGAGACTTAGGGACCGACGTTTATGGATGCCATGCTTATCGACCTTGTCGTTGTCGTCGTCATCACCGACGATCTCCTTCAGTCTCTCGCTGTAATCTCTGGCTTCCACAGTCACCTCTTTGTTCGCTTCTTTTACCTCTTCGAACAAGAGACTGAGGGAACGACGTTTAAGAGTGCCATGCTTATCGACCTTGCCGTTGTCGTTGTCGTCACCGACGATCTCCTTCACTCTCTCACTGTAATCTCCAGCTTCCACCGTCACCTCTTTCTTCTCCTCTTTTACCTCTTCGAACAAGAGACTGAGGGAACGACGTTTAAGAGTGCTATGCTCATCGCCCTTGTTGTTGACGTCATCGTCACTGACGATCTCCTTCACTCTCTCACTATAATCTGCAGCTTCCATTACCACCATTACCTCTTTCTTTGCCTCGGGAGGCGGCTCGTCGGCCGGCTTTTTAGCAACTTCGGTCTTTGAAACCTTTGGCTTTGTTGCACACCCTCCCATATTGTCCGTCTATCAATTGATAAGTTTTGCTCCTCCTAATGCTTGGGGAGAAAGAGAGATTTTATAAGCAAGAAAGTGGGCCTTTCTTAGGGAACATTGCAAGTGCAAGGTTCATTTATGTCCACAGGTGATGATACTAACTCGCATGTATTAAAGTTGTAATTTACCCACCAAGAATTGCTGGAGTGGTAAGGGCTTTGGGCTTGTGGGTGATTAATCCCAACTTTGAGTCCCTCTATCCTTCACCTTATCATATCTTTAACTTACATGAAGGCTAGTTTGTGGGTTTGTCTAATTCTTCTTCGGTTAGTGCCTGGCCAGTTGAATTCTTGTAGTGCGGCCGATACGGGAGTCCGATCATCAAAAAGATAAATAAATAAATAAAGTTGTAATTTTGTATCGTTCATTCACAGCTTAAAAAGAAGTTTATTCATTCACTATTAAATGGTTGATATTAATCACAATCTAATTGAGTAACTCAAATTATACATATCATTGATTAGGCGAAGACCATCTAAACTTATTTTTTCACCGCTAATCAATCTAGTGAAAACCCTTTCGAAAATTACATGCGGTCCATGATGAATTGTTTACTTTAACTGCCATTTATTTGGGTGGACCAAATCGACAAATGGGTTAAGCAAATGGGACCAAGAACCACTCTTCTCATACTATGTCTCAATAGTCATTAGTTGTCCCAACCACGTCGACTGTCGATAAATTCAGTCACAAATTTCAAAACGAACCACACCCATTGATCATCCGTTTGAGATGATTAAAACACCATACGGAGACATAAATTACGATTAAACAATAATCCCCAGGAGAGGAAACAGTAATCTCGAGTTGAGAATCAACAAAGCACCAACTTCGAAATACGTGGTTGAGTGGCTCAGTACTTGACTCGAATGTATCTCCAAAAATTTCCTCTACACCTTCTTCTATCGACCTCATTAGTGAGATAGAACGCAACTATGTCGTCGTCCTACGATATTTTTTTTTAATTTGTTAAGATAACGTTGTCATCGTCATATTATTGATCACATCATAGACATTTGCAGTCCACATCATCACAAACATTTTGCATAGTGGTGGCATGCTAATCACGTATAACTTCAATTGGATAAAGACAAAAGTTTTTCTTCCCTTTTTATTCGGACGCACTCCATCCGATTCGAAAACGCCGATTCAACCATTACTACATGAACATGGGTTGCTAGCACCAAACCCAAAAGTTTACCCATCTCTCATTTATCACAGTATATATTAATTCTGTTTAAAAAAATATAGCGACTACCTTAGGTTTCGTTTGTTTAGTGAAAAATATTTTATGGAAAAAGATTTTTCTTTTTTTCCTGAGTTTGGTTCACTTAAAAAAATGAATCAACGGAAAACTTTGCTTAAAGTCAGAAAAATGACTTACTTTTTAAAAACGTCAAAAAACATTTTCCAAATATATAACGAGGTATCGGTACTTGGACCCGAAACACTACGTTTGGACATGGGAACTCCAACAATGGTTCTCGAGTCCCCTGCTCTCACGACGAGGTATCCCGCCCCTAGGCCTGGGTCCATCGAGGCCAAGCTTGGGCCTCAAGTACCCACTTCCGATCCATCTAGGCCAATCCCGAAGCATTGATGCTCGTGCTCGATGACCTGGCACTTGAGCTCGGTTGCATATTGGCCGTGCTTGGGTCCCCAATGCTCGATCTCTGTTCCCGATGCTCGAGCCCAGGTTCACGAAGGTTGTGCTCGGGTCCTCAACACTCAAGCTCGGGTCCTTAGTTAATGAAAAAAAATTTAAAAAAATCGATTTTTCTTTTTTCTTTTTTCTTTTGTTTATTCCTTGGCTGGTCCCCGGCCAAGGCAACTGCCGGCGACCGACCATAGGCGAGGGAAGAGCTCGCCCTAGGCCAACAAGGCTCGAACCTAGCCTAGCTCGCTAGATGTGGTGAGGCTCGAGCTCACCCGATACTGAGCCTCGCCCAAGATCAATGAGGCTTAAGCCTCACCCAGCTCACTGGCCTAGGGTGAGCTCATTTCTCGCTTGTGGTCAACGACCAACCGAGGAAGAATGAAAAAGAAAAGGAAAAAAAATTAAAAAAAAAATTGAATTTTTTTGGTAATTTTCCCCAAGAAAACTAAAATCAAATACCAAATGGAGAAAAAATTTTCTAGTTCTTTTTAAGTGTCAGCCAAACATCGGAAAATATTATCATTTTTTGGAAAAATTTCAAATAAGTGTATGAAGTACCCTCATTTTATCAAATAATGGCCTGAAGTTTACTTTGTATTAAATAAGGGCTTGAAGTGCCCTCATTTTCTCAAACAAAGATCTGAAGTGAATTTTGTTTCAAATAAAACCCTGAAATGGCTATGTCTGTTTCAAATAAGGGCTTGACTTTTTCGAATGTTAAAGGCATTTTCATCTTTTAACTTTTTTGAATTTTTTTCCTTTTTTTCTTTCTTTTCTTTTTTCCTTTTTTCTTTCTTTATTTCTTTTTCTGATTTTCTCTTTGTTCATCACGGGTGGCTAGTTCCAATTGCTGGCCACCGGCGAAGCCCAGAAAGGGGGCAACCCTAGCCTTGCCAGCTGCCAGCAAGGCCACCCTCGAAAAGCCACAGGCAAGGGGCAAGGCTGTCCCTTGCCAGTAGCAGGTGAGGCAACCCTCGTTTTTCTTGAAAAATGAGTTTCTAGAAAACATTTTCTAGATCTGTCGTATTTTCCGCAAAATAAACGGAGCCTTAATACTTATTTCAATGGTGGGAGATGTGGAACATGTAAATAAAAGTTTATACAGTTTTTACAACGGAAATTAATCAGATAGTTTATTAAGTAAACAAGAGCCTCACGCAACACACGATATTCTTCTCATATCAAAGTTAGGGCTTACGATTATGATATACATATATATAGAGAGAGACAGACGGAACAAAGAAATCGGCATGTCTCTAGAGTGTGATTATGGGCCACACAAACGGGCATGGTTTCTGCAAAAAGTTCTTGTATGGATCCGTTGCCGTCATAGGGGTTGATTTCGTAAGCCCCATTTTGATAGGATTCACGTGATCAACGGCTATGATTGATTTGATTTACCGAGACTGGAGTCAGAGCAAGAAAATTTCCCCATCCCTATAATTCCATCGATCCAGCCCGAAATCATATAGCTTTCCTCTCACCAGGTTTGGCCCACAAAATTTTGGGCCCAAAGTTGCCTCACTGGGCTTCAGCCCAATAAAGCTCTGAAAGGCCCAGGCTTTCTCTCTGTTCAACCGTCTTCTCCGCTCGGCGAACGTGGTCGGAAGAAAGAGAGAGAGAGAGAGAGAGAGAGAGTCGCGAGGACTCTCTTGGCCTTGCTCAATCCGCGGACAAGCAACACCCATCTGCAAGTCACGGCCATGTGGTCTCAATCCTATTCTCAACACCTCGTGCAAGTGTTGTTGCGTACTGGAAAAACGTTCCTTGGATTGGCGCAAGCGCAGACCAATTGGGTCCTCGGGTCAAGAGATTTTTGAAGAAAGAGTGAATTTTTCGTTTGAATTGATCGGTATGCAAGTACCCAGATGGCGAAACTTCGTGGTGATCAAGAATTCATTGATGGCTTCAACATCTGGGACGGTTCGTGCTGCTGGTTTTCACTCAACTCCGGCCACTTGTGAGAAATGGAAGAATAAATGGGATTCTGTAAGTTAACTTATTTTCTTTTTTTGGGTTTCCCTCTTAGCAATATCCGGGGTTGAATTTACTAATGTGGTACTTGACGTTGATTTATTGATTGATTGAAGGGTATTTGCTTGGTCTTGTGCAATTTCGCGGCTGAAGTGTTTGATGTATTGCTTTGAGTCAACGTGATTATAAAAAATGCTCACTTTTGATGATAAGAAGGGTTCGAAATTGCCGGAAATTTTCCGTTTTCAATGTAGCCTTCTCTGACTTTCCAGAGGATGCCTATTTCGGAGAATGTTTCAGTGTCCTGTAAATTAATGTGGTTTGATTAAGTTTAGAACTTTAGAGCCTGATTTCGAATTTCAAAATTACATTGTGTATTGCGGAGTGTCGGAATATACTTGGAGTTTGAAAGAGATTCATTTCTTTAGGAATTGGTGTGCCCAAAACATTGTAAACGAGAATTTTCTGTTGTTTTGGCTGCTTTATATGCTTTGAGTGGCACCAAGCAATTTGTAGAGTATTTTGCACGCTCTTGTTTGTGATTGAGGTTTTGCGGCAAAACCAAGGTGGAGCGGAGAACACTTGGATGTGTGTTATAATCTGAATTACTTTCAAACCATGTGTTTGCATGTTTTGGGGTATCATTTTGTTCCTTTATGCCCCAATTAAGTAGCTTTCGGAAGTGCACAGCTGAAAGACGTTAGGTCAGTCAGTAGTCTTCGTCGCTTTGATAGAAATCATGCTTATAGAAGCCTCATTAGAAGTATGTAAATCAAAAAGTTATCTTCGGCTGGAGAAATAAGCTTATTCTTCAATGATCTCAATGAGAGGCCAAAACTTAGCAAGACTCTAGTTTTCAAATTGTTTCCAAGTTACCCATGTGACACTCCACATCAAGCAAAGTCATTTAACGATGCCTGTTTTATTTTTTTGCACAGGATTTTGCTAGAGGTGGTCAACAGCCAGCTAAGGTAAAGAACATTGTCGTAAAGTTGGGAACTAATTTCTCTTCCTATTTTCTGTATCACATCCTAACATGTGCAAAGATATATTCACTAATATACCTTGATATGGCTGTGCTTATTGAGGAATTATTGTTGCTATTCTTGGATAATGCCTTTACTTTCTGTGAGAAGAAGCAATGAGATACTTGGTTGCATTGTAGCATTGA
Organism: Syzygium aqueum; assembly: GCA_031216185.1. Lineage (NCBI taxonomy): Eukaryota > Viridiplantae > Streptophyta > Magnoliopsida > Myrtales > Myrtaceae > Syzygium > Syzygium aqueum. The sequence goes on from CM062239.1 coordinate 7,225,515, forward strand.
GATCCTTAAGATGAAGGCTGAGAATTAGACTTCAACCAAAGCTAAATTTTGCATGTTGGCCTGTGTTACGTTCATTACCACACTCGTCCTGCTATCAATTAGGATTTTCCTATGTTGAAAAGAAAGCTAGAATCTTGGCGCTTGCTGTGAGTATTACATGACGGTTACTGACTCTAGATTGGCTGAAGGATGAGTTTAGCTCTAGCCAGTTAGATCCCAACTTTTCCCTGCTTTGCAACCTTTTCTGAGCACACTTATACACGTTGCTGGCTTAATTTCTACCCAGTTGAGTTTTTACACATATCTGTATGATGTGCCTAGCCCTTCCAAGTGTGCTATTACTAAGATTGACATATCAAGAAGACGAGTTTTAAAAGACATGCTGGATATTGTTGGACTGCTTTATTAAGAGGTTAATCTCTAACAAGTTATTGACATATTTTTTTCTTTCAAAGCTCCTGTATCATCCCACTGTTCCCTCCCTTGAAATACATAAAAAGAAGATAAATAAAAATAAAGAGCTATAAATGTGAATTTTTGTGATAACTAAAATTACATTCTGAGTACTTGAGTACTTGAGCATATTTAATTTAGTTTGAGGAATGTACAGTACAAACATCTTGATAGAATATCTCAGAGATTGAGGCCCATACAAATATGTGGCCGACTACTTATATCAGGACTAATCAATTGATTTCATTGATTAGATACAATGCATGTGATTAAGATTTATAGTTATGATTCAAGTGTCAAGTTGATAACTGTATATCTTGTCTGTATTTTGAATCAGAACTATGTCAGATATGCAACACGTCAGAAGCGTGCTGATACAAAGAAGGCTCTGAAAGATCTCCTCTTGAACAGCGGGTCGTCTAGATTTTCGTTCCAGGTAAACTACTCACTGGTACCATTTCCTGAAGCGTGGAACATTTAAGATCTCTCATTACTTGGATATCACATCATTGACATCATTGTACTTGTTCCCTGTTAGTGCTCCTTTTTACTTTATATGGCCATCTTCTACCCCAAACTCTTCTCATGAAATCACTTTCGAGCGGCTATCCTTAGACAACTGTAGATACTATGTTGATCTTTCTGATTGTCTGGTCCTTTGAGCATCTCTATTTATTGCTATAACATATGTACAGGACAAGGGCCCTGCCTGGAATTTTGATGAGACAGAAAATCAGTCAGATAATTGTGGTAATAGAGGTGGATCAAAGCCATCTTCTCGGCGTGCTGGGAAGAGCCACCAAAGGAAAATGAAGCGTGAGCTTTTACCTTCATCTAAGTGATATTTCATTAGTTATTGCTTATGTCAAGTAAGGTACTATTTTTGTGCTCCTCTAACTAAAAGAAGGGGGAAAAACACTCAGTTTTTTAATTTGTATGAGCACGCAGCTGGTTATATACCCACTTCCCAGGCTTATCAGACATTTATGCTATTGATATGTTTCTTTATAGGCTACCAAATAGTAAGAGTGTTGAATTCGTTATCTACCCATGAAAAAGGAAAAAAAAAAAGAAAAGAACGGTTGCAGGATTAGCATGTACCCATTTTTATGACTTAAATGGCTTAGGTTCGCTTTTGGTCCTATAAGATGATAATATTAAAGAAAAATGAATATAAATTAAGTGGAGAAGGTGGAAACTTGTGAAGTTGTCTTAACATGTCTTCTCAAAGGAAAGAATAAAGTAGCTAACTCTGCATTGAATACAGAAACTCTTTCAAGACACCATGGGTTAGTGTTCCCACTTGGCAAGTTCCTCTTTGATTATAGAATATAGTGTTTCATTTAGACTCATTATCCTCAATTTATTCTGATTCAATATGCATTGAAAGAGATGGAGATAAACCAATTGATGTTTATACTGTTATCGGTTAATAAAAATGAAGGCTTTGGTCCCCCATCTGAATGTCGAATAGTTTGTCTTCCAAAATGTTGAATAGTTGATTCTTTTCAAATTATTACCTTTACAGGAAAGTTTAGGAGGGAGAGCTTCTGTGAGGACCTAGATGATCATCCTGAGACAGTATTTCAAGCAACATTCAGGAATAGGTGGTACACTTGGTCTTTCAATTTAAGGCAGTCCTCTGCCTTTGAAAATGCATCATCTGGTTTTCAGTGGAGAGACGATATCAATTGGGGGAACCACAGAACAAAACAATGGGAAACAGCAAGTGAAACAGAGTCTGATGACGAGTCAGTTAGAATAGGATCGGTGTCCGATAGAAAAATGCTGGGTCTGCCTATAACAGGTCCTTTGAAGATAGAAGATGTGAAAAATGCGTAAGCATGTATTTTTTTCCTTGTTTCTTTCTTTTCTGTATGTTCAGTGAAGTTGTCACATTGGCCTATTCTAATTGCTGACTTGTCATTGTAAGTTCAGATTTCGACTGTCAGCCCTGAAATGGCATCCCGATAAGCATCAAGGCCCTTCACAGGTAAGTCTATGAAACTTCTGTCTGGGGTCTTATTCTTTACAATCTCCATTTGAACGTTGACAATTTTAAAGCATCCATGAGATAGTCTAGAGAAAATGTATGTAGCTACCTCCAATGACCTGTAGATCTATTTCTAAAGCCCCAACAAAGAAATAGAACAGAAAACAAAAAAAATTCTCGTCTCCGATACCTTTTCTTGGAAGCGATCCTGACAAAGCTGTGTTCATGAGTTCATTGATCGACTTACAGATGTTAAAATCACTTTTCTGCATTCTTATAACTATTCGCCGTTCAATGTTCCCGCAGTCAATGGCTGAAGAGAAGTTCAAGTTATGTGTTGACTCATACAAGTCGCTGTGCAGTGCTCTTTCAGCGGCTTAAACTGTAAGCTTTGGTCCAGGTGGGTTCAGCTCTTCACAACTTTTCTTTCCATGAGAAGGTTTAGTGATATCGTGACATAATTTATTCATTTCTACTGATCATTCTTGCAAAGTTCACATCAGATGGTTCTAAACTTTTCCCAGTGCTACATTTTTTTCTTGATTGCTCAAATTGTTTATCAGAAATTTTTATTTTGCAACTTGAGGGTTTTTCTTCCATTGTAATGAGTAATATAATCAGCTGTTCAATGGCCAAAGGTTATTATAATAAGTATTGCTCTGTAGTTGGCATTCTGTGATTGTAAGAGATTATTAGAAATGATGAATGCTTCTTCATTTTCCAAATTTCAAGACCACCATGTTAGTTTTTGAGGTCTAGGTAGCGAATGATAACCATTCTGTTCCGGAATGAGTTCCTGAACCAGAAATAGATTTTTCTATTTCTGGTTCCTGGATGAGTTTCTGAGAAAAAAAACCCGTTTGATAACGACCAAAAATTTCTATTTCTAGAACAGAAACCCGTTTGATAACAATACAAAATTTCTATTTCCTGAAACAAAAACCCGTTTGATAAACAACAGAAAATTCTATTTTCAAGAACAGAAATCCATTTTTTTAGAAATGATATTAAAATAATTAAAAAAATCCGAAAAATTCATTAAAATCTCCAAAAAAATTCAGAAAATCCCAAAAAATTGAAAAATTCCAGAAAAAATCATCAAAATATCGAGAAAATAAAAAAAATTCAGATTCCTGGATAATATAAATTTTTTTGACTTTTTTCAAAATTTTTTTGAAATTACGGAACAAAGTAAATGCTAGAATGCAATTAACATGGCAATGTTAAAAAGAGGGAAGAGTTTTTGGGAGACGAGAGGTTTGGCGATGGAGAGAAAAAAAGAACAAATCCCTATCCACTTCTTGATTGGAACATGCTTAATATGGCAATGTACGTTTAGCCCTTCTCTCTCGTCAGCTAATTTTTCTCCAATTAGATTGACTGCGGATTAAAGCTTCTCTTGATTAAAGAAATGTTTCTCTCGATTCAATTTAATAAGTTTTTAGCTTATATCCCGTGCATAATGTGGAACCTGCATGACTAGGTCCGGAAGCTACAAATTAAGTACACGTTTCCAAAGTCACGATACTCGTATCGAATCTGCACTTAGTTGTTTTCACCATTAATGGACAACCCTAAGACTACCTGTTCAGAGTGTACACAAAGGCTTTTGCCTGGGAAAGGAAACAGTTCGACGCAAACCCAAAAGCGTCTATCCCTCTGTTTCCTTTATATTCTTTAACTAGTCGATACCAGAACATAGCCCTGGCCGTAGAGAATCATAGTTTCGGCAAATTCATTCCAGAATAGCTAAAACTTTTATTGTGATCTAAGGCCCCCGAATAGGAGAGATCAAGGGAATTCAACCATATGGAGGAGGTACACAAGCATCTTGAAGCTATTTCAAGCTACAAGAAATATGGCATCTTTGCAGCACATTAGGAACTACAGTTTACATAGTCGGCTTGTGATTCATAAAGCAAATTAAAATGCCCAATAGCTCCTATTTTCGAATTTTGCCTTAGACAGTAATAAATGACAACTTTCCCACTTCTTTCCAGTGTACAACACAGGACGACGTCTACCGCTCACCCCTTGTTTGCAGGTGCTCCACACATGCTGCGAAATGAGAGCGCAATTGCTTAAGTAATGGATACAAGATAGTAAATCATAAACAAAATGTTTGTGTACTTCAGAGCACGTCCACAAGGAAAATAAGTTGGGAACCAGCACCAGCAAAACTGAAAGAAAACTTACATAATGCAAACTGCAAAGTACTATGTGAAAAAACAGATATACCCACTCAATTTGGGTGCTTATATCTCATCTTCCTCAAAAATATCTCGTTTAGGGTAGTCCCCAACCTGGAAAACATATAACAATGAGAAAATTCAAGTTACGGACTATTGCAGTTCACCATGCAAAGGCAACAGAGCCCAACTCTATTTAACAAGGACACTGCCTTTTGGAATTTTCGCAAGCATTTCTATTGATCGCTAAACAAAAAAAAATTCAACACTTGAAAGTTGTTGCATCTCGCATTCTCAGAACATATCTCAAAGTGTGAACAATAAATTTGGAAGAATTATGTTTCAAGAGAGATGCACACACATCCATAGTAAATGATGCGTCACTTTTAGCAATTTTTCCAGGTAAACAATCGGCTCATAATTCGCACATCTAGTAATAGCAGTACTAGTACGTTTAAAGTATTAGACAAAACAACATTATAAAACTATAGCTGTCTCCTCACCATTACTTTGTCTGGTCTGACCATTGCACCATGAAGTGGAGGACACTTGAAGTAGCGTATCTCTTTTACCCTGCAACATCAAAATGTCCGGTAAGTATGTAAATGCACAAAGACAGACATGAGGAAAAGAACTTACACATGCTAGTACAAGCAGATGGCAACAAGCACGCATGGAATGAGCAGAAAATAGCATGTTAGTTTTTAGAATCTTTGCTGTCTTTCGGTTGATTTGGACAGAGCCGAACAAGAGAGCTTTCATACAAGAGGTGACACTTGCTTTTGTAATTACTGAAAGTTGGTTATAAGTCCTACACTTCTGGTATAGGAAAGTTACTTGTAGATGGAAATGCTAAAATCGACTCTATAGCCGATTCGTCTTGTTACTGAGCTCTTTCTTTATATAAGCTTGCACAACCCCCTGCCCTGCCCCCGCGCGCCCCACCCCCCTCTTCATGCCCTGTATAGTTTGGTTATGGTCCAAAAAGCACCTACTCAGTCCCTTACTTTTTCCACAGCCACCGGTGACAATGAAAAAACAACTCAATGGAGCAAAATGGAGCACACAACTATAATTTCATTCAGCAACTTATCAGGAACATACTTCGCAAGCTCAACTCTATCCCTCTAAACTATCTAATCCGTTATTTCCATGAGAAACCCCTGACCGGCATTTCTACAAACAACCCGTAAGCAAACCCAAAGAATTTCAAGAATTCCAATCTCGACACCTCCAAAACACCGACAACAAGAGCATTCTAAAAAGTAAAGATTATCGAGCTCCCCCGCTCATCATAAAAAGTCAAGATTAAGCAATTCCCCCCAATCCCAACAAAGAGAAGCCATGCGGACTCGAACTTCACGAACAAATCAATCAAAACAACACAACAACAAGAACAAAAACACATACACAAACACACAACCGACGGATATCGAGCTCCCCCGCTCATCAATCAGCGAGCGAGTTAAATTCGGAAACAAAACCGAAGCTCCCGCGGGTACCTCTCTCTGCCCCCACAAAGAAATCCCGATTCGTCGGGGCGCCGGAAGCCGAAACCCTAGGAATTCGGCGGCGGACCCAAGCGGCGACGCGGAGACCCACGCTCGCCCCAGCCTGACCCGACCTGCGTACCCCGGACGCCGAAGCCCGCGCCGCCACAAAGCCCTCGTCCTTCGCAGGTGAATGGCCGCCGGAAACGCGAAAGGGGGATCGCCCAAATGGGAGACAAACGCAGAGAGAGAGAGAGAGCGAGAGGGGGAGGGGGAGGCCGAGCGGCCTCGCCCAGGTTTGGCGGTCGACCTCGCCGTCGCCCAGATCTGGGCGACGGCGAGGTCGACAGCCGGCCATGGCGAGGCCGAACCTGACCCCCCGATGACGACGACTGGAAAATCCAGAAAAGAGAGAGATGAGAGGAGATCGGAGCTTACGTGGAGCAGGAGCGAGCGAGTGAGCGGTCGTGGCTTCCTCTCGGTCGGAGCGAGCGAACGAACGAGCGGCTGGCTTCTCGACGGCGACAGAGACGAGAGAAAGACGGGCAGAACTCAGTGAACTCAGTCTTCTGAGTTTTGTTCCAGACGAGAGAGATGGGCACGGTGAACGAGTTCCTCAGAAATGGTTCTGAGTTTTGTTCAAGAAACTGAAAACCAACTTTTTTTTGGTTCTAATTTCTGGTTCAGAACTGATTTTGGGACAAAAATTTGTCCCAAAACCGGTTCTATAATTTTACGTTACCAAACGGGTTTTTGATCCAAAACTGATTTTGGGAACAAAAAACCAGTTCTGGATTGAACCAGAATGGTTATCATGCAGTACCTAAATAGCCATTTCCATGCCCTCATTCCCATTGAAAACAGTCCTGCCAAGAAAATGAACATTCCCACGATGAATACGAAAATGATTACGGGTTCCAGTGCATGCAGTTGAATCCATTTGTCGATTTTGTGGGCTTATATTTAAATCTTGTTGACCTCATCTGATTGCACGGTGAACATGTATCAAGATGCATGCTGACTGCACCCCGAATGCACACACTTTGGATAGGGACTTTTATGATCCGTCGAGCAATCAATCCTCCGGTCATTACCTGTTGCAACCACATGTATGAGTCGTAAATCTTATATAAATCGATGCAACATGTGAAAATCTAAGAAGTTTACTATCAAGAGGTGAAATGTAGTCTTATTTAATCCAAGAGTTATCAATCTCCCTGAGGAAGAGGGGTGGAGCTCCTTCTGCTGGCCGATGGCGTGCTTCTTCTTGAAGTGGAGCTGGATTGTGGTGTTCAGGGCCTGGAGGGCCATCTCCTGCACTTGCTGGTGGTGGCGACGACGGCGGCAGTTCTCGTAGTCTGCCATTGCTGCTATCTGTAACGGTGTTGCACGCAGAGAGAGATGAGGTAGTTCGGGTCAATGGGGGAGAGAAGAGATTTTGGGGTGGGGGAAGGGCTCGAATCTGCAGGTGATGGGAGGGTGTGAAATCATACGGTAAAACAGTGGCAGGTGAATGTGACTGAAACTCTTTGGCAGTCCTCGTTTTTGGGATATGGACTTGCCCGATAGTGCTTTTAGGGTGAGCAGGATGTTGTTGGTCTAGGTCGGTGAGAATTTAGAGGGAATAATAAAGAGCAAGTCTTTAGGTACTCTCCGAGTAGAATGTGCATTTTATCCTTTCGAGGTCGCAATTTGCTTCAAAACTTCACTCCATAGTAAGGATGATTGATTTCGGGATGGGCAATTCCCACCTGGAACCAAAAATCGCCCGCTAAGTACCAGTTTGGAATAATTGGAAGTAGGGACTGCCTGTTGATTTTATGGATCGACCTGAGAATCGGATCATGGAATCACTCCCATCAAGTTTCACACGATTAGTGGCTTGTTTTCCTGCAGGCCATGAATCGGTTCCACCAGGCTTCTTTTTTTCCAGCAAAAAAACAATGCCATGTTCTTTAATTGCCCTGTTGTTTGTAAAAACAAATAGGTCGTGAGTTGATTCTCATGTCGAAGCAGCCCAAAGGGTTTCCTCTCAAACACGTACAAAAAATACTTCACTTTTTGAGAACAATAGCAATTAGAGATGATCGGTTCCCTAAAAACCCATCTCATGTTTAGCAATTGGGAACATTCTTCAAACCCCAACCCTTCAATAGAAAATGGACTGACATTGCAAATCACCTCGTCATGGCGTTATAGCTTTGAGAAGACAGACCCTATGCTGCATCTGATTGTCCAGATTTTTTTACCATATAGAATAAGGACATATAAGATTTCTTACATCACATATTTTTCCAGGTACATGTTGAATTAGTTCTTAACGTTTAGGCCATTCATCAATGAATTTCTGTTGCTGGGAATCTTACGTGGCTCTCAAGTCCGTAGCCACCTAGCATTTAAAGAAGGTCACGTGGAAGACACGTCGGATATTCCAACGTTAGAAACCCCATGACGGTGAGTTTAGGACGTGAACTATATAGATATGGACATCTATACATTTAAAATATAATCATTCTATAAAAGAAAGCTGTACCGCAAGTCCTAATCTTATATATGGAATGCAGTTAAGTTTTAAAATTTTTTATTGGTTCAATCACATCCTCAATCTTTGCTAAAAAGACCAATCATAGTCCTAAATCTTTGAATTTCTTGAATCAAATCCTAAACTTTTATTGGAAATGGTACCTAAGTCCTGAAACTCGAGTAGAAAGAGTACAGCTTTAGGATGCTATGCAGGCAATTCTTAGTCGACACGTACACAATCTTAAGTACCCTTTATAAAAAAAACGACTTGATTGCACCTTTGTTAAAAAGATTTCAGATTTAATTGGACATTTAAGACTTGATTAAATTATGTATAAAGTGTCTGAGGCTTCGGGTACACTTCGCCCCCTCTACGAATTCATTTCGACTGCACTTAAGGTGAGACCAAGTATGGCATAACAAAATAGACTTTTGACCCCCCTTGTGGAATCTTTATTAACGAGAAGACGGAGGATCGTAGTCCAAGCGAGATGAACACATGGTATAGTTGAACCGTTTGTACCTCTACACTGAGATTGATTTCGGGGGGACCATCGGCTCTTTCTCCACACAAGGAGGTTTGCCTTCCTTTAATCCTAGATTTTGTTTGATTTATAAACAGTCTGCATAAAATTTAAATTGCACATATAGTTCTAAATGTGCACCTCTTGCATTATGAATGTTACCCAGCAGAAAAAGTGTATTGTGAACATTATATTTGGAAGCCAGCAGCATCAACCGTACAGAACTCGAATGGATATAATGTTTAGCAATCACTTAGCGGAAAAGAAAGTAATTTAGTGATCACGATCCGGAGATGGACTTAAAAGCAGCTGTCTTTTGAAGAAAGCTTAATAGCTCACCAGTCTAGCTTATAGTAATTCTTATATTATCATTATTATACAACTTCATATAATTTTAAATGACTCGATGTTTTACTGACGTCTCTTTAATTAAGAAGTTATGTAATCAAGTATTGGGTTAATATCACGAAAAATCCTAAACTGATACACTTATGATAAATTTATCCCAAATTAATTTTTTGACCATCAAAAATCTCAAATTGATACATCTGTAATAATTTTACTCTTTGCTAGTTTCTGTTAAATTTTACTGTCAAATTTTTTAGTTTGATGACACGTGGCAGTTAACGAGCAGTTTGATGTTTACCCTCCGTTTGTCATAGGCGTATCAGTTTATGATTTTTCATGATATTAATCTAATTTAATAAAGGATAAATTTGTCACAAGTATACCGGTTTGTGATTTTTTGTGGTCAAAAAATTAATTTAGGGTAAATTTGTCACAGGTATACCAATTTTGAGTTTTTGGTGATCAAAAAATTAATTTGAGGTAAATTTGTCGTCAGTATACCCAGTTTGGGATTTTTCATAATATTAACCAGGGGTGAGTAATTCCAAATTCCATCTAGAGCCTACCCTCGGGTACATGTTTCTCATTTTTTGGAATCTCGAACCTACCCGTCGGAACTTGAAATCTAGAACCTACCTTATCACAGGTTTCAAGGTAGGTTCCAGGGTCTAACATTCTTTTTTTTTATTTCATTTTTAGTTAAACAAAACGAAAATGAATGCAACAATACCGAACAAGCTTGTCATTTACTAAAGAAAATACAAAAGATTAGTTTTTCTGATATTACGAATCAAATAAATACAATTAAAATAAAAAGTCATTATGTGAATCGACACTAGAGGTAAGTGGTTTCATGTTCCGTACAGATTCCATCTGGAACCTATCCATGAGAATAGATTCCTCATTTTTTGGAATTTAGAACATACCATATTACATATTCCAAGTTAGTTCTGGGGTCTACCGAGGTTCCATCTCTTGCTGTTTTAATCCACTAACTATAACTTACATTTAGACACACGAAAAATATGAAATATTAACAATTCATAAAATGAAAGCTCAGACTAGTAGTTCCAAATTATACACTCATCATCTAACGTCATAAAATACCACAGAATCACTTGAAAATATAAACCAAGAAAAAATACAAAAAACTTGTTTAAGTTTCAAGTTTCAGGTTTCACATACCTAGAACTTAAAACCTGAAATCTACCCGTCGAAACAGGTTCCCCAATTTTTAAAATCTGAAACCTACCCTGCATACCTTGAAACTTAAAACATACATATTCTCACTAGTCAGATTCTCAAGTTCCAAGGTAACACTTGAAACCATGTTCATCCCTAGTATTAACCCTAAAGCATTTCCCTAGTGTTTGTATCGCAAAAGATAGGATTAAAGGGAAAGGATGATGGGAACCAAATTGTAGTTTCTCGTCTTTGTATCCTTATCATGACAAAGCCCCCTTAAACATTAGTACTAAAATGATCCATTAAAGAAGAAACCACCCAAACCCAACCCCTAATAAATCTATTTAGTCTACAATGGAAACCTGCAATGCCCTTACAATAATCTAGAGAAGCATCTTGAAACATGTGCACGTTGATTGATTGAAATAAAGTATCAACCATATATTTTCTAATGCAGGTTGAAACAACTACGCCAGTCATTTACGGTTGTAAGAGGCTGTTTAAAGCTGGTTTAACTCGCAAACATCTCCACACTGGCGTGAAAAATGCAAATAACACGAGAACAGTTCATTATATCTCAAGCTTTTACAGCTAGAAAAAAAAAGTTCCATGAAACGCCCATGTAGATGAAGTTTGCTAAGATTTACTAAAATAAAGTGAAGTAAAATGAAAATGTAATTGAAATAGTCGAAATCTCTATCAGTAAGCTATTTGTACTTTTACATAAAATACACATCTATATGTATGTAATTTTCGGGAAATTTTTGTCTCTCACACGTTTGCAGAATTTACAAAAAATCCGAATTATGCACATGTAAAACATGCTGCGCCAGATTCGATTAAAAATAGCTTCAATTTTGAAATTATTTTATTTCCTTTCTCTAGTCAATTAATGATGTGACATTTCAAGAATCAATTACACGGATCAATATGATTGTTTGTATTCTTATTGATAAAAATAAGTACAAAATTATTGTAACGTGTCGTTAGATAGCGTGAATTTGCAACGAAACTCAATTATTAGATAAGGCATTTTTATGATGTCTTGTAATTAGATAGTCAGATAATATGTGTTTTTCTTGTATATAATACAAACCAGACAAACTTATGGTAATTTACTTTTATGATCCTATTATACTTGTTGAAATATTATCCCAAATCTTTTGGTAACGAGTCCTATATATTCCTATCAAACCTTTTTGACCTGATAGTAAGAAAAATTACAAAATGTACAATTTTTGTTTGTCAAATCGAATTATTTTCATCAGGTATATTACTAACAGAGGTCAAAATATGATTGTGGAGTAGTATCCTATATTACTTTCTAAATTGTGTTCACAGCTCTCATCTAACAACTATTTGAATTTCTTTCCTAAATCAATCCACATTTTAAAACTATTTCTCTATCTCCGTACATAAGTTTTAATTATTTTCGACATGCGTACGAGCGTGATCTTTTTTCTAATATAAAGAATAGGCGGCATCCGTCCTTGAAGACAAAATATATCCACAGTAATTCTCTCTTATCCTTCTATATTTTATTAAAGTGGGATAATGACATAAATGATCCTTAAACTTTAACCCAATATGTAATATGATCCATAAAGTTTTAATTTATTCAATGTGATCCCTGAACTTTAGCTCAATATGCAATTGATGTAGAACAGTTAGCTTGTGATTATCTTGAAGAATGTGATCGCCTTAATCACCGGAAATCTTGGCAGTTTTCTGATTTTGGGGAAAACGATCTCGGATCACGCTCAAAATTGGTCAGTTGAAGAGATATGGCCATTTCGTGGAAGAGTTTCCTAGTTATCGCTTCTCTCTGCTTCAGCGATGCAATCCATGAACTTTTAATTTGTTCCACGCAATCTATGAACTTTTAATATATGTTCAACTTAATTCGCGATCTATATAAATATGTTCGATATTATCCCTAAATTATATGAAAATGTTCAATGTTGTCCTTCTATTAGTTCAAGTTTAGGGATAATATTGAACATTTTTTATATAACTAAGCTAAACATGTACCAAAAGTACATGGATTATATTGAACAAATTAAAAGCTTAAGGACCACGTTGTACATTAGGCTAAAGTTGAGGGATCATATTGGATAAATTAAAAGTTAAGAGACTATATTGCACATTAGGCTAAAGTTTAGAGATTATTTGTGTCATTTTCTCTATGACGAAAATAATCAAAACCCAAATGGGGTGAGAAAAGTCAATGAGGTAAGGTATGAGCAGGAGGTCCAAGAAATTTAATTTTTGTCACCTTTTGCATGACAAGCTGACCTTGCACTAGGGGTGTTCGAAGTAATCGATTCCTGGTTCCCACCCGAAAATTGGATACTGGATCAAGAGGACCGGTTCTTAGTTTTCTAAACCATGGATTGGACCGATGGATGCTGGGACTAGGGACCAATCCGGTCCGGTCTAATGGAACCGGTTACTTCAAAATTTTTCTAGCAAGAAAAACTACAAATGTTAATCTAAGCTTCAGAATTTTTTTTTTTTTTGGTCCAATAGAAGATTTGTCAAGTTAGAACACCACTTTCATCCACAAGAATCCATGACAAAAGATTTAAAGGAAAGAAAATTTTCAAACCAATGATCTACTTTAAGCATCCCCTGACTAAACCCAAATGACCACGCAATACACCAATCCATAGGCTTAGAAGGCGAGAGGGAAAGACTTCAGTCATTGAAGGGGAGAGGGAAAGCCGCGTGAGAGGAGAAGGAGATTGTAGGGTTTAGGTTGTGGTCTTTAAGAAATTAAAAATATATATAGTTGATTTGTGTCGAGTTCGGTTCCCACTCTCGAATTAGAAACCGGACCAAAAATCACCGATTCCTTTTTCATGGAGCCGATAACCAAATCGGCGCCCTCTGGAACCGCTCAAAATAGGCCAATCCAATCCAGTCTAATCCGGGCGATTCCTGGTTCAATCAGTCCATCTTGCTCATCCCTACCTTACACCATTTGCTAGCCTTATAGAATGAAGGATCTTAGCTTTTATCCACCTACCACTCATTCTTCTTAGTAAAGGACTCTATTAACGTGTGCCTAAAGGCATTTGTTCGTTGTGCTTAATAAGATATATTTTGACTTCAAAGTATTAATTGTGCATATCACAAAGAAATTCGATGCATTGGAAACTGACAAGGTTTTCTTAAGGGAAAATGATACAAATGACTCTTGAAATTTGACTCGATACTCAATGTGGCCCCTAAATTTTTAATTTATTCATTATAGTCCCTGAACTATATATCAATGTGCATTGTAGTTCCTCAACTTTCAATTTATTCAATGTGGTCTCTAAACTTTTGGTAAATGTTCAACTTAGTCCCTAAATTAGATAAAAATGTTAAATGTCATCCCTGAACTTGAATTAATTGAATGAAAACATTAAATATTTTCGTATAGTTCATGATTAAGTTGAACATGTATCAAAAATCTAAGACTCATATTGAATAAATTAAAAGTTCACGGACCACATTGCATATTATTGGGCTAAAGTTCAGGAATCACATTAAACAAATTAAAAGTCCATAGATCACATTGCATATTGAGAAAAAGTTCACAGACTATTTATGTCTTTATTCCTTTTCTTAATTAGATGCTTCGCAAGTGCTCATGAAGCAATACCCAAAAAAAAAAACAGTGGTCATGAAGCACCTGACATAGTAAAATCTCTTTCCTGGGGTGTTTCATAAAGTTGAGTATTCTACTTGTTTAGTGTAAACATTTTTGAATGTTATAATACTATGCAAATAGCGTAATCTTGAAACAAATCAAGGCATGTAAGCCACGAATGGTTGGACATCTTTACCTAGCGGTTCCTTTAAAACCTCCAATGATGAACATTTGTATATAAATTTAAATTCTACTTATTCTCTCCATCACATTTATCCATAATAAAGAAAATTACACAATATTGTTCGATCAGTTTCTTATGCTGAAAAAATCAGGAGGAATCAAGAAAAAGTTGCGTTTTTCCATGGAAAATCCAGCTAACGATGACAATATGAAATTTTCTGATATCATTTTTTGTCTCTAAGAAGCACTTGGTTTGATGAGCAGAGGTTTGAATAGCCTAGCAACAAAATGGATATGTAATAATGATTCCAATGATAAGATCGAAACAAACATTCGAAATTGAGGGTTGATCTCAATTCGAACTAATATAATAGTGATAATTACATCTGCGATATTATGTATATCATGTGACTTATCTCTTTTCCAATAAACATTTTATTTAGAATAACTGTAGCAAACATCGTCGATATTAAAAAAAAATGAATTACACAAGCGGCTTTCTACACAATTGATTGGGGAAATATGGTGATTATAATCTCATATCGAGCTCAAATGTGTAAAATTTTCTTTATACCGACGGTGAATGCGTTAGTTTTCCTTTTACTTTGATTTTTATTTATGTCAATGATAGAAAAAGCTAAATGTTTGTCTTTTGCTATATTTGAAGTATGACACGATTCTTGTTTTGATAATTGTGCGCAATGATAACTCTTAGCTTGTGTTATTTCTATTTGAGACATTTAAATACGCTGACCACACCCTACTACTCCTCGTTACATAGATTTTTCCTCCTCCTTTTAACTTGTTACCAAGTTTTTGTTCAAGAAATCTTTTCACAAGAGATTCGCGTGGGCTTTGCTTATAAATTCAAAGACGAACCCATTTCAAATGAAATACACAGGATGGTGATCGTGCACCTAAATACCCTTTACTTGTTTGACTTCTTTAATTAGTTTATGAACATATGACAGTAAAATAAAATCTTGTGCGACCATTAAAAAGGGTAGAGATGAGTTAAGTGCTCATTTCATTCAAGCCAGAACGACCCAAAACGGTGGCAACAAAGGTGCTGGCCATTTTGCAAAATGAACAAAAACAAGAGAACTTAACTTATCATGAAGACAAGATGCAACAGCCAAAGAAGCAGCAAAGAGCACAGGAGCTTGATGTCGATCTTGTTTGCTCTAATACCATATAGCGAGTTCATAGGAAGATGGAATAGACAAAGAAAAGAGAAATGAATAAAGGTTTTATGAGGTTCGGCCAACCGAGAGAAAAGTGTCAAAAAAGTCATCAACCTTGTACAGTTATGCCAATTTAGTCCTAAACCTTTTTTTTGTGCAAATTCATTCTTAAACCTTTTACATTGGTATTAATTTAGTCATAAACCTTTTTTTTGTGTCAATTCAATCCTAAACTTTTTACATTTGTGCCAATTCAGTCCTAAACATTTGCATTTATGCCAATTCAGTCATAAACCTTTTACATTTATGTCAATTCAGTCCTTCCGACTAATAGCTATTCACATGTCGAAAGACTAAATTAGTACCAATACAAAAGGTTTAGGACTAAATTGGCACCAATGCAAAAGGTTAAAGACTGAATTGGTACAAAAAAAAGTTTATGAGTAAATCGGCATCAATATAAAAGGTTTATGACTTTTTTAACACTTTTCCCGTCAACCAAGGGAAGGTTCCTTAGAAGCCTAGGTTTATGGTAGAAATCCCCGTTCGACTTACCTTCTTGGGGTAGATTCATTTGGCTTTGATATTTACGGTAATAATAGATGTTTTACGCATGGGACGTTAATGCTCATTTTTACCATAACTCGGCAGGCATATCTCGCCAATGCTCATTCGCATGATATTATGCTGCCAATACGTCATGCCACACGACAGTCTCACTTCTTCGATGTCCATCCCGGGTACAGTTATAAATGCTCTTAAGGACCTTATAAATCAGAACAAGCTCTCGGAAGAAACAGAGAAGACGAAAGCTTCACAGAAGCACAGTCCACCTGATACGAGTAGTCACTCCTGGAAGGAAATGGCCGGCAAGAAACCATATATGGCGGTCACGCTGGTCCAGGTGATCTACCCGGGCATGTTCCTGCTCTTGAAGGCCGCGTTCAACGGCAGCCTGAGCAACTTCGTCTTCTGTCTTCGACAGACAGACCGCCGCCACCGTTTTCCTGGTCCCTCTTGCCTTATATTTCGAATGGTAAGTAGCAGGCTCTGTTCCTCTTCTTCTTTCTCACATTTCGTTTGTCTTTTCAGTGCCTTTTTTATGATGGCTATATATTCACTATCCAAAGATTTTGGCTAACTTTCTTGATTCCAGGAGGACGTGGCCTTCCTTATCGTTCGTGACTTGCTGCAAGATATGTCTAACTTCCTTATTCGGGTAAAGCGTATACGAATCTCTATTAAATTTTGACTTTAAGAAGGCAATGATAGGGAAAACATTTTCCTTCATTTCTCGCAAATAAAATGAAACATAGTCAGCGAGCCAATCGAAGCTTTCTTGAGAATTTCAGGATCACCGCAAGCTTGGACAACTACGGCCTAGCCCTTTTGTCCACGTCACCAACTTTGGCGGTAGCGGCGGGAAACTGTCTGCCTGCCATCACCTTCTTCGTGGCAGTTTTGCTCAGGCGAGTTTTACTTGCTCTTACTATAGAAACTGAGTTCTTAGGACGCGAATGGTAACCATTCTGTTCCAGAAATCAAATTCTTACTAGAAATTGATTTCCAGAATTCTTGCCAAAAATTGATTTTTGGAGGAGAAATCTGTTTGATAAAACATAACTACTTTTACTCCAAAAATTGATTTCTGGAACAAAAATCTATTTTTATTTTTTTTATTTTTTTGGGCACCTCAAAAAAAAATAAATTTCATTCAAAGTGGGTGCCCAAAGGTATTCTTAGCCATTTTGTGAAATTTTGAAATTTTTGATTTTTTGATTTTTTTTTAGCACCTCAAAAAAATTAAATTTCACTCAAAGTGGGTGCCCAAAAGTATTCTAAGCAATTTTGTGAAGTTTTGAAATTTTTAATTTTTTTGAGCACCTCAAAAAAATTAAATTTCACTCAAAATGGGTGCCCAAAGGTATTTTAAGCCATTTTCTGAAATTTTGAAATTTTTGATTTTTTTGGACACCTCAAAAAAATTAAATTTCACTCAAAGTGGGTGCCCAAAGGTTTTCTAAGCCATTTTGTAAAGTTTTTAAATTTTTGATTTTTTGATTTTTTTGGGCACCTCAAAAAAAAATTCACTCAAAGTGGCCCAAAGGTATTCTAAGCCATTTTGTGAAGTTTTGAAATTTTTAATTTTTTGATTTTTTTGGGCACTTCAAAAAAATTAAATTTCACTCAGAGTGAGTGCCCAAAGGTATTCTGAGCCATTTTGTGAAGTTTTGAAATTTTTTATTTTTTTATATTTTTTGAAAAAAATTCACCAAATTTCCTATTTTCCTGAAATTTGACTTTTTTTATTTTCTTGAAATTTTTATAAATTTTTCTGGAATTTTTCAATTTTTATGCATTTTCTGAAAAAAAAAAATTAGCGAGAAAAAGAAAGAAAATAGAAAGAATGCATTCTGGAATAGAAAAGCTACAAAAAGTAACTTCTCTTTTTCTTGCCCAAAGCTTATTCTAGAATAAAAAATACATTATGAAATCAAGAATGCATTCTAAAATCAAGTATTTTTAACAAACACATTTTTATTCCAGAATGCAAAAATTACTCCAGAATGCATTCCGGAAATTTTTTAACAAACGCATTTCTGTTCCAAAATCCATTCTGGAACAGAATTTCTACTACATAATGGATTTCATGCACGCCCTTAGGCTGCGTTTGGTCAACCAGATAAAAGTCAGGATAGAATATGTTTTATCATATCCTGTGGTTGGTGGTGGTCCAGGATAGGATCATGTTAGATATAGACCGGATATAGCCCGGATAAAAAAATCCGGAGGGGCAGAGGAGAGGGTGGGATAGACTCGGATAGGATTTCTAATGCCTATTTTTCCATAAACGCTACACTCCACTTGCCGTCATCTTCATCCCACACCTTGTGCGCTTTCACCAAAAAAATTTCTCGGCTTTTTTTCCGTCACTAACTCCTCCGAACCCGTGGATAGCAAAAAATAAAAATAAAAATTATCCTACCCGACTTTAAATCCGTAGTCCACCAAACAATGGACAGAATATGAAGAAATCCCAATGATTTCTTATCCTATCCTATTTAGTCTTATCATGTTTAGAAATTCGAACGACCAAACGCAGCCTTAGTGTAAGAATCGGCGCAGCCAACAAATATCGTTATGATTATAATTTTCTCCTCCAGAAAATACACAGCTGGCATGGAGGAAGACTCAAAACGATACAAAACCACTTCTATGGCCTACACGTGGCGCGGGTGGGTCCCATAAGCTTAAACTCTCTCTTACAAAAAACACAAAAGCTTCTGTCCTCTAACGGTCAATGACAAATAATTCACGGATTTTGATTTAATATGCAGTATAGTTCATGAACTTTTAATTTGTTCACTGCAGTCACTAAATTTTAGCCTAATGTGTAATTGGTTTCTGAACTTTTAATTGATTCGATATTATCCTTATATTAATTCAAGTTTAGAAACAATATTGAATATTTTTATATAGTTTATGGACTAGATTAAATATGTATTAAAAATTTATCAACCACATTAAACAAATTGAAAGTTTAAGAACGACATTGTACATTGAGCTAAAGTTCAAGACTCACATTACACACTGGGCTAAAGTTCATGAACCATTTGTGTCATTTACCCACCCTCGAACCCTTCGCTTCAGCCATGGCGGTAGATTCCACTTACATCGCCTCTCAATTCTCCGGCCTCCGCCACCCAGTCCTTTATTCAGCACATCAATTCTCGAGTTTGCTTCTCTTCTTCTTCTCAAATGGAAGCCGTGCAAAGGCTTCAGCACCAACAAGGTAGATCGAATTACCACGTGCCTTGCATTCTTTTCCGATTGGTCTCGATTTCGCATTGCGTTGTTTTTTTTATTTGCCGCTAATCCTTTTAGGTGCGACAGCGTTTGATTTTGGTACAAGTCGCTGGGTAGGGTTTAATTCTGTGATTGAACCTCACTGGAAATGTCTGTTCAATGAGAATTTACGAAATTCCATTATCTGCATTACTTCAGTTTCTGGACAATTAAGCCGCGTAGAGTTTTTTAAAACGCCAACGGGGAAGACGAACAAGAGAGAGAGGGGGAGGCTTCGCTGGTCGGACCCACCTGGCGCCCCGTGTCGATTGTTGAATGGTCCAGCCCCATGGTGATGTGGAGGGGCCGGCGTATGCAATGTTTTCCTGTTCTTCGTTTAAAGATGAACGGAAGTTCTTGATTCGAGGAGCGCGAGTTCCGTCTCGGAAGGGACCGGCTTGGACTCTATGGATTATCATCGGTCCACTGCCTAAGGGAAGGAGAGAGTTGGAGGATGGAGTAGAAAGAGAGATAGAGAGAGATGCCCCTTGCAAAGTAGTACTTCGGGGTTTAAAAACAAGGAATTAGCTAACATAATAGGTTTTGAATCACTGCGAAAGCATGTTGTAAATCACAAATTCTTGAAAGAGTGGACTCCACAATAATTTATAATTATTTTTTATTTACTTTTTGTGATCCAAAATAGACTGTTATTGTGACAATAGATTGAAAACAGTTACCCAATCATTTCTCTGAAAACAATATTGTTTCGCAGGATGGAAGCGTTGCCATTGAGGACAACCCTGGCGTTGCCATTGAGGACAACCTCAGGGTTGTCCAAGCTTGCGGGTATAGTTGTGTGCCTCGGAGGAGCATCAACCTTGGCCTTTTACGAGGGTCCGCAGATCAAACTCCGGTGCCATCATCTTCACGGGTGTCACAACATGAGCCCATCCCATCCTTCATCGGGCACGAGTTGGGTCAAGGGCTGCTTCCTCATGCTCCTTGCCAATTTCTGCTGGTCGTTCTGGCTCGTTTCGCAGGTAGAAAAATAAAAATAAAAATTCCATAACATCTTCATCGAGCATACACACCGGCTTAAATTTTAGGACCTAATTAGAATGTCTTTTGGATCGATGACTCGCATACGGTTTTTTTAGGAATAGATAACGACGAGTTATCCCTCGCAGTTGATGCTCACACTGTTGCAGTGTTTCATGAGCTCAATACAAACACTCATCGTCGCCCTTTCTTTGGTGAGAGACGCTTCTGAGTGGAAATGGGGTTGGAACATCCGCCTCCTCGCTGTCGCTTATTGCGTGAGCTCACTGATCTCTCTCCCTTTTGCTCCATACGTATGGATTGGATTATTCCTCCTGGTTAACTGTCTATTGTTTGATACGACAAACAGGGAATAGTGGTAACTGGGATGGCATTTTATCTACGAACTTGGGTCATTGAGAAGAGGGGGCCAGTTTTCTTAGCCATGTCCACACCACGAGCACTCATCATCACTGTTCTCGTTTCTTCATTTCTCCTGTGTGATGGCCTCACTTTTGGAAGGTGATTCTCATTCCAGTTTCATCAGTTCCAGATTTTATCTTCTTTTAAGTGGAATTCATTGATAACTGTGATTAATGTCTCAAGTCGTGTGGGCTTTCCTTCAGTATTCTTGGTGGGGTTTTGCTGGTTGGAGGGCTATACAGTGTCCTGTGGGGGAAGAGCAGGGAGAAAGGGCAGGATCAGGGAAGTCGCGAGCCGGTGGTTGACCAAGAATGCTCAGTCATACAAGAGGAGACTTCTTCTCATGCAGACATACCTATCTAGACAAGAGGGGGAAATTGGCTCAATGAGATCCACGAGAGCATGCCGCTATTCTCTATTTTTCATGATGAGAGACGGACGACAGTAAATTAAAATTATCCATATCTCTTAAGATTGCACGTACATCGCACATATATTCCTTTAATTGTGCATATCTTGATTGAGATATTATTTCAAAATAATTATCTAATAAAAACTTTAAATAGGCTGATGTATATTCTTTATTAATATAGATATCGAAATATATACAAATTCCATATTTTTATTTTCTGTATCATCATTAACTTAATTCATTGATGACTGTGATTAATGTCCCAAATGTGTAGGCTTTCTTTCAGTACTCTTGGTGGGGATTTGCTAGTTGGAGGGCTGTATAGTGCTTTGTGGGGGAAAGGCTTTGAAAAAATGGCAGGATCAGGGAAGTCCTGAGCCGGTGGTGGTTGACCAAGAATGCTGAGTCACATACATACAAGAGGACTTCCTTCTTGTTCAGGCATACCTGTCTAGACGAGCGGAAAATTGGCTCAGTGAGATCCACAAGAGCATTTCGCTATCTTCTATTTTGTATAACGAGAGACAGTCGACAGCAAATAAAATTAACAGGGTTATGGTTTATACTCAAATACATTCTATGTAGCGGATGTTTTAATTAAGTCTAGAACTTTAGAGCCTGATTTCGAATTTAGGGTGTCAATTTGTTTCTTTTTGTGCCATATAAGTAGCTTTCGGAAGTGCACAAGTGCAAGATGTCTTGTCCGCCGGTTATGCCCATCTCTTTGATTGAAATCATGCTCATAAAAGGCCTCATTAGAAGTATCGTTGACACTTGATTTTTTAGCCGATAAGTCATTTGAAGGAAAAATAAATTTGAGATTTTGGATTCCCAATTGCGATAAACTCATTTCTCAACCAAAACAAAGTCATTTAACATTTGTTCTTGCATAAGCCATGCGTTTCCATGTCATTTGTACTATGATTTCAAAAAATGAAAGCTTGACTTTAGAGTTGACTTATTGATCAAACTTTTTTTGAAAAGTTTAGGCCCCGGTCAAAATTTGGCATTTTGCATAAAAGGACATAGATTAGTGTCGATTTCACTTTTGCACTTTCAATTTCTAAAAAAATGGAAGTTTGACTAATTAATTGGTTTTTAAGGCTAAATCACTGAAAAAGTCAACTTTTGATCAACTCTTCACAAAAAATATAAAAACTTTAGAATAGCTTTGTCTTATTAGATAGTTTCAATTTCAATTACTTTTTTTTTTGCTTAAATCATTCGGAGGACCATGAGCGTCCGGCTCGTTCCCATCCTCTCTCTCTATCTCCGTCTCTTACATTTTGATCTTTCTTCGTCTCTTCAACTTTTGGAGGGGAGAGATTAGACCTAGATCTCTCCCTCCCCTCCCTCGTTGCTTTTCCTTTTATTTCTTCTAATTTCTTTCATCACTCTACTGATCTAGTTTTAAATTTGAGAGTTTTGCTCTCTCACGATCTTAGATTGGGACATTTTCTCTCCGATCTAATTCTAGATTTAGGGATTTTAATGAATAAGTACTGCACTTCCAGTTTCAATATTGTTCACAGTAGCTTTAGTGTCAAACGTGTGCTTGTTCAATGTATTTTTGTTAAAAGCTTTGGCGTCTCGCACTTGCTAAAAGGCTTGCTCTCACAGGTATCAGATCTGAGCTTGTTCAACATGTTTATGTTGTCTCCGTACAGTGATAGTGTTAGCGACGCCGAACTTTGGAGCACATCGCCGAAAGGCAAAATCGTAACTACATATGGAGATCCTGGCATGTGCTCATTAGATGTGTGATTCGATGATCGGCCGCCAATCCTCTCGCTTAGATGCAATCGCATATCTGTTCTTGAAGGACGAGCGTGTGATTATCTTTGCCAATTATGCTCTAATGATATACCTTGATTTCTGGTTTTTTGTTTGTTTGGGAGCTTTACAAGCTTGCCTTGTTATGGTGACCTCTAAGATTTCCTATGGATAGAGGAAGTTTGATTATTATCCACTGAGATGAAAAGAGCATCCTCTGTGCCAGGAAAATTAAGAATGAATGGAAATCTCTTTTGACCAAAAAAAATTACTAATTAGGAATACACATTTTCAACCAAATTGAAGACTTTAGCTTTTAATCAAAAATTCCAAAATTCATTCTTTTCTATTCACTTTTAAAACTTGAGTCCTTCATAACATTTGATCTAGGGACTATGGGTAATTGAAATTTCAAATCAAATTTGGGAATCAAGCACAAGAGCCATGTATTTGGCTAAATATTGAATCGATAGGGATGGAATTGGCTATGCCCATGGCAAATTCCAAAGAGATTAATGCAATTGGGGGATCGAAAAGCATTTCGCCCACAATGACTCAATGTCATTCATATCGGGCCAATTCAATTTGATTGAATGAGAATAAATTTGACCAATTTGAACTTATTCTCATTTAATCGAATTGAGGAAAATATCAAGTCAAATTGTGAATTGAGGGTGAAATTGGATAATTAGAATATCACAAATCAACCTAGTGGTTTACCTCCCGGCTGTCAGCCGTGCGGGGGTTCCCTGGGTTATCAAAAAAAAAAATCAACCTGGTCAAACTAAAATCAATCCAATTTGCATCCGCTTGTATACAATTGGACCGAAATTCACAAAACCGGTCCAACCGACCGGTCTATCGAGTCACATGACCAAGCCATTGCATATTTTTTCTTTCAAAGCTCTTGTATCATCCCACTGTTCCCCCCTTGAAATACATTAAAAAAAAAGAAGAAGATAAATGAAAATAAAGAGCCGAAATTGTGGGCTTTTGTGACCACAAATATCACATTCTAGTACTTGAGCGTCTTCAATTTAGTTTGAGGAATATACCGTATAAATATCTTGATAGAATATATCTGAGATTGAGATTAAGGGTACGTTTGATAACCATTCTATTTCCAAAAATATTTTCTACTCAAAAATAATTTTTTTATTCTGTTCTCGGAAACAATTTCTAGGCATTTGAATGCGTTTGATAACGGCCCAAAATTTTCATTCATGGAATAGAAAAAGAACATAAATGCGTTTGACAACTGCACAAAATTTCCTTTTATTAATAATATTTTTAAATATTTTAATATTTCTTTCTCTATTTTTATTTTTTTTCTTTTTTTTCTCCTCTTTCTTAGCCATGGCCGGTGACCAGCCAGTGAGGGCAAAGGCTGGACCCTCGCAGCCTGGGCGAGGGTTGAACTCGTCGGATCGGTCAAGGGTGGTCCTCTCCCAGGCCGCTCACAACGATGGCGGCCCTCGCTAGCCATTTCCAGCCCTCGCCCAAGCCGGCGAGGGCTGCCCTCGAGGCTCGTAGCTTGGGTGAGGGCGGTCGCAGCCCAAGCCAGGGTCGACAAGGGCGTCACGGCCCTTGCTAGCCATAAGCGAGGGTCCCCGGCGAGAGTGGCGCTCTCCCAAGCCGCGAGCCTCAAGGGCGGCCCTCATAGACTCAAGTGAGGGCTAGAAATGGTTGGCGAGGGCCACGCCGCCCTTACCGATCCTGGTCTATGGACGGCAACCCGACCATGGCCAAGAAGAAGAACAGGAAAGAAGTAAAATAAAAATATATATATTTTTTATATTTCTCATTATTATTCCCAGAATCAAGAAGCAACTTTCTTTTACTTCTTAATTCTGTTGCAAATCTGATTCTTGAAATAAATTTATGCAAATTTGTATCCATGAACGAAAAATTTACCAAACGGATTTCTGTTCCAAAACTGATTTTGGGAACAAAAGAATATAATCAATTATTATTTGGTCAGTTATCAAACGCACCCTAAGAGTGAATGATTCCAAGTTCCATTCAAGTTCTATATAGAACCTGGAATCTACTCGTTAGAACAAGTTCTTCATTTTTTGAAATCTGAAACTTGACAAATTCTTACTAATCCGATTTCAAGTTCTATCCTGAAATTATGCTCAATTAATTGAGGCACTTACAAATACGCGGCAGACTACTTATATCAGCACTAATTGATTGATTTCATTGATGAGATTCAATGCACGTGATTAAGATTTACAGTTATGATTCAAGTTTCAAGTTGATAACCGTCTCCTGTCTGTATTTTGAATCAGAACTATATCAGACGTGCAACACGTCGGATGCGTGCTGATGCAAAGAAGCCTCTGAAAGATCTCCTCTTGAACAGTGGGTCCTCTAGATTTTCATTCCAGTCAAAACCCCTCGCTTTACCATTTCCTGAAGCGTGGAACAATCAAGATCCCTCGTTACTTGTATACCACATCCTTTGACATCATTGTACTTGTTCCCTGCTAGTGCTTCTTTTTACTTCATGTGGCTATCTTCAACCCAAAACTCCTCTCATGAAATCACTTTCGAGCGGCCGTCCTTACACAACTGTAGATACAATGTAGATCTTTCTGATTGTCTGGTCCTTTAAGCATCTCTATTTATTGCTATGCACATATGCACAGGACAAGGGCCCCGCCTGGAATTTTGATGAAACAGAAAATCAGTCAGATATTCATGGTAATAGCGGTAGATCATAGCCATCTTCTCGGCAGGCTGGGAAAAGCCACCAAAAGAAAATGGAGCTTGAGCTTGTTTGCCCCTTCATCTAAGTGATATTTCATTAGTTATTGCTGATGTCAAGTAAGGTACTTTTGTGGGTTCCTCTAACTAAATGACGGAAGGAAAGCACACAGCTTTTGAATTTGTGTGAGCACACGGCTGGTTATATACCCACTTCCTAGGCTTATCAGACATTTATGCTATTGATATGTTTCTTTATATGCTACCAAATAGTAAGAATGTTGAATTCGTTATCTACCCCTGAAAAAGGAAAAGAAAAGGGAAAGAAGGGTTGCAGGGTTAGCCTGTACCCAATTTTTATGACTTATATGGGTTAAGTTCGCTTCTGGTCCCATAAGATGAGAATATTAAAGAACAATGAATATAAATTAAGTGGAGAAGGGTGGAAACTCTGAAGTTGTATCAACATGTCTTTTCAAAGGAAAGAATAAAGTAGTGAACTCTGCATTGAATTCAGAAACTCTTTCAGGACACCATTGGTTAGTGTTCTCTCTTGGCAAAGTTCCTCTTTGATTATAGAATATAGTGTTTCATTTTGACTCATTATTCTCAATTTATTCTGATTCAATATGGATCGAAAGTGATGGAGATAAAGCAATTGAAGTTAATACTGTTATCAATTAATAATAATGAAGGCTTTGATCGCCCATCTGAATGCCGAATAGTTAATTCTTTGCAAGTTTTTACCTTCACAGGAAAGTTTAGGAGGGAGAGCTTCTGTGAGGACCTAGATGATCATTCTGAGACAAGTATTTCAAGCAACATTCGGGAATAGGTGGTACACTTGGTCTTTCAATTCAAGGCACTCCTTTGCCCTTCGAAAATGCATCATCTGGTTATCAGTGTGGAGAGGATTTCGATCGTGGAAACCGCAGGACAAGAGAATGGGAAACGGCAAGTGAAATGGAGTCTGATGACGAGTCAATTAGAATAGGATCAGTGTCTGATAGAAAATGCTGGGTTTGCCTACGACAGGTCCTTCAAAGATGAAAAGTTGTGAAGAACGCATAAGCATGTATTGTTTTCCTTGTTTCTTTCTTTTCTGTATGTTAGGTGAAGTTGTCACATTGGCCTATTCTAATTGTTGACTTACCATTGTATGTGCAGATTTCGACAATCAGCCCTGAAATGGCATCCCAATAAGCGTCAAGGCCCTTCACAGCACAGGTAAGTCTATGAAACCTCTGTCTGGGGTCTTATTCTTCCCAAGCTCCTCTTGAATGTTGACAATTTTAAAGCATCCATGAGATAGTCTAGAGAAAATGTATGTAGCTACCTCTAATGACCTGTTGATCTATTTCTAAAGCCCCAACAAAGAAACAGAACAGAAAAAACAATCTCTGTCTCCGATACCTTTTCTTTGAAGCGATCCTGACAAAGCTGTGTTCACCAGTTCATTGATCAACTTACAGATGTTAAAATCTCTTTTCTGCGTTCTTATGACTATTCGCCATTCATGTTCCCGCAGTCAATAGCTGAAGAGAAGTTCAAGTTATGTGTCCACACATACAAGTCGCTGTGCAGTGCTCTTTCAGCAGCTTAAACTTGAAGCTTTGGTCCGGACTGGTTCAGCTCTTTGCAACTTTTCTTTCCAAGAGAAGGTTTGGTGATATTGTGACATAATTTATTCATTTCTACTGATCATCCTTACAAAGTTCATATCAGATGGTCCTAAACTTTTCCCGGTGCTAAATTTTTTTTCCTGATTGTTTAAATTGCTTATCAGAAGATTTTTTTATTGCAACTTGAGGTTTTTTCTCCCCTTGTAACCAGTAATATAATCAGCTGTTCAATGGCCAAAGGTCATTATAATAAGCATTATTGCTCTGTAGTTGGCATCCTATGATTTTAAGAGATTATTAGAAAAGATGAATGCTACTTCCTTTTCCAAATTTCAAGCATTCTAATACCCAATAAGAACAGTTCTGCCATTTCTTGCTTTATAGTATGTGCTTTATTTTGTGCAAGCTTTAGAACATTCCCACGATGAATGCGAAAATGATTACAGGTTTTGGTGGATGCAGCTGAATCCATTTGTCGATTTTGTGGGCTTCATATCTAAATCTTGTTGACCTCATCTGATTGAATGGTGAACATGTATCCAGATGCGTGCTGACTGCAAACCAAATGCGCACACTTTTTAATTGGGGCTTTTATGATCCGTCAAGCGACCGATCCTCCAGTCATTACCTGTTGTAACCGCGTCTATGAGTTGTAACTCTCATATAAATTGTCGAAACATGTGAAAACTTAAGGAGTTAATTATCAAGAGGTGAAATTTAGTCTTATTTAATCTAACAGTTATCAATCTCCTGAGCAATGATTTATTCGGAACTGCGGAAACCACCCTCTCCAGCTGCCGAAACCTTGCATTAGTAATCATCATAAAGATGTCATCTTTAAAGTCCATTCTTTTCCAGCATTTCTCTGTTCAAGCAGACTCAGCATGTTTCACTGAATTGGGCATTGTTGCTCCTAGCTAGTCAATTTCCTTTCTCGCGCAAGCACTTTGCTTGCCGGAACATCGTTCGCCTGCTGATCGTGCCCCCTTAAGAACCGTTCCGAACATCAGCCGGACCACCGAAGGGTGCGCGGTTGAAATCTGGACATCAATCCGCCGTTAGAAAATGTTTTAGAGCACCAAAAAAGTGGAATCACTCTCATTTTTTTAATCAAATGAGCTGGCAATGCAGTCATTATGTTTTGTTAAGAATTAGGTTAATCAGAGCAATCAAAGCACATGTGAAATAATCAAATTCGATGTTTTCAATCTGATATTTTGATAATTAGATCATTTTTTTTTATATTTAGCATGCTTAACAAGTAGATGGTGGAACATTATTAACTCATAGTCAAAAAAGGAACCGAGGGAGCTATATTAAAACCAGGACAGAGAGAATCAGACTGTGATTTCCCAGGAGAGGTTCAGCCAAAGCAGAGGGGTGTCGCTTTGGGTAGCTTTGAACGCTCCTTTCTTGGGGCGATAGACCTCATGCCCATCATTGTACATGGCAATGAATGCATCCAAAGTTCTGCACAATGCACGCCCCACGAGAGAGAGAGAGAGAGAGAGAGAGATTCCTCAACGATGAAGACTCGCTGAATCTTTCCCATTTCCATATTTCTTTCGAAGTACTTTCTTGAATCGATTTTGATTGCAGTTTAACTTCTTCCCAGATCAAACCCAGGAAATCAATCCTCTAGATAAATGAATGAAAAGAGAAGAACAAATGCTTGCCAATTACCCACCCAAAAAGCAGAGTAACTTTTCCTAGAAACAGAGGATGACAACAGAGAAAGAGACCATGAAACCGTAGACCAAGATCAGGAACCCGAAATGCAGAGCCCAGTTCCGCTTGAACTTGCCCAGGTAGCTCTCGGGCGGCTCCTGGTACTGGATCTCGAAGTCCCCGTCGTCGAACACCACCTCGTGGTGGTGGCCGCCGCCGCCGCCGTCGCTGTGGGCCAACGCGAGGGTCAACCTCATCTTGAGCTCCCGGAGCCGCTCGGTGGCGAGGCCGAGGGTGAGCTTGTGGCATCGGCGCTGGTACTTGAAGCCGTTGACGGTGCGGAGGGTCTGGGCGACGGAGACGTAGAAGACGAGGTGGGCGAGGGATAGGAGGGAGATGGGGGCCCAGCAGTGGCGGCACTGGAGGCGGGAGGAGGGCTGGGAGAGGGCGCCGAAGAGGAGGGCGAGGAAGATGAAGAAGAGGAGGAAGAGGCGGTGGAGCTCCTTCTTCTGCTGGTCGATGGCGCGCTTCTTCTCCAGGGTCTTCTCGAAGTGGAGCTGGATTATGGTGTTCAGCGCCTGGAGGGCCGTCTCCTTTGCTTGCTGCTGCTGCAGGTGATGGTGGTGGTGGTGGTGGCTGCTCTCGTAGTCCGCCATTGCCGCCGTCTGCAACGGTGGTGCGCGCACGCAGAGAGAGATGTGATGAGGTTTCTCTGGTCAATGGGAGAGCAGACAAGAGAAGGAGGCTCGAATCTCCAGGTGTGATGAGAGGGAGAGTGAAATCAAACGGTAATATAGTGGCAGGTGAATGCGACCGAAGCGATGACTTTGTGTCGGAACCTTCCCACTTCCCTTTCTCACTTTTACGAGGACATGGCATGTCAGGAGTAATCGGTTTCAAGTTGGGACCGGTTCCCCTCTATAACCAGCGATTGGATCAGTCGGTCGGGGTCAGGTTCCTAAGTTGGATTGATCCAATTTAGGGTGTTGGTAATTTCCTTTGGGTGGTTTGGTTTCCACGCCTGAAATCAGGAACTTGAACCGATTATTTTCTGTTCCAAAATTTGGAGCTCCTACAAGAACCGGCCGGTCCAATTCCTATGACACCCTTGACAGATAGTTCTCTTGAACGATCTTAGGGGTTAATGTTGTACAAAAACATCATTGACAATCAACCTTTGAATAAGAACCGATTGACCAAGAACTCATTAAATTGATGAATTTCCATAGCTGGAGTATAGTATACATGATACATTGTTGTATCTCGAGGATGTCTTATATTTGAGGGGTACTTCTAAGTCCCATCTTGTGATCGCCATTCATTATAATTATATCATTCTTTTATGCCAAAAAAAAATAATGTTATGACATGCAAAACAATTGTAGAATTTCTATTGATTCGATATCTTATTTTGATCCAATGAATTGCCAAGCAACCCTTTGAGAAAAATTTTTTTCTGGAGGGTTACAAATGCACCATTCATCTCATTAAATTTAATCTCGATCATTCATGTTTACGAGCATTAGAAGATATACGAGAACTTATCTTTTTTGAATATATGTGCGCTGATTTTCCCTTTTTGAATGAATGACAAATCATCACCCCTGCCTTTCTCATCAGAGTTGGAATACAATACCCATTGTGATGAAGCTAGATATGAAGTGATGGTCGGTGTGTGACGGAGCAACGGTGCCTCGACTGGGGTCGCGTGACCCCGATGACTCCTTGCCACGGCCGCACAACTCTTGTATGGTACAATTGTGTAAGGTTGTCCAAACCATGAAGGGAAATGTGGAATGCTTCATAGGTTATTGTTTTTCATACAAAAAAACTAGTAGGTCATTTCGTCGATAATTACTTATAATAATCTAGTAATGTTGTTTTACAACGACAACTTTATTTATTAAATGTCAAACACTAATTACTTTCACAGCTATCACTTTAACTCAAATTCCTTCTGTCAATGTAAAGTCGAAAAATTCGTACACACATCCGAAGTGATTATTCCCAATCCACACTCTACATAAATTCCTTTCTCGTCATGCCCCGTCAACCTACCATCCCTATTTTGGTCTAGTCTCTTTTCATGACCTCATGCACGAGGAAATTTCTCAATGATCGCATTAACTGTTAGATCCAAACTTGCCGATATCGATCATTAGATCGCGTGTTCTCATAATCGCCCAATCTAGACCTTATCAACGATGACCGTCGGATTCGAGAGTGACAATTTCACCTCGGTCTTGCCCTTTTTCACATAGCTCTCTTGAATTTGTGCGTTTTCTTTTGTCTTTTTTTTTATCTTCCTGCTGTTGTCCTAAGATTCCATACATTTTTGGTGCAATTTTCCGAAATCAGGAAAAAAAAAAGATTCTAAATTTCATAAAAGATAATCGCCTGTCCACCCGAATCGAATAGCATCTTTCTTTCCTTCCTTGCTTTCTCCTCTCGTGCGTGGTGCGGAGAGAGAGAGAGAGAGAGAGAGAGAGAGAACTCATCTCCCAGGCTCACGGTAATCGAGGCAAACGAAGAGAGAAAATCACACGGAGAGAGAGATGGGGGTGACGAAGGAGCAAGTTGAATCATCGCTGACTTCAAAGCTGAAACCTTTGCATCTCGTGAGTGTTGTCATCGTCTCCCTTTTCTTGTTTTTCGTTCCTCGTGTGCGCGAATTTCGGTTGTATCTGCCTCAAATTTTGGTTCTGGAGATGACCCAGTTCTTTGTTTTCTTCTGGGTGGGTTTCCTTTTTCTCTGTCTATGCTTCTGCTGCTACGCGTTAGCTGCCAACAACGATGGTGTTGTCCACGGTTTCTGTCTTGAAACGAATATGTAGATTCGGATTTTGTCACCGAGTCTTGCAAGTAAAGTTCCAAGATTAAGGATGCAACTTTGTCTGATGATGTGAGTTTTGATGTTTTTGGGTCGTTGGGAATTTGCAAGTTCTTTTCTGGATGTCGAAGACATTCAAGAATTTAGTTTCTTGGGAGCCGAAATTGGTAGCTGTAATTCATAGTCAGGGATGGGTTTTGTGTGCGTTTTCTGTGGGGGGGAAGGAGCGATAAAGGCACAATTTTTACTCGTTTCAGATGGTTGTGTGCAAGGAAAATAAAGGAATGAGCTGCAATGAGTATTGATTCCATTGGTCTGAAGGCACCGTGAGGATCAGGTTTCAGGGCTAGAACAAAAAGTATGGCAAGTAACTTGTGGCATGGACCGAGTGAAATTTAGTTTCGTGATAGCACCCGGAAATTCTTTTCCTAATGAAAGAGAACCCTTTTTGTTGGCCTGTGGGTGAACAAATGAATAAAGAGATGAACTTTTGGGAGGGGCATGCTCTAATATTGGAATGTCGACTTGCCGAATTAAAAGGGTTGCCAAGTGATATGACATCTATTCAGAATGCTAGTCAGACTAGCCGTGGACGTATATCATTTGGTGAGGATCTATTACGTGACAATCGACGGTGGTTAGTAGAATTGCATTTGAAATAGGCAATGACAAAATGCTGCCACTTTGGTGGATTTAGTGATGTCTCTTACAGAAATATCATGCTTGACTTGCTATGCATTTATAGAAAATTTGCTCAAAGGTGCTGGGAATTTGATATGATGACCTCCTCCTTTTATTTAATTGCCTTCTCATAATGGAGATGCAAGATTTACATATTGTTCTTTTCCAACTGCGTGGGAAGTTGATGTAATTCTGTTAACATGGATTGTGTTTCGTGTTTCAAATATCATGGGATGTTTGCAACCTTATTTCTTAGGTCTTTTGGGTTTAAGATATTTACATAGTTTGGACTACCTCATCACCGAGATACATCGAGGTGCTCTGGGAGCATGACATTCTTTTCACATGAGCCACTGATTGTGTGCTAAGTTCATAAAAGTTTCTCATCACCAGAACATTGCCACGATGTGACTCCATCTAGCGCAAAATACCACTTACTTTTTTTTTTATTTCCTTTCAATGCAAAATATCATGACTCAGTTTTTAGATTTACTTAAGAGGCATAATCAGACCTGCTTTGAGAACTAACAATCATAGAGTACTTAGAAGGTTTATGAACATTGACGTCTTGTAGTTTGATCTCATTAGCTCACTGTGCTTATACATTTGTAACTTTATTTTCTTCAGCTTTAGGACTTACTGGAATTTCTCTCCTTGCAGGAAGTAACTGACACATCTGGAGGGTAATCATTCTCTCAAAAACAAGTTATTTGTTGATAATTTGATCCAGGTTCTTGTCTTCTGCAAACCTTTCCTTTGCTTTCCTCCTGAATGCTTTTCAATGCTGTTATCAGGTGCGGTGCTAGTTTTGTGCTAGAGGTTGTGTCCGAGCAATTCGAAGGGAAGAGATTGCTGGAGAGGCACCGCCTGGTGAATGCTGCGCTTCAGGAGGAGATGAAACAGATACATGCCCTTTCTATCAAGAAAGCCATCACGCCGGAGCAGTGGAAGCAACAGCAGGAATCTGCGGAATCCAAATCCGAAGCTTAAAATTTGCTTTGAAATGGTTCCAGGGTGCACTTGTAGTATGTAATGAATCCCAAGTTATCATGTGTTTGAATAATGATACTTATCTACCTATGATTAAATACTCCGTTAGATTTTGGGTCATGAATGTTTGAGCTTCACATCTCGACTGCTGACCAACCGCAACCACAAAGTCATGACCTCTCTCTCTCTCTCTCTCTCTCTCTCTCTCTCTCTCTCTCTCTCTCTCTCTCTCTCTCTCTCTTTGAGTTCTGGTTTGGCCGCAATCAACAGTTGTATCTTAGGTTTAAGTGCTTTGCACTCATTCAGTTGCTTCGGCTTGTGCCTATGTACGGAAGTGAACCCCGCTGACCATACGTTCGTAGCATACCTTCCCTACTTAGACGAGCAAAGTGTCTGAAATCCAAACAATTTGAACAAAATCAGATGAAAGATTCATCACGGTGACTCTTCATGAATAGAATAGCAGGGAAACTGCTTATGAATAGAATCTGTGGAGCCCAACGCATCGGTAACCGGAGAAAAAATTGATACTTGGGCGTGGCAAACCGTCTTCACTTCTCCCGGTGGAAAACATAGGAGAGCTTAAATTGGGAAAATTACCAAAACAGTCCTAAACCTATTGCAATTATGCCAATTTAGTCCTAAACATTTTGCATTTGTATCAATTCAATCTATCATACCAATTTTTGCAAACTGGCATTGACGTGGACGCCGGTCGACCGGCCAACGTTGACGTGGTAATTTTTTAATTTTTTCAATTTTTTTTATATTTTTCCTTTCTCTTTTTTTTTTTTCCTTTTCTTCTTCCCCTGATCCGTCCAGCTAGGGGGAGGCTCGCTGGCCACTAGGGAGGCTTGCCCTCGCCGGTGCTCGCTGGCACCGGCGAGGGCGAGGATGGAGCTCGCCATGGCTAGGCAAGCTTGACCTCACTAGATTTGGGCGAGATTGAGCATGCCTAGCCATGATGAGCTCTGCCTTCACTACCGCTGGCTGAGCTCGACCTCTCCCAGATCTGGCAAGGTCGAGCCTCGCCATGGTTGTGGGCGAGGTCGAGCTTGCCCACAGGTCGAGCTTGCCCACAGCCATGGCAAGCTCCACCCTCACCCTCGCCGGCACTGGCGAGGGCAACTCTCCCTAGTGTCTGGCGAGGTCAATCTTATCGACCCTAGCCCTTGGCTGGTCCAGGTACAGGCCAAGGGGAAAAAGAAAAGGCCAAATAAAAAACAGAGAAAGGAAAAACAATAAAAATATAAAAACAATTCGAGAAAATTAAAAATAATATTTAAAAATTGTCACATCAGCGTTGGCCGGCCAATGGACGTCCACGTCAACGCTAGCCGGCCAAAAGTAGCCGAATAAACTGAATTAACACAAATGCAAAAAGTTTATGATTGAATTGACATAATTGCACTAAGTTTAGGATTATTTTGGTAATTTTCCCAACTTAAATAAGTTAAACATAACGGTGTAACTTCTTAGCGTGTTTCTTCATTTTGGGCTTGCATCAGCTGAGGGTGCTCAATGCACATCTATGTGAAAATCTTTAACAGGGAACATCAGGATACTTCTTCCAAGAAATTTCACACCCTAGATTATATTTCCAAGTTCTTTTCAACTGAAATCTTAAGAAATGCAGAAAGCAAAAACAAGAACCATGGCCAAGTGATGGCACTCAATTTTATTTACTAGAATCAACGTGCAGAATAAAAAAATTTCTTTAGAATGATGAAGGTTGAACCCAACTACAAAGAATTCCGGAAAAATTTGAAAATGAATACAGAGAACAACAAGAGCAATTGGGAATTGAGCTTCTGATGATATTCATGTCTCCTCTTCTGATCTTTCCAGTATGAAGACATTGCCTTTATCATCCCTTCCTATCCTCATGGTGTCATCAACATATCTGTGGCGCTTCAGTCAAGGAACTAAAGCCTCCTTGAGCTCAGAGTTTACTATATCAAGCAAATATATTCTATACAAAAAAGTCATCTCAAAAGGATACGTAATCTCAAGCCACCCCTCAGGATTGAAGATCCGTAGGAGGAGATCATAGTTTTGTCGAAATACATTCATCAACTGTTGTTAATCAAATAAAGGTCGCATAAAAAAAATCAGATTTCAACTGTAGAATAGCTGGCAAAATGTCCAGAAAAGAGACATTTAGATTCAAAATTGTTTCATGGTTCTGGTTTTCCTACAGTGGGAGAAAAAAGGGGGGCGGATATTGACAAACCTGATCAGGAGTGATGGTTGATTTATCATAACTAATGTCAACCCTCTGTAAAAGTAAAAATTGTCTAAATATCTCAGAATGATAGATTAGCAGCAAATCATGAAGCAAAGGACAAAATAACGAGAGAAGTGACAGAGGTTTAACTGATTCAGATGTGACCCTGAAGAATGCATCAATCGTCAACTGCCCATTCAACATGTTCAAGCCCCTTGCGTTGAACTTGATCACGTTGACTGCTTTGCCCTCCAATTTCGGATCACCAAATGTCGAAACTTAGTGAAAGCAAACAAAATCACCAAAACATCACGAACTAATTGTGAGGTAGTACTTTACTGCTAGTAAAATGAAAATGGACATTGAGCAACATTCCTCAATGAAGAATAGACTATATGAAGTTCCATCAAAAGACCATACCTCAATATTTTTTATTTTTCACAGTACAGTAAATTTGCTTCTACTTTAAAGTAATCCAAGCTACAGGGATTGTGCAAAAAGCTGATTTTTCCTATTTCATTCAGTCTAAGAAAGCCGAATCATTTCGTTTCCCTTATGGAATTAGATTTTAGCAGCAATTGCTTCCATGAAGTGCCATGACCAACTTTATTTCATTAGTTTTCAAGAGCTTCTCTTGTATGAATTAGCTATTGATGGTTTTTCCTTTCACTGATCAGGGGAAAAGAATTTCTACAAGGAGATAGCTTTAGCTTCATATACATTGACTTCTGTCATTTCTACGCAAACTAATTCAAAAGGAAAAAACACTATAAGTTTGCTATGTCAGTGTAGTATTGATAGTCTCTTTACCTGAGCAACATATATAATCTGAAGAAAGTCTCCTAAATTTATGAAATCTCGCAGTCCTAGCTTTGTTCTCTTTGAACCGAGAATAGTAATCGTACTGTATACAAGCTTCCAGCACCCACCCACCTTGAAATTGCAGACAAAGGGATAGTGCCATAAATACTTGAGGAAATAAGCTGTGCAAAAACTAAGATAAATTACCTCAAAAGGCTTTACCTTGTCTAAATTCGCTGTTGGATTTGGAGTTGGATTTTGAGACTCAAGCTGCCTAACAAGACCTTCAATCTCAGACCTCTTTGCAGATGGTACACCAAAAATCCCTCTATTTAATCCTATATTTTCGTAGGTCAAACAGAGCAATTTTAAGTGCAAACATTATAAGTGAAGTAGAATAGCATAAACCGGACAAAATGCCAGTGGGCTCGTACCATTGAGAGCCTGGTAAAGGCAAGCTTTGATTTGGTCTACTGTACTGTACTCTGTTGCATAATCCAACTCATTGGCTACACCCTCATTGTCCCCAACTAGGCTAGAACTTCCTTTTGCAACTTTGGCCATGTAAGTGGGTCGTAACCACCTATATTCAGGATTTGCTCCATTTCTTGTGCTACACATTGTGAAAATTGGGTCGGTTCAAGTCAATTAGCATCATGTCAATCCAGCAAGCACTTCAAACTCCAAGCACTAGTTCAGCATAACCAGTATAATTGCAGACTTGGTTCAATTCTATCTAGTATCCATACACAAGAAATTTCGACTTATTATCCCATGATGCCGGTGCATAAAACAAGCAAGCATTTGCAGACATGAACTTGATTTCTGAAGAGTGATTCAAACTCCATTAGAACCAATAACTATTCAGTGAGCCTGTCTCCCTGACTAGCTTTTGATTGGCTTGAGACACTAACCCTCAGATGAAGACACCAGCTTAAATATTTTGCCAGTAAAAATATGCACATTTGGGAGACAGCTTAAATATCATAACCACACATTTGAGCATCTCTTTGTACTAAAGGTAAAGAAGCAAAACATGCCCCTTAACAATAGAATAAGGACATATAGCAAAATGGAAAACCACAAAGGCTCGGTAGCAAAATCCTGACTGAAAAAAATTGAGATCCTCACACGGTGCACAGTTTCAAAATTCATAAGGTTCAACTTTTTAATCATCAAATCGTACTTACTTCAACAACTATAATTTGCGAACTACTTCCTTTCTCTCAAAACTTGCTCCACCTTAACCAGCGTGCTTTCCATTTTGCATTCATCTCCACAAAATTTCGTTTGATAACTTATGATCAGCACCCATCAACCTAAAAGCTCCCAAAGAAATAAGGAAAAGAACTGCCGGAAACAGAAACAACACCACCAAGCAAATATTTTCCTTAAATACCCTGCTAGTGACCCTGTATTAAAAGAGCCGGGATACTCAATTTCTAGACTTGCCCTTGCGACCCTCCAAAATGACATGCTAAATACTTTTTTTTTTTTTTGGTAAAGACATGCTAAATACTTTTATGTGCCTACAAACCATATATTGCATTAAGGAGCAGATATTGTCTCAATTATCACCTCCTCCCAAGTCTTTCTAGTTCTTCTACAATATCATTGAGCCAAATTCTCCAGAACAGAGGGCAAAATACTTCAAAAGATTGTATTTGGCAAATGTAACTGAGCTAATGACACTTTCCAACTAGAATTCACACATCATAAACCTTGTTCAGCCATACTACTTCTGGGGTGCATAGATTAATTATTCTAGGACATCCTAAACAACATATGAGAGCTCCTGCAGCTTTTGCCTTGCTGGCAACTGCTCTCAAGACAGTTTCAGTAAACTCCACATTCATCAATGATGCAGCCCGCAGAAATCAAACAAGTTGATTGTTGTAGAATCTGAACATTTTTTTTTACTAAGATTTGTGGTGAAGATGGACCAAAATCTGTCTGATTAATTTCATTAACACATCAATTTCTTTTAGTGCTCTTCCAAGAAGATGTATTTTTCAATTCTAAATTTCGGTCTTCTATCTTCTCTTGATTCCAGAGAGAGATATTTAGGAACCATTTAGAAAAACGACAGAGAAACCACCAGTGAATGTCCAACATAAGCAGCATGGACGAGGTGGAGAGACTAATATAGTGTCGAAAGAATTAGCTTGAGCACAGATTTGATTAGATGATACATGCAACGATGCCTGACTCTCCACAAAATACTTGCGGTCAAACATCGATTGTGCACAAAATGAGCGTAGCGAAGATGCGCATGCTTCATTGGACGTGTGGGCATTCAGGAAAAGATATGATGATGTTAATAGAAAACGCGGTGTTGACCCAACATAGTATGCACATCCAGCGAATGGATGCTCCAATCCAAGTAGGCAACTCTAGGATGGATACACATATTGAAACTTGAAAGGAGTAGGGAAGAACTAAGAGGGAGTAGAAGAAAGCAGAGCAATGACGAAAAAGTAACCCGCTTAATGGGGTAACACCTTGTCATTGCTATGTGGGTCGATGCTCTTTATGCATTCCAACTCAAGGCAGGCAAACGCAAACTAGATAACACACCATGAACTAACACCAGCATCAAATAAACTAAGATAGGATGAGCAAATAAACCCACAAAAGCAACGCATACAACACAAAATAAGCTCTTCTTACCCAAGCAAGGGACTGCTGAGAACACCTTCGCCAACCTGTGCTCCTGAAGCACCATAAAAACACAAAGAAGATCCATCCAGCATTAAACCAAACCCATTCAAGAAGCACCCATTTCAAACCAACAGGCAAGAAACGAGATGGGGGTGAGATGGAAACGGGAAAAACAAGAAAAAGAGGTGGTTTTTACCTGCGGAAGCGACGTGGGTGCGAGAGAGAGGGACCGAACTTGCGGCGGCGAAAGGCCTCGACTTTGAGCTGCCCGACGCAGAGTTCTTGATGCCGAACCCACCCAGTCCAAGACCCACGACTTCTGCAGCCATCTCGCTCTTTAGAACACGCTTCAGGAGAGGGAGAGAAGAGCCGGATATCTCATGGGGCATGGGGCTATCGTGGCTTTTTGCGTTTGTGGTTGAAACCGGCTCACTCTCAGTCTCGTCTCCTTCTTTCCTTCCTTCTTCTTTCATGGACTTTTTGCTCTGTTTTAAATTGTGAAGTTCCATGTACACTTCAAATTTTTCCACAATTCACTTTCTTTTCTTGTTTTCCTATTTTCTCTCCTTTTTTGGGGGTCAATGTCTTCTTTTTCCTCTCTTGAAAAGAAGTAAAAGTAAAGAAAAAATTTAATAAATATAAGAAAAGTTGGGAGTGCAATGACATTTCGAGGCCAAAAAAATTGTGAAAGCCTTTTGGGATTGAAAGTTTTATCCTCCCAAATTTTAGGATTTGGTGATGCAATTGATAAATTGACCATGTAACCCGAAATGCCTACCAATCGAAAATGCAATTGCCAAGTTATTCTTGCAACATAAAATTTGAAGTGTCTTTATTTTATGAAAAATAAATAATTTAAAAAATAATTTATAAAAGATAATCATTTGAATCATTTAAAAAAATAAATTGACGAAAAATATTTTCATCTTCCTTAAAAATATTCACATAGATTTATCAGTAATAAAAATATTTTTGATTAATTAATTATTTCAAAAAAATATAAATAACTATTTTTAGAAAAATATTTTTCAAATCATTCATTTTTCGCAAAATAATCGAAGCTCTTCTCCCAATTAACCACTGATTTCCAGAGGAAAAAATTCGTGCTATCGGGTGAAAACACAGAGGACAACTCCGAGAGTCTTCAAAAGAATGAACAGAAACATGTAGAGAGAAATTACAGCCCTCATAAGAGGAAGCAGATGAAGATGAGTAGAACCCCAGTTCCAGGATTTTTTTCCTTCATCCATCTGCGTACAATCACCAAACGAAGAAATATCTAGAAAGCTTACATAATCTAGCCTGCAAATTTATTAAACAAAAACTGAGGACGCATTGAATCGCAATCAATTCGTTCGTTCAACCATCATGACAGAGTAGCCACGGCCTCATTTTCCTCGGTTAAGAACGGAATGGGTTTTGTCGGGGCAGGCAACCGGCCGATGCTATCGACCTTGTCCATCTGTTTCGGAGGAGGCCTGGCGGGTTTCGGCAGCAACCTGCCTTTCTTCTCGAACCACTCTGGCTTAACCAATGCCCGCAAGCCCAACTTGTTGTAGTACACTCTTCTTACGGAACCGCCGGCGGCTTCTACTGCTGCTTTTGCCCGTACAGTAACCCTTGTCACCTGGAGACTCAATAAAAAAAATTGTCAGTTTTCTTTCACGGGCATGAAGCATGCACTATGAGCTTTTGATTATTCAAAGTGTCAAAACGATTGGCATTATCATACTAAGGGAACATCAGTTAGCATGTTGCTTTTGGCCTGTGGACCCACAAATAATTTGCAGTAGAACAATCCTTGAGAAAAGGCGAGCTATGAGCTTACTCTTTGGCAACATAACATATGAGCTATGCACTTAAATGTACATGGTAATCAAGTACACGCTGCTAAATTAAGTACTTAACAAGAAAGATAATTTAACCATATAAATACCACAAATATACGAGACGAAATAAACATAGCCAACATCAATTAGAAAATAAGTTTGTCCAAGAAAGGTGACTCGCACCAGCACAACAAAGTTAATCAAGAGCCTCGAGAGGCAGGTAAACAAATGTCAGACAAAGAAAGAACTTATATTTGTCTCCTATGAAAAAGGAATTCAAATAACCAAAACATCATGATGAGTTTACTTAAGCGAATTTTCAAAACTAAAAACTTTTCAAGCCAATGATAAGGCATCCTTTACCTATCCTAAATCAGAGATCATGAGTCGTAAGGCCTTCTATCACCCAGGAATTATTTAAATGACCAAGGAACTTGTCTTGGAGAAGTTAAAGAAATCTGAAGAGGCCCTGGCAGTTGAACTCATTGTTAGAAAGGGTAAACAAGCTGAATTCTTCCTCTAAATTGCCTGGAGGATTGGTTTCTTAAGGTGCATATCTGATGGTTTTAAGTGAAAGAAATCCCACGTAGTTATCATTGTTGGCTCATAACTCATTAACTTAAGCTTTTTAGTGAAGGTGGGCCTAACTAGATTTATTGACAGACTCGGAATTGGGCTCCCGCTTAGTGATCTCCCCTATAAAGGTTAGGCCTCTGCTACATCGACCCAACAAAAGGTATCAGTGTCTGGTATATATCTCAAGAGAGGAAAATCTCAGACATGACTCCCTAATCGAGGTGGTGAATGGTGTCCCCAGCTTCTTGCTAAGCTAGGCTAGGCCAAGGCTATTAAGGTGGAGTATGAAGGGCTGATGTTATCCCCACCAACATCTTGCCAAACTTGGCTGGGCCAAAGTGGAGATTCTCGAGTGATGATAATGTTGATGTCGAAGGATACCTAGATTAACGGGGAGCGAGCCTAATGCAAGAGGATCACATGCGAGGGGGAAATTTATTAAGGTGCACATATAAGAGTTAAGGCAAAAGAAGTATCACATCGGGGATATGGTATACTTAACATATCCTACTTGGCCCATAACCCATTGACTTAAGTTTTTGAATGAACAAATGAATCTAACTATAGATGTCGATTGGCTCCGAGTTGTGCACCCCATGCAAACACAAAAGAACAAACTAATACCATTCATGCTTTTTGAATATGTGGAGGAGGATAAACCACAGTACCTTACTTTATAATCTTATTTTTTCCCCAAGCACAATGAAGACCTACTTTGCTGCTGAATCAATTCTTTATACCTCATGAACTCTTAGCACAGTAAAAATGAAATGTACCAAATCTAAGAGTCCTCGTTTTCCCCTAGTATAACTCATTTCCCAAGGTTCGACACCTTAGGTTCCATTCCGGAAGAGTTTGTAGCCCCATTAGTACATTTCATCTCATCTAACAAAAGGGAACCAAAAGTAAATGAGGACATTTTCCTTGATTGCATGGTACATAAACCAGGGCCAATAAGAAAGCAAGAGTTCTAGAAACATAGTTACCTCCAGGTGAATTGGCCACTGTATTTGCTCAGCACCTCGTCCCATCAATCTAACTCCATCCTTAATCTGCTTCCCTATAGCCCCTACATCCTATCACAAGAACAATAGTAACCAATTTGAGGCGATGTTCATAATATACATGGCTGAGATACAAGTATATGTAATGGCAATACCTTGAGAGTTTTCATCGTAATTAACTCAGAGGAATCAATTTTCCCAGCATTTATGAGCTTTGCAATTTTTCCCAATCCAACAGGCTGCCATAGCAGGTAGGAGTAAACAACCAAGCAAAGAGGGCAGGGAGTCAAGAAAAACAAAATACAAATGCTCCTTATAAAAGGCTGAAAATAGATATAGCTGTCTGAAGCAAAATCAGCCAAAAATAGCGCAGATAAAGCATTATCGATTAGTCGCATCATCTAGCACAATCACAACAGTAGAAAGTAAAAGAGATGGCTATGATATTCGATTTCGTAATATCTGTAAACCGTAATCTAGGAGAAAAAATCATTAGAAGGATCGACTAAATCAACGTTTCTTTGCCACCAGACATTATATGAGCAACATCTACCCAAACTTTTGCTGTCCCAGACCAACAGTGACAACCCGATGATAAAGCTAATCCACTGGTCAAGCTAACACCTTTTGCTAACCAGTTCTGAGAGCACTACTACTACTACCAGTGAGCTGTCCCAGAAAAATGCTAGTAATTCATATGGATATTGTCGGATTAAACTTCTGCCCAATCATATGGTGCGACATTCAAATGCACAACATCCAAAAGTAGAAGCAGCACAACGATTTCCACTCTCAAAATGTCAGCGCCATCACCCACAACCCACAAGCAACTCGCGCGGACGATCAGACCCACGACACAGCAATGACCACATCTCCAATCGCTCCACGAGAGCAAAGTAGGAGGCGCTGGAATCGACCCACGAAGCGCGTACCTGGAAAGTGAGGCTGAAGGGGTTCTCGAAACCCCGCTTCGGCACGCGGCGGCGGAGCGGGGTCTGCCCGCCCTCGAAGCCGAACTTCATGGTCCCCCTCGCCTTCTGCCCCTTGTGGCCCCTCCCCGCGGTCTTCCCCAGCCCGGACCCGATCCCGCGCCCCTTCCGCTTCTTCTGCTTCTTGGGTTGCTTGTCCCTCAGGTCGTTCAAGCTCAGCAAGCTATAGGCCCTGACGCCAACGCCGCCGCCGCCGCCGCATTGCCCGGGGCCGGCGAGCGCAGGGCTCGGGAGCAGGTGAAAATGCCGCGGGGACCGAAACCGGAGCGACGGCGGGGACGGGAGCGGCGGCGGCGGCGGCGGAGGTC
Organism: Syzygium aqueum; assembly: GCA_031216185.1. NCBI lineage: Eukaryota > Viridiplantae > Streptophyta > Magnoliopsida > Myrtales > Myrtaceae > Syzygium > Syzygium aqueum. The sequence goes on from CM062239.1 coordinate 7,269,557, forward strand.
TTGAAGGGAGGGAGGAGGGTCTGGAGAGGGAAGAGGAGAGCAGAGAACAGAGCCTTCTGCGGATCATCGCTGCTGCTTCTTCTTCTTCTTCTCTCTGTCATGGAGTTCAAGAAATGGAGAGGGGCCTTTGAGAGTGGCCATGGTTAGGGTTTTGGCAAGTCAAAAATGGAAAAAAAAAGAAAGAGAAAATTTCTTCTTCTTTTTTTTTTGTTTTAGTGAAATAATTATACAAGGTAAAACAAAAAAAAAAACATATCCTAATTTCTCCCCATTTCAACACCAATAGATTGATTTTTTTTTTTTTCGTCTCATCGATACCCGGAATTTGTACCGATAGCCCCAAAGCATCTTTCCGTCCATGTGGCCGGCGGCAAAGATCGGGTTTGGGTAATGTGCATCCCCGAACTTGTGCATCCATTATTATGTCGGTTTCGTTTACATGTTGTTCTCTATGGATGCCGCTACATCATATTTATTTTTTGAAGATATTATGCTCGGAAGTCTAAAGAAATGTGTTTTGGGTTGGGTGTATCGATGTTTCAGAGGGAAATTGTTTATGATTTTTTATGAGATCATTTTGTGTTCCGGATTGTTACATATATTCGCCGCGTGACTCTTTACGTTTTCTTTCTTTTCTTGAATTTATTTTTTTTGAATTTGTTAGAATCTTTTTTTTTTGAATTTTTTCTCAATAATGGGTTTCGATAGTTAAATCAATTATAGTCTTGCTCATCGCGTGTTAATCTATTAAAGAATCGGGCAGTGAAAAACATCGGTTTTAATTTGTAGTCACAAGACATCTCCATACAAAAACATATTCAAATATGTCTATTTATTTATTCACTAAAGCAAGCATTAATCGTGATATTTATAAATAAATAAAACAAGAAGTAGATTTAGGCTAATTCAAAAAAAAATATAAATTTTACTTCAAGTGATAATTATAGTCCGAATTTTTTTTTGTCTCAATAAAAAGTACATACTTTTACTCAAGTTTCAAATCTGACCTTCGTTACGTGAAATTTTTAAATTATTCGAGTCAGATTTATAATTGAAATGAAAATTTGTAATTTTATTTAAGACAAAAATAAGTTCGGGCCGATCTTTTTTTGTAGAAAAACCATTTTTTTTGGGGCGAAAAGATTTTGTTTGGTAGTTAATAAATTTTTTTATGAATCTTGTTAGGGTTTCTGTCCTACTTATTTCGGCAACTTCAAGGTTCCCTCCTCCTACGTAGAACGAACTTCAGAGAGAGAGAGAGAGAGAGAGAGAGTTTGAGCAATGGCGACGGTAAACTATGCGGTGAGGTGCTTCGTCACGAACCCATCTACGAAAAACCCATCAAAGTCCGGGCCTTTCGTCGTCAGATGTTCAGTTCCCCTCTCCTCTTCTCACGACGCCTTCGCTGGTATCCACTCCAATCACTTTTTCTTGATTGACTTCATCTGGGTGATTCTTGTGGGTGGTGGTTGTTCTTTGAATTGCTCTGTTTCCAAGGTGTTTCGGGTTGCCCGCAACGTGTTTGTCTATATGCCTGCGCCGTTCTGTAATATATGATATGACGGGCTTTTCTTTTTTGAGCCCCAGCTGTTCAAGAAAGGCCCTGGAAGCTGGCTGATGCGAGGCTGGTCCTGGAAGATGGTTCTGTTTGGAGGGCCAAGTCGTTTGGGGCTTCCGGAACACAAGTTGGTGAAGTTGTTTTCAACACCTCCTTGACCGGGTACTGAGATGTTTTTAATAAGTTGTTTCCTTAGTCATACGTAAGTGTTACATGAATTTCCTCACATTTGTTAAAGAATGTCTGGATGCATGGTTTTGTTTTTGCTCGTACAAGACAAGAGGATTCCTCTTATACATTTTTATTTCTATTTGAAATTCTTGGTATATGATATTGGTTGTACGCATTTCCCAGTATAAATACGCAGCGATGCTTTATGGCAGTTAAACATCAACATGTGCAAAAAAATGAGCGTAGTGAAATGAGAATGCTTCTTCGGATGTGTGGGTACTTGAGAAAAAAATGTGATGGAAGAGGACCTTATTAGAGGGAGAGTAGGTGCCACCTCATTCAAGGATAAGATGAGAGAAGCTTGGCTGAGATTATTTAATCGCATTGAAATGGAACTATGGTGGTGTAATGAGGAGACATGTTCAGCGATGGATAATAGATATAAAAGAGCATGGAAATATCTAAAAACACGTGGAAGAGATGTCAAGGAAAGATTTGGATTGTGCATATTTCAAAAATCTTTATTCGCAATCAAGCACAATGGTGCAAAAAGATTCACATAGCCAAAAAGTGGGACAACATTTGGTTTGTTGTCGTCGTCGTTGTTCATAAGTAGATCTGATAACATAACTTAATTAGACATGCGCACAAATCAAGATACATGAAAGCTTTGATGGAAGTCAATTTTTTTGGATTTGGGCGAGTTGGTCCTCTAAGTTTTCTTTCTGCAATCAATCCCCTTAACTTTCTTGATTTGTGCAATCAAGTACTTTATTTACCCACTGTAACTAATACTATCAAATTAGGATCTCGTTTTACTTGTTTTTCCCGTCTGTTTTGTTGCTCTTTCGGCACCAAATTAACATTATGTATCATTTTTTGTCACATAAGCAATGTCTCGTCATTAATGAATTTGACAATTTGGTAGAGTGGTTGACCTAAGGAGTTGATTGCACAAATTGAGAAAGTTAGAGGACTTGATTGCACAAAATAAAACTTAGAGGACTAAATCGCACAAACCTAGAAAATCAGAGGATTTTATTGAACAAAATAAAAGCTAGATAGCCAACAAATGGTGAAACTTAAAGGACTAAATATGTACATCTACCCCAATTCAAAAATATAAATTATTTTAAACTGCAAACATAATGAGAGAGCTTTGGTATCTTCTAGAGAAAAGTCATGATGAAGTATGTTATCTTTGATTTGACTCTGTAAGTGTAAAAGGAGATCATTTTGCATGTGTTCATTGGCACAATACTGGAGATCTCTCTTCTCTGCTTCGGCATTGACTTTCTGTAATAGCCAGATTAATTTAAATAACTAAGATCAAAACTAATTAATCTCTGATATCGATGCTAATTCAAGGAGGCTCTCCTGTTCATATGTCAAAAACAAACTTCATGTGTGTCCACTTGGGCTTGGTATGGTGTCAGAATTCACTTCTTCAGCTACATACTTCTTTTTCTAGGCTATGAAAGTTAGTTTCTAGTAATCTGAAAGAAGATCAGAGAAGGACATTTGAACAAAGAGGGAGACCCTAAGCAGAAATTAGGAGTTAGTGGAGTGACTTACATTCAAATTGATGTGATCTAACTTTCATGAGAGAAGGAGAAAAAGATTTGTCTCCTCATATAGGTGTCAAAAGCCCAAGAAATTAATGTTTGTATTCTTTCTCTTGCCGATGACCTGCGTACTAGTGTTTTTCCTCTCTTAAACCAGTTGAGTGGCCATTGTGCATGCTTCTTCTTTACTTCAAAACATAAATTGTTAGCCTGCTAAAGTCAAAATTTCTTTATTTAAGGAAACAAGGAAGTGACAACCTTGCAGAAGTACACAAAAGAAAAAGTCAGACAGATAAAGATTGCTCAGAATGAGTATAAACAGTTGTCTGTAGCAAAATCATTTTGGTTTATCAATAAGAGTTGACAATCTCCAAAGGAAACTGACCCAATTAAAAAAACTTATGCACTAAAGGTGAAATGATGTTTCCTGAAAAGTCAGGAGACACTTTTAAAAGACGAGATAAAAGAGAACCTAATAAAATTTGGCAAAAAACAATGACTTACATGTGATCCGTCAAGTTGGATAGCCATCTCACCTTTATAAATTAGTTTTAGGTGGTTCTGTTTCAACTTCACCATTGACGTGTTTATCATTTCTCAAGCAATTTTTTTGCAGAATGAGTGATTTAAAGGAGATGAGAGGACTCTTTGTTGTTGTTTTTGTTCAGTTGTTGTTTTTTTACTGTAGTTATTCATCATATCAAGATGGTAAGATTGCTTTCTAATGGTTGGAGAACACTTTTCTTGATTATACTCTTTTCCTAGTATTTGGAAAGTGTTGTTCAGCAAGCTAACTTGGTTTTTAGGTAGTTTCTCGTGCTTATAGCTGGAGATCTCATGCATGAGTTAACAGTGTTCTTCAAATTAAGTTTTCCCATCCTGTGTCATCAGACAAGATGGAGATGTTCTTCTGCTCCATTTTGTTTGTGAAGTCCAACATCTGTCATTACTTGAATTTCAGGTATCAAGAAATTCTTACAGACCCAAGTTATGCTGGACAGTTTGTCCTGATGACAAACCCACATATTGGCAATACTGGGGTTAATTTCGGTAAGTGAAGATATTTCCGAGCATTCTCGTTCTGGTGGTAGCTTAATATCTGAGCCTTTGACTCCTTGTCAGATGATGAAGAATCGAGGCAATGCTTCCTTGCCGGCCTTGTCATTCGAAGTTTAAGTATCAGGCAAGTTTCTCCTCCATTTCCTGTGGTGTTGTGAAAATAAGACTCCAAACTTTACATGATTTAGTTCCCTGGATTGTGCAGCACATCAAATTGGAGATGCACGAAAACATTGGGTGATTATTTGGCAGAAAGGAATATCATGGGAATATGTGAGTCATAGCTGGCATAATGCTTTGAAAATTATCAAGATAAATTACCATTAGTCATTTACTTTGTACTAGTTCATTGAACTCATGTTGTTGCCTTTATTTCTGTTGCAGATGATGTTGACACACGTGCAATCACCCGCAGATTAAGGCAAGATGGAAGCCTTATTGGTGTATTGAGCACAGAACAATCAAAGACAGATGAGGAACTTTTGGAAATGTCACGATCATGGGACATCATTGGTGAGAATTTGTTTAAATGGATAAAAATGGCTTGTGAATTTCATTAGTTTGAAATACTGAGCTTTATCTTGTCTTTAGGTGTCGATTTGATCAGTGGGGTTACATGTGATGCTCCTTATGAATGGGTTGATAAAACAAACTCTGACTGGGAGTTCAACTCGGGTGGCAGGGGTGGAGATAAACTTCGAGTCAGTGCCATATCCAAACTCTTAAACCAGTGATTCTTTCTACAATTTGAATGAAATTTGAAATGTATCGTTATGTTTCTTAATCAATTGAAGGTCGTTGCGTATGACTTCGGGATCAAGCAGAACATATTGAGGCGGTTAGCATCCTACGGCTGTAAAATTACCATAGTCCCCTCGACATGGCCAGCATCAGAAACTCTGAAAATGAACCCCGATGGAGTTCTATTCAGCAATGGCCCAGGAGACCCTTCTGCTGTTCCTTATGCTGTTGAAAGTGTCAAAGAAATAATTGGCAAAGTCCCTGTTTTTGGAATTTGCATGGGTCATCAGTTGCTTGGCCAAGCCCTAGGTGGCAAAACATTTAAAATGAAATTTGGTCATCATGGAGGGAATCATCCAGTCCGGAACCTTCGCAATAGCCGAGTGGAGATTAGTTCTCAGGTGTGTGCTTCTCATCGAACTTTGTGATCTCATTTATGTACTTTGTGATATATGGACATATGTGCCCCAGAGAAGTGGCAAAACTAGTTCATAGATTTGAGGAACATAGATGAAGAAGCGTAGAGAGCGAAAGAGCCCAGCGCATCTGTTGCAGAAAGAGTACCAATTTCTTTTCTTGTATCATTGCAGAATCACAATTATGCAGTTGACCCTGCTACACTGCCAGAGGGTGTGGAAGTGACTCACATAAATCTTAATGACGGGAGCTGTGCTGGCCTGGCCTTTCCTGCATTAAAGCTAATGTCTCTTCAGTACCACCCTGAAGCATCCCCAGGACCACATGATTCTGATACCTGTAAGTGTCTCGCTGATTGTGATACTTTTGCTTTCATGTTTCATGTCAATTGGTCATCTAAATCTTGGCCAAAGCACAGAATAAAATTTGTAACAGTTTTATTAATTTTGTACTGAGGAAAATTATTATACAAATAATGGTCCATGTTCTATAACTATCTCAAAAAGGTCTCAATATGGTAGTTAGTAGGAACTCTTCCTGCTTGTTAATAGAAGTTATCGTTGTTGCCGCAGCTTTTGGGGAATTTATACAGCTCATGAAACAAGCCAAACAGGCTGCTTGAGTGATGTCATCCTTATCTCACTTTGGGGTGATGGCATGCATCTGGTGCTGATTGATGAAGATGGTTTGGGAATTCTCAATAAATTTCTGTCCAATTTTTGACAGGATTAGTCACTAGAAATGATCTATCTGCCATTTACTTTTCTTAGCTATTATAAAAAAAAATGAAGGATTTTCGTAGGAGTCCTCCGGATCCCGCGAGTATCAGGCTAGTCACCATGTGGACGGAGCTATTAAGTAATCCAGTTGTGTCTGCATCTGATCTGAGGTGTCTATATAGCCAGTTGTCTGCTGTACTCACTCTTCATCTAATGTAATGGAATGTGCTGTTCTTCAGTGTTGCATATCTTACTTCTTTTTGCCAAGCTTTGCATCATTGTCGATTGCATTCCCCTCCCAGACTAACAGAAAGTGCTGCTAGGACCCATTTCCTTCTTTATTTCATTCAAATGTCTGATTCCTCTCTCTCTCTCCCTCAATCTCTCGACTGGTCTGTCATCATGATGTATGCATATTTGATTTGATACGACCAGATTTTCTTTGTATAAATGCTAATCGACACTGTAGATGATCATGTGAATGGAAAATACGTGTGTAATGAGTGCAGAATTAAGGCACTTTTAGATGAGTACACTCAGTTATGCATTTGATATGAGTCTTAACTCACTTTATTCAAGTCAGAGCATACAGAAAAACAGATATTTCCTATCAATCGTACTCTCAGTGTGTTTCCCACAAACGTACACATATTATACGGGTGAAATCCCGAGTACTTTTGTTTTGAGAATTACTACTAACATATGGATGGTTGAAGCCCGAAGGAACTGTATTTGCTTTTTTCCTGGATTTAACTTTGCTTCAAAGATCGTCAATCGAAAGAGGGAGGGCACTGCCGCTCATAATTCCAAGTGGGTTCACTGTATGAGTATGGTAACTTCGTTCTGACTGGTTGAATTATGCTTAGGGAATACTCAAAAATCTGGGCGGAGTTGGTTCAGCTTCGTTGTCGGAGCAGCCCATTCGTATTTGACACTCCAAGCGAAACAGCAATAATTGAATTACCAAACGTTTATGTTCAGTGCCATGTTACGGTTTTGAGCGATCCCATCGAAACATGTGCTGCAAAGCTCGCTAAGAAGATGATATTCGCGGGGGAGGGCACAGCCTTATGTTACTCAAATTCCACAAGCAATCTCGGAGACAATTATTTGTTACTCCGATTATGAAAGGACTTCATGAAACTACAATCTATGGCAGCTGAGCCGCTTTCGCTTTGCCCCTGTAACAGAAGGATAGCGCTCGCCAAGGCATCCCCGCGTCTCTTTCTTTGCTTTTTTTCTTTAAATGTGAGGATGAGCATTGTTTAGTAATAGAACCAGAGAACTAGACCAGGTTCCAAAGTACGCAAAATAAATTTTGGGTTCTGAAAATTAGGGAATCGATTCTGACAAGCACATGGAACAAGTCTTTTTTTTCTTGTTCTTTATTTTCACGCAATTCTACGGTATTCCATGACATCCAATGATAAGTACGTAATCTAAAACCACTATTTTAATATCCATGACTGAGACTTCTATTTTATTAATGTATCATATTCTTAATGTGTTTAAATATGAGTTGTGATTAATTAATTATACCAGCAAATAACGGTCAATAGAGGTTATAGTTCATTACAATCATTCAATTACAAATACAAGTAAAACCTGGAAAAACCATAAAGCCAACCCTAAAATCTATGACATGATAGATTCTAAATTTCAAAATATGCAAGGTATATTTTAGATTTTAAAATTTTGAAAATTGATTACAACAGGCAAGTTCCATATGAAACCTGAACCGACCTGAAACCACTCATCAAACAATGAAAACACAAATGATAACAACGAGCGCTAACCGCAAACAATCATATCAGGATTTGGGCAGATAATTGCACAAGATAATTTCCTGTGAAACTTAGCTCAGATGTCGGCCCTTGATCTTGCTCTCATTTTCTCGATTCTCTCGATTCCAACAGACAATACTCAGCAAAGTACTTCTAGGAGAAAGAAATATCAACAACCTTCTGCAGAGTAACAGCTAGAGTGTATTTGCAGCATGGCAGAGCACGTTTAGGACAAGATAAGTAGATTGATGGTAGAGAAGTAGAAAAGGACAAGATAAAAAAATCTCCAATCAGAAACTTCATAGGAGAGTAACAAACCTCAAACCGAATATAATCCTCATACAATATCGACATTAATATCCAGGGACAAAAACACCTTAATATACGACCAAAATGAGCAATTAAGAAGATGCACCACAATCCCAATCCCTCTAAAAGACATACTAGAGACCAAATCTGACTATGACTGGCAAGAACTTCGATACCAACTTTTGGCTCACTCCATACAGAGAGGACTGTTGCAAAGTAGCTTCTCAAAAATTGTGATCACAATGAGGAATCATACTTGAAGCAGCTTAGTACATTGAAACTCCCACCATGCCCTCCTTCACCAACTCCATCGCTCCTCCATAAAACTTGAGTTCGCAAGACATGACAGAAAAAAGCCAACAAATAGCTCACCAACAAAGACCTTGCTGGGTTTAGAAGCACTTCCTGTGGACGATGGATGGACCAGATTCATCATACTCACCCTTGGAAATCCACATCTGGCAATTTGAATGTAAAGCAAGTGGGTTAGTACCAAGCCAAAAAGCAAACATGATTGTAACCACCACAAAGACCAAATAGCTACGCTGTCAAAAAAACTAAAGCAAAGCAAATTGCAAGAAACAATCTCCACCTGCTGGAAGGTACTGAGAGATGCAAGGATTGACCCTCCAATCCAGACACTATACTTTCTCTCTGGCGGCGCCACCACCTTAATCTTCATGCTGCTCGGAGCAAGAGCAGTAATCTCCTTGCTCATCCTGTCTGCAATACCTGGGAACATAGTAGAACCACCACTGAGCACAATATTTCCATAAAGATCCTTCCTGATATCTACATCACACTTCATTATGGAGTTATAGGTTGTCTCGTGAATGCCAGCAGCTTCCATTCCAATCAACGATGGCTGGAAGAGGACTTCTGGACAGCGGAATCTCTCGGCCCCAATTGTGATTACTTGTCCATCAGGAAGCTCATAGTTCTTCTCGACCGAGGAGCTGCTCTTGGCAGTTTCCAGCTCTTGCTCGTAGTCAAGGGCAACATATGCCAGCTTTTCCTTCATGTCACGGACAATTTCCCGTTCAGCAGTGGTGGTGAACATGTAACCCCTCTCAGTGAGAATCTTCATTAGTGAGTCAGTAAGATCACGACCAGCGAGATCAAGACGGAGAATGGCATGGGGAAGAGCATAACCTTCATAGATTGGGACAGTGTGGCTCACACCATCACCAGAATCAAGCACAATACCTGTTTCAATGAAAAATATATATTTAACAAGGGAAAACTTGACTTGAAACGAAAAAGGGCAAGATTAGAAATATGAAATTTGAGGAAAAAGAAAATATTCCGTACCAGTTGTACGACCACTGGCATACAGAGACAGAACAGCCTGGATGGCAACATACATGGCCGGCACGTTGAAAGTCTCAAACATGATTTGAGTCATCTTCTCTCTGTTTGCCTTCGGATTAAGAGGCGCTTCAGTTAGAAGGACGGGATGCTCTTCCGGAGCAACACGGAGCTCATTGTAGAAGGTGTGATGCCATATTTTCTCCATGTCATCCCAGTTGCTAACAATGCCATGCTCAATCGGATATTTCAAGGTAAGAATACCTCTTTTAGATTGGGCTTCATCACCAACATAGGCATCCTTCTGACCCATTCCAACCATTACACCAGTGTGCCGGGGCCTACCAACAATACTGGGAAACACTGCCCTAGGGGCATCATCACCTGCGAATCCAGCCTGTAAACAAATGATAAAGAGACCATTTAGCTAGTCATATTCGAAAACCAGGAAAATCAACTTGCTAAATTTTCCCAGATAACGGTAGCAACCAACCTTGACCATTCCAGTCCCATTGTCGCAGACAAGGGGCTGAATATCCTCAGCATCGGCCATTTTCAAAAATTATTAATCTGCAAGTAGCTACAAAATAAGGAGCTTAATTGAGGCACAAAAGATTAGTCGCCACTTCAAATGCGCAGAACAAATACTTCAACATTCCTAATTATTCTTCTCAATTGCAACATTCCTAATTATAAATCGATTTTTTCTGTTTTTTCTCCTTTCAACAAATCTGGAAACATAAGTCCAACAATTCAAGCTTCAAGAAATCATTTTCCTTGTCTTGCAGCTTCAAGCTACTGCCATTCCATCTTCACAAATGCAAACAACAATAAGTAACACGAAAACCTTTAAACCTCAAAACCAGCAAGCATTTGAAAAGAAGCATCTCAGGATTTCACTCCATCTAGATCATTGCAAATCATGCAGAGCCTCCATTTCCACAAAATGAAGCAGACATCCGAGCGTTTGCATTGTTGGGTTGGACAACTAATATTCGGGACGATGGATTGGGTGTCTATGACGTTGCAATTTACTGCGAGTGAGGGGATCATGAGAAATAAGGGAAGAACAAGAACAAGCTAGAGTTGCAGCATGCCCACAATCAATTCCAGCAAAATCCATACCACTTTATGTTAATCATCCCATATCATCAAACGAAAAAGCGAAGCTTTTGACGCAGACCCTGTCTTACGAAACGAAAGATCAAAGTCCCTGAGCAGAAATTAAAACACAACGCACAGCCAACTGTCAAAAAAGTTGGGAAACTACCCAAAAACTCCAGCCAAGGCAAACCCACCACAAGATAAGAAACCCAGAACTAAACCAAATCAGAGAATCAAACCACACATACAGATCGAGAAACACAGCAACCAGACCCAACCGATCCACGCACTCGAATCATGCATGAGACACTCAACAAGCCATTTCCAACGACAAGCAAAAGGATCCGCCATCCGCCACGCAGCTGAGCCTCAATTCGCCCCAGCAGACGGCCAAAAGCCCACAGATCGGCAACACAAGCGCACCCGCACGGAGCTAGAGAACCCAAAACGGGACAAAAAGCCGGCAACTTTCCGACACCCAGAAGGGACACACACAATGTTCCGAACCGCATCGGACCGAAACCGATCTACCCAGGAAACAACGCAAAACCAAAGAGAACGCCGGCGTCGAAACCCGGAAATTCCAGATCTGGAACCGAATCGAGAAGCGGGGGGAACGCAGCGCGGGGATCGGGGGGCTTACGCGGGAGCGGGAGACGGAGGAGAACCGAAGCCGACCACCCCGATCACGGCGGCCCTGGCTCCCTCACGGCCGGAGCTGGCGAGCGAGACGGCGAGCGAGAGAGAGAGAGAGAGAGAGAGAGAGAGAGGGATTTGAAATGCAGATGAAGAAATGAAGGGAGACGGCGGAAGGAGGGGGGCCAAATTTGGGAACTTAAAAGAGCGAAAGGAATGATTCCCACCACGAGAAATGATAGCGTGACCTGGCTCACCCTCACCCCCTCCTCCACCTCCACCTCCACCTCCTCCAAACACACACACACACTTTTATTTCTTTTTCCTTATTTTTATTTTTTTAATGCCTTCTTTTTCTCATTGATTAGGTAATAAGGAAAGAAGGAAAAGATTTGGCAAGTTCACATGTATAAGGCACTAATCCCATTGGCCAAAGATCACACACAAGATGGAATGAAACACCCTTTTTTCCAAATTGATTGGTGACACCATGATAGGGATGTTGTGCTATTTTCCCATTTTTCCAATCCTTAGAATTCCTTCCTCTGGCCTGATTAGGAACAGGATCGATTGACTGAGTAAAGGGTTTTGAAAGCGCTTCAAGTGAAGCCTACTCGATATCTCGCCTGCCCACTCAAATCAATTGCAGTATGCCAAATATGATGAATCTTTATTGTATTCATCATTTTTGTTAATCGAGTTGACTTCTACTTAGATCAAACGCTTTGATTCTTTAAAAAGTTGTATATGCTTTCGATGTTAAAATATTACTTGGGAAAACTTAAAATCTCATTAATTTCACCTTAAAAAATATAAGTAGATGGTCATGCGAATTGAACTTTGATCTTGTTGAGTTTTAAGCTTTGAAATCCAACTATTATAAATCTAGATAAATTGTAAATGTAATTTTTTTTAAAATTCATTTCAGATTCTTTTACAAATTTTGGATATTAAAATAGTTTTTTTCCGTTTTGGCTGGAAATTGGTATTGGCCCTTTTGCCGATTTTTAAGTGTAACCAATAATGTTACGTGAAGGACACTTTTTCATTTCATGTTATGAATTAACAATTCATGCATATCAAATGAAAGTTAAATTACTTGTATTCTTATATGGTGCACTATAATATGTTTTGTTATGTCAAATTATTGCCAAGGACATAGTAATAAATATTTTTAATAATTGCATAATATATAATTAAGGGGAAAGCTACATAAGAAATAAAAATGAAAGAGGGAATAACAAGTGGAAGTAGGTGAAGGTGAGGTTAGCATTGAAAGCTACTCGCCCTTTTATATGGTTGGCAACTTAATTAATATAACCCAAGATTTTCTATGGGATGAAGCCTTTTAACACTTCATAGCTATAGCCCATCAATTCTATGTAAACTTATATGGAAAAGGACGATTAAAATACCCTCCTTTAAAATTACCTTCTCTTTCATAGGTAAGATCTAAGCATGTTTCTAAAAAGCCTCGTCTCGGTTCTCGTTCGGATTTCGGGATTACCGGAATGTAAAACTTCAAAAAGGTATTCCCTCTTCCCGGGAAAGAAAAAGATTCGAGGGTAATTAGGAGTGTAAAGCATGTAGACATCAACGTGTCAAAATAAGGAACACATTTGTGGAGCGAGCTCCACAGATAGGGGACAGGCCTCGGAGGCTCTTATAGGAGTGAAAACTCTTTTCCTTTGGTGAGATTATCTATTAACCAAACACCGATTATCCAAAGAAAAGCCCTAATGAAGATGAGATTAGCATTGAAAGCTACTCTCCCTTATACTCGGTCAACAACTCAATCAATATAACCCACTTTCATGTATTTAGAAGATTATCAACGAGATGAAGCCTTTTAACGCTAGACAGCTATAGCCTATCAATTCTATAACCCACTTGGAGAAAAGGGCCATTAAAATACCCTCCTTTACATTTACATTCTCTTTCGTAGGCATGTGCGCGGGGCCATTGGAATTAAATAAATTCTAAATTCTTAAGGTGGATAAAACAAAATTAAGACAAAGGTAACGATGTGCACTTTTGTTCATTCATAATCATTAACCGATTCACAGTGAAATCGATTATCTTTTATTCGAATAAAAAGACATTTTTCTTTGTAGAAAACGTTAGAATTTCCTACACTCATACCGAGGAGAAAAATTTCAAATAGAGGTCCAAAGTGCTCTCATTTTATCAAAAGATGATCCAATATTTCTAAAGTAATCTACTTACTCTTAAATAAGGGCTCAACTCACCGATCGTTCATCATCTCCTGCGCCATAGATCTTTGCATACCATAGCACGGAGGAGTTGAAGATCAGCACCTGTCGTGATGCGAGCCCATACATATTCCAGCTCAAATGAACCAATGAAGCCGCATTGGTTCACAACCCGAAATGTGAGGGTGATGGCGAAGAGCACAAGTAGCAGGATGCTGGAGAGATGGCACATTGGCCACCTCATCGGCGGCTCTGGGGGATCGCTCGAAGCGAGGCGGCGGCATTCAGAGCCCGCCATTTGAGATTGCAATTGCAGAAAGTAACAATGCCCGATGGAGGGATTTCACAAGATTCATTTTTGGACTATTTTTTGATAAAATGAGGGCACTTCGGATTTTTATTTGAATCTTTTCCTCAAGAGAGGATAACAAAATACATCGAAAAATATTTAAAAAAAAAACCAATTCTTTTGGTCAAGCTTGGAAGAAAACGAAAAGAGCAAGCACGCATTCTTCAGACTTTAAAATTCGAATTAAATTAGTGGTTAATCAAAGGATACGTGATTTTCTAAAAGCTGTTTTAGTAACTTTATCCTTTTTTTTAAGTTGTATCAAAATAGCACGAGAAAAATAGATAGAGATATTAAAAAAGAAGAAGGAAAGGAAAAAAAAAATTGAATTGTTGGATGCACTTTGAGGAGGAGTCGCATCCACATCAACAAATATAGGAGCGCCACTAACGAGGGACAACGCCACGTGGTCCAAGAGACCACGAAGTCCCTAGGATTTTCAAATTTGAGGATTCAAATTGAATATTCGGTGGGATCTCTTCCGGGAGTTATTGAATTGTTTTTAACATTGTCTTGAATATCGTGCAATTGGGTGTGTGTGTGTGTGTGACTTTGAAAATTTCAAAACAAGAAATTGAAAACAATAAAATAAAAAAATTAGTAAGGAAAAAGTGGAGTCCCAAGCTATGCTTAAATTATTGTTGGCGGCATGTTTGTCCCTCTATCACATGGAGCAGCATCAGTTTGTCCTATTGCTTGGTCATTTACCTCTTTATCATGATTATGCATAAAAACCCTTTAAGATCAACTTCAAATTAGTTTTAGTAACGAAATAAAACTTCAAATAATGGCCTCAAGTAGGAGCGATTTTTCAAATAATATCATAAAGTGGCTAATTTAGTCTCAAGTAATGTTGTGAGCTTGCCAGACGGCTTTCACCCGTGACTCTTTTTATTTTTTTTCGCTTTTGCTAAAATTAGGTATTAAGAGTGTGTAAAAGAAACAAGAATTGAGAACCATTTGGAATTGGACTAGACTGGCCTGGAACCAACGGTTCTTGATCCCAACTTACAAGAACTGATGAGTACCGGTCCGATTTTTAGTTCTAGGCCACTCGAACAGTACCGGTATATATGTATTTTAAAAATTCCATACCGTAATTATATTGTGAAATCTGCTTAATTGATTTCACAGGAAGTAACATGCTTGCACATATTCCAATGATTTTGAAAGCCAAGAAGACAAACTCTTACTAGATTCCAATGATTTTGAAAGCTAAGATGACAAACTCTTACTAGATGAAGTAAAGAAATGTTTTTTTTTGGTGAATAGCTTCTGATTTGCTTCCCTTGGAAATAACTCTTTCTCAATGTGTTCAGGTAGAATCAGTACTTTCTTGATGAATTACGTGATGAAACCGCAAAAATACCCACATAGAAATTAGGTTCATTGTGGTATTGATTAATGAATGCAATTTTGTATGGATTTGGATCCAATTCAGTGAACCCACTTGGGATCCAATTCCCGATGAACCCATGAAACCAACCGGCGATTCTTGATTTCAATTTTTCAGGATCAAATCCTTAACGGGCAATTCCCGATTTCGAGATGGAAATTCTCCACCTAAACCATGCTCACCCCTAATAGGTACATGATCATACACACTTTCCTTGTATGATAGCATCTTCAATACACATAATTAAAGGACAATTTTCTACAAACCTGCCATGACCCTCACAATACATCTGTAGAATGCAGAAGAAAGGGAAGCAGGAAATTTAGTAAGAAATAAGTCCAAGAGAGTATTGATTCATCATCACAAACCTCTTGTGACCCTGGCAATGCATACGAGGGACCTAACATGACCATACGCATAACAGCAAACTCAAATCGATCAAATTTCCCTCCATTTTCCAGACGGGCTGATGCACTCTTTTAATTCTCAGTTCTAATGGACAACATAGACAAAGCAAGTTCGAGCGAAAATCACATCAAGAACCTCAATGCAGATGTTGAGTACACATCCGCTGCAAGTCTCGGCCAAAATGCCAGCAATATTTGAAACAAGAGGGGAGATTATAACAGAAAGAAACAGATTTCTACTGAGAAACTCTGATGAGTACCCAACCTCAAACCGCATACAATATTCCTTACACAATATTAACATTACTGTTCCAGGGGAAAAAAACTTATATATCACCAAAATGAGCAAACAAAGTAAGAAAAAACAACACTCCCAGCTCTCAAACACATCCTAGAAAGAGACTGGCCGACTAGCAACAACTTCAAAACCGATGTTCTGCTCGCCACATACAGAGAGGACTACAACAACCTTGCTTCTCAGACATGGCAATAACAATCTGAATCATACTTCTCGAAAAGCTATGGTACATAAAAAACTCCCAACATGCTCTCCACCAATTCCATCTCTATGTAATGAAGCTTGAGTTCGCATGAAACGACAGGAAACTCCAACATAATGACTCACCAAGACTTTGACTTTATTGGATTTAGAAACACTTCCTGTGGACAATTGAAGGACCAGATTCATCGTACTCACCCTTGGAAATCCACATCTGAAAATTTAAACATAAAGCAAGTTGGTCATTACTCATTGCCAAGCAAAAAGCCAACATGATTATAAATTAAATGAGGAACCATAAAAGAATAGAGTAAAAAGAACTAGAACAGATAGGAATATTTACCTGCTGGAAGGTACTGAGAGATGCAAGGATCGACCCTCCAATCCAGACACTGTATTTCCTCTCTGGTGGCGCCACCACCTTAATCTTCATGCTGCTAGGAGCGAGAGCAGTAATCTCCTTGCTCATCCTGTCCGCAATACCAGGGAACATTGTGGAACCACCACTAAGAACAATATTGCCATAAAGATCCTTCCTGATATCCACATCACACTTCATGATGGAGTTGTAGGTGGTTTCATGAATTCCAGCAGCTTCCATTCCAATCAATGATGGCTGGAAGAGGACTTCTGGACAACGGAACCTCTCAGCCCCGATTGTGATGACTTGTCCATCGGGCAGCTCATAGTTTTTCTCAACAGACGAGCTACTCTTAGCTGTTTCGAGCTCCTGCTCATAGTCAAGGGCAACATATGCCAGCTTTTCCTTCATGTCACGAACAATTTCCCGTTCAGCAGTGGTGGTGAACATGTAACCCCTCTCAGTGAGAATCTTCATCAAGGAATCAGTGAGATCACGACCAGCAAGATCAAGACGGAGAATGGCATGGGGAAGAGCATAACCTTCATAGATTGGGACAGTGTGACTCACACCATCACCAGAATCGAGCACAATACCTGTTCCAATAAAAATAATAACATTTAAAAAGCGAAACATGACTTCAGTAAATAAACTAAAAAAGGCAGGACAAACTGGCTCAAAATTGAGGAAAAGAGGAAAATTACCCACCAGTTGTACGACCACTGGCATAGAGAGACAGAACAGCCTGAATGGCAACATACATGGCCGGTACATTGAAAGTTTCGAACATGATTTGGGTCATCTTCTCTCTGTTTGCCTTCGGATTAAGAGGCGCTTCAGTTAAAAGGACAGGATGCTCTTCCGGAGCAACACGGAGCTCATTGTAGAAGGTGTGATGCCATATTTTCTCCATGTCATCCCAGTTGCTGACAATGCCATGTTCAATCGGATATTTCAAGGTAAGAATACCTCTTTTAGATTGGGCTTCATCACCAACATAGGCATCCTTCTGACCCATTCCAACCATTACACCAGTGTGCCGGGGCCTACCGACAATACTGGGGAAGACTGCCCTAGGTGCATCATCACCAGCGAATCCAGCCTGCAAAGATACGACAACAAGCTCGATTAATCTCTTCATATTTCAATATCAACTTAATGTGCTTTTACAGATAATGGCAGTGACCAACCTTCACCATTCCAGTCCCATTGTCGCAAACAAGGGGCTGAATATCTTCAGCATCGGCCATCTTCAAGAAATATTAAACTGCAAATAGCTACACAAATAATGAGATCAACCAAGTCACAAAAGATTACTTGCTAAATGAACAAGAGCATCTCGACATTTCCAACATATTTCTTTTGATTGCTAAGATCTGAATTCAAAAGCAATAACTATTCGGTTTCTTCCAGACACTTGTGTAAATTCACGTTTTTACAATTCGAGCATCGAGAATTCGTTTTCCTTTCCAGTCCAAAAGGAGAATTCTTTTTCATTGTCCTGTATCTTCAAGATGACGCCATTCATCTTTACAAATTCAAACAACGGTTCCAAGTAAAAATAAAATCTCTAAACCGAAAGAATGGCATCTATCTACAATCAAACATATCACTCAATCAAACCGCACACGGATCAAGAAACGTAAAAAGGACACCCAGCGGATTAACGCACCCAATCATGCACGAGACAATTAGCCAGACATATTCAATGGGAAGCAAGATCTGTCGTCAACCATAAAGCTGAGCCTCGATTCACTCAAACAAATTGCTACAGAGCACAGATCGGCAACACCCACACCCGCAAACAGCAAGAAACCAGCCGACCAATGTCTCGGAATCCAACAGAAACCCAGCAACATTCCCACATCCGATCCGATCTGCGGAAGACTCGCCGGCCACCAACGAAAAAACAGGGACAAGAAGAAGGCCGGACCAAACCACGGTCGCAGGCATCTAGATCTAAGGACAAACCCAACAAAAAAAGATGACAACTTTTAACGCCGGGGATCGGGGGCTTCACCTGGATCGGGGAGGCCCGAGAGACGGACAAGGACCAAGACCCACCTCCGGAACACGGCGGCGCTCCGGCTTCCCCTCTTGGTCCGACGGCCCGACGCGACGGAGAGCTTCAAGAATCGATCAGAGATGGAGAGATGGAGAGAGAGGCGGAGACGTTAAGCGAGCGTGCGTATATATATAGACGGAGGGAGAGAGAGAGAGAGAGAGAGGGGCTCGAAATGAATTCGAAATGCAAATGAAATGAAACGAGAGAGAGAGAGAGAGCCGCTGAAATTTGAGGAGAAATGATAGGGTGACCTGGATGACAGCCTTTCCCTCACCCTCACACACTCAGCATTTGTGCATTCCAAAAAATCTCTTTTTTTTTATTCGACCCAAAAAAAAGGTTCTTAATTTTTTTTTATATTAATTCGGAAAATTCGGGACTTGGTTTTTTTTTTTTTTAAATTAATTGGAGTTGCACATCCACAAAAATTAAAGCCTAGCACAAAAAAAAAAGTTGGAGATCACGAAAATCAAAAAAATTCCGAGTACGTTCCGAGAATCGAAAAGGGTAATATCGGCCGGAATTATTAAATATTTTATGACCAAAATCAGGTGCTCAATCTAATTTTCGCGGATTTTGTGACTTAAACCTAGCCTGATAGTAGAATATCAAATCTTTTGAGTTAATGCCACCGGAAATTCGTAAATTAGTTCTTTTTTTGAAAATTAATTTGAGTTGCTCACTGTTATCGGGTTCAACATCCACCATAATTAAAGCCTAACAAAAAAAAATTGGAGATCAGATTATTTGGATATTATGAGTACATTCCATGAATTGAAAAGGGCAGTATCGGCCGGAATCATCGAATCTATTACAATCTAAAATCATGAATAGAATCCGAAAAAAAAAATCATGAGCAGAATATGATTTTCGTGAATTTTGTGACTTGTGCATGTTGACTTCAAAAATCTAAAGCCCATCTCAGTATTAAAATATCAATTTTTTTGAATTAATGCCATTGTAAATTTGGAATTGGTGCTCTGTGATACATTTACCTTGATAATTTTGGTCTTAGAAAAAAAAATCCCAAATTGGTAGTTCCGAAAAAAAACTTCCAAATTGGTACTCCTAATCCAAATGAGGATATGATGTGGAGGGGTAGATTTTGATTAGGGGTACTAGTTTGGGACCTTTCACGTGACAAAAATTAACCGAGAATAAATGCGTCGTGTAGATATTGGTTCTAAATTTCTCGTGAGATAAAAATCAGTTTGGAGTAAATATGTTGCGAGTATCTGTTTGAGATTTTAAAGATATTGACCCTAAATATTTCATAATATTCTATAGTTAAAACAGATTTATTTTTCCCTTTTTCCAAAGAGTGAGTTTGATATAAATGAAGTTTTTTAGTCACTTCTAAACTGGCGTGAAATACCCTCTCAAATAACAATCAATATTCGTTGCGCGCACATCGATGTGGTATAATTATATAAAACATCAACACTAATTTCAGAAATTGAAAATGTAATTAATGTAAAAGTTCCATGCGCACTTTTGCATGGGGAAAACCATGGTCAAATCGACAATAGAAAAATGAATATACAGCGGATTCTCTTCCTTTTAATATAATTAATCGATAGTATTGATATTTTTCTAGGATTATGTTATTATGAAAATGCTGACTAGTCCGACTATGGTTTTGAGTCCAACCATGTGGATGCCTTTCTTCATTTAAATCGCCACAAGTTTGCCATCGAGTCAATTTCTACGCTGCGGTTTCATTTGTTTCGTAAAAAATATATGATTTGAAAAATATTTTTTTAAAAATGATCGTTCGTATCGCTTACAAAACTAAATAAACGAAATTTTATTCATCGTTTACAAAATTATTTAAAGATAAATTGTTGCTAATAATGAATATATATTTTTTAAAATTAGTTATTTCGAGCGATACAATTGATCATTTTTAAGAAAATATTTTTTAAATTATTCAATTTGTGTACGATTTTTGTAAGAATACATTTAATATCTAAATAGTAATGATTAAGTAAAAATAAAATAAAATAAAATAAAACGCACAGTAAAGGGAAAAAGTAGATTCCAAGTTAAGCTAGGGTTTCAATTATTTGGGACGGCAATTTTTGTCTTCTATCACATGAAGCAAAATCCGGTCGTCAGGCAATTATGCTTTCAACAATATAATGATGATATAGACTAATAATTTTATATGATTATATTGATAAACTAAAGTTTGTTACAAACGTATCTTTCGTACTCGTCAAAAGATTAGTGCTGAAAAAATTAACTTTGGTTCAAAGAGGGTCCAAAAATAATAATGTCAGATAGGAAATTTTTTCAGACTCGTTGAATTTGATGTGCATATAGTTATTGCGCGGGCTTATATACAGCCTTGAAAGTTCAGTTGATCGTCAAGAGCATAGTCTGCCTACTACGGGAAGAAATGTTAAACAACAGTTTATGAATGTAATTTCGATTTTTCAGGTGATTGAAATTCGAATCCCCATGAGACGACCGTAGAAAATCAAAGTCAAAATATGAACATAATCATTTAAACGAAAAAGTGTTAGAAAAATCCTAAATACAGTCAATTTAGTTCTAAACTTTTTTAACCTAGTGTCAATTGAGTCATTCCAGCGAATTTTGGCAAGGATATTGCTGATGTGGACGTTGGCAGCCTTAGGGGTGTGCAACCGGATCAGGTTTACCAGGAAATCAAACTGGCCCACCCGAAAAACAGGTTCAGGAATCAATTTGGTTTCCGTTTCCAAGTAAAAACCAACCCGAATCGGTTTTAGAACTGGTTTTGAGATAATGTAAAAAAAAGTAAAAACCTTAGATCACGTTGCCCTACTTCATCGATTTTAGAATCGGTTTCTGATTTAATATTGGGATCTGTTTCACAATTATGAGCGAAACGGCACGGCCTTTAAAGTCATCTAAATATTGTATGATTCAGATGAGATATATAGACATTTCTCTAGTGAAAGTAGATTCTTTATTGCTAAGTCTCTTGATTTTCCTTTCAGGATATTTCATTCGGAAACAGAAGTGAGGAGTTCTCTCATCATGGTGCAAAATAAAGAGCTAAACATGTTGAACAGATTCCCTAGAAATGTGACTCTTAAAGATTTATGCGATTGGATTATGTCTTGGCACATAGTGCTTTTGGATTATTGATTTTAATGGATTGTAATTTTAATTGCTCATTTTGGGGATTATTACTTTTGGTGGATAGTGGTTTTTGTTATTCATCTTTTACTTTGAATCGTTTTATTGCTACCTATATTATTTTGATGGAAAAAAATGAAACCGAAAAAAGGATAAAAAAAAAGGTTCTCGGGTAGACCCTGAAACTGGACTAGAAAAATAGGGTTGATTTGAAAACAGGGTTTAGGGAAAATAACGTTGGTTTCTAGTTCCAAAAATTGGGAGACGATTATAACAGGGTTAGTTTCATGTCTGGACTCAACCCACTCTAGAATCGATCACCTCTAAGCAACCTACATGATACGGCTGGTGTTGACGTGTCATAAATTTTAATATTTTTTAATATTTTAATTATTTTTTCTATTTCTTTTTTCTTTTTTCCTTTCTTCTTCCTTTTGTCGATGACTGGTCACTAGCCACAAGCGATGGCTGGACAAGCTAGCCTCGCTTAGATGAGGGTCGTTGTCATCGGCCACAGGCGAGGGCAAGGGCTGGCCTCACCTAGGCCAAATCTATCAAGTGGAGCCCTTACCAGGGCTTGCCTCACATAGCCAGGGCTAGCCCTCGCCTGTGGCTAGTGACGACGACCCTCTCCCAGGCTAGGCTTGGGCATATGGTTGGTGATTGGGCATCGCTTATGCCTGTGGCCAATTATCAGTAAAAAGAAGAAGAAATGAAACAAAAGAAAAGAAAGAGAAAAGGAAAAAAAAACAAAAATCATAATAAAATTGAAAAAAAAATTAAAATATTGTTAAAATTATCTACGTCAGTATCAGCGGTGCCATGTAGGCCAACTGATGTTGTCACGTAGGCCGATTGGCGTCCACGTTAGCAATATTCGATCAAAACTAGGCATAAAGATTGAATTGACATAAAACCAAAAGATATAAGACTAAATTGACACAATTAAAAGATTTACGATTAATTCCTTTATTTGAGATTACCAAAAGGTGAGATTTCGCACCAAAATTGGGTGGTCCCAAAAATAGCATTGATGCAATATGTTTAGGACTTTTTCATCACTTTTCCCATCATTCAAAAGTATATAACTGAAATTTCCATGGCTAATAGACGAAAAAAGAGAATAAATATTGATGATGAATTGGATACCAACTGCACCATTCTCAAAAAGAACTTAAAATCGAACATCAAGCAAAGGCAAAAGCTGACTATGTTGTACAAAGGTGGGGCACGTAGGTTAGGACCACGAGGAGTCAAGTCCTTCGCCACCCTGGATATTTCCAAAACTTTATTTTGTCATTTCATTCAGTAAAATCATAGACTGAGCTTTCTCAGATTTAATTTTGACGCTGGAAAAATTGTTCATGCTGTCAATTTTTTGCGTCCACTTTATCTGTTCAGGAAAAAAAGCAAATATATATGAATATGAATGTCAACGTTTCACTTATCCAAAGATTTTGGTTGGTTTAGATTTGAGCCTTGCAAAAAAAAAAGGAGGGGAAAAGGATGAGGATTTTGTAATTTGTGAGGGCATTTTCGCGAGATAGCATTGGGTTAATAATTTCGCGACTAGCGTGAAGACTTAGACTCAGTGTAACAATGATCATATTGTACAGATTTAAATTCAGTCTTAAACTTTTTAATTGAACCAATATAATCCTAAATATTTGAGGGAGAATGCAATCGAGCCCTCCCAACTAGTGGTGGCCACGGTTCGGAACCGGCGGTTCCGGTTCGTGGCCACACATGAACTGGAACCGGAACCGACCCTAGCGGTTCCGGTTCCGGTTCCGAACCGGCCGGTTCCGGTTCCGATTCGGAACCGGCCGGTTCCGATTCGGAATTTAAAATTTTAAAAAATAAATTATAAAATAAAAAATAAAATAATTATAAAAATATGAAATAATGAATTATTCAATATAAATTATAATCAAAATGAAAATTATAGGGGTGATCGGTTCCCGATCGGAACCGGGAACCGAACCGGTAAGACCGGTCTTTTAATTTTAGAACTAAGAATCGAACCGGCAAACCATAGAACTGAGAACCGGACCATTGGTCCGGTCCGATTCTAGGCGGTCCAATGAAACCCTTTGCTCTTAATTAGCAAAGGATCGTAGCCACAAAAGGCATACAACTTCACATTTTCATGGCTTGGCTTGGATTTTATAAACAACTCCTTTGATGGTCTCTTCATTCCCATTCGATGTGGGACTCTTGGCATTTGCATGAAGACAAAGCCAAAAGGCATTCAAGGCAAACTGAGAGTCCCACATCGAATGGGAATGAAGAGACCATCAAATGGGTTGTTTATAAAACTCAAGCCAAGCCTTGCAATTAGAGTTCAATACACCCAAGCCAAGCATTGCAATTGAAAATCAATGCACTTACAATGCATGGCAATTAGAGTTTAATTTGTTTTATAAAAAAAATTTAAATAATGAAAATTTTTTTAAAAAAATTTCATTATTATTATTTTTTTTATAAAATTTTTATTTATTTTTTATTTAGTAGAACCGGCCCGGAACCGCCGGTTCCGGGCCGGTTCAAATTTTTCGGGAACCGGAACCGGGCCCGTATGCCACGGGCCGGTTCCGGTTCCGAACCGCGGGCCCGGTCAACGGTTCCGGGCCCGGGTTTGACCGGTCCGGTTCCGGGCCGGTTCCGAGCCAAACCGGCCCGTGGCCACCACTACTCCCAACCATGTCTTGTATGAAGTTTCCGACGCGGCAGTTCAAAAATTGCCAACTATCCTATGTGTTACGATACAATTTGCCGTGGACAATTTCAGATGAAACGATGTCGTTTTTGCTTAATTCCTTTTTTCTTCTTAATTACTTCTAGCGTGCTTATATAAATTTAGAGCATTTTGCATGGTTGATTTTCATTTTGCACCTCACATACCAATCACATGCATTTGCTCAGATAGGAGCAAATATTGACTTGTTTTGATACGAATTTGCTGGACTTTAAAAAGTACCAAATAATTCGAAAGGGAAGTACTTAAAAGACTAATCTTTTTGGATGTGAATAGTGGTAAGTGAACAGTTTAATCTCGCAAAGTGCTTAATCTTCACTTCGGAACTTAATCGGGTTATCAACCATGCCCTAATGTTAATTTTCAAATTTGATGTACTAAGGCATGTATTGATCCTATTGAATGTTAAGTATGACCCACTTGTTCAAATACTTACTTAGTCTACCACATTGCATAGTATATAGATTTCATAACTCAGTCGTAATATACAAATGTTTGAAATGTTCGCTGTTTTAGCTAAGTGTACAAATCGAAATGGAGAGAGAGAGGGGCAAGAAATGTGAATGATTGAGCTAATTGTACGAATGAAATGATATGTGAATCATCGATATGTTTGCTGTTTTAGCTAAGTGTACAAATCGAAATGGAGAGAGAGGGGGGCAAGAAATGTGAATCATTGAGCTACTTTTACGAATGAAATGATATGTGAATCATCGAAACGTTTGCTGTTTTAGCTAAGTGTACAAATCGAAATGGAGAGAGAGAGAGAGAGAGAGAGAGAGAGAGAGAGAGAGAGAGGGGCAAGAAATGTGAATCATTGAGCTAATTGTACGAATGAAATGATATGAAGGAGAGTTTAAATTATTGCAATAGTGAAAGCAGTTTCAGACTTTCAGTGCACGTCCATTGTCTGGTGTTGCTTCTCATGAACTCCAGAGATGATGGAGCCTCATAAACGAAATATCAAAGATAAAACAAAGAATGACTGCATAATCCCAGCATACATGAGTGAGATCACAGTTAAAGATTAGTTTCTGGTGATAATTTAAAAAATCTACATCTCCCCAATCAGCCCAATCTCAAGTTCATCATACATAGCAAGATATTTACCGCAAGTGGAGAAGACAGACGGGAAAAAAGAAAGCATGAAAGAGAACATAAATGTAGTTTGAGCTAGTAAGGCCACAAATTGATCCCGCCTGGCTTCTTTACGAGGATTTGGTTGTATTCAGGCCGAGATGTCTGCGAACGAACAGATCCAAGTGCGATCATTACAAAGCCTAGTACTTAGTCCTAATGATCTATGCAAAGTGATGCTCTCCGATATCAGATGACATGCTTTCAGAGGATAACAAGTGTCGCACTGAAATAGCGCAATAAATAACGTTCACTGCTAAACTGCGCTGAATTGATTCATATAGATGCATCCATTTTCCTCTAATATGTTTACACGGTCAAAAGGATTCCACCGTTGAATAATAGTCACAAATTGAGTCTGGGACATAAATTGTCTCCATGAATCTTGCGGTTCCGCAACTTCAAAATTACTGAAAGTTCATTGGGAAATGAGACAGTTGGGAAGAAAGGAAGACTTACCAGGTCCTTGAAGATGAGGAAGGCAATGAAGAAGAAAAGGAAGAACAATATCTCAAACTCCGCAACCCGCACAAAATTGAACACAGAAGTCACCATCCGCGTTAGCATTGGCTCTTTATAGCCCCGCCTGCCCATCCTCCCATTCATCTTAAAATCTGTCAAAAACAACCCTTCGTTTTAAAAATTCAGCACTTTTGTTTTCTAGTAAATCAGACCAGCAACATCCGCCAGCACAACAATGGCAGCATGTTAGTGTAATGAATATAGATTAAAGCCATATTTCAGTATAACTGTAATGGCTCGGGTAAAATTCCAGATGAAAAAGAAACAGTTTGTTCCAAAGACATAAAACTAGTCAACTATACCGTAGAGCTTTGACAGAAGTATTGGCATGTCTTAATTCGATCTAATTTAAGTAAAGGATCGCAATTAGCAACCCTGTTCATGGTTGGACTGTTAAGAGGCCAAGTGCACAGGAAACAATGGATTGTTCTCACAAGTGTAACATGAAAGTCCCTTCAAGGGTATGTTGAGAGCTCGACTAATATTGGCTCAGATATCAGCTGTGCAAGTGAAAGTTCATTGTGCAAAAGACGAATACCAGACACCAACTAAAACAGCCAACGAAGTCATCAACCTTGATCCTGGAATAGACTTGACAAAAGTCGTAAGACTGTAAAGTCAAAAGACTAATTACAATTCACCAAAATATAAAAGGCTCATCAGATCCCGGGTCCTTGAATCAGGGCATATTAGGGTGAGAACACCACACTTATTTACCCAAATCATTATGCAAGGAGGCTACTAGTCAAGCAGATTTTTTATGCAAAAGAACTTCTGTGCAGGAGTCATTTGTTGTCTTACTTTTGGGTCAAGAAAGAGCTTTTGTGAATTTCACACTCAAGCACACTGTCCTCAAATTCAATGAGTTACAAAATGAAATTGTAGCAGTTGATCAAGAATTAGGTTTTCTGGGAGCCAAATGAAAAGCACAATGATGAAGACAACTTCATCTTCCATTGGAACACTAGCAAGTAGCATTATGTAGCAATCAACCAGTTCTTGTTGTCCATTGAAAACAACCTAGTTTTTGTGCTCATCACTCAAATGCATAAGACAATATCACAGAGTGGTAAAGAACTACAAGTTACAGAAAGCATCCAGGCCGGGAATACCAAAGTTTCCCGGGAAAACCAGGAAAGCCCAGAATTGCCATCTCAAATCAAGGCTAAAGACAGGACCATCACTCTTTTCTGTACAAACATCTAATTACCCATTCGATAGCAATTAAAGGGTCGTGATGCACAGCAAATTTGCATGAGTTTCAATCTCACGATGGCCATTACCAAAACAAGAAGCTGCCCAAGAAACCAACCACCAAATACATAGACCCTAATCTAGCTGGCAACATCAATGAAATTCTACGCATCAACTCCAACAGAGAAACCAAGCAATGCCCAGATCCAATTTCGACCTCACCGAGCCCGATCTAACGTCACCCCCCGCAAAGAATCTCCAGCAACAAGACCGAACTGGGATACCACTCGAGCCCAAAGAAATTTCTCCGGAAATGGAAAATGAAGAGAAGAAACATACCCTGAAATTCGGAGACAGAGGAAGAAGAATCAGAAACGATGAAGTGGTCAAAGGTTGATCAAATCAACTTGCGCGTAACGACGATTCTTGGTCTGGGCGTCAGGATTGATTCAGTCGGAGAGGGCGAGAACGGTAAGTAAAATATTGGGTGGGCCGGTCCCTCCACATCACCATGGGCCGGCCCACACACGGACATTGACACTTAGACAGAGAGAGGGACGGCCCACTCCTAGTTGGACATGCATGATGCTGCCATATCTACGTTAAGGTGTGAATGGGCGAGAGAGGGAGGGCCTCCTGGATGCGCCGGCGGAGGCAGAGACGGAAGCGACATGCCGGAGGCGGCGGATCTAAGCTCGGGATACGACCGGTGGGGGCTCTTGGGAGCGATCGAGGGAGAGAATTTTGAAAACAACGAGAGAGAGGGCTTCGTTCTGGAGTCTCAATGAAGGAGGAGAAAAAGTGGGTCCCGGACGCCACATGTCGATTGTTGAGTGGGCTGGCCCCATGATGACGTGGAGGGCGCGGGCCTACTCAATATTTTCTCGAGAATGATTGTTGTGAGGCCATAATATTGTCAGAAAATTATTTAGGCTTAATTTATTTCGCGAAAAATGAAAAATTTAAAATTTGACCAAAAAGAGATTTAAAAAATGATTAGTTATACCGTATGTAATAATTAGTCAATAAAAATATTTTTATTATTGATGATAATCGCATATATTTAGTTTATTTGTTTTTTATTATCTTTTATTTTGTTTTTGATTTTGTATACAAACACTTGTGCGTGTAATTTGTTGCACGATAACTCAATAAAACTTATCCTTTTGACACTGCAATGCATCGTGGTTATATGGTATCAGAGCCTCCAAAATACTTGAGCGAGTAACAATCCCATCATGGCCGAAAACGTCGCCCGGGTAACTATTTTTCCTCCTACCTCCGCTGATGCCAAAAGCCCCACCCTGATCTCCATCAACGCGGCCGCCCAACTCCCCGATAAGCTCTGGCCGTCCATCTACACTTCATGGCGACCCTAGTTCATGTCCATGCTTGTGGGGTACGATCCTTTGGGCTACATTGATGGCACCCTCCCAAAAGGCCACAACCATTCAACATAGTCACAGGTACGTACGGGAAAGTTATGATACCAACCCTGCATATGTTCTTTGGAATCGTCATAACCAGTTTCTCCGCCATGCTATTCTAACATTAGTATCTGAAATTGTAATCTGGCTTGTCTCCATTGCTAAAACCTCGCGGGAAGCATGGTGCATGCTCGGAAATGCCAATCATTCCCGTGCTTGGGTGATTAATCTCAAGGAACGGCTACAACTGTCCACCTGTGGCTCGAAATCTATTTCCGAATTTCTCCATGGCCTCAAATCAATTGTAAATGAGGTCGTGCTTATTGACAGCCAAGTGTCAATCAAGGATCTCACCTTGCATGTCATTAATGATCTCGAATTTGAGTTCCGCGAGAAATCGGCGTCTCTTCGCACATGCAACACCCCTCCAACCTTTGACGAGCTCCATGGCTAATTAGTTGCTTACGAAGAATTCCTCAAGCGTGAGAACACCACCGCTAACTTCCATGTTGCGACTGCCAATTTTACACGAAGGTCCTCCCATTCCAACAAGTGGTCAAACTCCACCAAGAAGTCACCTCACACCCATCAACCACAACAACAAATTCCTCCCTGGAATCAATCGGCCGATCATCATAGCGGTGTCTCAAATCAAAGAACGCACTCATAGTTGCTATCCGCGTACTTTTCTTGTCTGTCAACTTGGTGACCAGCAAAGTCACATGGTTAAAAAATGCAGGCAATTCTACCAGCACCATGGAAATCCTAAATTCACCATACGACCTCCATAGCTCTCATCAACAAAAATTGGGTCCTCGATTCTGGGGCTTCTCGTCATGTCACTCTGATTTGAGCAACCTTTCGCTGTATTCTGAGTACGATAGTCCAAAAAAGTCATTATTGATGATATTAAAAGTTTGCAAATCGCACACGTGGGATCCACACACCTCCACACCATTTTCCTTTACACTATCCAATGTTTATTATGTTCATACCATCACCAAAAATCTCATCTCTATTTCTAAATTTTGTAAATCTAACAATGTGCTAATTGAATTTCATCCTTTTCACCTTTTATCAAGGATTGATGTATTGAAGCGTGTTGACACCTAAATTTTTACCAAACATTTAGTGTAATTTGCATAGAAAATTAGGGATTAATTTTTAACCCCTAAACAAAAATATTTAAATTGCATAACATGTAATTTAGGTTCATTTTAAATTAATTGCATTTGCATCGGGTTGGCAATGGCGAATGAGTTTAAATTTCTTTGAACAAAACTCGGTTCGCTGGGGAATGCAAGGGCCGGGAATTTCACGTCACACGGGTTTGGTTGTTTTAATTTGGGCTTAATTTAGTAATGTTGAGTTTAATTAATTCAGTCCAAGTTAATTCAGCCCATTTAATTTAATTAGAGCCCAAGCCCAAGTTTAAGCCCATTAGGACATTAAGCCCATTTAATCTGACCTAGGTTAGAACTATATAAGTATGTTTTAGGTCAGAAATTGAGAGGGGACATCAGAATTTCAGATCTAAAATTTAGAGAGTCCACATGAGAGAGGAAGGAGCCCGGCACACCGTCACCACCGGCACCCCTCGCTGCCGCACACTCGCTTACCACCGCGCGCCGTGGCCATCAGCCACCCGTCGTTCCTTCCGCGCCTCACTGCATCGTTGCGCTGCCGTTTCCGTTCTTGCCGCACCGAAGAGCCCCCACATTTGCTTTAATGGTGCATTCATTGCTTTAAAGAACATGTGATGTACAGAAGGTGAGTACATATATACAAATACTTGGTTGTCATGTCTTGCATGAGAATAATATAAATTCTGTCATCATAAAAAAAAATTCAATAGTGACGATGCCTTGTGTGTTGGGATGCCTTGTTGGTCGGGATGTCCTGGGAGTATTTGAGATATCTTGGGAGTTGAGATGGCCCATTGGTTGAGATGCCTCAGAGGGTGTATCAGGATGCCTTGTTGGTCGGGATGTCCTAGGAGTGTTCGAGAGGAAGAAGTAATGAACCTAACGCATAAGCATGAATGTTTTACATCATATCTTTGCATCTAAGTAAAATTATTGTGAAATGTTGACTTGCTCATATTTTGTGGCATATCCAGACAGAAAAGATATAACATTCATTCAAGTTCTATCATATTTTTTGTTATGCATGTATGTTGTTTGTACTAAGTGAAGTGGTAAACTGATTTTCCTAACTTAAAACTAGAGATTTCATTTGCTAGGCCTCGGCTTATTCTTTTATTTTTCAGACATGTAGGATAGATGTTCCACAGCCTCTACATTTTGGAGTTCCTGTATATCATGAAGCTGTCTATGAAAATGTGTTTTTGCCTGAGTTTGAAGCAGTATATATCAAATGTAGCTCTATTGTCTGGGTTGACGTGAATTCGGCAGAATGGGTTTTGTATCTTTTTGTTGCATGGTACTCTAATCTTTATGGTGAGTTAGTTGGCCCATTGAGGGGCTTCGACTTAGATGATGGTGGTTCCACATCGAAGGGTGAAGTCATCGATCCATGATGTCACCGGACTTGTTTAGACGGGCTTTTGGAGTATAGTCTAGTATGGAGATAGGAAACCTCGACCTATCCAGCCTTTTGTTTTTTGTACGTATATGATGTTTTGTCTGGGCTTGTAAATTTGACAAGTACTGCTAATAAGAAGCAAAAGTATTTTGACTAAACTTGTGTGGTATTTATGTCTACTTTCAAAACTTGTTTAGACTTTGACTTTCGCTAGCCAAATTATTAATATTATTAAAATATATGTGTCATGCATGACGTTCTGGGGTGTCACACAGTGTCTTTTTATCAAGTTAAGTTTTCTTCATGTTCGTCATGTCAGTTCAATGAAAGTCACCGTATTCCTTTCAATATTTCGTGTTTAGTCATTCTTTGACCCCTTAGACCATGTATATTGATGTTTGGGGCCTTACTTCCATCACTTCTTTTGATGGTTATTGATCTTATATTATTTTTGTCGATCACATGAAATGTACTTGGTTGTATCCACTCCAATGAAAATTCGATGTTCATGCTGTCTTTGTTAAATTCAAATTACTTATTAGAAATCCCTTTAGTAAACAAGTTTTTTTTTTGGTAAGGATAAGAGTATGTATTACTTTTCAAGACACTATGTACAAACAAAAGCCAAAGACACCCGACGAACCAACAAGGACATGGAAAGTCCAAATGGAGTCAAGGGTGGCTGAACATGACCTATACAACAAGCCAAAAGAGGCCAACCAAAATCAAGAAGAACAATAACTAAGGGAGGGCTGGACTGGCTTCAAATATCGAAGGAGAGAATCCCCACTTCCTTTGTATCTTCCGGTTTAAGGGAGTGTCAACAATTATTCCCATGGATGACGCTTTGTCCTTCACCACCTTGGTGAGGTGTTTGCGCATACCCGGAATGTAGACATTCTTGTTCCTGAAGATGGAGTTATTTCTTTCAGTCTAAATGATATGACAAAAAGCACCGAAGGCAAATCTGGATAGGCGATGAGCAAAGGAAGTACCACCACAGGTTTTCATTGTCTAAGCGATATGATCGTGCCAGGGTCTATTGTGCCACGGGAGGTTGCATTTCGTAGCCCAGCAGGAGGCCAGTCTGCTCGTGGACGGGCAAGCAAAGAAAAGATGGTTGATTGAGTTCGGGACCGATCCATAGAAAGCACATAAAGCTGTATCAATTCTTCGATTTTGTAGGAGAAGAGTCTGGGAAGGCAGTTGGTTAAGAGAGACTATCCATAAGAGAAAGCCATGACGAGGGGTGATGTGCTTATCCCACACAAAGGAGTACCAAGGGGCAGGTTGTCCTGTTGCTCGAAAACAAGTTATCACAGGTTATTTCGATAGTGGAGGTGAATTAATCAAACTTAAACCATTTTTTCTTCCATTATATCAGTAGTACCCATCCCATTACACCCCTCATATTCCCCAACACAATGGATTCGCTGAATGCTACCATCTACACATCGTTGGAATCGGCCTTACCTTTTTCTTTTTCTTTTTTTTTTGGTAAAATAAGAATTTATATAACTTTTCTAAAACACCATATATAACCGAAGTCAGACCCAGAACCTGACCCGAAAAGGACATAAAAAATGTCCAAACAAGGTCAAGAAAGGAAAGGCAGGAACTATACAACAAGTCAAAAAGGCTAGCAAAGGGCAAAAGAACAAAAAACCGGAAAAAAAAGGCTAGAAAAGGCCTTACCTTTTTCTCTCATACTTCCATTCCAATAATGTTTTGATTGCATGCCTTTCTTAGTGCCACTTATTTAGTATACTGACTTCCTACACCGGTTTTGGATTTTCGTTATCCTTTCAAGGTACTTTTTAATTATCACAAACTTAGGGTCTTCGATGTGTTTATGTTTTCCATGGTTAACAGCTTATGCTCGTCATAAACTTACCCCAATAATGCATATAAATGTTTTGACCCGACTTTGAACTAAATATTTCTTTCAAGGAATGTCATTTTTTATGAAGCTTAATTTCCTTTCGCCTCTCCTTTATATCTTTTGTCCAGTAGTATCGAGTCACTTAGTACTAATTGGGTACCACTTGATATTCCTTCTCTTACAATCACTCCATCTCGCCACTTATCACTCAATCATGGAGCTGTCATTTCTTCACAAGAGCAAAGATGAATCGCCCCTACTTCACTAACTCCATCTCCATCTTCATCACTTATTCCACCGATGCCCCACTTCCACTCCCTTAATCTCAAGCTCCGCCACCAATCGCCACCTCAATTGACTCACTTTCACCCTATGGGTAGCCGTTCTTTTATCAATATCTTCAAACCAAAACAAATCCTTCACACCCCTAAATATGCTCTTTCTTCACCCTTGGAGCCAATATGTGTCACGCAAGCCTTGAAACATCTTGAGTAGCGACATGCCATGTCGGACGAGTTCATTGCTCTTGCCCATTAGCGTGGCAGTTGTTCCCTTTGGATTCAACACATAATGTAGTAGGTTGCAGGTGGGCATCTCGGAACCAGAGGAAACCGAATGGAAGCATAGATTGTTATACAGCTTGATTAATTGCCAAGGGTTTCCATCAATGTCCCAAAATTGATTACAAAAACTGTAATATTTGGACTTTTTGACCAAAAAAGAAAGAAAAGAATAGTTGAAAAGTCAACAAAAGAAGAAAATGTAGATTTCTACTCATTTATAAGGAACAACAATGAGAGAGAGAAAGAGAATGGCCGAGAGCCCTCATGGGATAGAAAGGGAAAGGGGAAAAGAAGAAGAAGCAGAAGAAGAAGAAGAAGAAGAAGAAGAAGAAAGAGAGCACTCACCACGGAAGTCTTGTCAAGCCAGAGTTACTTTGTATCGCAACACCCGGTAAGTGCTCGCACCTCTTGTTCATTAATTCAGAGTATTTATCCAAATTAGGGCATAATTTCAGAGTTTTGTGAAATTCGAGTGGCAAAGTCCGATTTTTGAGTTATCGAGTTACATGTATATATAGAAATGATAGTTTGGGGTGTTAAGAGGCCGTGGATTTTATGAATCTCGATTTGGACTTATGGGTTGCTAGAAATGAATTTTTGAAGTTAAGTACGCGTGATGAACAGTGCGCGACCGTTGACACTTGATTTTTAGCCGACGAGTAATTAAAAGTAGAAAACTCAAGATTAGGGTTTTCGATTGCGACGGAACTCGTTTCTTGAATAAAAAGTATTGTTTTAATTTTGTTTGTTGGCTTTGTGGGCTTAGCTGCTATAGATGATTTACCATTCATTTCATATAAAAATCTGAAAAGTCAAACGGTTGACTTTCGGGTTGACTTTTTGCTCAATCCTTTGATCAAAAGTCAACCTCGGGTCAAATTGGGGCTTTTCACATAAAAAAATCCCTTGCAAGTTTAATTTCACTTTAGAAGTGGAAATTCCAAAAAATTCAAAGGTTTGATCATAAAATCAAACTCCTAGTGAAAAGTAACCTTTGGCAAAAAAATTGAAAAATACAAAAATCCCAAAATCATCTTATTTTACATTCAATTTGACTTTTGCATTTGAAATTTTGCAAAAATTGATTAAGAACCTACTTTTTCCGAATTTGCGGAAATAGGTTTTGAATCGGCCAAAAACAAAATTACTTTCATTTTGTTCATATTTATCTTAGTTTCTTTTACGACATTTGACCTAGAGGTCATCATAAGATCACTCTTGGGATCAATTTTGTGAATTGGTACTTTGAAATGAAAACCTCCAATTTTAGCCCTAATTAGGGGTTGGAATCAATCGCTCACGATTCGCGAATGGTTAATATCATTTGACTCGTTTTTATGAGATAAACACAAATATGGGGTCAATTTTGTGAAATTCACTTGAGAACTCTCCAATTTTATACATTTAGCTTACTTGAATTTGGGGATTATGGGTTATTGATGTCTAATTGATGAAATTCAAGTTGACTCATTCAAGACTAAGGTTTAATTTGAAGAATTGGGATTCAATTTCAACATTGGCCTTCAATTTAATTTTGACATGAAGGTCACGCATCCATTTCAATGTTGATTTGAATGCAATAGGTCACTATAAGCATGAGCAAGTGGTTCAATAAGCATTTGCAAGTCTAATTGAACTCAATTTCGATTAATTTCCAAATTTTAGCGGGAAATTGCATGAAATTGTCCAATTTAGTTTAGGAAAAATCCAATTTGGTGCTCCTATGGCATGGATCCAATATTTTTCATAATCGATTAGGTAATTAAACCCATAAAAGTTGTAGGTCTGATTTAATTGGCCTAATTGGATCAAAATTGGACCATTTCTCTTTAAATTGGACTATTTTTTTCCTTAAAATTGATGAATCTTTCCTTTCAATTTAGTCCCCCAAGGACTATATTGCATAAATTTGGAAGAATTGAGACTCAACTGCCTAAAGAGAAGACTGAATTGGTCGAATCGGTCACTGGCGGAGGAGGTCAATTCGGCCCTCCTCCGGTCGGTTCCTGGTCACCGACGACTGGTGACCTATCCTTTGAGTAATTCCCATAAGCCCTCCAATTTTTAGATTTTGCAAAAAAAAAGTCCCTGGGTTTTGTGAAATTACAAAAATGCCCCCAATTAGGTCCTTAATTGTAAAATTAACCAAGACCGTTGATGAGATTAAATCATGGTAATTCAAATTAGCACATGTTAAATGAGGTCTTTGCTTAACCTTCAAGTAAAGGATAAGCACAAATCTCGATTGTCGGATTAAACTGACGGCCGAGATTGAATCTTGAGGGGACATATAACCCATTTTCCCTCCAAAACTCAAAAGGGGGGCCTTATTCTGCAAATTTTTAGAAAAAAAATCAAGATTTCTCTCCTCTTTCTCGTTCTCTCTTCCTCCTTCGTCACTACCACCTTCTTTGCTCCCCACGGCCACACGCCGGCATTGCCGCCCCTCTGGTCACCTCCTCTGACATCTGCCTCCCTCTCTTTGATGCCTTGCTAGTCGGAGCACTGCCAGAGGAGCCTTTGATCTTCCCGTCCAGGCCTTCTCCATCGCGGTAGTGCGGATTGGCTCAAATGGAGCCAATCCACCTAAATCGGTTCGAACCGGTTCATCGATGGTGAACTGGTGCCGATTGATCCCCTTCTGGTGTCCCTTGAAACCTTTGGAGTTCCCTCAATGTGTTTCTGGTGCTGTTTGCTGAGATAATTGTGAATCAGAGTTCGGTTTAATCGAAATCGCGCAAAAGGTAGGAATTTACACTCAAATTTGATGAAGTGAGGTTACGATAGGTAGCTGGGGCTAGGATTCACCCTAGGGCTTTTATAAGACTTTATATTGATGACTTATGGATGCTGATTTCATGTTTAATGATTTGATAATGATGTTCTTTAGTAAAAAGATGATATGCAATTTCGAGTTTCATGAACACTTACCAATAAACCTGCCTTATCGTGTTTGGCCCTCGTGAGGTAGGTTGCGACGGCAACCAGTAGCTTTTTGGTCAATTTTTGTTGATTTTCGGCTCGATATTAGGATGTGTTAAGTTGTGGGTTTTCTAGTGCTTCAAAAGATCTTCTTTTTTACTATAAGCTTGCTTGGAACAGAGTTTGGTAGAAAGAGTTATGGCGCAACCAAGTTTCACGCTCAAACTCCACGTTGCGATCGGTTTTGAATCATCGCTTTGGATGAGCGATTTGTGGGTGCCTTTTAATTGTTATGTTGGCATCTAAGCTTAGTTTAGTTGAGTCGTAGTTGTGGTAGCATTTTCCTCGATTTTAATGTTGTTTAGTGCTTATTTGTTAATAGTGATGGATTATGGTTTTATGGATGTAGGTCGCCCTTGTCGAGCTAACCTAGCCCATGACTCATCATGAGGACTCATCTCAAGTAACTACTCTGGTGGTTATTTGCGGATTGTATAATTACCCTTAGAATCTCAAAAAAATAAATAGGGAAAAAGAATGCGAGACAGTGATAAGAGTGATTGAAGAAAAGAGAGAGCAAAAAAAATTGATAAGATGTTGAATTGTTGACTCATTTTTGTCTAGAATTCTCTAGTCTTACGTGGGAAGCAA
Organism: Syzygium aqueum; assembly: GCA_031216185.1. Classification (NCBI taxonomy): domain Eukaryota; kingdom Viridiplantae; phylum Streptophyta; class Magnoliopsida; order Myrtales; family Myrtaceae; genus Syzygium; species Syzygium aqueum. The sequence goes on from CM062239.1 coordinate 7,306,947, forward strand.
GAAAAGCCAGCTACAAAAGTCTTAGGCGGTGGCTAAATTTGTCAAGAAGAGCTGCTTGTTGTCAAATCTTGTGAAGGAGGGAAGTCGGCCAGTATTTGCGGACAAAAATCTTGAAGAGTCAGTTGTTGAAGTAAAAAATTGTAGGACAAAAAATCTGTAAAAAGTCTAAAATTGTTGGCTCCATAGTCGGTGAAACTTGCCTATATATAGGCAAGGATGATCAGGCTGGGAGGTAACAATTAGTGTATCAACTATCACACGCACTCACATCCTCCTCGCGCTAGTAATTGATGGCATTTAATCTGTAGAAACAAAGGTATGTTCGTTGTGTGATATACCTATTCGATTAGCATTTGTAGATTTTCTTGGGCAAGTTCCTTGATTGTTTGAGTTTCGGTATTTAGGAACTGTTTCTCGACAGTTAAAGCTTAGTTTTGTTTAGGAATTCGTTTCCTTTAGTTAGGATTGTGAGTTCGGCAATCTGAGTAATCTTTGTCATTTGATCGTAGATATTTCTAAGTGAATGATGCTATCTCTTTTTTGAGTTTATAAAATTATATTTTGAAAGTGATAATGATTTGAGTATCGTATGAGTTATTATAAGATTATTATTACATAAAAGTCTGGATCGGGCATTTACTACTCCATGGTCATTCGAGAATGGTTTTAAGAAAGATATTGCAAACGGATATATATATATATATATATATACATATGTATTAAGTTGCGAACTGATTTACAGAATGAGTTTAAGATGATTTGAGAGACTTATCATGAAAAATGTTACAAAAAGTTATACATATCGATTTTTGAATTTGGTTTATGAAATGATATGAGAAATACTCTTTATGAATTGAGTTTCGAAATGTTATATTATTGATTTGTGAAATGTATTGTGGATTATAAGATTAATTATGGATTGAATATCTGGATATTGGAGGATGTGTGTTTGGTTCTCAATATCGCTGTAAACTCATTAATGGGTTTGGGGCATGCATATTGGTTAGGATATTCTTCTAGGCCGAGCCACCGGCTTTATAGGTAGAGACTTTACCAATGAGGGAATCTTAGTAGTCTTGTCACAAGGTGTGTCGTGGCCATGGTTTGATATTGAGCAATAGATTAGTCGATGGAATGGACCATCGACGTGTGATGTGATATGAGATTTATTAATGAAATAGACCATTGATGTGTGATTTGATATTGGTCAATGGAATTGATCATTGACGTGGTTTTTAATGGAGTTTGATCAATAGACTTGACCGTATGTTTGATTTGAGATAGTGGTTTAAACTTGTATTTCTTATTTGTATAAAGCCTTGTTGAAATGAAACAACTCGTATTTGATTTGATATATATATATATATATATATATATATAATATCTTCGGATTGAAGTATGAGCTTGTGGTATTGTTTTATATATATGCATAATAGTTATTCGATCTGCTTAGAAGAGATACGTATTACTTACTGAGCTGCGGTTGCTCACCCCTCTCTTTTCTCAATCTTTTCAGGTTTTTGGTTAATAGCTAATTGAGCGAGAACGATATCGTGAGGACTTTTAGGAGTTAGATTTATTGCTGTGGTTTGAGGCTACATCCTTCTAGTGGAAGGATGACCGTGTCATCCCCCAACCTAGTAGGTTTCGGGGTGTGATGAAAAGACCTTCAATCTTGTGGTGAATTTGACAATTATTTGTCTCAATTCTCACTCTTGCGGTTACCGATTGTTGGAAAATTCGACATTTAGATGTCATTAATGCCTTTCTTCATAGCACACTCAGGGAGGAAGATTCGATGTCTCAATCGCTAGGGTTTGTTCATCATTAATTCCTGCACATGTTTGAAACTTGAAAAAGTCAATTTACGATCTTCAACAAGGACCGCGATTATGGTATTGAGAGCTCAATTCCTTTCTCATAGATCTCAGGTTTACTTCAATCAAAATGTGATGCATCATTGGTTATCAAATGCAATAAGGATGTTTGGATTTTGTTTCTTATATATGGACAATCTCCTTATTAGAGGCAATGATTCCTGTCATGACCGTATCTCGAGGTGCACCAGCTAGGAATTCGGCTAATGGATTGTTAAGCCTAGACTTAACTCTAGCTCTCCCATGCCCTTATCAATTCTCAACTTTTAAGTTTTTAATATGCAAATGATTTCAATTAGGAGTTGCCACTAATCAATTTATGGTAGGTCGATTAGAAACTCAAATAATATATAGGGAGATATATTTTTATTCCTACGAACCAAAAATTATGTATTTGGAGACTGATTACACTAGATTACTCTAATATTCTTTCGATACCTTTTCTTTTCATGAAAACATTTGAGCAGATAGCTTGGATCGATTTTATTACTTCCTAACATGTGAAGTAATGATGCAAGTGTGCAAACCACAAAAGTAACACTCAATAATTAAAGCATTAAATAAATTTTCAAGATAGAGATGATATACTTACCTTGATGCAACGTAAGTATATATAATGTTAGTTAGAAAATCACATCATCAACCTAAATTAGATTTCTAATGAACACGCAATTCACTTAACAATATTTTAAGGGTTTTCACTTATTTTAAATGAAAGACAACCTATTTGCAATGACGTACAAAAATGTGTCTATTATATGCAACCTTTATTAAATGGCCTAAACATGCAATGTCTAATGACTTCAACTATTCTAGCACATGTTTATTTTTGGTATTTTTTAAGAAATTCGAAATTAATTAAGTGCCCTAATTTAAACATGCAGTCTACCCGCCAAGAAATGAAATTTATTCTAAAATGATGCTTTTGGCATTTTTTTTTTATTAAATTCGAAATAAAAAATTATCCTAAGTGAACTATTAAGATTATAATAATATCTAACTTAAACTAGGAAATAATCTACGATAAATCCTAATTTAAATCGGAATGTAATTCTAATCTCCTAAAATCTACTAAATTTGCAATCTATCTAGAATATCTTAACGTAATAGGAAAATTCTATTTAGCATGATTCTAATATAAGATTATCTCTTAAATCTATCCAATTATGCAAGGCTTCCTAACAAAATTTAACCCAATCTATGATGATATATTTTTTGTATTTTCTTTTATGGGGAAGCAAATCAATTAAAAGATAAAAATCCATCATCAAATAATATCCATACAATCTACAAAATTTATCTTATTTGTTTAAAATCATATTCAAGTGATTATGGATATTGAAGGAAGGTTTTCCGTTTTCGAAATAGGATAAATCAATGATCGTATCCAAATAAGATTGTTACCTAATTTGTGGATTGTTTCCAAATTCGAAATGACAACGGATCGGGAATGCGGATAGTGGGACTTGATGGTGCTGGTACTCGGCAATAGGGATGGTGGTTCGGCATTGGCTTGTGGTGGGCTTGGCAAAGGTGTGGTTCTCGATCTAGATGAACATGTTTGCGCTAGCATGGATTGTCGTTGAGGAATCACCATGCAGAACCGTCGGGGGATCGGATAATACTGCTGTAGAGACGTGGCAGTGGCTGTAGGCAATAGCAGCGAAGAGGTGCCGGCTTTGAAACTCGAAGGCGCAAGGCAATGTATATCTCAATGGGCTCGAAGTGGGGTGCTGCAATTTGCCATCACGATCGAGGATCTCGCCAAGTAAACCTACAAAAGAAAAAACCAGTATAGCTCGATAATCACTGAAAACACCAAATTGGGATTCGTCGATTTGCTGTTGAGATGGTCTCGATGGGAAGGAAGCTCGTGACTGCTGCGGCAAGGCTGCAGGATCGCTGTTACAACGACACCAGGATACTGCTCCTGACCTGGAAGTTTGCTGCTGGCGTTGGACGAAGGAGTTTTCGTTAACTTCTTCTCCTTTTGGCGTTTTCTGCATGGGGAGATCGTCTTTAGAGAGTCCGGTGCAGCTCTCCTCTTTCTCCCCGTTTTCCTCCTTTGGCCTTTGCTTTGTTATGTGGAGGACGTGAAGATGAGGTGTTGATGAACGTGGACCTTCACAGTGGCCGAGAAAAGCTCGTGAAGACGTCTTGAATCATTCCTCCTGAAGGTGTTGTGCTTTTCTCACACTCACACTTTCTGTTGTGGCCGTAGTGCCCCCCACATCGTGCCCCCCACACCCCCAATATGCAACCCCCTAATAATCTCTATTTATAACAGCAAACAACCCACTTAAATGGGCTTATTTTTAGCAACATTAAATAGATAATGGGCTCTATTTCATTAAATGCAAGGCCATTTGCCAGTTTCACTTCTCATGGGCTTAAACCAATCTAATTAAGTTGAGAGCCATCCACCCTCGATAAGATAAATATGCAAACTATATATAAATGCTCCTAATTTCTATATGTTATGCAATTTAATTATAATATTTTTATTTAGGGGTTAGAGATTAGTCCATAATTTTCTTGTGTAATTAATTTTAAATGATTAGCCAAAATTTAGGCGTCAACAATTTCGTGCAATTTAATACAATAATTGCCTCTCTAGCATCTCAATTTTCCATCAAGGATCTCGGGTCCCTTCACCACTTTCTTGGAGTTGAAGCTGTCCCTACAAACAACATAGCTATAGACGGGACCTTCTATCCCACACCTGCATGGTGGATGCAAAAGAAGTTGCCACACCTCTTGTAGCATCCTCTACTTTACGATTTGATGATGGCTCTCCCCTCGTTGATGCGACTAAGTATCACATTGTCATTAGTGCTCTTAAATATGTCTCTATGACTTGCCCCGATATCGCCTTCGTTGTCAACAAATTTGCTCAATTCTTGCATCGACCGTCCACTCTTCATCGTGTGGCCACCAAACGGCTTCTTTGCTTTCTTAAAGGCACTTTATATTATGGCCTACTCATTCAGAAAAACTGCTCCACTTCTGTTCATGCTTACTCCGATGCGAATTGGGCCTGTAAAAAGGATGATTTCATCTCTACCACAGCTTATTTTTTGTGTTGCATTGTGCACTTCTATTACGAGCAGACGAAGATGCAACTGGAATCTTTTTTGAACTTGGAAAGGCTGGAGTTATATAATCTGCAGCGAGGTGATCAGTGAGACAAGCATACGTGCTTAGTTGCCGAAGATTATTGTTGTGATGGCCGACCATGACAATTTCTACCCGTTTGGAGGTCTGATACTCTGCACATTTTATGGAAATGTTTCAGGTTTTGGCGATAAGCTACGGGTCAATTGGCAGGTTGAAGGTTATTTTGAGTAGTAATGTTGATAAGTAGTCGCAGCATAGAGACTTGAGCTATAGGTGATCAACAATATCTTTAGAATATTTTTTTACGTAAAATCTTTCTAAGAAAATACTTAGTAGAAAGAATTACGAAAAATGTAGAATTTCCCATGAGAATTCGCAATGTTAAAACTCATCTTCTTTTTTTTGGTTGATCGAAACTCATGACATTGAATATGGCAGATATTGGAAGTTAAAGGAGAGGATAGTTTGAGGAAAATACAATTAAATATGAAAAAATTTGGAAGACCTAAATATGAAATGTAGAGAGCCCGTATATAATAAAAAACTCATGAGAAAATAAATCCCTTGGTTATTTGGCATGTATTATTTTAGCGAAATTTCATCTACTGTCAACAAAATTATCATGATATCGAGTGAAGATGCTAAAATCTTCCAAGGAAAGACTTAGATGGAAGAATTATGGAAATGATATAATTTCCCATTTTGAAAAACTCATTACACCTTTTTTTTTTTTTGGTTGAACAAAGCTGATGACGTTGAATTAGACGAGCACAACAGGCAAGAAAAGTTCTTCCTTGTAAGAAGAAAGATCAATCTCTTGCTATCTAGAATTCTACGTGTTTGTGTCAACCTTAAATGCAACATTCAAGAAGAGCTTTTAATCATATATTTATATAGATTTGACCAAAATTTGGTCCTGACTTGCATGTGATATTAGAGGTTGGTTAATGCCACATTAATTTTCGATGGCTATCGATCGCATCATGTGCAATTTTGTATGGGGACCGTACTTTCTTTCCACGAAAATTGATTAACTCTCACTTTCGACCTCATTGGTTTAGGGCAGCTTGTGCAGGCCTCACAGGTTCCACGACCTATAAATAGTCACATATATTCACGGCAGATCTAGAAAATTTTCTTAGTAGGGTAAGATTTGATCATTGATTATTAAAAGGAAAAAAAAAAATAACGTTCTGACGTTTCGAAAATATGATAAAAATAGAATTTACATAGGCTTCGTTTGTCCAAGATAACTGCATTGTCATTATTTCAGAATTGCTTATTAAGTCTGATCACTTTGTGGGGGCAAACCGAAATGAAAATAATAAATATTAAATTTTTTTGATAAAACAATAAAGGATCTAAAAATTATAAATAGTGTTCTCTATCATTTCCCCTGGTTCAGCAATAAAAGAAAAAACGTGAACTTCCACATAGAATTTTGTCATGGACTGGGTGGCCCATTAGGCCTAATCCCCAGACACGAAATAGACAAGTTTGGATAAGCAATTTTCTTTTGGGTCGGTTTAGGCACAATTAATTTACATGAAACCTTATTCATGGGCTGGCTTGGAGGTCCAATTCGGCCCATTAATTATATTAAATTTTAACGCATCTGATTAAGTTAATCTCTTCAATTCAGTCAACTAAAATTTATTTACGCTTGGAGCTAGGGGTGATCAAAAGAATCGGATCAGATTGAGAATCTCTTGAATTGAACTTATTCGGTCTGGTTCCGAGTTCCAATTATTGGAACTGATGAATACCGGTTTGGTTCCCAATTCCAAGGGGGGAACCGCCCACCTGGACCGGATTTGCATATATATTTTAATTTTTTAATGAGTCTACCACTACTCTCTCACGTGAGGAGTCCTCACAGCTCACACTTTCTCCCTAATTCCTCAGTCTCCCAAGACGCTCTCTCGCAAGTTCTCAACCTGAATTCATGTTAGTCTCTCATGATGCTCTCTCTCTCTCTCTCTCTCTCTCTCTCTCTCTCTCTCTCTCTCTCTCTCTCTCTCTCTCTCTCTCTCTGCTCATTATTGGCCAGTGCTTGTAGGTCGCAGCCTCAACGAGGATAAGGGTCGCAGCCTCAGTGCTCGCAGGTCGCAGCTCTCAGCCGACGCTCTCTCTCAAGCTCTTAGCCTTGGCCAGCACTTGAAGCTCCCTCTCCTATAAGTTCAAAAGCCTAATTGCCATTTGACCCTTTTGTAGTTTCTTCACTCAAGTCTCACGCCTCTCTCTTGCAATCGCAGCCTTGCTCGCTCATGATGTGATTTCCAGATATGAGGCCTAATTCCGGGTTTCTAGCTCGCACTTGCGGTGTGGACTGGGGAATCTTGGAAGGCTCCATCATCACTACTCCACAAGATTTTAGGCAGCAAAACTACCATCACAGACTCTCTGACTTGTAGTTGTGTAGATAATCTGGTTTTTAACTGACATACATCTCTTCTAATCCGTGCAATCTAGAATCATGATTCATCTTTGAGTTTCACATACATCTCTTCTTCTAGACAACCGGCCGGTTTTTGGAACACAACTTTATATATTTGGACATGTCGAATATCGAAATTCGATCCTATCAACAATGCAAGAAAGTAATGAAAATTCGCACATCATGAGAATTTACGTGGTTCAGCAGGAGAGATGTTCCGCCTACCTACGTCCACGGGGAGATGAGATATGTTTCACTAATAACGTAGAAAAGTGTACAGTCGTACTTTCTCACTCCCTCCCTCTCTTTCTTTTTTAGAGACCTGTTTCGCTCTAAACGTCTATAGCGAAACTCTACATGGCACAAATTACAAAATTGCCCACATAGCCTAAAATATTTAGCTTTTCCATATAAATCCATCTATGACTGAACATAAAAAAACTTTTGGCGGCTCGGGGGCGTTGCCCCCGCGACCCCCGCCGGGGCGGCCCCCCCGGACCCCCGCCCGCTCACCGGGGAGCGAGACCCCCATGCTGTCCAGTCGTCAGGAGGCCTTTTGGAACCGCCTCATAATTTTTTGGATAATAGAATACAAGACATCAACCTCAACAGGACACACATCTTAGAGTCTTCGCAATTACTTGCTGTGCAATGGTTGGTTCCTGGGTGGGTCCAGGAATCAATAGGCGGTTTCCGGTTCCCAATTTGTGGAACCGGCTCTTCGTGGGTGGTTTCCTATTCCAGGGTGAGAACTAACCTATTCTGAAACCGATCACGCTTACACAGAGCAAATACCTCTTAGAAATTACTTTCCTATTTCTTGACCCAACGAGCTTATCTTGAGTTGAAATCTAATATATAATACTTTCTATAAGACTAGTCGAGCATTTGTTGCTAATTGCGTGTGTATAAAGTATCGGATGATATGGAATATTGGAACCTGTGGTCAGACTAGTTCATACAGATGTCTGCTTACTACCTCGTTTCGCTCCATATGTTAAGGGTCATCCATAAATGTGATGGGTTATCTATAAGCTTACTATGAGGGAAAGGTGGTATGATTTGAATAAAATCTATCACGTTTAGATCAAATGCTTTATCGCCCAACTAATTCTTGTGACTTATTTGCTTATCACATTATAAAACGGTAAAGGCTTTTTCCAAGCATTTTCATGGGGTCTACTGGTTTACACATTAATCGTTTGATTATTAACATGTGGAAGTATTGGATTACAGAGGTAACTACACACATGTCACTCATCCAACCGTAAATGTGTAAGGATATTTTTACGCTAATGGTGTTTCTAATTATAATAATTTTTGTTACAAGTAAAAAGAAAACGAGGAGAGGTGGCTAGTACAACGATACCTTTTGGAAGTTGTTATGACAGTCTCATGCTTGTTATGAAATATTCAGTTTGGAGCCATAAATACTGATTCCACTCGAAATCCAAAAGTCCAAGGTTGATGAGTTTGTCACTGCAACCTCATCAGCATGCCAAAGGTGAGGATCATAAGCCTCTCACATGAGGCCGAAAATGTCAAGGTTTAAATTAGTCAAAAATCCACTTCCGACATTAACCAAACTTGTAATCTCGTAAAACATAACGTCTGCACTAGGCGGTCAAACCAATGAACGCTTCTCATCCTCATATTATGACTTCACCACATTCAATGTTTCACGCACGTTCCCTTACCATTGCACTCAATTCGATCGAACAACGCTACTATAGCAAGAAAATATTCATTCAGTGACCCACAAATCAAATCTAGTGGTGCGACGACACAATGTAAGATCATTATGGAATTAGGGCCGCCACGAGATAGTACTATATGTTCCACGAATCCACCTTTTTAGTGCACTTTGCGTTTTGAATTGAAAGCACGTAGTGGTTTCATCCTCGACTCCCATTTCTCTTCCCAACTCTGCAAATAATGGGACAGAACATCAACATCCGCTCCTCTCTCCTCTCTCTTTCTAAGTTTTGCTCTTTCGCCTTTGATTTTCATATCGTCTAACGTTGGGCTTATCTTTTAATGCGTCCGTTTTGTGGCAACTTTCATTTTTTTTCTATCAATTTTTGACTGTTTATAAATTTTACGGTACTCGCACATTGACTTTTCGCAAAATATTTTTTTTTTTGAATCATTTCAAGATTAACAATAGACATGTAGAACCCACCCATCGGTGGCCGCGTTGGTTTACGCTCAGTTTCTTTCACGAGAAGTCCTGGGTTCAAACTCGTCCATCGATGATTTAAGTGAGGGGTCGTGGTGGTGGGATGCTGCACTAACCCCCCTCGAGGACTAGTCGGGCATCACCGCTGGTTTGAGCCCTAGCTCGCCGGCCGCGCAGACACCTCGGTTATAAAAAAAAAAATAGACATGTAGAATAGTATACCATTTTTCTATATTTTAAAAACTTAAAAGCAGCTTATGTTTTTCCCATCTCTGGTAGCTGAGTGAGGTTTTCTTTCGAAAATACAAGACCATTAGGGTTTCTCATATGAGTCACTCTTTTCCTGGTCTTATTCAAGTACTATGGAAAGAAAATAATAGAAAGATTACCATAACCATGATTGCCCAACATTTGAAATTGATTTGTGGATAAATTATATTGTCTATTATAAACTCCTACTTTTATAATTGTGGAATTATTATTATGGCTTGCTATGTCGACATGGAACTTTCGGGAAAAGGGGCATGGGGCCTTCAACTTTGGAAGTGGGAATACAGCCCTTCAGATCTATAATTAAACATACCCCTCTTAATTATAATAACTGAATAATCATTTTTTCTTTTAACTTTATTATAGGTAGGAGTTCAAAAGCACCGGTGGTTGCCTAGTCCAATTGGCCTGGCAAGTCTTCAAGTGGAAAATTGACGATCCTACACTCTAGGTTCAACGGAAAGATCCATAGCTGGTATTTGTCCTGATTTCTCGAGGAAGATTGTGGATGGATTCGCTAAAATAGTGAGAGCAAGTTCAGCTATCAATATGGAAACCCTTGCTTGCCTTGAAACTCTGAAGCTACTTCATGCGTGAAGGGAGGAAGACAACATGAGGTACCTGCTAGAATTTGACAACTTGATTTTGGTTAATTGCCTTTTAGGCTTAGATATTCCTCCATGGGAAGCCACTCCACTTATTACCGAATGCAAACTTCCACTAGTCCATTTACCTAATGTTCTTTTAGCTTACTGTAATATGGAAGAAAATCAGATGGCAGACTGGATTGTTAAGACTCAAAGATGCAAATATTTGCTCTATAATTGAGTTTTTAACTCTCCCGCAATCCTTTGGAATATTATATGTGCCGAAGCTTATTTTGATGAAATGAAATGATCTTATTTTCGACCAAAAAAAAAAAAGTCTTCAAGTGACTTTCCTTCTCAGAGTCCTTTAGTTGCCACTTTGACTTGCTTTTTCCGTGCCTTGTCTCCCTCAGATAATTATAGTCACAGAACGAGAAAATGTAACTTGAATAAAAGCAAGATAGCGGAGAGAAAAAAATGGAGCTCGGTTGATTCAAGCATAATCTCTTATATGCTCTTAAACATCAAGAACAACAAACAAAAGAAGCCATCACCTCAAACTCCTGTACATGGGAATCTAAAAGTAGCACTTTGATGAACACGCACTTATCTTGTCTGCTATTTTCCTTGTTGGGTTTTGTGACCCACCATTTTTGGCTAACATTCTCTACACCACAATGTCCAACTCCAACTGCCATTTTCCTAACAGATACTATCAACTACTATGAGCTTACCTAGCTAGCTAACCCCGCGATAATTGCGCACTGGCCCTTCCGGCTCTAGTGGCGCGAGGGTAATCTGGATAGCCGGAGTGGGCGATGGCGATAGTCCTGAAGTGCTCGCCTGGGCGCTGCTGCAACCCACGATCTTCTGGCATGTCTCGATTAGGCAGTGCCTGCAGGTCGGGCATGAGGAGTGAGAGTTGAGCCACTTGTCGATGCACCGGACGTGGAACCTGTGGTGGCACTTGGGCAGGATCCGGACCCGGTCGTTGGTGGCGAATTCAGAGAGGCAAATTATGCACTCGGTGTCCAGCCCGGGCAGCTTCAAATCCAACGAGTAGTTCACGACTGGGAAGGTCTTCAAGGCCTTCCTCTTCACCCCGGTGTTGGCTAGCCTAGCCGACGCATTATGGCCATTGGTCTCCGAGGACACCAAACTGGAGCACCTTAATGCACACCTAATGATGGAATTCAACCCTAGAGAGCAAATTAAGGCACACAATAGGACCGAGAGGACCATCACAACATTGGAGTCAAAGCTGTTGTCATTAGGAGAGTGAGGTTCTTCATGGGTGCTCCTGACATATGATTGTGGAGTTGCCATGTTTGGTGTTTGGTGAAGAGGGCCATGCAGGAGCAGTCTTCTTGAGAAGTACAAGTCTTGAAAGAGAGATTCATGGGAAGAGGAAGTAGAAGGAGTCATCTCTTGTTTTGAAAGATATAGAAAAAAAAGGAAGAAGAGAGTGTGGATTGATTTGAGCTTTGGGTTGAGAAGGAGATTGGAATTGATTCCTTGGTATTGGGTGCAAGAATGGAGTATATATAGGGGAAAGTGTGAAGAGGGGTTTGAGATTTGCTCTTTGGGAGCCATAATCTATTTAATTTTTGACCAAGATATGTAATTTGAGAATATTCCGAGGTTTAGCCCGCACTAGGTTTTTTTTTTAATCTTTTTGATCTTGGATCAATCTTCATCCATTTCGATCCTCCACTTTGCCTCCTTTCAGGCTTGTAATGGGGCTTTCAAATCAAACCGGGTTCAAGTGCCAACAGGGACCCACTGCCTGAAGAAGGCGGAAGGAACCTTCTCCCTCTAGCTTAAAAGGCACCGGTTTTTCATTTGTTTATTTATTATTATTTTTTATTTTGGTGGCTAAGAGAAATAATAATAAAAAAAAGCAAGAGTATGCTCATGCCAATTCTCCCATTGTTGTTTGGCCAAGAATTGCTTCCTTCATGCACACTAATTCCTAAGGATGCATCCCTTTGCTCAACTTACAATTGTCCATTTTCTTTTTTTTTTGATAACCAACAATTGTCCATTTTCAATTGCTAGGAATATGAAGAATGGTTTATAAAACTTATTTATGAAATAACGTGACTTATTCCAGTGAGATATTTGAATATCGAACTATTTTTCAAAAAAAAATAGTTATAATGATTTGTCAAGTCACTTTGTAAATAGATTTTGTAAATCGATTTTTTGTGCTTCGTGGATATTGACTTAATGATATGCTTGGGGATTGATTGTAACGTGGAAATGTCCTTATGTTTCCTTCTGCTTCATATTAAGATTTTTTTTTGGTAAAATATTAAGATTTTTCCATCCTATTGATTCGATACTTAAATATCCTAATAAAATAGTTTTGGAATTGACGGCAAATTGGATAGACCAAAGATATTTTTCGATGTTTGATGAAAATTTCTCCACGAGAAAATCTCATAAGTCATCATAGTTATCGAGTTGAGGATTACCATCGTAGTTCGATGTGGCTGTGAAGACAACATACTTAGGAAGACGTCACGGAGTAATCGACAACAAATCCCTATTGGAGTGATTCAAGTACCTTGGGGGACTAAACTTTCCTATGTCATAAGAATTAGGTTCGTTAATAGATCATGTTTTTGGGTTTGTTGGTGCACAACTATATCGATTGAGGAGAAGTTGATCTAGTCTCACATGGTTGGGGAAAATTGTCAAAAAAATCTTGAACATATTATATAACAATCAATTTAGTTTCAAATATTATAATTGTGTTAATTTAGTCATAAACCTCATCCTTTCGGCCAATTTTTGCCGGAATCGATGACGTAGATGTCATCCGTCTTATGTGACACGACCAGCGTTGACGTGGATGATTTTTACTATTTTTAATTTTTTTTGTTTCCTATTTCCTTTCATTGGTCGTTGGGCCTTGGTGATGGCCGACAAAGGTCACAAGACATGAGTGAGGGCTGACGAGGGCTAGGACGCCCTTGTAGCTCTGGCGAGGCTTGAACCTTATGACCTGGCGAGGACCACTCTCGCCAGATTTGGTGAGGGCATCATAGCCCTCGTCGACCACAATGAAAAAAAATCAATTTTTTTTATAATTGTAAAAATTGTTTACGTCAGTACCAATCATGCCACGAAAAACGATAGATATTTACGTCAATGATTTCCCGACAAAATTGACCGGAAGGTTTACACTGGCAAATTATTAAAATGTTTAGGACTAAATTGATCAAATTAAAAGGTTTAGAACTAAATTGGTATCGGTACAATAGGTTTAACACTCATCAACCATGGATCTGTAGGTTTCGGGTGGATTATATATACATTCAAGACTCATATCAAACATTATGTAGTGGGTAGAAACTCTTAGGGTAATGTCCAAAGAGGATAATTGTGTTGGTCACCCTTCCTTTCCCTTTTTTACCAAGTAAAAGAATAAAAACTAGAACGCCCGTGTTGAAAAAGTTAAGTATTAATATATAAATAATTAGCAATATATTCATACACGTCTATGAAATTTCCTTCAAAGAAAATAACTTTTAACCTATCTGTAATTAGTATTTACACTATTTTCGATATATACGATGAATTGAAATCCTATATTAGGTCGGTAATTTTTTTTGGTATAAATATGTTAATGTCATTAATCATATCAAGTATAGAAATTTAGGAGCATCCCCCAACATTATAAACACAACTAATTATGTGAGAATATAGAGGTAGGAAGCCTCCATATAGTTGCCAACAAAATATTTGCCCAGGAGGGTCTATAATTCTAGAAAAGTGAACCCCTACCTCTTACAATTTCACGTATCCTAGCCAAAGAAAAGATGCATCTCAATTGCCTTATTTTGGATACGTCTATGATTGTACTCTATCCAAATACAGTACATGGTCACTAAGAAAGTTACCTTGAGGAGCTAGGCTTCCAAATTCTTGCCCTTTTGGCTTTTATCATTCAACGAAGCCCAAAATCCCATCCTTTTGAAGAAAGCCGGATACCATTTTGTGCGAGGATACCTTGCCATAAACTCCCAGTCCAGTTACATATAATTGGAATAGCTTGACTTGCGGTTGCATAGCAATGGCCTTTAAAAAATTATGTGACCTGTTTTAAATATGGTTTTCGAATAAACTGGACATATTTTGAACATCCGATAAGGGTTTACCACATCATCTGCTTTTGTACTCCTAATATTATGATAACAAGTTAATATATGCACGACATACTAGTATCGACGACCAAGTTTTTTCCCTGTGATGACCATCTTAGCATAATAAAATGACTTCATTATCATATACTTAGGCTTCAATAAGTTAACCCTTTATAAGCTAATACACAAAACTAACATGACATCATAGATGTAAATTTCATCGCTCCTAGATTATAATTGTACATTGGGAATCACATTATAAATTAGGTGAATTGATTACATACGGTAACCAAGGCTCCATTCATTTCGCAGAAAATGTAACATTTTTGAAAAATATTTTCCAAGAAATCATTTTTCAGGAAAATGACACAATCTTCCAGCGTACGGCTTACATCTCAAAAAGACTTAGGAAACATTTTCTGCCATTTGGTATGGAAAATTTGATTTGATTTTCCTCCATGCAATAGTTTTAATATTTTTTTTAAATTTTATTATTTAATTATTATTTAATTTGATTTTTTCTTTTTTTTGTCTTTCCTTTTTTTTTCCCTTCTTCTCCAGCCAATCATCGGTCATGACGACGGCTGGTGATAGGCTAGCAGGCTCGAGCTCGCTTGCAGTTGGCTCGAGGCCTTGTGAATTGCAATGAGCTCGCAAGATCTAGCGAGGCTCTAGGCCTCGCAAGCGGCGAGCTCGCTCTCGCCGCGACTCACAGGACTTTGAGCTCATGAGTTGACTGCATTGAGCTCGCCAGACTACGACTAGCAAGGCGGTGGCAAGGCCCAAGCCTTGCTGTGGCCGACGAATAGCTGAAGAAGATGAAAAAAGAAAAAGGATAAAAAGAAAAGAAAATTGTCACGCCCTGAACCCTATCGAGCGCGTGGCATCCCTCACTTGCGGTCGGAAAGGTGCGACATCCCAAGAATGACGTCGCCGACCCAACAATATGATCAGAGTCGATTGCGGCGGAAACAAAAATTTAGAACCCGGGCAATAAATTTGGAGAATGCAAGGAAGAAAAGATGACTAAGCCACCAAACATACTTTCACTTCGATATAATATACACATCATCCATTTACAAGTGAGCTCGAACTAAACCGCCACCATATCTAAACCACCAATATTGTATTGCACTTCTAAATATTTTACAATGTCCACCTCAAAAACCACAAAATATAATTTACATGCACACTGAAATTCTCAACTATACACCACCGATATCACAAAAGATTAGCAGCCTACTGGGGAAGCACTATACAAAAAATGAGTCACATCCTCCTCCCAGAACAATCCCCTACACCCTCTCGAAGGTGTCCACTTTGACTCACTGTCCTTGGCATCACCACTTGAATCCTCCTTAGCTGTCTGTTCATCCGATGGCTCCGAGTCGGCCTTAATCTGATCATGGCTTAGGCGAGGGCTTTGAAATGGTTTGATTGAAATAACCATGAGACACTTCTCAATAAGTTGTAACCTAAACCTTATCTAGGCTACCACGTAATTCCAGACATATCCAGACACACAATTAAGCAACCAGAATAAATACCAACCAAACAATCACATCAATCCGGACTCTCATCATACGCAACCTGCACGTTAGTTCACAATAACCACATAAAATTCTCATGCACATGCCAACCATTCTCACGCTCAATCAAATGTACATCGTTCGCGCAATAAGTCGAACCCCACAATTCACACTCGATCCCGAGCAAATATATCATTTCCATTTCTCTTTCTCATCATACCAACAGGCATTCCATCACTTTCTCCGCCCGCGTAAACACGCTTTTGGCCCACTCGATCGCGTCCCGAGCATCACACGCCTTGGTCCAATCCTACATTCACACTTTTCTCAGCCTTCACCAAATGTGAGAGGCCTACATGATCAAGGCCCGAGTCTAGAATGCCTCGGCCTGATCCCACTTTCACTTTCTTTCCTCGGCCTGCGCCAAATGCGACAGGCCTACGTGATCGCGACCCGAGTTTTAGAATGTCTCGGCCCGATCCCAATCTCATCCGAGCTGTTCGTGCCTCGGGCGAATCTCAATTTTCCCGCTTTTTCATACCTCAGCCAGCGCCAAATGCAACAAGCCTACATGATCGGGACCCGAGCTTATAATATCTTGGCCCGATCCCACATTCTCGCGTTTACACACGTTCACATTAATTTCCTTGCACACAATTGCACCCACAACCACATAATCACATCACTAAAGCTCATTCACGCACAAATCCGCATTTTTCCACACCCAAACGTTTTCAAATCAATCTTGGTCCTTCACGAGACTTTCACAGAATTCCGAGACGGACCTATCGGTACCATCCACGTGCCAAACCACGCATCACAGCACATCACACGGCACATCATAGCCAGCAAACAATAATTTTCCGCACCCAAAATCACATTTTCACACTTCCGGCTCTTCACGACCCTTGCATAAAATCCCGAACCAGACCTAACGGTACAAACCGTGTCTCCAATAACACCTCACAGCATACCAAACACGCAATCGCAGCCACGATCGGCCTCTAAAATTTCCGTCAAAACTCCCCGAATTCATTCCTAGGGCCTGCAAATCAACTTCGCCCGCAAAACCATACCGAACCGCGTCTAACTAGGCTCGGAACAACCCGATATACTAGATAAAGTTTAGGTTGAACTTACCGAGCTCTAAACTATCGCGGTTAGAGCGAAAGCGACGGCGACGGCGGTGGCTTGGGTGGTCGGCGGCGACTCACGGCCAAGAGAGACAGAGAGAGAGAGAGAGAGTCACGGAGGGAGAGGGTGAGGTGGTGAGGCGGCGGTGTGGCGGTGATCCGGGATGGCAGCGCGGCAACCTCACGGCCGAGAGAGAGAGAGAGAGAGAGAGAGAGAGAGAGAGAGAGAGAGAGAGAGAGAGAGAGAGAGAGAGAGAGAGGAGATTCGGTGGGGGACGGGGCCGAATGGGAGGGGGAGAGGAGAGAGAGAGAGAAGATAAGCTTGGTCAAACTTGGGGACCAAGTTTTGACCCCAAATGAAAAAATGACCAAAATGCCCCTCTCTCACATTTTTGATCCGACAGTCGAGATTCGATCTAATCTTGAAATCAATGGTTCGGATTGAATCTTGCATTAAAAATATCCAAGGGCATTTGTGTCTCTTCCAAATTTGAGGGCAAAATGACCAAAATGCCCTTTGCCCACAAAACTAACCCTTTATTAATCCTTAGGAGTAAAACGATCACTTTCTCCGTTTCTTGCCCAAATTGAATTTTTCTGAAAGTTTCGGGCACATCCAAAAATTGCACGTTACAACCGCAACATCGTTCTAACATTCTACTGTGACTTCCTAATTTTCTGATGCCCAATTTGGTCTTAATTTAATAATTGAATTCTATATAATGTAATTCGTGCATATCTCAGACTAACGGGCGGCTTTCAGGGAAATTCGCATAATCGACCCTTGACTGATACTCAATCGAGTCGCGTGCAATTTATTTAGACCGTAATGACTTTGGTCGTCAATAAAATCGTAAAGATCGATCACTAGTTTCAATGAGTACGATCGTTCGGAATAGGTTCTGGATCGTTCGTCAATTCATTTTGGGGTCAAACGAAATCACCCATGATCCACGTGTATGATAATAATGAATTGGCCCATCACTATCCTAAGATTGGCCTACACTGGCTCAAAATGTCACCTCGACGGCTTTATGGTCAAAAGTCAGTTCATGATCGAATTCCTCTAGTCGTACGAATTTAAATCCCCCGTTAGCCTTTCTCTAATGGTTAGTATTTCAGGAATGATCAGTTCCGGGCGAGACTGCCTACAAGTACATTAATAAAATCAGCTATTTCATAATTCCCAAATGGGCGAAATTTTGTAATGTCACAAAAATTATAAAAATATAAAATAAAAATAAAAAATAATTAAAAAGTAGAATTTTAAAAAAGAAAGAAAAAATAAAATAAAATAAAATAAAATAAAATAAAATAAAATAAAAATAATTAAATAAATGGTGAAAGAAAGAGGAAGGAAAATGATTTCCTCTTTTTGAAAAGAGGAAATCATTTTCTTCACTTTTGCAAGAGTTTTCTCCATTGACAAAAAATGTTTTATTTGATTTTTTTATTTTTTGTGAACCGAACGCAAAAAATCCGAAAAACATTTCTTGAAAGTTATTTTCTGCGAAACGAATGGAGTCTAAGACTTTTAAGAGAGAGTGAAATCCCTCTTAAATATTTAAATAATTAACCATAATAGTAATTAACAAGACCATATTTGTCTTGCACTCAGGGTGGGAGTACCCACAAGCTGATGCAAAGAGATCACGTTTTTTTTTCCCTATAAAAGAAATTCACAAAAAATTCACTAGTTGATGGGAAGTAGTGGATGCAGACACATCCGAGGTTACTGTTCAGTTGGATGAAGATGCATATTGCCTTGGAAATCAACATAGGACTAGCAAGTTGATTAGTTTTTCCTATCCCAACTGGGACACTCCTTGTCTACATCAAGCAGAGTCGGAGATTCATAATGAAAAGTGCGAAGCTCGTATCCGTATCTTCTCTCGAACAAGAGAGATCCTCATGTCATTGACCCAATTTTAGATCTAATTTGATCGATATTGTACCATTTATCGCTAGCGCTTGTTCCGAAGCTGTAGCAAATGCTAGCTAATACTAAATGTATAGGTCGATTGTACCAGATGCAGCTAGATACTATAGGCGTTGCATAAAGTTTTTCTCCTTGTTTGCATTAGTTTTCTTGATACTTTTGGGGTCTTTATTCTGAGTGATTAAGGAAATGACCATCCCCAAATATTTGGAAACCCAACTCGAAATTGTCTCCGATTACCAATTGCATGTGATGATTGTCCATTTACGTAATTAATTGAAATATCCACGTCACTTGACAATGGGGTTTATATGATTTTTATATATATGTGATCTTCCTTCACCTATTAATTTAAGCTTTTGGGTCGGATTCTTTAACATGATATCAGAGGCAGGTTCCACTCATTTCGCTTGTGCGATAGTCAAATTCCATGTACTACTTCTTATCTGATTTGTAGATGAGAGTAATGTTGAAATATCTTATATCGCTTGACAATGGGATTTATATGCTCTTTATATGTATGTTTCCACCCAAGCTCCATGTTCAGCTTGGATTTTAAACTTGATTACCAAAGTGCCTATAGATGAAATGAGTTAAGCGAACTCCGACGGTAGCTCGATTCACGAATCCAACTACTCAAGCTAGGCTTGAGCAAAAAAAATACAAACAATCAAGCTGCGGTCAGGTGATCCGCAAGTGTCGTTTACTTGTAACGTAGACTCCTTCTCGCATCTCTACATAAGTTCTTTTATTTTGATTATTAACATTTGACCCCAAAACTTGAGCAACCTTCGGTGGTAAAACGTTGTAGATCGATCTTTTGTTTTTTTCTCTTTTCTTTTTATTAAGATTTCTTTTTCTGAACCACGATGAATCAGAAACTCACGAAAGCAAATTGCTCTAAAAAGTGATTTGAGGATAACTAATTCTAGTTAAGAAAGTGAATCCCTTCAATGTCCTCATCAGGCGCTCACCTGTAAGCCATGAGGTTGCAAGTCTCTAGCTCTAGCTGCCTGCCTCTCTTCTTCCATCATGCTTGTTGTTGTCCCATTAATTTACATCTTATCTTTATTCAAACTCCAATTTATTCGATTTTTTAGTACGATGTAGAATCCGGCGCTTGAACCAAATGAACAGATCGCGAGTAGATCCAATTATTAAAAGGTCCCAAATCTGACCCATGCACAACTTGCTTGATTTGCAGCGTGCCATTATAACGATAGAACCTGCTGTATCTTTGTGCGGCTCTCGATCGCGGACGCAGAATCTCTTAGGATTATTTTGAGAGAAAAGAGAAATCTTGGCTGGCAATTATTAAAGTCAAATTGTAGTTATTAAAGGGTTGATTTGAGCTGATTTGTGCTTTCTTGCCGCTAATTCATGCATTTAGAGTCCTCCATGCAAACAGAAGATAGTTAATTAACACAAAAAATTAAAGTGGCAGAAATAGATGTGATTGATTATGAGAAAAAGTTGCTGAGTACAGTCAGTACATCATGTGGGGGATACTTGTTTAATAAGTATAATGAATTTTTTTTTATTTAAGGAAATCAAAGATAGGCTAAGCTTAGAGGCATGCTGTTTTTACCAATTAAAAATGAAGAAATGGTTAATTTGTTAACTACCACAGAAGTAGCACTACTTGGATGCATTTCTACTTTTGGGCTGGAATTCGCTAGGAACCATCCATCTTGTTGCTAACAAGGGGACCACAAAAGGGAGAGAGATTGATCCATTTGTTTAGAGATTTTGTTAAATGTAATGTGAAGCACACGTGTTATTGCTTAACTGGTTAGCTTTTTGTGCACTTATCAATTAGTCACGACTACTAGGAAGATTTGTGATCCTGATTCGATGGCATTTTCATCTGTGAAAGTGACCCCAGCCACTAAGGAGAAATTTAGCCAAAGGAAGGGAACGAAAGTTGAGAGCCATGGGAAGTTTTTGGTGAAACTCTTGAGCTAGGGTTTCTCTCTTAAGCCTATACATTCTGCTTCTAAAGACTTGCAGAAATAGAAGACTGACTGATTTGGCTCAAAACACAATTTTCCTGTTGGGTGTTAAAATGGGAAAATTACATCCCCATCATGGTATTTCAATCCTCTATAAAAAGCTTAGAAAAAGTTAGCATATTTCAATTAAAGATTTGTTGATACACAAAAATGATCAACTTTTGATTATTATTGACAAGTGATAGATTTAATCGATCAAAGGATAGTTTATTGAAAAAAAAATGTCATCAATGACTAAACACTCGACAATACACAAAGTGAAAGTTATCGATAAGAGCATTTATCAAGATTTAAGAAGTTGATTGATAGCCAAATCGATACAAAAACATAACTGCAGGGTGGTTATGTTTATTGCGGCTATTTTAAGATTTTTATAACTTATTATAGATAAGTGTGCTAGATAATATGAGATTGTGTAACTTCTTGTAATGAACAGTAGGCCTAAGAAACTATCTATTTATTTGTTCAAATTTAATAACCATCATATGTAACCATCTATAGAAGGTTGTATATACCTCAGGTGTATTCATCGTAATAAATCCCTCAATCAATTAAAGAACTCAATGTTTTTTTTTGCAAATTTATCTTTCATCTTTATTTTCCTGCATTTTACATTACTGGCAACGATTGTTCTTATTGTCATACTTTAAAATTCCTTATCATTTACTTTCTCGTCCAAAATCAACAAAGGACTCTTTGCAACTTTTGTCGATTCATATCGATCCATCCATATTCTTAAAGTATATTTCATCAATTTTGGTGAAATATCTTCTTGGCACGGTTGGTGGTACGCATTTTGTTGATTTGACGAAGCTACGATGACAAGAACCAGAAATTAACAAGAGTTTGACAATGCCATTGACAACAACAATCCAAATCCACACACTAGTAACGAAGATGCTGCACATTTCGAATCTTTAGCTGTGCGAGAGCGGTTGAAGGAAATCGACAAGAATAACTTGATCTTTCAAGGTATTTTATTGAACAACGGTTAAGAGACGTTTCTCCAAATTTCAATATGGTGTCAACCGTGAGAAGATTGCTTGAAGAATAGAAGAATGACGTCACCCGCTCCATTGAAAGTCACATCTTAGATATGATCAAACCAATGATCATCAATGCTGTGAATGATGCCCTATCTGGGCCAGGATCATCCAATGAACCACTACCACTCGAAGCAAACCAATGGTTGCAGGATATGTTCCTAGTCTCTTTCCATTTATTGATATTAATTATTTTGGTTAGAGTAAACCCCCTATAAGAAAATGCAAAGGCCCGAGTCTTCTGATAAAGGCCAGGATAATAGAAATAATCAAATTAATGTTGGTCAAGATAATCGAAATGGAATTAACAATTTGGTAAATCATAAGGGTTGACAAAAGGGACCAAAGCCAAATGTTAAAAATATAAGGCCAACTGTTGTATCTGTGCTAATTAAAGCTAACATAGATAATCCGGCAATACCAACATTACTGCATATGGGGGCAAGATGGCAAACTAAATCCACAATCGAACCCATCACAGTTTGCTGAAGAAGTTCAACAACAATTAGGGCCAAACAGGGGTGATATCGTACCTATTTATAGGAAACCACATTCTGAATGAGTCTATAATCATATTTTTTTAAGAGTCTTTTATTGTCATTTTTACAGGTGAAGATGACCAATCAATCATTGAACACATTAGTCGATTTATAGCCCAATGTGGGGATGCATAGACAAAAGAGTTTTTAAACTTAGGTTATTTCCTTTGTTTATGTTGAAAACCGCTTTCACTTGATACACTAACTTACCACCCTATTCAGTTGGCAACTGGGCTAAGATGGTAAAACAATTTCATTCTCGGTTTTATAGACTGATACCTGATGTATTGTTTGTTGATTTAGCTAAACTTTACCATCTAATGAGTCAGTTGTGTAGTTATTTCTCAATTCAAGAAGGCCAGACATAGATGCCTTACTTCACTCTCAAAAAAAGAGTTCACAAATTTGGTTTTCAATGGGTTGAAATTCAATTATAGTGAAAAATTCAAAAGGCAAGACTTGGTGGATTTATTTTAATAGGCAACGAGAATGTCAAAACACGAGCAATTGCTAAAATAAAAAAAGAAGAAAAGGCCACATAAATAGTTTACACCCAATGTGACTTTAATGGAAAATTATAAGTCAGAATATGAATCTAACCTAGATGAAATTGTTGATATAGCTGTGGCAAAATTGGTGTCGACAAGCCTTACGTTTGTTGATCCTTAAAGCCTGCACAAAAAAAAAAAAGAAAAAAAAAAGAAACAACAATGGCTAGGGTTAAAGACACTCATGCTTACTCGTTTGATTTAATTTTGAAAGATGGCTTAATTCAATTAACTAAAGGACAAGTAATTCCAAGTACAGAAGATTTAGTAAACAAAAAATATTGCAAGTTGCACCTTTCATGGAGCCATGACACTGTTAATGTGTTGTTTTGAAGAAAACCATTGAGGAGGCCATTCAACAGGGAAAAAATAAATTTTCCAAATGATTGATTGCTCTTGATAATTAATTAAAAAGAATCGAATTATTGATGAATCATTCAATTCTTTTAATAGGGGGCATTTGATGACATACCCACAAATAATGAACTTTTGGTTATTATCGACAAGTAATAGATTTCATCGATGATAATAGAGTTTGGTGAAAACAAAAAGTTATAAATGAATTGCACAATCGCCAGCACACATTACGAAAGTTACTGACGAGAGACTTCATCAAGACTTAGGAAGTTGATCAATAAAGTTATTGAAAGTGAGCAATCAACACTAAAACACTAGGAGTGTCAAAACCAAACCGAAAAATCGAACCGAGATACGAACCGAACCGAAAATTTCATCCATTTCGGTTCGGTTTCGATTTCGATTCGGATCATCAAAATAAACCAAATTTTCTTTTCGGTTCGGTTTATTTCGGTTCGGTTCGGATCGGTTCGGATCAAACCGAACTAAAATAAACACTTCAGTTTAGGATTATTTTTCCCTCTCTCTCCCCTTCTCTCTCTCCTCTCTCCTCTCTCTCTTTGCTTAATGAACTTGAAACCGAAAACCGATCCGAACCGAACCGAACCAAATCGAACCAAATTGAGTTTTCGGTTCGGTTCAAATTCAGTTCAGTTCAACGGGGCACCCTTAATGGTTCTGTTCTGTGACATTCCGAATTTCGACCCATTTTTGGGATTTATAAAACGTGTAATTCGTCAGTGCGCTTATAATAAAATCTCGCCCGGGAACTGATCACCCTCGGGTTTTTGTTTTAAAAAATAATAATAATAATAAAATAAAAAAAATAAAATAATAAAATAATAAAATAGAGATTTCGTTAGAATCGCACTCGATCGAATTTGGCCGTTATTTAGACCCCGGACTTGGCAATCGATTTTCGGAGTTTCGGGACGAAATAAATTGGACGAAGTCGATATTATTGTGGCCAGCATCGAGATTACCAGGAATAATGAGAAAGTGAAATTTTGGTCCGGGTGCGGATTTGGACTAGTAGACCTCCCTCGGGGTAGTTTATTTTAATTAATTGGGCCCTTATCTCTTATTATATTCTATGATTAATTTGGACCATAGGATCGTTTTCAGATTCGAAATCGGACCGTGGGATCGCACTCAAGTGTTGACTTCTCTCTCTCTCTCTCTCTCTCTCTCTCTCTCTCTCTCTCTCTCTCTCCTCTGCCGCGACTGCGCACGCCTGCCCATGCATGCAAACGTCCCCTCCCCACTTTTCCCGCTCACGTCTCCTCCTTCTCTCTCTCTTCCTTTCTTTTCTTTTTCTTTTTCTTTCTTCCTCTTCTCTTTTGTTTCTTCTTCGTCTCTTCGCCTCCCCCCCTCCCCGACGGCTGCTTCTTCTGCTTCGGCTTCCTGCACGACCAGCACCAGCCAGCTGCTCGCCGCACCCGACCACCGCGTCGCCCACTGTCCGGCCGCCGTGCATCGCCCCCAGCCACCGTCTGCCGTCCGTCCGGCGCCACCCTCGCCCGACGCCGCTGCCTCTAGTTGCTGCTCCGGCTTCCCTATTCTTGTTGCCCGAAGCCGCCCACCGCTCGCTGGGACCAGCCCAGCCACCGCTCGCCGTCACCGTGCGCCGCCGCTCGCCCAGCTGCCGCGCCGTTCGTCCGGCCACCCTCCCCCGGCTCGGCTGCTCTCCTCCTTCGCGTCACATACAGCAGCAGCTTGCCGCTGCGTCCGCCGCGGCCCGGCGTTGGCCAGCCATCTGCCGGCCTGTCCCCCGTCGCCCGGCCACCCGCGGCGCAGCCGTGCCGCCTCCGACCGCCGCGCGACCTCCTCTTCTCCTATTTCTATCCTCCCCGATGCCGTTGCTTCTGCCCGCACGTCTTCTGGCTTCTGTTCCGCTTCTGTTCTGCCGTGACCGCGCCTCGCCGGAACCAGCTCCGCCGCGCGTCGCCGCCGCCCGCCTCGCCAGCCTCCGCCGAGTCGCCGGCCAGCTCGTTAGGAGCCACCTCCGCTGCGCGGAACCTCCTATCGCCGAGCTCGCCCTTGCCCGTCTCTGCCCACCGCCGTGCACCGTCCGGCCGAGCTTGCCGTCGTTTGCCGCCGCTGTCCATCTCCGACAACCACCAGCCACCAGCTCCGCCCGGAACAGCCCAAGCCGTGCCGAATCAGCCCCCACAGCGGCTGTTTCTTCGCCGTTTGCCGTCGTCCGCCGGCCGTTGAGTCCGAACTGGAACCACCGTGGATCGCCCTCGCCGTCGCCGCCGCCCGTTGCCGTCGCGTCGCAGCCCCCGCCGACCAGCCAACCTAGCTCGCGGCCAAGTTGCCCCGGGCCGTGGCCGAGCCCTTTGCTCGAGCATCCCAGGCCGTGCCCGGCCCATTGCCCATGTGCACTAGCCGCGCGCCCGCTCGCCTGGTCGTGGCCCATCGCCGTGCCCGTCGCCTAGGCGCCTTGCTCGTCCAACCCGGCGCGTTGCCCATCCGACCAGGCATGTCACCCGTCCGCGCCCGCGCCCGTGCCCAGCCATGGCCGAGAATTTTGCCCATGGCCGAGCCCGTGGCCGAGCCTCGTGCCCATCGCGCCCTCGGCCGCGCCGAGACACCGCCGTTCCGATTGGGCCATTCCGGGCCATAGCCGATTTTTCTCCGAGCCAAACTTAGGTAAGTGACTTCCTAAACCCTACTTAGTACTTTGGGTATTATTAGACTTGTCTAGAGATTGATTAGTATCGGCTTAGGGATTAAACGTGGATTCGGGTTAATATTCGTATGTGTGTGATTGTTATATTAAATTGCGATATTTGTGGGGCTTAATTTAGTAGCTAATTAAGGGGGCTAAATGACCGTATTGTCGTGGGTTAGAACGGCCGGGGCGGGTTTTAATTTAATTATATTACGTTATAGTTACGTTATTTGAATTGGGTTGGATAAAATGTTTGAATTGAATGATGGTGTGTAACCGACTTAGATGGTTTTTAGTGCATAGTAGTGGATAATATTGGTGGATCAGTGATTGGCTTTTTGTGGCATTCGTGGGTGAATTTGATGTTCGTATGTGGCGGATTAAATTGTCGAGTCGTGGATTGGCGTGGCTTGTCCTGAATTGGATTGAGTTGATCGTGGATTGCTTGGTGTAACTGGCGTGAAATTGATTGAATTGAATGGCGTGTGCTTGCCTGTCGATTTGAAGCCCGGATCGATCGGAGGGCTACGGACTTGGGACGTGTTGACGGCGGTCCGTGTGAAGGCATGACTGGCCGAGGTGCCAAATGGATGCGGGCTTGAGACGTGCGGACGGTGGCCCGTTAAAGGTGTGATAGACCGGGACGTGTTTATGTCGGTCATTGGAATGATTGATTATGTGGCTTGGGACGTGCGGACGGCGGCCACTGGATGGTATGATTGATATGGCTTGGGACGTGCGGACGGCGGCCATTGGTTTGAGTGATTGGGCGGCTTGTGAGCCCGTGAAAGAAAAGTTGGTTGGACGCGTGCATGCGACTTGAGTGTGATTGAAATGGCTGTTGAGTGTGGCTGAATTGGCTGGTTGAGCGGTTGATTGGATTGGCTGGTTGAGCGTGTGATTTGATTGGCTGGTTGAGCGTGTGCTTGAAGTGGCTGGTTGAATGTGTGGTCTAATTAGTAGGGTGAATTGCATGCAAGTGTAGTTGGCGTTTGAGCAATTGCGATGTGCTATTTAGCTACTATTATTGCATTACCATGTTATGACTAATGTGCAGTGTTGGCATGGGCTTAATGGCAAGGTGAGTACAATGATCTGAATCTTTATATCTTATGGGGTAGATTGCATGTACGACTTGTCTGGGTACGCATTGGCCTACGTGGGGTATAGGGAGTTGCTTATTGAGACTCGTTTTCACGGTTATTATATAACCATTTCAGATCCGCGACCATGAGTGACTGGAGACGCTTCAAGGGTACCCCGGAGATAGAAGACGGGTCAAGTACCCGGTATTTTGAGTTTTCCCCTTTTGTAGAGAAGTTAAGTTTGTGAACAATTGTTCCTTTTGAGGAATGTAGTCCCGTTGTTGTGGCCTAGCTTAGGGAATTGTCTTTCTGTGAAAGTCGTATGTATCTGCTAAGTGTAGGAATTACAGTCATTTGTTTCGTGCTATTGCTATCCCTTGTCATTATTAATTGTCTGGGTTATTTCTATTTGCTTCCGCGCGTGCTAAATCTCTGACGTTTGGGTTGGGTCGGCGACGTGCCTGGGACGTCGCATTCAATGATCGACCATCGAGGGGTGTCGCGAGCTCTTAGGGTTCGGGGCGTGACATGTTCGGTTTTCTCGAAAAACCGAACCGAACCGAACCGAACCATTTACACCCCTATAAAACACAACTATTGAATGGTTATGTTTATTACCGCTATTTTAGGATTTTTATAACTTATTGTAGAAAAGTATTGATAGATAATATGAGACCGTGCAACTTCTTGTATAGCCAATAGGATCAGGAACTTATTTCTTTATTCAAATTATAGTAACCTTTGTATCTAACCGACTGTAGAGGGTTATAAGTACCGCAAGTGCACTAATTGTAAAGGGACCCCCTAATCAATCAAAGAATTCAACGTCCTTTTACAATTTATTTTTAGTTTCCTACATTTTACATCATTGGCCATGATTGTTCCTACTTATGTACTTTTAAATTTATTTAATTACTTTCCTGTCCAAAATCAACAAAGGACCGTTACAACTTTGCCAATTCATATTGATCCATCCATATTTCTTGAAGGACATTTCATCATTTTTGGTGACACAAGATTATTATAATGTTTTAATAATTAACCTCTAATGGTAGACGCTAGAGGGATTGCAATTACCTTTAATGTTATTCATTTGGTTCGTTATTTTTCCTAGGTTTTGGCCCGTGCGTCACTAGATCTATATTCATTTGGTATGGTTATTGGTAAGACATGTGATACTTTTTTTCTTTTTTGACGTATGTGATACTCATTTTGGTATGGTTATTGATAAGAGATCAAACATACTTCGTGCACTATATTCTATATCTTTAGGGTGAGTTCATTGTTTATATGCCATCCTTACACTTATTCTAGATATACCAAAGGATTCTGGCCACCTTATTGACAAACTTATTGTCAACGTAATGTAGCTTATTACAAAAAGAAAACGAGAGTTAGTTAAATATTTGTTTGACTAGATAGGTCGATCGCGAGTTATAAAATGCCACACTAATCTCGCCGGTGCAAAGCATTTTCTGCAACACTTTTTTTTTTCGGTTTAACTGCCTTTCCCATTCATTAATTCGCATATTTGTGTAAAGAATGCAATTATTAGACATCTCCTCAACTTAAAGGACACTAATCCAGTATGAAGATTTTGCGTAGCAGAATTTGCATCCTCTTTCTATTTTTTTTTATTTATTGGTCAATAAACTTTTGCATGCTTTAATCAAAAGGTGAAAAAGGGAGAAAAAAAGTGAGTGCTTACTTGTCATTAAAACTTAAAGTCGAGAAAAGCAAAATATAAACCCTAGCTGTCAACTGGGACTGGAAATCACGAATCCTTTGACATCCTTTGCCTTATTCGGAAAGAAGACCAACTGCATCTTGTCACGACCTTCTCAGATCTAAACCGCCAAAAAGAAGCAAATGGATTATTAAGCCAATAACTTAGTGTGGACTTTCCCAAGTTTGTACCAATTGAAACTTTGGGATTTGATTTAATCAATTCAACATGCAATGCGATTCAATTATGAGTTGTCACTGATCTATTATGGGTCAAATAGAAACCTAAGTAAAATGCGTAAGAACACTTTACTTTTGCTAACCAGAGATTTATGGATACGAGAACTTGTTATGCTAGATAAATTTAATGTCCTTTGGTACATTTCCTCTTTATTTTTCAATAATATTTAGCAGGTAGTCTTGGATGAATTTAATCCTCTGCTAACATGCAATGGATGATCATTTTGGTGCACAATCAATAATGAAACACTTAACAAATCGAAACTTAAATAAATTGCTAGAAATAGGGCAAACCTCAATGGATTAAGCAAAGCATAGCTTCACTATGATTAATTTCCTAATTTCTATGAGACGTTAATTAAAAAATGCATGCCCTAAACATACTGATTGTTTCTTTTTGGGTTTTTCTTGTTTAACAAAAGATCAAACTATGTGCAATGCTCCTTACCAAAAAAAAAACTATGTGCAATGCAAGAGATGCAATTTAATTCTAGGTATTTCCACGTGGATTCTAATGCATTGGACGTGGAACCCGTGGTGGCACTTCGGCAGGATCCGGACCGGGTTGTTGGTGGCGAATTCGGAGAGGCAGATTGTGCACTCCGCGACCAACCCAGGCAACTTCAATTCCGCTGAGTAGTTCATTGTGACATCCCGAATTTCGATCCATTTCTTTTAGGATTTATAAAACGCGTAATTTGTCAGTATGCTTATAGTAAAATCTCGCCCGGGAACTGATCACTCCCGGTTATCATTTTAAATTAGAGATTTCGCTACAATTGCACTCGATCAAATTTGACCGTTATTTAGACCCCGAACTTGGCAGTCGATTTTCGGGAGTTTCAGGACGAAATAAATGGGACGGTGTCAATATTATGGTAACCAGCGTTGATATTGTCAAAAATAGTGGAAAAATGAGAGTTTTTGACCTAGTGCGAATTTAGACTAGCAGACCTCCCTCGTTATAATTTGGTTTAATTAATTTGGCCTTTGTCCCTTTTTATATGCGAGGTTTATTTTGGACCAGTAGGTCATTTTCGATTTTGAATTTGGGCCTTCAGATCGCGTTTAATATTTGAATGAAGTTCTTTTTTTTTATTATTATTCTCTCTCTCTCTCTCTCTCCTCCCCCTTTTCCCGCTGACCCTTGCGTGTCTAACCACCACTCCCACCTACTCCTCTCTCTCTCTCTTCCTTTTCTTTTCCCTTTCTCCTTTTTCTTTTCCTTTTCTTTTCTCTTCCTCTCTCCTTCTTCGTGGCTTCCTGCACGTCTTCTGCTTCTAGCT
This sequence comes from Syzygium aqueum, assembly GCA_031216185.1. Lineage (NCBI taxonomy): Eukaryota > Viridiplantae > Streptophyta > Magnoliopsida > Myrtales > Myrtaceae > Syzygium > Syzygium aqueum. The sequence continues at coordinate 7,337,678 of CM062239.1, forward strand.
TCTTGCTCTTGCTTCTGTTCACGCCGAACGCCTGGGCTCGCTGGACCGCAGCGTGTCGCGTCGTCGCCGGCCAGCTCGACCGCCGCGCCACGCTGTCCGCCAATCGCCGCCCCGACGTCGCCTTCTCCTCCCTTCTGCGCGCGCAGCAGCGAGCTCGCCGCCGCTACCCTTCACGCCCGGCCACCGCTATTCACCGGCTCGCCCGCCAGCCCCGCGTCGCCGTCGCCGCCGTGTTCCACCACAAACAGCCGGGAAGCCCCTTTCCTCTCTCTCTCTCTCTCTCGGTTTGGCCGTGAGAGGCCTTGAGCCGGAGGAGCTCCGCCGCCGCCGTCACTATTCCGGCGCGGACCCGTCGCTGCCCAGCCGTCTAGCCGTTCCATTTCTTTCTCTCTCTGACCGTGCCTCTCTCTCCCTCTCTAGGCCGTGGATTAGCTTAGGTCGTCGCCGCCGCTCGCGCCGTTCGCCGGAGCCGCCATTGCCGTTACTGTTCTGGCGGGGGGTCACCGCTATCCAGCCGCCATCGCTGCGTGTTTGGCTCGGTTTGAAGCTTAGGACACTCGATGAGTTTGACCCTAAACCCTAGTTAGGCTTTTGTGCGTTTCTAGATGAGTTTTAGGGGTTAAATTAGGGTAATTTGGGGGTTAGTGTATGGAGGTTGTTAGGGGCTGATGTTGTGGTTGATTTGGTGATTTAGCGTGGCCTTTTAATCAAGGTTTAGTGGACTATAGAGTGCTGTGATGTGGCGAAGCATAGATGCCTTGATTTGGGCGAAATTGTGGACTTGGCGGATGAAATTTGTGGACCGTATGGTGGCTGATCTTGTGGCTATTTCGCGGTTTAGTGCGAAAATTTTAATTGAGGTTTAGAGGCTTAGATTGGGCTGTGCGATGGCTGGGCATATTGGATTGAATCGGACTAAGTTCGGAGTAGGTTCGGGTTCAATTGTGGAATGTAGTGCGCACCTAGTTTGGTCCTCATGGTGGCTGATTTGGGCGATGTTTTGGGGAGCCTAATGGAGTATATGGAGGATAATTATTGGCCTAGAATAACCTATTTGGTGGCTGTCTGTACCGGGACCGATTTGGACTAAGATCGATCGATTCGAGGCTTAATTGTGTAAATACCGGGATTGTTTAGTTTGACGGATTAGGTGGCTGAATTATCTTTGGTTATGATCAATTTAGTGGTGCCGTTTCATGTGCCTAGTGTGACTAAGAATGGAGTAGCTTAGCGGGCCTTGAAGGCGCGGATTCATGTTGATCAAGTTGTGTGAAGTATATGTGTAATTTATGTGCCGTACAAGAGTGCTTTGAACTGCTTTCATGGTCATGCGAATATGTTGGTTGGGCATGTTGAAATGTGGACTGAGCCTATTGTGTGGTAAAGTGAGTAAGTGGCATTGCGTAAATGAATGTTCATTGTGAAATTTGTGATTGCCCAAGTGTGAATGTTATGGCCATGAGTTTGCATCTCATGCATTGGCAAGGCATGTGCATATACGAGTGTGCCCGAGTGACATGCGCATTGTGATCACTTAATCGCCCTGATGCGTTTTACGCGGGGTTCAGATAATAAATTGGTGTATGTGAATGTGTGATCACATAAAACCCTGAGGCGTGTTACGCGGGGTAGTGAACCCGTCCTGAGGCGTGTTATGCGGGACGATGCCCGGACTATCGGAAGATGGCCAAACCTGATGCGTGTTACGCGGGTGTTGTGCCATGAGCCTGATGCGTATTACGTGGGCTAGAGATCGATCTCGAAGGGATGGACTTGAGGCGTTTTACGCGGGTCGGACCTGATGCGTTTAACGCGGGTCGGAGGAGAAATTGGTAGTGGCAGAGTACTAGTTTGCGAGTGTGCGTTACTGCGTTGTTGAGGCATGACATGAGTGCGAACATGAGCACGTGCATTACATACATTGGGATTAAGTGATATGTATACTTGTATCGCAATTTAAATGTTGTGGTGCTGTTGTGATTAAGTTTATAGAGTGGCTAACCTGCAGGGTCAAGTATGAATTAGATTTAGGCCCGAGGGCTTGAGTCAGTTATGTTTTAATTTATGTATGGTTTAGCACTCGTCAGGAGGTACACGTTAGCTTAGTTTAGGCTTAGGGAATTACTCACTGAGATTATTCTCATTGTTGTTTAAAACCACATTTTCAGACCCCCAGCATTAAGATGTCCGAGATTCCGGTTTGTTTTGGGATTCCGCTCCTAGTAGAGTGGACGAGGACGATACACCCCGTAGGGAACGGGGAATCGTATGTTAGGTATCATTCTATTGTTTGGGTGGAGGTGGGGGCGACGCATTATCAGACCCACAAGTACGTGGCATGGTGCTTTAGGGATGGCTTCGGAGAGCATGGTCCTCTCCGGACTTTTGATGTTTCGTTCACCGAGATGGGAACGAGATATCCCCGATGCCCCGATGGTGAGGTGACGGATCCTGGTCCCTCATCCGAGGAGGAGATGCCTGACAGCTCTTCATCTTCGGAGTCTTCTGATTCCGACCCAGACTGGGCACCGTAGAGCTTAGTATTCGCCTTAGAATGGGTAGGGCCAGTACCTTTTTGACCAGTGCCCCACCTTTATTAGTAGACTTACCCCTGAGCCACTTACCCCTTTTTGTTAGTAGTGGCCTTGACTCGCTTTTGATTTTTGGTATTCGGGTTGTATATGGATATAGTATATGACTTTCAGTATTAGTGCAAGTGTTTATTCTGCAATCGTTGTTGTTGGTTCCTGTGGTTACTCTTGGTTGGGTATCTATCTTTGTCCGGGTGTTGATTTGCTTCCGCATGTGCTTTAAACCTTCGTGTTGGGCGTTGGGTTGGCGACGTGTCCTGGGACGTCGCACTCAAATCGACCATGACAGGGACGCTCGCGCGCCGTAGGGTTCGGGGCGTGACATTCATGATCGGGAAGGTCTTCAAGGCCTTTATCTTCACCCCGGTGTCGGCTAGCCTAGCTGATGAGTTATGGCCATTCATGTTCGAGGACACCAAACCGGGGCACTTTAGTGCACACCTAATGATGAAATTTAACCCTAGAGAGCAAATTACGGCACACAATAGGACTGAGAGGACCATCACAACATTGGAGTCAAAGCTGTTGTCACCAGGATAGTAAGGTTCTTCATGGGCGCTCCTAACACATGATGGTGGAGTTGCCATGTTTGGTGTTTGGCGAAGAGGGCCATGTAGGAGCAGTCTTCTTGAGAAGTACAAGTTTTGAAAGAGAGAATCGGAGGAAGAGGAAGCAGGATGAGTCATTTCTTTTTGTGAAAACTAAGGAGAAAAGAGAGAGTGTGGACTGAGAGAGACATTGGAATATCGGTGCAAGAATGGAGTGTTGGCCGGCTTGTATGGCTTGGCCGAGCGCCCTAGGATCACCATATCGAGATATTAACAGTACGGTAAGAAGATGGATAGAATTTGTGCACCTGATTTTGAATCCATCAACCTGAATGCGGAAATGATGATGATCCGGTGCCGTAGGTCTTCTCCCCCGTCACCCCTGAAGCCCTCGGCGCTATGAGACCGCCTTAACCAACTCACAGAAGCCTTAGGTGAGTTGAGAGCGTTTTTGAGAGAAAATGGAGAAATTAGGGTTAGAGGAGGGACCTTCAGCTCTATTTATAGAGTTTCTAGCCGGGCCCTCTCATAACGGGCCGAGCCGAACTTGGCCCATACAAGCTAGGCCCATATCCGACTAATTAAGAAACTTTATATCCAAACTTATTAGACCAAACCCGTAAGCGGGTAATAACAATTTCAATTAATGTAACCCATATTAGGAAAACGTTACATTCTCCCACTTGGGCTATATTAATTGAAATCGTATCTTATGTGCACCTTTATTTGGTCTATGGATAATTCTTAATAGTCAATTTGATCCCATAAAGTTTCAAACACCGAATCATGGCGGTAACTGCATGTAATCACGCAAAGCCTTCCATGGTCACAAGTGCCTTAGACTTTATTAATATGGATTCGATATAGTTGTGTGGCAAACAGATGACACCTCATAAAGAGTGATACCTCATGTGTCATCTCCTTTGTCAATCCTCATTCTCTTTCCTTAAGTGTCACAAAAACCTGATGTGTCACTAGAGAATATCTTTATGGTTCCCATGAACCTACATATGTCTTATCCTTATTGTTAACATTACTTTATGTGTAATAAGACATATTCTTAAGGCTAATAACTGAATGCCCATAGCCTTTACTCAAGGTTTACACAATATCTTAAGATTTTCACTTTATATGTGTATTTAACATAACAAAAATGCATTCAGAAACACCTTATTGAATGCAAATGAGTTGATACACATCCGTAATGTTACAAAGAGTAATAGAACACAGATGTAAACTTTATTAGAGCACAAATTAAAAAACAGCTCCCACTAAACAAAAGTATCCCATGATACTCCTAAGCCCATGCTAACGACATGTCGTTCAAAAATACAAGGGCGAAGGCCTTTAGTTAGTGGATTTGCTACCATATTATCTGTGGAAATGTGCTCTATTGTAATGTCACCATCCCTGACTTTTTCTTTTATGGTCAAGTACTTGACCTCTATATGCTTAGATCCCTTGAGACCTCTGTTGTTGTTAACAAACAACACTGCAGAGTTATTGTCACAATACAACTGTATGGATCGATCCATAAAATCAAATACGGTCAACTCCCTAATGAGGTTTCGGAGCCAAATTGCCTGAGTAGCGGCTGAAAAGCATGCTACAAACTTCGCTTGCATGGTAGAGGATGTCATTGATTTCTGTTTCTCACTTTTCCATGATATTGCACCTTCTGCTAACTTAAAGATATAACCCGTTGTCAACTTCCTGTCATCCTGACAGCCAGCGAAGTCTGAATCCGAATACCCTACCAGTTGTAGGTTCTAAACATGTTTGTAGATCAGCATATAGTCTTTTGTCCTCTTTAGGTACCTCATCACCTTCTTGGCAGCAACCCAGTGATCATGTCCTGGATTTGACTAATATTTGCCTAAAAGTCCTGTTGCAAAAGCAATGTCTAGTCTAGTGCAAACTTGAGCATACATGATACTTCCAAGTGCACTAGCATAAGGTACATCCTTCGTTTGGGTTTTCTCAATATCCATATGAGAACACTGTGACAAACTCAGTTTATCACCCTTTATGATAGGAGCAATTCCTGGCTTGCAGTCCTGCATACTGAATCTTTCCAGAATATAATCAACATATGTTCTCTGAGACAAACCCAATACTCGACGAGAATGATCCCTATGGATCTCAATGCCTAGGACAAAAGACGTCTTATCAAGGTCCTTCATGTCAAAATCTTTCGACAACATTCGCTTTGTCTCATGTAGTAATCCAATATCACTACTCGCAAGCAAGATGTCATCTATATATAGTATGAGAAAAATAAATTTCCTTCCACTGACCTTGCTGTATATACACTGATCCAACTTGTTCTCAACAAAACCTAATGAAGTCACAACACTATGAAACTTCAAATACCATTGTCTAGAAGCTTGCTTAAGGCCATAAATAGATTTCTTCAATCTACACACAAGCTCACCTGAATCATCGGCTGCAAAACCTTCGGGTTGCTCCATATAGACTTCCTCATCAAGGTCTCCATTTAGAAAAGCAGTTTTAACATCCATCTGGTGTAATTTCATATCAAAATGAGCTACCAAAGCCATGATCACTCTAAAAGAGTCCTTAGAAGATATCGGTGAAAAAGTTGCCTCATAATCTACTCATTCCCTTTGAGTGAAACCCTTGGCTACTAGTCTAGCTTTGAATTTCTCAACCTTTCATTTGGAGCCCCTTTTAATCTTGTATACCCATTTGCAACCAACAGGCTTGTAACCTTTATGTAATTCAACAAGCTCCCAAACACCATTATGTTTCATAGACTGAATCTCATCTTTCATTGCATCCACCCACATATCTGATTGAGGATAAGGAATTGCATCTGAATAAGTTACTGGATCAATCACACAGCCTATATCATAGTCATGCTCTCCCAGATAGACCATATAATCCGGTGGTATAGCTGATCGTCTCTGCCTAATAGATCTCCTGAGTGGAGCTACTACTTCCTCATCCTGCACCTGAGGGGTTTGAAGTATTTCATCAGGAGCCGTTTCAATAACAGGATCCTAGACCACAACAGGCTCAGTATGTGGTGTAGGGGGCTCCATAATTGTCTGTACAGGTAGAGAAATCGACACTGTAGTACCTACCATGTCATCATCCTCAATGGTCTGTGAGCAACTACCCTTCTCGGTTACATCAAATTCTAGAAATTTCGCCGTCTGTGATTCAACAATTCTCGTGCCTCCATGGGGACTGTAAAACCGATACCCCTTCGAATGATCTGGGTAAGATACGAAATAACATCGAGTGGTTATGGATTCCAACTTGTTCAATGTTGGATTGTATAGCCTAACTTCTACAGGACACCCCCAAACTTTAAGATGATTTAGGCTAGGTTTATGTCCAGTCCATAATTCAAAAGGAGTCTTTGGAACAGCCTTGGTAGGAACACGATTTAGAATGTAGAGAGCTGTCCTCAAAGTTTCACCCCATAGAAAATTAGGTAAGTTTGTCCTGCTAATCATACTCCTCATCATGTCCATAAGGGTACGATTCCGTCTTTTGGCCATACCGTTTTGTTTAGGACTCCCGAGCATAGTAAATTGAGCCACTATTCTAGAATCTTTTAAGTATTTGGCAAATGGCCCTTTCAGCTGTCCAGCATCGCCATGCCTGCCATAATACTCACCACCTCGATCAGACTTGACAACCTTTATGACTTTTCCCAGTTGTGTCTTGACTTCAGTCCAAAAAATCTTGAATTTGTCAAGAGACTCAAACTTTTTCTTAATCAAGAACAGATAACCATATCGGGAATAGTCGTCTGTAAATGTGATGAAATAGAAATTTCTACATAATGTTGCCGTATAGGGTCCACTTATGTCAGTGTGAATGACCTCCAACAGGTCAGAACTGCGGACTACGATTTTCTTCTTTATCTTGATCATCTTACCCCTACAACAGTCTACGCAAGTATCTAGGTCACTTTCAAGAGTAGGCAGGATGTTTGTCTTTATCAGCATTTCCACTCTTTCCTTAGAAATGCGACTAAGTCGTTTATGCCACAATGCATAAGACTGTTCCTTAGGTAGAGGTCTTTTGGAAATAACCCTTTTAGCTGTATAAGCGACGTATATATCATTGGGAGATAAACTCAATCTGTACAATCCATTCGATATGTTGCAGCAACCAACCTTATTTGAACCAAAGAACATAGAAACCATACTGTTCTTTATTTCAAAAGAGTAGTTGCAAACATCTAAACTTGATACGGAAACTAAGTTCCGTCTGAAAGAAGGTACATAAAAGGTGTTTCTTAACATCATATTAAAACCAGAATCCAAAATTAATATGACATCTCCTACGAACTCGATGTCGACTCTCTTGTTGTTTCCTACAGTAAGCTTTGATTCATCCTGATTTGGCTTCCTTCTGTTTGTGAATCCCTGTATGGTATAAGCAACATGATTAGTTGCACCGCTATCTAGCCACCAAGAACTGGATGGAGCTTATGATAGATTGGATTCACAAACAAGTGCCAAAGAATCAATACCTGACTGCTGACATTTGGACAACCAAGTTTTATATCTATTGCAGTCTTTCTTCATATGACCCTTCCTCCTACAAAAGTACTAGTGAACACCATTCTTCTTCAAGGGTATTTTCTCAGGACCCAGATGGTCTACATGATTGGTGGTTTCAGAAGTTCCTTTCTGAGTACGATTCTTGAACTTACTACTCTTCCTGCTATTGGAACTAGAGGCATAGAAAGCAAGATTCCCTTTATCTTTCTTCAGTTTTTCTTCCTCTGCCACTACCCTAACTATCAGGTCATTGACCGACCACTTTTCATCTTGGGAATTATAGTTGGTCTTTATAATTCCAAACTCAGTAAGAAGGGTGTTCAGGGCTTGATGCACAATGTAATCATCAGAAAGGATAATCTCATGAACCTTTAGTTTTGTCTGGAGGTCTACCATCCTAAGGACATAATCCCTAACCCCACTTGAACCATCATACCTCATATTATTGAGTAATTGCATGTATGTCCCAGCTTCGGCATTAGATGAGACACGATTCCTTGCTTCTAGGGTTTCCATCATTTCTTTAGCAGTGCAGTCAGCTAGCAAACTACTCTTCAAGTGGTCCTTAATGGATCGCTTCATCAGTAACAAGCAAATCCTATTGCTCTTTTCCTAGGCGGCACTCAGTGCCTTTTCTATGTCTGTACTTTCAGCAGTGACATCTGTTGGCTTATCCTCAGTAAGAGCAATATGAACATCTGCCAGTTCTATACCAAACAGAAAATCCTCTTTCCATTTCTTAAAGTTTGAACTAGTAAGAACCTGAATACTAATGGAGTTGCCGTTCAGGGAGAACGTGACTGTTAAAAAACAAGCAATGTCTATAATCAGCATCATGTGAGTACTTTTCTGAGAGTTACACACATTATCATATAATCACTTTTGGGCAGAATACATGATATGCAATTGTATACCCTCTACATTACAACGACCATGAGAATATATTCCAATCTTTTATGAATTCACCACCTTTGGGTGTATGAACCACTAGGATTAGTCATTCCTCATGCATGTTGTATATGCACCCCTCCATGAACCAATACATAATCACCTCCTTTGGGAGTATAATAACATATCAGAACAGGAGACATCCTAACAATACGAGACTGATATTTCTCAAACTCAATCAAGTGTACCACTTTGGCGGTCACTACCAAATTGAATCATTGAAACTCTCTCATACTAAGGATATAAACTTTATGTCTCACATATACTATATAGATGTAATTCTAAACTGGAAGACATGGGCAATGTCTCTAAAATTACATACCATGCTAATTACATTGCTTTATACATTGATATATGTTGAACCTTATACATACTATCAATGAAACATGATCTACACATCCTTATGTCAACATATACATGTAAGATTTAAACTGTATCTTTTAAACCATAGAGAAATACAGGAAAATACGAAAATATACCCTAAAAATACGCATATATAGGGTTCCGTATGTATTTTCACATCCTTAAAAGTATCAAACATGTAAAGTAAATATACCATAGTGTAGATAATCTCAATACGAGCACGTCGGTACCTCGCATGCCCCAAACGGACAGGGCACGCGCCCTCACGCGTCTCCTGAAGGTGAGGAGCATGATGCCCACGCGCCGGCGACTCAGCCGGCCAAAACGGCCGGTCCGACCGGTCTGACCGTCGATCGGTTCGACCGCTGACCGGTCCGACCGGTTGACCGATTCGGTCAATGGGTTGGGTCATCGGGTCGGACCCTAGGTCGGGTCAACGGGCCGGACCTGGGTCGGGTCCGGAGTTGGGTCGGGTTGACCCGGCTCGCGAAAACCCTAGCGCGTGCAACGCACGCGCCTGGGTACACCCGCGCCTGGGTACACCCGCGCGTGTGCCACCGGGGCTCTCCGTCGCTTCGGCGCGTGGCGGCGCGTGAGGCTTATTCTGGCTGCCCCTGGTGGCCGGCGACCACTCGTTTTTCTCGTCTCGCGACGATCTATCCATCTATGTGATTTATTCTAACTTTCAACAAATGAAAAAATCAAAATCACATACGAACAGTATCGGCCCATTTCTCGACTATGGCAACTCTGATACCACATGTTGGCCGGCCTGTATGGCTTGCCTGAGCGCCCTAGGATCACCATATCGAGATATTAACGGTACGGTAAGAAGATGGATAGAATTTGTGCACCTGATTTTGAATGCATCAACCTGAATGCGGAAATGACGATGATCCGGTGCCGTAGGTCTTCTCCCCCGTCACCCCCGAAGCCCCCGGCGCTATGAGACCGCCTTAACCAACTCACATAAGCCTTGGGTGAGTTGAGAGCATTTTTGAGAGAAAATGGAGAAATTAAGATTAGGGGAGGGACCTTCAGCTCTATTTATAGAGTTTCTAGCCGGGCCCTCTCATAACGGGCTGGGCCGAACTCGGCCCACATAAGCCGGGCCCATATTCGACTAATTAAGAAACTTTATATCCAAACTTATTAGACCAAACCCGTAAGCGGGTAATAACAATTTTAATTAATGTAACCCAAATTAGAAAAATGTTACATGGAGTATATATAAGGGGAAAGTACCAAGGGCGTTTGAAATTTGCCTTTTGGTAGCCATATTGTGTTAGGACAAATATCTAATTTTTGACAATCATATATATTTTGAGAATATTATGAGGGTTTAGCCCGCTTTAGTTTGTCTTCAAAATATTTTTACTACTCTGCGATCAATATGTTTCAAGGTAATTTCAAGAACCTACTTAAGAAAGATTATGGATCTAGTATCTACATGGTAGGGCAAATATCCTGCCTACCTTAGAATTGCCCTAAAATCTGCGCACCCTTCGACATCAATAAATAGTGATTCGTTAGTCATTGATCTGGTAGCCTAGTGATAAAGGAGTTATATTTTCTTACATGAGATTATAAGCTCGGGCTATATTGAAAGCGAACTTTTGGCTACATTGTGCCTCAAATACTTATGCTCTCTACAGTCTTCACATCAGGAGAGAGAACCCATTAAAGAATCATATGATTCTTAACTTTCTTTTCTTTTTTGAGTTTTATTAGATAAGCAACTCATGCCATCTAAATGGAAGCAATTAGTACTCTCCCTTAGTAATTTGTATACCCTAAGAACTACGAAAAATCAAGAGAGCGACATCAATAAATGATTATCCGTATTTGTGCGATAATAGTAAATAACAAGACCTTAATTTTCTTTTTTTCTCATAATTACTAAGGAGAGATATTAAATCTCACACAAGAGTTCAAATCTTTCTAAGCCTTTTTTTTGTCTCTCCTATTATGTATTTCAACACGTTAATTTTAGGCCAAATTCCAGTTTACGTATAAGTTTTTTTACTCTGGTCTCACGAAATCTAAGCACATACGCTAATGCAAATAGATCATATTTTTTTTTCCTTATATAAAAAGTCATGAGAAATTCACAAGTTGGTGGGAAGTAGTGGATTCAGACAATTCTGAGATTATCGTTGAGTTGAATGAAGATGCATATTGCCTAGGAAATCAATGTAGGACTAGCAAGTTGATTAGTTTTTATATACCAACTAGGATACTCCTTTCTAGTTTCTACATCGAGCAGAGTCGAAGATTCATAATAGAAAGTGCAAAGCTTGTATCCATATCTACTTCGAAAGAGAGAGATCTCTTCATGTGAATCCAAACACGGCGCATGACATGCTAATGTCATGTCATCAACCCAATCTTAGATCTAATTTTGATCAATATTGTATCAGTTATCGCCATCACTTGTTCCGGAGCTTTAGCAAATGCAAGCTAATACTAAATGGATTGGTCGATGTGGCTAGATATCATAAGAGTTACATAGAATTTTTCTCCTAGTTTGCATTAGTTTTCTTGATAATTTTGGGGTCTTCTTTCTGATTAATTAAGCAAATGACTATCCCCAAATATTTGGAAATCCAACTCGAAATCCTCTCCAGTTACCAATTGCATATGATAATAGTCCATTTGCATGCTTAACTGAAATATTCACATCACTTCACAATGGGTTGACATGCTTTTTATATGCATATGATCTCTCTCCATCTATTAATTTAAACTTTTGGATTGAATTTTCTAACATGGTATCAAAGCCGGATTCTGCCTTTTTTGCTCATGCGTCCACCACTTTTAGTCAAATTCCACATGCCACTCATGATTCGGCTTGCACGTGAAAGAAGGTGTTGAAATTACTTGATGTTGCTTGACATTGGAGTTTATATACTCTTTATATACTCCCTCCACTCAAGCTCTATGTCAAGCTTGGATTTTTAAAATCGATTACCAAAGCGCCTGTACATGAAATGAGTTAAGTGAACTCCTACGTTACTCGGACTTCTCAAACTAGACTCGAACAAAAATACAAACAATTGAGCTGAGATCAGGTAATCCACAAGTGTAGTTTACATGTAACTTAGGGCATTTTTGTTTAACTGAAAATATTATAGTAAAGGAGATATTTTTGGTGAAAATTCACTTCCAAGGACAATGGTTAGTTTTCATTATTTGGTGGTATAAAGAAAGTGATTTTCTTCTTGCAAGAAGGGGAAGCTCGTTTCCCCCTATCTAAGCTGCTTATTTTCAATCCATGGAAAACATTTTCTATAGATTGATTATTTTTCCGTTATCCAACTATCGAAAAGTCAAAAAACAAATTTCCAGGAACAATCTTCCTTCAAACAAATTGACCCTTGGACTTCTTCTCGCATCTCTACATAAGTTTTCTTACTTCGATTTATTGAACCATTTTGGACCCAAAGCAACCTAGGTCAGTACAACGTTGTAGTTGGGTTTGGGGGGTGGGGGGGGGGGTGGGGGTTAGTACTACGCTGAATGAGAAACTCACGAGAGCAAATGACTCTCAAAAGTGGTCGAAGATAACTAGTTCTAATTAAGAAAGGCAGTCTGTTCAATGTCCTTATCAGGCCCTCAGCTGAATGCCATTACCTGTTTCACTTTACATTAAGTTCCAAGTCTCTAGCTAGCCTGTAGCTGCCTGCATAGCTTCTTCCATCATGCTCGTAGTTGTCTCATTAATTTACATCACATCTAATATGAAATCCAGTTCATTAGATTTGTTCGTACGATTTAAAATCCGGCATTCGAGCCAAGCAAATTGTTCGCAATTAGATCTGATAATCCGATGGTCCCCCTCTTTCTCTTTGTTTTGTTAGGAAACTCTTGACCAACCCTCATAAATTAAATCCAATCCCTACACAACTCGCTTGATTTTCAATCTGAGATTCATAAAAGATAGCACATGTTGTACCTTTGTGCGTCTGTCATTCGCAGGCACAAAATCTCTTGGATTATTATGAGAGAAAAAGAGAAAATCTTGGTTAGCAATAATCAAAGTCGAGTTGTAGTTATTAAAGGGTTGATTTGACTTGATTTACGCTTTCTTGCCGCTAATCCCTTCATTTAGAATCCTCCATGCAAGCACAAAATAGTTAATTAAAACAAGAATTAAAGTGGCGGAAATAAATATGATTGATTATGAGAAAAAGTTGCTGAGTACAGTCAGTACACCAAATGGGGGATACTTGTTTGATAAAAATAATGAACTTTTTTTTTTATTTTAAGGTGATCAAAGATAGGCTAAGCTTAAAGGCATGCTGTTTTTATTAATTTAAGAAAATGAAATGGTTAATTTGGTATCTACTACCGAAGGAGCACTACTTGGATGCATATCTAGTTGTGGGCTGGAATTCACTAAGGAAGAATCCGTCTTGCCGCTAACGAGGGGACCACAAGATGGAGAGAGACCGATCCATTTGGTTGGAGACTTTGTTAAATCTAACGTGAAGCACGCGTTGTTGCTTAACTGGATCAGCTTTTTGTGCACCTGTTGATTAGTCACGAGGAAGATTATGATCCTGATTCGATGGGAATTTGATCTGGGAAAGTGACACCCTCTAATAAGGAGAAACTCAGCCAATGAAAGGGAATGAAAGTTGAGAGAGCCATGAGAAGTTTCTGGTGACACGCTTGGGCTAGGGTTTCTCTGCTTAGCCTAATGCATTCTGCTTCAAAAGACTTGTAGAAATAGGAGACAATTTTTTGGCTTAGAACACTGTTTTTTCCTGTTGGGTGTTTCCATGGGCGAAATGCATATGCTTCTAAGAAATTCAAGAGATAAGTGCATTGGAAGTCCTAAAACTTTTTATGAAAGTGTAATTGAGTCTCATAATTTTTAAAAAGTGCAATTGAGTACTATAACTTTTAAACAGTGCAATTGAGTCCTAAAACTTTCAATATATAATTAAATCTTAAAACTTATTAAATTGATCCAATAAGTCCTTCCGTTGGTTGCACTTTTGAAAGTTTTAAGACTTGATTGCATTTTCATGATAAGTTTTAGGAATTGATTGTATTTTTAAAAAGTTTTAGAATTCAATTATACTTTCATGACAAGTTTTAAGACTTTTAGTATACTTATTCTGAAATTTAATGGAATTCGAAAGCAGTAAAAAAATAAAGTTAGCACACTTTAAATTATTAGTTTGGCTGGTTATTTCCTAGGTTTTGGTACATGCAATGGGTCTAGACCTTGGTACATCGAATATGACCACCACCATACATATTTAAAATTTGGTCGTTTCTCTTTACATTTACTCTCTTATTAAGCTCAAGGCAACAATTGCGGAGTTGGTAAGCAAAAACTAGCTTTATTATAATAGGTGTACGTGTGGGCAATGCTTGCTTCTAAAGCACATCCTTACGACACAAAGGTCCCTTTAGATATTGAATCTCATAGGCTTATGCATACACTATATTTATGATTAAATAACCTAGTTGTCTCGATATATATACAATCACACAAGATCCATCGCTGGTTTCACTACCAATGAGCATACAATGGAGTAGCTTAATTTGAAGAGTTGAATGAGTGGATAAGTGTTCAATTTGGATGGAGTAGATTGTATATGTTCAAATCAAAAGTATCTCCAGCTCAAAGCAATCTCGCGGGTCATGCCCGCCGTCTTGTGATTAATCAAGTCGATGAAGCATATGATCCTCATTCTCGTATAGTTATTGATCAGATATCAAACATACTTCGCGGATTATATTTTATATTGTTAGGATGAGTGCATTGATTATGTGCCACCCTTACACTTGTTCTACCTATTCCAAAGGATTATGGGCACATCATTGAACCCTTTTGCCAACGTAATTAAACTTATTAAAAACAGGATAATGGATTTGAAGTCCTAAAATTTGTCATGAAAACGTAATCGAGTCCTAAAATTTTCAAAACGTGCAATTAAATCCTAAAATTTATCACGAAATTGCAATTGAGTCCTAAAACTTTCAAAAAGTGTAATCAAGTCCTAAAATTTATCAAATTGGTCCAATCAAGTCCTTCTATGAATTGCTTTTTGAAAATTTATGACTTGATTGCATTTTTTTCAAAATTTTAGGATTCGATTGCACTTTTATTACAAGTTTTAGGACTTGTAATGCATTTTTCTCCTAAAAAAATAGAGAGTCAGTCTAGCATATATTTGACTAGATAGGTAAATTTCGAGTTATAAATACCTCACTAATCTCGCGTGTGTTAAAGCATCTTCAGCAACAACATTTTTTTTTTGGGTGGTTGAACTGCCTTTCCCATTCACTTATTCACATATTCGTGGAAAGCATGCAATTATTAGACATCTCCTCAACTTAAAGGACATTAATCCTGTCTGAAGATTTTGCGTAGCGGACTTTTACATGCTCCTTGCTCCTTTTATTATTTATTTATTTATTGGCCAACAGACTTTTGCATTCTTTAAGTAAAAAGGTGCAAAAAGGAGGAAGAGAGTGAGTGCTTACTTGTCATCAATACTTAAAAGTAGAGAAAAAGCAAAATATATAACCCTAGCTGTCAACTAGGACAGAAATCACGAATTCTTTTTAAATTCTTTATCTTATTTGGAAAGAAGACCCGGCTCAGCGCATGATGCCGGATGAGTATCGATCCATGGTCAACTCTAAACCGATCTTTGACCGGCTCAATCTGGTTGATCTTGGTCCGGTTCCCAAGGGAACTGGGCTGGTCCTCGGTCTTAGGATCCCTGGACTTGTACAGTGAGGGTTGGTTCTCGGTCTTGGGACTTTAGAGTTTGTCCAACCTAGACCAAACCATTATATATTATAGGGTTAATATCATGAAAAACCCCAAACTGATACATTTATGATAAATTTATTCCAAACTATTTTTTGACCACAAAAAACCTAAACTGGTACATGTTGACACCTAAATTTCGACTGACCATTTAGTCGTAATTTGCATAGAAAATTAGAGATTAAATTTTAACCCCTAAACAAAAATATTAAAGTTGCATAATATATAGTTTAGGTTCATTTTAGGATAATTGCATTCAGCATCGAATTGGCGGTGGCAAGTGAACTTAAAATTCATCGAACGAGACTCGGCTCGCTCAGAGGGCAAGGACCAGAAATCACAAGTTAAACGAGCTCGATTTATTTTAATTTGAGCTTAATTTAGTCCATTAAGCTTAATTAATTAGAGGCCCAAATTAATTAAGCCCATTTAAATAATAATTAAAGCCTAAGCCCAAACCTAAGCCCATTAAGACTAGTAAGACCATCTAATTGACATAGATTAACCATATAAATACATCATTAAGTCAAATTTTACCGGGGGGGAGGGGAAGATAATTTTAGATCAGAAATTTTTTGGAGAGAAAGAGAGAGAGGAGGAGGCCGGTGCACACACCACGCCCAATCCCATCGTGCCGGAGAGCCGCTGCTGTTGCCTCCGTGCCGATCGCCACCTCTGCCGGACGTTCCCACCGCGCCAACTGTCGACGCCCCTGCTGCGTCCCTGCCGGACGCCGACGTTGTCTTCGCCACGCAGGACGCCGCGCCGTCGCGTCTTCGCCTCTCTCACCCCACCGTGCCGGGGCTGCTTTGCTCCGAAGCTGCCTGGATGTCCTCGTTGATCCAGCCAACGCTAGATGCTGCTCTGCCTCCTCCATTGTCGCCGATGCTGCCCTGCTGTGCCGGACGCTATTGCCCCTTGCCGTTGCTTCTCCTTCTCAGCAATCGCGCCACACCGATCAACAGCCCAGCTGGAGCTGCCTTGCCGTTGTTGCCGTCGCCACACCGAACAGCCACCCGTAGCATAGCCACACCAGACGCCGATGCTATCGCTCGTCGCTGCTGCTGCCTCTCGGACGCGTCCTGCATAGCCACCATCAGCCGCCGTCCACAGTTGCCAGAATAGCCTCACTACCGCCACTGTTCTTGCCGGCGAGATTGTCGGGCACGCCGTCGCCGAACACGCCATTCCTGACGTCGTCACCGCCGTTGCTTGTCGCTTGATTTGCAAACCCGATCCCGATTTGCAATCTAAATTTGGAAATTTTTTCAAATTAGGTAAGAGGACATTATCCGAAATTCTCAGAATATTTAGTTTCTTAATTTTGAAGGTTAGAATATTCCGTGGATATTTGGTAGATAATTAGATATCTTAGGATAATTTTCTGATGTCCGCAATATTTTTAAATATTCAAAATTAGGAATCGTTCCTAATTTAGTAACGTATCTGGACGACTATCCGACCTTATCCCTAAGGTACGATACGCAGCTATATGGGAAATTGTTATCTTATCCATAATCACTTGGATACAATAATGAATTTTATATGCTTTCCAAATTTGAACAATCAATTTTCCGTCGATATCTATAATCCTATAGATATGACCGTTAATTTGATTTCTATGCCTAATTTGAATTTGAAACAAATCTAGCGGATTGCATGGATTGGTTTTAATCGTGGTGTTTATCTATCCATTTGATTTATTTCCTTTAAAAAAGAAAATTCAAAAAATATCAGTTAGGATTTAAATTAGAGTTTTGCATGTCTAGGAATTTTAAATTTGTCCCAAAGAATAGGATAATTATTTAATTTAAATTAGAACTTGAGATAATCTATTTCCTAGTTTAAATTAGGTATTATTCTAATCTTAATAGATTATTTTGGTTATTTTTAAATTTCGAATTTCCATGAAAATCCAAAAAAAAAAGAATGAGTTGCTTTAGGATAGAATAAATCATTTTCCTTATGATAGATTGCATTCTTATTATGAGTAATTTTTTATTTCGAATTTTAATAGAAAATACCAAAAATAAATCATTTGCCTGTCATTAGAATTAGGTCACGTCATCGCATATCATATAATTTGGATGTTAGGTTACATTAATCGTTTGACAATTTTTGCACGTTGATGCATATAAATTAGATTTCATTTAAATAAGCGAAAATCCAAAAAATATTGAGTGAATTGCTTATTAATTAGAAATAATATTAGGATTGTTAATGTGATTTTCTAGCTAACAATGCAGATGCTTACGTTGTTTCGAGGTAAGTAATTCTTCCAATCTTGTAATTTATTTAATGCTTTCTTGAGTGTTAAATTGGTGGTTTGCGCACTTGCATGAATACCTCACATGTTAGTGACTAAGTTGAAATGGATCTAGACTGTCTGCCAAAATATTTTTTTTGAAAGAAAAGGTATCGAAAAGGCGTTAGACTAGATCTAGCGTAATCAAGTCCCCGAACTTAGAATCTCTAGTTCGTAGAAATAAAACATATATCTCTATGTTTTATTTAGGTTTCTAATCGACCTACCACAAATAGATTAGTGGCGACTCCAAACATGAAAACATTTGCATTTTAAAAACTTAAACCCTAAGTTGCGAATTGATAGGGTTTGGGAGAGCCCGAATTAAGATTAGTCTTAATAGTCTATTAGTCTGAAAAAAGAAATTTTTTTTTAGGTCGTGACAGTACACCTGTAACAAATTTATCCCGAATTATTGTTTTGACCATAAAAAATCCTATACTGATATACATGTGATAATTTTACCCCCGAATTAATTTTTTGGCCACCAAAAACCCCAAACTGGTACACTTGTGATAAATTTACCTTCCGTTAGTTTCCATTAAATTTTACTGTCAAATTGCGAAGTTTAATGACACGTGGTAATTGACATGTGTATCGGTTTTGGGTTTTACCCCTCTGTTTGTCACAAGTTTACCAATTTGTGATTTTTTGTGATATTAATATAATTTTACGGACACTAACAGAGGGTAAATTTGTCACAAATGTACCGATTTGGGATTTTTAGTAGTCAAATATTAATTCGGGGGCAAAATTGTCACGTGTGTAATAGTATAGGATTTTTTATGGTCAAAGAAATAGTTCGGGATAAAATTGTCACAAGTATACCAATTTTGAGTTTTTGATGGTCAAAAAAATAGTTTGGGGTAAATTTATCACAGGTGTACCGGTTTGGGATTTTTTGTGATAAAAAAAATAGTTCAGGGTAAAATTGTCACGAATGTACCAGTTTAGGGTTTTTCATGATATTAACCCTATATTATATAGGGTTAATATTGTTTGGAATATTATGACCTTCCCAAATAATACTTAATCTCGGATTGGGTTTAGTCTATCGGGTTCAAACTTGAGACATATTTTAACAATCTCTACATTGGCTTGACATTTGAGTTAAGTCATAATCGTTTCGTTCAAACTTCGGTATTGCTCTCCCACAGCTCCAATGGGCTCAACCGCCACAGACGTCTTCCAAGTTCAAAACTTCACCATTGCCATTGACCTCATCAAAATACCAACTTCGCCTACACCTTTAACTATTTCACAAGGATTTTCCGACACAACCATTGATAAAGCAAAATCATTATTGCATGTATATCTATCTCCTATGCATATTGTCCATATTAGTAGTTACAGCAACTATTAGCTCTATAGGTTTCATCTTGCTTCAAGTACCATCTATGTCAAGCTGAATACTCTTCAGACCCATATGAACACTGCTAATAACACTCCTACCCAAAAGTACTAGAGACTCGTCAAATGTAACTTCTTTGCTGATGACATGTGAATTTAATTCCAGACACCACAACTTATAATTCTACTCACCTTGTGCATAACCTAAGAACATGCACTTTCTTGTCCTTCCATCGACCTTGCCATCACTTACTCGAATATAACACAAACAACTAAATATTCCAATAATAGAACAAGCAGCAATGTTACTTGACCACGCTTTTTCGGGAGTCCAACATCCAATCGCTATTGATGGGGATATATTCTTCAAGTAGCTCGCCGTATTAAGCGCAACCGCTAGGAATCTCTTAGCCATACCAGCACTAAAGAGCATTTTGTGGACCATCTCTAGTAATATTTTGCTCATCAACTCTGCAATTTGTTGTGGTTCACTAGCACTAGTGTGGTGTTTCACTATGCATTTCTTCTTTTAACAGCTTCGAGCAAAACTACATACTACTGTCAGTTTATGCATGCTTGATCGTTTTACCAATCTCTTTTTCGATCAAAGTTCTCACTGCCTAATTCTGATAATATCATCAAACTTGTGGCTAAGAACAAACACCCAAATCTTTTTCATGTAGTTATCGATAACTATTAGAATAAATCTGGCACTCTTCCTTGAAGGAAACTATGATAACCTATGAACATCCAAATGAATTAATGTTGATACTTAATTTTTAGCTCATTTTTTTTTTTCATATTTTCAAAAATCTCACAATTAGGACTAGGAATCTTGGCTAAGCCTAGAAACCTGTTTCTAAACCAAAAAATAATTTTTTTTTATCATTTTTCTGCATTTTTCCTTAATTTCTTTTAGTCAAAATAAGTGAGAAAATCAAGAAAAATAGCAAATGGAATCAGAAAATTCCACAAAAATAGTCATTAGTCTTATTTTAAATCCAATTTCATGAATACATCATCAATTTTAAAAAATCTCAATTAGGTATATGTTTTTTTTCCAAAATTGGGCAAAATTAAACCCGAATTGAACAAAAAATGCAATTAAATTTTTTCTAGTCATTTTTAAGTCATAGTATCTTCACAACAAATGATTCTGGGACCTTGAATTACATAATGGTCGGTCCAATTGCATAATTTGACATAAAAATAAAAAAAAATCCCCAAAATTTAATTGAAAAATAAGAATTTTGAAACCAAATTGGGAATCGTGCCCAATATGAAATTGTTTAACCATGAGACTATCATTTCTACGGTTAATCAGATGTGGATAATTCAAATTTGGCATCAATTTTTCCTAATCAGGTCATTAGGACATCAAATTGAATAAAAATCTATTGACCCAAATACAATAATGTGAAAATCTTGGACACAATTATGATAAAAATTAGGAAAAATCATATATTTGGGTTCGAAATGTGATTGGGAATTCAATTTTGGGTTTAATTTTAAAAATTGGGTCAAAATTGAGCTTAATTGGCGAATTTAGATTAACCTGGATCTGTCGGGTAGATTGGGTCGACCCGACCTGACCCGACTCGAGTTGTTCATCTTCTTCGCCCAACTCATTCAAAGACCCATTAAACCCAGAAAAAGTATTTTCGTGCCCGGGACTTTGCCAATCAACCCCGATCAAATTAGCACGTTTTAACCAAGTTAGCTAGCTGGAGATTCTCTAGCTGGCATTAGGTAATCAATCTAACCAATTGGAAATAAGGGTGAGCGCGGTTCCAAGGTAGAACTGGGAACTAAAGAACCGGACCCGGTGGATCCAGTTCGGTTCCAAATTCCAAGGACAGAGGGTTCGGTTCCTGGTTCCCCATTTTTAGGAATCGGCTATTTCGGTTCCGATTCTTGGTTCCTATAGGAATCAAAATCAGAACCTAGAACTGGGAACCGAAACTTGGAATCGGAATCGGAACCAAAAACATAAACTTAGTATTTAGAAACCTTAATTCCCAAATGCTTCCTTCTCCTCTTGAATCACACTCGTCACCCGATCCTCCATCATTGTCCCCCCAAGGCTTCCTCCTGCTTCCACTTCTGCCTCGCTCCTCGCTCCTGCTTCCACTTCCGCCTTGCCCTCGCTCCCGCTTCCGCTTCCACTTCCGCTTCCACGGTTCTCTCCTACTTCCGCCCCGCTCCGCCTTCTTTGCAGTAGGTCCGCGATCTCCCCATGCGAATTCGCTCCGATTATTCAAGCTTGCCGCCATCTTCCTCCTCTGAAGCTCCGTCGCTCTAGTACGTAACATCTTCGAACAACCCCTCGCCATTCACGCCATTGTGTGTTCTCGCTGACGAGCCGTTGGCTCCCCGTGCACTTGTTTATTTTGTGTGACCGTGTGACTGGAGATATTATACAAGGTTTTGGCTTTCTTCTCGCTTTGATCATAGTGAATCATTTGGGGATGATTTGGCGATGCACCTTTATTGTGAATGATAGGTTTTCTTCTTCTTCTTCTTTTTCGAGGGGGGGTGTTTGATTGTATTGTATGGAATGGAATTATATGTTTGATTTAGATTTTTCCTTTTCCATTTTGGTTGTCCTTCAATGTCGTTTGATTGTAGTTCGAGTTAGGTAAGCAATCAAATCTTGTGTGGGTACTGGATCGATCTACTCCTGGTGGTATTGGAGGTATCAAAACTATTGGAAACTATGCTGTGGTGGGCAAGCAAGTCTTTTTCCTTGATTTAGATTGCTTGCATTTGATTATAGCCTCTAGACAGGTAGTAGACATGCATATCTGCACTAATATCTCATCTTCAAGTTTTCTTTACTCTATGGTGTTTACTTCTTCATGGCGATTGCTTGCTACAACGAAGGATTGCATGGAAGTAAAATATTCTCGCATACTTTTCTCTTGATTAAACAGTAGAATCAAGTTGTTGTCCTGTGGTCCTTTTAAGGATTTCAATTTTGAGAGCATCTAGAGAGATTTCTGATGCACTTATCCCATTTACCTAAAGACTTTGTATAAATTTTAGATCCATTTTTTGGTGATACTTATAAATGTTTGAGGCGACTAAATAAATATGAGCAGACCTTTCATATTTTATGAGAAAATTACCAAAAAAATCTTAAATCTATTGTATGGATGTCAATTCGGTCATAAATCTTTTAATTTGACCAATTTAGTCCTAAATATTTTGAAGATCTGCCAGCGTAGTCCATTTGGCTTATTTTGATAAAAAATCATTGACGTGGACACCTATCGTCCTATGGGGCATAGTCGGTGTTGATATTGACAACTTTTTATATTTTTCTTAATTTTTTTTTATTTTTTCTTGTTTTATTTCTTTCTTTTTTTCCCTTCTTCTTTTGCTAGTCGTCAAGCCTTGGTGATGGCCAACGAGGCTCACCCTCATTGGCCTTGCTAGTGGCTGGGCGAGGCTTGACCTCGCTAAACTAGCAAATAGCTGGGTTATTTTACCTAGGGGTGATCGGTTCCTAGTCTAGTCCCACTTAGGAATTAGAAACTGGACCAGTTCCCTCTTTCTAGAATCGCGAACCGGATCGCCTGGTCCTAAGGCTAGACTGGTCTGTTCGCAGGTGGTCCAATAGACCAATGGATTCACAATAATTCCTGTTCTCTCTCTCTTGGCTTGGAGCTTGGTGGGTCAGTACGTAAGTCCAATGTTTGTAGTACGTTGGCAGCTTGCTTCAACATTTACAAGTGGACAAAAACGAAAGTGTGCTGCCTACACCTAAACAAGAAATTATACCACGTCTAACCCATGCAGATTTTCTTCCAGACTTTAAACACATCAGCCCTGAAACACTAGCTCTGTTCTCTAACCCAGAACTTAGTCAACAGATCGAGTACTCTCTCGCGTTCTCTCTCCAGGGCTTCTCCTTTTCTTTTTTCCAAAGCTCATATAACCCTTGAGAAACATGTCGAAAATTCTTCCATCACTGAGCAGATCATACTTTTGTTTGTTGCTTATTACATGCTCTAGGACAGCTTAAAAAAATAATTGGTACAGTCCGGTTTCTCCTAGAACCGCAAACTGGATAAAAAGTAACGGGTTCCAAATAATTGAGATCGGAAATCAAACCGGTACCCTTGAAAACTGACTGATTTAATCCGGTTCAGGCAGTTCTCAATTTAATCGATCCGTGTCACTTATCCTTAATTTTAACGGCCTTTCTCAAGTTTTGCTCCTTTCCAAAAATAGTTCCTGTTGCGTTCAATTATTGCCGTCCATTCTGCGGCTGTAATTTTCATTCAGTGATGCTTCTGCAGCATACGTAAGCAAGTACGTGGCAATCAAAAGACAAGTTTGCGACTCTATAAGTAGCGGCAGTAAGAAAAGAGACTCCTTATCCCAATTCAAAACAAAAATACACGCACACGCTCGCAAGCTCGAAGTGGAAGATAACCATATATGGAGGAAGTGGTGATTGTGGGTGCCGGCATCGCAGGGCTGGCAACGGCAGTGGCCCTTAAGAAGGTCGGTGTTCGAGCCCTCATCCTTGAGAGATCGAAGGAGCTGCGAGCGACCGGCGCAGCTCTTGGTCTCTTCCCTAATGCGTGGGTCGCGCTTGACAAGCTCGGGGTTTCGGACAAGCTCGCAGCCCTTTATGCTCCTTGCGAAAGGTAAGGTCCTTGTTTGCTCTTTGTACAGGAACACAGATGTCTGATTATCGTTTAATGTTGAATCATTTCGAAGTATTAAAACCCGATCCAATCTTTACTTCAACAATCATGTACAGAACGGGAGTTAATTGAGCGATTTCTCTGCTATTGCTGGAATCGAAAATATATTTTCAGGCTTTTTGAGTTTGATTGTTTGATTTATCGAAGCAGAAGAAACCAATTAAAGATGAGAACACTCAAATTTGAGAGGAAGCCGACCCTTGGCTTTGTTCCTTTTCAATTTAAGACCATTCTTGATGGATGGTGAAAATACAGTGGCTGGTCGTAAAATGCACCGAAGTCCAATGACTTCGTGAAATTTACCAATTGAAGTTGCTAATGGGATTCATTCTCAGAACAATATAAATTATTACATTGATATTCATCTAATGAAGGGAGAAAGTGCTATATCAGTGAGAAAGAACAATAGGCTATTCAAGCAAGATATACTGGGTAGAAAGATAAGCTCTGCATTGGTTTTGTACTTCGTTAAATTGAGTTTAGGTTTCGAAAATATCTTAAATCCGTTATGTAATATTTAAAGATCCATAATGCTTGACCTTGAATTTGTCCGACAATTTCTCAACGATGAGAAATGATAATTTTACTTGTTAATATTCTGGTTTTTTTTACTTGTTTTCAGGGGATACATAACTGATGTCAAGACTAAATCGATTCAAGAAGTGCATTATCCTCGAAGTAACCGGTGAATCTCCAATTTCCTCTCATATTTTCAACCTACTTTTTCATCATCACTTGTTTCCTTAATTTACTGTTTAATGTTATAGATCAATTAATTTCTTGTAATCTTCTACTATATGTTTTAATTTGCACAAAATGTTACAAATGACCGTCAGAAATATACCATGAATGGAACAAATAATCCCTATTTTTACAGCTCATCTACTCAATTAAGTTTGACTATTTAATACTCCTTTTATTAGATAGAATTGGACAATTTTATCGGATTATGTTGTTGAAAGTGTGTCTCGGGTTTGAAGTCCATAAAGAAAACACGATCGAAGTAGATTTTCTAATTTAAGTACGTTTACTACGAGAGATTTTGAATTTTGGATCCAATTCTTTTCTATATAAAAAGTGGGTCTTCTTTGCGAAGAGCATCCAAGAGGAGCTTTTGGTGTTCAAGCTAATGAATCTTGTGATAAGATTTGTAAATAACTTTGTGAGACTAAAAAGTTATTTCACGAGGAATTATCAGGTTAATTACTGTGTGTGGGGAGCTGGGAAAACATTGACAATGTTTAAGTTATTTGAGTGTGATTGTAATCTTCGTTGTATCGCTTAATCTATAGTTGATTTTGTGCTCTCCGTGTGGAGTAGGTCCCACCGAATGATCCACGTAAATCCGATATTCGATTTTTCTTCTTGTTCTATTTATGTTATACTTCGATCGCTTATTTTTCATAACGATTATTTATTTTAGGTATTTGTTTTGGTCTGCTAAGGGTAGAAAACCATGCCTTCTGCATTGGGCAGGAATGGAGCCCAACCAAGAGCGGTTCACCGGAAAGTCTTGTTGGAAGTTCTGGCAGAGGAGCTTCCTCCAAATAGCATTCGATTCTCTTCCAAGATAACTTCCATCGAAACCCAAGTAGAACAAGGCTCGCCCATTTGTATTGTCACGCTTGATGATGGGACCATCATAAAGTCTAAGGTCCCTGCAGTTCTCGAGCACCTTGTTTTGAATTGAAATAAGATGAGGTGACTTATCGACTTTAATTTATCCGCACCGTAATTAGTAATTATTGTACGTGCAGGTTGTTATAGGATGTGATGGCGTGCACTCTATGGTGGCCCGTTGGCTGGGACTTCGCCCGCCGGTTTATTCAGGCCGGTCAGCAGTGCGTGGGTTGTCCGTGTTCCCGAAGGGTCACGGTTATGACCAAAGCCACGCGATTCATCAATTTGTAGATGTGGGGAAGAGGGCAGGTTTTATTACTCTCAATGATAAGGAAGTGTACTGGTTCTTCGTGGCAACGTGTCCTCCTAAAGGTACCATATATATTGCATATTATCTTCCGTTCGATAGTTCTGGATTTTGTCTTTTAATAATCTCAAATGAGTCGCTTCTTTCTTAATATACTAAATAGAAAAGTAGCCAGATTGGCTTTAGTGGAAAAGAAAAAAATAGTTATGACAAATTGATTCATAAATTCGGAGATGAATGTATATGCGGTAAACATTGACCAATTAAAGCCGATCTTGACATATATTTCCAATCAATATCTCCCATTTTTTTTCAGAACCCTAACTTTCACTGAACCATGATAGCTCCTGTAATAGTAGCTTACTAATTCTCCTTGATAGTAATGTTTCAATTCAAAAGGTTTGGAAAAAGGAGCAGATCCAGAAATGATCCCAAGGGAGGTGATTGAAAATTTGGCAAAGGACTTCCCGTCCGTGTTCCTTGATGTCGTCAAGCACTCTGATCTTTCGAGTTTGACATGGGCCCCGCTGATGTTCCGATACCCTTGGAACATCCTGTTCGGAGACCTAGCCCGATCAAATGTCACGGTAGCTGGAGACGCTATGCACCCAATGACTCCCGACTTGGGCCAGGGTGGATGTTCGGCGCTTGAGGACGCGGTGGTATTGGGTAGGCACCTCGGGGACTTGATCTCCAAGCACGGCAAACTTGTGACCCAAGATATTGGATTTGCTATGGAGAGGTATGCAAAGGAGAGGAGATTGAGGGCGGTGACACTGATAACAGCATCATACTTGTCGGGATGGGTGCAACAAGATGGGTCTAGTCGATTAATGAAGTTCCTAAGAGATGTTGTATTCTATAAGCTCCTCTTGGCTAGAGTAGTAAATAGTATAACCGAATATGATTGTGGCGAGCTACCTAGTGTCTCCTCTTTGTCTTCACGTGACTCCGAACGCTCCATCTAATTACGGAGTTGCAAATGGGTTTTGGTCTTCTTTTTTGTATAATAGGTGGTGATGAAGTTTATTGCAATTCATAACAGATCAGTTCATGGTATTGTTTGCCTCACGGTCGCACTTGTTTTTTTTTCCTAGTTCTTATGAACCTTTTCCCTTGATGATCAGTCGCATCATGAGGGATTAGATTTGGGTCGGTTCTTGCTGAGTTTGGCTAGAAATCAAGACACGAAACCCAACAATAGGTACAACCAATAAACTAATCATGGAGCACTTCGGGTGCATTAACTACATCTTTGTTCACCCTTCCTCTTTGTGCTCGGAAGGCCAGATAAATTAGACATGATGCAGTTCTAGGATCTTTGACCTCGCCTATGATGTTGAAATTCGACCCCTAACTGAAAACCTGGTCATTTCGCCAACTTGCATTTTTTTTTCCACTAAGGTTCCTACTGCAATTTGCATCTGGGGATGTTATAATAATATGGGCCCAACAGAATATATTTTGATAGACAAAAGCATGAGCCCCGTCGGCACACCCCGATTCATCCACGCTTTCAGAGACTTTTTATGTCCTGGCTTCTCCTTCTTAGTTCAAGGCTCAAAAGAACCAAGACAATTACAAACCAGATATCACAACAAGCGTCTTTGAGTCTATTTCCAAAAGGTATATGGTTCGCCTGCTAGTTCTTAGCTTAGTTTTCAAATTATCTATTTCTTCGATAAGGTGTCGCCCAATCCCTGCACCGGAGGACTTCCACAAAGAAAGGTACTTTTGGGCCTTCAAAAAGGGACTCTCGCATTTCTGCGTGATTGCGAAGTCTGCCCCTACTTTACCCGAGATGAACATTTCTCCCCACCGGTCCTCGACCCATAGACCTCCGCTCATTCACTCATTTCCCCCACATAATTGGGCTCCTTAGACCTCCAACTGTCTAGTCTGAAATGAAGTACAGAGATTGAACTAAGCATTGAATTGGAATTGGAGAAATATCTGCTTTAGCCATAACCGGTTGGAGGTGGACCGGGCGACTGGACTTCTCAAGTTGCAATAGTAGGCGTGAACAGAAACAAAAGGACATCTCACCAGCTCCAAGGAGGAGAGGAAATGTGCAAAGCAAGGGAGGGAAGAGATTCGAGCCAATTCAAGGGAAATTGATTGACAAAACTCAAGCTAAAGACCACCACATGTAAACAAAAACCAACTGCTGAAAAAATCTGCAGTTTCCGTGATCATGTGAGGGTTTGAGCGAGAGACTTTGGCTCTCTCTTAACCATTTGGTCCTGATTTTATCACCAATTTTCCGATGATTGGAAATGTAGTTTAAAGATAAATGTGTGGCACGGGTCTAAATTTGAGATTTTTTATATCATAAAAAAATAAATTTGGAAAAATGTGTCACATTGATATAAGCTTTTTGTGTCACAGAAAAATTTGTGATAAATGTGTCACACGAATACA
Source organism: Syzygium aqueum (assembly GCA_031216185.1). Lineage (NCBI taxonomy): Eukaryota > Viridiplantae > Streptophyta > Magnoliopsida > Myrtales > Myrtaceae > Syzygium > Syzygium aqueum. The sequence continues at coordinate 7,366,189 of CM062239.1, forward strand.
AGTTTGAGATAAATAGGTCACATGGATACAATTTTGAAATTTTTAGCTTCACAAAAATGTTTGGAGTAAATGTGTCATAGTAGGTATATTTTGGGGGTTTTGATGGCTTTTACCGTATTTCTTAATGATATTTATTGAGTCACTTTTGGGTTTTTTAAAGGATATTTATCCTGCTAAATTTTCTAAAGTCAAAGTTTAAAGTAAAACTATATATGTGAAACATCTTAGTGATGGCTTATTTATACTTCTTGGACAGTGAGAGTCTAAGGCCTTCTTTGGTTCATGAATTTTCTATTTTCAATTTCCATGGGAGAGCAAAAACTGCCTAGAAAATGTGTTTGGCAAAGAACAGCTTCCAAATCAAAATAGTAGAAACTATATTCAAAATTGAAACTAGAATGTATTGTTTGCATTGTTTCCATTTGCAATGCAAACAAGCAAACTATGTTTTCTAGAAAGAATATTATTTTGTATCTATGATACATGTTTTAAGAAAATTAAAAACAAACAAAAAACTGACAATTTTCTTATACCCATTGGCATCAACTTTTACTTCTGTTTCATCTTCTTCTGTGTTCATGTCTGTTGAGATCGACTTCATTGCTTCTTACATCCATTGTCTCTCTGTAGTATAATTGAGAATGCGCACTCATTTTTCCTTTTTATTTTCTTTTTTGCATGTTGTCATTTAGGGGTAGCCATTCCTAAATGTCTCTTGGGCCATGTTTTGTCAATATAGCAAGGCGTGAGTGTTTGTAGGTGCATTTATTTATTAGTATGTGAACTTGAATGATGATGTTTTTTCTCTGATTCTGTCTTGTAGGTTCTGAAGGCACAGTCTGCTGCAAAAGCCAAAGGCTTTTCAGATGTTCTATACCTTGATTGTGTGCAAAAAAAGTATTTAGAGGAGGTTTCTTCTTGCAACATTTTTGTTGTGAAGGTATTCTTATTGACAGAGCAGTTGCCAATTAAACAAACTAAGGTTTGTTTGTTTCACTTAAAGAGCTTTCCTCGTATTAGTTTTTCGGATTTTCACGTGTTTGGTTATTGAGAATAGTTATTCACTGGAAAAACATTTACGGTTAAGAAAAACATCTATACTTAAAATTAGGAAGATAAATTCCCGGTTGCGTGTCCAGACTAGCTTGTCTTTCACCGGTTAAGAGGGGGATAGCTAGAATATCATTTATTGTATGCTATTCAAAAAGAGAGAACAGCATGTGCTCATTCCATTGCGCTTCCTCAGCATTTCTATCACACTTGTTCAGCTAGTATATTCGAGCGCATACCTCAGTACATTTCTCCTTGTTTCCACAGATCTTTAATTTGCATTTTCAGTTGCTGCATTTTTTCCCTGTCATGATGCAAGCTCTGCTCATTTGTTGACTCCTAAAGCTTCCTATTCAAGCAGTTGATTTGACTGTTAGAGAACTTCCGCTTGCTCCACTTTTTTAGGGCCTCTATGACTTTTTGTAGTTTCTTCAGAAAGTGTTCATTTCCATGCTTGGAGTATTCCACGCTGAACTTACTAGCTTTCGACAAAAAAAAAAAAGAAACTTACTAGCTGACCACATTCATTATCTTCAAGCCAATATGCTTCAAACTTAATTTCTCTTTCTTTTTGAAGGTTCCGCTGAGAGAGTTAGCAAGATAGGACTACGGTCGGAGTCTATAGCAAATAATGCGTATGCTTCCACTTCTGGGATGTCACTCTCCAGTCTACGTTGCATGGAGCTCTATCTAGTTTTTCTTTCACATAGGCATCCCAATTCTTATTATTTGCCCGTGTAAATGCGCATCCTTTGCATTCAAGATCCATTATGGCTGCAACTTTGGAATATGGCTGCTTGATATTCAAATTGCATTTTCTTTTCTGGTGTCTTGTTCTGTTCTCGTGTCGTTTGATTAATTGTTCAAGGGCTCTCGGCTAATCTGTTCTCGTGTTGTCTGCTTGGCCAGTGTTGTTTAATTGACATATTAACTATCAAGAATTCAAGATAACATGTCAATGGAGGTTGATGGATGTGAGGAGATTACTCCGATCACAGAATTTGAATTGTTGGGCGATGAAAATGAAGAAGAGCCATCCCCTATCACAAGTGTGACAAACAAGGTACTTGATTCTCATCGCCCTCCTTTTAATAAGAAATATACATCTGATTGCTGGAATCATTTTGTAAGAATCAAAGATGGGGATGGAAAAAATATAAGGTGAAGTGCATTCATTGTGGGTCTAAGTTAAAGTACAATGTTGCTCATGGTACTTCCGCAATGAGGAAGCACTTGAAAACGTGTAAGAAGTTTCCTTGCAATGTTGATAAGAGGCAGAAATTCTTTGCACCGTAAAATGTAGACGTGGCTAGCATGGTAGGAGGTTCTAGTACTGGTAGTGTCTTATTGACATAGTCATTTAATCAAGAACGTTGTAGGTAAATGCTTGCTCGGTTCATCATAGTTGATGAACTACCCTTTTCCTTGGTTGAGCGTGTTGGATTTCATGAGTTGTTACCAAGTTACAACCTCTCTTTAAATATTTGTCATGTTTTACGGTGACTAAAGATTGTATGAAGCTGTATTTATGTGAAAAAAACTTGTTTGAAGACTTACTTTGAGAAGATAAATTCTGGAATTGCACTCACAACCAATACATGAAGTTTCATTCAAAACTTGAATTATTTATATCTCACTGCACATTTTATTGATGAAAATTGGAAGTTGCATAAAAGAATCATCAATTTTGTAGTGATACCTAGTCACACGGGTAGGGAGATTGGGAGAATGGTGGAGAAATGCATCAACGAGTGGGGGATAGAAAACAAGGTATCCACAATCACCGTGAATAATGCCAGTTCGAATGACATTGCAATTGGTTATTTGAAGAAAAAAACTTTCAAGAGAAAAGTGTTGATATTAGATGGTAGTGTTTTACATATGAGGTGCACTACTCAAATATTAAACTTGATTGTTAGAGATGGCTTGACTACCATATGGAAATCTATTGCACGTACACGAAACGTGGTTAGGTATGTAAGGAGTTCTCCTATGAGAGCCAAAACATTTAAATCTTGCATTGAGGGTGAAAAGATTGCTTAGAAAATCATGAAAATCAATTCTCAGTTAATGAAATTTTGAAAAAAAAAATCAAAAATCAAAAACTTTCAAAAATTTTAAAAATTCATAGAATGGTCCAAAAACACCGAGGCTAACCAGAAAAAAGTGAGATTTGAATTTTCAGAAGTGTTCAAATGGCATTTTTAGAAAATCCCAAATTTGGAGGTTATAACCCCTAAAAAACCCAAAAACCCTAAAAATGTAAATAATGAAATGAATATGCTTCTAGAGCTTCATTAGGATTTGGATGTTTTGATTGATTTTCATTTTTAGAGATCCTTTAGGATTGATTGATCTTATTGACATTGATTGTACATTTAACACCTGTTTGGTTTTTCCTGTGATTAGAATGGATAGAATTAGAGGGTAAGCCTGAGAAATTTGCATGACACGTTAGATATCGTATTGTTTTTAGGTACCGAAAGGGCGTTAGGGATCTCGAATTGGGATCAATAGCGTAACCAAGTCCCCGTACTCATAATGTCTGGTTCGTAGAATCGTGGTATTTCTCCCGTACCTCGATTAGGTTTCTAGTCTACCTACCAATAATGACTAGTGGTGACTTCAAAATTATAAACCTAGACTAAATAAGAAATTACCTTCCACTGTTACATTGTTGACACCTAAATTTCACCGACATTTATTTAGTTTAATTTGCATAGAAAATTAGGAGTTAATCTTTTAACCCCTAAACAAAAACATTTAAATTGCATAACATTTAGTTTAGGTTTATTTTATTGCATTTTGCGTAAAATTGGCGATGGCAAACGTGCTTAATTTTCATCGAATCAAACTCGGCTCATTCGGGAATGCAAGGGCCGGGATTTCAAGACAAACGGGCTCGGGTGTTTTAATTTGGGCTTGATTTAGTCTGTTGAATTTAATTAATTAAAGCACACATTAAATCAGCCCATTTAAATTTTAATTAAGTCTAAGCCCTAGCCTAAGCCCACTAGGATTAGAGCCCATCCTAATTGACCTAGGATTAGCACTATATAAACATAACTAGGTCAGAAATTTGGAGGGGGGCTCACAATTTTGCAAACCAAAAATTTTCCCGAGGCAACACGAGTGTAAGAGAGGGAGAAAAAGCAACGTCGCTGCCCTTCCCCACGTCTCCGCTGAACCTTGCAATTTTCTGCTTTTGTTTGGGGATTTTTGGTTTTTTTTAGGTCGCCGTTCCACGCTGATGGATCTTCACGTGTGGCTTCCCTCCATGCGGTTTCAGCCTCTGCATGGCTGACCATTGACCTGGCTGCTGCTTCCTCAACGTGAAACCCGGACATTTTGCTTCAGCTTGTCGTCTCCATAGTCCATGCAGAATGCATGAAACATCAAGATTTGTCCTTGCTTCAGCCTCCACGTCACTGTAGCTCATGTTGTTGACTTCCTCTCTTCACGTTTGCTGACCGTCCCCATTGGCGAAGCTGCTGTCTTCAACGCCGCACGCTGCCCAGTCAACCGAGAAGATTGTCCCAGCGTCGACGTCAACCTGCTGCTTTTGCCGAGAAGTATTCGTTGTTGCTTCTACTTCCCTGTTGCACGACCACGTCGAAGCCCCGCTGATCACCAGACCCATCCCAGCCACACCTTACGCCGGAGCTGCATCACACCTCTCCGAATAGCCGCTGTCCTTGCCGGTGAAGTCGCCGGAACAGCACACCGAGACTTGCCGGACGTCCCCGCCGTGTTGCCGTTGTCCCGTCTCGATCCGCAATCCCGAGCTCGATCCCGATCCGAGTTCGAATTTGGAAGTTATCCGTAAATTAGGTAATGATATTATCCGACATGTTTTTTCAAATATCTAATTTCCTAGTTTGAGTCGATTGGAATATTGCATGATTTTCCGGATGATCTTTAGATATATTTAGATAATGTTCTAGATATCCGCTTTATTTTGAAATATTCAAATTAGGAAAATTTCCTAATTTAAGCAACGTATCTGGACGACTATCCGACTTTAACCCTAAAGTCCGATACGCGGCGATACGGAGAATCATTATCCTATTCATAACTATTTGAATACGATAATGATTTTAATTAGCTTTCCAAATTTGAATAATCAGTTATCCGTTAATATCTATAACCCTATATATATGACTGATAATTTGATTTTTGTGCCTAATCCGAGTTTGAAACAAATTTGGCGGATCGCGTGGTTGATTTGAATTGTTTGCTATCTGTATTTGTTTGATTATCTCTCCTTTTTTCAAATAAAACAGAAAAATTCAAAAATATTAGTTAGAGTTTGAATTAGAATTTTTGCATGACTAGGAATTTTAAATATATCTGGAGGATAGAGTATTTATTTAATTTAAATTAGGACGTGAGACGATCTAGTTCCTAGTTTAAATTAAGTAATATTCTAATCTTAATAGATTATTTCAGCAATTTAATTATTCCGAATTTTACATAAAAAATTCCAAAAAATCATCCTAGGATAGAATAAATTAGGATAGCTTGCATTCTTAATTTGGGTAATTTATAATTTCGAATTTTAAACAGAAAATCCCAAAAAAAGAAATCATGTTAGCATAGGTTAAGTCATCTTAGATTACATGTTATTTTAAGCATTTTTACTATTCCGAATTTTAAAAGAAAATACCAAAAAGAGAAGCCATCTTAGATTGCATGTTATTTTAGGCATTTTCATTAATTCCGAATTTCATTTAATTCCGAATTTTATTGGAAAATACAAAAAAAATAATCATTTATCCGTCATTAAAATTAGGTCACATTGTCGCATGACATATAGTATGCACGTTAGGTTGCATTATTTCGCATGTCATATTTGCACGTCATTGCATATAGTTTAAGTTTCATTTAATAAAGTGAAAATCAAAGAAATTGAGTGAATGCTTTGTTATAGAAATCATATTAGGGCTGTCTGTATGATTTTTCGCTAACAACGCAGATGCTTGCTGGATTCGAGGTAAGTAATTCTTCCCAGCTTGCAATTTATTTAATGCTTTGATTATTGGGTGTTAAATTGGTGGTTTGCGCACCCGCATGAACACCTCACATGTTAGTAACATAAGTTAAAATGGATCCAAACTGCCTGCCAAAATATTTTTGAAATGAAAAGGTACCGAAAGGGCGTTAGACTAGATCTAGCGTAATCAAGTCCCCGGGCTTAGAATCTCTGGTTCGTAGGAATAAAACATATCTCCCTATGTTTTATTTAGGTTTCTAATCAACCTACCACAAAATGATTAGTGGCGACTCCAAGCATGAAAACATTTGCATGTTAAGAACTTAAACCCTAAGTTGCGAATTGGTAGGGTTTGGGAGGGCCCGAGTTAAGATTAGTCTTAATAATCCATTAGCCCGAGAAAATCGATCAAAATTTTTTTTAGGGTCGCAACAGCTTGGCGACTCCACTGGGGAGTTGAGATAAAACTCTTAGTGGACTTAGGCCAATTTTTCATTTCAAAAAATAATTTTTGTTTGGCAGCGAGGATCCCAGGTACGTCCCTAACATTTAAGGTGTTAAATGTTCTTGCAGTATGGGAGGTATAAGGGGAGGCGTGATTGTTAACCCTTGTTTTGCAGGGGGGTGGTTGAATGTATGGTTTAATTTATGCACGAAGTGCTGTTTGATATAGCCTGCTGTGCATGTCTTACATTTACACTACACCGCACACACTACCCGCTGCCGGACCTGGGCGGCATAAGTTTAGGATGGTACTGAGACAGTGGACACCTCGACCAAAACCATTTGGTACGAGTCGCCCTCCTCGGTCCCGAATTTTCTTTCAAGGCGTCATTGAGTACCCACCACGGTTGTATTCCACTCAACCCGGGTCGGCTCTTTGACTAAGCCGGAGTCAGGGGAATCCTAGCCTAACCACCACCATGTTTGGTTTAGCTCGGTAATCCTCGCGTCTCTATTTTGCAAGCCAGAGTCTAGATAGAAATCGAACCTCACATTTCATGCGTGTGTCTCTGTGATTGCCATTTTTCCTACCCGGTGAAGTAAGTTTTCTTCAACCCTTATCTTGCAATTTATTTACCTTTCGTCCTTTTCTTTGGTCGGTCCATGACGTTAGGTCGGTCGCGAGTTTTTGGTCTATACACTATGGGAGTGTCGGACATCCGGATTCTTGATGTTCCTAAGGATGAGCTCCGTGCCTGGTGGAGTCTACTCAGTCCGATCAACCGCAAGTTAGTGGAGGGCTATGTCGGAAGATTGCTCCCCTTACTGGAGGTCAAAGTCCGTACCGGCCTCGTTCGAGCATTAGCCTACTTCTGGTGCCCCGAGACATCCACCTTTATATTCGGTAAGCATGAGCTCACTCCGACTTTGGAAGAATATAGCGTGCTCATTGGAAAATCTTTGGAGTCGGAGTTAATCACACCACCTTTGGGAATCGATTCCACCTTAATGTTGTCAGAATTTTTGAGTGTCGAAAAACATGACTTAGAAAAAATTTTGAAAGCAAACCGTGGTTCATGTCCCTTTTCATTCCTAAGTCAATGTTTTGAAATAGCCACACCTTTTCAAAAGGGCAGAATCTTTTTACTAGCATTTTTCGGGTTCGTCATTTTTCCTCATTGCAAGAACGCGTGTAACCCGTCAATTGCATGGTTCATCCAACAAGTTTATCTTCAAAAGAATTTTGTCAACACCATTTTAGCTGAAACTTTCATTTCTCTCACTAAATTTAAGCAAAATGGTGATAAGACATTTCATGCACCCATTGAGCTATTGCAAATATGGTTTTTGTCTCACATAAAAGGGTGTGGCGATTTACTCAAAATTTCCGAACTCAGTGATTCTAGCCATCCCATTTTGAGCTATAAAGAAAAACAAGAGAACGCACCATATTACCATTACTCCGAGTGGATCATTTTTATGAAAAATGCTAGACCCCAAGGTTTCCAATGGCATGCTAGTTGGTTCAATGTCGAGGAAGCTCGGCTTACGTGTAACGGTGTTGGACCGGTGCCACTTTTGGGCTTCACTGGCGCGATCGAGTACTACCCCGCCAGAGTGTCCCGACAATACCAAGTTCTTCAGGGGCTCCCTCCGGCGTTACAACCCGAGCTCCTTCGTGACGATTTCTCCGATCAGAGTGAAGATCATGAAGCGACCATAGCTCAACTCCAGAAAATGTGGATGAAGTGCCGCGTTTTAAAGATAGCCCGACCCGAAGGAGAACTAAAAGGGGAGCAGAAGTCTTACTTCGCGACGACCAAGTACATCCGACGACACAAGATCCCGCACGAGATACGTCCGACGATACCCAAGGTGCCTCTCAAGTCGGCCAACCGCTCAGAGAACAATTGCCTCAAGAGGAAGGTCGAGGAAGCGGAAGAAAAGGCAGCCAAGATAGCTCGGGCTTATGAGCAGCTGAAGAAGGATATCGCCTCCCATATGTCTATAGATCAGGCTGAATAAAAATTTGAAGTCATTTTTCATTCTATTTTGAATTTGTTTAGGAATTGAGTCAGCTGTCTTTTTACTTAGTTTAATTTCGAGTCATTAGTCGATGTAAAAATTTTCATCATTTGAATAAAGAGGTCTTTTCAATTCAAAGCAGTTAGACCAATGTCATGGATCGGCGTATGATTTTGCTTGACACTTATGTATGCCCTGTTTCATATCTAAATTAGGTAACTACGGACCGATCACGTTCCCCTATTCGCACACGGTCAAGAGCTAGGATGGCCGATCAAACTGAGTTACAGGAGCGTGTTGACGGTATGCAAGACCAGATCAGACAACTCACCGTCGCAATGCAACAAATGACAGCTGAGATCAAGACCCTTCGGTCGATCCCTGTTCTAGCACACCCTGAAGCATCAGCCCCGAAGCATACATGTGGAAAGAACGTTAACGTCGAGGAAGACGAAGATATTCCTGACCTGGAAGATGATCCCGTTCAGATCGTCGTCAACAAACCTAAGCCTGATGAGCGAGTCAACAAGCTTGAGGAAAGAGTGAAGCAGTTGGAAGGTTCGCAGGATTCACCCTCGGTCGATCTGTCTCTGTACTCGCAGATCAAAATTCCAAAGAAGTTCAAGATGCCAGACTTTGACAAGTACAATGGCACCACTTGCCCAAAAGCTCACCTGCAGTTGTACCACGTGCAAATGACCTCGTACGTTGACAACGAGCTCCTGATGATCCACGCATTCCAAGCGAGCTTGACCGGCCCTGCTCTGCATTGGTACCTCATGAAAAAGATCAATAGCCTCAAAAGCTGGAAGGAGGCCAGTGAGGCATTCCTCAAACAATACCGGTTCATAACGGACATCACTCCTACTCGTGATGATCTCGAGCGTGCTCAAATGAAGAAGACTGAGTCCTTCAAGGACTACGCCATTAGATGGCGAAACTTAGCTGCTCAGGTTGTCCCCGAGCCTATCGACAGTGAGCTGAAGAGGATGTTCGTAAAGACTCTCCCATTCGAGTATCGTAATCGAATGGTGGCCATCCCAGCAGATAACTTCAACCAGCTCATCCCCATAGGCGAGCAAATTGAGATAGGGCTGAAGGATGGTTGGTTTGTGGAACCGTCTTCCTCAAACAAGAGATTCAATGCAAGAAAGGAGAAAGAACCGGCTGCAGAAGTGAACGTGGCATATAACCAACCGAGCCGGCGGAATACTAATCCTGCCCCGGCAATTCAAGTGGCAGAAGCTCAACAGCAAAGCACGGGCCGCCAACCTTTTCAGAGAGGGAATAATATGAGGCAATTCAGCCCCCTCCCCGGATCGTTATCGCAAGTATTGGCGGTGCTCCGGAAGAAAGGTTTACTCACCACTGAGCCAAAGCGGCCCAATCCTGAGCAGTACCGTAACTTCGACCCGTCCAAAAAATGCGATTACCACATGGGTGAGCTCGGACACTCAACCGACGACTGCCTAGCCCTCAAGCACCGAATCCAAAACCTCCTTGATACGAAGGCGTTCTCGTTCCAACCCGCCAAGCCAAACGTTCAAAGCAACCCGCTCCCTGATCACGCGGGGAATGTTAATGCCATATTTTGTTTCGATGCTGGTCGAATAAAAAACATAAAGGTGTACACCGCGGAGGTCTACGGTGAATTGGTGAAAGCCGGATATTACCCGAGCAATGAAGCCCTTCCCCTGGCTGTCATGAGGAAAAGAATCTCAAGAATGGTGGAAGCCAAGATGATTGTTTATGCTGACCACACTGGCATCGTATCTACTATCTCCGAGGTCGTCATTAACTGGGACGAGGAGTTCGCCACATTAAACTCCGGAGAGGATAAGCTCAGTCCTCTGCCTGAAGACATGCCTCCGCTCGAAGACGCGACGGATGACGAAGAAGTCATATTAAACACCCCCACAGCTGATGAGGGGATAGTGATAGAGATTCCTCAACCGTATGAGTACTCAGACAATAAGGCAGTCCCTTGGTCTTACAGTATTGACGTCGACTTAGTCACCAGATCCGGACGTGCCTATGGCCAAGCAAATGCTCAACCCGCAAAGCCTGTCACCGATGAGGAAGCTAAGGAATTCCTGGCCGTAATCAAAGCCAGTGAGTATAATATAGTAGAGCAGCTGCGCAAGATGCCCACGCAAATCTCTTTGCTCGAACTACTCCAGACGTCAGTCAAGCATCAGAAGGCCCTAATGAAGGTACTAAGTGAAGTCCACGTTCCGGAAACGATCGACCATGACAAGCTGGAAGAATTTGTGGGTTCTATACTCCTCAAGGACCTTATAGCTTTCTCAGATGAGGAATTCCCTCTGGAAGGCAGAGGACATACCAAAGCCCTGTATATCTCCGTCAAATATAAGGCCTCGCATGTAGCCCGAGTGTTAGTTGACAATGGTTCGGCCTTGAACATTTGTCCTCTGGCAACTTTACACCGCCTTAAGGTAGATCCTTCGAGAATTAGTTCCGCGAAAACCTCTGTGCGAGCCTTTGACGGAACAAAGAAGGAAGTGATGGGAGAAATCCACCTCGACATACAGATAGGACCAACAGTCTTCAACATCCTATTCCAGGTTATGGACATTCCCACTGCGTTCAACTTCCTGTTGGGTCGTCCATGGATTCATACTACCGAAGCTGTGCCGTCCAGTCTTCATCAGAAGGTAAAGTTTGTGGTCGAAAGGAAGTTAGTCACGGTGCATGGTGAAGAAGAGCACCCAATCTACCATGCGACGGCTATCCCCTATCTCGAACCGGATTGCAAAATAGAGTTGAGCTACCAGTCACTCGAGCTCGTATCGATCATTCATGCCTCTAGAGGATCATCGCCGCCAGTTTCTGAGGTGTCGAATGCTGCTGTCATGATCGGAAGAGTAATGGTGTCTCATGATTTTATTCCGGGCGAAGGCCTTGGCAGGGGTGGTCAGGGTATCCGCCGACCGATCGAAGTCTCTCAAAGACCCCGCACTGCTGGATTGGGGTATCAAGGGCCAACTGCACCAAATAATGAGAGACGTCGATATGGTCGAGGTCGAGGTCAAGGAACTGAGCAGAACGGACAGCGATCCAATCAAGGGTCGAATAACGAAGAGCCTGTGCGTGGTAGGATGCCTCCACATATCCGCACCACGTTTCCAGGTCCTGCGAGGATGATGCACGAAGAGAATGAAGTGATCGACACGCTGGGGCAACCGAGTGGGAAGTTTGATTACTATGTAAAGTACTCAGCCCCCCAAGCTTTTATTCGGATCCCCGCGACATTGTCCCTGACGGATGGGGAGGTATGGATGATCTAACGCCTCTGGAGACGGAAGACCCCGACGATGTGATAGAGGGAATCACTACCCTGTTCGACGACGTCTTCATTGGAGCTGTCGAGAAAGGATCGTTAGAGGGAATGGGCACAGGCCCACAAGAGTAAAAACTTTACTTTTCCACACACTCCCCTGCGTGGGAATTTTTATCGTTTTTTTAGGATTTGCCCCGTTTCGGGTGCTGTTTTTCATTTCCATTTCTAGGTTTTGATTGTCGCATTTTTCATTCAATAAATGTAATTCATTTTGAAATTATCAATGAAATTACAAGTTTTATTCTCATTTTGAGGGCATGTTGAGGTACATCAAACCAGCCTGGTGATGATATCCAACCGATAAAAGAAAATATAGTCCAAGGAGAATTCTGAGGCCTGGACTTCTTCATACTTCCTCGTATTAAAACCTTTTCAAAATGAATTTCAGAAAAACAAACAAAAACATAAAAAAAAACAAAACAAAAAATCTTACAAAGAAGTGCAATGTCTAGCCCTGTTTGTCCTTCTGAATACCTTACTTTATGTTTCAGGGGCAATCTTGTTACACGTGAGGGTATGGGAACGGTCCAAAATGCTGAATTATATGCAACCGAGTTTGATCCCAATGATACCGAAGAATTTGATGATTCCTCTGATATTCAGCGCGATCTAGAGCTGTATGAAAAACCTAAAGTCCTGACGGTGGACCAGACTATCACCGTCAATTTGGATGATTCTGGAGAAACCAAAGAAGTGAAGATAGGGGCAACCCTTCCCGAAGGTGAAGCAAAACGCCTGGTCCAATTGCTGAAGGATTACCAGGATATCTTCGCCTGGTCGTATGCTGATATGCCGGGTCTAGACTCTTTTATTGTGGAGCACGGTTTGCCAACTAATCCTAGCATGCCGCCCAAGAAACAGAGGTTGCGAAGGACTAAGCCAGAGCTTTCGAAGAAAATAGAAGAAGAGGTCATGAAGCTCTTGAAAGTGGGATTCATCGAAGTCACCCAATACCCTACTTGGGTGGCCAACATCATTCCAGTCATGAAGAAAGATGGCTGAGTTCGGGTTTGCATCGACTTTCGCGACCTGAATAAGGCTAGCCCTAAGGACGATTTCCCGTTACCGCACATAAACGTCCTGGTAGACAGTACTGCTGGATTTGAACTGTTCTCTTTCATGGACGGTTTCTCGGGCTACAATCAGATAAGAATGAAAGACAGCGATAAGGAGAAAACAGCGTTCATCACCCCGTGGGGTACGTTTCACTATAAGGTCATGCCCTTCGGCCTTAAGAATGCTGGGGCAACATATCAACGGGCAATGGTGACTCTTTTTCATGACATGATGCATAAAGAAATCGAGGTCTATGTTGATGACATGATCGCCAAGTCTCGACCCGGAGAGAGTCATGTTGATACCTTGAAGAAATTGTTCGACCGACTCCGTGAGTTTAAACTCCGTCTCAATCCAGCGAAGTGCGTATTCGGAGCAACGTCGGGCAAACTACTTGGGTTTGTAGTAAGCAGTAAGGGCATTGAAATCGACCCTTCCAAGGTGAAAGCCATATCTGAGCTGCAACCCCCATCGACCGTGAAAGAAGTACGAAGTCTCCTCGGCAGATTGAACTATATAGCCCGTTTCATTTCCCAACTCTCCGAAACTGCTAAGCCGTTCTTCAAACTTCTAAAGAAGAATGCTCAAGTGGAGTGGGACGATGATTGCCAGGAAGCGTTTAATGAACTGAAGCAATATCTGATGAAATCACCAGTGCTAGTCCCTCCAATGCCGGGGCAGCCTCTGATCCTCTATCTCACGATTCATAGCGAGTCCTTAGGAGCGATGTTAGCCCAGAAAAATCCTGAAGATGGAAAAGAAAGGGCCATTTATTACTTGAGTAAGAAGTTTACCGTCTCGGAGTTGAATTATCCTGAAGCTGAGAAGACTTGTGCTGCACTAGTATGGGTGCTCCACAGGCTAAGACAGTATACACTGCATCACCAGACTCTCCTGGTGACTGAGAATGATCCCATCAAGTATTTGCTTAATCAACCGGCTTTGGTAGGGAAGTTAGCCAAGTGGCAAATTTTGATTTCAGAATTCGATGTCCAGATGATGCCACAGAAGTCAGTCAAAGGTAGAGTGATTGCTGATGTGTTAGCCGAGAATCGTGGAATCTCGGATGATGATGGATACTCCCCAGAAGATCGTATTCTGTTAATAAAAGAAGACACATGGACTATGTTCTTCGATGGAGCCGTGAACTTGACTGGTTCCGGCACTGGGGCAGTCTTAATATCCCCAGATGGACAACATTATCCAGTAGCAGCGAACTTGGTGTTCCCGTGTACTAACAATATAGCCGAGTACGAAGCTTGTATCCTCGAACTTCAAGCCGCAGTAGAAATGGGGGTATCCAAATTGAAAGTATTCGGTGATTCTGCTCTGATTATTCTCCAGACTGTAGGAGAATGGAAAACGAGAGACACCAAGCTAGTGCCGTATCATGAATACCTTGAAGAAATCATAAAGAAATTTGAAGACATTTCTTTCGAGTACTTGTCAAGATCCCACAATCAGTTCGCTGATGCGCTAGCTACGTTATCTTCCATGCTACAAGTGACCGGTGGAGTTGAGATAGAGCCATTGAAGATCGAAGTTCTGACAAAGCCGGCTTACTGTATGGCTGTGACCGGAGAACCAGATGGAAAGCCATGGTATCACGATATCATGAATTATGTCCAGAAGCAAGAGTTTCCTGAAGGAAGCACTCCAACCGACAGGAAATATATAATGAAAATGGCCTCAAAATTCTTTGTCAGTGGTGAAAAACTGTACAAGAGATCCTATGATTCAATTCTGTTGAGGTGTGTGGACGCATTTGAAGCTACTAAGATCATGCAAGAAGTAGACGAAGGGATATGTGGTCCACACATGAATGGCCATATGCTAGCCAGGAAGATCGTGAGGTTGGGTTATTATTGGCTCAGTCTTGAAAATGACTGTATCCAGCATGTTCGAAGATGTCATCGCTGTCAGGTCTACGGGGATAAAATGAATGTTCCCCCTTCGGAGTTACATCAGTTGTCCGAGCCGTGGCCATTTTCAATGTGGGGCATCGATGTGATTGGCCTAATCAATCCCAAGGCGTCGAATGGGCACCGATTCATCCTAGTTGCGATTGACTATTTCTCCAAGTGGATTGAAGCCGCGTCTTATGCAAATGTCACTGCGAAGAATGTTGTAAGGTTAATCAGGCGGGACATAATTGCTCGTTATGGTGTCCCCGAAACTATTATCACCGATAATGGGACGAATTTGAACAACAAGTTCATGGACCAGTTGCTTAATGAGTTCAAGATTCGGCATTTGAATTCATCTCCCTATCGTCCACAAATGAATGGAGCAGTCGAAGCTGCTAACAAAAACATCAAGAAAATCCTGGCCAAGACGGCTGAAAACTATCGTGACTGGCACGAGAGATTGCCATTTGCGTTGATGGCATATTGGACCTCCATCCGAACCTCTGTCGGTGCAACTCTTTTTTCCTTGGTGTATGGTATGGAAGCAGTCCTGCCAGTCGAAGTAGAAGTCCCTTCCTTGCGAGTTTTATCCCAGGTGGAGTTATCTGAAGCGGAATGGATGCGGCAAAGACAGGAGCAGCTGAACCTGATTGATGAGAAGCGGTTGAGAGCCATTTGCCACGGTCAAACCTATCAGCAGAGGGTAGCTAGGTCCTTCAACCAAAAGGTGCGTCCAAGACACTTCGAGGTAAATGATCTAGTCCTAAGAAAGGTGCTGCCAATCTTCACTGTTCCCGGAGGTAAATTCGCTCCAAACTACATCGGTCCGTATGTGGTTAAGAAAGTGCTTCCAGGAGGTGCCCTAATTCTTGCAGAAATGGATGGTCGTGAGTTTTCCAATCCTGTTAATTCTGATGCTGTAAAGATGTATTATCCATGATAAAACCTGTCATTTTCCAGCAAAAGTTTTCCAGTGTTTGGTTTTATGTTCCGAATTGCAAACATTTCAATGATTAATAAATGATTTCAATCAATTTTGAGATGAAATGTGTGCATTGGCTGTAATTTCTGCATGGTTAGTTTGTCAATTTGCATCATCAACTTCAAAAAGGGAGGATTATTTAGACAATCTCATAATTCATGCGAAATGGATTGAATGTGTCGAATGAGGTACATCGGGATGATGAAAGGCAAGCCCTATTCTACACACAGTCCCATGCATTAATCCCCAGTGAGAAAAATAAAAAATCCCCAGCAGTTGAGTGGAAAAATTCCATGTCTGCAAGGTAAAGAGTTTTCTTGCGAAAGGTACGGCGACCGAAGTGACAAGAGGCATTTCATTTCTCTACCTTAAAAACACTACAGGCTATCCATTGTTCAACCATTTTGAGCCTAAATATTCAGAGAAATTCATTCAAATTACCCCTGTCAAGAACCACCCCACATCGGGGCAAACTGGAGGTAAATCAGCATCATAAGGTGAAAAATGACTAGAAATTTTCTTGCTCTCACTTGCATCAATCTTCAAGTGTTGCTTTTACAGATGAATTCACGTGAAGTTCAAGTGCCTTAGGATGACGAAGAGCATTTCTTTCTCTATCCTATATATACTTTACCCTTTGCTAAGCCCAATTGAGCCTGTAAATTCGTTTCGTATAAAACCAGTTGGTGATCATTCCCCACACTGGGGCAAGGCAAAAGTCATCATTGTTCAAGCAGCATATCCAGAGTGTCGATTGAAGACGAGAGGCTTTTGAGTTCAAACAGCAAGTCATTCAGTTGGATATAGGTGGTTAGTGTTTCACATTGTAAGCAGTGTGTGTCAAGTTCAAAAAAAAAGAGAGAAAAAGAAGAAAAAATGGGCAAGAAAAAGCAGTGCGCCTGGTAAAAGTAAAGCCAATGCCCAATGAGAAATGTCGGGATATGATATGTCATCATCCCCAGTGGAGCAATAGTCCTACAAGTCTCAAAGGAATTAAGTGATGAACTCTCGATGCCAATGGAGCATCTACCGAGAAGATAATCACTGGTGAAGAAGAAGACCGGTGACAATGCCAAGATGATCACCAACTTATTCACCCCGATCATATATATTTTGAGCCTAAATGATCCATTCATTTCTCAACCCATGAGCCTAGCCTACGTTACGTCCCTTGCAAAGTTTCTTCAGATTAGGGCACTTGAACTAACGTAGAATTCCAAATGTTTATAAGCTTAGCTCGAAGAAGTGCGAGCAAGTCCATTTCTATCTCATTTTGCAGGGTTCTTGACTTGTAAACCCGGGCGCAATTGCGGAGCATTTTCTTTTAATAGCTTCGACTCGAAGAGTCCCCTTTGCTAAGCCGTTGACCAAGCCCATGTTACAGTCCTGGTAAAGACCTCTTGGATTGGTAAGGTCGTACCGCTTGCGAGAATACTCGGACCCTTGTCGACATGATGAAGGTGAGATGGAGTGATTCGCGTAAATCAGCCTTTTGATGAGAATGAGAGAAAGCCCTTTCGGACCGGAAGTTCCTCATTCGACATTTTCAAGACACTCATTTGTGAGTTAGAATTGTCTTGTCATTATTTTTCCCCAACGAAGTTTGTAATGCCGATTTGACAAAACCATCGTACATAACAACCAGTTGAATTTATAGTTCATGTGTACATGTGTTCTTGATAGTGCGAATGCATATTACATGTTGCTTAAAGCTGTGTCTAACAGGAGACACACCCTCAAGAGTCGGAGATATTACCAGGTAAGTATATCTCTATATCCCTAACCTGTACGAGCAATCGTCAGGTCCCATATTTGATCATTTTGTTACAATCTCTAGATGCCTTTGATGATGTTCAGGTATTTATTGATCAAGCCTTTTCAGGTACCTCTGATGATATCCAGGTACTTTGTCAAGGAACCCTCGAACATTCGGGCTAGCCCGTTTGTTCACCAAAATCATTGTTTTCACACAATCTCGAGAGGATTCCCCCGTGAGACACCTATGGAGATGTATAGGTGCCGCGGCCAAATCTTTACAAATACCTATGGAGATGTATAGGTATCTTGTAAAGGTCGAAATTTTTCTCTAATCTCAAGAAGATTCCCCCGTAACTCACCTATGGCGATGTATAGGTGAAGCGGCCAAATCTTTACCAGTATCTATGGCGATGTATAGATGTCTAGTAAAGGTCGGAATTATTCTTTAATCTCGAGTATTCCCCCGCGGTATACCTATGGCGATGTATAGGTACGGCGGCCAAATCTTTATAAGTGCCTATGGCGATGTATAGGTATCTTATAAAGGTCGGAATACTCTACCCCTCCTGGATATTCCCCCGCGACTCACCTATGGCGATGTATAGGTGGCGCGGCCAAATCTTTATGAATATCTATGGCGATGTATAGGTATTTCATAAAGGTCGGAATATTCCCTCAACCCCCAGGTTTTCCCCCGTGTCTCACTTATGGCGATGTATAAGTGACGCGGCCAAATCCTTATGAGTACCTATGGCGATGTATAGGTATCTCATAAGGGTCGGAATATCCTATTTAGTTCCCCCGTGACGCACCTATGGCGATGTATAGGCGCAGCGGCTAAACCTTTACGAATACTTATGGCGATGTATAGGTAGTTTGTAAAGGTCGGAACGTTTTTACACTTTTTTATCTCACGAATCCAGGTGATGGTTGGATACGTTGAGCTTTCTTCCTGTGATTTGACTTAACTGCAGATCACCACATTCATCAACAGTTTGTCAGGCAATACCTATGGGACTGAGCCCAGACATTTGCCAAACAACATTCAAAATCAGAGTCGTGCCTCGAATTGCATTATCTCACTTCCGTCAGGTAAGTAATTCCAGGTATGTTTTCCTTTCATGTCAGCATGCATCATTTCTTATTGCATTTCAAAATGGGACTCAAAATCCTGACAAAAACAACATTCATTGCATTTTGCATGGTTGAAATTTAGGCATCATTTAGTCTTTGAATGCAACCTCTGCGAACTCATCTTCAAAGAGGGGCAGCTGTTGACACCTAAATTTCACCGACATTTATTAAGTTTAATTTGCATAGAAAATTAGGAGTTAATCTTTTAACCCCTAAACAAAAACATTTAAATTGCATAACATTTAGTTTAGGTTTATTTTATTGCATTTTGCGTAAAATTGGCGATGGCAAACGTGCTTAATTTTCATCGAATCAAACTCGGCTCATTCGGGAATGCAAGGGCCGGGATTTCAAGACAAACGGGCTCGGGTGTTTTAATTTGGGCTTGATTTAGTCTATTGAATTTAATTAATTAAAGCCCACATTAAATCAGCCCATTTAAATTTTAATTAAGTCTAAGCCCTAGCCTAAGCCCACTAGGATTAGAGCCCATCCTAATTGACCTAGGATTAGCACTATATAAACATAACTAGGTCAGAAATTTGGAGGGGGGCTCACAATTTTGCAAACCAAAAATTTTCCCGAGGCAACACGAGTGTAAGAGAGGGAGAAAAAGCAACGTCGCTGCCCTTCCCCACGTCTCCGCTGAACCTTGCAATTTTCTGCTTTTGTTTGGGGATTTTTGGTTTTTTTTAGGTCGCCGTTCCACGCTGATGGATCTTCACGTGTGGCTTCCCTCCATGCGGTTTCAGCCTCTGCATGGCTGACCATTGACGTGGCTGCTGCTTCCTCAACGTGAAACCCGGACATTCTGCTTCAGCTTGTCGTCTCCACAGTCCATGCAGAATGCATGAAACATCAAGATTTGTCCTTGCTTCAGCCTCCACGTCACCGTAGCTCATGTTGTTGACTTCCTCTCTTCACGTTTGCTGACCGTCCCCATTGGCGAAGCTGCTGTCTTCAACGCCGCACGCTGCCCAGTCAACCGAGAAGATTGTCCCAGCGTCGACGTCAACCTGCTGCTTTTGCCGAGAAGTATTCGTTGTTGCTTCTACTTCCCTGTTGCACGACCACGTCGAAGCCCCGCTGATCACCAGACCCATCCCAGCCACACCTTACGCCGGAGCCGCGTCACACCTCTCCGAATAGCCGCTGTCCTTGCCGGTGAAGTCGCCGGAACAGCACACCGAGACTTGCCAGACGTCCCCGCCGTGTTGCCGTTGTCCCGTCTCGATCCGCAATCCCGAGCTCGATCCCGATCCGAGTTCGAATTTGGAAGTTATCCGTAAATTAGGTAATGATATTATCCGACATGTTTTTTCAAATATCTAATTTCCTAGTTTGAGTCGATTGGAATATTGCATGATTGTCTGGATGATCTTTAGATATATTTAGATAATGTTCTAGATATCCGCTATATTTTGAAATATTCAAATTAGAAAAATTTCCTAATTTAAGCAACGTATCTGGACGACTATCCGACTTTAACCCTAAAGTCCGATACGCGGCGATACGGAGAATCATTATCCTATTCATAACTATTTGAATACGATAATGATTTTAATTAGCTTTCCAAATTTGAATAATCAGTTATCCATTAATATCTATAACCCTATAGATATGACTGATAATTTGATTTTTGTGCCTAATCCGAGTTTGAAACAAATTTGGCGGATCGCGTGGTTGATTTGAATTGTTTGCTATCTGTATTTGTTTGATTATCTCTCCTTTTTTCAAATAAAACAGAAAAATTCAAAAATATTAGTTAGAGTTTGAATTAGAATTTTTGCATGACTAGGAATTTTAAATATATCTGGAGGATAGAGTATTTATTTAATTTAAATTAGGACGTGAGACGATCTAGTTCCTAGTTTAAATTAAGTAATATTCTAATCTTAATAGATTATTTCAGCAATTTAATTATTCCGAATTTTACATAAAAAATTCCAAAAAATCATCCTAGGATAGAATAAATTAGGATAGCTTGCATTCTTAATTTGGGTAATTTATAATTTCGAATTTTAAACAGAAAATCCCAAAAAAAGAAATCATGTTAGCATAGGTTAAGTCATCTTAGATTACATGTTATTTTAAGCATTTTTACTATTCCGAATTTTAAAAGAAAATACCAAAAAGAGAAGCCATCTTAAATTGCATGTTATTTTAGGCATTTTCATTAATTCCGAATTTTATTGGAAAATACAAAAAAAATAATCATTTATCCGTCATTAAAATTAGGTCACATTGTCGCATGACATATAGTATGCACGTTAGGTTGCATTATTTCGCATGTCATATTTGCACGTCATTGCATATAGTTTAAGTTTCATTTAATAAAGTGAAAATCAAAGAAATTGAGTGAATGCTTTGTTAATTAGAAATCATATTAGGGCTGTCTGTATGATTTTTCGCTAACAACGCAGATGCTTGCTGGATTCGAGGTAAGTAATTCTTCCCAGCTTGCAATTTATTTAATGCTTTGATTATTGGGTGTTAAATTGGTGGTTTGCGCATCCGCATGAACACCTCACATGTTAGTAACATAAGTTAAAATGGATCCAAACTGCCTGCCAAAATATTTTTGAAATGAAAAGGTACCGAAAGGGCGTTAGACTAGATCTAGCGTAATCAAGTCCCCGGGCTTAGAATCTCTGGTTCGTAGGAATAAAACATATATCCCTATGTTTTATTTAGGTTTCTAATCAACCTACCACAAAATGATTAGTGGCGACTCCAATTATGAAAACATTTGTATGTTAAGAACTTAAACCCTAAGTTGCGAATTGGTAGGGTTTGGGAGGGCCCGAGTTAAGATTAGTCTTAATAATCCATTAGCCCGAGAAAATTGATCAAAATTTTTTTTAGGGTCGCAACATACATGAGGTATGGTCTGGGAGAGGCTCTTATACGGAAATATCTCCTTAGCGTGCAAACAAAAGATTATGAAGTTAGGATACTGTTAGATGATAATGGAAACAAATTGCATCCAACACGTGAGATGTTGTCATCATTGTCAAGTTTATGGAGACAAAATCAGTGCACCGCTAAATGAGCTACATCAAATGTCCGAGCCATGACCATTTTCAATGTGGGGCATTGATGTGATTGATCCAATCAACCCCAAATGGGCACCAGTTTATCCTGGTCGCTATTGACTATTTCATTAAATGGATTGAAGCAAACTCCTACACGAATGTTACTGCCAAGAATGTTGCAAGATTCATCAGACAGGACATCATTGCTAGGTATGGAGTTCCAGAAGCAATAATTACAGACAATGGCTCGAATCTAAACAACAAGATCGTAGATGATTTACTCGAGTACTTCTACGTCCGACATATGAACTCATCTCTATATCGTCCACAAATAAATGGAGCAGTTGAAGCAGCAAATAAGAATATCAAGAAGATATTGGCCAAGACAGACGAAAATTATCGTGATTGGCATGAAAGGTTACTGTATGCTCTGATGGCATACCAAACTTCAATTCGAATATCAACTGGAGCAACCCTATTTTCCTTGATTTATGGAATGGAAATAGTGCTACCTGTTGGAGTAAAAATTCCTTTATTAAGGATACTATCTCAGTTGAAGCTTTCAAAAGTTGAGTGGATTCAATAAAGATACGAACAACTCAACATGATTGATGAAAAGAGATTGAGAGCTATATGCCATGGGCAAGCTTATCAGAGAAGAGTGGCTAAATCCTTTAATCAAAAAGTAAAATCGAGGAATTTCAAAACAAAAGATTTAGTAGTGAAGAAAGTCATCTTCAATAATTTAGATACTCATAGCAAATTCACTTCGAATTATGAGGGTCCATACATTGTCAAGAAAGTTCTTCCCGGAGGAGCATTGATTATTATAGATATGGCAGGAACAGAATTGGTTTATCCTGTAAATGTCGCTATCAAGATTTTCTATCCATGAAATGAAGACGAATATTCAAGAAAGGATTAGGGTCACTTTAGAACATGTACATATCACACATATTGTGCATACCATGCATTTCATGAACATGTTTATCTATTTTGCAGAAGAAAGTAAAAAGAATTCGAACCAGTGGATGATTTCAGAATTCTCAATGGAATTATCAAATAATAGAGGGAAGTATCACTTTCAATTCTATTTTCCATTGATATCCTCTAATGTGCTTTCCTTTTTATCATCCCCAGGAAAGCAAAGAAAAGAGAGCAACAAAAGAAGAATCCCAAGTGGAACTAAACCAAAAACATGCAAACAAGAGGGGTTTTGGTAAGTTGATCAGATGAGTATCCCTAAATTATGAGGGCATATGTTTAAGAAGTTGCAATTTTAAGAGAAAAATCGAACTTCTTCTTCCCCAAGCAGAATAACACTAAGGATGAACAAAACAAAATAGACTATTTTGAAAAGAAAATACCTCAGAAATATTTCAATCAAAAGTTTTGAAACACCCTTTCTTTGAAAATGCATTAAGCATCAAAATTCCCTAAAAGGGATAATTTGACAAAAGGCTTGGAAAAATTTCAAAAAAAAAGTTTGGATCAAATCGAATGGAAAGACCTTCAAATGTTGAAAGGTAAGCTATATCTAAATAAGTCTTTTATACACTCAAAGTCAAAATGGAGAAGTAAGTGAGAAAAACTCATTTGAAAGAAATAGGGGATATTCGCAATGATTATATGGATTGAAATGATGAAAGGCAATCATTTCACTATCCCAAATACATGCTTATCCCTTGCAAACCAAATTTGAGTCAATACAGTAGAGAAGTGTTCCCAAAACAACCTTATTAAGAACCATCCCACATTAGGGCAAATTAGGGGAATTGTGGATTATCAGCTATGGAGAATAAGATCAAGAAAGATTTTATTGCATACCCTTGCATCAATCTTTATGTGATAATTTCAGATGAAGTTATATAGAAGCTCAAGACATCCCAAGAGGAAGAAGAGCACTTGATTTCTTATACCCAAACATACCTTTGATAAAGCCCAATTGAGCCTGAATATTCATTTCAGAACTCTAAATTAGTGATCATCTTTTCACACTAGAGCTTGAGTATATGATCCATTTTAATAGATAAGAAACAAAAGGGAATGACACAGAGTCCTTAGAATGCAAAAAAAATCAAAGGCAAAAGAATCTGGGGTATGAAAAAGCAGTATGCTGGTAAAAACAAGGCCAAATGCCCAAAGAAAAAGAGAAAGAAAAAGAGATTTCAAAAGAAAGCTCGAAATGATAAAAAAAAGTCATGACAAAGCAAAGTTGAGATCATGAGAGATCATATATTACAATAAGTAAAAAAGAGCAAAAGAAAAGAGATTGTAATTAATGGTTAGGGGACTCTAATGTTCATAAAAGAAACATCTCTAATGAGCAAAAAAGAAAAGGTGGTTGTTGCAACCCTAAAAATGTTCTCATTTTTCGGGCTAATGGATTATTAAGACTAATCTTAATTCGGGTCCTCCCAAGCCCTACCAATTCGCAACTTAGGGTTTAAGTCTTTAACATGCAAATGTTTTCATGCTTGGAGTCGCCACTAATCAATTTGCGGTAGGTCGATTAGAAACCTAAATAAAACATAGGGAGATATGTTTTATTTCTACGAACCAGAGATTCTAAGCCCAGGGACTTGGTTACGCTAGATCTAGTCTAACGCCCTTTTGGTACCTTTTCTTTTCAAAAATATTTTGGCAGGCAGTTTGGATCCATTTCAACTTAGTTACTAACATGTAATGTGTTCATGCGGGTGCGCAAATCACCAATTTAACACTCAAAAAAGCATTACATAAATTGTAAGTTTGGAAGAATTACTTACCTCGAAGCAACGCAAGCATCTGCACTGTTAGCTAGAAAATCATATCAACACCCTAATATGATTTCTAATTAATAAGCAATTCACTCAATTTCTTTTTTTGGATTTTTCATTTATTTAAATGAAAACTAATCTATATGCTATGACGTGCAAAAATGACATGCAATTAATGCAACCTAACATGTAAATTATATGATATGCGATGACGTGACCTATTTTTAATGACGGGCAAATGATTTATTTTTGGTATTTTCTTATGAAATTTGAAATAAAAAAAATATGCCTAAATAACATGCAACCTATAATGACTTAACATATCCTAACATGACTTATTTTTTGGATTTTTGTAAAAATTCGAAATTAAAAAAATAACCTAAATAATCTATTAAGATTAGAATATTATTTAATTTAAACTAGAAAATAAATTATCTCAAGTCCTAATTTGAATTAAATAATTACTCTATCTTCTAGATATATTTAGGATTCCCTAAACATGCAAAACTCTAATTCAAACCCTAACTGATATTTTTTGAATTTTCTTTTTATTTGAAAAGGAAAAACAATTTAAACAGAGATAGCATCCACATTCAAATCAACCATACGATCCGCCAGATTTGTTTCAAACTCGAATTAGGCACAAAAATCAAACTATCGATCATATCTATAGGGTTATAGATATCGACGGAAAGCCAATTATTCAAATTTGGAAAGCGGATAAAAATCATTGTCGTATCCAAGTGATTATGGATAGGATAATAATTTTCTGTATAGCCGCGTATCGTATCTTAGGGATAATGTCAAATAGTCGTCCAGATACGTTGCTGAATTAGGAAAGTTTCCTAATTTTGAATATTTTCAAATATTGCGGACATCGGAAAATTATCCTACGATATTTAATTATCCACCAAATATGCACAAAATATTCCAAACATTCAAATTAGAAAATTAAATATTCTAAAAAACATCGGATAATGTCCACTTACCTAATCTGCGGATAATCTTCAAATTCGAATGCAGATCGGGACCAGTTTGCAGATCAAGCGATGACGGCACGGTGGCAACGGCTTTAGGAACGTCGGGATTGCGGTGTGCTCGTAGTGGTTTGTGGTTTTCGACGTCGAGCTCACTGTGGATCACGTGCAACTCGTTGTGATGGCAGAGAGGGAACTCGGCTTCGAGGACTTCAAGCTGGATTGGACTTACTGGGAGTGATTCAAAACCGTTCAAAAACGGACATGATGAGGCCTCTTTGAAAGATACGCCGAAGATTCTGACTTTGCGATGTGAAGGTGAAGATCATCAGGATCAGCATGGGCTATTGCTTTGGGGACACCAAGATGGAGCAACGAGGAAGCCACGGTCTGCAGGAGCACTTCAACGTCTCGGTGGTGGAGTGAGGCAAAGCGTGCAGAAACGTGGAAGGCAGCGACGTCGGTGGGCGGTTGAGGCGCAACGGCGGCAGGGGCGGCGGCGTACGGCGTGCCTCCGGTGGTGGTGCGTGACGTTGCTTTCTCTCTCTCTCACATTTGTGTTTCTCTAAAAAAATTTTTGATTCGCAATTCTGTCGTCCCCCTCCAAAAATCTGATCTAAATACGTTTATATAATACTAACCTAGGTCAAATAGATGGGCTTACTAATCCTAATGGGCTTAGGCTTGGGCTTAGACTTTGATTTAATTTAAATGGGCTGAATTAATTAAGGATAATGGGCTGAATTAAACTCAAATTAAAACAACCGAGCTCGTTTGACTTGAAATTCTCGGCCCTTGGATTGCGAGCAAGCCGAGTTTTGTTCGATGAATTTTAAGCTCGTTTGCTATCGCCGATTTAATGCAAAATGCAATTAAATTAAAATGAACCTAAACTATATGTTATGTAATTTCAATATTTTTGTTTAGGGGTTGAAAATTAATCCCTAATTTTTTATGCAAATTACGACTAGACGGTAGATAAAATTTAGGTGTCAACAGCTGCCCCTCTTTGAAGGTGAGCTCGTAGAGGTTGCATTTAAAGACTAAATGATATCTAAATTTCAACCATACAAATGCAATGAATGTTATTTTTGTCGGGATTATGAGTTTCATTTTTGAAATGCATTAAGAAATGATGCTTGCCAACATAAATAGAAAACATACCTGGAATTACTTACCTGACATGAACGATAGCGTAATTCGAGGCACGACTTTAACTTGTATGTTGTTTTGACAAATGTTTGGGCTAAGTCCCATAGGTTTTGCCTGATACACTATTGATGAACTTTGGTGATCTGCAATTAAGTTAAAACACACGAAGAACGCTCGACGTATCTAATCATCATCTGGATTCGTGAGAACAGTTCCGACATTTACAAACTACCTATACATCTTCATAGGTATTTGCAAAAATTTGGCCGTTTCAATTATACCTGCTCATAAGCGAACTGTAGGGAACTTTTGAAGTCAAGAGGATATTCCGACCTTTACATTTACTTGCTCATATGCAAAGATTTGACCGCCTCACTTATACCTGCTCATAGGTGAGTAGTAGGGGAATACCTGAGATTGGGGAGAATATTATGACCTTTACATATACCTGCTCATAAGCAAAGATTTGGCCGCTTCACCTATACCTGCTCATAGGTGAATAACGGGGGAATACCCAATATTGGGGAGAATATTTCGACCTTTACATATACCTGCTCATATGCAAAGATTTGGCCGCTTCACCTATACCTGCTCATAGGTGAGCAACGGGGGAATACCCAATATTGGGGAGAATATTCCGACCTTTACATATACATGCTCATATGCAAAGATTTGGTCGCTTCACCTATACCTGCTCATAGGTGAGTAGCGGGGGAATGCTTGAGATTTGGGAGAATATTCCGACCTTTACATATACTTGCTCATATGCAAAGATTTGGCCGCCATGCCTATACCTGCTCATAGGCATGTAACGGGGGAATCTTCTCGAGATTGTATGAAAATCTGTGATTTGGTGAACAAAAGGGCTAGCCCAAGTGTTTAAGTGTTCCTTGACAAAGTACCTGGATATCATCAAAAGTACCTAAAAAGGTTTAATCAATAGACACCTGAACATCATCAAAGGCATCTAAAGATCGCAAAAAAATGATCAAATATGGGACCTGACGATTGCTCGAACAGGTTAGGGATATCTAGATAGTCATAGACATCCAAAAGATAGAAATATACTTACCTGGCGATATCTCCAACTCTTAAGGGTGTATCTTTTGCTAGACACGATTTTAGGCAACATGTAATATACATTCATAGACAAACAAGAACACATATACTCATGCACTATGATTTCAACTGATTTTTATGCGCTATGGTTTTGTCAAATCGGCATTACAAACTCCGTTGGGGAAAAATCATGACAAGAAAATCCTAACTTACAAATAGGTGCCTTGAAAATGTCGAATGAGGGACTTCCGATCCGAAAGGGCTTTCATTTATTCTCATTGAAAAAGACTGATTTATGAGAATCTCTTTATCTCACCATCATCATGTCGACAAGGGTCCGAGTATTCTGGCAAGCGATACGACCTTATCAATCCAAGAGGTCTTTATCGGGACTGTAACATGGGCTTAGTCAACAGCCTAGCAAAAGAGACTCTTTGAATCGAGGCTATTGAAAAAAAATACTCTGCAATTGTCTCCGGGTTTATAAGTTAAGAACCCTGCAAAATGAGATAGAAATGGACTTGCTCGCACTTCTTCGAGCTAAGCTTGTAAACATCTGAAACTCTACGTTAGTTTAAGTGCCATAATCTGAAGAGACTTTGCAAGGGATGTAACGTAGGCTAGGCTCCTGGGCCGAGAAATGAATTGATCATTAGGCTCAAAATACCTATAATTGGGGTGAATAAGTTGGTGATTATCTCGACATCGTCACCAGTCTTCTTCTTTATCAGGGATTGTCTTTTCGGTAGATGTTCCATTGGCTTTAGGAGTTCATCACTTGATTCTTTTGAGACTTGTAGGACTATTGCTCTACTAGAGATGATTTTGCTATGTCACATCTTGACATTTTTCATTGGGCGTCGGCCTTGCTTTTACCAAGCACATTGCTTTTTCTTGCCCCCCCTTCTTTTTTGTTTTTGTTTTTGTTTTTGCTTACAATGTAAACACTGGCCAGCTAATCTAACTGATTGACTCGCTGCTTGAACTCAGAAGCTCTTCGTCTTTCATCGACGCTTTGGATACGCTGTTTGAATAATGATGACCTTTTACCTTGCCCCAGTGTGGGGGATGATCACTGACTGGGTTTATATGAAACGAATTCGCAGGCTCAATTGGGCTTAGCAAAGGGTAAAATGTGTATAGGATAGAGAAAGAAATGCTCTTTGTCATTCTAAGGCACTTGAACTTCGTGTGAATTCATTTGAAAAAGCAATACTCGAAGATTGATGCAAATGAGAGCAAGAAAATTTCTATTCATTTTTCACTTTATGATACTGATTTACCTCCGATTTGGCCCAATGAGGGATAGTTCTTGACAGGGGTAATTTGAAAACTTTATCCAAGTGTTTAGGCTCAAAAAGGCAGAACAAGGGATAACTTGTAGTATTTAAGGTAAAGAAATGAAATGACTCTTGTCATTTTGGTCATCGTACCTTTTGCGAGAGAACTCTTTACCTTGCAGACATAGAAATTTTTTTCAACTCACTGGGGATTAATAGATGGGACTGTGTATAGGATAGGGTTTGCCTTTCATCATCCCGATGTATCTCATTTGACACACTCAATTCATCCCACATGAGTTATCAGATTGTCTAAATAGACTTCCCCTTTGAAGTCAATGATACTGATTGATAAAATAACTATGCAGAAATTAAAGCCAATGCAAACATCTTAACTAGAAATTGATTGAAACCATTTATTGATCAGTGCAATGTTTGCAATTCAAAAGTATAAAACCAGATATTGAAAAACTTTTGCTGCAAAATGTCAGGTTTTATCAAGGATAATACATATTTACAGCATCAGAATTAACAGGATTGGAGAACTCACGATCATCCATTTCTGCGAGAATCAAGGCACCTCCGGGAAGTACCTTTTTAACCACATAGGGACCGATGTAGTTTGGGGCAAATTTTCCTCTGGGAACAGGGAAGATTGGCAACACTTTCCTTAGGACTAGATCATTTACCTCGAAGTGTCTTGGACGCACCTTTTGGTTGAAGGATCTAGCTATCCTCTGCTGATAGGTTTGACCATGACAGATGGCTCTCAACCACTTTTCATCAATCAGGTTCAATTGCTCGTGTCTTTGTCGCATCCATTTTGGTTCAGACAACTCCACTTAGGATAAAACTCGCAAGGAAGGGATTTCTATTTCGACAGCCAGGACTGCTTCCATGCTATATACTAGGAAAAAAGGGGTTACACCAACAGAGGTTCGGATGGAAGTCCAATACGTCATTAGCGCAAATGACAATCTTTCGTGCCAATCACGATAGTTTTCAGCCGTTTTGGCCAGGATCTTCTTGATGTTCTTGTTAGCGACTTCAACTGCTCCATTCATCTATGGACGATAGAGAGATGAATTCAGATGCCGGATTTTGAACTCATTGAATAACTGATCTATGAACTTGCTATTCAAATTTGTCCCATTATCGGTGACAATAGCCTCAGGGACACCATAGCGAGCGATTATGTCTCGCCTAATGAATCTTACAACATTCTTCGTAGTAACATTGGCATAAGACACGGCTTCAATCCACTTGGAGAAATAATCAATCGCAACTAAGATAAATCGGTGTCCATTTTGATGTCTTGGGATTGATTGGGCCAATCACATCGATGCTTCACATTAAAAAAGGCCATGGCTCGGATACCTAATGTAACTCCATGGGGGGAACATTTATTTTATCCCCATGAACTTGACAGCGATGACATCTTCGTACATGTTGGATACAGTCATTTTCAAGATTGAACCAATAATAACCCAACCTCATGATTTTCTTAGTTAGCATATAGCCATTCATGTGTGGACCACATATCCCCTCGTGTACTTCTTGCATGATCCTAGTAGCTTTAGCTGCGTTTACACACCTCAGCAGGATCGAATTATAAGATCTTTTGTACAGCTTTTCACCATTGACAAAGAATTTTGAAGCCATTTTCATTATGTACTTCCTGTCGGCCGAAATGTTTCCTTCAGGGAATTCTTGTTTTTGGATGTAATTCATGATATCGTAATACCATGGCTTTTCGTCAGGTTCTCCGCTCACAACCATACAGTAAGCCGGTTTTGTTAGGGTTTCAATCTTCAAGGGTTCTACCTCTACTCCACCGGTCACTTGCAGCATGGATGATAACGTAGCTAACGCATCAGCGAACTGATTGTGGGATCTCGACAAGTACTCGAAGGAAATGTCTTCAAATTCCTTTATGATTTTTTCGAGGTATTCATGATACGACACTAATTTGGTGTCTCTCGTCTTCCACTCTCCTACAGTTTGGAGAATAATCAGAGCGGAATCGCCAAACACTTTCAACTTGGTTATCCCCATTTCTACTGCGACTTGGAGTCCGAGGATGTAAGCCTCGTACTCAGCTATGTTGTTGGTACACGGGAACACCAACTTTGCTGCTATTGGATAATGCTACCCATCTGGGGATATCAAAACTGCCTCAGTGCCGGAACCAGCTAAGTTCACGGCTCTATCGAAAAACAAGGTCCATGTGTCTTCCTTTATTGCAAGAATGCAATCTTCTGGGGAATATTTATCATCATCCGAGATTTCAGGATTCTCGGCTAATACATCAGCAATTACTTGGCCTTTAACTGACTTCTGCGGCATCATCTGGACATCAAATTCTGAAATCAAAATTTGCCATTTGGCTAGCTTTCCTACCAAAGCCGGTTGATCAAGTAAATACTTGATGGAATCATTCTATGTCACCAGCAAAGTCTGGTGATGTAATGTATATTGTCTCAACCTATGAAGCACCCATACTAGTGCAGCGCAAATCTTCTCGGCTTTAGGATAGTTCAACTCCAAGACGGTAAACTTTTTACTCAAGTAATAAATAACTCACTCTTTTCCATCTTCTGGACTTTTCTGGGCTAGCATCGCACCCAGAGACTCACTATGAATAGTGAGGTAAAGGATCAAAGGCTGGCCTAGCATCGGAAGGACTAGCACTGGTGGTTTCATCAGGTACTGCTTCAGTTTACTAAACGCTTCCTGGCAATTATCGTCCCACTCCACTTGAGCATTCTTCTTTAGAAGTTTGAAAAACGGTTTAGCAGTTTCGGAAAGCTGAGAAATGAAACGGGCTATGTAGTTCAATCTACCCAGAAGACTCCGTACTTTTCTCACGATCGATGGGGGTTGTAGCTCACATATGGCCTTCACTTTAGAGGAATCGACTTCAATGCCCTTACTGCTTACTACGAACCCGAGTAGCTTGCCTGAAGTTGCTCCGAATATGCACTTCGCTGGATTGAGACGGAGTTTAAACTCACGGAGTCGGTCGAACAACTTCTTAAGGGTATCAACATGACTCTCTCCTGGTCGAGACTTGACAATCATGTCATCGACATAGATCTCAATCTCCTTATGCATCATGTCATGGAAAAGAGTTACCATTGCGCATTGATAAGTTGCCCTGGCATTTTTAAGACCGAAGGACATGACCTTATAGTGAAATGTGCCCCAAGGAGTGATGAATGCTATTTTCTCTTTATCGCCGTCCTTCATTCTTATCTGATTATAGCAAGAGAAACCATCCATGAAGAAAAATAGCTCAAATCCAGCCGTACTGTCTACTAGGACGTCTATATGCGGTAATGGGAAGTTATCTTTAGGGCTAGCCCTAGTCAGGTCGCGATAATCGATGCAAACTCTAACTCGACCATCCTTTTTCATGATTGGCACGATGTTGGCCACCTAACTAGGGTATTGGGTGACTTCGATGAATCCCACTTTCAAGATCTTCATAACTTCCTCCTCTATTTTCTTTGAAAGCTCAAGTTTGGTTCTCCGTAGCCTCTGCTTCTTAGGTGGCATGCCAGGATTAGTAGGTAGGCCATGCTCCACAATAGAATGATCTAAACCCGGCATATCGGCGTACGACCAGGCAAAGATATCCTGGTAATCTTTTAGCAATTGAACTAGGCATTTTGCTTCATCTTCAGGAAGGGTTGCCCCTATCTTTACCTCTTTAGGTTCTCCAGAATCAACCAGGTTAACGATGACAGTCTGATATGATGTGAGGACTTTGGGCTTTTCATGCTGCTCTAGATCGCGCTGAAGGTCCGAGGAATCGACAAGTTCGCCGGATTCATTGGGATCAAACTCGGCGGCGCATAATTCATCGGATTGGACCGTTCCCGTACCCTCACGTGTCACAAGATTGCCCCTGAAACATAAAGTAATAGATTCAAAAGGACAAACAGGGCTAAACATTGCATTTTTGTAAATTAATTTTTTTTGTAATTAATTTTTTTTGTGTTTTTGTTTTTTCTGAAATCCATTTCGAAAAGGTTTTAACACGAGGAAGCATGAAGAAGCCCAGGCCTCAGAATTCTCCTTGGACTATATTTTCTTTTATCGGTTGGATATCATCACCGGACTGGTTTGATGTACCTCAACATGCCCTCAAAAACTGAAA
The DNA here is from genome assembly GCA_031216185.1 of Syzygium aqueum. Lineage (NCBI taxonomy): Eukaryota > Viridiplantae > Streptophyta > Magnoliopsida > Myrtales > Myrtaceae > Syzygium > Syzygium aqueum. The sequence continues at coordinate 7,399,323 of CM062239.1, forward strand.
ATAACTTGTAATTTCATTGATCATTTCAAAGTGAATTACATTTATTGAATGAAAATTGCAACAGTCAAGTCCTAGAAATGAATATAGAAAGCAGCACCCGAGACGGGGCAAGTCCTAAAACAATAAAGATTCCCACGTAGGGGAGTGTGCGGAAAAATAAAAGTTTTACTCTTGTGGGCCAGTGTCCATTCTCTCTAACGGTCCTTCTTTGATAGCTCCAACGAAGACGTCATCAAACAGTGCAATGATTCCCTCCGTTGCATCATCAGAGTCTTCTGTCATTTGAGGTGTTGGATCATCCATACCACCCCATCCATTCGGGACAATGTCACGGGGATCGACATAGAAGCTCGAGGGTGCTGAGTACTTCACATAATAGTCGAACTTGCCGCTTGGTTGCCCCAGAGTGTCAATCACCTTTTTCTCTTCGTGCATCATCCTCGCAGGATGTGGGAATGTGGTGCGGATGCGTGGAGGCAGCCTACCACGCCCGAGTTCTCCATTATTTTGGGTAGTTCCACGGCTACGTTCTTCAATATTCGACTCTTCTTCGGATTGCTGACTATGTCCACGTCCACGCCTTTCATTATTTGGCACAGTTGACCTCTGATACCCCAATCCAGAAGTGTGAGGTCTTTGAGAGACTTCCACCGGTTGGCGGATTCCTTGACCATTTCTGCCAAGGCCCTCGCTCGGAATAAAGCCATGGGACACCATTACTCTTCCGACTATGACAGCAGTATTTGACACCTCAGGAGCGGACGGTGATGATCCTTTAGCCGCATCTATGGTCGATACGAGTTCGAGTGACTGATAACTCAATTCTATTTTGCAATCCGGCTCGACATAGGGGATAGTCGTTGCATGATAAATTGGGTGCTCTTCTTCATCGTGTACCGTGACTAACTTCTTTTCCATAACGAACTTCATCTTCTAATGCAGACTGGATGGGATAGCACCAGCAGTATGAATCCATGGACGTCCTAACAGAAAATTGAATGCAGTGGGAATGTCCATAACCTGGAATAGAACATTGAACACTGTTGGCCTAATTTGTATGTCAAGGTGGATTTCTCCTATCACCTCTTTCTTCGTTCCGTCAAAGGCTCACACGGAAATCTTCGCAGAATTTATTCTCGAAGGATCAATTTTGAGACAGTGGAAAGTCGCCAAAGGACAGATGTTCAAGGCCGAACCGTTGTCAATGAGTACCCGGCCTATATGCGTGGCCTTGTATTTGACAGAAATATACAGAGCTTTGGTATGTCCTCTGCCTTCTAGAGGGAATTCATCATCCGAAAAGGCTATAAGGTTCTTGAAGAGTATGGAACCCACAAATTCTTCCAGTCTCTCATGATCGATCGTCTCAGGTATGTGGACTTCACTTAACACTTTCATCAGGGCCTATTGATGTTTGACAAACGTCTGAAGCAGCTCAAGTAAGGAGATTTGCGTAGGCATATCGCATAGTTGCTCGACAATCTTGATCACAGCCAGGAACTTTTTGGCTTCTTCATCAGTGACAGGTTTTGCCGGTTGAGCATTAGCTTGGCCATAGGTACGTTCAGATCTGGTGACTAAATCGATGTCAAGACTGTAGGACCAAGGAACTGCTTTATCATCAAAGTACTCGTACGGCTGAGGTATCTCGATCACTATCCTTTCATTGACTGCGGGCGTGCTTACTATAATTTCCCCATCATCGGTTGCGTCTTCGAGCGGAGACATGCCCTCGGGCAAAGGATCGAGCTTGTCCTTCCCAGTGTTTAACGTAGCAAACTCCTCATCCCAGTTAATAACCACTTCAGAGATAGTGGAAACGATGCCAGTGTGGTCGCCATAAACAATCATCCCATCTTTTACCATCTTCGAGATTCTTTCTTTCATGATGGCCAGGGAAATAACTTCATTACTCGGGTAATAACCGGCTTTCACCAGCTCGCCGTAGACATCGATGGTGTGCACCATGAGATTCTTGATTCAACTAGCATCGAAACTAAATATTGCATTCACATTGCTCGCGTGATCAGGGAGCGGGTTACTTTGAACATTCAGCTTAGCGGGTTGAAATGAGAACACCTTCGTATCGATGAGGTTCTGGATTCGGTGTTTGAGGGCTAGCAATCGTCGATTGAGTGCCCCAACTCGCCCATGTGATAATCACATTTCTTTGACGGGTCGAAGTTATAGAACTGCTCAGGATTGGGCCGCTTTGGCTCAAAAGTCAACAAGCTTTTCTTTCTGAGCACAACCAATACTTGAGATAACGATCTGGGGAGGGGGGTGAATTGCCTCTTGTTGTTCATCCTCTGAAAAGGTTGACAACCCGCATTTTGGTGCTGAGCTTCTGCTACTTGGATTGTCGAGGCTGGGTTAGTATTTTGTCGGCTCGGTTAGCTATACATCACATTCACTTCTGCTGCCGGTTCCTTCTCCTTTCTTGCACTAAATCTTTTGGTTGACGAAGACGGCTCCACAAACCACCCATCCTTCAGCCCTATCTCGATTTATTCGCCTATGGGGATGAGTTGGTTGAAGTTGTCAGCCGGAATGGCCACCATCCAATTACGGTACTCGAACGGGAGAGTTTTTACGAACATCCTTTTTAACTCACTGTTTATGGGTTCCGGAACGACCTGAGCAGCTATATTCCTCCATCTGATGGCATAGTCTTTGAAGGACTCAGTCTTTTTCATCTAAGCACGCTCGAGATCATCACGGGTAGAAATGATGTCTCTTATGAACCTGTACTGCTTTAGAAATGCCTCGCTAGCTTCTTTCCAAGTTTTGAGGCTATTTATTTTCTTCATGAGATACCAGTTCAAAGTAGAACCCGTCAAACTTGCTTGAAACGCATGGATCATCAGAAGTTCGATGTCAACATACGAAGTCATCTGTACATGGTACAACTGCAGGTGGGCTTTTGGGCAGGTGGTGCCATTGTACTTGTCAAAGTCCGGCATCTTGAACTTCTTTGGGATTTTGATCTGCGAGTACAAGGACAGATCGATCGAAGGTGAATCTTGCGAACCTTCCGGCTGTTTAACTCTCTCTTCAAGTTTGTTGACACGTTCATCAGGCTTGTGATTGTTGACAAGGATTTGGATTGGGTCATCTTTCAAATCGGGAATATCATCATCTTCATCATCATCAACATTCTTGCCACTTTTATGCTTCGGGGCTGATGCCTCGAGGAATGTTGGAACGGGGATCGACCGAAGAGTTTTGATTTTGGCAGACATTTGTTGCATTGCGATGACGACTTGCTTCATCTGGTCCTCCATGCCAATGACACGCTCTTGTAGGTCAGTTTGGTCGGCCATTCTAGCTCTCGACCGTGTACAAATAAGTGATCGTGATCGGTCCGTAATTACCTAATTTGAAATCAGAACATGGTAAGTATGCGTCCTCAAAATGATCGATCCATGACTCAGTCTAATCGTCCCTTTTTATTCCTATTTTTCATGACATTTTTCATTACTCCATGTATTTGTGAAAATGGTGGCAAATTTCTTAGGAAATAATGACTTATGACAGACTTAGGAAAATAATGATAAAAATTGAAAGTAATTTTTTTTTCAAAGCTTTATTTTTTTCTTTTTCTTTCCTTTTGAAAAAAATTCAATGAGTTTTACTTTCAAAAATTACGATTAACTTAGACCTATCATGGACCGACCAAATGTACGAAAATGTAAGTAAATTGCAAGATAAAGGTTCATAACACTTACTTCACTGGGTATGAAAATGGCAATCACATACACATGTGCATAAAATGTGAGGTTCGATTTCTACCTAGACTCTGCCTTGCAAAGTGGAGATGTGAGGATTACCGAGCTAAATCGGTCATGGTGGTGGTTAGGCTGGAATTCCCCTGACTCCAGCTTAGTCAAAGAACCGACCCGAGTTGCAAAGGGGGCAACCATGGTAGGTATTCAATGACACCATAAAAGAAAATTTTGGGACTGAGGAGGGCGACCCGTACCATATGATTTTGGTCGGGGTATCTACTACCTCAATACCATCCTAAACCTATGCCGCCCAAGTCCGGCAGCGGGTAGTGTGTGCGGTGTAGTGTAAATGTAAGGCATGCACAGCAGGTTATATCAAACAGCGCTTCGTACATAAATTAAACCATACAACCGAACACCTCCCTGCAAGACAAGGGTTAACAATCACGCCTCCCCTTATATCTCCCATTCTGCAAGAACATTTAACATCTAAAATGTTAGGGATGTACCTGAAATCCTTGCTGCCAAACAAAAATTCTTTTGAAAAGCAAAATTGGCCTAAGTCCACTAAGAGTTTTAACTCAAATCCACAGCGGAATCGCCAAGCTGTCGTGACCCTAAAAATTTTCTCAATTTTCGGGCTAATGGATTATTAAGACTAATCTTAACTCGGGCCCTCCCAAGCCCTATCAATTCGCCACTAATCAATTTGCGGTAGGTCGATTAGAAACCTAAATAAAACATAGAGAAATATGTTTTATTCCTACGAACCAGAGATTCTAAGCCCAAGGACTTGGTTACGCTAGATCTAGTCTAACGCCCTTTTGGTACCTTTTCTTTTCAAAAATATTTTGACAGGCAGTTTGGATCTATTTCAACTTAGTTACTAACATGTGAGGTGTTCATGCGAGTGCGCAAACCACCAATTTAACACCCAAGAAAGTATTAAATAAATTGCAAGTTTGGAAGAATTACTTACCTCGAAACAACGCAAGCATCTGCATTGTTAGCTAGAAAATCATATCAACACCCTAATATGATTTCTAATTAACAAGCGATTCACTTAATTTCTTTTTTTGGATTTTTCATTTATTTAAATGAAAACTAATCTATATGCTATGACGTGCAAAAATGACATGCAATTAATGCAACCTAACATGTAAACTATATGATATGCGACGACGTAACCTATTTCTAATAACGGACAAATGATTTATTTTTGGTATTTTCTGATGAAATTCGGAATAAAAAATATACCTAAATAACATGCAACCTATGATGACTTAACATATCATAACATGACTTATTTTTGGGATTTTTGTAAAAATTAGAAATTAAAAAAATAACCTAAATAATCTATTAAGATTAGAATATTATTTAATTTAAACTAGAAAATAGATTATCTCAAGTCCTAATTTGAATTAAATAATTACTCTATCTTCTAGATATATTTAGGATTCCCTAAACATGCAAAACTCTAATTTAAACCCTAACTGATATTTTTTGAATTTTCTTTTTATTTGAAAAGGAAAAACAATTTAAATAAAGATAGCATCCACATTCAAATCAACCATGCGATCAGCCAGATTTGTTTCAAACTCGAATTAGGCACAAAAATCAAACTATCGGTCATATCTATAGGGTTATAGATATCGACGAAAAGCCGATTATTCAAATTTGGAAAGCGGATAAAAATCATTGTCGTATCCAAGTGATTATGGATAGGATAATAATTTTCCGTATCGCCGCGTATCGTACCTTAGGGATAAGGTCAAATAGTCGTCCAGATACGTTGCTGAATTAGGAAAGTTTCCTAATTTTGAATATTTTCAAATATTGCGGACATCAGAAAATTATCCTACGATAGTTAATTATCCACCAAATATGCACAAAATATTCCAAACATTCAAATTAGGAAATTAAATATTCTGAAAAATATCGGATAATGTCCACTTACCTAATCTGCGGATAATCTCCAAATTCGAATGTAGATCGGGACCGGTTTGCTGATCAAGCGATGACGGCACGATGGCAACGGCTTTGGGAACGTCGGGACTGCGGCGTGCTCGTAGTGGTTCGCGGTTTTCGACGTCAAGCTCACTGTGGATCACGTGCAACTCATTGTGATGGTAGAGAGGGAACTCGGCTTCGAGGACTTCAAGAGTAAAACTTTCGCGGGGCTTTGTATCATGTATCCCTCGTGTATACATGTTAAGCGTGTCTAAATGTAGAAGAAGTCAAACTGGTGATGTGGATAATGCATGAGACCATCCGTGACAGATCGTGAGGAATAAACAAAAGTGAGAAAAAATAAGTGTAAGTCTTGATTTGCTCAGAGAGAAGAATCTTCCCCGTATGCTTTTCTCATAATGTAGAAGTAGATGTCTCCGTGAATAATCCTCTCCAGCCACCAAGATTTCTCCTTTTGTCTTTTCTTTTAGGTTTTTTGCATGGGGAGACCATCTTTGGAGAATCTGATGCAGCTCCTTCACGATTTCTCTCTTATCAATTATACACTTCTCTTGGCTGGATGCTTTTCCTTTGACCACCGAGTGACTCCAAGCTGGATTGGACTTACTGGGAGTGATTCAAAACCGTTCAAAAACGAACACGATTAGGCCTCTTTGAAAGAGACGCTGAAGATTCTGACTTTGCGATGTGAAGGTGAAGATCATCAGGATCAGCATGGGCTGTTGCTTTGGGGACACCAAGATGGAGCAACGAGGAAGCCACAGTCTGCAGGAGCTCTTCAACGTCTCGGTGGTGGAGTGGGGCGAAGCGTGCGGCAACGCGGAAGGCAGCGACATTGGTGGGCGGTTGAGGCGCAACAGCAGCAAGGGCGGTGGCGTACGGCGTGCCCCCGGTGGTGGTGCGCAACGTCTCTTTCTCTCTCTCTCACATTTGTGTTTTTCTAAATAAATTTTTGATTCGCAATTATGTCGTCCCTCTCCAAAAATCTGACCTAAACACGTTTATATAATACTAACCTAGGTGAAATAAATGGGCTTACTAATTCTAATGGGCTTAGGCTTGGGCTTAGACTTTGATTTAATTTAAATGGGTTGAATTAATTAAGGATAATGGGCTGAATTAAACTCAAATTAAAACAACCGAGCCCGTTTGACTTGAAATTCTCGACCCTTGGATTGCGAGCAAGCTGAGTTTTGTTCGATGAATTTTAAGCTTGTTTGCTATCGCCGATTCAATGCAAAATGCAATTAAATTAAAATGAACCTAAACTATATGTTATGCAATTTCAATATTTTTGTTTAAGGGTTGAAAATTAATCCCTAATTTTCTATGCAAATTACGACTAGACGGTAGATAAAATTTAGGTGTCAACAGTGGTGATACCAAGAAGATCACCAATTTTATAAAAACCCTAAATTCAAACAAATGACACCACCCGCCTGGGTGGCGCTACTGGAGAGGGCACTCTTTCTCTCACAAAAGATTGAGTGTTCGAATCCCGAGTGCCACAGGGTGACTTAACCGGTGCACGTGTGTGGTGGCTAGCACGTGTCACCCTCAGAGTTTACCTCCCGGCTGTCAACCGTGCGGGGGTTCCTTGGGTTATCAAATAAAAAAAAACAAATGAGCCTTTTAAGCTTACCCAATACCAACAATACAACATCTCCTCAAAGACTCTTCCAATTGGGATGTTGAGAGTAGAAACATAACTTTATGACAAGAAGTCATCACTCAAAGAAGTGTATGTAATAATATATTGTCTTATCCTCGAGGTTCTTAACTTGTAGACCTGAAGTCAAAGATAATGAAATCTTTGTTTCTTGACCTCAGAATGTCTATCCTTTGAATAACATTGACTAAGCTAACATTACAACCTTTTGAAAGACCTTATCGGATCAATTGGATTGTAAACATTGCGAACATCTCTGAATACCTAAGGATTGGTTAAGAGAGATAAAATTGAGGGACATCAAACAAGTCTCCTTTCAATCAAATAAAGAAAAGACCAAGTTCATAGATTGAAACAAATCATTTCTAATGATGGTCTTCCAAACGATCATTTCAAGCATTTCTTGAAAGATTAGAAGCATTTTGTTCAAATAATTCCTTGAAAGGAAAATTTGATTGTCTAAAATGCGTTAATGCAAAGAATGCAAATTTCAAAATTACTTTTCAAAAGTTTTTGGTCAACTTAAAACTAAGTTTTCAAACACTTTGTGGTAAGTTAAGAAAAAACCATATGTCAAACAGTTTTGATTAATTTCAAAACAACTTTTCAAAATAGTTTTTGATCAACTTAAACATCATACAAAGGTTAGTGAAACCTCAAAATCACATAACTCACGGTCAAGGTATTCATTGTTTGAAGTCTTGCAAAAGTCCTACTAATGAGGAACTACTAGGCAAATTCAAGTCCTACATGTAAGGAGCCTCTAGGCAAATTAAAGTGCTATAGGCGAGGAGCCCCTAGACAAATTTAAGTCCTACTGGTGAGGAACCACTAGGCAAATTCAAAGTCCTGCAGGCGAGAAGGCCCTAGGCAAATTCAAGTCCTACTAGTGATGAACCACTAGGCAAATTCAAAGTCCTACACGTGAGGAGCCTCTAAGTAAATTCAAAATCCTACAAGCAAGGAGCCCCTAGGCAAATTCAAGTCCTACAGGTGAGGAGCCCTTAAGCAAATTCAAGTCCTACTTGCGAGGAACCACTGAGCAAATTCAAAGTCTTACAGGCGAGGAGCTCCTAGACAAATTCAAGTCTTACTAGGCAAATCTAAAGTCCTGCAGGTGAGGAGCCCATAGGCAAATTAAAGTCCTACTAGTGAGGAATCACTAGGCAAATTTCCAAATTCTCAGGCTAGGAGCATCAGGTGTTCATGGTTCGTGAATTCGTCCTTAAACCACGAAATCAAAATAACCATCCTAATCATTACCATTACCAATTCATGCTCTTGGATAAGTGATAAAGAGACAGCTCACAAACAGGTAAATTTCTCTCCCTTAATTATTAAGAACTTTTCAAAATATGTTCTGAAAAGAGAATCTTTAGATTAGATCACGAATTTCAAAAGCAAGATCCTCAATCAGTTGTTGCGAAATTTCTATCTTATCTTGTTCAGTGAGTCAGCTAAAAATTCATGTGTCACATTATCTTTGAGATCAACCTCTAACGAGCTCAATCTCAAAAAATGGCAGCTGCCGACATCTAATTTTCAGCTCATTTTTTTTTCATATTTTCAAAAATCTCACAATTAGGCCTAGGAATCATCCCCAAGCCTAGAAACCTATTTCTAAACCAAAAAATAATTTTTTATCATTTTTATGCATTTTTCCTTAATTTCTTTTAGTCAAAATAAGTGAGAAAATCAATAAAAATAGCAAATGGAATCAGAAAATTCCATAAAAATAGTCATTGGTCTTATTTTAAATCTAATTTCATGAATACATCATCAATTTTGAAAAATCTCAATCCAATATATGTTTTTCCCAAAATTGGGCAAAATTAAACTAGAATTGAACCAAAAATGTAATTAAATTTTGTCTAGTCATTTTAAAGTCATAGTGTCTTCACAACAAATGATTATAGGACCTGTAATTACATAATGGTTGGTCTAATTGAACAATTTGACATAAAAATAAAAAATTCCCAAAATTTAATTGAAAAATAAAAATTTTGAACTTAAATTGGAAATCGTGCCCAATATGAAATTGTTGAACCATGAGGCTATCATTTTTAGGGTTAATCAGATGTGGGTAATTCAATTTTGACATCAATTTTGCCTAATAAGGTCATTAGAACATCAAATTGAATAAAACCCTATTGACCCGAATACAAAAAAGTGAAAATCTTGGACATAATTATGACAAAAATTGGGGAAAATCATATATTTGGGTTTGGAATGTGATTGGGATTTCAATTTTGGGGTTAATTTTGAAAATTGGGTCAAAATTAAGTTTAATTGGTGAATTTAGACCAACCCAAGTCTGCCGAGTCGACCCGACCTGACCCGGCTTGTTCATCTTCTTCGCCTGACTCATTCAAAGTCCCATTAAACCCAAAAAAAAAAAGTATTTTTGTGCTCGGGACTTTGCCAATCATCCCCAATCAAATTAGCACGTTTTAATTGAGTTGGCTCCAGCTGGCAAACCAAAAGCGAAGTTGATCGTCAAGGCCTGGAAAGGTGCTTCAGTAGATCAATCCTAGAACTCTCCGGCGCAGTGGAGACCATCGTTCGAAAGTCCAGGTGTTGTAGAACATCCTCAAAGCCACTGATCAGATCGAGAGAATCATTCGGTTCACTTCCGAAACAGGTAAAGTTCGGCCTTCAACATTATTTCTCTAGAAATTGTGGAAAATGAAGACTGAATTGATATTGTTAAATCGGCGATTTCTTTGTTGATCTTGAGTATCTTGATGTCAAAAACAAGTTTCTGAACATGTTTCTCTTTGTTTGATTGCAAAATGTGGATTGAATGTGCATAAACTGAGTTGGCCATTTATAAACCATCTCCCCAGAGTTCATTTACCCTCACCAAAGCACCGCCGTGGTCGTAGGGCCATTCAAGTTAGTCTATTTGACTTATGTTTTGTTAGTCATTAGAAACGATTTAGATAGCTAGGGTGAGTATGGTAATGGTTCAAGTTCTAAAAATTCCAGTTTTAGCTAGAAATGGTTTAGATTCTTTGGACTTGAATCTCGCTGGCCATTAAAGGTTCGACGACATGCTAAATGGATCGGACTGAAAATAGAACATAGAAACATCACAATGGTGCAGTCGGAATGGTGAAATAGTTGCCGGAAGGTCATTGGCAATGGGCCCAAATCGGTAGTGTCGAAAACGTTGAATACAAAATAGTGCCCACCAACCGTTTGAGGAAATGCCTAAATGAAAAAAGATCAAAACGGCGCCGTTTTTTGGCTCTAGTCTCGCTTGAGAATACAATCGGCAACCGATGCCAATGACGTCCGGTTCGGCTTGTTCGAGTTGAACCGGGCTGGTCCGGTTCGTTTCCCGACCAAAATTTTTAAAAAAAATAAATAGATAATAAAACAAATAAATAAATAAAATCTTCGAAAACATAAAAATTCATAAAAATTCCAAACAAAAAAAAAACAAAAAGGTTTCACCAAAAAATATAAAAATATAAAAAAATTTAGAAATTCAAAAAACTCCAGAGAAAATAAAAATTCATAGAAAAACAAAAAAAGAAAAGAACATTCATAAAAATTCAAAAATTTTCAAAAAATTCAGAAAAATTCAGAAATTTTAAAAAATACAAATAAAAAATGTGAAAATTTTATAAAATCAATAAAAAAAATTGAAAAATTGAAAAATTCATAAAAAAATTTCATAAAAATCAATTCTCGGTTAATGAAATTTTTGAAAAAAAAATCAAAAATAAAAAAATTTCAAAATTTTTAAAAATTCATAGAATAGTCTAAAAATACCATGGCCAATCATAAAAAGTGAGATTTGAATTTTTGAAAGTGTCTAAGTGGCACTTTTAGAAAATCCCAAGTTCAAGGGCTATAACTCCTAAAAAAACCCTAAAACCCTAAAAAATGTAAATAATGAAATGAATAAGCTTCTAGAGCTTCATTAGGGTTTGGATGTTTTAATTGATTTTCATTTTTAGAGACCATTTAGAATTGATTGATTTGATTGACATTGATTATACATTTAATACTTGTTTGGTTTTTCCTGTGATTAGAATGAATAGACTTAGAGGGTAACCCTCGAAAATTTGCATGAAACGTTAGATATCGTATTCTTCTTAGGTACCGAAAGGGCGTTAGGGATCTCGATGCGGGATCAATAACGTAACCAAGTCCCCGTATTCAGAATCTCTAGTTCATAAAATTGTGGTATTTCTTCCATACATCGATTAGGTTTTTAATATATCTATCAATAATGACTAGTGGTGACTCCAAAATCACAAACCTAGACTAAATAGGAAATCACCTTCCACTATCACGTGAGATATGGTCTGGGAGAGACCCTTACACGGAAATACCTTCTTAGCGTACAAATCCAGAAAGCCTCCAAAAAGCGCGGTGCAACAGGCTTACCTTTGGTAAAGCCCAATTGAGCCTGAATATTTATTTCAGAATCCTAAATTGGTGATCATCTTTTCACATTGGAGCATGAGCATATGATCCATTCTAAATAGATAAGAAACAAAAGGGCATGACACTGAGTCCTTAAAATGCAAAAAGATCAAAGGCAAAAGAATCCAGGGTATGAAAAAGCAGTGTATCTGATAAAAGCAATGCCAAATGCCCAAGGAAAATGAGAAAGAAAAAGAGAGTTTAAAAGAAAGCTCAAAATGACAAAAAAAAGTCATGACAAAGTAAAGTTGAGATCATGAGAGATCATAGATCACAACAAGTAAAAATGAGCAAAAGATTTCGACCAAAAAAAATGAGCAAAAGAAAAGAGATTATAATGAATGTTTAGGAGACTCTGATGTTCATAAAAGAATTTTTTTTTTTGGTAAGAAAATTTTTTTTGGTAAGATGTTCATAAAAGAATGATCTCTAATAAGCAAAAAAGAAAAGGTGATGATGCCAAGAAGATCACTAATTTTATAAAAACTCCGAATTCAAACAAATGAACCTTTTGAGCCTATCCAATACCAATAATACAACCCCTCCCCAAAGACTCTTTAGATTGAGATGCTGAGAGTAGAAACATGGCTTTATGATAAGAAGTCATCACTCAAAGAAGTGTATACAATAATATCTTGTCTTATCCTCGAGGTTTTTAACTTGTAGACCCGACATCAGAGATGATGAAATCTTTGTTTCTTGGCCTAAGAATGTCTATCCTTTGAATAACCATTGCCCAAGCCAATATTACAACATTTTGAAAGACCTTATCGGATCAATTGGATTGTATACATTGCGAACATATCTGAAAACCTAAGGATTGGGTAAGAGAGATAAAATTGAGGAATATCAAACAAGTCCCCTTTCAATCAAATAAAGAAAAGACCAAGTTCATAGATTGAAACAATTCCTTTCTAATGAAGGTCTTCCAAACAATCATTTCAAGCATTTACTGAAAGATTGCGAGCATTTTGTTCAAATAATTCCTTGAAAGGTAAATTTGATTGTCTAAAATGCGTTAATGCAAAGAATGCAAATTTGAAAATTACTTTTCAAAAGTTTTTAGTCAACTTAAAACCAAGTTTTCAAACAGTTTGTGGTAAACTAAAAAAAAAACCACATTTCAAACAGTTTTGATTAATTTCAAAACAACTTTTCAAAATAATTTTTTATCAACTACAAAACTGTACAAAGGTTAGTGAAACCGCAAAATCACATAACTTATGGTCAAGGCATTCATTGTTCGAAGTCTAGCGAAAATCCTACTGATGAGGAACCACTAGGCAAATTCAAGTCTTATAGGCGAGGAGCCCCTAAGCAAATTCAAGTCCTACTAGTGATGAACCATTAGGCAAATTCAAAGTCCTACAGGAGAGAAGCCCTTAGGCAAATTCAAGTCCTACTGATGAGGAACCACTAGGCAAATTCAAATCCTACTGGTATGAACTACTAGGCAAATTCAAAGTCCTATAGGCGAGAAGCCCCTAAGTAAATTCAAAGTCCTACTGTCAAGGAGCCCTTACGCAAATTTAAAATCCTACTATCGAGGAGCTCCTAGACAAATTCAAGTCCTACAGATAAGAAGCCCCTAAGCAAATTCAAGTCCTATAGGCTAAGAGCCCCTAGGCAAATCCAAAGTCCCTAGGCAAATTTAAAGTCCTATTGATGAGGAACCACTAGGCAAATTCAAAATCCCACAAGCAAAGAGCCCCTAAGCAAATTCAAGTCCTAAAGGTGAGGAGCCCCTAGGCAAATTCAAGTCCTACTGGTGAGGAACCACTAGATAAATTCAAAGTCCTATAGGCAATGAGCTCCTAGGCAAATTAAAGTCCTACTGGTGATGAACCACTGGACAAATTTCCAAATCCTTAGGCGAGGAGCCTCAGGTGTTCATGGTTCATGGATTCGTCCTTAAACCACGAAATCATAATAACCATCCTAATCATCACCACCACTAATTCATGCCATTGGATAGGTGATAAAGAGACAGCTCACAAACAGGTAAATTTTTCCCTTAATTATTAAGAACCTTTCAAAATATGTTCTGAAAAGAGAACTTTTAGTTTGGATCACGAATTTCAAAAGCAAGATCCCTAATCAGTTGTTGTGAAATTTTCATCTTTTCTTATTCAGTGAGTCGGCTAAAAATTAAGGTGTCACCTTGTCTGTGACATCTCAGGACTCATTGCCAACCCAAATCACTTACTAACGAGAGAACACATACAGAAGCAACCTTGAAACACCCAAACTACAATCATACAAAGGGATAGTAAAGGAGACACCATCGCACAAACCAACAAAGCCACTTTTATAAACATCTAGTTAATCACAGGAACAAGCCTTACTAGATGCCACTTCTACAGATCACACACAAGTAAAACGGATCAAGTGGTCGGTTAGCTTAGCTTCTTTACACAAACGAGGGCGCTCAAAAGATGGGATAACTAAACCTATCATCAATCCCCGTAGTACCCTAAAGGCATCATCAAATCAGACTCTAAATAATCCAATTCAGAATCTAAACTCTCGGGACCGGTGTCAAGATCAGTAACGGCCCCATTGGGAGGATCTATCTCCATGGGATCCCACTCGGCAACTCCTAATCTGCCATCATGGGGACCATCAAAATCTCGAAGAGGACCAAGTAAAACGTCCCATTCCTAATAGAACCAAGCCAAAAAGGTGTGTGGCTTCCACAACGCAAAGCCCTCACCCACCCAAACTGTTGTCGCATGCCTTATATAAACCTTTTTTTCTCCTACTGGTTACTTCATTAACATATGATCCATATCCATCAGTACCCCAAAATGTTGGGGAGGACCATTCATGGTCAGGGGTCTGAAATGATTAAATAACAACAATGAGATAAAACTTAATATGTAAACTCCCTAAGCCTCATTCCTGCGGATCGCCCTAGCATGCAATTCTAGCATAACTCAATATGCCAAGAACAACCACATCCATTCTTACCTTACCTTGGCACATACATGCCCCTGCACATTATAACCATCATAACATAGCAACGCTCCCTCGAGCAAACACGATACAAATCATGCCATATCATGCGAGACACTGCCAATAATCTAGACATGCTCAATATTAATCTCAAGCATATAACATTCACCAATGCATATCACACTCGTAGTTATCCATATTATTAACGATCTCTCGGGCCACAGCTGAACCTCCGCTGGTCTTCCGACATAGCCGGGCATCATCTTGCTATTTCGGGCACGGCAACGTTTGGGATCGAACACCTCTCGACAAGCTGAGTACCAAACGTCATTCCATAAAGGAGTATCGGTCCGGCCTTCACCGTGACATGGCATCGTCTAGAACTCCCGCCTAGACGGCATCCGAACTCCCACCAGGCATTGTCTAGAACCCCTGCCAAGACGGCTCTTTCATGACCATGTGTACACATCAATCACTCATTACCAATTCTTATCTTGCAATTTAGTCAATGCCGAGTGTTTATGACGTGCAAATCTCTCCGAATAAATGTACCATGATACGCATTTATATCCAATTGTTGATCACATGATTAGCCAATGAATGAATCAAATCCGCCATTGAAAATCCGAACTCAACCGTCAAGTACCAATTAAGCCATAAATCAAACACAACTCAAATTAGCCTCAAAGCATCAAATCACCCATTGATTAATCAAGCATAAGCAGCCATTAAGCTAACATAAATAGCCATTCCCTACTCAACACTGAAATCAGCCATTGTTAATCCGATCAAGCCATGAATTAATCAAACACAACCAGCCATTAAATAAACAAGTCGGACCAGCCATCAATTAAACAAGATCAACCACTACATAGCTCACAATTCAGCATTTTAATCAACCACAACCCAGCCCCTAGTCGGTCCACTAATCAGCCCACAAAACTGACACTAAACAACCACTAAATTAGCACATGATCAGCCAATAAAACAACCACTAGTCAGCTCACAAATTATTCCACTAATCAGTCTGCAACAGCCACTTAATTACCACTAAACAGCCATTAATCAACCCCTAATCACATCCATTAGTCACCTATCATCCTATTCAACGTTTAGGGGTTTACTTACTAGGAAACCCAAGGAAGAAACCAAGCAAGGTAGCAGCAGTAATCACGGCAATAGCAATGGACAACAAGTGGCACCAACGGTAATGCACGGTGTGCAATGACGAAGCGGCTCATAGCCACAGAAATGGTGGCATGAAGGTGATGGTGGCGGTGTCGATGGTGTGGTCGTGGTGATGGTTAAACGAAATAGGGGAGGAAAATGGTGGCCGAAGTGAGCAACGAGGTGAACGGCGAGTAGCAACGACTGCAGCTGGTTTGCTCGCCATTCGTGGCGAACAGCAGCGCCCACAGTGGCTCACGATAGTCGGACGACTGCTGGTGGCTAATGGTGATCATGGCTGGGGGCTGGTCAGTAGTGTTCGGCCGAAAAACAAGAGGGAGAGGGAGAGGGAGAGTGAACTTGCTCAAGAATGAGAGAGAGAGAGAGAGAGAGAGAGAGAGAGAGTGACATCCTTGTTTCGACCCTAGTTTTAAAAGTAGAAATTGAAGACAAAATTACTACTCGGTATTGTGCAAATTAAAGACGCTTCGGGCAAAGTTGTCCTTCCCCCCTCTCTTTTGTTGGCCGCCCAATTGAAAAAGACAAGGCCAAGATAGTCTCCTTCTCTTCTTTTGTTTCTTGCGTATTAATGCAATTTATGATAGTTGATAAACTTGGCTTGGAAGTTTAATTCCTAGCCAAGCATTCTAGCTTGTGGAGCAAGTTCCATTCCAAGCTAAGCAATCAAGCTTGTTGAGCAAGTTCAACTCCTAGCCAAGCATTTTAGCTTGATGAGCAAGAAGGAATGTGAACCAAGTCTTTCTCATCTCTCTCATGTTCATTCATTCCCCCTTCCCCTCAAGTCCACCCCCACGTCTCTCTCATCTCTCTTGCCCATTTTCATCGACACCACTGCCACTCGCCTTACCACCTCACGCCGTCGTCACCATTAAACGGTGAGTTAACTACCTAATCGTTGATTAGGCCGTTAATTATGCTTAAGACTAGATTAAATTAGAAGTAAGCCTAGTTATTGTTACTTAATTAGGATTGGCACAATAAGTCATTAGGATAGGTTATTGATATTTGCGACAAGTTATTGCTGTATTGAGGATGCAATTTAGTGGCTTGCATGTGCAGTTCTGAATGTTTATTATGCATGTGTATTCTTGAGTTCTAAATGGGTGTTGCATGTCCATTCAAGTTGCTGTATATGATTTTTGTTAAATCAAATTTGGTGGTTTTTCCATTTGAACTCAATTCTTGTTTTTGTTCTGGAAAACTCATATTCGGTTTCTCTGTACCTCTTCGTTTTGTTATTTTTTTGGAGAAGTTTGTACACCGAATTTATAGAAACTTCCTTCTTAAAAGTTGTTTCAAATTTTAAGTTTAACATATTTTAAATTCAGAATTTTTGGACTTGATATGATTAGTAAGAAAGTCTAGTTTTCGAATCATGTAAAACTGTCCAAAATGAGTATTTCGGTGATGTTTACACTTTCTCAATTTTCTACAAACTTTTCTAGATCGATTTTGAAAAATCTTCCCCACTAAAGTTCTTGATAGCTTCTTTCTCTACAACATGTAAAAATTTGATAATTTGTGGAGATCTTTTGAGTATGGTACAGAACTGATTTTTTAGAACAGTGGTTCTATTCCGGTGAGTAAGTTTTAGTCTATATTTGGGTTATTAAAAAGGACACTTACAGAAATATTTGGACTTTGGTTTCTCATGAGAAATGTTTATCCATGTGTATTTTACAACATATCCAAATTTTAGAATTTTCTGTTTACATCTACTATTTATTTGAAGGAATTTCCGTTAGTGTGCAAAACTACCCAAATTTACCCAATTTCAAAGATGCACCCTTTCTCACGTGAAACCTTGGGAATTTGGAATTGGTGTCTTCTGGTGATTTAATGTGCACATTCTAAGCTTTCAAATGAGATATTTTAAATTTTGATTGGAAGTCAAATGATGGGACAAATGTGATTATGTATTTGATGATAGAATCCAGAATATGATGTGAAAGTTGCCATGAGTTAGAAGGGTGTCACACTACCATAGTAGCCTTTGAGATATTATAATATAAGACTTGGTAATGAGATGTTGAATAATGTATGAGGTTCATGATGAGAAACATTTTATCATGTGATGAAATATTTGAGTGCATGATGTAATCTTAGTGTGCAGTGTTGGTGTATTAACCGATGGTACGTGATCACGTAGGAATATTTTGTGCATTTTCACATGTGAAATCAATATATTCCGACGTATGAGCATATAGCACTCTTGCATCGAGTTAAATGAGACAACTTATAATTTGGCATGAGTGACTGTGTGCTTGTGTGGTCACATAATACTCCGATACGTTTTACACGGAGTTGAACCTGTCCTGATGTGTTTTATGCGGGACGATGCCTAATTTATCGGATGCCCGGAAAGTGTCTGAATGCCTTGTCATGGTAGAGACCGGACTCGATGCTCCAAAAGGAATGCCGTCCGGAGGCATATGCATACGCGGGACGATGCCATGCCCAATGGGGCTGGACGATACCCATGTAGGTCCGAAAGACTGCCATCCTTTAAGATGTGTTGTTGCCCGAGGGGTCGTTAATAATAGGGACACGTGTGGTGCATTACGCATAGAACTGTTGTGATGTGTTCTAATTATATGTGATGTATACTGCTTATTTATGTGATATTATAACTTATCGTATGTAACAAGTGTGCTAGGACCAAGTAGGGTTGCCTGTGTGTGAATGTGCCTGGTTAATTGATCATGTTATGATGGAGTTGTCATCCCATATTGTAACTAAAGGCAGGATGCGAGGCGCATTGCTATTGATCTACCATCGTCATTGAAACGTGAGAATAGGGGACGCCTGAGGTGAATCAGCGTCCTAATCAGGGATTAGTTAGTTGACTTATTGAGATTTTATCTCACTCCCTGTTGTTTAACATTTTTCAAGATCGTAACGATGAAGGTGCATACAATCTACTTTATGAAAGCCCATTTTTGGAGTATAAGTATGACGTTAAACCCCTGACCATCAACCTCTTTTCTGATTGGTTGGTTCTATAGGAAGTACTATAGTGTGGGTTTGTAAAAATATTAATTTCTCAGGGTAATAATGTAAATGCATAAAAGCATCTTGTTGATATGTTTATAGATGGTTGTTTTGCTGCGCTATCCTTGTCTTTTTAATTGTCAGGAGTTTAGTACACATTTCCGCATGCTAATAATTAAAAGATGAAATGAATAGGTCGGCAACACTTCTTGGGACGTCGCAACATAACGACCGCGACGGGATGTTCGCGTGCCCTTGGGTGCGGGGCGTGATAGAGAAAGAGAGCTTATCTACCCCCACTCAAACCCCAACAAAATCCCCACTAAGAACCAATGGCTAGGATTCAATCTTGCTCAATACTCCAAGATCTAAGGTCCACAATCATTTTATCTAGTGTCAATCTAGGTAAATAAGCAAAGAGGAGAGGGGCAAAGTTATCCATAATGGTCGGCCAAAAGGGGAGGCCAACAATGTCCAAATTGCCCTTTAACACAACAAGGAAATCCAAAATATTTCAGGGACAAAATGGTCTTTTTCAACTTTTGGTCTGAATCACACTTTTTCGAGAATTTTTGAGTGAATCGACAATAGACGAGCTTAACAAGGCGATGTCCAAACGACTAGTTGTGGAATCTTAGAAAGTTCGATACTCAAGTTTGGATTTTAATTCGTTGCAAAAATCGATCAATTGCAACTTAAGTATATCTCAAACTAACGGGCGGCTTTTAGGAGTTACGTGTGTTCAACCCATGGTCGATTTGATATCGAGCCACATTTAAGCTTACTCAAGCCATGGTGACCTCAGTTGTCATGTAATTGCGAGGATCAATCGTTAGTTCTGAAGGACATGATCGTTCAGAATAGGTTTAGGGTCGTTCGTAACTCATACAATGGTCAAGTGGAATCACTTGCGATCCAATTGTATATCATTGGCGAATCATTCCGGTTACATCCTTGGATCGATCTATAATTGCCCAAAATTGTCTATCGTCAATCCTTATGGTCGAATGGTCAATCCACGGTCGAGTTCTTAGGTTGCACATACTTAATTCCTAGCTAGCCTTCCCCTCACAGTTAGTCTTCTTATAAGTGATCAACTCAGAGTGAGATTTAACTGAAAGTGCTTTGATGAGATATTCATCTCATAAATCCCAAAAAGGATCGAAATTCAGGATGTCACAGCTTGATTCCTTTCATTATTACCAAGGCACCTCGAACAATTTTTAGAACTCCGCATACCCAACTGAACCTAGGGCACTCAAGGAAATCGGATTTTTCTTCAACTCTAGAACATGCCTCACTCCAGTCAATATCCACTCAATACCATCATGCATTTTGATTCTATCATCACCCACACCTATAACATCACACTCAAAATTGTTCCCCAACTATACTTTACTACTATTCGTGCACTGATAAGTAGTAAACAAGTTTCTATTTAGTGTAGCATGAAAAGAACAAACAAAATTCATAATCCATCCATCAAACGATGAATAATTAAGGACAGACAATACATAATCAGTACTATCCAAATTACTATTTTCAATAGCCACATCATTCGTAGACTCATTTCTAATTCCTTTACCCTTGTTGTTTTTCGGCTTAAAGTAATCCCTTCTAAGATGCCTCCTATTACCATAACTCCAACATATAACAACCCCAGTCCTTAGAAAAATTTCTTCTATTCATGTTTCTATTGCTTCTGCTAATACGAGTACTAGTTCTTTCTCTATTTTCACCTATTAAAGCAGTATATACATGTTCATCAGATTCTCTTCTACGAATATAATCACTCAGAATTAAATCTCAAACATCATCAAAAGTCAAACTTATTGACCCAAAAAAATTACTAACAGCAGTAATAATAGGTTTCCAACTATCAAATAATGAGGATAATAGAATCAAAACATATACCTCATTTTCAAAGTTTTTTTTTTCCTCATTTTCAAAGTTAATGTTAACTAAACTCAATTAACTGACGATCACATTGCAATTGACACACATTCACTCATCTTCAAGTTAACTAGATATAGCATCAAATAGATCTTGTTGATCGTAGAGGACTTCTTGTACATATTCGATAGGGCTTTCATCAAACCTGTAGTAGTCGTCTCTTTCACAATGTTAAACACAACATTATAAGCCAACGTCAACCGAATAACACCAAAATCTCGTCTATTCCTAGTCATCTTGCTTCATCGTCTCTGGCTTATACTAAGACAGGGGAAAGTGCAGTTTCATCTAATATAGATGATCCTTATTTTGCATCCTCCAGAAACCAAAGTCCTTCCCATCAAATCTGTCGATTTTCATTTTTCCTTCTTCTTTGCCATCGATTCACTTGAACTCAACTAAGTCTAGCTTTAATACCAATTGTTTCGAATATTAAGACCTCCACAAATAATAATTAATCTCGGATTGGGTTTAGTCTATCGGGCTCAAACTCGAGACAAATTTTAACAAATATCATGAAAGACAAATTTCCCACCAATTAATATTTTGACAACCAAAAATCCCAAATTTGTACACTCATGAAAAATTTATCATAAACTAATTTTTTTTATCACGAGAAACCCTAAATTGGTACATTTGAGACATATTACCTTCCGTTAGTTTTCATTAAATTGGATTAATATTACAAAAAACTAAAAACTGGTATACCTGTGAAAAACGGAAGGTAAAAATAGAAACCCTCTTCCTAAAAAAATAGAAACCCACTAAAACCAACCCTGATTTGACCTAAAAAAATAGAAACCCTCTTCCTCGCCTCACTTTATTCACTCGTCATGGAAACCTCGCCTTGCTCTGTTCACTCACTACTCACCTCACTGCTTACCTATGTTTGCTCACCTCATAATTGTTAAATCATGTCCTCACTTTTCTCTATTAGTCATTCATTTGACTAATAAACGTGGATTTGGTTGTTGCACAAAATATGAAGTTGTATTATTCATGGTTTATATTACGTATTTTGCACTTATTATGATTTAATTATATTTCACGTGTTCATTTTTTATGGTTTGTTGCTCTTAGCAAATCGAGATTTCTGTTGTTCTTAGATTTGTGTTTAATGCGACTAGTGTTCCTAGTTTGGTTGCTTAATGTTGCATTATTGATGGATATGAAATTTGAAAGAATATGTTTGTCATTTTAAGGAATATAGAAAAATAAAATAAAAAATAATTAGTTGGTCCCGAGTTGACCCTAGAACCGGACCGAACCCATATGGTCAATCTAGTCCTCGATCCCAAGCTCAACAGGGTCGGTCCCCGATCCCAAACATTGGGAACCAACACTGTGCGGGTAGGTCACAATGTTGGTTCCTGGGTTATGTGCTAGACTGGCCCAACCAAGACCATCGTCACCCTTTGGTGGAGTGTTTGGTCTTGGAGTGAAGGGTTGCTTGGATTGATGATTGAAATGTCTAGGGCTCCTATCGCACTTGCCCTAATTCGTAAAACGATTACTCTTCGTTTTATTTCTGATGTAGGCGTGACAATTCATGAAAAATGTGAAAATGCTTGATTTCAAGAGAAGATATAAATTGGAAATGGAGCAATGCTAATTGGTACAATTTTGTTTTGAAGAAAATTGTCCATTACATACTGTACGGTGGCCAATTCAGTCCTAAACTTTTTAATTATGTCAATTTAGACCTAAACCTTTTGACGATTTGCCAATTTAGTCCTAAATATTTCAATTATGCCAATTTAGTCCTAAACATTTCAACAATTTATCAATTTAGTCCTAAACCTTTTAATGATTTGCCAATTTAGTCTTTCGGCCAATTTTGGTTGAAAATCGTTGAAGTAATGGTCTAGTCAGTGCTAGGCCAGAGTTGACATGAGTAAATTTTAATTTTTTTGTATTTTTTGTATTTTTTTTCCTTCTTCTTCTACTGGTTGCCAGACCTCGGCGGTGACCAACGATTGGCCACAAGCAAGGTTCAATGAGGGTGGAGCCTCACTAGCCACTGGTGAGGTTCGATCTCGTAAGACCTGGCGAGGTCAACCTTGCCCAATCATAGGTGAGGGTCAATCCTCATCGACCATTGGCAAGATTCGACATTGTGAGATCTGGCAAGGTATAGCCATGATCAGTCACTGGTGAGGACCGAGCATTGCTAGCCAGCGATTGGCTCTTGCCTATGGCTAGTTGCTAGACATTGCCAAGGCCCGTCGATTAGCGGAGGAAGAAGGGAAAAAAAAAGAAAGAAAATAAAAAACAAAAAATTTAGAAAAATTAAAAAAGGTAAAAGATTATCCATGTCGGCATTGGTTGTGTCACGTAGGACAATTAGCGTCCGCGTCAATAATTTTTTGTCAAAATTGATCGGAAGAATTAAATTGAAAATCGTCAAAATTGCCCATGCCATGTAGGACAGAGGGCAATGACATGAACAATTTTTGCATTTTTTTTTAAATTTCGATGTTAATTTTTTTCCTTTTCTTTATTTTTATATTTCCTTCTTCCTCTGCAGCTCACAAAGGCCAGCAACCGACTAGAGGTGAGGGCTGGCGAGCTCCAGCTCGAGCTCGAGCTCGAACCTCGCTGTTACTAGGGAGGTCAAACCTCCCCCAACATCGGCAATGGCGAACCTTGCTTGCCCTCACCTCCGGTCGATCACCGACAATGGGGATTGGTGGAGGAAGAAGAAAAAAGAAAAATGAAGAAAAGAATAAAAATATTTAAAAATTAAAAAAAATAGATTTCATAAAAAATTACAAAAATTACCCACGTTAGCGTCGGTCGTGCCCCATACGATGACCAGCGTCCACGTCAGCAATTTCCGGCAAAAATTGGCTGGATGAATTTAATTGACAAAATATGGAAAGTATTATGACTCAATTGGCATAATGGAAATATTTATGACTGATTTGTCACAAATGCAATAGGTATAAGACATTTTTTTTGTAATTTTTCCTAAATTTATGATTCTTTGGATAATTTTTCCTTTTGTTTTGTTTTCAAATCATAATTAAAACGAGATCGCATAGTGTTGGATTTGATGAATTTTGGTTGTCTGCTTTTAGTTATTCCTGAAGATACACGGAAGGTAATTTGTAAGTTTCTAAACCTCGATGGCCCAAAGCAAAGGCCCAGCGACCAATGTCAAGCATCTCAAAATTCAAATATCTCAACATTTTCTAAGATTAAAATTTGTCGCCCTCTTTCCAATTTTTTTTTCAATGTGATGTTGTTTTCCTCTAGAGTACGCTTGATTCGCGAAATGAATGATTTGAAAAATATATATTTTAAATAATCCATGAAATTGTTTAGATATAAATTGTGGTTGATGATAAAAATATTATTCTTTTGATTAATTATTTTAAGTGATATAAATAATCATTTTTAGAAAAACATATTTCAAATTATTTACTTTCGCACAAACGGAGTTGTAGGAGGTCTTGGTCCACAATAGAGTAATAAGGTTCAATCAAAGCCTCCAATTTGAACTTGAATCGTGGACCTCTTGACAAAAAACTAGGACACTCGACCAAAGTGGTAATATCTTCCGATTCTTGTTTTGACCCAAAAAAAAACATCTTTGCTAGCAAAGAAAGAGTCCTAGATACCATCATCAATCGGCATGGTCCAGTGCTATGAGCGTGAGATCACGAGTTCAAAGTCTCTCATGGTAGCGGCACGCGTACTTTAGTAAGGCTGTGGTGACGGGACTCTCTTCGGACGGAGCAAGCTTTCTAACGGAGAGTGAGAAAACGCGTAATCGACTTGAAGGCTCAACTCTAATTGAGAATGATGAAATGCGTATTCGACTCCGGGGCTTGGTTATACATATTCCTGAGGTCATGAGATCCAACGGTTGAGGAAATGAAGAACAAAACGTATTGCAAGTGCAACCATTTTTGGAGCCACGAAACTAACGATTGCATTGTATTCGAAAAGGACGATACATGAGCTATTCAAATTTGGAGGCTGATGCCTGGTTTCCACAGAGAGATCTTCGCACAAAATGGAGGTTGGCATCATCACCCACGTAACAAGACTAGGAGAGATTGGTGTCGCCCAAATACGAGTGACTACAGAGGGCCTTCAAAGAGTATCTTTTCGAGGAGATATTATCCAGTCCCGCGAGGTACTCTATGCCGCAATGATGGAGGCACGCTCCGTATCTTTCGCATTATGTTTTGAAAAATATTTGTCTGAAAATGATTACATATATTGATTGAAACAATTAGTTAATTAGGGGAATGTTTTCATTATTGAAAGCAATTTATATCTGCACATTTTCATGACTGATGAAAACACTTATTGTTCATTTGTTTTTGTAATGATACCATTTATCGTTTTAGAAAATATTTTTCAAATAATTCGTTTTTTGTGAAATAAATAGAGTCGGTTATGAATAAAATGTTAATGTTCCATCCATAGCCGTTAAGATACTTGTTGATCCACCAACAGGAAAATGTTTCTGGGCTAGGTCCAAGGAGTTGATCGATCCCTTTAAGTGCAAGTTAGGTTTGATCATGACCCAAAAGCAAAGAATGAAGACAAAGTATACCAGGATGAGAACGTGGGGAGCGCCAAGTAGAAATCCGATACCTTTATCTTGGGAGATCATCAAGAGAGAAGCTAAGTCTAAGCTCGTCAATATATCTAATTGACCCACATTTAAAAGTTTAAGCCAAGAAATTATGAGTCAACTATGATTATTTTGGGCAAATTGGATTCAGCAATAAAATATCTTTATCTGAAAGTCGTTCTTCCGTTTTTATTAGAGGATACATGTTCTGTGGTAACTCCAAACAGGAAATATCACAAGTAGACAAGAAAATTGATAACTTTCTTCAAATAGAATTCTATATACACAAATCGTACCAAAATTCAATCGACAACAAAGCTTGAAAAATACAGCCACTTCAACAAAACCGAACTTAAACAAAATATACCGAAATTTAATCAACTACAAAGCTTGAGAACGCAAACATGCAATGCTAGAATGTAATCAACAATGTGACACATAGGATAAAGATAACGTTGGAATTTAATTGAACGACGTAAGTCTTCTAGAAACCAAAAATACAATGCAATAAACTAAAGATAATTGAAAGATAATAAATTTATTTATCTGTCTATAGGGAAGGGGGAGGGGTCTCTGGTAGGCAAACACTGGTGGCTAACAATATCACCTAGAGGGGGAGTAAATAAGTAATTTTAAGAAACTTGACTAAATTTTGCGAAATAGTGAAAGCCAAGTTTGATATAAGGGAAATAACAACAGCATGCTGATATAAGCGGGAACTAGTTATATTATCTAGCGCAATGCACTTCTATGAGACAATAATAAATACAAGCAAAGAGATAGAGAGCGATACACTAAAAGCTTTGTAGTGGTTTGACTTTGTATAAGCCTACATTCACTTTTCCATAATAATAACCTATTAGTTAGATTCCACTAGTAATTTTTGAGTAGTTACAGTAGTATGGTAGCTTATACTCAAGCACTTTTTCCCGAAACTGGTGCTACTTATACCTAAGCGGATAGATCTCACTATCTCATACCTAAGCATGGATTATAACACCGATTCACTTCTAGAGATTACACTTTCATTACACTTAGAAAACTACATAAGGATGTAGAGCATTTCTCTGTATGATAGATTGTTCGTCTCTCTTAGCTCTCCTTCTTCTTTTTTGACGTTTGTTGATCTCCGTTTATACTTCTTAGTATTTACATTTCCCGTTGGACAATCTTCAAGAGGATTAATCTCCAAGCTATTCATTAGAAAATCGTTGAGAATATCCAATTATCCATTGAAGCCAACCAATTAGAGCTTCCAGAGATTTGATTGCCCATGCAACCAAATCTTCCAATTTCCGTAAAACCGAGTAGCTCGAACTACGGAAAGTATTATGTCTTCAGGATGATTGTCAATCAATCAAGATATCACACATAACTAGTATATTCCGCATAGATATATCTTGAGATTGATAATCAATCAATTTCTTCAATTTAAGTATCCAAGTCAAATCACTAGCTATCATAAATATTTAAATAAAAATCGTCATGGTATATTTTTATCCAAATTTCTTGAGCACGTAATACAGCTATTGTGCAGGTAATATAATTGCTTTGCGTATGTTAGTAGTTCCTAGTTATATTTGATTTTCCGATGATATCAATTCCCAGTTATATCTAGCTTCGTCCTAGTGATCAGTCCCCGGTTATATTAGGTTTTCCTGGTGATATTTAACTGTCTCTGTAGGCAACTTGAGCACATTTGAAGATGTAGATAGTGTGATACTGTTCACCATGATACCTCCAAGTCTTTTCACATTCTTCTAGACTTGTTCACACTTAGGTTAATCCAGTCTTCACGATTTTTTTTCTTTGGTACATATAAGTTCCCTTAAAAACAGATATTACCTTAAATATAAATGACGTTTGCATTTATCACACTCGTTAAGTATCATGGATTGTTTTGTCCATTTCAAAGATTACCGGAGGTTTTCAACATCCTCATCTCCGAAAATCTTATGCACATATTTTCACGATGCCAAGATCTTGTCTTTAAGCGGTTGTTCCTTTAACATTTGCATTTTGGTTACTCCACGACGTGAACTCTGTTGCTTCATTCACCAGTGGTCTCAAAATTTGAAAATTCATAACCGCATCTTGATGCCTTTTGGGTATTCAACCTTCTCTTGGTGGCTCAATCAGTACTCTATCACCCCTTTTAATTGATATCCTTGTCAACTATTGCTAACTATACGTCGTTGTATATCAAAACTAATCAATGGTCATCAATGTAAATCAACATTGACAACAATTCTTATGTTCATTGAGAATGGCTCACTTCATTAATGATAACCTATGGTCTAGTCACATTACTATCCATATCGATGACTGGACCAATTTTTGATGCAAACAATGATATATTAACTATTCTCCATAACATTAATTATTCGATTTGAGACTTTTTCCTAACATAGCTCACATATGAATATCAATAATCTCTCTTTTACGTGTGAGCTCAAAGTTAGGTTTGCTCTTCCCTAATTCAAGTATCCTTTTGTACCAACATATCTCAACTTTGACCTTCCACTTTATTGATACTAGCCCATGGAGTCCACGTCCAATATGTGAGGGACAAATTTTAAAATGGGAACAAGTCTTAGGATGTGGAAATCGAAATCTTAGAGGCGTATTTTAAGATTGACATATGCTAGATTTTTTATGATAATTAATCTTAAATTTCATTGATGTTATTTTTATTTCTGCATCTTTTCTTGTCGGATATTTCGAATATACGAGTTTGAATTAATGATTGCAAATAGCCTAAGACCCTAAAAACTTCCAATTTTAGCTCTAATCCAAATTCTACCCTAAACTTTTTTTTATCTCATAAAAAATCCTAAACTTTAGATTAAATCCCAATTCTATCTTAAACTTTTTTGGTCTCACAAAAAAACACAAGCTTTAGGTCCAGTTCTAATTTAATCCTAAATTTTTTTTTGTCTCATAAAAAATTACCAATTTTTACTTGAGTCTCAAATCTTGCTCCCTTTAACCATCCGTCCAAAATTGCCCTTCGTGATCTTACGTGGCATTTCTATGTCATTACTCTAGTTTTTCCCGAATTTCATATCCAATTCAGATCCAAGAAGATGTCTTTTGGAAATGAATATCCATATCAAGCCCAAACAACGTCTTCTTGGGTATGAAACTTGGGTAGAAACAAGAGCAATTAGGGTTGGCTTTCTTCAATTGCTCATACTCTTAAGAGAGTCTCCCCTTTATCTTGCTCAAGATCTTCAATTTTGTGCTTGGGTCTTCAATCTCTTGTGCTCAAGAGCATTCCATCTCTCGCGATCGGAGCGCTCGCACTCAGGACATTTGGCTCGGTACGCTTGTAAATCTCTTGCTTAGGAGTTTTCCATCTCTCGGTTGTCCACGAGAAATTTTGGACATGGGGTTAACGGGGGACAAATTGTGACTCAAGTAAAAGTTGGTGATTTTTTATGAGACTGAAAACATTATAGAATAAAGTTGGGACTGGACGGTAGCATTATGACAAAACCTAAAGTTTGGGGTTTTTCATAGGACAAAAAAAGTTTATGGTAGAATTAAGACTAGACCTAAGTTGAGATTTTTTATGGGACAAAAAAAGGTTAGAGTAAAATAGGTAATGGACCTAAAGTTTGGGGTTTTTTAGTGTATTAGGCCATTGTAAGTTCGATGTGGTTTATTGTATTTCATATGAGATAATTTATTTACTAAAAATTGGGAATACGACAGGTTGCCCGTATCCGATGACAACCAGACTTTTTTAGTGGGCATGGTTTGAGATTTGATGTCAAAGCTCGTAACAAATTAAGGGTGGATTTGGGGAATAATAGAAAATCAACGAGACGCATTTGGGAGGAGGTCTGTCATCCCAAACTCATCCCGCTGGAATCCGTACCTAGGATGGCCATAAGAGAAGCGCAACGATTGTAGTAAAGACATCAACTTAGGAAGATGGAACAAGATTATAATTTAAGTAATTCGTCAATGCAAGTAAGGTTGGCGATTTGTATCGTGCCATTGCACTTGTGCCGTTTCATGCCGTAGTGAAAATATTTCAACGAGATCATAACAGTTTTTCTAAAATCTAATAAAAGAACACGTCAATTTGTGTCAATTTCGCCTTACTTACACCAAAATGTGTCAAATTCTAAGTTTTTGTCAAGAAATTCACACCATATTGAAGTCTTTTTCTCGGGGTACATGTGAAATTTGGTGAGACCATTGTTGGTTATTCTAAAAGCTTAAACTGTTAAATAAATACGTGGTTTAATATTTGGGTTAATACCACGAAAAACCCTAAACTGGTACACTTGTAACAATTTTACCCTGAACTATTTTTTTTACCACAAAAAACCCTAAATTGGTACACCTGTGACAAATTTACCCCGAACTATTTTTTTTTTACCACAAAAAACCTCAAACTGGTATACTTTTGACAATTTTACCCCTAACTATTTTTTTGACAACCAAAAACCCTATATCTGTACACCTGTGACAATTTTACACTTGAACTAATTTTTTGACCACTAAAAATCCCAAACTGGTACATTTGTGACAAATTTACCCTATGTTAGTGTCCATTAAATTATATTAATATCACAAAAAATCACAAATTGGTAAACTTGTGACAAACAGAGAGGTAAAACCCAAAACCGATGCACATGTCAATTACCACGTGTCATTAAACTTCGCAATTTGATAGTAAAATTTAACGGAAACTAACATAGGGTAAATTTATCATAGGTGTATCAATTTGGGGTTTTTAGTAGCCAAAAAATTAGTTCGGCGGTAAAATTATCACATGTATACTAGTATGGGATTTTTTATGGTCAAAAAAATAGTTCAGGGTAAAATTATCACAGGTGTACTAGTTTAGAGTTTTTTGTTGTCAAAAAATTAGTTTGGGGTAAATTTATCACAAATGTATCAGTTTGGAGTTTTTCATAATATTAACCCTTAATATTTAGATGTTCTTTCACTCCCTCTCACGCTTTGTCTGGTCTTTTTGCCCAGTACAAAGCTTGAACATACTTAATTGGTAAAACAAATGGAGCTTGGAAATATTTTAAATCAGGACCTCCTACAACATCCATGCCTACTACTAGGCGTAAATGAGAGTGATAGAATATTTAAATATTAAATCACACATTCATCTTGTGACATTCTGAATTTCGACCTATTTTTTAGATTTATAAAGCGTGTATTTCGTCAGTATGCTTATAGTAAAATTTCGTTCGGAACTGATCACTCTTGGGTTATTTTTAAATTAGAGATTTCGCTAGAATCGCACTTAATCGAATTTGGCCATTATTTAGAGCCTGACCTTGGGTGTCGAATTTCTCGGAATTTCGTGATGAATTTAATTGAACGGTGTCGATATTATTGTGGCCAGTGTCAATATTGCCCGGAATTTATAAAAAGTGAAATTAGGACCGGATGCGTATTTGAACTAATAAACCTCCCTTATAATATGTTTTATTTAGTGTCTTTTGGCCCTTTTTCCTAATTTATAATTAGGGTTTTTCGTGGACCGTTGGATCGATTTCAAGTTTGAACGTGAGCTGTTAGATTGCACTCGAGTGTTTGACTTTTCCCTCTCTCTCTCTCTCTCTCTCTCTCTCTCTCTCTCTCTCTCTCTCTCTCTCTCTCTCTCTCTCTCCTCCTTTTCTTCTTTTCTTTCTTCCTCCTTCTTCTTCTTTTTCTTCTTCTTCTTCTCTTATTTTCCTTCCCTCGCCGCTGCTCCTACCCCCTCTACTTACCGCCACTGGCTGCACCCGACTGTCGCCAGCCATCCACCTAGCGTCATCACTCGCCCAGCCACCGCGCCGTCCGTCTAGCCTTCTCCCCCAACCCTATTGCCCTTCCCCTTCATTCCCTCCCCTTTGCGTACGAGTGATCAGCTCGCCGCTGCGTCGCTATGATCCGACACTATCGATCCACTAGTCGTCGCTCATTCGAGCTCACCTAACAGCCTGCGATGCCGCGTGCCTGCTCGTCCATTGCCGCCTCATGGTTGCCCGTCGTTGGCCACCTACCTAGCTCGCCTAGCCCACTGTTCCGTGGTCGAGCAGCCAGCCGTTGCCCTTGCCCGTGGACGAGTCACCCAGCTCGCCTAGCCATTGCCCTGGGTCGTACCCAAGCGTGCCTAGCCGTCGCCTGCTCACTTGGCAGCTTGCCTAGCCATTGCCGAGAGTCCACAGTCGTGGCAAAGGACCGTTCCGAGCCGTGGCCAGCCACCGTGCCCGTTGCACCCTTGCCCGCGCAGAGCCCCCATTGTTCCCCCGAGCCATTTTGGCCCCTTGCTGATTTTCCCTGAGCCAAATTTAGGTAAGTGACTCCCTAAACCTTATCTAGTATATTGGATATTATTTGGACTTGTTAGGGATTATTTAGTATCAACTTAGTGGCTAAGCTTGGAATATGATTGATGTGAGAATGTGGCTAGTTGGTGGATTAAATTGTGGTGAGTTGTGGCTAAATTATTAACTGATTGAGATGGGTTCGATGATTGAGTTGTCGTGGCATTTGTGGGTGAATTAGATATTTGAATGTGCTGACTTGAATGCCGGGTCGGTGGGCTGATGTGGGGAGCATGATTTGAGTTTGGGAATTATGACGTGTTAGAATGGCAAACTATGTTGTGGTCATTTGGAAATGATTGTGTGATATTTGAATATGTGAAAGACGTGAAAATTGATTGAATTATGTGGCGTGTGTGTTTGCTTGACTAAGCCCGGATTGATCGAAAGACTGTCAACTTATGGGGTGTTAACCCGGGTTGTGAGAAAGGACCTGTAGGGTATTGACCCGGCTCGTGAGAAAGGTCCTGAGGGGTGTTGACGGAGGACAAAACCCGGATTGATCGGAGAGCTGACTTGAGGCGTGTTTACGCGGGTCGTGAGAAAGTGAGAAAGGACATATGGGGTGTTGACCCGGATCGTGAGAAAGATCCTGAGGCGTGTTGACGCGAGACAAAACCCGGATTGATTGGAGGGCTGCCAGCTTGGACCGTGTTGACGCGGGTGGCGAGAAAGGAACTGTGGGGTGTTGACCCGAGTCGTGAGAAAGTTGGATAGATGCGCATGTGTAATGTACTTGATGGAATTGAGTGAACGTACGTGTGTATGATGCTTGAGTGATTGTGATATGTACATGAGATGTTATTGCATTAATGTGAATTGACTAATATGCAGAGTTGGCGCTTGGTTTAAGGCGAGGTAAGTAAGTTGTGCGGATTCGATTGTGTTGGCTATTAGATTGCATAGTAGATTCGTCTAGGTACGCATTGGCCTAGGTGGGATTTAGGTTGTCTGCTTATTAAGATTTATTCTCATTGTTGTAGTGTAAACCTTTTCAGATCCCTGTCCTTGAGCATGCCGCCAAATAGGCATTTTGGGGTCCCCAGGCATACGGTGCATGAGGAGATCGAGTATCCGGTAGGCCTAAATCAGACTTACATTAGGCATCTTACTACAATCTAGGTAGATGAGGGTTTAGAGGACTTGCAGCACCATACTTATTTGGCATGGTTTCATCGTGTCAGGTTGGAGACTACTGGGTCAATCCGTGATTTTGAGGGGCTATAACATGATAGTGAGGATGCAGTGAATTGGGAGCCCTAGGATAAGTATGCTCCCGATGGCGAGGTGACCCACCTTGATGATCCACCGGAGAACCCTAGTCCAGAACCCGAGCCCGAGAAGGAGTCTATGGAGTCCGAGCACGAGGATGAGCCGATCGAGATCAACTCCGATACAGAGTCGGAGTCTACAGGGTTTGATTCTGATTGGGCACCATAGGAGCATTTAAGTGCCGGGCTTAGAAGCTTTTTGGTAGAGCCTTTTTTGTGTAGCTAGCTAACCTACCCTTACCACTTGTTCCTTTTTTATGATGAAGGTGGATACTAACCCTAGGAGCCTATTGTATGAATTTTATGGTCTCAAGCTAATGATATGTGTTTATTGAATTGTACAAGTATTACCCTTTTTGTCATTATTTATTGTCTGGGTTATTTGATTTCTGCTTTCGCTTGCATTTGTCTTCACGTGTTTCGTTTGGGTCGGCTACGCATCCTGAGACGTCGTGTTCAATACGACCTTCAAGGAGTGTCGCGAGCCCGTTTGGGGTTCGGGGCGTGACACATCTAACAGTTTCATATTTTATAACAATTGTCAATTGGTCCACTAAATCGAACATAGTATTAGAATAAGAGGTCTCGAGTTCAAATCTTCTTAGGCTCTCGCAAAATTCCATTCGCCTCTCCAATTAAATATGTCCATGCCTACTACTAGATCAAATAACTTAAATTTTAAAAACAGTTAACCTCCCAATAGGAAGAGGTGGTGAGCAAGATTTACGTAGTTGCTGCGTTTGGCAAGTTAGGTGGAATCTGAGGAAGCCCTCTTCACTTTGTTTTTTCGTGAAGGCAGGTTTTCGACGGAATCTACGCACGCCAAAGAAGCGGACAGCTGGAAACTTCCACTCGTTTTTGTCAATGACCACAATCTTTTATAGTAATTCTCGACGGCAGCCATTGATTTCAAAGACCAAACCCCATTTATTTTAGTGATTGGCAGCGGCTAATATCTGTTCATCTCCCTCTGCTTTGGAGCTCCAGAGCTGATAGCCATTGGCGAGTGATTCCATCAGGTTTGGTTTCTGATGTAAAATCAGAACTGTTGCTGCCTCGGATGTCGCAAGCGTTAACTCGTGGTTTGATTGGAAAGTTTAACGGCGGGCTTGGATTCGACAAGGAGGACGCGAATTTGATAATCTTATGGCAGTTGATTTTTCGTACAAATGACAAATCTTGAGGGAGTTAATCTTTCCTTTCTCCATGGAAGGACGTCATCCATTTAAAACTCTCCTCTTAGTCAAGAAAATGGAACTGACCACCAACCAAAGAGGAACATATTCGATTTTTTTAATGAGTTCTCTTAATACCCTTTTTCTAAAACATAAACAAGGAAATCTTGCCATTTCTAAATTTAACGTTTCTCTCATGTGCACGGTCGGTGCATCGAACATGAACAACTTTTTCTTCATTAGATATGGGTAACGAGCACCACTAACAAGACATGAAAGTCCGTCGGTTGGTTGGTTGGCTGGCTGACTCTGGGATCCAAGGAGAGGGAGAGTAGAGATGAGATTGTAGTACCATGAGTAGTCGGAAATGATTTCCCCCTTTACACTGTGTTCTCTTTTGCTGCGAGTGAAACAGAGAGGAAACGAGTATATCTAGGACATTGGTATATTCGATGATACAATGTCATTTCTAGTGGAGAACTTTTAAATGAGCTAAAACCTTAGCGGCTTGTTGAAAAATTTCCTTCAAGTTATCTAATTCGTAAAATTATTAGCAACTTTTTTTGGGGGAAGAAGATGAAGTTCTCACTTTGAAGAAAGGAATGGCGGTATCATGCGTCATGCTGAATATAAATGGTGAATTCGTCATAGCAGCATCACTCGTAGCATCACCTTGTCACGACATAATGATTTTTTATAAGTGACATTTATAATGAGAGAACAATAAATATGAAATTTACTAACCGGCAAAACCCATTCGAGCAACCCAGAATGCATCGAGCACTTCTAGAGACCGACGCGCTAGTTTGAAAAGGGCCAACCTCTAAATTTGTGCAATTAGATTTGTCCCAAGGCGCAGCGGAAACAGCCCTGCCTTACAGCACATCCTCGTCGTGAGACTTTATTTCCCTAATACTTTCACACTTGCACCTGGACAAGATTCATGAGTAACTTTTTTTTTTACTAAAAAGATTCATAAGTAACTCAACCAATCATACGCAGTGATGTGGAACAATGTTAACCTAAATGGCAATACGACAAGCTTTGCTAGTGTCAAACAAAAAAAAAAAACAACAACGAGGAACGTGTTTTCTTCCACTTCTGATTAGAGGAAAATTCCTCTAAATAACCGTTTGATTGATGGGTTATGAATATATTTAGACATTACCCACATTTAAACTTAGTTGAAAATAAATATTTGTGATGTCCATATTTCTAACTAGTATCAATAACAAAATAAAAATTTCTCCTAGTGTACCACCAATATATATTTCCAAACTTGTGTTGCAAAGTTGATAGAATCCAATAAGAATTTGACAGAACACTGTATAGACTAAGTTTCCATGTCAATTTAGTATATCTAGCGTTCATAGTAAGGTAACCTTTTCTTTCCCCAATAGGTAGCCTTATCCACCCATAATTTGAGGTTTATACAAAAGTCTGCCTGTGAGCAGTTTTCTTTACACCGACAGCATATGCTATATTCACTTCTATTGTTAAAGGGACAAAAATCAAGATTGACTTCGAGGGACACTTAACAATGACTTGGTTTTTGGATGTTTCTTAAGATAAGATAAATGAACCTCGGCTGGATGCTATTTAAATTTGCTGCTAGTCAAGTACAATGAATGAGACAATATTCATCTGAATCAAATACGATTCCTCACAGTTCTTAATTAGTTGAGAATTGGAGTTCATGAGTTAACTAAGAGATATTCTACTTGTAATTGGAAGGGGACTCATATTTTACAAATGGAATCAGACATCTAAACTTAGGCCAAGGAAGGGACATCAGCATTCAATAGGACAAACTAGAAAGTTTATAAAAAAAAATACAGTCATGCTTCATCATGCTTAGCTCCCTAAGCTATTGATGATGAAGCTTGTATTATATCGAAATACGAGGTCCATTTATGAATTATTTCAGCCTCCTTATTTTTCCCCAATCTTTTGAAATTCATCTTTATCTTACCTAATATCATAACTTTTACACATTGTTCTTATTCGATGCCATAAGGGGCACAATATGTCATATTGGGTTTATCTGATATATTAAGAGGCATTCAAGCCATATTTCATTTTAGAACTTAGAAAATATTCTCATCCCTTACCTGTGTGGCCGTAGGAATTTTTTCCCAAGTCAGCCTTCCCACAAGAATCTTAGAGAGAGACACTCTACATAAAGAAGCCTTGAAATATATTTCAATTGAGAATGAGATCTACAAATAAGGGGGACGAGACCCCTTTATATACAAATACAAGGCTGTCCGTATCTATAGATCACTCTCCTATCTAACGGTGGAGATTACACCTCCCTATCCCCCAATCAAAGGCCACCTCTTTATTTTTTTTTGGTAAGGGAGGCCACCTCTTTATCGGCCAATAAAATTACAAGAATGAGGTACAATTACAAAAATGTCCACCCCTAGAAGTATTCTAGAATACATCAAGAAAACCCTAGTACTTAGAGTACACAAGGTCCGTCTTCTCGTTCATGGGTCGGTCACGCTCCATCATTCAGAAAACCACGAGAACGATCCAATTCTCTAGGCCATGACACATGAATTTTTACTTCAAAAAAACTTTAATTTATCAGAGTACGACAGAAAAATATATCGTATATCTAAACACTCCTCCTCACTCGAAGGCTAATTTGGTTATCACAAGGCCATCGAGCATGTGAACACGATTTTTGCAGGTAGATGAATTGCTGATATTAATCGAGCACAAATAACGAAAGAAAACCGGTAAATGGGGTATAGGTGGTTCGCACTCGAAATAATTGGCTTCGATACCAACGAGAGTTACATGCATTACCGTTTACTCCAAAACTTAAAATATTAGTATATGAAGTTGAATAAATTCTATAGAATAGTTGCGGCCAAGAAAATTAGGTTTAAGAATTTAGCATTTTAAATCATCAGATGATCTCGGTGTTGATGTTCTAGTTGAAATAAGTCACCGATGGCATTGATGTTTAGTAATTATTTGTGGATCATTTTTAATATCTCTAACATTGTCTTTGATATTATCAGTAATCAATCCCTTTGAAGAGGTTCTAACTCTAGTTTCTGTGTGTGTCGATCTTTTTTAACCTCCATAAAGCTGGGATGACCTCCAACGTTATTGGACTGACGGCACCGGGCAAAGTCGCACCACGCAATTGATCTTTTGCCATATAATTTGCTTGGTGATTCCACGCATATGACCAAATTAATTAATTGAGAATAGTTTTAATGCAAATTAATGCAAAAGCTAATGGATCTTGCAATTCCATATCAAATGCAAGAAGGTGAAATCATAGAGAAATTAACAAAGAACGATAAAGATACTTGAGATTTTTGTGGTTGGATCTGTTCAATGCCTACTTGATGAGGAGAGCCAAGCCTAAAGAGATCCATTATGAATTCGGAAAATTACAATATTACAATTGCATAGGGCGCGAATGGTAACTATTCTGCTCCAGAAATCAAATTCTTGCCAAAAATTGATTTTCAAAATTCCTGCCAGAAATTGATTTTTGGAGAAGAAATCTATTTGATAAAATATGACTAATTCTGCTCCAGAAATTGATTTCTAAAACAAAAATATATTTTTATTTTTTTATTTTTTTGGGCACTTCAAAAAAATAAATTTCACTCAAAGTGGGTGCCCAAAAGTATTATATGCCATTTTGTGAAGTTTTAAAATTTTTTATTTTTTTGGACACCTCAAAAAAATTAAATTTCACTCAAAGTGGGTGCCCAAAGGTATTCTAAACCATTTTGTGAAATTTTGAAATTTTTTATTTTTTTGGGCACCTCAAAAAAATTAAATTTCACTCAAAGTTGGTGCCCAAAGGTATTATAACCCATTTTGTAAAATTTTGAAATTTTTTATTCTTTTGGGCACCTCAAAAAAATTAAATTTCACTCAAAATTGGTGCCCAAAGGTATTCTAAGCCATTTTATGAAGTTTTGAAATTTTCGATTTTTTGATTGTTTTGGGCACCTCAAAAAAATTAAATTTCACTCAAAGTGGGTGCCCAAAGGTATTCTACACCATTTTGTGAATTTTTGAAATTTTTAATTTTTTGATTTTTTTGGGTACCTCCAAAAAATTAAATTTCACTCAAAGTGGGTGCCCAAACATATTCTAACCCATTTTGTGAAGTTTTGAGATTTTTGATTTTTTTTGGGTATCTCAAAAAAATTAGATTTCACTCAAAGTGGGTGCCCAAAGATATTATAACCAATTTTGTGAAGTTTTCAAATTTTTGATTTTTTGATTTTTTAGGCACCTCAAAAAAATTAAATTTCACTCAAAGTGGGTGCTCAAAGGTATTCTAATCCATTTTGTGAAGTTTTGAAATTTTTGATTTTTTGATTTGTTTTGAGTACTTCAAAAAAATTAAATTTCACTCAAAGTAGGTTCCCAAAGATATTATAAGCCATTCTATAAAGTTTTGAAATTTTTGATTTTTTTATATTTTTTGAAAAAAATTCACCAAATTTCATATTTTCCCAAAATCATACTTTTTTTATTTTCTGGAAATTTTTATGAATTTTTCTGGAATTTTTTAATTTTTATGCATTTTCTGAAAAAAAAAAATTAATGAGAAAAGAGAGAAAATAGGGAAAATGTATTTTGTAAGAGAGAAGCTACAAAAAGTAGCTTCTCTTTTTCTTGCTCAAAACTTATTCTAGAGTTAAAAATACATTCTGGAATCAGGAATGCATTCTGGAATTAAGTATTTTTAACAAATGCATTTTTATTCCAAAATGCAAAAATTGCTCCAGAATGCATTCCGGAAATTTTTTAACAAACACATTTCTGTTCCGGAATCCATTATGGAGCAAAATTTCTACTCCATAATGGATTCCATGCGTATCCTTAATAGCTCAAGTAATTTTCAACCATTGGATTACACCCAAGCAACCCAAAAAGTGACATCATCAATTCTTTCATATGGAAATTACTTAGAAAACTCACAGATGTGTAATTTAACAACATATCGGCCGGACGACAGGCTTTAGCTCTCAATCCATTGTTCCTCTGCTTCCTAAACACATCCTAACACATCTTGGACCTATTTCGTTCTCTGGGCTCGATGTAAATATTGGTCACAAAAATGGCACGCCCAAAATCACCATAAATAGAAACCGAAAACTCGTTAATGGAGAGATTATCGATACACGTGCCTGGTTTGGAATCCATCAAACTTAACGCGGAATTTGCGACGGTTTCCGAACACGAACTCAAGTGCTTCTCCCCTATTCCCTTCGTTAGAACACTAGCCTAATGAAATTGCCACTCACGAAAAGAAAGTTCTCTCTAAATCATTACGTGAGTCAAATTGTGCATCAACAAGATAAGGGAGGGACTTGAGCGTTATTTATAGAGTCTTCGACCATGGGCCCTCTCATTACGGGCTGGGCCGTACTCGGCCCACACTAGCCAGTCCCATATTAGACTTATTAAAAACCCATATATCTTACCTTTATTAAACCAAACTAATTCAGTTAATTTCAATTAATAAAGCCCACATTAGGAAATTCTTACATTCTCCCACTTGGGCGATATTAATTGAAACAAATTGTGTGCACACCTTTATATTGGTCTAGAGATTATTCTTAATAGTCAATCCGATCCCATAAAGTCTCGAACACCGAATCATGGCAATAACTGCATGTACTCACGCAGAGCCTTCCATGGTCACAAGTGCTTTCAACTTTACTGATACGGATCCAATATGGTAGTGTGACAAATAGATAATACCTCATAATGAGTGATACTTCATGTGTTATCAATTTTGTTAGTCCACATTCTCTCTCCTTAAGTGTCACGAAACCTAGTGTGTCACTAGAGAACATTCTTTATGGTTCCAACGAACCTTAATATGTCTTACCTAGATAGTTAACTGTACTTTATGTGTAACAAGACATATAATTAAGGCTATATCAAGACTGCCCCATAGCCTGTACTCAAGGTTTACACAATGCCTCGAGATTTTCATCAAATATATGCACTCAACTTTATAAATCTACATTCACAAATACCTCATTGAATGTAAAAAAGTTGATACATAGTCAAATATTACAAAATGTAACGAAATCAAATACTAACTTCATAAGAGCAACATAAAACTAAACAGCTCCCACTAATTAACAGTATCCCATGATACTCTTAAGCCCATGTTAATGACATGTCGATCAAATACACAAAGGCGAAGGCCTTTAGTTAGCGGATCTGCGATCATATCATCTGTTGAAATGTGCTCTACTGCAATGTCACCATTCTGAATTATTTCCTTTATAGTCAAGTACTTGACCTAATATGCTTAGACCCCTTGAGACCTCTGTTGTTGTTAACAAATAACACTACAGAGTTATTGTCACAATACAACTATATAGGCCTATCCACAAAATCAAATACGGCCAACTCCTTAATGAGGTTCCGGAGCCAAATTGCTTGAGTAGCGGCTGAAAAGCATGCTACAAACTCCGCTTGCATGATAGAGGATGTCATTGATTTTTGTTTCTCACTTTTCCATGATAATGCACCTCCTGCTAACTTAAAGATGTAACATGTTGTCGACTTCTTTTCATCCTAATAGCCAACAAAGTCTGAATCTGAATACCCAACCAGCTATAGGTCCTCAACATGTTTGTAAATCAGCATATAATCTTTTGTCCTCTTTAAGTACTTCAAAACCTTCTTGACAGCAACCCAATAATCGTGTCCTGAATTTGACTGATATCTGCCTAGAAATCTAGTTGCAAAAGCAATATCTAGTCTAGTACATACTTGAGCATACATAATACTCCCAAGTACACTAGTATAAGGTACATTCTTCATTTGGGTTTTCTCAAAATTTGAATGAGGACATTGTGACAGACTCAACTTATCACGTTTACTGATTCCTAGCTTGCATTGCTGCATGTTGAATCTTTCTAAGATACGATCAACATATGCCCTCTGAGATAAACCTAATAGTCGGCGAGAACGATTCCTATGAATCTCAATGCCAAAGACAAAAGACGCCTCACCAAGGTCCTTCGTATCAAAGTTCTTTGATAACATCCGTTTTGTCTCATACAGTAAACTAAGGTCACTGCTTGCAAGCAGAATATCATCCACATAGAGTATAAGGAAAATGAATTTTCTCCCATTGACCTTGCGGAATATACACTGATCTACTTTGTTCTCAACAAAACCAAATGAACCAACAACACTATGAAACTTCAAGTACCATTGTCTAGAAGCTTGCTTAAGATCATAAATAGACTTTTGCAATCTACATACAAGCGTACCTGAATCATTTGCCGCAAAACCTTCGGGTTACATCATATAAACTTCTTCATTAAGATCTCTATTGAGAAAGGCAGTCTTAACATCCATCTAGTGTAACTCCATATCGAAATGAGCTACCAATGCCATAATCACTCTGAAAGAGTCTTTAGAAGAGATTGGAGAAAAAGTTGCTTCATAATCTACTCTTTCTCTTTAAGTAAAACCCTTGGCTACTAGTCTGGCTTTAAACTTCTCAATCTTTCCTTTGGAGTCCCTTTTAGTCTTATACACCCATTTGCAGCCAATAGGTCTATTACCTTCAGGTAATTCAACAAGTTCTCAAATACCATTATGCTTCATAGATTGTATTTCATCTCTCATTGCATCCAACCATAATTCCGACTGAGGACAAGAAATAGCTTCCGCATAAGTCACTAGATCAGCCACAGAACCAATATCGTAATATTGCTCTCCTATATAGACTAAATAGTCCGGTGGTATAGCTGATCGTCTCTCCCTAATGGATCTCCTTACTGGAGTAGCAATAGCCTCATCCTGCACCTGAGAGCCTTGAGGAACTTCATTAGGAGCTGTCTCGACAACATGATCCTGAGGCTCAACAGGTTCAGTCGGTGGTGTGGGAGTTTCCACAATTATCTATATGGGAGGAGATAATGATACAACATTACCCACCATACTATTATCTTCAATAGTTTGTGAGCAGCTACTTTTTTCAACCACATCAAACTTCAAAAACTTAGCTGTCTGTGATTCCACAATTCTTGTGCCTCCATTGGGATTATAGAACCGATATCCCTTCGAATGTTCCAGGTAAGATACAAAGTAACACCGAGTGATTCTGGATTATATAACTTCATTTCTACAGGACATCCCCAAACCTTAAGATGGTTTAAGCTAGGCTTACGTCCAGTCCATAACTCAAAAAGAATCAATGGAACAGCTTTAGTAGGTACACGATTTAAAATGTACAAAGTTATTTTCATAGCTTCACCCCACAGAAAATCAGGTAAATTTGTCCTACTAATCATACTCCTCACCATTTCCATAAGGGTGCGATTGCACCTTTCGGCTACACCATTTTGCTCAGGACTCCCAGGCATAGTAAATTAAGCCACTATACCAGAATCCTCTAAGTATTTGGCAAATGGCTCCTTAAGCTGTCCGGCATCGCCATGCTTGCCATAATACTCTCCACCTCTCTTTTCTTTAATCAAGTACAGATAACCATATCGAGAATAGTCATCAATAAATGTGATGAAATAAAAATTTCTACACAAGGTTGCCATATAGGGTCTACTTATATCAGTGTGAATAACCTCCAATAGGTCAGAACTACAGACTGCAATTTTCTTCCTTATCTTGATTATTTTACCTCTATAACAGTCTACGCATGTCTCTAGGTCATTTTTAAGAGCAAGCAGGATATTAATCTTTATCAGCCTTTCTACTCTATCCTTAGAGATATGACCAAGCCGTTTATGCCACAATGCATAAGACTGTTCTTTAGGTAGTGGTCTCTTGGAAACAACCTTTTCAGCTGTATAAGCGACGTATATATCATTGGGAGACAAACACAATCTATACAATCCGTTGGACATATAACAGCACCCAACCTTATTTGAATTATGAAACAAAGAAATAACATTGTTCTTGATTTCAAAAGCGTAGCCATACATGTCCAAACACGATACAAAAACTAAGTTCCGTCTAAAAGAAGGTACATAAAAAGTGTCTTTCAATATTAATCTAAAACCAGAGTCTAGAATCAATATAACATCTCCCACAGACACAACATCGGCTTTCTCGTTGTTTCCCACAGTGAGTTTTGATTCATCCTGATTTGGCTTCCTCCGGTTTATGAATCCCTGTATGGTAAACGCAACATGATTAGTTGCACCGCTATCAAGCCACCAAGAAATGGATGGTGCTTCTGATAGGTTGGATTCACAAACAAGTGCCAAAGAATCATTACATGTAGGCTCACGTTTAGACAACTAAGCTTTAAACTTTCCACAGTCCTTCTTCATGTGACATTTCTTCTTACAAAAGAAGCAGTGGTCACTATTCTTTTTTAAGGATATTTTCTTTGGACCCATATTGTCAGATTGACGGGTAATGTCATGAGTACCTTTATAAGTACGATTTTTGTGAGAACCAGAAATATATAAGGCTAGATGCCTATTTTCCTTCTTAAATTTCTCTTCCTCTGCCACCACTCTTGCTAGCAAGTCATTAATTGACCAAGTCTCATCTTGAGAATTATAATTTGTTTTTATGATCCCAAAATCAGGTGGAAGGGTGTTCAGGGCTTAATGCACAATGCAAGCATCAGGAATTAACACATTAAGAGCTTGAAGCTTTGTCTTTAGGTCTACCATCCTAAGAACGTAATCTCTAACCCCAGCAGTACCATCATACTTCATATTGAAGAGCTTTTAAAGAAGTGTACCAACCTTAGCATTAGATGAAATGCGGTTTCTAGCCTCTAAGGCTGCCATCATTTCCTTAGCAGTACAGTCAACTGGCAAACTACTTTCAAATGTTCTTGAATGGATTTCTTCATTGTCAATAAGCAAATCTGATTGCTCTTTTCCCAGGCAGCATAGTCCGTTTTCTCGGTTTCAGTACTGGTGGCCGTGATATCTGTCGGCTTATCCTTTGTAAGAGCAATGTGAACATCCGCCAGTTCCATTCCAAAAAGAAAATCCTCTTTCCATTTCTTAAAGTTCAACCCAGTAAGAACCTCAATGGAAATGGAATTGCCGTTTACAGAAAAGGTGACTGAAAAACAAACAAACAATACAATCAGCATCATGTGAGTACTTTCCCAAAGAGTTACATACATCATCACATAATCACCTTTGGGCAGAATATATGATATGCAGTTGTATACTCTCCACATGACAGCGGCCATGAGAACATATTCTAATCTTTCGTGAAATCACATATATATATATATATATATATATA
The DNA here is from genome assembly GCA_031216185.1 of Syzygium aqueum. Classification (NCBI taxonomy): domain Eukaryota; kingdom Viridiplantae; phylum Streptophyta; class Magnoliopsida; order Myrtales; family Myrtaceae; genus Syzygium; species Syzygium aqueum. The sequence goes on from CM062239.1 coordinate 7,443,865, forward strand.
TATCTCCGTGAACCAATACAAGATCACCTCTTTTGGGAGTATGATCACGCAGTAGAACAGGAGACATCCCACTACAATATGAGACCGATATTTCTCAAACCCAGTCAAGTGTGCCGCTTTGGCGGTCACTACCAAACTGAATCTTTGAAAATCTCTCATACCAGGAATATAAGCTTTATGTATCACATTCACTATATACATGTAATGCTAGACGTAAAGATAGGGGCGTATGTCTCTGAAATTATATGTCATGCTAATTATATTATTTCATTCATTGATAGACAATCAATTCCACTCTACATAGTCCTTATGTGGTAATATACATGTGAGCTACCATATGTATTTCCGAAACCATAGAGAAATACAAGAAAATACGCAAAAATACCCTAAAAATACATGTACATAGGGTTCTATACGTATTTTCACATCAGTAAAAGCTTCAAACATGTAAAATAAATACACCACAATGTAGAGGATCTCGATACGAGCGCGTCGGTACCAAGAACGTCCAAAACGGACATCGAACGCACCCTCACACGCCGTCGGAAGGCGCGGCGTGTGCGCGCATGTTCATCCGATCAAATCGGTCTGAATAGCCAGTCCGACCGGTCAATGGTCAACGGACCGGTTCGATCGATTGACTGGTCGAGTCGACCTTCGGGTCGGGTCATAATCGAATCAGGTCAACGGTAGGGTCGGGTCAGAACAGGGTCGGGTCAACCGGATCCGCACCTCGCTGACGTCATGATGACGTCAACATGCGGTTACCGGCAAAGCGACGCGCCGGTTCTACACGGCCGTGCATCGCCGTCATGCGCTGCCGCACCCACGGCGCGTGTCAGCGCGTAAGGGCATGTGCAGCCTCCCCCGGCGACGTGCCGCCCACCATTCTTCTCGTCTCGACGAGTAGATTCCGAATATGCGATAAAATTTGGCATTTATCCGACAAAAAATTTCGAAAATGGGTAAAAACATTTCGGACATAACAAAAACGGTCATAATCCACATGTTTCGGTTCTAATCTATGGTAGGCTCTGATACCACATGTTGGTCGTGAAAATGGCACACCCATAATCACCATAAATAGAAATCGAAAACACGTTAATGGAGAGATTATCGATACGCGTACCTGGTTTGGAATCCATCGAACTTGACGCGGAATTTGCGACGGTTTCCGAACACGAACTCAAGTGCTTCTCCCATGTCCCCTTCGTTAAAACACTGGCCTAATGAGATTGCCACTCTCGAAAAGAAAGTTCTCTCTAAATCCTTATGTAAGTCAAATTGTGCATCATCAGGTTAGGAGAGGAACTTGAGCGCTATTTATAGAGTCTTCGACCACGGGCTCTCTCATTATGAGTCGAGCCGTACTCGGCCCACACTAGCCAGTCTCATATTAGATTTATTAAGAACCCATATATCTTACCTTTATTAGACCAAACTAATTTAGTTAATTTCAATTAATGAAACCCACATTAGGAAATTCTTACAGTAAACTCCAAATTTGGCAAGAATTTTGAGTTTTAAATTCAACAATCTCCATCTTAGCTTTATGTTTCATAACCAAGCCATCGTGCTCGCTAGTCATGTGAACTCTCCCAACCCCTCGACGGGTGCTCAACCACCTCAGAGGTCAATCAAGACCAAGCTAAGCTCAGACTTGTACAAAGGAATAAACTCAATTCACATGTCCACAGGATTCTCCACACCAAGAAACTTTCTCACAATCACATCCTATTTTGACATGTTATCTCTGACGCAGAAATGTTGGTCACTAATGAACTCAATCCTCCTCAGTCTAGACGTCGATATGGAGTTGCGTCTTTTGCTTGGACCCCCGAGTTCCTACCATCAGACCCCCAGCGCCACTTCTCTGATCGTTGCCCTGCAATTTCTTGTGGCATTCTTTCGATAATAGTATAGACTTCACTTCCTCGACGGATATAGCCTCACTGCTTCGTCAAAGAATCGCAAAAGTGCTCGAAAGAACTTCAAAGAACGAAAAAGCAACGTAGCCAGCCACTGCTTGGATAATTCGTAACTTTTATTAAACTCATTCAGGTTATCCCGGCCTGACGTTCTCCTTTTGAAAGTGAAGAAAAGTTGAATAAGGAAAAGTTTCCTCGAAAGTGATTGATTACAACTAACGTGGCAGCATGAAAAAAATGAAATGATTCGAGCAAGAAACGAATTACCGATATAAAACCCGAACCTAATGGATTTAGGTGGTTCAGCGTGTGCTTGCTTTACAAAGAGATTGATAAAATGGTTTTGCCATAATCGGCAAAGGGAGATTACAATCGTTGTAAAAGCTCACGCTCAAATATTTCCCAGTCCCAAATATGTCTAATCCACAAGAATCAATTAGAAAGAGGAGTATTCTAACGCTCTCAACTCTATTGAAACTCTATACGATTGTCTCAAGTTTCTCTTCTAAAATTAGCTCTAAAGATATAATTTGAACAAGTCTGGATGGGGGCCACGTCGGGGCCCGGCATCTGCCAAAATTGTACTAGGCGCCTGGCTACCATTGGAGAAAATATCTCTCAACGGCAAAGCAATCCCAAAAATTGCTCTGATACCATAAAGAGTTGGACAAAAAATTATTTACTATTATTCATTACATGTATTTAAAGCACAAGGTAGCTGATAGTTTATGGAAATACATCAGCTAGAATAACTGTAATATGATAACTTTCCTAGTTACAACATTTATACATGGAAAGATAAAATCTATATACAAAAAAAGATAAAATGAATTTGTTAGCATTGGAAATTCTCACTGCACTTGCCAATAGTACAAGAATTGCTTGACTGGTATTGATTTGATTAAGAGCAATTTTTGGGATTGCTTTGATGTTGAGAGATATTTTCTCCAATAGCTGCTGCATTGAAAAACACAGTAGCTATTGGTGTTGTTTGGGAACTTGGCAAGATTTGCCAGGACACCTGAACCTAGCAAGTAACCCTGCCACTCCTTGGCCGTGCGCCCGCTTGTTAATAAAAACTCCCTCAGAAAATTTTGTCACCTTTAGGTGTTTTTATAAGTGACTCACACAGAAAACTAATAGAGAGAAAACCTTAACACTTTTCTTAATTACTCAAATGGGTAACTTAACAAAACATGTAAGAAGTAAGCTTTACATCCCGCGTTTGGCTAAGTCAATTTGTCACCCGGGCACCTAGAACACATACAATACATGTTTGCCCTTCTAGGTAGGCGGCCGGGCTCTGACCAGATGCCCCAGCCTTTGGCCCGAGTTCTCAGTCCCCGGTTCCTCTCAACCCTGAGCACGTCCAAACTTGTCTCGAATCTATCTTGATCTCGATCCAAGCTTCAAATTTTGCAAGAATGTGGAGCCACGAATAATTCAACTAGGCTGGCGTAGCTTTCGGCATCTTATTGTTTTTGTCTCTAATCCAAGAAGGTGCAGCAATGTGACGCAAAGAGACAATTATAGGTGGTGTGAACATAATGGTGAAAATTTGGTGCAATGACAATGCAGCCACATTTAGTTTGGTTTGTCGAAATTTTGTTTTTTCCATTTCCATTTCCTTGTAGAAAATGCCACAAACCTCTTCGTGAAGACCAATCAGAGAACAAAATAAGAAAAAGAAAATAATTGTAAGTTAAACAAATCCCTTGGAATAGAGAATATCCTCGAGATATTTTTAGCTACACTGTCGTTTCTAAATGCACCACATAACAAAGATGAACTATAATGTCTGAGTTTGAACTTTAAAACTCGAATAATTGGACTTTGCCCGACCTAAGTGAAGTCATCCACGTGATATGGGCTTAGGATTTTGCTATCTGTCTGGATGTTTTTCTTGGTTTAATCACAAAAGACAATCAACCTTCCTCTTTTAGAAAGTTGCCGTATTAAATTGGAGTAACCACCGACTAACCAATGGGGTCTCCACCTTAAAAGAACCCTACCAAAACGGCCTTGCTGGAATCACTTGAATTTACATTGGCAAGAATCAAAGTTGGGCTTGATTACTGAGCAGATTCTCCAAGGATGTTTTTAGTGAATTCATGTGAAGAGGTTTTGCATTCGGACTACCATTTGTTTTTGGGATAAGAGCACTAGTGTCATAGCTTTCTTTCGGGACTCATTTGAGCGCCACAATTTTTTAATTGATCACTTGAATGCCATGACTTTTATACGACGTTTACTTGAGTTCTATAACTTTTCAATCGATTGCTTGAGTGTCACAATGTTTAACAAAAGTTCACCACAAATGATTAATCGAAAAGTTATGATATTATTATAACACTCAAGTAAGCGTCATATTAAAGATATGACACTTGTGGTGTCTTTTTTTCAATTTCTATTTAGTTTGCTTTCCATAAATTTCCAACTCATCCCTTAGAACAAGAGCCAGGATCAGTTATTGGAGAGGTGGTAGGTTGAACTCGAGCATTCGGCTTTTTTCTATGATGTGGAAATGAGGAAGTACACTTTACATAGATAAATCCCGAGTCCACGAGATAACTCCAATTGTCACATCAACCGGATAAAACAAGTTAGAACCAGGGTGATATGAAATATTTGCACTTGATGATGTAGGGGTTCGGATTTATGTAGAGCAGCTAATCAGTGCAAATGCATGCAATTATATGACCAAATTTTCACTCTTCAAAGCAACAAAATGATCAAATGTGCTGCACAAAACAGCTTTTGTTTCACTTGGTTTTCACTACTGTGTACTTGGAAGCATAGTCATCATTACACCAATCAGTTCCTATCATGCCTAGGAAAAAACTTGCCTAGAGTCGTTTGTAATTAACTAGTGAGACAGTATTCTTCGTATTGAAGAGATGTATCGAGAACCGAAACAGAACGATTACGTAGAAGACAGAAAAAAAAGACGATGCACGAATTTACCTAAGCTCACCCTCGAATAGGGTTACGTCCTGCAAAGAGATTTCACTATGATTTTCGATTTACAGCCACTCAATTCGTTACAATGATCAGAAAAATGAGCAAAATATATATATGCCCCAAACGGACCCAAAACCTAAACCTATACAAAATCTCTTAATCTCGCACCATACGGGCCAGCTTAAATAAAGCCCATACCCGTTGAGGTTTCAGGGGCGCTGCCCCTGGGCCCCCGCCTGCTCACCGGCAAGCGGGGCAGTCGTCCGCTGACTGGGCAACGGAACTCCCATCGGGGGGCGCTGCCCTCGAACCTCCATCGGGGGGCGCTGCTCCTGAACCCCCGTCTACTAATCGGACAACAGGGCAACCGTGTCGGAGGCGCTGCCCCCGAACCCTCACATTCCGCACGCAGGGATCACATGTCGTCGGATAACACTTCAGTTTCCCTAAGCTCACGTGGGCGTACCCGGTGTGAAAAACAAGAGTTCCCGAAGTATTCGCCAACTCCAACACAGATCACGTGGCTCTCAACTAAATTAGGTTGACCTGGCCTAAGGGTACTTGTTACACTTATTAATCATCATATTGGGTGTCTAGGAAACATGCATTATCATGCTTGAGATGGAATATTTCAAATCTTGAATGGCATCTTTCCATGAATGACAGAATGCAAGCTACATGAAGATGCTTCAATGGTAAAAGAACAATGCTTTGCTTACCGTTTTAGATACCAATTTAAATAGTCAACTTTGAGGTTCTCCAGCACACTTAGTTCTCGGATAGTCAGGTCGTGCCAAGAATTCCGGAATCGAGTCCCCCTACGCTTCGGAAAGAGTGGTGGACAGGAGAGCCTCCCTGTCCATGGGATTGGCTACTGAACAATTGACATATTAAAAAGGTCATCGATGTAAGACTAATTAGGCCCACTTAAACAATGATCAAGCTGTGAATAATTTAAATGTTTGTCTTGAAGGATATGTGGTTTATTTGTTTCTAGATGGACGAGTGCTCGTTTGAACATTAAGTACTTCACTTGTAGTACTCATTAGACAGGTGTTAATCACCCATGGTCTCTCAAAGCTGGTATATATATAGGAGTCTCTGAACTCGATCAGGCCAAGAATAGGTCAGTTTCTCCAGATAGTTTGTTCCGTTTGTTGTCTCCACTCGTTTCCTTATCATGGAACCTGAACCCATCAACCCCCCCATTGATGAACTTGTCTCGATCGAAAACTTCTATCAATCCTATTCAGAAAACTCATTTCCTCTGCAACCAGACTCTCCCTCCAACTTCAACCCGGAAAGACTGCTCCAGATTGAGTCGGAAATCACCCAGCTGTTGGACTTCGACATTGCGATTGCATCACTGCCAGAGGCACAAGACTCCATGGAAGTTCTTGAAACTGGCCTCATAAAAGTTCTCGAAACCAGCGTCATGGAAGTTGACCCGCTTTCGGACATTATTTTTCAAGGTCAAGAAGAAGCAAATGAGGAAGATTCTTTGGGTGAAGAACATTCCCTTTTGAGGGTAATCCAAGAAGAGTTGATGGAAGAAAGCAGCCTGACTGATCTTTTACTGATGGGAGCTGAAGCTGTCGAATCGCAGAACTGGCCTGTGGTTTCTGCAATCATCTCCAAACTGAATGAGAATCTATTCAATCAAGAAAATGGGAACAACCCATTTAACAGATTGGCCTTGTTTTTCACCCGAGGCCTTCACTGGAAGAGCATCATCAGTCCTCTCGAAATGCCACCACGGACTTTCTCAAGGGGGCCAAACACCATCTCCGCCATTCAGATGATTCAAGAGCTCTCCCCGTACATCAAGTTCGCACACTTCACAGCCAACCAGGCGATCCTTGAGGCAACCCTGGCTGACCAGGATGTCCATGTCATTGACTTCGACATCGTGGAGGGGATCCAATGGCCACCCTTGATGGTTGACCTTGCAATACGCGATGACGCCTCGTTGTGGATCACTGCGATTGTCACTGACCCAGAAACCGAAGCTTCAATTAGACAGACTGGAAGGAGGCTTAAGGAGTTTGCGGACTCAATCAACCTGAGGTTCACATTCGATCAGCTCCTAATCCAGGAAGAAGAGGACTTCAGGACTATCCACCAAGTAGGTCACACGGTGATAGCAAATTGCATGATCAACCAACTGCACATGCCTAGCAAGAGCCTCTCAATGGTGAGGACATTCTTGGGAGGCATGACAACATTGTCACCAAAGGCTGTTGTCCTAGTGGAAGAAGAGCTGCTGAATTTTGCGAAGGCCTCATCTTCCTTGTCCTTTGTGGAGTACTTCTGCGAGGCACTCCATCACTACATGGCGCTCTCTGACTCACTCGTGACGGGGAACAGCTTCACAGGTGGGTATGAGATGTGCCTCAAAGTGATAGAGCAAGAGGTGTTGGGGAACAGGATTTTGGACAGTGTGAGGCAGTTTCCGTGCGAGGAATTGGAGAGGCAGCTGTGGAGAGATGGGCTTTGCCTAAAGGGGTTCAGGCCTGTGCCTCTGAGCTCAAGCAATGTGGCCCAAGCCAAGTACTTGGTGAGCGTCTTTAGTGGGGAGTATCGGGTGCAATATGAGAAGTTTAGGTTGGCTCTGTGCTGGAAATCTAGGCCATTGACAGCAGCTTCCATTTGGGCTCCAATTTCAAGAGCTGTTTAAGGGACAGTGACCCACTTGAGAGCTTAATCTTATTCATTTGCATGTTGTCTTTGAGCTACTTGTGAGGAGCTTGTACATTGTGATGTGCTTCTTGATAGGTTTAATGATTTAAACTTTGGGTCCTCGCTCTTTCCACATGTGTAAAGTTTCACATCTCTAGGGATTTATAAAAGACGCAAGTTCACATTGATTTAAGACCAATCATCGACAACTCTAATGGGGTGAGAACGAGTCCAATTCAACTTGAGAACCGAACCGAACTAGGCTACACTTACCGGTTCAAGGCTGATACCATCAATTCTACTCAGAATCTAGTTTTTTGGGCCTTTTAGGGGAAAACATTATTTTTACACATCTCAAGAATCGAATAATAGTTTTCATAATGAATAAGCAATGTCTTAATCACTTAATGGAAATATATTTTTTAGTGAATGATGCAACTTTTTATTTTATTATATAAGAATTTTAGTTTTTTACACAAAACAAATGATGGGTTGATTCCCGAGTACAAATGAAATAGACTGGTTATATTCCCGATTCCAAAATTTAGATTCGAAAGTTACAGGGTCCATTCTCGAATCTAGGTCAAGAGCCAACTCATCTGGGAATCGATCACTCCCATCGAATTAGTACCATGTAACCTAACCCTTGCACAAAAAATATTTCATATGCTTGGTCATTGATTTGTGCATTTCACAAAAAATACACAATCTCGAGCCTTTTTGTCCAAACTGAGCAAAAGTGAATAGCATTTTTGTTTTTCCTAATAAAATTTATACATATAGCTTAATATTTCAATATTATGAAAATTACAGATATTATGAATTTAAGAAAAAGGTTCTAATGTGTATATGTATAAGATGTTTAAATTCAGTAAGAAATAAAAGAGTAAGCATGTACAATTTGACTATTTTCTGTAAAGGGAGAAAAAAAATGTCATCTTTATCTACTTACCAAAAAAAAATGTCATCTTTATCTAAACAGTCGAGCACTTCTCCTGGACCTTGATGGAACCTGAAGCAGCGACCGTGAACCTCTCCGAAGCGATCGCGGTGGGCGACTACGTCCTGTCGTCGAAGCTTGGTGCAGGGTCTTTCTCGACGGTGTGGAAGGCGGTGCGCAGAGCCGGTGGCGAGGTGGTGGCGGTGAAGCAAGTCCACCTCTCGAAGCTTAATGGGCATCTCAGGAGCTGCTTGGACTGCGAGCTCGATTTCCTGTCCTCCGTCGATCACCCCAACATCATTCGCCTTCTTCATGTGTTTCAGGTTGATCACTTCGGTCTCTACGTCGATGCCCAGCTCTTATTAACCCATGGGTCATAGTCTTATGGGGGGTCGTGTGATTTCTTGTCCTCCGTCGATCACCCCAACACTATTCGCCTTCTTCATGTGTCTCAGGTTGATTACTTCGGTCTTACGTAGATGCCCAGCTCTTATTAACTCGTGGGTCATAGTCTTATGGACGGTCGTGTGATTTATGTTGCTCTGTCTTGGTTAGTTTTGTAAGAATTGGAAAGCTGCTGTGGGAGTTAATGAAATTTTTGAGGCACCCATTATCATCTTCATTTGTAGCAAATACGGATCAATGATGTAGCTTTTGCATTTTAAACTGCAGCTGTTTGTGCTTTACATTCCGATTTAGGGTGGGACTTTGTAATGTATCTTCGACTGGTGTAGTAGATAAAATTTGTGTATGCAATCATTTCTGGTGATGATTTCATGGGATTGAAATTGGTTTGGTGTTCATCATCAGGCCAATGGTTGCATATACATGGTCCTGGAGTTTTGTGCCGGTGGAGATTTAGCGTCTTATGTCCGATTGCATGGGCCAGTTCGGGAAGAAAGCGCGAGAAGATTCATGCAGCAGCTGGGTATTCCCTCTGTTTCATTCGTATATTGTGCAAGTGTTGCTTTCTTCGAATCGGTTACTGACTTTTCTTATTTGGAAAACATGTAGGAGCTGCCTTGGAAATACTGCACTCCTACCATATAGTTCATAGGGACTTGAAACCGCAGGTATGAGATTGTTTTCCTTTGTAAATAGGCAGGTCATGCACTTTTGCATATGTGCCTCGCTTTGAAGGTTTACATTGTTGAGGCCTATTTTATCATCAAGAATGATTGAGTCTCAGCAAATTTTTACTGCATAAGACATCCTATCTAATGGATGTTGAGACTGGCTTAACTAATGAGAATTATTAGGCTCACCAATTAGATCAACTCAACGATGATCCCTTCCATGGGTACTTTCATAGACTGGTTACTTTTAATTGCACTTACCTTCTAAACATTTCAACCTTCCAAGTGATCATTGGAATAATTAGGCAAATATTCAGCATGAAGCTAAATGCCTCATTGTGAATTGTGTTTTTTATTTACTCTAATTGTTGCTTATATGCATATGGATAACCTTGTTTTGTGAAGACTGCTGCTCAGAGGGAGAGTTCAGTGCTCAATTGATACATTGAAATATGTTCTGACTGATTTCTGGTTGTTTTGCTGGTTGTGTATTCTTTTTTCCCCTGTTCAATTATTTAGCATGTAAAGCAGTGTATATAGCACTCTGCTTCTAATCAATAACTTCAGACGCAACTATGTTTTTTTTCTCTCGATGCTAGTTTTTTGAGAGTTTAAGTTGCGGACATGTCATTGTTTAAACTTCAAATGAGCTTATCTCTGCTCTTCCTTTTTCATCAACGCATGTGCAGAACATCTTGCTATCTGGTTCTGAAGAGGATAAAGTTCTCAAGGTAGCTGATTTTGGTCTCTCAAGGTATACGCAAATGTACTAGAAATTTTATAGAATTCAATTTGGCAATTGCTTTCATGTTTGAGGTGAAATTTTGAGATTTATTGGTATCCTTGGAACAGAACTTTACAACCCGGTTATTCTGCTGATACTGTATGTGGGTCTCCATTATACATGGCCCCTGAAGTTCTGCTATTCCAACAGTATGATGAAAAGGTATGAGATTCCTGTGTCAATCCATAATTGAACTTGGAATGAGATTCGCATTATCCAAAGGTCTTGGCCAAGAATCAAAATCCTGGCCTTGGTTGGGGTGGCAATGGTGGTCTCCGTCTAGACCAGTAGGATGTAAACAAAATTCAGGAAAAAGAAATGGAAACAGACAGGAAGAAAGAATTTAGGCTGAGTGATTTGCTGCAGGTGGATATGTAGAGTATCGGTGCCATTCTTTTTGAGCTTCTCAATGGTTGTCCACCATTTTGTGGGCGGACTAATGTTCAGGTAGGATTATCTCCTCAAGCAACAGCTTGTTTAGGCTTCTTGAACCCGGTCATAAAAGTTCCCTTAATTTGTTTGTTTCTCTTCTCTGCAGCTTCTGCAGCGCATCAAGTCATCTAAAAGTCTTCCGTTTTCTCACCATGTGCTTCCTGAATTGCATCCTGACTGCATTGACATGTGTTCCAGACTTCTCTCTGTTAATCCAGGTTTCATATCTGCCTTGTCTCAGCTTCATTTGAAATGAGTTGTAATATTAATTCTTCGATATGCATTATTGCAGTGAACCGCCTGTCGTTTGAAGAGTTTTACCGGCACAGATTTTTGAGAAAAAGATCGATTGTGTAAAAAATAAAAGCTGTGTTTCAGTGGTAGTACGACCAATTTTCACTCATGGTGATATCCCATGTTGGAGGTTAGCTTCTTGAAAACCATCTAATCAACTGCAAGAAAACATCCTCTTCCAGTAATTCAGCTGTCCATCAATATGCTTCGTTAGAGTACTAAGCAATCTTGTATCATCATCATCATAATTTATTGGTAACTGTTTCCAGTTCCTGCCCTAGAGTGGTACATTAATCAGGCTATCTCAGTAATTTTTTTCTATGCGTGTCATATTTTCTCTTATAATAGTTCCATCAACCGTATCGCTCATGCATCTGGTGTGATCTCCAATTTTCAGAATTAGTGGATCCTCAGCATGCAATGGCTCCTGTACAATCACTGAAGTACTGATGGTTGGGTGATTTGGAATTTTTTGTAGCCAAATCTGTTATTTCATCACATGTTGTAAAGGTGATTGAATGTCAATATCAATGTTTATAATTGTTATAGAACTAGCCATGAGGCCTGTGCTATGCACGGCAGAGAAACTACATTTTTCGATTGAAGTGCATAACAGATTTTTTTGAAAGAGCATAGGATTTATCTAAGCTAAAACATCAAAAAAAAATTTGATATCATATTTGTATAATATAGAGGAAGTAAATCAAATTATTTTGGAGATAGATAAATTAGGGAGGCACTATAGAATATGGAGTCCGTCCAATTGCTTCATGAAGCTAACACGACTAGATTAACTTGAAACACTAACTTCAAGATTTGTTCAAGATTATTTTGTAATCTTTCGCTCTTGTATTTTGTTCTATGTAATTCTATCCAAGTAAGATGAAATTAATGGATGATGATGCAAAAGAAAATGTGATTATATCACAAGATTATTGGATCATATATTAACAAATTAAATAGTCATAGACTTTTTAGATTATTATTGGCGAAAGTTATGTGAGGTGGAATGGCATCCATATATTAGACAAAGTGCTCTTCCTTGACAATTAGTTATCATTCAAGATGAAAAAGAGAAAATAATAAAAAGGCAATAGCGAAGAGAGGTGAGGTGGCAACCATCTAGTGGGTCAAGTCCGATTCTCCATAGGGCCTCCTTGGAGCACCAAAATACTATAATGGTATTGACTGTATTCAAAATGGAATTCCTTAGTTTTCTGGTTGATTTTGGATTATTCAGGGGAAGTAGATCTTATTGCCAATCTGTGGCTTGAGAAAAAGGTTCCTGTCCTAACGTATCACTGTTTCTCTGAGAGATTGGGACAGAAACGTAGACACTGTAGATTGGGAACTATAAAAGGAACTTCAATACCTTACAACATATGTCTATGGTGCCCTGAACCATAGGCTTGAGAGGCCGAAACCAGGCTGTCCGGTAGCTTGAAACAAAGAACATTGCAGCTCGGGCATCTGAATTCACAATATCTTCTCAAAATTCTCAATGCCGAACTAACAGCCTCAACCAATTGCTTCCTTCTCAGTGTCCGACTAATCACCGTTGGTGTTTTAACTATCTAACTTGCATTTGCTTGATCATTCCATTTTACTTCCGAACAAGCAGCAAGGTCAGCCTCTTTAGCATAACCTTTGTGCTTGATGACTCGGGACGAGAACTGGTGTCTCTGAGGATTCTCGCATCTCTCTCTGAGCATTCAGTCTGTTCAGTCTGTTCTCAGTTTGAAAACACGTGTTGCCTTTGAACATGGCATCGGACAAGGCGTGATGGAGATTGAAGCAAAGCGCTGATGCTATTGGCAAGTCAATCCCAGATACGATGGACGAGCCTTGCCTAGACGCAGTTGTCGGTCACTGTTTGTTGCGTGCAATTGGGTTTTAGGTGTTCAGGTTTTCTCTATCGAAGCATTCATTGCAGCATGACGGGCATTTGCAAGCACTTGATGGTGTTAATGTTGACATCGGCGACTGAGTAGAATCGCGGTACGGAATAGTATAGACACCTACTTTCTAATTGCTCAATTAAATTGCGCAAAATTTAGGAGTTAATTTTCTTTAATTCCTAAAATAAAAAGTATTTTTATCTAATTGCACTGCATATAGACATTAGGCATATTTTGCATTAATAGAGCCTATTGAAGCATATTTTCTTATTTAAAAAAATTTTAAAAAAATTCGGGTCGGGGCCGGGTCAACCTAACTCTTTCCTTTTCCTCTCGTGTGGGCCCAACCCGATTCCTTTTCTCCTCTCCCTCATGCGCGAGCTAGGCTCGGCCTAGCCCGCTTCACCTTTCCCCCCCATGGCCAGTCTTTCCTCCTCTCTCCTCTGTTCTCCCTTGCCCCAATCGGCCGCCTGGGACGACGCGGATTATGTGCTCCACTCGTGGCAGAAGCTAGGCCAATGCATGGCCATCAAGGCGATGACTTCCGAGGCAAAGTAGGTGGCCGGCATCGGCTATATAAGTGGGCGAGGAAGAGAGAGAAACTGTCAGCCCCTTTGAGCAAAAACAGAGAGAGAAAGAGAGAGAGATTGAGAGAGAATATGAGAGAAATAGAGAGGAAGAGAGGAAGCTTGGAGTGTTTGTAGGTCCTAGCAGCTCTGCTATCGCTTGCAGATTAGCCGAAAACTCCCCAGGCGTGCCTTCGACCGATAAGTTCTCCTGGTCCCGTTCCCCCCTGTTTTCCCTTGTTCTGGTTCACCGATTGGCCGGGACTCGAGCCGATTGTTTCGCGTGAATCTCAGCCTATACTGTTACTCCCTACAAGCCATACGTCGTCGCTGAAGGTAACTATAGATTGCTGGAGGATGCCGGAACCCCGAAACAAGTTAAAATCTCCCATTGTGCACACCAAGTGTTTGATGAAATGCCTTAGTGAGGTCGAATTGATTTTGGTTGTCGGCCGGCAAGTAGGTGGTCGAACGACTAGCTAGGTGGCTGAGGAGGATCAATGGTGGTCCCTAGAGGTGTTATCTAGGCCGGAGCCGGCCTGGGTCGGCCGACGAGAGGTCGATTCTCACTCTGCCAACATCCCCGCGTGCTCGTGCATGCAAGGACCAACCTAACCTAGTTCATGACCCAAGTTGACCCCTTGACTCGGTTCAAATCCAAAGATCCGACCAGGGTTGACCCCCTGACCTTGTTCGGATCCAAAGATCCGACCTAGGTCAACTCTTTGGGTAGATCCATTGACCGGGTTGGATTTTGACTCGACCCGATTTAATATTATATTAATATTGTATTTAAAACAGTATTTTTTAAATAAAAATATAAAAAATCATTTTTTATTTTCTTTTAAAATTAGGAAATATTTTAGCAATTAGTATTTTTTTAATATTTTTTAAATTAGGTGAATTATTTGATTAATAATCATGTTTAAATTGAATAAGCCTTTAGAGTTACACAGTAGGATTTTGCATGTTATCTTTACTATTGTTGTATTATTATTATGCATGTTGTTTCTAATTATAATATAACTACATAAATTGTCGTGTTTTGAATGTTGTTGTCTTATTTACGGTTAGAACCTTAGGCTTCATATCTATCTTGACTGCTAATCGTAATGATTGTGTACTTGCTTGATCACCTCACATGTTAGGAGAAAGGTCCTAAAATCAATCCAAATTGCCTGACGAATTTTTTTATAAAATGAACGGGGTAAAAAGGTACCAAAAGGACATTAGTTACCCAACTAGTGTAACCAAGTCTCCGAACTCATTTAATTTTTGGTCGTAACAGTAGGGTGATTCTCCCGTAACTTTACTTGGGTGTCTAATCGACCCACTTCAAGCCGATTAATGACGACTCCTTGTAGGTTAAAAACCTAAATTTTAAGTTACAATATGATATGAGTTTGGGAAAACTCGAGTTAAATCTTGAACCTAAACTTAACGTGTACCGGGCAAAACCCCCTGTTTTATGTTCAAAAGCCGCGGGTCGGTCGCAACAAATAGGCAATTCGACTTGAACGGATGAAAGCACACAAATAAAACTGAAACAAAAGTCACTTGCAGAACTAGTCATCTCCTGGGTAAACTCCATCTCCCAAAAGTTCGCGCAACCGTCAGTGCTATCCAATGCAATCATCTTCATTGCATACAGCGTGTCACTTCTCCATTCCATGAAACACCCCGCTGCAGAATTCGCCGCGATTCAACGAACGTCACTCCTATTTCTGAAGTATTGGTTTGTATTCGCTGCAGAAATTTCAAATTTGTTTCCGTTGGTCAAAGGACTCGTTCAGCAACCAGCATATCACGGCAAGTGAATAGACATGCAAGAATTTGAATGGAAGTTAGCCGTAGCGAGACCTGCCAAGTAAGACCATCCATACAAGTCAATTTCAGTCTATTTACCTTGTCATAATCACACTCTTTCGGTGCCGTTCTTTAATCTGTCTGAATTGACTCGGACTACTTTGTCAAATTCTCGAACAAACCCGTTCTTCCAACTAAAAAAGAAGAACCAGTCTCTGAAGATTGGTCTAAATAATTTATTTTCACTACTTTCAATCTTTCTCCATCGCCACCAGCTGTCCTGCAGATTATATTATGGGGTAATGACACCGTAAGTGTCCGAACTTTTACCTGTTTTACGATCAAGTATCTAAGAAATAACCAGGAACAATGGAAAAGAGATGTGCAAAATACTTAAAAGCTAAGTTTTGATGTTGGAACAAATGGAGCATGTTCAAACACCAATTCAGGTTTGTAAATAAATTTTGTGAAGACTGAAGAGAATGAAACGATAGTCGAATGAAGCATGCACTCTAAGACAATAACCCTTGCTCACCACCACTGGAGTCGGTTTCATTCCTGTCTACAAATCGGGCATGTGACATCGATTCACCGTATAGCATGAGTAAGCGACCGATGTTAGTACAAACACAGATAAAATATCATCTGTGATTTATTTTAATGAACAAAACTAATTTGTACATATGTTGGTCCAATCCCAGAAGGACTACTAGATAGGAGTTCTTGATTCCCCAGCATTATGTTCGTCAATCTGTTAAGTATTCAAACAAAACTTCTGTCGGTGCAAATGGAAGATGAAGAAATAGGAGGCATCGGGATTTGGGCACTTCCTTCCAACATCAATAAAACTCTCTTCACGGCAGGACGGAGCGTCGGGTCATCCGAGATGCACCAGAGCGCGACCTTGATAGCAGCCTTCAATTCATCCTCATCAACCTTCTCGTCACGGGTCAATTTCCCAATCTCACCATTCCAAAAGCATTCACAAACCCATTCTTCCAAGATGGCCTCACTCTCTGGAAAGTTCAATTCCACGCTCCTCCGGCAACAGATGATCTCCAACAACATGATCCCGAAGCTGTAAATGTCTGCTTTCACCGTCACAGGCTGGTTCCGGTGCCACTCGGGTGCCACATAACCTCTCGTCCCACGAATCCCGGTAAAAGTTCTGGTTTGGTCTGCGTTTAGTAGCTTTGCAAGTCCAAAATCCGAAATCTTGGCACGGTTGTTGTCCATGAGTATGTTCTGTGGCTTTAAGTCACAGTGGATAATTTGTGTCTCGCACTCTTCGTGCAGATATAACACTCCTCGGGCTATATCCCGTGCTATCTCCATTCTTTCGTCCCAAAAGGGCCGGCTTTCAGGACTATTGAAGATTACGTTCGCAAGCGATCCATTGATCATGTACTCGTACACCAAAAGCCTGTTCGTTCCTTCCATACAATACCCAAGGAGGCGGACTAGGTTTCGATGGTGGGTTCGACCGATGACTTCAACCTCAGTCTGAAACTCTCTTTCGCCTTCAGCCAAGAACTTATCGAGTCTTTTGACAGCAACCATCTTCTCGCCAATCACCCCTTTATAAACTGTTCCAAATGCTCCCCTACCTATCTGTTCCTTGAAACCGTCAGTGACTAACTCGAGTTCTGCATAAGTGAACGATCGAGGTGCCGGATCTTTTACGAAACCAACCTCCATATTATTGCGGATCCTTCGGTACATCCATACGTTTTTTTTGCAAAGTATAACTACAGAAATAGCCATCATAACAAATCCAAAAGCAAGGAGCGAAAGGCTAAGAAATAGTATGTCCATTCTGGTTATTTCCTTCTTGTTTTGATTAGCGTTGACAGGTTTCGCGATGCCTACCTTGATCAGCGCGCTGGTCGGATCAGTTATCAATATTCTTCCATATCTCAATGGAAGCCTTTGTTTCCTGCAATTCCCACCATTGTAGAGTGCAGCCTCGCAGTTACAGTCCTCCAAACAGGCCTGTTTGCACCCATCTTTATCTGTCGACGAAACGACCGAATACCAATCATCTTCCCAAAGGGTATTATCAACAGCTTGGATGATGAAACTCACACTCGCATCTCCTGTTTTGCAAGTCTCGGCGGTGAAATTCCTCTCACAACCGGCTGCCCAATTTCCTGGCTCAACAATATCAAATCCGGGAAGACATCTGCAATTAGCTTGTTGGTCGTTTTTTACACAAAAACCATTTAGGCCACATAAACCCTTCGGATCACATTCATCCTTTGTAGACGACCATACGACCAACCAATTTCCCTTTTGATTCAAATCATATGAATATAATCTCATCAAACCGTCAGAGTCAATCCTAAAGTTATAAATCGTGCTCTTCGTAGGTAATCCTCCAGGCGTCATATTCCATATGACATAGCCCGTGGTGTTGAGCAAGAACAAATGACCATCAACATCAAAGTTGAGCGAGACATTGTCTCCCGCTTTGCCTGTCCAAGATGTGAAATAAGAATACGGAGCAGTATCTGGAGTGTTCACCGGATACTGAATCAGATTCCCATCATTTTGCATCTTGAGACGGAAAAGCCCGGCCGAGTGGTTCATTGCCGAGATGCTAGAGATTATCTGTTGGCCTGCCAAGAGGCGCTGAGTCGGCAAAAGGGTATCTGTCGGGTAGTCAAAGCTCTCCCATAACACACTTCCTTTAGGATCGTACAGCACAAAATTGCCTGAATCAAGCATAGAAGCAGAATAGGCCGAACTAGCGGCCGACGTAATGGAAGTTTCTTGACCTTGCGAGGATCGCAGTATGAGGCGCCCGTCATTGGTGAAGAGCAAGGTGGCACCAGCGGAAACAGGCGGATCATCCCGGTTCGCAGTCCAGATGACAGTTCTTGGCGGGATCCCGGCGGCGAAAACTCCAACGGCGTAGCCTTGGCCTTGAGGGTAGAACCCGAAGGCATAGAGTCCCGAAGGTGAGAGCCAAGAAGAGGAGTTAGAGGTTGGACCTAGAGAAGAACCTAGCGTTATGTTTGATCTTGTTTCTTGAGCTTTTGCAAGAGAAGCAGAAGCTAAAAGAAAGAGAACACAAACGATAGATGCCATGTTGAGAAGATGGAGGCTCGGAATTGCTTGGTTATATTAGAGAATATGTAATGTTTGATCTTCTTGGAATCATTCAAGGTCCCTTAGCACCAGTCCCTTTCTCAGCAATATAAAGTTGAACAGATGAGTCAAAATGTTGAACCAATTGTTAAGATGCTTTTCTTGGTTGTTTCAATGAAGAAGAGTAGCCCTTCAATCTAAGGTTTGATTATTGCGTTCTTGATTGGTTGCATAGGAAAAATTTCCTTTAAGAACCTCTTAATCAAAAGATATATTAAGTGAGAGCACAGTCCTCCAAGCACCTTCTGCGGGCTTAGTTCCCAATTCATTTGTTGTGTTACGGCGAAGGGGAATTCATGTTTTTGCTTATGTTTGATCACTGTGAACTGCTAGATTTACGTCGGTCAAAGTGGGAAGTTAAGATCATCTTGGACCAATTCAAGCATTGGTTAGCAGCCGAGGACTTGACTGGATTGGTTTTAAACATGTTTGAATACTTTTTTCCGACATAAGACACGTGATAGGTTCTCTAGGGTCTCCTCTAGATATGTTGTTTGAATAGTAGAGCCTTCTTTCAATCAAGGACTTGACTATCATTTTTACAAGTTGTGATTTAGGGAAGTTTCCGCTTTGATGTGTTACTTTTGAAAATTCTCACACGTCTTCGATATCTCGCGGCCCGCGACGGAGCACTACAAAGAATTACGGTTAATTTTTAAGCACCTTCTAATCAGAAATTTTATCAGGGGGGAGCTTAGACCTCCTGCCACCGTGCCGGCTTTGACTATACCTCCGTTCTAGCATGAGATCTCGCTGCTGCCGCCAACTTAATTACCCTCATATATGCTGTTCTTGCAAATCAATGAAACATCGGCATTTTGTTATCCAATAAACAATTTTGCAGCACATGTCCTAGTCAAGACGTTCTTAAACTCACCCTCAAATTGGTTAGCTTGATGGTTAATGACCGGCATCACCTTTCCGCTGCACGTGCAACAATACTTGATACACAAGTCAAGTTTGATTCCTCATTTTACCGTGTGCTTTCGTGTTGGAGCCGTTCATATGAATTTCTTGAGTTCGTATGGTTAGTGAGGTATTTCAAGATCTCGAGATTTGATTGCTTAAAATGGACTTATTTTCATTAATTAGAATAAAATGTGTTGATAAAAACTTACCAAAGGGATCCAATTCAACAAGCGCTGCAACCTATCCTCTGTTGGGCCTGCAGTCACATCATTTCACGTGTTAGCCCTGGAGATGTTGAAGGAATGGAACAAGGGCAGCTTGAAAGCTTGACTTTCTTCTTTCTGGCGTGACTGCTTTCTTTGCTAGATGGGATCGATCCCAGACCTAGCCTGGAGTTTGCTGTGTAATTTCAACAATGCCTTTCGAAGCCGAAATGGCTATAGCTGCATCTTTCAAGAGACTAAATAATAGGTGTCATGCCGATGACTAGGAGAAGGTATCTTATGGCTTAAGGAAGGGCAATTGTATAAATATGCAAGATACAGGATTTTCAGTCCTAGCAGGAAAGGTGTTTCCCCATCTCCTCCGGCAAAAAGCACTCGAACAAGGGTTTCCAAATAGCGCACACGGGTTTTCTCTTCTAGCCATAGACGAGACTTTCTATTCTAACACTAGAAACCATAAACCGGAATTCCTATCACTAGAAACCATAAACCGGAATTCCTATCATAAAGTCTTTCTTTTTTCTTAAATTCATGTGCACAAGAGCTAACAGTAGATGCTATCACACTTACAATCATACTCAATTAGATGGAATAGTTTGATCTTAAAGGGGATCTTCTATGGTCTGATTCTTTTTTCGAACCAATCGAGAACGATACCAATGAACAATTTCTTATTTTTTTCAGCAAAATGATTAGAAAAAGATCTCATTCCTGAGCAAGCATTTGCAATTCAATTCAGTCATGCGACTTAGCAGCAATTGGGATGGCAGTTGAGGTGATAAGAGTCGTAATGAGAAAGAGAAAGAAGTAGGGTTGAGCGAGAGAGATGGAACAATTCTGGCAAGGGCATTACTGCCCCTGATAGCAAGAGAGAAGAGGTATTGCGTTTTGCTCGGGGCTGTTCACTTTCACTTGGTGGCCTAGTATCTTGAAACTTCTTTGCTTGCGAGGGCAGGAGTGGAAACGTCTGAGAGAGCGTTTCGCGGAGCAGCCAAAGTTTTATCTCTACCACGTTTTTATACCAGCAGATTTCCCCTTTTTCGCTGAACGCAAAGAAGAAAGGTTTAATAGAAAGATAAATGTGTCCAGGCCATTTTGAAAGGTTTAAAGAAGGGCGTAACATAAAGAAAGGTTTTAAGTAGCTCTGGCCATTTTGAAAATTCACGCAAGAAGATTGATGCTTTGAGCTCAATGTCAAACTCAAATTCCTTCAATATCCATTCTTGTCAAACCTTGAGAAACAAAACAACTTGAATCTCGTCCGTCTTTCGTTTGGTGACTTATAAATATAGGTAGAACCCGTATTTATATTTGGTGAACAAGTTTGGGTTTGATTTGGCTTAGATAGTTTGGGCCAAACTTAGCGATAACGGGAGATGGGCTTTGAGATTGATGTGGATATATAGGCTTCAGTTGGGTGAGTTTCAAAATTGGGCTTTGGGAATATATAGTTAGGAAAGGCTGGAAGTAATAAAGCCCAAATTTGAGTCCAATTTGACCAAAATCCGAGGAACCATATTGGACTATTTTCGGATTGGGCTTAGCAGACCAGTCTGAGTCCTCTCTTATCAGAACAATAATAAATAAATAAAATACAAAAAAATAGAAAATGGTTAAAGAATAGTCCTTGATTAGGTTGTTAGATTTTAGCAGTAGAATTAGTTTAGTTTCATTTGGATAATACACATGGTTTAGGAAAATTCATGATTTTTTATGGTTTATAAATAAGAAAATTAGTTTTTATAGGAAATTGGATTTAGATTGAACTAAGCTCATGGAGTTTCTATCCTGGGGTTAAATAACAAGGTCATGTCAATTCTTTGCCCGACTCATATTGGGTTACCTTATTGCACTTTACCGTTTTACTTGCTCATAATTACTTTCTTAGAGCAATTGAATGTGGTTCTTTTATATTGTTTTCCTATGTTGTGATTTGTTTGCTTTAGCTAAATGGTTGTGTTACTTTTTTAGGATCATAATAAACACTAACAAAAACATTGCATGGACACCTAGCGGCGCAAGAACCTTAGGATTCATAATTTTGCAAAAAGACTGCCTAGACACCTTAGTTGACACATAATAAAGTTTAAATACTGAAAGGGCACTAGTTAGACAATTTGTGTAATCAAATCCTCAACCTTAAATCTCTAGTTGCATGGGAAGTAGGTATACTGTCATACTTCACTTGGTTTCTAACCAACCCTAATAGATTTGTGCCTACTTTTCATAAAAACTCTTATACGGTTCATCAAATTTAAATGAAAATCCCTATCATCGCACGAGGTAAGAGTTTGGAAAAACCCGAACTAATTGAGGACCGTTGGTCCACATTTGCCATTACTT
Source organism: Syzygium aqueum (assembly GCA_031216185.1). Lineage (NCBI taxonomy): Eukaryota > Viridiplantae > Streptophyta > Magnoliopsida > Myrtales > Myrtaceae > Syzygium > Syzygium aqueum. The sequence continues at coordinate 7,465,855 of CM062239.1, forward strand.
CTAAACTTGTCCTCTTCTCCCGTTGGAAAAGAAGGTCGTGACATGCCATGAATTATTCAAAAAAAAAAAAGCAGGATTCATATTCATCAACAAGTCACATCAAGAAACACGGCTGAAGTCCCAAAAGCAGACTAGGCACTTGGGCTAAAATCAACTAACACTAAACCCAAAAGGTCTTAAGGACAAAAGGCCCCAAGGCCCAAAGCCAATAACTCTTCAGTTTGATTGGATTCGAATAGTCAATCCGACGTTGTTTGTGACGACAAAAATTACACAAATTGAAAATTAGGGATGAAAATTGGAAAAAAAAAACCCCTCCAAAATTCGATTATTGCTGTCGCGACATTAACGTATGCTCCGATCCCTAATCTCATTAGCTGGTGCCATGCTGGCATTTTCATTAATTTGTTTGTTTTTTAGTGTAGAGTTGCATGCTAGCAAGTCAGTAAAAATTGACCTTTGCTTTCCTCTCATGTCATGATGTCAAATTACACGGACTTTGCATAATTCTTGACTAATTGACAGTGATCGATCGTCTCATCGATCTTTGCTTGTCGGCCAATTGAAACTTAAATCATTTTCTATTTTGTTTTCTAGCCTTCATTCTCGCAGCTTTACAAAGGACATCATTAATTGAAATTAATTTGCAAACCCCCCCGCCCCCCCCCCCCAATTCTTTGTGATATAACTATTGCAATTTTAACGTTTAATGTAAAGAGTCAAAGAAAGCGAAATTTAATTAAAGCATGATGGTGGGACCTCCTATACTTTCTAGTGTTAGTAAGATTTCCCTTGATACATCTTATCAGCAAGTAAAAGAGGGAGTATTATCATAATCATCATTTTTAATGGGCATTCTCAAATTGTTCATTGGACTTGACATTCTCAAGATTTTAAGCAAATTTACATGACATTGCGTTTACTTTATATATCAAGCAAACAAATGCCCAAAAAATAGACCCTTCTTATCATTTGGCCTAATCTATAATGATGATCGATCCGACGACGGTGAGAGCGATCGCGAGGGCAAGAGGCTGAGATAAAGAGTAGCTCTTGGTAGCCTTGTAGGATGGAGCATGGGGAATGAACTAAATTGCACACCGAACATGGAGAAGGCGTTCTTAGATTATATACGAGAAACTGAAATTAACTTATAAGATACGTCTTTTGACATAACAACATTTCATATCAAGGCTCTGCTTGTTTCGGGAAAATGTGACGTTTTCCGAAAAATGTTTTCCAAGAAACCATTTTTCAGGAAAATGACAATATTTTCCTATATTTAGCTGAAATATGAAAACGAACTAGAAAATATTTTTTGCCGTTTGGTACTAAAAATCTAATTTGATTTTTTTGAGGAAAATAATCAAAAAATTGGAATTACTTTTTATTTTTTCCATTCTATTTTCTTTTCATTCTTTTTCTTTTTTTTTTATTTTCTTTCATTTTTTGTTTATTCTTCCTTGGCCGGTTACCGGCCATAGGCGAGGAACAAGCTCGCCCAAGGCCAACGAGGCGCAAGCTCGCTAGATTCCGGCGAGCCAAGCCTCTCTAGCCTTGGGCAAGGCTCCACCTCGCTGAGATCAAGTCACATGACGCCTCACCAGATCGACAAGGTGAAGCCCGGGGCCTCGCCAGATCGGCGAGGCTCAACCTCTTGCAAGGCTCGAGCTCGCTAGATTTGGCAAGGTGGAGCCTTGCCTGATTCTAGGGAGGCTCAACTCATGGAAATTTAGTGAGCTCGAGCCTCGTCGGCCTTGAGCAAGCTTGTCAGCAATAGCCAAACAACTGTCTAAGGAAGAAGGAAATAGAAAAAGGAAAAAAAGAACAAATAATAAAAATTTCGAATTTTTCAAACATATTTATATAAGAATGAATGTTTCATTAACTAAAAAAGCGAGCCCGAACGCTGAGGACTCGCTCACAGCCTTTGTGGACCCAAGCATGAGTGCGGGGGACTGGAGCACTACCTTTATGGATCCAACCTCGGGTGTCGAGCATTGGGCACGAGCACTAGGACTTCGGACTTGGCCTCAATGGACTCAGGCGTAGGCATAGGGGACCTAAGCCCAGCCTCTGATGACCCTGGGTCCTTAATGCTGCGATCCAGAAACCAGTGTTGGGGTTTCCATGTCTAAGCATAGAGTTTCGAATTCAAATGTTCATACTTAGTCATATTTTGAAAAATGTTTTCTAATTTTTCAAAGATGAAATATTTTTCTGAATTTAAGCATAGATTTTCCATTAACTAAGAAAACAATTTTCATTGACTCATTTTTCTGAGCTGACCAAACGCCAGAAAATATTTTCCGCAAAACAAACGGAGCCTAAAACTCTAATGATAAGCATGCTCGGGTGAAAGCACTGCAATATCTCGGTAAGTTAATTCAAGAATAAAATTGCCTCAAAAGAAAAAAAAACAAAAATAAAATTGCCACAAAAGAAAAAAACAAAATATTCATCATACATTCACCACCTTTACGCAACAAACGTGCCAAAAGTAAAGCCCATAGCTTCGAAACTCATGATTAATCAGATTTAGACAATTATTTCCATCGCCTCTCCTAATTATTTTTTCTTGCAGAAAATGCTGCTCCACCAGTGCAAAAAAAGTCATCATTGCATTTCTAACTCTCAGCCAATCGGGCAAATTTTTTTTCTTTAATTTAATTATCTTATACAAGACTTTTCGCCATGAAACAAGGAAGGAAGTAGAGTCATACTATTATTGTCTTACTGGTCAATGAGGCACAAAATTAAAAAATAATAATATTGAGAATTTTCCCCAGAAGGTGTCCTCTTTGAATATATAAAATACAAAAATTTGAGAGACCTCACATGGTATACAGAAAGAAGATATTCTATTGACTTTTGGGTTATATTATATTGACTTTCGGGTTATATTATACTGACTTTCATCCCCCTTTTTTTCTAAATTAAATCTTTAATTATTTAAGAGAATGAAAATAAAATGTCTCCATAATGACCCACAATCTAACAGTCGCTTTGACTCTAAAAGAAAATTAGCAAATTATTTTTTTTGTTTAAAATTGACATGAATTTCAACTCCCCAATACTAGCAAATGTTCCTTCTTGACTAGGGTGCCATACCTATGTTCTTAGCCGCCTAACCAATTGAATGCAAGATCTCTATTGTTAGGTTGCAACCGTATTTAATTTGGTACAAATATTTGATCACTAGGTTAAGCTTGAACATGTAATTTTACCAAGAAGGTCGCACTTAAATTACTGAACAACCATTTAATGAAATTAATTTCGGCGGCACGAGCATTTAATCCTACCTAAAGGTTTTGGTACCCTTATGAATTGAAATTAGTTTGGCGCCACTATTAATGCTAGAAAATCATGGAAGCTTCATGATTTTCCAATCATAGAATAATATTTAAATACCCATATAGTATATACTCCTCCAGTAATGAATCTCTTAATTTATCTTCCTTTTTTTTTTTATAAATTTCAGTTGATTATGGCCACTAAGCACCATGAAGTGGTGATCTCATCAATTACTTTAGTATGATAGCAGGACATTATATTTATACACATGGGCATCTTTGAAGTAATAATTGGACTGTCTTTTCTCATGAAAAACAGGCGCAAGTTAAGGACTGCGCATCAAGGACGAGCCTTTTTCTTCTTCTTCTTTTTTTATGTTTTTTCCTTTTTGCAAGTAATAATAACCTTCTTATTTTCTCTTAATCAGCATTAAATTAGATTGCGAATTACTCAGCTAAGTTGGAAAGCAATTATACTTAATGCCTCGCTTTAGGCACGAGGTTCGATTCTTAATCACTCGAAGTTAGCTCGCGAACCTTTTTCCTTGCGATGACCAGGGACAGTTAACAACATTTAGCACGTAACCGAGAAATTGATATTGCTTGAGTAACAAATTAAGAAAATCACTTAATAATAATGCCTGTGTATTAGAAATGACTGGTCGTGATTTAAGAATTTTACGAACGACGGCATCTGAGGTTTTCACCAACATTCAGCGGCGCATAACTGTAGCAAATATCTCTAGAGGCTATATTGATATTCATAATTCATCTCGTTGGCTGTCTTTTTTTTTTTACCAGTAATCTCGTTGTTTCATTAAATGCTCATTGGTCCAAAAAAAGTTGGTAAATGCTCCCACTAAATTCAACTTCAACTTGCGTCCAAAAACAACCTTGTAAGAGCCTATCGATGATTTAGGACCTCTAGATACTCGTGACCGGGCGCATAAACACACAAACAACTTATCAAAAAGATATCGGCAAGAGATAATTCATTTTCTTCCTATTTCATTGAAAAAAAATTAAGAAAAAAAAGTTACGGCCGTCCGGATCGAAACCGAAATTACTCCATTTTTTTCTGAATTTATCGTTTTGATAAAGCAAATGACAAAAATGAAAATGGTAATGCGAATTATGTACGTTCTGGCTTCCATGACAAAGGCTGCTGGAAAAACAAAGGAAATACAGAATTGGAAAAAGAAAGAAAGAAAAAGAAGATGAAGTGTAGAAGTCGTGGTACAAACTAAAGAACTTTTGCATGTATTGGGGTTTTGCTTTACCCACACGAGTAGTAGTCCCACGAACAGATGCGTACAGCACAGCATGAACAAAAGTTTCAATCATCAGATCCCTCTGACAACCTCACCTGAATGCTCCAAATCTCTGCGTTTGAAGCGCACTCGAAAACCCCAAGCACGGAACAACAGTATGTATACGCAAGTAGTAATTGGTTAACCAGTATTTTTTTCTTCCTCCTTCAGTACAAAGGGAGGGATCAACAGCATACCTAATACAACACCATCATCACCATGGAAACCTTCCAAAAGGAAAACACTGAGTTTACCCAACCACCCCCCATGTACATTACCCACCAGCAACTCTGCAATTTTTTTCTTTTTCTCGTCTTGAACAAAAGCAAGAAAAAGAAGAACAAAAAAAGGTCACCTTCTGTTAAAAAAAAAAAGAATTGATCTCTCTCTCTCTGTCAAGGTGATGATCTTGAGCTTTCTAAGCCGATGTCGTTGTGCTTCCTTGAAGGGCCGGAGGCTGGGATTGGGAGGCCTCTTGGCAAGTACCCGGAGAAGTGGCCGATGCTCTGGGACTTGGGGTGGTCGCCCTTCACCTTGAACACGTTGGTGTTTCTTGATGATCCATGGCAATGCCAGAGGAAGAGGAGGGACATCAAGAGGAACAACCAGAGGCGCGGAGTCGTCGGAGGCCTTCTGCGGAAGAAGATCATTGCTTGTTGTGGGAATTGCTGTCACTCGGATCTGTGGGTTCTTGGGGCTGTTGATGAGCGGGGAAGAGAAGGAAACATGACAGTTTCAGATGCACGAGTATGCGTGAGAGTGTGTGCGGCTGTGCGTGGGACTTAGATTGAGGTTTTGTGTGTCTGGGTGTGCGTGAAGGTGGGTGAGAGAGAGAGAGAGAGAGAGAAGAGAGGAGAAGAGAAGAGAAGAGAGGAAATCAGAAGCTTCTTCAACTGAAAATGGTGGAAGCAGAAAGTTAGGAAGGCATGGAAAAAAGGCTGTTTTGAATGGGTCTACTAGGTTAAGAGTGATGTGAGAGTGTTTTCAATTTTGTTACTATTGTTTTCCTCTCTCTCACTTTGTCTTTTTTTTTTTTTTCGTCAGCCCTCTCTCTCACTTTGTCAAACGTCATGAAAAGAAGGCATGTAATGGGCGAAACAGCAAAAGGGTAAAAGGGTAGAGAGGAGGGAGCTTTCACAAATCCTCTGTAACTTTTAAAAATTGATCATTAGAGCAGGATTAACTCAAGCAAGAACAAGATCTACACAAGATTAGGAATGTTCTCAAAAATCTCAAACATCTCCCTCTCTCTCTCTCTCTCTCTCTCTCTCTCTCTCTCTCTCTCTCTCTCTCTCTCTCTCTCTCTCTCTCTCTCTCAAGTCTAATGAAAAGAAAGCCATCTACCCTAGAATTAGGTAATTCATAAGGAATAATGTCATATAGCCTAACCACAAGAAATTGCACCTAATCAAAGTTTGAACCTCATATTTAACACTTTGGAGGGGGGAGGGGGGCATGATTTCAATGTCAGACAAATTCACTATTTGGTCATCATGGGTTTAAAAGAACTAAGGATGAGTTATTAGGCTTTAATCTCTCGGAAAACGGGTTATAGTCATGGCTTTCTCCTACGGGATAAGTGCAAAGACTAATTTACAATGATCGGTTCCAAGCATCGTTCCTCCTACTATTCTACAACTAGTGTGTTTTTAATTATGTATTGAAGAGAAATTAAGTACAAAAATTATAATATTCGATCGATATAATCTACGCCAAATGGTAAAGATAGCTCATAGTTCACAGTACCAAACATATGAAATTTTAGGGAAAATTGTCAACTAACCCCCTGTTTTTGTCTTAGATTTTCAAAATACCTCAACTACCGTTATTTCTTTTTAAAGCACACCATCTACTGGCCAAAAGTATGTCAATACACCCCCAAAAGTAGTATGAAGTTTGAGAATCTGAATGGCCATAAGTCACATTCATCTCACGTGCCTTTTCTATGCCAAGAAAAAGGCATGCGAAAGTATATTTCTAAAAAAGAACACAAGCAATTCTGCTATAATAAATAAGAAAATAAAAGGGGAATAGAGATTTGCCCTACGTTTTGCTGCGCCATTTGAGCAAGTAATATCTTAAATTTGTTGCATAGATCCGGGCGTTACATTTCGCGCAAATAAAACTCTGTAAATCACTCGCTCAAGTTAATCTCATCCCACAAAGCCATCATGATGGCAAAGGCAATCTCCTCCTATCGATTGCATTTTCGCACAAAAAATCGATTTCGATCTATTAATTTCGCGCTAAATAAGGAAAACGGGTTGGGATTTCAAAGTAAGGGCATGACATGCACAAGACAATCATGGCACGTTGATCTATTTTTTTTTTAATGTTGTCCTTGTAGCGAAATTGACATGTGAGGCATAGACGTGATTCAGGACTGTCCAATTTTTCAAACATCATCTTACTCCACATTTTTTCGTCAAGTCAAGTATACATCACATACTTGTCAAATTTTTTTGTTTGGAAAAAAACTACCAAAAACCTCAAAGTAAATAATCTGTGACACATTTACCCCAAACTTTTTTTGTGACACCAAAAACCCCCCAAACTATGCTATTTGTGATATATTTACCCAATTGTACTTTAGTCCATGGGCATTTTCGTCTTTTTTACTTTTTCTTTTTTTTTCCTTTTTTTTTCTTTTTCGGCGAGGGCAGCCGTCGCCGACGTCGGACGAGGGTCGCCTCACTTGGGTAAGCAAGGGCGGCCCTCGCCCAACTCCGGCGAGTGCCGCCCTCGCTGAAAAAGAAAAAAAAAAGGAAAAAATAAAAAAAAACAAAAATACCCATGGACTAAAGTACAATGGGGTAAATGTGACACAAATAGCATAGTTTGGGGGTTTTGGTATTACAAAAAAAAGTTCAGAATAAATGTGTCACAAATGACATAGTTTAGGTTTTTGGTAATTTTTTTCCTTTTTGTTTTCCCATACTATATACCTGGTACTTACACTTTTTTTTTCATTTTTGCGAAAGTTCATATTTTTGGAAAGTTTTTGTTTTTTGCCAAAGTTAACTCACACATCTTTACACTCGCGATTGGTCGAGTATGTACTTTCTTTTCGTTTTCTTATTATTTTCCTCTTTCTTGATTCTTCTTGTTTTTTCATTTTCTGTTCACCTTTTGCATTATTTTGTTTTTACGACTCAAGATCACGATGGTAGAAATCTGACTATCTAAAAGCCCATGAATTATTCTCGAAAGGCCCATGAACCGACTTTTTTGCATTATTGGTGAAAGAGAATTATCTTTTCATTTCCTCATTCATCTCGACATGAAATGAGATAGCAAAAGAACATGAATATACGATCCAGTCAGTAACCATTCGTAGAAAAAAGTTACCTAAGGATGCATTTAAAATAAACTTTTGCAAAGGGGCGTATGAGAACTCCTAACCCTCTACATACCATAAAACAAGACCTTAGTCAATCCCAACAAAAATTAGAAACTTTAGATTAAATCATAGATTCCCTTTACATAAAAAGGATAAGAACAAAGTGCATCAAAAGTCCTAAATTTTATTTATGAAATGCAATCGAAATCTACCCCTTTTAATTAGAATAATCATGTCCTAAAATCTTTTTGAGAAAGTGCATTTGGGTCTTGTCAATGAACAGTACTTGCTTATTACGTAGCATCAGAAGATTGTTTAAATGGCAACGTTTAAGTTGTGCTTTCATTTTAATTTTGTGAATTGATTGCATTTTTTAGTAAATATTTAGGAGTTAAATACATTAATGGAGTGATGAGGACTAGATCGCCCTTGGTTCAGAACTTGATTGTCAATTCAAAGCTTTAAATCTCGATTGTATTTTTATATGTAAGTTTTCAAACTTCTAAAGTATTTCCTCATAAAAGATTAGTTTTTGTAAAGGTATATTAGAGAGGCAATATTCGAGATGAAGTACCACAACAAAACACAACATGACACAAAAATCTATTCCAGTCTAATAATTTTATTTTCAATAAGTATATCTTAAAAGACACGTTACTTAAGCAATCACATTGCATTCTCATTTAAACTTCTATTTAGGCTCCATTTATTTTGTAATAATTTATGAAATATTTTTCTAAAAATATTAAAATAATTAGTTATGTCACTTATAAAAATAAATAAACAAAATCGAAATAAATCTCACCATTTCGACATTAAAATCGAACTAAATCTCTCTTCTCATTATTCGAATCCAGGAAGATATGGAAAGCTGCCGTGTGAGAGACAGACAAGCCCAATTATTAAATTTAATAAATAACACAATAATTTAAACAATAATTTAATTTATCTTGACACCTTTTCCTTTATAACCAAAGCCCTCCTTTCTTTCGTGGGGTTTGTCTGGGTACAGACCTTTACTCTCTATATTTATTTATTTATTTTCATTTTTTTAAATATGTATATCCAATTTATTTTCTTAATTAATTGAAGGCAATGCACTGTCAATTCAGGTGAATAGTACAGTGAAGTGAGCACATCTCGTCCTTTTCACCCTCTGTCATTCATTCGTTCAGACACTCTGACACGCTACTGACCTCAAATCCATTCCTGCATTCCTCTCCAGTTTTTCTGACATTAGCTTTTTCAGTTATTAATTTTTTTTATGCTATTCTTTAATTGCTCACACATGTCCTTTTTTGGCAATATATAAGAGGAAAATCATCATTTTTCACTTATATTCTCTTTATTACTAGTTGACCGTGTAAGACAATCAGCTTTTTCCACTTGATCCATGAGACCCAACGTTCAAATTCTTTGCCTCTCGATTTATCAAAGTGCCATTCAAAAATTGACATGTCAAGATTAAATGGATTAATTACAAGAGACATAATAAAAAAATGCATATAGATTAAAGGATTAATACCACAAAAAATCTAAAACTGATACACCTGTGATAAATTTGCTCTGTTAAATTTTACAGTTAAATTACTAAGTTTGATAACACGTGACAGTTGACGGATGTACCAGTTTAGAATTTTACATCTCTATTTTTCATAGATTTATCAATTTATGATTTTCATAGTATTAATCCAATTTAATGGAGGGTATCTATGCCATAGGTATATCGATTTAAGGTTTTTTATGGTCAAAAAATTAGTTTGAGGTAAATTTATCACCAATGTATTAATTTGGAATTTTTCGTGGTCAAAAAATTAGTTTTTTGTAAAATTGTTACAAGTGTAACAGTTTCGATTTTTTTGTGATATTAACCCTTTATTAAATGGGTGAATTCCATTCATAAATGACCTGAAAATATTAGGGAGCCAAATCATAATTTTCCCTTTATTTTAACCTATAATCAATCTGGACTCAATCCTTCCGAAAAGAGAGTTGGATTAAAATCGAGACTTACTTAATTTCACCTATTAACTTCATATGTCAGTTCTTAGTTGAATTTAGAGGGTGAAATTGGCATAACATGGATAATACGGAGCATCTTTATGTATCACAAATATTTTCCCTAGATCTAGCGACATAGATCAATGTGCGGTGCAAGGCGCAAAGATGTGAAAATTCAAGTTGGGTGATAAATTTGACCCAAAAAAAAGTCGGGTGATCAAGTTTCCAATTTTTTCACCATTTAACAAACTCGGCACATGCATAAGGAAAGGTGTAAAGTGTAGTTAAAGGGAATCATAATGACTATTCATGCAATCTATTAGCTAATTCATGTCGGTCGATCTCAATAATGTTCATTGTCGATATAAACTCCATTGGATCTCACAATTTTTTCTAAACGAATTAATTTTAGCATATGGAGACATGCACAAAATTTGTATATAATGAGCATGTGTGTCTCTTCAACTCTCGTGTTCTTGTTGACTATGCTTGTATTTTTTTCCCCTTAATGTAAGAAAAAATGAAAATAAGTTGTGGTTGATATCTTCCTATAGTTTCCCCAAGGAAGAGTAATAAATGTCTGTCGCCAAAAATATTTTATTCTGGCTCTGGTTTTTTGAGCAAATTCTGGCACGAAATGACGTTCGTTTCAGCTGAAGCGCAAACGTTAAAAAGTGTGGGAGCATTAACTGCGGTCGGAACTTTTGGTATGGAGAATTCAATGCAATTCCCAGTTCGGGTTGAACCTGATCTTCCGATGCTTCCAACCTCAGAAGTCCATTAAATGACTTCACGAAAAGCCTCTGCATACCTTTCACAGATGGAGCTTGCAATCAATAGTTGCGACTGAGATTCCGAAAAATAAATGAATTGTTAAATTTTTTTTCAAAAATTAATCAGTTATATCGCTTAAAGTCAATTAAAAATATTTTCATAGGTTATAATATTTTTATAGATGGTGAATATATTTTTGGTTCTTATATTTCTATAAGTGATATAATCGATCATTTTTACAAAAATACTTTCAAAATTATTCGTTTTCTACAAAACAAACACGCCCTAAAACCATAAGAGTTTTTTTTTTTGATAACCCGGGAGCCTTCCTTTCGCCCGATAAGCTATTCGGTACTAAACCCGGGGGAAGGCTAGCCCAGCAACCCACCGCCAGGACCCCCCACTTCAATCGCTGACGACACAGAATTTCGAACCGCTCACCTCCTGCGATGGCAGGAGGGCTCAAACCAACTGCGCCACCTACGGGTGGGTCTAAAACCATAAGAGTTCTCCATTGTTTATTTGCAAAAGCATTTCTTTACTAGTTAATTATATTTCTTAAGCACACTTCTAGATTGATTGATTGAGAGATTATGTGATCTAAGATTTAATTAACAAGTACATCACGAGCACTTGCGAACAAACCAATTAAGAATATTGTGCATTTTCTTAGGCAATGACTATCGTGGTATGCACAATCAATGCTTTGAAAATTGCACTGTTTTAATTAAATATTCTTAATAAGTGCATTTGGGACGCTCTTTAACACGATCCTTTTTTGATATATCATTTTTCTTGTGATCGTAAAAATAGTTCTTTACTGAGCTTGCTTAAAAAGTATGCTACGGGTATTTGTCAAAACTAGCCAAGCTTTTGAAACCTTGATTTTCTTCTTTTAATCCAAGTTCAAACTCCATCAAGTTTTGAACTCCACCAAATTTGCATGGAGATAAAGTCCAAGTCAGACGTCATCTAGTGTACATGCCGGACTTTCATTGGGTCGATTTTTTGACCAACGGGCTCAAACTCGATACATAATTAAAAGTGATTACATACTAAACTTCAATATGATAACAAAGCTAGAATTCTTGACTTCGATTCCGTATACCCTCTCTTTTCATCTATTCAGCGAAATGCCCTATTGGTACTTCTTGGGTCTCAGCAACTCTAATAAAAATGAATGCCCGGTGCCTCTTCCTCTTCCAATTTGTTTTCTCTTCGTTGCTTTGCAAGAGACAATCTCATGTGTTTTTCTCCATTACATAGAAGTAACTTTGTCCGACGTTATCTGACCAGCCTCGAATACATTTCATGTGTTGCTTTGCATATTACCGTGTACCACCGAACACCAGACTAGGATATGTTGGCCAAGATTATGTTCCCCTGTCCGACCCCGCTGACAGCCGCCCATTGGAACATACTGGAATAGCCCCGGGAAACAAACTCACAATTCAAGAATCAAATGCGTTACGTGACATTGGATTCTCATGTTGAAAAGTACATCTAACCTGTGATTGGTGATTTCCTAGGTGTTATGTACCAACATGAAGGAAACAAACACAGTACTGTCGATTTGAGATATGGCCAAGCTTGTTTTGCAACTCTTGGCCATGCTCGGAATACACACCCTGAGAAATCGAATTAGCGACAGGCACGAGCTGAGTTGAATCGCACTTTTCCACGGGGTCTCCACAGTCATCACTGAAGCTAACATGAAAGAAGCAACTGCGACGACAGTGCTCGCCATCAATGGGGAACTCACACAAAGTTTTTTTGTTTGTGTGCTGTAAAGTTGGTGGAAATCATGAACGCACTTTGCCTGTTCTGTCACATGTTATTCTATTCCTGTTTCTCTATAGCTTTTTCCGGATAGGGAAGTCTTGCATACAATGCATGGAAATGTTATCTAGGCAAAAGGCTGAATTCTCATTCAGCACCACTGAATTTACGACTCTTTTTTTTTTGGGTAATAGGAAGTACTCGGGTTCAATTTGAAGGTCCATTTTATAAGAAAAAAAATTGATAATGGGTCATGTGGCTCCACCTAAGGAAAAAATTTGGGAAAACACAGACAAATTATTGGTTGCACCGAGGGGGAGGGGGAAATTATCCAATCGATACTAAACTTATTGTACGGATGCTAAATTGATCATAAACTTTTCAATTTTCCCAAGTTAGTATTAAACCTTTGAGCAAAATGCCTATATAGTCCTTCTGCCCATTTTTGCCGGGAATTGCTGATGTGGCGGTATGCCACGTAAAATGGGCGGCGATGACTGGACTATCATGTTAGCGATTTCCGGAAAAAATTGACCGGAGGCAATACATTGAAATTTTACACAAAAGTTTATGACTACATCGACAAAATTGAGAATTTATGACTGAATGAACATCCGTACAATAAATTTAAGACCAATTGGGTAATTTTTCCTTGGCACCAATGTCGTACCCTTGATTCACATGATCTATAGTATCTTATGAGTCCACGAGGGTCTAGAAGATTCAACGGATCATATGTACTGGGCTTATACGTTTGCTGTAGCTTTCTAAAAGACAAAGGCTGGAAAAACTAATTGAATCCCAATAATCTCACTTTTTTACTAATTTCCAAATAATTTTGTGTTACTGTCACTCCATATATCTAACTTGTAAAATTGAAAATATAATCAATGAGACATAAAAGATGGATTCGACACAAATTTAAAATGGTACTAAGTTCATATACATGAGTAGACTCCTGCAATGTGCAAATTCGGGCGATAAATTACCATATTAATAAAGAAATAAGAAATGGGCAAAAAGTACACAACCAAGTCGGTCCAAATATGGAAAAGTGGAATGGGACACATGGAAATGATCGAGTTTTCGAGGCCAATAAATCGGCGGCAAGTTGGTGGATATTACAACTCCCCTAACTCTTGCAAGATAGAAAAAATTAGGAAAATATTTAAAGAATGGCCCATTTCTCAAAAAAACTCAGAATGAATTGTTCCGGGGCATAAAGTGCTCAATTCAGTATAAAAAAAGCACCCAAACTCCTTGGTCGGCCAAATCTTCGCTGGCCAGCTTATTCCAACAACATTAGGAGCAATTTTGTCTAAATTTTATGCTTTGACTCAATTTGAAGAAGCTCCAAATTAAAGTTAGGAATAAGCTGGCGTGGGAAAATTTGACCGATTGGTGAGCTGCTTTTATTTGAAATCCAATTAGCTACTTTAGATTCTTATTTGACACAAAGTCCACTCTAAATTATCTCTTGAGAAAACAACTCAACTTCGAGGCCCTATTTGAAATTTTCCCAAATTATAGCCTATTTATAGCATGATGTTAGAAATCTATTCTAAGCTCGCCTTTTGGATTCTGTTCATATGAACACTTCAGTGACTCCTCCTTACAAAAAAAAAAAAACACTTCAGTAACTCTTTAGCAACTACATCGACGTCACTTTCAAATATTCAGACTCATGAGACTTTCAAAGTTCATTTCAAGAAATTTATATTTTAGGCAAAGAATTGACAACTAGCTCCGACAACTTGGTCGCGTGTTTGTTTGGTACAGTTCTCACAACAATTACATATGTGAAAAGGATTGTTGCAGCTTTATGAGATGTTCAACAACTTTGATGGGTCAATGTGTTTTTTTTTTAAATTATGTATCGACAATATGTGTTTTCATCTTTGATTGGATGAAACTTCCTCTAACCACTCTTTTGATGGGTGGGTTAAAAAAATGAGCATCATACACACCTATTTTTAGTTAATCTTGCATGTTGATAATATTTATATTTTTAAGAGAAAATTTCCCCCAACCACAAAGGTGAAGGAAAACATAACCCAATATGTGGTATTCAATGCGCAAATAAAACTAACTCATAACATAGCAATGGCACAGCACATCCACAGCCATCCCAAACGGACAGTATTCTTTCTTTCGCAAGATACATCTCGGCAACCGGTCAAGTAGCTTTGATACCAAGTTATAGCACAATATATCTAATATGAATCTGTACGGAAGATGATCGTTCTATGAAGATCTGTGAGCTACGAATTGTTGACCTTGACCCCCAATCGTACCTGTGATTGGTAATCTTGGTATGATCGTGACCTGTTGACGAACCTGTATCAACCAATCCACGCTATAACGCCACGAACAAGAGAATTCGCAATCTTGCTCAATAAGTTAAATTCGATCGCTACAATGAAGTTTTGATAAGATCTAGTTCTCAAGAGAACTCCAGAAGAAAACTTCTCTATATAAAATTCTGTCTCATCTTAGAAATCTATAATCAACCTTATATAGGGTGTTAACCCTAATCTTAATCCTACTAGGATTAAAATTACAAAAATAACCTTAATTACTCAAAATTCATCCAAAAATAGAAAAGGGTCTAAAAGTTCATCTAAACCACTCCAAATCGCTAAAAAACGTTATCACTCACCACTAAAGTAGTGAGTATTGATCAGCGGCCCGTTTCCAAACGTCCATCCAAATTTGAGCCAATTCGGAGTTCATCAATTCTAAGCTCCTTGGAAATTCGTTGAACCAAGAGTAATCAAATTGCGCCAAGGAGCTTCAAAATCTTCAAGTTTCGAATCCAGATTGTCTCCATTTCAAATATCTTGAATCATGATGCCGACAGCTTGTTTGAATTCCTTCGCTCGCGCTCGAGTGATCGAGCCTGACGGATAGAACAATAAGTCCCTAGCACCTCCTCCTTAATAGGGTTCAATGTCCACATCATTCTCTCTCCCGTGCAAAGGATTTGCTCTCAAATCAGCGTCTGCATCAAAAAGAGTCAAATCAAAAACATTGAAAGTAGCACTAATACCATACTCACTTGGAAGGTCAAGCTTGTAAGCATTATCGTTGACTTTTTCCAACACCATAAATAGTCCATCCCCTCGCGATAGCAATTTAGAGTGTCGCTGTTTGGGGAAATGCTCTGTGCGCATATGAACCCAAATCCAATCACCGGGCTCAAACACTGCTTGCTTGCGCCCTTTGTTGGCTTGCTTTGCATACTGCTCTGTCTTAAGCTCAATATTCAGCTGCGTTTTCTCATGCAAAGTCTTTACAAATTCAGCTTTCTTAGCATCATTTAAATCCACACACTCAGCAATAGGAAAAGGGGTTAAATCTAATGGAGTTAAGGGATTAAAACCATAGACAACCTCAAACAGTGTGAATTTAGTAGTAGAATGCACGCTCCTATTATAAGCAAACTCAACATGCAATAAACAATCTTCCCAAGACTTAATGTTCTTTTTAATGATAGCACGCAACAATGTCCCTAAAGTCCTATTAACTACTTCAGTTTGATCATCAGTTTGTGGATGACAAGTAGCAGAGTATAAAAGTTGTGTATCTAATTTTTTCCACAATGTCTTCCAAAAGTAGCTTAGAAATTTAGTATCTCGATCAATGTCGCGACCTAAAAATTTTTCTCATTCTCAGGCTAATGGATTATTAAGACTAAGCTTAATTCAGACCTTCCCAAACCCTACCAATTCGCAACTTAGGGTTTAAGTCTTTAAAGTGCAAATGTTTTCATACTTGGAGTCGCCACTAATCTATTTGTGGTAGGTCGATTAAAAACCTAAACAAAATATAGAGAGATATGTTTTATTCCTACGAACCAGAGAATTTAAGCTCGGGGACTTGATTACGCTAGATCTAGTCAACGCTCTTTCGGTACCTTTTCTTTTCAAAAAATATTTTGGCATGCAGTCTGGATCCATTTTAGCTTAGTCACTAACATGTGAGGTATTTATGCGGGTGCGCAAACCATCAATTTAACACTCAAGAAAGCATTAAATAAATTGCAAGATTGGAAAAATTACTTACCTCGAAGCAACGTAAGCATCTGCATTGTTAGCTAGAAAATCACATCAATACCCTAATATGATTTCTAATTAACAAACAATTCACTGAAATTTTTTTGGATTTTCACTTATTTAAATGAAATCTAATATATATGCAATGACGTGCAAAAATTGACATGCGATTAATGCAACCTAACATGCAAACTATATGTCATGTGACGATGTGACCTATTTCTAATTACAGACAAATGATTTATTTTTGGTATTTTTCCAACGAAATTTGAAATTAAAAAATGCCTAAAATAACATGCAATCTAATGACTTTTTTTTGGTATTTTTTATTAAAATTCGAAATTAGAAAATTACTCAAATTAATAATGCAATCTATCATAATATATCATAAAGCAACTCATTTTTTTTAGATTTTTTATGAAATTCGAAATTTAAAAAAATAACATAAATAATCTCTTAAGATTAGAATAATACCTAATTTAAACTAGGAAATAGATTATCTCAAGTCCTAATTTAAATTAAATAATTACCCTATCTTCTAGATATATTTATGCTTCCCTAAACATGCAAAACTCTAATTTACATCTAACTGATATTTTTTGAATTTTCTTTTTTTAAAGAGGAAAAACAATTTAAACAAAGATAATGACCACATTCAAACCAACCACGCAATCCGCAAGATTCGTCTTACCAAACTCAAATTAGGCAAAGAAATCGAACTAACGGTCATATTTATAAGGTTAAAGATATCGACGGAAAGTGGATCGTTCAAAATTGGAAAGCAGATAAAATTCATTATCGTATCCAAGTGGTTATGGATAAGATAATGATTTTTCCGTATCGCCGCGTATCGTACCATAGAGTTAAGGTCGGATAGTCGTCCAGATACGTTGCTAAATTATGAACGATTCCTAATTTTAAATATTTAAAAACATTGCAGATATCACAAACATTATCCTAAGATATCTAGCAATTGACATGATATTCACGGAATATTCAAAATATTAAAATTAGGAATCTAAATATTTAAAAATACACCGGATAATATCATTACCTAATTTGCAGATAATCTCTGAATTCGAATCACTGAAGGTCGGGATCGGGTTTATGGATTGGGACGAGCAATGATGGCGTCGGGAATGGCGGCGGCGCGGCAAGGCGACGGCACGGCAACGACACGGCTGTCCGGACAGTGAAGGTGCAACTCCGGTGGTGGTACGGCGCGGACAGGCGGCGTCATGGTGAGCGGCAGCTCCCCGGCGTGGTAGTAGTAGCAGCAGCACGGCCGACAGAACAATGGGGTTAGCGTCCTCTAGGCGACAACGTACAACGACTGAGGCGGTGGGGACAGCTGAGACGTGGAAGGAACAGCAACGACGGGCGGCTGTCCCGGACAGAGGCAAGGGCATCGGAGGGCACGGTGGATGTTGGCGGAGGGAGGTGGCAGAGCACAACAGGAGCTCGGCGTGGCTCCGGTGTGCAACAAATAGCAGCGGTGGCTGTTTCGGTGGGGGTTCTCGGTACGGGCGTCCAGGTGGCGGTCTCCCGTGGCTATAGGTGGTGAATAACGGGGGCTGTGGAGGGGCAGCAGGGAGCTTCGGCGAACAACATGGACAGCGAGGTGGCTAACGCGCGGCAGTGAGGCTTTGGACACGACGGCAGGGCAATCCGGGGGGAACACGGCAACGGCGTCGGGCGTGCAGATGGCTCTTCGGCGATGGTAGCCACGTCGAGATCAGCACGGCGGGGGGCGAGGCTGTGGACAGCGAGAGGCGGCGTGCAGCGTGCAGCGGACAGCGGCGTGCGACGCGCGATGGGCGGCAGGACCGGCAGTGGCGATGCGCGACGGACGGCCAGCGGCGTGGATCTTCGCCGGTCTCTCTCTCCTTCTCACTCTCACTCTCACTCTCACTTTCTCTAGAATTTTTCTGATATGAATTATGTGTGTCTTTAAAAATCTAACCTAATGTCATACTTATAAGGTTAAACTAGGTCAATTAGATGGGCTTGCTAGTCCTAATGGGCTTAGGCTTGGGCTTAGGCTTTTAATTACCATTTAATTTCATATAATTTCAAGTGGGTTGAATTACTGTGAGCTTCTATTTAATTAAGCTCAATGGACTAAATTAAGCTCAAATTAAAACAACCAAGCCCGTTTAACTTATGATTTCCGGCCTTTGCCTTCCGAGTGAGCCGAGTCTTGTTTGATGAATTTTGACCTCGTTTGCCACCGCCGATCCGATGCGGAATGTAATTATCCTAACCTATATGTTATGCAATTTAAAATATTTTTGTTTAGGGATTAAAATTTAATCTCTAATTTTTATATGCAAATTACGACTAAATGGTCGCCAAAATTTAGGTGTCAATAATCAGAAACAATGGACCTAGGCATGCCATACAAATGCACAACCTCTCGAAAGAACAATTCAGCAACATTTGATGCATCATCAGATTTATGACAAGGTATAAAATGAGCCATCTTTGAAAATCGATCAACAACCACAAAAATAGAGTCCTTGCCATGCTTAGATCTAGGCAATCCTAACACAAAATCCATAGACATATCAATCCAAGGATGCATCGGGATAGGTAAAGGTGTATACAAATCATGTGGTTTAATCGTAGACTTAGCTTGCTTATATGCGATACATCTCTCACAAACTCGTGTGACATCTCGTTTCATGTGTGGCCAAAAAAAAATTTTCATGCAGCACTTCATAAGTCCTATTGATTCCAAAATGCCCCATTAAACTACCACTATGTGCCTCTTGCACTAAAAATTCGAGCAAAGAGCAACTAGACAAACACAACTTATTTTCACGAAAGAGATATCCATCATGCCTATAAAACTTTTCAAACGCAACATGCTCACAAGCTTCAAATACTATTCCAAAATCATTATTGTCAGCGTATAAACCTTTGATATGCTCGAAACCTAGACACTTTGCTCTTAGAGTAGTGAGGATTGCGTACCTTCGAGAAAGTGCATTAGCTACCACATTTTGCTTACATTTTTTGTACTTGATTACATATGGAAAAGTTTCAATGAACTTCATCCATTTGGCATGTCTTTTGTTCAACTTTTGCTACCCTTTTCAAGTATTTTAAGGTCTCATGGTCAGTGTAGATCACAAACTCCTTTGGTCACAAGTAATGTTGCCAAGTCTCCAAAGCTTGCACCAAAGCATACATATCCTTATCATAAGTCGGATAATTCAATGTCGCTCCGTTTAACTTCTCGCTAAAATACGCTATGGGATGTCCTCCTTGCATCAGCACAACTCAAATTCCTGTACCAGAAGCATCGCATTCTATCTCAAAAGTAATACTGAAATTCGGTAAAGATAACAGAGGAGCATTAGTCAGCTTATCCTTTAACAGATTGAATGCTCTCTCTTGCTCTTCTCCCCATGTGAAATCCATGTGCTTCTTGATAATCTCGGTTAAAGGTGCGGCAATGGTACTGAAATTTTTTACAAATCTACGATAGAAATTGGCTAAACCATGAAAGCTGCGTACCTCTCCTACTGTCTTAGGTGTCGGCCATTTACTGATTGCTTTCACTTGTTCTTCATCAACCTGTATTCCATCAGCACCAACAATAAAGCCTAGAAATACAAACTTGTCAGTTACAAAATAGCACTTCTTTAGGTTAGCATATAATTGCTTAGCCCTTAAGACTTGCAAAACAACTCGCACATGCTAAATATGGTCATCAGGGCTTCGACTATATATCAGGATATTATCAAAATAGACAACTACAAATTGACTAATAAAATCACGCAGAACATGATTCATAAGTCACATGAAAGTACTAGGTGCATTAGTTAAACCAAATGGCATGACTAACTACTCATATAACCCGTACTTGGTCTTAAATGCAATTTTCCATTTATCCCTCTCTGTCATCCTAATTTGATGATAACCACTTTTCAGATCAATTTTAGTAAATATGCAAGCTCCATGCAATTCATCCAACATGTCATCTAGCCTAGGAATAGGATGTCGATACTTTACCGCTATGTTATTGATTGCTCGGCAATCAACACACATTCGCCAAGGCCCATCCTTCTTTGGCACCAACAAAACAGGAACAACACACGGGCTAAGAGACTCTCTCACATATCCTTGTTTTAGTAATTCGCTAACTTGCTGCCAAAGTTCCTTTGTTTCTTTAGGATTGCTTCGATATGTGGGTTGGTTAGGCAATGGTGGACCAGGAATCAAATCGATTTGATGCTCTATGTCTCGAATCGGGGGTAAACCTCTAGGAAGTTCATCAGGGAAGACATCTTCGAATTCCTGTAACAAAAACTCCTCACTTCGCTCGATTCTGTATAGAAATTCTTTTCTTTATTTTCTTTTCTCTCTCATTTTCTCTCGGTTTTTACAACTCTACTCTTATCTTCCTCTCTTTTTACTTGCGTCTCAGAGATTCCACGCAGGCCCTCAGTTTTATCACTTTTTCTCTCTTGCTCAGCCTCACGTTGTAGTTTCAATTTATCTTCATACACCTCAGTAGGTGTCATTGGTACCAATGTGTATGTCTTCTGATTCATCACCAATGAATATCGATTAGTGTACCCGTCATGATGTACCTTTCGATCATATTGCCATGGCCTATCAAGCAAAAGATGCCCTGCTTGCATAGGTATAACATCACACATCACCTCATCCTTATATCGCCCTATTTCAAATAGAACTCGGACTTGCTTCTATACTTTTACTTCACCACTATCATTCAACCACTGCAATCTATATGGTCTTGGATGCTTTGTGATCTTTAATCCCAACTTCTCTACCATGGTACAACTTGCTACATTTGTACAACTACCTCCATCAACAATCAAGTTACAAATCTTATCATTCACCAAGCATCTTGTATGGAATAAGTTATTGCATTACTGGTGATGCTCCTCCTCTTTAACTTGAACACTAAGAGAACGCCTAACCACCATTAATTCACCCTTTTACTGTCATCTCAACATCACTACAATCCTCCAATGGTGGCAGGTCATCATCCTCTTCTTCCCTCTCACTTTCTGATTCAACATCATTATGTCCAATCATGATCATCACCCTCCTATTAGGGCACTGATTTGCCATATGACCCCTACCCAAACACTTGAAACATTTAATATTACGAATCTTAGTGTTAGGATTTTCAATTTTACCTGAAGCCGCGTTCAAACCAACTTTGCCACTCTTCTTCTTCTTCTTCAAAGTTTCAGTCTTGATATTGTTTCCCTTCCAATTCGGCTTCTCGTCTCTCTTCCAATTAGACTTCCAATTCGAGCTTGAACCTGCACCACTCTTATAATTTCGATCCAACTTCAATTGCCGCTCAACTTTGATGGCTTTGTCTATTAATTCCTCCAATTCAACATAGTGTTGCAGCTCTACCGCCCTTGCTATATCTTGGCTCAAACCACACAAAAATTGTGACATTGTGGCCTCACGGTCTTCCACCACATTAGCACGGATCATAGCAATCTCCATCTCTTTGTGGTATTCTTCCACACTCTTATTACATTGTGTGAGATTTTGTAGCTTATGGAACAAGTCTATGTGGTAATGACTAGGTATAAAGCGCCTCTTCATCACTGCTTTCATCTCATCCGACGTTTCTATTGGTCTTTTACCATTGCATCTCCTGCTAGTCACAAGTTGATCCCACCAAATTATGGCATAATCAGAGAATTCAACAGCTGCAATTTTTACCTTTTTGAGCTCCGAATATCGTTGGCAATCAAATACCATCTCCATCCGTTTCTCCCATTCTAGATACGTATCAGGATCATTCTTTCCTTGAAAAGATGGAATCTTCATCTTAATGTTGCCAAGCTCATTATCTTCTCGACGTCTAAATCCTCGGCGTCCATTTCTCCTCTCAAACCTGCCATCTCGATCATCCTCTATATCGGACACATATGCATCATCAAATTGCCGTTGCCATCTAGGTTGTGCCCTAGGCTCCTCTCGCTGATTTTATGGCCTCCCTCGTGGTGGCTCTCGGTCATCTTCAAGTCTCGTCTTACATCTTGCAACTCGATTGCTAAGTGCTTCATTTGTAAACTCAGTTGCTAGATGCCCGCTAGAATTGCATCATCCCTTGGATGAGTGCGATCCTTCCTTTGATTCACACTTCCTTAGCCTGAGCTTGACATTTCTTTTTAAACCTGCAAGAAAATGTTAGAGATAAAATAAATCTTACTAGTCACTCCCTCACGTTTTCCGCTCAAAGTGTTTGTCACTCCTTTCGTATTTAACTCAATTTCGACTTTTTCTTCCCTTAATTAAACTCACACACTCTTGCCTTTTACCTCTCGTTTCCTTCTAGCAAGCTCTTTTTTTTTTCAGACTTGAATCCAGTCTCACAAGATTCTCACAATAATCGATAAACCACCAAACAAGATCAAATTCAACAATATACTGCTCAACTCAGCAATTCAGCAAATTTTCGCTAGATTCGGATTCATATTCAATTATTGATACTAAAATGTTTTTTTCTATTCGATCCAACTATTAATGACAAAAAAAAAATGAGTCGTCCTCTTGATTTTTTTTTCTTTGCTTTTTTTTGGCACTTTTTTTTGCCTTTTTTTAGGCCTTTTTTTGCTCTTTTTTTTGCTTTTTTTTTTACGAACTCAAGTACAAAAAAAATAACTAGGACCAAAAAACCCTAAATCAAAATTGAAATCATAGCAAGAACAAATTTAGAACCCTAATTC
This sequence comes from Syzygium aqueum, assembly GCA_031216185.1. Lineage (NCBI taxonomy): Eukaryota > Viridiplantae > Streptophyta > Magnoliopsida > Myrtales > Myrtaceae > Syzygium > Syzygium aqueum. Next base: position 7,489,141 of record CM062239.1, read on the forward strand.
AATTAATAATGAAACCCTAATTCTATAAACCCTAGATTGATTAATGAAAAGCAATAAAAGTAGGATAACTAGACCTTGTAGAAAACTCTGATACCAAATGATATGAATCTGTGTGGAAGATGATCGTTCTACGAAGATCTCTGAATTATGAATTGCTGATCTCGACCTCCAATCGAACTTGTGATTGGTAATCTCGGTATGAACGCGACCTATGTCCACCAATCCACGTTATAATGCCACGAACAAGAGAATTCGCGATCTTGCTCGATAAGTTGAATTCGATCACCACAATGAAGTCTTCATAAGATTTAATTCTCAAGAGAATTCTAGAAGAAAATTTCTCTATATAAAATTCTGCCTTCTCTTAGAAATCTATAAACAACCTTATATAGGGTGTTAACCCTAATCTTAATCCTACTAGGATTAAAATTACAAAAATAACCTTAATTACTAAAAATTCGTCCAAAAATAGAAAAGGGTCTAAAAGTTCATCTAAACAACTCCAAATCGCGAAAAAAAGTCATCACTCACTACTAAAATAGTGAGTATTGATCAGCGGCCCATTTCCAAGCATCCGTCCAAATTTAAGCCAATTCGGAGTTCGTCAATTCTAAGCTCCTTCGAAATTCGCTAGATCAAGAGTAATCACGTTGCGCCAAGGAGCTTCAAAATTTTCAAGTTTCGAATCCAAATTGTCTCCGTTCCAAATATCTTGAACCATGATGTCGACAGCTTGTTCGAATTCCTTCACTTTCGCTTGAGTGATCGGGCCTGGCGGATAGAATAATGAATCCCTAGCACCTCCTCCTCGAGAGGGTTCAATGTCCACATCAATATCTCTTGACAGAAGGAACTAACTCATAACATGCGATACATCTTGACTAAATAGTAATAGCACAACATATCTCTTGCCATCTCAATCTCTATGGCCAATGTTATTAGCTTTGATACCAAGTTAGACAAATAATGAAAATGAATCACATGTTGCCTAGATGAATAACGTGTTGCACTCTAATATTATCTATACCTGAATAATATGTATAGGAAACAAAATAATCTGAACTAGCTTACCCAGGAAATAATCGAAATTACTGGATCAATTACATTTTCATACAAATCGACAAAATCTCTTACAATATTTTAATTTATGAGATCAGAAAGCAAGGGCCTCCAAACAAGGAGAAACATGGTAGGGACCCATTTTCCTCTATGCAATTATGATTGCCCTTCCTCCTGCTACAAATACAATATTCTACGAAACTGACGAGCAAGACAGACTAAAAACAGTGATTGGATCAGCCTTTGACCGGCCATTTCGTAAAAGGAACATCGTATGTCAAGAAACGTTGATTTCCAGGACAGATGAAACGGATGATCTGCTCTGGTTCCTGTCCTGAAATGGCCCGGCCTGTCCTCGGCTTTGATTGCAGGAACATTAATTCATGAGTCCCCCCATTTTAATGTGAAGGAGGAGACGAAAGTTATATCAGAAATATGTTCAGAGAACTTATACAGAATATAATGTGCATTACTCGTGTCTAAGTTAAAAAAAAATTGCAGAGTTTGATATAACTTACCTATATCGTAACTAGGTGGTCTCCACTCACGCGTTATTTATTTTAACGTGTCGGTGCCAGCACGTCCCGGTTTTTCCTGTTGGATTAAAATCTTTTTCTTGTCCCGACCCTAACAATACCCAATTTTTTTTTTTTTTACATCTCGTAGTCCAAATGTGGCCTTTTAAGGATGTACCAAGGTCCATCCTTGACTCTGATTGTAGGAACATTATTTCATGTGTCGAGGGACGAAGCCCCCCATTTTAATGGGAAGGAGACGAAAGTTATATCAGAAATATGTTCAAAGAAGTTATACAGAATATAATGTACATTAATAGCGGCTAAGTTAAAAAAAACGCAGAGTTTTTCGACCAAAAAAATGCAGAGTTTGATATAAAATATGGTAAGTTTTATGCTTTTACTTTTGGGTTAATACTATGAAAAATCCTAAACTGGTACACTTGTGACAATTTTACTCCGAACTATTTTTTTGATCACAAAAAACCCCAAACTGGTATATTTGTGACAAATTTACCCCGAACTATTTTTTTAACCACCAAAAACCCCAAACTGGTATACTTGTGATAATTTTACCCCGAACTATTTTTTTGATCACCAAAAACCCTATACTGGTACACTTGTGACAATTTTACCTCAGGAACTAATTTTTTTATCACTAAAAACCCCAATCTGGTACATTTGTGACAAATTTACCCTCTGTTAGTGTCCGTTAAATTATATTAATATCACAAAAAATCACAAATTGGTAAACTTAAGACAAATAGAGGGGTAAAACCCAAAATTGGTACACATGTCAATTACCACGTGTCATTAAACTTCGCAATTTGACAATAAAATTTAACGAAAACTAGCGGAGGGTAAATTTATCACAAGTATACCAGTTTGGGGTTTTTGGTGACTAAAAAATTAGTTCAGGGGTAAAATTATCACAAGTATACCAATGTGGGGTTTTTTATGATAAAAAAAATAGTTCGGGGTAAAATTGTTACAGATGTACCAGTTTAGGGTTTTTTGTGGTAAAAAAAATTGTTTTTGATAAAATTATCACAAGTGTACTAATTTGAGGTTTTTCATGGTATTAACCCTTTACTTTTCTATATCAAGCTGAATGAATATTTGGTTAAGAGAAAAAAGATTCTTCATGACCATACCATTTACCAAATAATTGTTTATCAAGCACATTTCAGTTAAATATCGAAATTATGTATGCCTCATCAACATTCAGGTGTCATATTCCTACGCTAATTGGAAATATTAAACAAATAGCATTGATTATCGTTAGTACGAAGCATGTCATTAACTGTAATCTCACACATAAATATGCGATTATAATGTGCCTTATATACATGTAGCCTCTCTCTACCTAATGGTTTCAACCGTTGGATAGGACACTCTATCATGGTATAGAGCACAACTCAAAGTTCATATCATGTGTTTGTGGTGGGTTCACAACAATTGGCTCACAAAAATTAGAAGCAAATCTACACCAAAACCACACGAGATTATTTAATATTTTTTTTAAATCTCTCTCTCTCTCTCTCTCTCTCTCTCTCTCTCTCTCTCACACACACACACACACACACTCAAACTAATATATTGGGTTGCCAATATACAAGTGACACCTAATGAGTTTGTCCTTTCACAAGTAACTGAGCCAAACTGTATATCTGTAAGAGTCGACTTACACGATAATGGGAGTGTTGACTGTAACGCCACATTTCTTAAATATATATTTTTAAGACATTCTAAAACACTTAAATAATTTGAGCTCACTATTTAGGTTTTTCTTTTCTTGGGTAACATAAAGATTTTTTGTTATAATATACGTGATTTTTATTTATTACAATTATTTTGCCCAATGCTATGTGATAGTTAATCCTTAGTAAACTTTTATGCAAAGGTATTATTTTGGAAATAATTATCATATATTGTACATGTAATGTGTCAAACAAAACATGGAGAGTGGGGTCGAGGCCATACTACCCCTCTCCCTTTGTTTTGCTTGAATTCAATGCATATTCATCGAAATAAATTTTGCTCCATCTAATGCTGATTTACTAATAGATAGGGAGAGGGTGATCTATCAAGAGGCTATTTTGGGCGACAAATACTTATCTAGACACGGATTTAGCGTACCCAGCACATGACAACCTTGATATTGTCACCTTTATATGGAGCCCACAAAGTCAACTGTTGTGATTCATCTGGTACACTAGATCCAGGTCCAAGTAAGAAATTTCCATTGCGAGTGGTATGCGAGAGAGAGAGAGAGAGAAGTAAGGACGCGTTTAGTAACCATTTTGTTCTTGAAAATAATTTTTGCTCAGAAATGATTTTTTTTATTCTGTTTCCGGAAACAATTTCTGAACATTTAAAGGCATTTGGTAACTACCCAAAATTTTTAATAATATTTTGAATTTTCTAATATTTCTTTCTCTTTTTTTTTCGTTTTTTTCTTCTTCTCCTTCCTTGGCTTGTGGCCGATGACCGACCATAGGCCAGGGTCGACGAGGGCCACAGGCAAGGGCTAGACTCTCATGGAAATAAGAAGTAACTTGTTTTTTATTCTCGATTCTGTTCCAAAACTTTGTTTTCGAGAATAAAAAATTTACCCAACAGATTTCTGTTCTTTTTTTATTCTTGGAAACAAAAGAATATAATCAAACACTATTTGATCGGTTACCAAACAACTCCTAAGTGTGTGTTTATGTGAGAGCCCAAACCGATCCGCGTAGGTCAAAACCCCAATAGAAGCATTATAACAGTAGTAGTCGTGTGAGGAGTGCTACATATGAATTAAGCTTCATCTATAGCACCAATGTTCTCGCATAGTTCTCATGGCGGCATTGGGCCAGATGACACTTTATTCCTCATGGCGACACTCCTTAGCTTAAAACCACATTCGGCACGATGACACTTTATTCCTCATGGCGCATAGTTCTCATAATATCCGATGTGTGTTGATTTGATACCACTTATTTGTAACACAGACGTTACCATCAGTATTGACTCCTCAGCTTGGGAATTCTCCGGGCACGACATGGTGCATTATCTCTCACTACATTAAATCCTCGGACTTTCTGTCGATGCATTACTTTGATACCATCTATAATGATATTATATGATTTAGTGGGCCAGGCCTTTAAAAGGAGTACTCCATATGGTAATTATGTGGAGATATCTCTTTAGTTTTTGTGAATGACGTCGAAAATTCTTAATTATGCTCGTTGTGAGAGACCAGTTCAATCGGAGAGATTTCTGTCCCATTTGACCTTGTTAGCCACTTCTTTTAAGCTTATAGTTGGGCCTACATGAGGCCCATTAAAACGATTTCTCTCTTTTCCCTTCTTTCTTCTCCAACACTAAGTAAGGATATAATGCCTTCAAAATTAGAAAAAAAAAATCATAGAAAAGAGTTAGACCAAGAAATTTATTGAAAAAAAGAAGTGCCATATTAACTTGTGATCAATTTAATGGCAAATTGGTCCCGTTATAAACAGACGTATATTTTACTAGTAAATGCATAATTAATTAATTTTATCACTAGGGAAGATATAAAGAGGAGTAGGGACCAGTGGAGAGAATAAATGTAAATATCGAAATTCGTAATCACAAAAAGAATGAATTTAATTAATACGATACTCTCATCGACTCAATTTCTTAATAAATGTCAAATTATTGTATGCCCTCCACATTGCAAAGAAGTATATCTAAGGCTCCGCTTCTTTCACAAAAAATAAATTATCTGGAAAATATTTTCCTAAAAACGATCATTTGTATCGATTGAATAATTAGTTAATGAAAAATATTTCCATTATTAACAATATTTATGACTAAATATTTTCATCGACGATGAAAATATTTTGCGTTTATTCATTTTTGTAATCGATACAAGCGGTCATTTTTAGGAAAATATTATCCAAATCATTTATTTTTCATGAAACAAACGGAACCTAAAATCCTATGAATTTTCCAGTCATTTAAAGTCGAATCTTTCCCTCGGTGCCTAAAAATAGAAAACCAGTCCGAAACCTACGAAACTGATGGATTTTGAAGTATAAACGACCTCAAACAAACTCCACGATTATAAAAAAAAAATGACAAATCTAAGCTAACTTTCATGGTTGATATTGATTATTAAGGGCTCTCTAACTCCTTCTATACTGCCCATTAACAACATAGTACCGAGTTCGATGGCCCCCTTTCGGGTTTTCCACTTGTCTGAATGCTTCAAAAAGTTCTTGACGGCCACGTATGCATTTCCAGCGCACTACGACGTTGCTACTCCTTCGAAACTACACTATTCGTTCCCCGCATGACCCTTACATAGCTACAACTCGATAGCTGAAATTAATTAAAGGGCAAGTTAATCTTTTTAATTCTCTAAAGCTTATGTTTTAATTAAGGGCTAATATCATGAAAAACCCTAAACTAGCACGTTTGTAATAAATTTACTCCAAATTAATTTTTTTACCACCAAAAATCCCAAACTAGTATATCTATGGTAAATTTACCCTCTGTTAATTTTCATTAAATTTTACCGGCAATTTACTAAGTTGGATGACAAAGGACAGTTGACGAGTGTACCGGTTTAGAGTTTTACACAAATACTCCAATTCTTGATCTTTCGTGGCATTAATCCAATTTAATATAAGCTAACGGAGGATAAATTTGTTACATGTTTACCAATTTGGGATAATATGTTAGAAATATGCCAGTTTGGAGTTTTTTATAGTAAAAAAATTAGTTTTGGATGAATTTATCACAAACGTAGCAATTTGGGATTTTTCGCGATATTAACCCTTTAATTAATCATTAAGGGTGTGTTTGTTTTGGCGAAAGTGTTTTTCCGGAAAGTGTTTTCTAGACTTTCTTCCGTTTGATCTCCGAAAATGATTTGGTCAACTGAAAATACTTTCCGGTCAACACAAATATCATGTTTAATTTTAGGAAAGTGAATTTCTTTATCTAAAAAGGTGAAAATGTTTTCCGAAATTGCTCATCTTGAATTTGTTAATATTTTTTATTTTATTTTATTTTTTTATTTTTCTTTTCTTTCTAAGAAGGAAAACATTCATGTATTTTCTTTTCTTAATAAAAATAATTTAAAAATAACAAATAATTTTAAAAATACAAAATTTTTTGATAATTTTCACCATCATATTTTCTTTATCAAACAACTGAAAATACTTTCCAAATATTTTTTTAGATTTTAATCAAATACCGAAAAATGAAGTCATTTTCCAGAAAATCATTTTCCTGAAAAGTGTTTTTTTAAAATATATATATTTTTCGCAAAACAAACGCACCGTAAAAGAAATTTATTTGCCCTCAATTTGAGGTTTCCACGGGTCAAGAGAGTGGTTGGTCCGAACCTGAAATTTGTCAAAAGTACGAGAAAATGTCGTGAGGTTGACTTTGAAATTGGTAGGAGCGCCGTATGGTGCATAGCATGCCGACCAATCTCTCTTTTGTCGGTCAAAAATTGACAAGGTCGATACGTTTTCAGTCAAACTGGTTCGGTCTCTTTCGCCGTTTTTCCGCTGCAATCATGTACCACATCACGGACGACGTCTACGTCCTGTCTCGTGAGCAAAAATCCACGACATAAATGAACAAACAAGACGTAATTTCCTATGCAAAGAGACTAATTTTATAAGGAAAAAATGACATGAATGTTTCTAAACTTTGGTCCGGTCTCATCTTTCCGATGCGAACAGGTACGTTGCCATCACAAACGACGTCTACATCAGTTTCGTGAGCAAAATCCATGGCGTAAATGAACAAACAAGCCATGATTTCCTATTCAAAGTAACTAATTTTATGAGGAAAAAATGACATAAAATGTTTCTAAACTTTGATCCGGTCTTGTCTTTTCTCGATGCAAACAGGTACGTTGCCATCATGGACGACGTCTACTTCTGATTCGTGAGAAAAATCCATGGCATAAATGAACAAACAAGACATAATTTCTTATACGAAAGGACTAATTTTATAAGGAAAAAGGACATAAAAAAGTTCCTAAACTTTGGTCAGATGCATGATGTTCTTGATTTATTAATTTGTTCGATCTAATCCTTAAACTACTACTGCTTAAATTTCAAAATATCTTTTGTCTTATTTTGATTGATTCCTAAATCATCTAAAAAGATAGCTATTTTTGTATTGCTTTCTTTTTTTCTTCTTTGTTTACCTTTTTGGTATTTATATATGTTACATTAGTTCTATTTAAAGTTGTATCGAGTTGATAAACTTGATATTTTAATTTCCTAATTCACAATTTAACTCAATTTAATTAAGAAATCATGAAAGACAAAAGCTTGAAAGTTTTGTCTATCTAGAAAATTAGGAATAAGATTTAGATTGATATAAGTACAAAAAATCTATAGGTAAATCAACACTATTATTAAATATCCTTATCAAAATACTTATTTTTAAAATAAAAGGAATATAAATCCAATATAACTCTATGCTTTCACTATTATAGAGATCATATGTTAAAATTTACTTAAACAGAACTATGGTGATACTTATAAAGACCAACAAGGTAAAAAGTAAATACAAAGATAGCAAATTTTTTTTGTGGATTTAGGCATGATTAAAATGAAAAGATATTCCAAAATCCAGATAATAGTGTGATTATGAAAACTTGTAAATAGCATTGAAGGTCTGACTTGATTCTATTATGGAATATTGAGGGACCAAACTAAACAAATTGAAAGTTTTAGGACTAGAATGAAACATTTAGGAACTGTGCAAGAACCACATTGAAAGGATTAAAAATTCAAGCATGACATTACACTCCGGATCAAAGTTTAGAGACTATTTGTGTTATTTTCCATATAGATAAATATCATGTGTAGTAGCCTTGTAGGGTTAGAGCAATTGATTGGAGAGATAGGAGATTCACAGCTCAAGAATTGGAGGTTACTCGCTTGAATCTTACCAACTACATGCATACCGCTATGGGTGAGAACCACTTGTACAAGTCTTAAGGTCTAAACTTCACTGGTTCATGAAATTTACAAGGTATTTCACGGGTATCTAGATAGCTAGGTTTTCATGCCCGTATCCCCATATTATCATAAAGGAAAAGATAATCCGGGCTTAATATGAGAAAGAAATAAATGACCACAAAAGGAGAAAGAAATAAAAGATCACAAAAGCCACACCGAACGCACGAGTCCGAACATCATGAGAGGCCAGTCATTCCGAAACAAGTGGGGAACTGCAATCGAAATGCGAAATCATGGACCAAGTGAAAGGCTCCACAAAACCCTAATTCTGCTTCTTTCATGGGGCTAAAGCTACTCACTTTTGCCTTCTTCTCTGGGCGCGAAATGCTCGCCAGACGGTCGCTGCGGAGACGAAGCTTTCGGCGCGAGACTCATCATTGATGTCGTCGATCCATGATTACATTATGCAGAAATCAATCTAGGAATATCTCCCACTCGAGTGAAAGTAACTCGCCCTTATTGCAGGTGCATAGTGCGATGCAATCATGTCGGTTTCTTCTTATCATTCGTGTCATCTTTTTGGTCAGTGTATCGGGCCTAGGTAATTCGCAGTAACATTTGCAGCAATTAGGACACACGTCTTAGGTTAATCATGACTCGCATTCCAGATAGAATCATTTATATCTAACCAACAGCCACGGATAGGGGTCTTGTTAATTACTGCCTTTGAGAGTAAGGGTGAGCAGTTTCACTATTGGTCCAGGTTTCATGAAACATACTCTGTCATAATCGATTATTTAGTTTTTGAAATCCAGAACATACTCTGTATACCTTGGACCAATGCTGTCAATCGGTTTTAGGGTTTACCTAGGAACCGGCAAAATTTTTTTTTGTTTGTTTCATTATTTCTTCCTTTTTGGTTTCGTCTTTAGTTAAGCAAAATGAAAGTGAACACTACAATAAAAATATACATTTGTCAATAGCAACAATAAATAAAAAATTGGTTCATTGGTTCCCGATTTAGTTTTTATCTAGGAATCGGAAATTGAATCGTACAGTGCCAGTTCCATGTTTTTTATAAACTAGGTTCCAAACCAATAACCACGGGATCGTGGACCATACCGATTCTTATAGCTAGTTTGGTCTGTTTTTAGGTTCTATTTTGGATCCATGCTCACCTCTTTTTAGAAAATTGGTTTTCAAGATATCGAAAATGAGGGGGAAATACGACGATGAATTAACCGAAACACCGAGAATGGGGCGTTTAAGGCTCATTATGGCTATAGAAGTGCTAAATGGGGTTAAAATCTCATTATAGCATTACTTCTACACAACTAATTTTTTGATCGAGGGACAAGTTTAGGGTTTTTAGATTGGTGGAGTGGCATCACCCTGTTCAATCAAAACTTCTTTCATTCAGAGTAATCTCATTGCTTTTGCCCCTTTCCTTTAGGTTGGTCCATGTCTGATGTGCATCAACAAAAATCAGTCGAGTCGAAAAATTTAAATATTCTCTAATATGGAGAGAAGTACTTGGAGTTGCTTCAAATCCACTTCAGGACAAAAATAAAAGAATAAATTCAGGGTTTCTCTTTTTCAAAAACGCGTAGAGTAGGTCAAATCTATCGTTATAGATTTAGTCCATACACCGAGAAGCCTGAAGAATTATATTTCCTTTTCTTATAACACATGTACCCAAATGTTCCAACTCGAATGCATGCAAATCGACTTATTCGCGTGCATTGAGTAAAGCTCCATCGACAATTTACCATGCGCAACCTTCAAGATTACTTTCCATGGGAGGCACCCATAAAAACACTCAATTTAAACACATATAATCTGTCGCATCCAATGTAAGCGCTTAATCACTGTCCAGACGTAAGCCAAGCATCGCAAGATCTTATATTTCATTCTCGCTTCATTCTTCTTAAAAAAAAAATTAGACCTAAAATACATTATATGACATCGACCTTTTCCTCTCTCTAATACCAAAATCAATAAACAAATAAATCGATAGATAAATACATTTTCCATTATGTCTTTTTTGTATCCCCAATTAACTTTCACATGATTGCCTGCACGATGGTGTAATGCACAATCGAATCTCACACGGATACGCATCAATCAATGGTACATCGTTCGTGGAGTAGAAGACGGGTAAAACCGACGAATGATGCCCGCAATTACGGGAGTCATCATGTGGCGATTGATGGTACCCGACATCACCGGAGACCCGACAATAATTGTACCATATGTATAGGCTTTGATTATAATTGAAGTCTACATTGCATTAGTTGCACATGCAAGAGAATACCAAAGCGGCATACCCGGATCAAATTTGAGATACAACGTTGACCTTTTATATTTGGTGTGCAAATTTCATTTTCCTAGATAATGGTTTTATTAATTGTCATGTGGTATAGTCCGGTTACAATTTACTCTTTGCAAGGGTTATATAAAAAGGGTAGGCTTGACTTGATATAGAAAAATGAGGAAATGACATAAACGGTTTCTGAACTTCGGCCCGGTTACAATTTACTCTTTGCAGGAGTTATATACAAAGGGTAGGCTTGACTTGATATAGAAAAATGAGAATGACAAACGGTCTCTGAACTTCGGCCTACGCACAATATCGTCCCCGGAATTCTAATTTGTTCAATGTGGTGGTTAAATTATTGGTAAATGCTCACTATAATCCTTCCATTTGCGAAATAAATCAGACGTTTTTCGATAACATGGATTATTTTATGTGGAGTTGGTTTTTTAAAAACAATGAGTCAACGTGTCCATCCTTTTATCTATCAACTTTAGATGAGGAAAAAAATTAAGCGATAACATGTACATCATTATTTGATAATATGGATTATTATATCTTGATTCAATCTCACGTGGATAATCCACTTGTAACTTTTTTTTGTTTGCTTTCAAAGTTAATGAATTAAAAGTCATATCAGCATATCTCGTTAACTTGAATTAATGGAAGGACGGTATTGAATATTATTATATAGTTCGGGAATTAGATTTAACGGTTACCCATAGTTAATAGAACATATTGAACAAATTAAAAATCAGAAGACGACATTTACATTTTGCCAAAGTTCATGGACATTTTGTATTATTTTCTTTGTGAAATCGCTTAAAAAATATTGTCCGACTTAAGTAATCCAAAAAAAAAAATGATCTTTAGTGCTAGGTAATGCCAGAACATCATGAAAGGCCATTATTACACATTGACATTGCATCATGGATCACGAGAAAGTTGTACGAATAATTCTCAAATGACATGTAATTTAGGTTTTACAGCATGGGTACGACTGTCGATGCCGCATGCTGTGAAAGTAGGAAAATGATTCTCGAGCTATCATTTTTGCACGAGCATCTGCTAGCCACGAGAAACCTTATCGAAAGTGCATGAACACGCATGACATTTTCATGTACTTTGACGTATGATACAAATGGCCAAACGGTGTTATATTTAGGTTATTCAATTTCAAACACTTTGGCTCGCGACCAATCCAATTCATGACATCGATGATTTACTTCGTCGATCCGGAATCAACCTACTTAGGTCGACTTCCTCACTATGTGAAAAAATGCGCGATTTTCACTGATCATATGTCTGATTAGTAGGTTACAATACATGCACGGATATCGTCCTCAAGAGTTTTCATGTGAGTGATGTGTCTAAACTTGCAATTACACCAATCATATGCATGATTTGAAGGGAGCCCTAAAGGAAGTGGGAAAATTACCCAAGTAGTCCTAAATCTATTGTACAAATGCTAACTCAATCCTAAACTTTTAAATTTCACAGATGTAGTCTCAAATTTTTGTGCAAAATTCCAAAACAGTCCATTCGATTAATTGCCACTGAAAACCGCTAACGTGGCAATCAACAAATTGTCCACATCAACATGCCACAGAGGACGGCCGGGGGGTAACAACTAGAAACCATGTTAGCAATTTCCGACGGCAATTGGCCGAAATGATTATATTGAAATTTTTCGCAAAAAAGTTTAAGATTACATTGATAAAATCGAAAAGTTTTTAACCGACTTAATAATTTTCTCTAGAGGAAATACCACGGAGATCTCACAACTCTTGAGTCACTTCTGGATTTACTGAGGAGACATTTTTTTTTTCTAAAGTTGCCGATTCAAAAGTAATATATATATAGAGTCTTTGCTCGGGAGCCTATCCTAACTCACGTCCATCTCTCAAATAATGGCGCGATATTACAGTAGTGCGTGGGCATGTGCCTCATAATGCCAATGACTTTCATAATGACGTGCAACAGCGCCAGTGTGATTCATGAAGGGGGCGATAGTTGCTATTATTGTGTAGCACGGTTTGCATGAGATGATGTGACGGGTTTATCACCGAAATAAAAGTTTCTATCCATATATGAAAGGATTAATACAACGAAAAATTTCAAACTAGTATATAATTGATAAATTTATTTCAAATTAAGTTTTTACCACCAAAAATCTCAAACTTATACATTTGTGACAAATTTAGCCTCTATTAGTTTCCGTTAAATTGGATTAATATCATGAAAAACAGAAAATCCTAAACTGGCATATCTGTCAACTGCCACGTGTCATTTAACTCAGTAATTTGACGGTAAAATTTAACGGAAACTACGGAGGGTAAATTTGTTACTGGTGTATCAGTTTGAAATGGTAAAAAAATTAGTTTTGGGTAAATTTGTCATAAGTGTACTAGTTTGGGATTTTTCGTGATATTAACCCTATATAAAAAGTAATTTATTAAAAGTATAATCACTAAAAATATCTTGCATATTATAGATTAAGATTTGGTTATGTTATCGTTTATGAAACCACTCATATATAGACAATGCTAAAGTGCAAAATGGCTCGTAATAATCATGATATTGCATCGCATTTGTGATATACAGAGTGGAATTATAAATGTCAACGAAGTAATATTTAGCATAAAATGCGCAATATGATCGTGAGAAAATGAATACATTTATCGTAAAGTTCATGATGAAACACCTTGAATGGTTTAACTTATAGGTAAAGCGAGATATCAAAATGTCATAAAAATAATTACAATAATTGAAAATATTGTGACTTTCTTTAATGTGCGGAAAGTGAAAAGAGGAATTTGTAAAATTAGAAAGGAGAAGATATAATTATAATTGAAGCGAATAATTGGATTTATTATTTGGCTAGAAATCACAGGAAGAAAAAAGATTATCATCGATTGCATACTCTCCAATGTGAAATGAAAAGAGGGAAAGAAAAAATTTAATCCGCAACTTTAAAAAGTCATGTCATCATATGTTATTTAGATTTTGCATATTAAATGATTTGTGCTTTCTCACTCTCAAATTGAAAAGAATAGAATAAATTCGTAATTAGACTATTTGGTACAGCTTTACAATAGCAATTGCAGCTGTGAAAAGGGGTGTTGCAGCTTTAATATATCTATTTGGCAAATGCCTCAATAGCCCCAGCACTTCAAAAGTTACGGTAGCATTTCGAAAGCTATTACTCCAACTTTAAAACATATATTACCAAACATCATGTCACAATTACAACACATCATAGTTACAGTTCGGCCACTAAAAACCAAACGGGCTTTAGAAGGGCCGCTTCAACGAAATGCAATTCATACTCCTTGTTCCATCTTAAATAATAAAATGCTCATGCTAATAGCTTTAAACACATCATAAATTTTAAATGGTGTAAAATAGTGAGACCTCATTAATGGTAGATTGATGAAAGAGGAAAATATACCTTAACTATATCAATCAATTTAATGATTTTTTATCAACCTTTCGTAAATCGTTGTTTCTTCCTCTTTTGTGTTAAAATTGGAGAAGTTTACATGATTTTTACAAAATCATCTAAGATTTGAGTGTTTTAATAAATTTAATGATCGAGATTCTATTTAAAAGAATGTTGATAAAATGCAGTTATTTTACAACGTCACTCTAAACTTCAATCTGGAATAACTCATTGTAGCGTGCAATTCTTAATTTAAGTTTTTCTTAGAGGAATTCTTTGGCCAAAGTTGTGAATTCTGTATGATTATAATTTTTGTTTAAAATATGTTAATAAACAAATATTACAAAAAATGTTTCAAACTGATTAAAAAAAATCCTTTATAAAAATCAGTTTGAGCACATTAGCGAGTGGAAAAGAGGAAATGAAGTATGTACAAAAACGAATTGGAAAATAAAAAAAGGTGTTAGAATAAAGCATCATTCCTTTGATTAATATGAGCATTCTTGTGTTTAAATGACAATGCATGGCTCTTGCGTTTTCAATGAATAGCAACTTACACCCTTTTTCTGTTTGTGATTTTCATTAATTAGTTATCTCGAGATTATTTTTGTCAATTTAATAAGTTAGGGAGTGTGATAGCCATATATATATATTTGAGGTGTTAAAGGTTAAATGAAAGTCAACTTGAAAGTTGCAATATCTGAAATGAAAGGTAAAAAAAATTTCAAAAAAAAGAAAGAATAGAAAGCACCACAAAAACCTACATCAACATGTGAGTACACCCATTCCATTTCCTCTTAATTTTAGGAATTAATTTTTGTAATCCCATTGTTAAAATATAGGAGAAAATCGTATGCATTTTCAATATTATGTGAGGAGACCTCTGAGAAGAGAGAGGGAGAGAGACAAACTAAGATCAACACACTAATTAATAGCTCGAGTCGGTGATCATCATTCTTTAATACAAAGATTTTATTGACAAGTCTTTTCGAGACACCTGTTAAGTAGATTATGTAAAGTAATATTTTATATTTTAAAATTTATTACACATAATAAGAGAAAAATAGCAAGTTAAAAACTTATAAAATTTATGGTTAATTTCACGAAAAACACCTAACCAGTACATTTGTAAAAAATTTATTTCAAACCAATTTTTTGACTATAAAAAACCTCAAATTGGTATGCTAGTGACAAATATACCTCCGTTAGTTTCCGTTAAATTTTACCGTCAAATTGTCAAGTTGTATGACACGTGACAGTTGACGGATGTATCAGTTTTGGATTTTACCTTCCGTTGGTCACAGGTTTACCAGTATATGATCATTTGAGGTATTAATCCAATTTGACGGAAAATAACGACGAGTGAATTTGTCACTAATAGTTTTAGGTTTTTGGTGGTCAAAAAATTAATTTGAGGATAAATTTATCTCGGGTGTAGTGATTTGAGATTTTTCGTGATATTAATCTTAAATTTTATTTATGTAATTGCTTAGCGGGTCTTTTAGGGGTATTTTTTTCAAAATCAAATTCCACCCTCAATATACAACATAGGAGGTTGGACTTTCAAGGGGGAGGGAAAGCACTCTCGGACAGCTGTGGAGCTACGCACCCAACATTTTTATTGCCGAAAAAGCTGACCCTTTTACGGAATATAATTTAATGCTTCCAATAAATAAATAAATAAATAAATAAACCCCTCTTTTGTCTTACCCTCAACCACGGAAAAAGAACATAAAGTCAGAATAATGCGCCCTTTTTAATATAGATTGCAATAATAATGGTAATAATGTAGGGACCACTGTACAAATCGATTTTACTCAATAAAATTGCCACATTATTGATATTCGGCGCCTTCATACGCCGTGTTTATTTGAATATCATGTTCGGTTCAGCGCTTTTGAATATGCCCGTCAGTCCGTCCATCTTCTACAGATCTAACGGTCGACCCGTTTTCAATTCCTCCTCTCTTCACATGTACACCATATGATACTGAATTAACTCGGAGTATCCACGTAATAAATGAATTTAAAGATTACAATAATGCATTTATATATTTTCGTGTGCGATTTAATCATCTTAGTAATATTACTATAATTTACACAATGAGATTATATATTAAAAAAAAAAGAGAGAGAAAAAGAGAAAATAGGGTAAAAAGACAGAAAAGGGCCTAGCGCATCCGGGGTTTCCTTGTAACGTACCTTTTGAACAACTCCCGCGACGCGAGTCGGACCGACCAACCGAACCCCCTCCCCGCGGTGGGCCCCACCACCACACCCCCCCCCCCACGGTTTCAATCCTCTGCTTCGCTCCCACTCTCCTCCCGCGCTGCTCCCTCCGAATCGCGGCCGTCGAGGCGCCCTCGCGCCACGTGGCGAGGACGGGCCGCGCGGATCCAGGAGCTCGCCCCTGGTGCCGCGCCGCACGCAAGCGCGTCTCGTAACCGATGAACGGCCTGTCGAAAGGGGAAAAAGTGGGGGCGGGGGGAACCACCTCTCGTTGACCGAAGACCGGAAAGCGGTGTTGGGTGCGCGCGCGCGCGTGAGAGAGAGAGAGAGAGAGAGAGAAAAGCGAAATCGAATCATAAATTCGGTCATAAAGGAATGAAGACAGAAAAAATTAATATTGTAGTTTTTTTTTTGGTCGAAAATAATATTTATACTTTGCGTTGTACTCTTTTTTTTTTAACCATTGTACTGAGAGACCGTTCATTCATACTTAACAAATAAGCCAAAAAAATAATATTATTTATTTTTTCAATCATAATCGAAAAAACTGCATAAATTTTTCAAAAAATTATATGTAAATTTACGTAACAATCTTTCGGCATCGTGAATATTTAAGAAGTTTCGATTTAAAAAGGAAAAATCAAAGTGTGCGAGCTCAGGAATCGGATTAAGTAAAGAGTGCGGTAATTCAAGCCAATCCAATCGAATCCCAACACTTATTAATATCCTTGTTTTTAATTTACGGGTAGAGATAATTGCTTGTCATACCGCCAATACGCCCTCGTTTTTTTTTTCTCGGGCCAGAGAGCGTGCTCTCGAATGTAAGCAAGGATTTAGTCGACGGATGTCTCCGGAGACACAGGGAGCGGTCAGGTTCTCACGGGCCGACTTCCATCGCCATTCCCACGAGATCAATATTCTGAAAACCGAATTTATTCCGAGAAATTAGTAAACAACTCACAATTCATTTGTGATGAAAAAAAATTTTCCATAAAATTCCCAAATCTATGCTCCAAATGGTAGTATCGCCTTTTTCCTTCCCTCCTTTTCTAAGTTTCCCTAAACCCGAAAGGCCAAAAAAGAAAAAGAAAAGCAGGAGGAGGATGACGTCACCAACGCTTTGACTCTCTCTCTCTCTCTCTCTATGTCTTCTTTAAACCCACCCGCACTCTTTCCCCTGCACGATCTCCATCTCCATCTCCCACCACCTTTCCTTTCCCCCTTCCCGTCCTTTTGCCGGCGAAAAGCTTCCTCCTTCCCTCCCTCCGGCCGGCGAGAAGATGGTGCGGGAGCGCCACCGCGACGACCTCTTCATCACCGTCCCCAGCTTCTTCCGGTGCCCCATCTCCCTCGACGTCATGACGTCGCCGGTCAGCCTCTGCACCGGCGTCACCTACGACCGCGCCAGCATCCAGCGCTGGCTCGACGGCGGCCACAACACCTGCCCCGCCACCATGCAGGTCCTCCACACCCGGGAGTTCGTCCCCAACCTCACCCTCCAGCGCCTCATCCGGATCTGGTCCGACTCCTCCGCCCGGGGCGGCGGGGAGGAGGACGACGACGATGGCAGCGGCCGGTCCCCCGCCGCCGCAGCCCCGCCCCCGCCTCCCGGCTCTCCCCCATCCCGCGACCGCGCCCTCGCGGCGGCGAGGGGCGTCGCCGCCGCGACCGCCGGGTGCGGGGACGCGCTGCCGAGGATCCTGCGGTTCGCGAGCGAGTCGGAGGAGAACTGCGATAGCCTCGCGCGGATCGAGGGTTTCCCGAGCGCGCTGCTGAGGTTGCTCGACTTCGACGGGGACGAGTCGGAGAGGAGAGTGAGGTCGCTCGAGCTGGCGGTTAGGGTTTTGGGAATGGTGTCGAGCAGGCTCGAGGACCGCGAGAGCTTCGCGAGCGCGGTCGCCAAGAGCGATCGCCGCCGCTTGGATTCGATCCTCGCGGTGATCGAACGGGGAAAACCGGAGTCGAAGGTCGCGGCGGTCAGGATCCTCGAATCGGCCGCCGTGGACGCCGAGACGAAGCTCGCGATGGCGGAGTGCGAGCAGCTACTCCTCCGGCTGCTGAACCTGGTGGGCCCGGAGACCGATCTCGCCCTGCTCGACGCCAGCCTCTCCTGCCTCATCCAAATATCGGTCTCGAAGAGCGCGAAGACCAGGCTGGTGGCGCTCCGGTCGATCAGGCGGCTCGCGCAGCTGCTCTCCGCGCCGACCTCGACCGTCCCGGTGACGGAGAAGGCGCTGAAGCTGCTCGAGGTGGCGTCCTCCGTGAAGGAAGGCCGGGCGGCGCTGTGCGGCGACGCGGCGTGCCTCGTGTCGGTGCTGCAGAAGGTGTTCAAGGTGTCGGGGGCGGCGACGGAGCACGCGGTGGCGACCCTCTGGAGCGTGTGCTGCCTCTTCGGGGACCAGAGGGCGCGGGAGGTGGTGGCGGAGTGCAACGGGGTGGCCAAGATGCTGCTGCTGATGCAGAGCAATTGCCCCGCTCCGGTGCGGCAGATGGCGGGCGATCTGCTCCGGACCTGCAAGGCGAGCTCCAGGCCTCCATGCTTGTCCAGCTACGACACCAAGACGACCCACATCATGCCCTTCTGATCTTGGGCGGACCGGGATCGAGCATCGACTTCAGCCATGAACAGTGCGGATCGAGAGACACAGAGAGATTGACTGTGCAAATGCGTGTAAAAAATCAAAAGGGGAAATTTTTGGTAGTGAATACGAGAGTCAAAAGATTCATTTGATTTTGTCCATAGATTGTTGGGGGCTTAAAGAAGAGAAAAGGGTAGGGGTGCTTTTCGGCCAAATCGCTGCTCGCCATGTCTGTACCATCACAGTGCAGGTAACAGCAGCCGATGCAGGATCGCACAGTTCTGACGATGACCTTTCCTTCTCTCTTTCTCTCTCTGTTTCTCTTTTGATCGAATTGGAGTGATCACGAGCTCCAGTTTCGCGGGGGATCACGACGAGATGTTCCCTAACTTCGTTCTTTGCCTTCGACCCAGTGAACAGGTTCATGCGTTACAGTGAGATGGATGAACAGAGCAAGCATTCTCGGATTTGTGAAATGGGGCCGTGGACATTTCGTCGAACGGATGTTGGGCGAGTGTTCTGAGATCCATCATCGTTTGGTAATCGGTTCGTGGGTGTCAATCTTGAAGGACAGGACCGTGTCTAGGATTTTTTAAGACGCTTGACAACATCATGCTGCTGCGCCCCACACACGGTGCTAGGATTAATCGATAGTTTGCACGATGAAATGCCAAATTATTGTATTCTATGATTTGTATTTTTTCGAATATTTCGTTTAATATATATGCCAAACTCTCGAAGAAATGATTTATCTCGCCGTTCAGATTACAACACCCCTTGTCACGGCGCAAAGATGTATGGAGTTAGAGTTTGCCACATAATGCGATATGAAATAGAGCAAAACGGGGATTTGTCGCCCTCGCCCGCCACCTGCTCTGGATGATAGGGATATGCGAGGGTCACGTAGCGATGGCAAGGATTTGTGCAACCTCGCCATGGCGAGGGCCACCTACATAGGGCCAAATGGTGGTCATGACGACCCGTGCTAGCTTTTTTTTTCCTTAAGTATCGTCTTCTCATAAATTCAAAATATGTCAATTATAAGTTTAAGAAAAATGTAATTAT
The DNA here is from genome assembly GCA_031216185.1 of Syzygium aqueum. Classification (NCBI taxonomy): domain Eukaryota; kingdom Viridiplantae; phylum Streptophyta; class Magnoliopsida; order Myrtales; family Myrtaceae; genus Syzygium; species Syzygium aqueum. Next base: position 7,509,302 of record CM062239.1, read on the forward strand.
AAATTTTAAAAAAAATTATCTTACTTCCTTATATGAGAACCATTATCGACATAGTTCGATCATATTATCGTTCCCCATAAAATAAGACAAATTATATTGTGTTTGCACAGTTTGATTTAATCCAATCAACATTGTAATAAGTAGGGGTGAGCAACTTGGACCACTCAAACCGGGATTAGACCAAATCGACAGGTTTGGTCCGATTCTTAGAACTATAGGTCCGATTTCCAGTTCTTAAAAGCCGAATTGGTTTTCGGAAGATCCGATTCCTGGTTCCAAGAGGGAACCGGATCGGACCGGATCTACTATTTAATATATATTTTTATTATTTTTGAAAAAATAATCAAATGTGAACTAAACTCTAAGTGAATTTCATTATCATAAATTCATTGATAAAAAATTAGTAAAATGTGAATTAAACTCTAAGTGAACTTCATTGACATAAATTCATTGATAAAAATTAGTAAAATGTGAATCAAACCTTAAGTGTTTAACAAAAATAAAAAACTAAACTCTAAGTGACCGGTTCCATTGGATCGGACCGAAACCGAACTGGATCGGCAGTCCAGTCTGGTTTCCGGTCCTAGAACCAACCAGTCCGGTCCTCGGTTCCTAAAATTGGGAACCGGTTCTCTCGGTCTGGTTCCCGGTTCCACCTTGGAACCGGACCGGACCGGGAACCAATAACCCTAGTAATAAATCATTTTGTTTTTTTTTTTGGCGTTTTTCCTCCCATGCTTATCATTTCAAGCAATCGTTCACTATAATTTTTATATAAAACTGACAAATGCTAGGCTTTTCCCCTTTTCAAATATTTAATCTTAGTTTGTGGCATTAATTCAGTAATCGATTGTGCTTAAAGGGGCTATTAAGCCACATCGACTCCCACATCATTTCATTTTCTTTACGTTTTAAAAATTCGATCTTTTTGTTTATAAAATGGGTATTATCATTTCATTTGATATGAAGCAAACTAGACAAAAATACATAAAGCAAGCAAGAAACCAAACTGAGGGAGACAGAATTTAAAAATATATATACACACACAAAATTAAAAAAAAAAAAAGGAACGGTTTGCCAAAATTCAGCCGGAATTAGGTTTGCTTGGCTGACTACGATGCGGCTTTCCCCGTCATTGAAATGATTTGTTTAATTACTGGAAGGAAATGGAAAGTGGAAAGCGACCCGAATCACAGCCCGACAAGTCACACAAAAAAAGAATAATATTTATTTATTGATTTATATATTATTTGTTGTTATTATATTGTTTGCAAATCTTAATATAAGATGTCTTTAAAGAAAGCAATTGAAAAAGATGGGTTTGACCACTCCAACATCGACCGTGATGCCTATAAACAATGCATAACGTGGGAAATGCTCCATTGCACAATTTGTGATCCGCACGTATCCAGGGCCCATCTTTGATGTGAGTGGGAAGGCATGCAAAATAAAACCTCGTTCGATATGAAATTTTGATCTCTCTCTTTCGGAGGCGGCGGATTAGCAATTCCGGCAAACCAAGGGCCGTGCCGATTCGAAACTACGCCTTCTCGGACACGAGCCGGGTCCAAGTCCGGGTGGCTCGGGTGGGTCTCGAATCGTCACGGACCTTTGAGTTTGCTTGGGCGGCGATGCTCGAATTCATGACATTTGACTGATATATGGATGTGCTGAGGTTTCTATTGGTCCGGTCTAATTTCTTTTTTTTTTGGTCTATTTTACACAATTCCGATGCATCGTATTGTCTACTAAGCTACAATAATCTCACTTGCTTGTTTATTCAGAATCCAAATTTTGACGGAAACAACGGTCGAGATCGATAAGAGTAGAGATCCACTCACATTCACGGAAGGATGATAAGTAAATAAGGATTTATCATTATTTATTAGCTTTAGTTCCCTATAGCATGTGCCTTGGGAAGATTTGAATCGAATGCAAGAGCCACGCCCATCTCATCTTTTCATACCATGGACCACTTGAACTAGATGTCAAAGTTGGGATTCTTTGCTTTTTTTAAGAGAATTAGCTCGAAAATAATGAAGCAGCAATTGCAACATTCTTTGAAGTTGGACCGACCCTCTCCGCATAAGTTGGATCTAGGGAACAAATTACTACGACCCCCACATTTCAATTTCGTGAAGAGCTAGGAGAATGCTTGTGAAGCAGCGTTGAGCAAGCATTGGAGATATCAATGGAGGGCACGAGCATCACCCACCTCTTTTAGTGGTCAAATGTGGTCCCTAAACACCTCCTAGTCGTCCATACCGCATATTTTGAGAAATTGCATTTGAAGTTCCATTTTCATATTTAAACTCAAATTGTCTATAAAAAATTTTCAATTTGCGCAAGTGATCCTAAATCACTTTACAGGCAAGTTCTACAAATTCCCGAAAATTCGGTCTTTGGAGATCAGTGCTGATGAATGATAAATGAACATATCTCGATCGTTTATTGAAAATCTTCTCAGAGTGTTTGAGATGCAACATCTCTTGCTTAGGAGGTGTGACAACACCACGAGGCGACGTTTTCAGGTTGGGGGATAGATCTCCTAAGGGACCGTAGGAACCCTATTGTTCTCATTCATTCTTTGTTCTTTCCATGAACAAAGATTTGTTATGTCGCAACCTACACGGTTATAGACATGCGATTCTTGAAAAGAAGTTTGATCGTGCCTCTCGAAATAGTTTAGGACCTGATTTCACCAATCGAAAGATTTGAAATCAATTGCATTCTATAGTTAGAACTTAGAGTTAATTATATTGTTATTTGTGATTTTTTTTGTCCCGTACCTAGATGCGATCATTAGGCGGGTCCAGCCTGTCAAGGTTGTGCCTAAATCTTTGCCCAAGCTTACTCATCATGAACATTTTATATAAATCTTCGGGTTTGGGCGAGGCTTTCTCACCCATTGCCGTTACCCGTGCTCGTCCAAAGAGTCTATGGCGCTTTGGCTTGGTAGGGTTGGGCATGGGCTGCCAGATTCATAATCAAGTCTACTCGTATTTTGTATTGTGACATAAAAGATCACATACGAGTAAACCTTGTCCTCCTATCTTTAATACAATGATGAGTCGTCAGGGCAAAGAGAACGGGGAAGAAGGGTGGCCTTCCATTTACAGTTGTAGACTATAGTTTGTGACCTTTGCACAACATGTTCATTTTGAAATTGATTATTTGAGTAATTTCTCTTCCTTCCTTCCATGTCACTCCATCCAAAGCTAAGTATAAGCGACCTGACCATTTATTTGCTAATTAGATGGGTACAAGTAAAAAATTTAGCACAATTTAGCGGGATGTGCATTGATGGATCTTCTTTTTTTTTTAACACAAAATCATGTAGGGTGTAAGGTGCATTTCGGAGAGCTTTTGTCCAATGCATTTGCAAAGAAGCAAAGGACTTTAGACTATATTGTTTTCATGAAATTCAAATGCTATTCGGTCTATCTACTTTAGACTAGGGTTTTCTGTAAAGAAAATTTTAGGAAAAATTGTCCAAAAAGTCCTAAATCTACTGTACGGCATCCAATTCAGTCCTAAACCTTTTAATTTTACCGATTCAGTCTTAAACCTTTTAAAAAGTTGCCAATTCAATTCTAAATCTTTCAATTATGCTAACTTAGTCTTAAACCTATTGACTATTTACTAATTTAGTCCTAAACCTTTTAACAAATTTGCCAGTTTAGTCATTCAGGCTAATTTTGGCCAGAAATCACTGACGTTAGCACCAGCCGTCCTACGTGGCGCTGACGTGGATAATTTTTTTATTTAAAAAAATCAAATTTGAATTGATTATTTTGTTTTTATTATTTTATTTTATTTTTTTTCCCTTTCTTCTTCTTCGTTGAGCCGACGAGTCACCGATTGAGGGCTAGCAGAGGTGGCTAGCCTCTGGGCACGAGTCGATGAACCTCGCCAGCCCAGGGGTGAGGGCCGTGAAGTCGTTGCCGGCCATGGGCGAGGGCATCGCAGCCATCACTTGCCCTCACTATGGTTGGCGAGGGCTCTCGACGCCCTCGCCAGCGACAGTGAGGGTTGCGAGCCCTTGCCAAATCTAGTGAGGGCCGTGACTCCTTCAATAGATCTGGCAAGGCCAGGGAATCACGGCCCTCATCCAGGCTGTCGCCGGCCACCTCCACCAGCCAGTTGCTGGCTCAATGAAGAAGAAAGGAAAAAAGAAAAGAAAAGAATATAATAAAATAATCAATAAAAATCAATAAAAAAATTGATTTTTTTAAAATAGAATATTATCCACATCGGCGCCACGTAGGACATCCGGTGCTGACTAAACCATCACATCAATTTTTGGCCAAAATTAACTAGAAGGACTAAATTGACAATTTGTTAAAAAAGTTTAGAACTAAATTGGCAAATAGTCAATAGGTTTAGGACTAAATTTGCACAATTAAAAAACTTAGGATTGAATTAGCAACTTTTTGAAAGGTTTAGGATTGAATTAGCGAAATTGAAAGGTTTATAACTGAATTGGCCATCGTATATTGGGTTTATGACTTTTTGGATAATTTTTCCGAAAATTTTAAGGTAATTAAAAAAGGAAGATTCAGAATACTATCGAAAAAATCCAGCTGCAAGTAATCGAAGCCGGTGGCCTCAAGTGACTACGGCAGCCTCGGCGAGGGTCGCACGGCCATCGGTGGCATGCCTAGGGTAATGCCTGTTAGATCTGAGCTCCTCGGTCAAATCTCAACTCGTCGTCGATGATGCGCAATGCTGGTCACGTTGCACAGTAAAGTAAGGGTGATGTTAAAATTTAAATTAAGACAATTTACTAAGGACAATTATAACGGCATTCACTATATATGGAATGCCAATACTGGATGGGACGTGCATCAAGCTAAAGGGTTTTCAGGAAGTACTTCCAAAGGCTTTTGGGAATGTTGTACCAAATGCCTCAACTCTGTCTCGAAAACCTTTAAAGGCCCAAAATCCTGTGGTAATGTTGAACCCGTAGAATAATGCATGCCTAGTTTGATGTAGGGGTAAACGATTTCAAGTTCTGATTTTAGATTCCCTATAAGTTCAACCGGAAACCTGAAACCTACATATTGAAACATATTCCTCATTTTTTGAAACCTAAAACCTACATTGCATACCATGAAACGTGAAACCTACCTGTCACAGGTTTTAGGGTCTATCCAGATTCCACCTGTATCATTAATTGAACGATTATAGTGAACCATTACTTTTAATGACCAACACTTATTGCTACAATCCACTGACCACAATATGTATTTAGATACATAAAGAATACGAAACATTAACAAAGTAAAAATCTCAGTCATAAAATAAAAGCTCAGACTAATGATTTTAGATTATACATTCATCATCTGACGTCATGGAATATTGCAGGATCATGGAAGACATAGATCAAGAAAAACACAAAAACTTATTTCAAGTGGTAGGTTCCACCTACCTAGAATTTGGAATCTACTCATTGAAACAGTTTTCTCGATTTTTGGAATTTGGAACTTACCCTGTATATTTTGAAACCTGGAACTAATAGGTTTTCACCGGTCCGGTTCTCAGGTTCGTTCCAGATTCTACTCTAGATCCATGTTTACCTCTAGTTCGATGTTCAAAAACCCAGAGGAGGACAAAATTTGGGAAGACAAAACCCTAATTTTAATTGCTAAATCAATACATTACGTGTGCACTTCCAGAGTTCACATTTCCAAATGGAATGTCAAACTTCAAAATTCTCTTACGTCACAAGAACACTTGACCGAAAAAAGGAGAGGCCCCCAACGGAGGGCGGATGCAATCTCGACAAACCATGTCCTTTCAATCCTTCAAACTAGCAGAATAATTTTCCCAGCTCAGCAAAATTTATATTAACATCGTGGTTGTACCATATTATTCCACCCGGATAAGGACCAAGAAAAAAAGGCGACATAGGTGCTGAAAAAATACGGCAAAATTCGCGTCCGATTTTCTAGACTTTCACACAACTTTCTAGTTACACTTTTTGTAGCTTTTTACAGAATTATTGCGTCAGCATTATTGAAGTGGATTTGTCCGAACGAATTTCATGGAATGACCGGTCGTCCAATCGGTCGAAGATGAAAAATAGCATCATGCCCACCATTAAAAATTAAATCCCATAAAAAAAATTAAAAATAAAATAAGAAATATTCTTTCTCTCTAGATGCTTTCAATTTGATGACGTCATCCAGGCTATGAATTGACGTTATATAAGTACAAAGTAATTTCGGGTCGTGATCTCGCCGATTATGATTTGATTGGAGCATGGTTCCGTGATCGCATCATCAATCGATCGTGTGGGAATATATGTTGTGTGTACGCTCCTTTATGGAACATGAGATATTGGGCACGTTGCTTTCACTATGACCTCGACGCAACACAGAGTAGCAATACCTAATACCTATCACTCATGAACAGAATAGTGGGCAGGAATCTAGGGGAAAGTTTATCCTGCTGGGCCGGCGATTAGGGTTTGCGTCGGCATGTTGACATTGATAATACAATACCGCATGCGTATCGAATTTGCATATGGGTATCGAGAAATAGCGACGTAATTGCTTTTCAATAGATGGTTGTGTCTATTCGTGAGACGTGTCCTTCCTTTGATGTGAGCATATTAGTCATCTTGGCGTGAGCAAGAATTTAGGAAAAGTGGTCATGTTAGACTCGTGTTTAGCTCTTCTATTAGCATTGTGAACGGCCCAATTACTGCTTTGTGTCTAGGCGCACGAGAACGGTGAAGAGAAAATCGTTTTGCCCGTTCGCGCTTTCGATCGGTGCTCTGAACATCGGACCAGATCAATCGAAAAGGCCATTTCGTTTCTACCAAAAAGACCCAAGTCCAAATTCCGTAGCCTTGGCCTACTAACCCGAATTTCCGCTCCGCATCTTTTGTGAGGTTTAATCTCCGATATGACATTGAAAACACCGACATTAGTTCGTATCCGATCCTCTTCAGCTAATTTTGTAAAATTTCCTGGATGGTATCACATTGACATCGATAATACAATTCAATAGATAACTACGCCTCTATAGTAACCTTTGTGTTGTAGTGTCTAGTCCACATCTAGCATTTTCATGACAATCATATGGATTTACAATTTATTTCATCTTGAATCGATCGGCACGGTTTGTCTGCTCTATTGGGCCATGCTTGTGTTTCGGACAAATTATGTCTGACATGTTCAAAAGTGAATTGGGTTTGGGCCTCCTCTAGAATTCAAGGTCCTAGCCCAGCAAGTTTTCTACCATGATTGGCTTATAAGTATACACAGATTGGACCACAGGACCAAGATGTAAACTTTCTAGCTAATTTGGTCTACACAAACTTGGTCCGATGCATTTCAAAGTTTGCCCCCTTTCTTCTTCACTTTCCATATGCCCCCGCTAGAGCAAAGGGGAAGAGTTGGGCTTGGATCCACCAGCTGAATTTACCAACGCAACCGCTTGCTCCGCAACAATAATACCATCGATAGTCATCTTATAATCGTAACCGCTGCTTGAGTAAGCGATGCCCATCCTCGAAAACGGATTGTGTGACCACCTTTTTCACCAGCAAATTCAATATATACTGTAAAATTAAGGTGGAAACTAATAGAATCTTGCAATTTAAATCAATGTGAAATCACTAGAGAAATAAATAGGGGACAACAAGGACACGAGAGATTACGTGAATCGGTCCGAGTGTCAATACCTACTCCACAGATAGCAATAGATAATCAACTATAATCAGAGAATCAGAGTTACAATCGCTCGTACCCTCGAGTGTTTTTCATACCTAGATTAGGTCCAAATTCACGGTATTTACAAATAAACAACTCAATTAGATATAACGCTCAAAAACACAAATCATCGCAAGAAGTGTCTCTGTACACTAGAAGTGTCTCTATACACTTCTTTTCTTTATCTTTTATGCTGCGCTTTGCTCTTCGCGCGGTTTCTACAAGGAAAAACTACTGTAGGGCTTTGAAACAAAAGAACATAAATTATAGGATTAACACCACGAAAAACTTAAAATTGATACACCTGTGACTCTAAATTAATTTTTTGATAACAAAAAATCAAAAATTGATACACTTATGAAAAGTTTACTCCGAATTATTTTTTTGACTATCAAAAACCCCCACACTGGTACGTTTGTGACAATTTTATCCCGAACTAATTTTTTGATTATCAAAAATTCCAAACTAGTATACATGTGACAATTTACCCCAAACTAATTTTTTGATTACTAAAACCTAAAAATGATATATTTATGATAAATTTACCCTTTGCTATATTCGTTAAATTAGATTAATATCACGAAAAATTACAAAGTGGTAAACTTATGATAAATAGAGGGGTAAAACCCCAAATTAGTACACCTATAAGCTATCACGTGTCATCAAATTTAGCAATTTGACAGTAAAATTTAACGAAAACTAATGGAGGATAAATTTATCACAGGTGTACCAGTTTGGGGTTTTCAGTGGTACAAAAATAGTTCGAGGTAAAATTATCACATGTGTATTCGTGTGAGGTTTTTGATGGTAAAAAAAATAGTTCGGGGTAAAATTATCATGGTTGTACCAGTTTGAGGTTTTTTGTTATCTAAAAATAATTTTTGGTAAATTTATCATAAGTGTACCAGTTTAAGATTTTTCGTGGTATTAACCATATAATACCTAAATTATATGCCCTTTTCATGATCAAACCCTTGTGCCCTTAAAAGACCAGTCAACAACTTTCCTAATTAAACCCACTTCTTTTCTTATAGACTTGCTGAACTCCACAAACTAATATATATTAAATAAAGAATGTGAGCCCCAACAACAGAAGTTGACCGATCAAAGTAAATAAGAAAACTTCCTTGTGTGATTTCCACGAGGAATTTCAACCGCGAGTGATAGGAATTAATTTCCTATTTTTACATATCAAATTCCATCAACCATAGGAACTTTGCTAGTTAACATCCAGTTGGATTTTGTTCACGGGCATAAACTCAAGATATAAATTTAACAATTTTTCCATTTTGGCTCAACATTGCTAGCTAAGTCATAAGGTTTATTATTCATGCTATTCTCCCAATGCCCTAACAGGCGTTCACTCTTTACAAATGCCAATTGTGGTTGAGTTTTGCCAAAATAACATGCTTGATCATCATGTCTACTGGGTTCTCCCTATAGCGTTTTTCTTCACAACGACCTTACCATTTGTCAAAACATCTTGAATGAAATGATACATAACATCGATCCGCTTAGTTCGCTCATGATAAACTAGATTATATATTAGATATATCGCATCTTGATTATAATAGTGTATATTAAAATTTTTTTGCTTCAACCCAAAGTCTAAGGGTAAACTCCTTTAGCTATATCACCTCCTACGCTGTAACAATCAGTGCCATGTACTGTGTCTTAGTCAAAGACAAGGTTGTGATTCGGTAAAGACATTTGCCAAGTCACTGCACCACCTGTCATCATAAATACATATCGTGCAAACACCTATACTCATCCAAGTAACTGATGTGATTTGAATCCACATAACCAGTGGTCTCACTACCATTGTCATCTCTCAAGTACACTATATCAACATCTATTGTCCCTTTTAAATATCTCAGGATCCATTTTACAGCTTCCTAATGAGCTTTACCATGATGATTCATGTAGCGACTAACTATACTCGCAGCTTCCAAAATGTCGAGCCCAGTGCACATCATATCATATATAATACTGCCCACTGCAATAGAATAGGAAACATGGGACACATGCTCCTCCTCATCCTTAATTTACGGTGATAACTTATCAAAAAGTTTAAAGTGCTTCGTTAAAGGTGTACTCACAGTTACGCTAAGTACATATTAAAACGTTCAACAATCTTCTCAATATATTTCTTTTAAGATAGACGTAAAATTCCTATGGTCCTATCATGCAAAATCTCCATACCTAAAATTTTCTTTATAGCAGCTAAATCTTTGATCGCAAACTCAGCACTCAAGTGCCTCTTCAGCATTTCTATCCAAAAAAAAATCGCCTCTTCAGCATATCAATATCATACATTTTCTCAGCTGTTATTAGCATGTCATTAACATGTAATAACAGAAAAATCAAAGACCAATCTTCCATTCTCCTAAAGTAAGCATAACTACCCATCTGACTTTTCGAATGATCCTAACTAGTCATTAAAGTATCAAAACGCTTATACCACTACCTATAAGACTGTTTCGACCTATATAAAGTTTTTTTAAATAAGCAAACATGGTCTTCCCTACTCAGAATAGAAAATCTCACTGGCTGCCTCATATATATATAATTACTTCAATAAACGAATTGTATGACTACCTTTCTTACAAGCAAATATGCAATATAAGTTGTAAAATTAATGCGAAACCGATAGGATCTTACAATTCAAATCAATACCGAATCACTAGAGAAATAAACAAGGAACAATAAGGACACTGGAAATTTACTTGGTTCGGTCCGAGTATTGGAACCTATTCCATGAGGAGAGCTAGTAGCAAGAATCGGAGAATTAGAGTTACAATTACTCCTAGCCACGGGTGTTTCCCACACTTGAATTAAACCTAAACAAGGGGTGCATGGCTTAATTTAGGTGTGTGCAAAGGAATCAGGAACCGCCTAAAATCGGACTGGACTGGTATGGAACTGGCTATTCCCAAGGGGATTAGTCCGATTCCCGGTTCCAATTTACTAGAATTGGTGATTACTGATCCGGTTCTAGGTTCTAGGCGTGGAACCGCCTATCCTCTCACCCGGACCAGACCGATAGTATAGATAATTTTTAAGAAAAATTTCGAACAAAGAAAACAGAAGTTTTTTTAAGTAAAATGATAACCTCAAAATCTCTAATTTAAAGCTCAACGCTCATCAACTAAATGCTCGTCTCGTCTCACTCTCACCTTGATTGAGTCGTCTCTGTATCTCTCACTCATGGTCTCAACTCTCAAGCTCGACACCCATTAACTCACGGCCTCGACTCTCAACTCCTATCAACGCATGGTCGCGTCTCCGACCGTTCATCACCTCCATCTCTCGCTCTCGATCACCTCCATTTGCGTGAGCTTGGTGGGACCGGTTCCATTGAACTAATGGGCGGTTCCCGATTCCAATTTTTTGAGAATTGATCCTTAATATGTGATATTGGTTTCATGATGAGAACCGCTCACCCGGACCATGCTTGCCCTAATCCAACCCCGTGGAGTCTCTCTGTCCGCGTCATTTCTTTTTCTTTTGTGCGGCAATTTGCTGTTCGTGCGGCTTCCGCAGGAAAAACTACTGTAGGGCCTTGAAACTAAATAACATAAAATATATGGCCTTTTCATGATCAAACCCTTGGGCCCTTAAAAGACCAGTCAACAACTTTCCTAATTAAACTCACTTTTCCTATACACTTGCTGAACTCCACAAATTAATATGTATTTAAAGAATGTGAGCCCCAAGAATGGAATTTGACCGATCAAAGTAATTAGGAAAACTTCCTTGTGTGATTTCCATGAGGAGTTTCAACCGAGAGTGATAGGAATTTATTTCCTATTTTTACACATCAGATTCCATTAACCATTGGAACTTTTCTAATTAAGTCGGGTTTTGTTCACATACTCAAACTCAAGTAAATTTAACAATATAATCTAAATCTTGCGGCATTCACACTTCAACTCTTTTTTAGCTCATACCACCCGCCTGGGTGGCGCTGCTAGAACGCGCACTCTTCCTCTCGCAAAAGGTTGAGTGTTCGAATCCTGGGCGCCGCAGGATGACTTAACCGATGGCACGTGTGTGGTGACTAGCACGTATTGCCCCCAGGGTTTACTCCCCGGCTGTCGGCCGTGCGGGGGTTCCTTAGGTTATAAAAAAAAAAAACTCTTTTTTAGCTCAGAACATTTTAAACTTTGGCAACATATGAATCTTGACTTGACACGTAAATTTACATATATATATTTTCATTTGAATATAATTTTAAACTAATACTGATAAACGAGGGAAGTACTTCCTGTTCGACTTTAAGCGGAAACAAACGGATCTGAAATTCTCTGACTTTACTAGCATATAGTGCTTCTCGACGAGCCGAGCACACACCTTCAAATTTCTTATGAAATATATCATATTCACATTTCATCTTTATCAAAAGATAATCTTTTATATTTCATCTCTCCCATCTCATTTATTCAACGACCATCCATTGCTCAAAGTCTCCAAAACTGAGTACCTCATATCTTATGCATGTCATGCTAGTAAAGAGGAGAAACTTTGACTTGCCACATGGTCAAGATTCATGAAGAAACACATTGATTCGTTACACATACAAGTACTACGTACACCCATATTACATGGTCATCTTGGGCTTCAATTTCTCTAATCTCTCTACTCCAACACTAGTGTCCGTGTTCATTTCATTATCTTGTACACTCGTCTTGTTTTTTAGCAACTTTCGTTCTATCCCTTGGCAAGATTGGACCGAGAGGGCTCTTGCATATGTTAAACATGACATGACAAGGATGAAACTCCCACATGAATGTGCACGTTTTTTGGTCAACCACCACTAGAGGCAAATCAACGGGCTGCTTACAATGTACATGGTTCATGATTGTTTTGTATTGGGGCCAACACTATCTTGTGGCAATCATTGAATTGGTGAAATATGAACCAATATGTGCCACGCCCACTTCTTCAAATATTCTCTATTTCCCAACTTATCATGTGGCCAATCAATGTGTGGAAATTGTACTTGAGACAGCATGCATCTTTCAATGGAGACATCTCCAATTGACATGTCCACATCCCACTATTTTCCACATTGATGATTCCCATGAAGATTGCGCATCCTATGAGCACTATCCGCTTTGCTTTCCATTTCACTGTTTTGGGGGTCAATTTCCCTTTACAATTACTAGAATTTTGAAAAACATGATAAACGACCCATCTTTTGGGTCTTCGTGCAATGAAAAGCGCGCACAATTAGGATCGTTAGAAATATTAACCAGAGAAATATGAAAATCTCTTTAAAAGTCTAAGAGAAGATAATATCATGTTGAAATTATTGAAGTCGTTTGTATATAGATTTATATATATTTCCTTGTATGCATGATATGGCTTATCTTTGACCTAAATAGAATTAGAATTCTTCTTTGAGAAAAGCAAGTAAGAAATAGAAACACGAGAAAGCAACCAAAGAAGAAATAGCAAGACATGGGTTTTGAATTCATGTCGACAGCACCTTTATTCCTATAGATTGAATGGACGGCGCCGTGTTAGACCACAGAAAAGTCAACATCGCATTTCATTTCCGATAAAGGACGCAACGTACCTCCTTTTCCTTTCTTTTCTTTTCTTTTGGGACTTTCCGACGTGTCATGTCTTGACTCCCTAGAGAGAGACTCGTATCAGACATGGTGATGTTTTGCATCCGAGGCCACACACTCGTTTTCGTAGCTTACGATGCGACAAGAACAATGCGATACCAATGATCCCACCGTGGAAGGCACGATATATCTCTTTCGATTTGCTTGCTAGTGATGGAGCCCAGTAATTAAGCGCAATAAATCCCGGTGATATGTCGGTAAAACATAGGTGCAAAAGTTCTTCAATAGTTTTTAGATATTTCGCAGCTTGATTCTTGTTCGACGCGTTCTTATCTCTTACTTGTGTCCGGATGTGTTCTCACAACCTTGTATTGCCAAAATCAAGTTGAATCGCTGGTCACCTGACCAAAAGTGGAATGGTTGCAGATAAGTATTATGGTTAATGGGTATTTCAAGACTAGTGGTACTTTTGTTCTGAAATCGAACTTCCTTCTCTTTTATCTTTAGATCAAAGATGATTACATGGACGAGACGAGAACTTCTTAACTTAATTGCTATACACAAGATATTTAATTTGCTAATTTAATCTTGAAATGGGATACTTAATTAAATAAACATATAATTCACCCAAATGGGTCACGACAATGTGGATTTAAAGTAATAAGTTGAGCTACCAAACCTAGCTTTTTGTCATCATCTCCAAATCTTATCGACCATTTAAATAATGCATCCATAATTTATCGGTTCAATGTCCATGATTTGCGTATAATGTCAAGGAGATCACACCCTTCTTATACGGTCACATGATTTACAACAATCCTCTCTCCAATAAGCATCGCATCTCGAGGAGGATCAACAAATCGTGGATTTAATTCTTTAATCAAGACATAATTAGGCTGTGATTAGAGTAGAGAGACATACGGGCCAAGGAAATCTCTAGCGCCAGCTGAGCAAAATTCTTTGAAAATGAATAAATCAAAGAGGGGTGAGTCTATGTTTATTTCATTCCTTACCAAAAAAAAAACAAAGGGGGATGAGCCTGACTTTGGTTGTCCAATGGGCCAAGCCCTAGAAAAGGGATGAGATGAGCACTAATGCACCATGCAAAGTGTGGCGTGAGTGATTGGGCGAGTGCTCTTGGAGAAGTGTGCGTTCCAAGTCAAGTCTATTAAGTTTGGCCAAAAAAGAAGTCAAGAGAGCATGTGAGTGGGACACACACGCACACATATATATAAAACCCTAACGAAACCCTAGAATCTGTAAGCCAATGAAGGATGTGCACGTATGTGTATGATTCATGATGATTTGTGGCTACATGTTTTTTGAATTCTAAGCTAAATCAAGACATAAATGAATGAATGCGTGCACCGCATGGAATGACGAAAGTCGATTAGTTTAAGGATAGTCGATCTTGTGTTGTCAAATGAAAGATCATTACGTGGCCCCTTTTGCTTACTTAAGGCTGCCGACTGCCACAATTAATCTCTAATGTGTTCAGCAATATGCAATTATGCACGTTGTTCTCTTCAATTTAAATTTTGCAATGTTTATATCCAAAGCTACATATATAAAGCATCGGAAATCAAAAGACAACAAGCCCTTGATAGTGAAGAAGTGTTCAATGTCCCTGTAGTTCTTCAACTAAAACACAAACGACTAGACCATCACATCGAGTTAAGTTTTGGAAACCTTCTAAAAAAGAAAAGTAAATGATCAATATTGATATGTAGAAGAAATCATTTTCATCCAATACTTCTCCTTATTTGGGACCATATTCAACTTTTTTACCTTTTATTGAATCGAGAAATGGGTTTGTGTTAGATGAAGGATTCATCGAAAAAAGAACTACAGAGACAAGGGAATATATTTTACAAAAGCTTTCGACCCCATTTCTTCTTGAACAATCACAAGCACTTTTTTTTATTATGGATCTACTACCAGGAATTCAATGCGTAGAGTTTCATTGCTAAGAATGGGAAGGAAGAAAGTGAATCGGTATGCCAATTCCTCATCCTCAAATCCATCCTTCCCGTTTTATGGTAAAAAAATTCATTCATTTCAGGATCTTCAGTGTAGATCGAAATGTGCTTCCTTCTGACTTGGCAAAATAAAGTCCTTGGAAATGAGTTTAAGAAGTATCGGATAATATAACTATAGGGGAGAACGTAACCTAAAACTTCTAGCTTTCCCAAGAGCTCAGAAATATGAGGAAAAAATTGAAAAAATGAGCAATTTTTGAAGATAGGCAAGTTGGCGTTAATATAAATAAGATATGAAATGCGGGCATAAAATAAGATGAAGGGACAGTAACTTTTGGGTTTAAACGAGGGGAGATCGAGGCAAGATCGAGCGGAGATATGCTCCCAACAATTAGGGTCCAAGCCTTCGCTTTTTGGCATCTGCTTAGGTGTCTCCACGAGTTCATTAATTCAGCTTTTGCCCCAATTAAATAATTTCATCACTCATTCTCCTATTTTGTTCCCCCATATCATCTCACAGCTTCCATGGCTTAGATAAAGACACACCACCCTCCCTCTCCCTCTCTCTCTCTCTCTCTCTCTCTCTCTCTCTCTCTCTCTCTCTCTCTCTCTCTCTCTCTCTCTCTCTCTCTCTCTCTCATTTATATAAGAGAGTCCACAGTCCACACATTGCTGGAGCCTCATGCAAAGTTTGCAAAGTGGAGCAAAAGGTCAGTCTATCTGCCGCTTCTATGCCCTTGCATTTACATTTTTACTCTCTCTTTGAGTTCTCCACCTATGGAGAAACAATGGAGTTGCTGCTCATTTTGCATGGTTGTTCATGGAGTTTCCTTTGTTTGGAGAGAAAGCGATGCGCTTGAAAGTAGAACAAACCCCACATCGCATATTTTAGATACTGCCTGTGAATATCGAAACTAGAAACTAGGGTTTTGTCCTTGGCTAAGCATTATGAGAATACTATATATATATATATATATATATATATATATATATATATATAACCAAAATTACTATATCAAATATTATTGTCTTGATTGCACTTTTGTTCCTTCCTCTAGTGTCCTTGCTTGCTTTCATGAGAAGGGTCCTTATCTTTTGAGGGTCCCTCAATTTTCCTCGAGCCAATTCTTGAATATCTTCTTGCACGTCGAGTGGACCGCGTAGGGTCGAATGCTCTCGAATTATTGAATGCTTGAGCGAGCCTTCGAAAATCGCCGTGTTGGTAGTTGGCGATGTTGCACTTTTATATTAAATCAATTGAAAATCGCATTTGTCTTGTTTTGGAGGCTAGGTTTTGATTATTGGGATTTATGCCTGGCTATCTATCTGTCTAATCTAAGGGAGATTAGACTTCCTATCATCAACTTGGCACCCACTAAGCTTGACAAATAGCAATTTGCCTTGAATGCCGCTTCTTGTAGGGCGAAAATTAATTATAAAGATTGATAATTTCCAGATAATACACACCCATATTTTTAAATTGAGATGGGAGATTCGGGCTTTTAACTAAAACTAGTGCGGTATCAGATCCTCGATCAATTCATTACTAATAAAATTGATTAGGCAAGGAGAGCGTGGGCACTATTTTTATCTTCTTCTTTTTCCACCTAATTATTTGTTTTAATTGAAGATTGACGTTCCACTTTTGGCAGATTTTTTAAGGAAATAAAAGACAAAACCCTTCGTGGCCCAAGTTGCCACGTGAAAGTAAGTCCACATGAGCGTCGTGCGCACCATCAAATCTTTGCTCCAAATGACATTTGATAAGAAGAAAAGAAAAGAAAGAAAAAAAACAGTACAATTTGTCCGTACACACACCCCTTTGATTTTAGTCCCACGAGAGATTTAGAGTCCGATTTGAGAATGGTTGTATTGTCTCGATAGCCATTCATGCGCCTCAAATTTTTAATCTAAATAAGTTTCTCGTGAAGTACGTGTTTACTTCTCATGATATCATAAATTTTTGTAGAAGATCATGTTCTATTTTGTTATCAATCTTTGATAGGATGGCGCTATTACGACACATTTCAATTAAAATAAGTTATAGAATCATCGATGCCTTGTCATATTTAAGGAAAATGAAATGCAATTATAGCGCATGGCATTCCATCTAGTTATGGGGACGACACCATCTTTTTTTCATAAGCCTAGCTAAGACTAACTTTGCGCATGATTTTAATTTTTTTTTTAAGTCATATGTAAATGTATTGTTCTAGGTTAGAACTTACGTTTGTGTTTTGTTCAAAGGAATGGGCTTTCCTCTTGTAGAGGGAGTTATATCACTAATGTGAAGGGATCATAACTCCATTCCAATATTGCACCAACATAAAACTTAAAAATATTTTGATTATTAATTAATAAGAAGCTACAATTGATAAAAGACTGATTTTAACATCACTAAATTTGAATAGTAAAATATCAACTATCATGACCAGTTGTAATGTGAATAAACTAACTTTATAATTAAAACTTAAGAGAAATATATATTCAATGAAAGATTAAATTAAGTAGTCATTTATCACACGACAAATTATCAAATTATGATTTTAGTCCAATATTTGGTGAATTATTTTATGATTAACTTATAATTATGGCATGTTGTAATAATGTCACCATTTCAAAATTGCAAGCATATTAAATTTATTACATAAATCATTCGTTTCTACTCCCACCATATTTCTTTCATAAACCAAACAAAAAGAACCATAATTCATTCAACCTTCACGGATTACCTTCCTTTTCATTTTCATTTCATTTCATGTCATCATACTAAACGCAATATTAGAACTCAATGCTCACTTTAGTGTTTTTTCTTCTTTTTCTTTCTTTCTTTCTTTTTTGAAACTCTGAGATATTGCACTTAATTTTTAATTCCACAACAAGCCAATTTGAGCACAATGGATTCCCAACCATGGTTGGAGCTTCATTAGCCATCTTCAATGGTGAAGAACACACTCTGCAATCATTTCCCAAGCCCAGGAATTGCAGAGAGAGAGAGAGAGAGAGAGAGAGAGAGAGAGAGCGTTGCAGGCTGTTGGGGGGGGGGGAGAGGTAGGTTTTTAGGATTAGGAACAATCGCTGTCCCCAATTGAAAGCGTCAGATGGTTTGCAGAGAGGAATTATTAAATGTCTGTCTAAATTAATTAATATATTAAATTTGAGTAAAAAAGAAATGAATATGTTAAAGAATAAAGACTAATAAATGTTGGGATTTAAAGATTGGCTTGTAGGACTTTGTGGGGGAGAGTTGGCACTGGCAGTGACTGCTGAAAGTGTTTTGCTGTGACGGGCCTTTTTGAGAGCACAGCCTGTCCTTTGGTCCATTCCCTTTTCCCCTTTTCTGTCTCCTTTGTGTTCAAGTTCATGTTTTGGATTTTGGAGATCTTGCTTCCCAATTTTGAAGTGTGAAATCTACCCACAAAAAAATAATAAGGAAAAAACGAAAAAGTGATCATTGATAATCCAGTTATTATCTTCATGAAAAAAATTCCAAAAAAAAAGAAAATTAAAATTTGCACATCCCTCTCCAATTGTTTAGTTCTCTAATACTGTGAAATAGTGACTTCTTTTTATGAACTTGTTAACTAACTAAATAAAAAAGTTATAGATTAAATGGATCATAGTAAATATCTTGAAAATTGTACACATGTCTGACAAGCACTTTGAAGGCGCTATAATATCGATAGGGAGGTTTGTTTGTGTCGATGATGGCTAGACACCAAGGCAATCACCTTTCACGACAGACAATTATAGCATGGATTTTAAATCTGTATATTTTCTATTTTCATTGTGTCTAGTGCAGCTTTTTATTACCTTTTTACTATGATGAAAATCACTCATTAACATAAATTTCACCTATTGAATACAAAAATGCAGTTAATATATATACTTGTGATTTTTCATTTTTCCGATAAGCAAACTGTACGTTCTTAATTCAATATAATTTTTGGCCAAAAAATTAATTTTAAACATTAATCAAATGTTAGGCAAGGCAAGTAGGATAATGAATATTAAAACCCAGGATGCCAATTTGTCAGATTCGGCGGAGGAGAGAAATTTTGTTGTAATTTAATTTAATTTAATTTAATTTTGATAAAATAGGTTTGCCTAAGTGAAGCCTACAAAACAATAGGCCATTCTATAAGAACATCCCTACTTTGCTATTACAGCCTTTTTTTTCAATTTTTTAAAAAGAAATTTGGCCAATTAATTCGTTATTTAATACGCTTGAAAGTCGCATTAATAGCAAATTGAAAGTCAACCCCTTTGGTCCTTCTCGCGTTGCTGTCCTGTGGTGTCACTCTGGGAGTGCTTTGGTGTGTTGTGATTGACAATGACCCATGAAAATTTTTGGGTGGATACATATATATATATATCTGTGTGTGTGTATTTTAAATAAGTTCATTATATTATTTGATCAGAAAATCAAATTATTCTAGAGTAAAAAAAATGAGTTTTCCCTTAGATTACTTTCAATTATAATTTTCACATAATTATAAGGTATTTGATAAATACCTATCACAATGCTTGTATATTGCCAGTTTTGCGATCCATTTTTTCAATTGCTAAGCTACTAATAAAAGGGATAACTACAATGCTTTTAAAAGAAAGATTTTTTTTTTGGTAAGGATGCTTTTAAAAGAAAGATTGACGCCCTCTTAACATAAAAACGATATGAAATGATTAATGTCTTTTTGAGACAATTAAGAATGACTTGGATATACTTTTTCGAATGACCTACATTTCAATCAATGATTATCTTTATAATAATTTGCTGTGATCTTGTAATTTAAATTTTTTTAATTTGAGGGTCCTTGATTTCACTCTCTCGCTACGGATCATAAAAGGAAAATTTTCTTCAAGGATGTCCATGAATCACATGTCAACTAGCTAGTAAAGGAAATTATGCAATTCTTCAATGCACCATCTTTCTGGAGTTACATGTAATCAATATATTGAAAATCAAGAACTTTTCCTAGTTATAGGTTCCCTAAAGACATCTATTAACAAACATTAAAGCGTCACTTTGTCTTTTCTTAGTCTCAACCTTATACTCGTTTGTAACCCGTAAACAAGCAAAAGGAAACCATTCTTTACTTTATCGCGGAAATTTAATCATCATTCAAATTTTAAAGATTATGTCTACGTATCAATATTGGAGTACTGCGAAAGTTTTATAAATTTTAAATTTGAAAAGCTAAATGCATGAATTGCAAATTTTGAAATTCGGCAAAAAAAAAGAATAGTAGAAAGTTAGTTTTTTTAGGTAAAAAGTTAGTTTAGAACCGCAGTTTTCAGCCTTTTCGTTTTCGACAATTGACTCAGACACTCTGTCTCTGTGTGTGTGTGTGTGTCTCCTCTCTCTCTCTCTCTCTCTCTCTCTCAAACCATTCCCTCCTTGATTTAATGTGCAGAAAGTGGAAGCGCTTTGCTTGCCGGGAAGTACTGAAGCAACAAGAAAAGCGAAGCAAAGGCTCCGCGCTGCAGAAAGCAGGGGAGGGAAAGGGCAAGTGAAACGAGCTGGTAGTTGGTCGGCATTGCTTGCTGCTTCGGCACAGCACACAAGCTTCTTGTTTCCCGGGCCGCGCCGTTCGTTCTTGTCGCTCGTGCTCTCCCCCACTCCCCCGCACACTTCTCAAGACACGCACCACCCTCCCTTCCTTCATCGATTTCTTCATCGACCCTTCTTTCGAATTTTGTAAGAAAACAGAGAAACCGCCAAAAGAAAGAAACTTCCCTGTCTGTCTGATTTATTTATATCTCCCCCGGCTTTGTTTATCGACTCTTGATCTGCCCCCCCGGCAGCCATTCACACACGTCCACACACCTTTCCTTGTTCCGCCATCTCCTCTTCGGAACCCAAGTGCCCGACCCCTGGAATTTCTCTGTTGGGTTCAATGCATTGTGGCAGTTGAAGTCGAAAGAGAGTGCTGTTCTGGTTCTGCTTGTGATTTGGCTTCCACGAGCCATGATCTCAGGAGGGTCGGTGGATTTCGTGTTGATTTGTCCACGTTTTTGCTTTGCGTTGAAACCGAGGTAAGATATATATCGTTCTATTCTCCATTTGTTTATGTTATCCCAACTTTTGAGGCCATTGGAGCTCTCCGATTTGTGGTTCGTAAGACTTTTGGCCATCTGGGTATTGCTTGGATTAGTTTTTTATGCTGAGGATTGGAGCTGTGCTTTCCCAACACTCACATATAAAAAGTTCCATCGGTGGTCTTTTTTGGGAGTTAGAGCTTGGTACGTCGTACTTAACCCATGTTGGGGAATTAACTAATGTGATATGTGTAGGTTTTGGTGGAGCTTGGGAATACCAGCTGCTGCATCCTGCGGTTTTCGGCGGTATTGAGCGAAATTTGGTGCTTGAATTCATGGTGTCGCGGGGTATATGAAGTGAATTGAGCTGCTCGAAAATATTGATAGCATTGAGGAAGAGGGGGTGGTGATCCGAGTTGGTTCTTTGATATGAATATTAGGCCAATTGCAAGACATGCTGGGTCATAATGAGGGGGAGAGTGATCAGTTCTTTGATTCTGCTGAGCAATTTTCGTTTCCTGAAGAGTCGGATGTGGCTAAAGATGCAGTAGAATTGAGTCCAAGTGAGTTTCGGTACGACATTTGGTTGAACGAACCACAAAGTGTCAAAGAAAGGCGCAATACCTTCTTGCGCGGGATGGGTTTTGCTGAATTCAGTTTTCCGGTCGTGTCTTCTGATGAAAGTGAGATAGAAGTGGATAGGTTAAGCGTATGCAGTGGAGCTGTTTCGAGCTCACTTTTGTCCGGAACTGATTCTGCAGAGCAAGATTTTGCGTGCTTTAGAAATGGACAGGAAGATGATGGAGATTATATGGTTGATGAATTTGATGAACAGGAGCACAAATCAGCCTTTGTGGGTGCAGATGGGTTTTCACTTTCACCTGTGAAATGCAAACAGACATCTCTTGAAAGTAAATCGAGAATGAATTGGTGGAGGAAATTTTTTGGGAACAAGAGGAACAACAAACATAACATGTCAATTTCTGAATCATTCAAACCAGATCCTGAAGTACCCAGATTGAGAAAGCTGAACACCCGACACTACAAAAAGAGGTGGATGGAATTATCCGCACTCTACGTTGGACAAGAAATTCAAGCTCACGACGGCATAATCTGGACGATGAAGTTCAGTCCAGATGGTGAATTCTTGGCAACTGGTGGTTCAGATGGCATGGTCCGGATATGGCGGGTTGCGTCAGGAGATGCCTCTCATAGTTATGTGGATACTTGCGAAGGTGATAATTGCAGCTTGGTAAAAAAGGACATGTCGGGTTCTAAAGGAATCAAGTCGAACCACGCCTCAGTTTTAATGCCCGATCAAATCTTCTGGATCAGTGAATCACTGTTGCATGAGTTTCACGGCCATACAAGCGATGTTCTGCAGGTGGCTTGGTCTTCTTCTAATGTGAGTTCTAGCAAAACCTTTTATATCTTCCCGAAGCGATCACATATCTTCACTATTTTCATATCGTTAATGTTTTCCTTGAGTTAATGGCTGATGGGAGCTTTTTTAAAACTTTGCTGCAGAAACTGCTCTCATCTTCTAAAGACAATACCGTTCGTCTGTGGAAAGTGGGTTGCAATCGATGCCTGGATGTCTTCCGTCATAGTAATTATGGTAAATGTTAAAATTCAGTTCTCTTCGTCTCAAGATGTCCTTATTTTGTTATTCAATAATTTCCCATTATCTTAATTGTTTGTCTTTTTTATCTAAAACAGTTACGTGCATTCAATTTAACCCTATCGATGAGAACTACTTCATAAGTGGTTCTATAGATGGTAAAGCTCGGATTTGGGGAATATACGAAAGGCGAGTTGTGGATTGGGCAGACGCGCGAGATGTAATAACCGCCATTTGCTACCAGCCTGATGGAAAAGTATGATCCATAATTTCATGCTGCTAAGCCATATCTAAAGTTTTAGGACAATAACGATTATGCTGATCTCGTCTTCTCTTTCTTCAATGCTTTTTGCAGGGAATTGTTGTTGGTAGTATCACAGGCACATGCCGTTTCTTTGAGATGTCAGGTAACTTACTCGTGTTTTGACTGTGTGGCTTGTTTGTGAATATAAATAGTGGGGACTTAACTCAAGTTTCCTGGCTGCAGGCAATCATCTCCAGCAAGATTTAGTTATCCACGGTCAAGGTAAAAAAAGGACCTTCGGCAACAAGATCACTAGCATTCAGGTTTGGCATAAGTAAAGCTCGAGTTTCTGAAAGGTTCTTCTTACAGTGCTCATGAATGACATTTAAATGGTTTCTCACTGCAGTTTTCTCGGGAAAATTCTCGAAGAGTGATGATCTCATCAGAAGATTGCAGACTCCGTATTTTAGAAGGAACAGATATCATCTCCAAATACCGAGGTATTGAACTTAGTTCTCATTTGAGGTTTCATGAAATTGTCGTTCATCATTATCAACATCGTGAAGATTAAAATCAAGGCATCTTTCATCTTTGCCTAGTAAAAATGCATGGCTTTAGTCAATTTTTTTTTTTTTTGCATCTGAGCCATTATTTACTATCCTTGACACCATAGTGAGTGAAAAGTCAAATAATTTGAGGGAAAAAGAGTTTAGGGTTTATCATTCTTGTGGTGTCACATCTCATCTGTGTCCACAATAATATGAACCTAGAACGACTTATTTACCAGTCTACAATTTTGCCAATGTGAAGCGAGACTTTTTGTTTTGGTTCCACAATCTCCCAGCAATGTTTAAAGCTGCAATTTACTGGATTTAACAGGGCATCCAAAGTCAGTCAAGCAGACGTCTGCTTTTTTTACTTCGAGTGGCAATCACATGGTATCTACTGGAGAGGATCGCGTTTACTTGTGGAACTATGATGACTTTGGTGTGCCTCCTTCCAAGAGCACGAAGTCCATGCGCTCTTGCGAATACTTTTCATCCGAAGGTGTGTCTATTGCAGTCCCATGGTCAGGCACACATAGAGGACTGAAGGACCTAGGAAATCACAAATGCAGATGCTCCTTTTGCGTGCCGAATCATAGAGAACCCCAGCAATTTTCACTCGGTAATTGCTTCTCACTCGACAGGTCATGCATGGGCTCTGCCACATGGCCCGAAGAGAGGCTTCCTCTATGTGAAGTTCCGCTCACGGAAGAATATTGCGAATCCGGGAAGCATCAAGGAGACCTCTCCCTTTCAGAAGCATGGGGCCTCGTGATTGTGACGGGAAGCTACGATGGTAAACTCAGAGCTTTCCATAATTATGGACTGCCGGTCAGGCTCTAGAAACTCTTTTGGATCAGCTCAGGATGAAGCTTGAGTTTGTATCTGAAAGTACAGGACAAGAGGACACTGAAGTTAACAGAGCTCAGCAATTCCATGTTCTCCTTGTCCATTCAAAGATGGTTCCAGGCAAAATGATCAAGTAGTATCCTGTTGTCCATCAGAATGAGTTTTGTAAGCTTGTTGAAAGAGGTTTTGTAATTTTCCGTGTAATTAGCATTCTTTCTTGAGTAGAGTGAATTTGCCCGAGTATTCAGCAAGATGCTTGCTTGCCTGTCGGTGCAAGCCACCGAACTTGGTGTTATGACAGTTGAGTTTGTATGAGAAACCAATTACGCCTTATTCGATCAAGCCAAGAAAACGAGGAAATTTGGAAGGAAAGTCGGTAAACTCGATACCCCGGCAGAAGCAGAGGATTCTACATATGTTGTGTGAATGGTTGAATGCAGTTGTTCTTGAAGCAGCTTGTGAAGAGGGGTGTGTTGCATTCCCAACACAATAGGCAGGAGAGGATTGAGAATGTAGTGTTGCAGGTTGTATTTGAAGTAGCTTGTAATATAAGGGAAATCAGAAGGAAGAAGAAGAAGGTGACTTGAATGCAAAAGAAAATGTTGGCAGCTGTGGATGAAGAAGATAGGAGTCATTGAATTGTGAATGAAAATTGGATTTGAAGTAGCTGTGTTAAAATGTGATTATAGACAGAGATGAAAAGACAAATTTAGAGAAATTTATTGACCCAAAAAAGAAACATTTACTCCCGATGGTATATTGATACTTGCCTTTTTTTGTCATAAAATAATCAAGCACATAAAAATTACTGATATTCGTTAATTTCAAAGTGACTTTTATTTATGAAAATTAAGGGAAAATTTACTAATTATTAACAGGATCAAAATAACTGATGCCTGTCTGAAATGACTTTTACCATTTCACTTTTTGCCAAATCTAAATTTTTCCAAATTTCACGCATTTTTTCGACCAAAAAAAGGATCCACACATTCAGACTTTTTCTCTTTAAATCGAAAATCCTGAAACTTTTTCCAGTATGTAAATGTCGACAATTATATTCACGTAAATTTTTTCATAATTCGCTGAAATTTGAATAACATTTTAACTTTTGACGGAAATACAAAATAATACCTTTTGCTTTAGCTTGAATGTAAACAAACGGGCTCTTGAAATGTTATAAAAATACCAATTACTGATAGGATCAAACTTAATTTTTGTAATTGAGAAAGTTACTAGCTAATATGAAAGGCTTACTTCCTATAAGGTGAAATTTTGTTGATAGCTCGCTAATGTTGGTGCTAATTGTGATTAGGTCATAACCTTCGAATTTTATAAATTATTTATTTTTCGAGAGCACGCTTGATCTTTTGGCGAGTTGCTGAAAATGGCGTCGCGTAGCGATAATATGAAAATAATTTTATAATAATTATAAAAAAAAATCCAAAACAGTAATATGTCGAGGGTCGTCGGTCCTTTACTAGAAACAATATAGCGTCAGAGAACCTCACAGTATTTGCAGACGGTTGCACCGCCCTTTATGACTTCACTAAAGCGTTGTGCGACCCTCTACTTGAAATATATATAAAATTAGTAATATGTCGCATTATATAATAAGTTTATTAGCCAACAAGGTTTGTTTAGATGATTTTTTTAGATACAATGATAATGAAAGTCCTAAAATTTGTGTTGATTCATCCTTTAGTTATAAATCTTTTTTTTTAAATTTAAGTCCTACAAATTTATCGCCGTCATTGAAATTAATCTTTTTGTTAATGACCTCTATTTTTCTTGAATGGAAACTTTATGTGGTATTTTTTTAGAGAAAATACCACAAAAAACCCTAAACTATGTCACTTGTGACAAATTTATCCTGACTTTTTTTTTTGCGACATGAAAAATCTCAAATTATGTCAATTGTGATGGAAACTTTACCACATAACACCTTTGCCCAATGGCATTTTCGTCTTTTTCCTTTTTATGTTTTTTTTTCTCTTTCTTCTCTCTTCCCTTTGTGGGCCATGGCAGAGGGAAGCCGGCGAGGGTTGCCCTCGCCGGCATTGGGGTTGGGCGAGGGCAACCCTCGCCGGAGCCCTCATTAGAGTCAGGCGAGGGCGATCCTCGGCCGATGCCAGGTGAGGGTCACCCTCGTTGGATCTGGCGAGGGCGGCCCTCGCCAGCTTCCCTCCGCCATGGCCGGCGGAGGGAAGAGAGAAGAAAGAAAAAAAAAAAGGAATAAAACAACATAAAAAGGAAAAAGATGAAAATGCTCTTGGGCAAAAATATTATGGAGGTAAATGTATCACAAGTGACCTAGTTTAAGATTTTTCGTGTTTCAAAAAAAAGTTCAGGGTAAATTTATCATAAAAGGTATAATTTGAGGTTTTTAGTGGTGTTTTCCCTATTTTTTGTTAGTATTTCTTTCTTTTGCACAAATGACATTAATGTGACGTCATATTAGAAAAAACTAAGAATTCAAAAAAGACTAAAAAAAAAAGAAGGCAAAAGCATATCGAGAGAGAAATTAGGGGTGAGGGTGTCCCGAGGCGTCGCTCGTGAGAGCAATGAACCCTCGCTCGTTAGTGGAGAGGGCCGCCACGTCCACTACCAATCGAGGGCTAACCGCTCTCAGCAGGTGAGGGTCACTAAGCCGCCCCGTCCCTTCTAAATTACCACTTTAGATTTCTTAATGTGTTGTCCATTTTATTAATTATTAGTTTAATCTTAAACACAAAAAATGATATCTTTTCGGACTTTAATGAGATCCATCACTTAAATAACCCCTCATTGACCCTCGTTTGTGCGCTAGGTGACGGACTAATTTAAGGGACCGCAACAATTTTTACTTTTAGGGCGTGTTTGGCAAGTTGCCAATTAGTAACTATTTCTGTTCTTTTGTTCTCAAAATCAGTTTTGAAACATAAATCTGTTTGGTAAATTTTTTATTTCCTAGCACAAATTTGCAAAAATTTATTTCTAAAATCAATTTTGGAGCAAAATCAAAAAGCAAAAGTATCTTTTTGATTCTGGGAACAAAAATAAAAAATGGAAAAGAAATTTATTTTTTTCTTCTTCTTCCCGATTTCTTCTTCATTCTTAGCCTACTGTCGATCGCCGGCGACTGGCCATAGGCCAGGGCCGGCAAGGGTGGCTTGCGGCCTGGGTGAGGGCCACCCTTGCTAGATTCAATAAAGGGTGGCGTTCACCCAGGCCTCTAGCCGCCCTCGGCTAGGTCGTGAGCCGCCCTCGTTGAATCTGTAGAGTCCCAGACACGCCCCTTTCAAGGTGAATTTTCTAATCCTCATTAGTCATTAGATTATTCACAGGTGGAAGAAGCTTCTTTCTAAAGATCAACTTTCATAACATGAATATGTTATAGAAACATAAAGTCATAAAAATGTTAGGACACGCATATTATGAAAATAGCATCTATCTTTCAGATAATAATAAGGGTGATACAAAGGTGAGTTCAAAACATGGGGAGACTACAAACTACTCCAACCCGTCTAAACACTATGACCCACCACCCCTAACCAAAAAACAAACAAGGCTATCACCAATAACTACACGACCTTCAAAAAGTAACGGCCGTGTCTTTCTTAAAAACTTGCTCCTTCTTCCTTCCCCTCCTCGATACATCCCTCACTCCACCTCACTACTGGCACTATCGTCAGTTCCATCTGGCCCCTGATATAAGAGTGGCCTCACCAATCATTCTGCAGCACGGACGTAAACAACAATAAATCTTAAAAGAATGGTTCCCACAAGGGACCCAATATCAACAGTCAATATGGATATGCATTTTACAAAAACTAGTTTAGGAAAGTGCAGGTCCACAAACTCATACAGGTGGCTCTCGAAATCGATGGGCACCCCATAGCTAATTGAAATCGAAGTGGGGAGGATCGGCATGGCTACTAGTTTGAAAAGTGTCAACAACAAGTAGTGAATGAAAGCTCAGCAGAGTAAGCTCTATAACGTCATACTAAATAGATAATATCATGCACCTCAACAAGGTCAAATAGATAGGCAACTAACAAATCCACAACCGGCCACATCATACAAAAAAAAAAGAACTCCCTTTTTCATTCGGGCACTAATCACCAGGCAAGAAGATTGTCACTCAATGTACAGCCATTCACATGAGTTATGATCACATACGTTGTGTGACAATGATTAACTTTAATCATCACTCCAAGACACATGACCGGTACGCTCCCCAGCCACGCAAGAAGGAACATCCCGACTAGTAGGTCTGGTGCGCCCAGACCAATCTACTACAGTATACACCGAATTACCCAATGGCCTGCGTGGGCTTCATAGGTCCACTAACCACGACATCCCGTTCGTACTTCCAAAGAATCTAGGGCATGGCTTTTCCTAGGCATCGTGAACCATCGGCCCACGACATCCCGCTTTCCCGACAGGCTCCTTGAGGCATCGTCGTCCGTAGACCGACAGCATCAAGCATCTCTTAGTCACACAACCACATGCACAAACAATCTTTTCAATTTATTCAACACATCTCCACAACCACAATTTCTAGATTCTGTGCTCTCAAGGATTACTCAATTTACAAAAGCATTTGACATCGAATCAATGCCAAATAAGCATAATTGAAAAGCTAAGTAAGATTGGTTATTGTCTCCAGCAAACTAGAATAAAAAAGCCAATGTTTTCAAGTAAAAATCGGCAGTTCAAAAATATCTCGTGAAATTGGATAGATTTGCATGACTTGGGAAATCAATTTCAAAGGCATAGTAAATGGGTTCACAAAAATTCTGAAATTCAAATATGTATTAAATATTTTCCATGAGAACACAATCCCAAAATCCTCCTGTAAAGGCCACTTTTAATGGCTCAAAAATAGACCAAAATTGGTCTGTCAAAATAGGGACGCCGAGTCACAAAGAATGCTCGTTTCACAAACCAAAATATTTGGAAACGCTTTGAAATTTTTATATGTTGTAGACAAGGGATTCCAGAAAAAATTTTGTGAGGAAATGAGACCAAATTCGAAGTGGAAATTTTTATAAAAATTCAAGAAGGCACGAAGGTCACGAGTTTCACGGTATAAAACAGCTTTGATACGGTAAGAAGTTGGACCTTCGTAAAATCCATTTGAGCTCAGAAAAATTTGAAATTATGTTATAGATAAAGATCTTCTGAATAACTTTGATGAAGAACAGTTTGCGAGATTTGGACCACAAAAGGTTCTACAAAAATAGAAAACTAGGAATGTCTAGAAAAGTCAGTTTTGGAACCGAGACAAAACTTCAAGAAAACGATTTTCAACTTGAGATCCACCATTTCTTAGCTAAGGAAAAACCACATCAAGCATTCAAATCGACATACAACACCTTTTCCAACTTAATCTAGCAATCTAATTCCACCAAAAATCATTCTAGGGGTTCAACTACACCAGAGTAGCGGGAAAATTACCAAAAAAGTCCTAAACCTTTTGCAATTGTGCCAATTCAATCCTAAACCTTTTTTTTTGCCAATTTAGTCCTAAACCTTTTGGAATTATGTCAATTCAATCCATTTGGCCACTTTTGACCGTCCGGCTGACGTGGCGTCGACCGGCGTCCACGTGGCAATATTTTTAATATTTTTTAATATTTTTTTCTTTCTCCCCCCTAGCTTGTCCGACTAGGGGGGAGGCTCGCCCAGCTCGCCATGGCTGGGCAAGCTCCGCCCCTGGGCAACCTTGCCCAGCTCCGGAGAGGCGGAGCTCGCCCAGCTCGCCTCGCCGGAGCTGGCCCCTCGCCGGCGAGCCTCCCCACTGGCCGGGGAAAAAAAAAGAAAAAAAATTCGAAAATAAAAAAATTAAAATATTGCCACGTGGATGCCGGTCGGCGCCACGTCAGCACCGACAGGCCAAAAGTGGCCGGATAGACTGAATTGACACAATTCCAAAAGGTTTAGGACTAAATTGACAAAAAAAAGGTTTAAGACTGAATTGGCATAATTGCAAAAAGTTTAGGACTTTTTTGGTAATTTTCCCCCAGAGTAGCAGCTATATCCGGATCGAACTCTCTTACTGTCATTCTAGCCACTCAACGGCCTATCCGAGACCCAAAATCGATATGTAATACATTGTCATGGTTAGTATGAAGTAAGATGCACACTTGCCTTGTTGACGAGAGTGGCAGTCACGGCGGCAGGTCCTAGCCGAGAGAGAGAGAGAGAGAGAGAGAGAGAGAGAGAGAGAGAGAGAGAGAGAGAGAGAGAGATGAGAGAGAGAGAGAGAGGCGCTGGTTCCAGGATCGAGCTGGTGGGTGTTGCTGCTATTGCTGGTGTGTGGAGACATAATGGTTGGCTGCTTCTTCTGGTCGTGAATGAGGCAAAGGGACTGCACTTACTGGTCGAGCGAACTGGCTGGCTTCCGAGAAGTAGAGAGAGAGAGAGAGAGAGAGAGAGAGAGAGAGAGAGAGAGAACGGAGGGAGCGAGCCGGGGAGAGTGAGCTGAGAAGATAAAAAATGATTATTCGAAGTCCCTTCAGCTCCCCTGCATGCATAGGCATGCATGGGTGCCACTTGGCATCTCTCCTTTGCCAAGTGGTGGAAGGGGAAAGAAGATAAAGAAAAGAAGGGGAAGAGGTGGCTGGTGGTGGTGGTGATCCTCGGTGGTGAGGAGGAAAGAAAAGAAATAAAAAGGAAGAAAAGAAAGAAAGAAGAAGAGAGGGGGGCGGTGGTGTTTCGATGGTAAGCAAGGGAAAAGATGGGGAAAAATGACAGGGGTGGGTTTGGCATGGAGTCGGGCCACGCGGACAACGCTACGTTAGGTTAGTCAGCTCAACGGTAATTGATCCTAAGAATCCAAACTCGCGATTTCAAAAATGATAATAACGACGTTAATGTGAGACCCAATCTTCAATTCCTAATTTTCGTTGACGAGCGCCCTAATCCTTTAGGGTCCTTTAATCTTTGGGCCATGAATTTCAGGATGCCACAACTCTCCCCTCGTTAAAGAATTTTGTCCTTGAAATTCCAATTCTCATTCGATCATTCAAACAAATGGGGATATTGTCGTCTTATATTTTGTTCGCTTTCCCACGTCGCCTCTTTTTGGTCATGATGTCTCAATAGCACCTTAACAAGAGGAATAGTTTTATTTTTTACGGTTCTCTCATTGCGATCCAATATCTACACTGGTTTTTCAACATATCTTACTATGTCGTCCACTTGAACAGCTTCAAAATCCAAAACATGTGTGGGATTAAGTTCATATTTCCTTAGTATGGAAACATGAAACACATTATGTACACTGGATAGTTGTGGTGGCAATGCCAGTCGATATGTCAATTCTCCAACTCTTGCAACTATCTCAAAAGGTCCTACAAATGTCGGGCTTAACTTTCCCTTTTTCCCAAACCTTGATACTCCTCTTATTGGTGACACCTTTAAGAATACATTATCACCCACCATGAATTCTAATGGTCTATGACGTCTATCGGCATAACTTTTCTGTTGACTCTGGGCGGTCCTGAGCCTATCGCGTGTCACCTTCACTGCATCAGTCATGACTTGTACCAACTCTAGTCTTGTCAACTTCTGTTCTCCTACTTTGTCCCAATAGACAGGTGTTCTACAAGTCCTTCCGTATAAAACCTCAAATGGGGTCATACTATTACTTTTTCTGAAAACCGTTGTTGTAAGCAAACTCCACTAGATGTAACTTCTCATCCCAATTACTCTTGAAATCAATCAAACATACCTGCAACATGCCTTCTAACACTTGAATCACCTGTTCTGACTGTCCATCCATTTGTGGGTGGAACGCAATGTTGTACTGAAGTTTCGTTCCTAAGGCCACTTGCAGACTCTTCCAAAAATTCAAAGTGAATCTTGGGCCTCGATCCGATGTGATGGTCATAGGCACTCTGTTCAATTGCACTATTTGCTTAACATATAAGTCTGCATACTTCTCAAGTGTATAGTCCACTAGCACAGCCAAAAAATGGGTAGACTTAGTCAGATGATCCATAATCACCCAAATAGCGTCGTGACTACTCAACATCCTTAGTAAGCCTTGCACAAAGTCCATTGTTATATGTTCCCATTTCCACTCGGGAATCTCCAATGGTTTTAACAAAATTGCAGGATTGCGATGCTCTGCCTTAACTTGTTGACATGTCAGGCATTTGGCTACATGCTTTGCAATATCTACTTTTATTCCATTCCATCAATAGTGCTGATAAAGATTACGATACATCTTCATGTTTCCATGGTGAATACTATAATTACTCCGATGAGCTGCCATCAAAATCTCTCTTCTTAACTCATCATTGTTCGGCACATATAAACATCTTCGGAATCTTACAATACCTTCATTTGTCACTTGAAAGTCTGTTTTCTTTTCTTTTGTCACCTCTTCTTGTATCTTTGAGATTCCAGAATCTGTCTGTTGTAATATCGTTACTTTATGTATAATCTTAGGCTCGATTGTGAGTGTAGCCAATACACTTGAAGGATTCTCTACTTCGAGCTTAAATTTCGATCCAAAAATCTCCTCGAGTAAACACCACTCCTCAACCATTAAACTTGCTATTATCGAGGTGGACTTTCGATTAAGAGCATCCGCTATTTTATTTGCTTTTCTCGGATGCTATAAAATCTCACAATCGTAATCCTTAAACAATTCCATCCATCGTCTCTGTCTCATATTCAACTCCTTTTGAGAGAATAGATACTTCAAACTTTTATAATCCGTATAAATCTCGAACTTCTCTCTATAGAGATAATGTCTCCATATCTTCAGCGTAAAGACAATTGCCGCAAGTTCCAAATCATGCGTCATATAATTTAACTCGTACGGCTTTAATTGTCTTGATGCATAAGCAATGACCTTCCCGTGCTGCATTAAAACACGCCCAAGTCATTTGTGGGAAGTGTCACTATATACCACGAATCCTCCTGATCCTGATGCTATTGTCAGAATTGGTGCTGTAGCCTGTTTTCTCTTGAGCTCCTAGAAACTTTGTTCGCACGTCTCATCCCATTCAAACTTTGTGTCCTTCCTCCTTAATCGGGTTAACGGTCCCGTGAGGCGTGAAAATCCTTCAACAAACCTCCGATAGTAACCAGCCATTCTTAGAAAATTTTGAACCTTTGTTACTGCCTTTTGTCTTGGCTAATTGATTACTACTTCAATCTTAGTCGGGTCCACTGATATACCCTTGTGAGTTACCACATGACCTATAAATACTATTCAGTTCAGCCAAAACTCACATTTACTAAATTTCACGTACAACCTATGTTCTCAAAGAGATTGAAGTACCGTCCTTAGGTGTTGTTCATGCTCCTCTGGCCCTTTCGAATATAATAGGATATCATCAATGAAGACAATCACAAATCGATCCAAAAATGGTTTAAACACCCAGTTCATTAGGTCTATCAACGTTGTTGGCGCGTTAGTCAATCCAAAGGGTATAACCGTAAACTCGTAATGTCCGTATCGAGTTCGGAAGACCGTCTTAGGAATGTCTTCTTTCTTGATTCGCAATTGATGATACCCGGACCGTAGGTTAATTTTTGAAAATACATATGCTCATTGCAACTGATGAAATAAGTCGTCAATTTTTGGTAACGAGTACTTATTTTTAATCGTTGCCTGATTCAACTGCCTATAGTCGATACACAAGCCTAAGGATCCATCCTTCTTCACAAAGAGCACTGGCACACCCTACGGTGACGCACTTGGTCGTATAAATCCTCTATCAAGCAATTCTTATAATTGCACTTTTAATTCCATCAATTCCACCAAGATCATTCTATAAGGGGCTTTCGATATAGGTTCTGTCCCTAGGGCAAATTCAATAGCAAATTCAACCTCTCGTTCCGAAGGTAATCCTGGCAATTCATCAGGAAATACGTTATGAAATTCTTCGACTACTGAAATTTCCTCAAGCTTTGCTTTCTTTTCACTTTGATCCTTAACAACCGCCATATATCCTTGGCAACCATTACTGAGCAATCAATATGCTTCTAGTGCCGAAATAAGGGGTATAGTGGGGTCTATCCCATTTCCAAGAAATTTGAAACTAGAGTTACCTAAAGGATCAAACTAGATTGTTTTTCCATAACAATCAACATTGGCTCGTTGTTTACTAAGCCAATCCATTCCTATGATGACATTAGAGTCATACATAACTAATACCACCAAATCTATCATTTGATCCATTCCACCTAAAGATATCTTATAATATCTGTACATTAAAGTTAATAACACTTTGTCTGTTAAAGGTGTGGAGACACTAAAGGACACTTCAAGCAATTTAGATTTCAGTCCATATAATCGCACAAAATTGGCAGATATAAATGAGTGGGTAGCACCAGTATCAAATAAAGCGTATGCTTTCTTGTCGCACAAGGAGAGCATACCTGAAATAACAATCTTGGAAGCCTTAGCTTGCTCTTGAGTGACCGCGTAAACTCTTCCTTGGTTTGATGGCCTCTCTGTAAGTTCCTTTGCTACTATGCTCGTCCTTGAGTTGCTACGGCGGTTGTCCCCCTTGAGGACAATACCTAGAAATATGCCCATACTATCCACATCTATAACATTGCCTTGATGATTGACATGGTGCACTCTCGTGCTGCCTTCTATACATCCGACAATTACCAATCGCAATTGGTCTCTATCATCTTGACTGGTCATTCAAGGACCTCCTAAGGTTTCCACTGTTGGGTCTCTTGTTGGAATCAAAAGGGGCTTTTCCAAACTAGATAGGCCTCTTGCCAAACCTAGCACTGTCTCGCGTAGGTTGGTGACCAGATCGCTTGGGTGCCTCGCTTCTTGTCCACCCCTTTACTAGCTCTTGCTTAATGAGTTGAGCTTGCCTATAAAGTACATCGTAATCCTTGATGTTCAATAGTACCAATTGCTTCCTTATCTCAACCTTCAAGCCATTCAAGAACTTTTTGACCTTATCCACCCTATTTTTCAACCATTCGAGATGCAAACCTAGAAAGTTCAGCAAATTTCGCTTCATATTGATCCATTGTCAGATTGTTCTGATACAGCTACATGAACTCTGCTATTTTCCGATCCTTTGCACAATCAAAAAAATATTTCCCATAAAATGCTTCCACAAAAGTTCCCTAGACTACAGCCATATCTATTGGAAACATTGTTTCCTTGAATACCTTCTATCAATGTTCGACATTCCCTTCCAGTTGGTACTCAGCTAAGATCAATTTGTTAGCATCATTGCAGTTCAATAGGTTAAATATCTTTTCCAAACTCCTCATCTAACTTTTTGCCTCACTAGGATCCCCTAATCCTGCGAACTTAGTCGGTTTCAATTTCAGGAACTGCTCAATGAGCCCTTGGATGCGGCGATCACCATTTCCCGTAGCCGCTTTTTGTTGGGCTTGTTGTTCAAACAGTTCCTCTAAATTAGCCAAAGCCTCAAGGATTTCATCTACTTGAGGATCCCTTCCATATGCAGAACTAGAGGATGATCCACCATTCCTCCTCATCTTGTCTTACAAGTCTTCTACACATTGATCACCAATTACTTTAGATAATCAATTGTCACAGTATCTAATAAGTAACATATATTACTGACATCTCATGAGTAACCTTAGTTACTTATATCTCCCTAGCACAGAACTAACAAAGACATGCATCATGTGTTTTACAATATGCTTGCATCCTAACCCTTCAATCACTAGCGCGCCTTTCACTCCAGAGTAACCTAGGCTTTGATACTATCTCGAGGCCTGTAGCGTCCCAAGCACGCCCCTTTCAAGGAATCCTTTAATCCTCATTAGTCATCAGATTATTCGCAGGCGAAAAATGCTTCTTTCTAAGGGTCAGTGTATATAACATGAATATGTCATAGAAATATAAAGTCATAGAAATGTTAGGACACACATGTTATGAAAATAACATCTATCTTTCATATAATAATAAGGGTGATATAAAGGTGAGTTCAAAAT
The DNA here is from genome assembly GCA_031216185.1 of Syzygium aqueum. Lineage (NCBI taxonomy): Eukaryota > Viridiplantae > Streptophyta > Magnoliopsida > Myrtales > Myrtaceae > Syzygium > Syzygium aqueum. Next base: position 7,545,819 of record CM062239.1, read on the forward strand.
ACGGGGAGACTACAAACTACTCCAACCCATCTAAACACTATGACCCACCATCCCTAACCAATAAACAAACAAGGCTATCACCCATCTCTATATGACCCTATATCCAAAAAGTGATAGTTGTGTCTTTCCCACAAACTTGCTCCTTCTTCCTTCTCCTCCTTGATACATCCCTCACTCCACCCTGTGATTGGCATTGTCATAAGCTCCATTCAGCCTCTGATATGGGAGTGGCCCCACCAATCGTCCTCCAGCACAGACGTAAATAGCGACAAATCCCAAAAGAGTGGGTCCTACAGGGACCCAATATCAATAGTCAGGATGGAAATACATTTTACAAAAATTAACTCAGGAAAGTGCGGGTCCACAAACTCATACAGGTGTCCCTCAAATTTGGTGGGCACCCCGTAGCTAATTGAAGTCGAAGTGGGGAGGATCCGCATGGCTACTAGTCTGAAAAGTGTCAACAACAAGCAATAATCGAAAGCTCAGCAGAGTAAGCTCTATCACACCATACTAAACAAATAATATCATGCACCCCAACAAGATCAAATAGATAGGCAACTAACAAATCCACAACCAGCCACGACATAAACAAAAAAAAAAGAACTCCCTTTTTCATTCGGGCACTAATCACCGGGCAAAAAGATTGTCAATCAATAAACAACCATTTATATGAGTTCTCATCACATACGTTGTGTGGCAATGATCAACTTTAATCACCACTCCAAGACACATGACCGATGCGCTCCCCAGCCAAGCAAGGAGGAACATCCCGACTAGCAGGTTCGGTGGGCCCAAATCGGTCTGTTGCAATATGCCAGATTACTCAACGGCTCGCGCGAGCTTCGTAGGTCCACTGACCATGGCACTCCGTTCATACTCTCGGGACATCTAGGACATGACTCTTCCTAGGCATTGTAAACCACCAACCCACGGAATCCCGTTTTCCCAATAGGCTCCTCAGGGCATCATCGTCTATAGACCAATGGCATCAAGCATATCTTAGTCACACAACCACATGCACAAACAATCTTTTCAATTTATTTGACACATCTACATAACCAAAATTTCGAGATTCCGTGCTCTCAAAGATTACCCAATTTACAAAAGCATTTGGCATTGGATCAAGGCCAAATAAGCATAATTGAAATGCTAAGTAAGAGTGGTTAGTATCTCCAATAGACCAAAATAAAAAAGCCAATGTTTTCAAGTAAAAACCGGTAGTTCAAAGATATCTAGTGAAACTGGACAAATTTGCATGACATGGTAAATCAATTTCAAAGGCATAGTAAATGGGTTCCAGAAATTCTGAAATTCGAATATGTCATAAACAAGGCTTTATCAAATATTTTCCATGAAGAACACAATCCCAAAATCCTCCTATAGAGGCCACTTTTGACGGCTCAAAAACAAACCAGAATTGGTTTGTCGAAATAGGAAAGCCGAGTCATAAAGAATGCTCGTTTCACAAACTAAAATATTTTGAAAAGCTTTGAAATTTTTATATGTTGTAGAAAAGGGATTCCTGAACAATTTTTGTGAAGAAGTGTCACCAAATTCGAAGTGAGAATTTTTATAAAAATTTGAGAAGGCACGAAGGTCACGGGTTCTGTGGTATAAAACAGCTCTAATTCGGTAAGAAGTCGGACCTTCGTAAAATCCATTTGAACTTAGAAAAATATGAAATTTATGTATGTTATAGATAAAGATCTTCTGAACAACTTTGATGAGAACATTTCGCGAGATTCAGACCGCAAAAGTTCTACAAAAATAGAAAACCAGGAACATCCAGAAAAGTCAGTTTTGGAACCGAGACAAAATTTCAAGAAAATAATTTTCAACTTGAGATCCACCACTTCTCAGCTAAGGAAAAACCACATCGAGCATTCAAATCGACATGCAACATCTTTTCCAACTTAATATAGCAATCTAAATCCACCAAAAATCATTTTCGAGGTTCAACTACACCATAGCAGTAGCTATACCAAGATTGAACTCTCTTACTAGCATTTTAGCCACTCAGCAATCTATCCGAGACCCAAAATCGACATGCAACACATTGTCATGGTTTGTATGAAGTGAGAGGCACACTTGCCTTGCCGGCGAGAGTGGCGGTCACAACGGTGGGTCCTGGCAAAGAGAGAGAGAGAGAGAGAGAGAGAGAGAGAGAGAGAGAGAGGCACTGGTTCCAGGACTGATCTGGTGGGTGTTGCTGTTGCTACTAGCATGCAAAGATGGAACTATCAATCGCTTCTTCTAATCGTGAGCGAGGCAGAGGGACAACAGTTGCTGATCGGGGGATCTAGCTAGCTTCCAGGCGGAATAGAGAGAGAGAGAGAGAGAGAGAGAGAGAGAGAGAGAGAGAGAGAGAGAGAGAGAGAGAGAGAGCCAAGGGAGTGAGCTGGGAAGAGTGAGTTGAGGGGGTAAAAAGTGATTATCCGAAGTCCCTTCAGCTCCCTTGCATGCATGAGCATATATGGGTGCTACTTGGTATCTCTCCTTTGCCAAGTGGTAGAGGGGGAAAGAAGACAAAGAAGAGAAAGGGAAGGGGTGACTGGTGGTGGTGGTGATCCTTGGCGGTGAGGGGGAAAGAAAAGATATAGAAAGGGAATAAAAGAAAGAAAGAAGAAGAGAAGGGGGGGGGGGTGGGGGGCAGCGGTGAGGTGGTGTTCGGGAGGTGAGCAAGGGAAAAGATGGGGAAAAAATGGCGGTGATGGGTTTAGAACGGAGTCGGGCTGTGCGGATGACGCGATGTTGAGTTAGTCAGCTTGATAGTAATTGATCCCAAGAATCCAAACTCGCGATTTCAAAAACGATAATGGCGATGTTAATGCGACACCTAATCTTCAATTCCTAATATCCATTAACGAGCATCCTAATCTTTTAGGATCATTTAATCCTTTGGCCATGAATTCCAAAATGCCATATAGGCGGTGAGGGTCCAGCCCTCACCCTAGCCGACAAGGGCTACAATGCTCTCGCCGGCCCTAACCTATGGCCAGTCATCGGCGCTGGCGAGTGGCCATGGCCAAGAAAGGGGTTTGGGAAGAAAAAAAAAAGAGAAAGAAATGTAAAAAATCAAAATATTATTAATAAAAAGAAATTTTGTTCAGTTATCGAATGCATTTATATTCTTTTTCTATTCCAAGAATAGAAATTATGGGCAGTTACCAAACGCCTTCAAATTATTAGAAATTGTTCCTGGACATGGAATCAAAAGAATTATTTCTTAGCAGAATCAACTTTCGGGAAAAGAATGGTTACTAAACACACTCTTAGGAGTCAGATGATTTGATAAAGAGCTTTGAACCCCATTGACAGATCGACAGGTTACATGAGTCCATCATTATTGTTCCATTTTAAAATGGGTATATACTAGGAAAAAGCCAAAACTGATATACTTGTGACAAATTTACCTAAAATTATTTTTTTTACTACTAAAATCTCACACTTGTACACTTATGACAATTTTACCCAAAATTTTTTTTTTTGATAACCCAGGGAACCCCCGCACGGCCGACAGCAGGGAGGTAAACCCTGTGGGCGACATGTGCTAACCACCACACACGTGCACCCACTAAGTCACCCTGCGGCACCAGGGATTCGAACACTCAACCTTTTGCGAGAGGAAGAGTGCCCTTTTTAGCAGCGCCACACAGGCGGATGGTACCCAAAACTATTTTTTTTACCACTAAAAACCCAAAAATGATACACCTTTGACAATTTTACCTCAAGCGAATTTTTTGACTGCTAAAAACCCAAAACTAGTACATTTGTGATAAATTTACCATCTGTTAAATTGGATTAATATTACAAAAAATCGCAAATTGGTAAACTTGTCTGTTAAAATCCCAAACTAGTATATCCATCAACTACCACGTGTCATCAAACTTAGTAATTTGATTGTAAAATTTAACGAAAATTAACGAAGGGTAAATTTATCATAGGTATACTAGTTTAGGATTTTTGGTAGTTAAAAAATTAGTTCAGGGTAAAATTTCATAGGTGTACCAGTGTTGAGTTTTTGATGGTCAAAAAGATAATTCAGGGTAAAATTATCACAGATGTCGTAGTTTGGGGTTTTTTTTTTGTCAACAAAATAGTTTGAGGCAATTTATCACAGGTGTACCGATTTAAAATTTTTCGTGGTATTAATCCTTTTTAAAATCTTGCAATTCTTGATATTTACTCAATATGGAGCACCTAAAATTATTTAAAGTATGTAAATTAATTTTTATAGTTTCACGTATATTTCCTTTATAAAATCTCGAAAATTTAAGATCTTTTTTTTCCATTATTGAAATTTTGGATAACACCAAGAAAATGACTTCTTCTTTTTTTGTCTAACTAAGGAAAACGATTTAAACCTTACCAAAAAAAAAAAGGAAAACGATTTAAACGCATGCGAAAAAAAAATGTTTTTCCAACACAAAAGATTTTTTCCAAAAAAATAATAATAAAAATTTTCCGACAAAAAATCAAACACAAAAAGATATTTTAATTTTTTTTTCCCCGAGGAATATCAGTCATCTTCTTCTTCCCTAACCTAAAGGCGCATATATACTGCAGGCGTGCACTACCTGCCACTCCAACCGGTGGATACTGCAGAGCCACAGAGAGAGAGGGAGGGAGGGAGGGAGGGAGGGAGGGAGGGAGACATTCTTCTTTAGCGGCACACCAAGTTGAAACTCTTCACTTCTTCGCCTGTCTGCTAGCTGGTTTCGTTGCCATACCGAATGGCGTTCTCGGCGCCCGCGCCCTGCGTTCATTCCGCCTCCTTTAACCCTGTTGCTTCTCCTGCTCCGTCTCCGGCGTCCTCTTCTTTGCCGTGTAGGAGTCCTTCGAGGACCCAGTACATGATTCCGGTTATGGGTCGTCGGAGCTCTCCGCTGAGGTTGTCGGTTCGGTGTTCTTCGCTGGAGTCCAACCCGGACCATATGAACTCAAGGTACGCGCGTGAATTCCCCTGTTTTCTGTTCGTTTGATGGACGTTTGTATGTAGAAAGTGGTAGGAGGTGATTGGCTTACCCTTCGATTTTGATGGTAATTGTCATTCCGAGTGAGTTCTTTGAGGGGCATCGTGATATGGATCGCTGCATATGCGTTTTGACTTCTTTATGGTTGTGCTCTTACTGTGGGAGGAGGAAGAACATGATATGCATGTAACATCATTCATCTGGGAGCCTATGTGGACCTCCCTTTTGCAGTACTTGATTAGTTGGTGTAAAAGTCATTGAAAGAAGTGATTTTAGACTTGTTTGAAAAAGAAAGTAATTCCAAAGTTATCGACTTAATTTTAAAGATAAGAGCTTGCTCTTGGATAAGGAGTTTCTACCTGCAAAAGAATTTTCTTCGGTTTTGGTTCAGTTTAGTTGTGTGATTGTACTGCTACTGAAGTAGAATAGCACACTATGCCCGTTACTGTCCAATCATTCAAAAACTTCAGATTTGTGCCATTCAATTTTCAAGTTCCATCAGGAGAATTTTCCAACTTGCATTCTCCCAAGCCTTCAGTTCCTTAAGTTTATTTCACAAATCAGTTCTTAAAATGATACTCCTCTTATCTACACCTTTCTGGAAATTTTGCTCATCTTTCAGACTCTGCTGCTGCGGCTATTATATTGCTTCTTTGCAGCTCTGGATGCTGATTGTCTAAAGTTTAGAGTCAGGTTGAGTAGCTTGCGAACAGACCCCTCATCAATAGCTAAGATTACTGAATGTTGGATGTTCAATTGTATGTCAATCAAATCTAGTGGACATTGTTTGGTTAAGAAGAGATAATGGTTGGTTCCTTGCGGTAATCTTCCTACTTCCATACCAAAATGACTCTTGTTTACTGACCTTTTCAGCTTTTTTTCCCAAGAAAATGAAAGCAAACAATTTGTCTTATGCTCTTGAGTCATGTTCCTTTGGGCTTTGGGGTTGGTGAGTGGTTTTGGGGGTCTGATGGTCAATCTAAAGCATTGTTGAAACAGGGTCATTGCGGGGAAAGGGGCAGACTTGGAGTCTTGGATAGCTCCGGAGCTTCTTGTACAACTTTCTCTTGAAACATTATTAACCTTTAAAAAGACAGAAAGGAAAAAGAAAAGGTTGCATGCTTTATTGTAGCACCATGTAATTTCATTTGCCGAATGCAATACTGCATCTTGGGACTTGGGAGATGTATGATCTTAAATTGTAAAGTTGATGAAAATTTTTGACTTTCTAGAAGTCCACTACATATTTCTAGGTATTAAATGCCTTTAACACCTTAACTTCTTTCTTTAGTTTGAGCATTTTTATGTGTCGAAATCGTTCAATTTCTAGAAATATACTTGTACTTATAATCTTGTAGCTTTTGCTAGTCCGATGTAATATTATATCCAATGAACTGACTCTCAACCACAGGAGTGGCCTTCTTTTTTAGGCAAAAATGACAGGATGTCATTGTGTAAGATGAATCTCTCTTTGCCCTGTGTCATTTTGTCAGTTAGATGTTCAAGGTACAGGCATTTTTTGTTGTCAGAGTGGCATAGTCACACATGTTTAGAATTTTCATTTTAATGTGGCCAACCTCTCAAGACCAATATGTTGGAACTTTTCTATTTCAATGTTTTCCTAGCCTATATAGCTTCTTTTTTTTTTTGCAGGCAACCTCAAATATCTTCCCTGGGTCCTTTTGGAGTGTCAATGAGGGAATCAAGCATGGCCAAACCCTCAGTCAGATGGCGGAGGGTGTTGCTTAAAGTGAGTGGAGAAGCACTTGCAGGTGATCAAGCTCAAAACATTGATCCAAAGGTGAAGATTCTACATAGGCATCTTTGGCGCTGTCATTTACCTTTTCTCTTTTCGTATCTCATGAAACTTGGCCTTCTGTTTTCATGTAGATCACAATGTCTATAGCGAGGGAGGTTGCAGCTGTCACTCGTCTGGGCATTGAGGTATAAAGTTACCTGTCTACGATTTCTTGCATGATTTATACCAATAGCCTTCTGCAAAGAGTGAAGCTTTATCCTTTGTACCTTTAATGTTCTTCCTCATAAGCATGCAAGAGATCTTTGTTGCAAAAAGAAAATAGAGAATAGAAGAACAGAAGAATGTTTCAGAGACTCAAAAGGACTTCAGCCTACATAGACAAGCTATTTTAGGCTTTTGCTGATTGTCATTTGTATATTTCATTCCTGAACCAAGAGGACCATCTTGAATTGCTTTCTTGAAAATGTTGAGTAGACAATCTTCATATATTTTTCTGATTTAAATCTTCTAGGTGTGATAAATGAGTACGGCACGGTCTAGTTTTAATACTAATCCTGTCAATTAGATTTTGGCCCGATCAAACTCATTTCACTGTGAGTCAACCTGCTTGCTTGCTCCACCTTCATAAGAGCATCCCCTGTAGTTATAAGATGTATTTTGAAATATTGCAATTCAGTTAATTGGGGTTGAGAACATTTCATTAAATGGTGGTAACACTCATGCTAGAACCTTTTCCTTTCATTCTCTTCCAATGGTCTTCTTGATCTTCCTTGCCATCAGGTTGCAATTGTGGTTGGTGGTGGGAATATCTTTCGCGGAGCCTCCTGGGCAGGAAGTAGCGGCCTTGATCGTTCATCAGCAGATTATATTGGGTATAGCCTTTTGCTCTCTTTGTTTTCTCACAAAAAGGAAATGTACCTTCAATGTTGTATTGAGTGACACCCCCATGTGGGCTACACACAGTGTGAGTTCATGGAATATGGCTTTTCTCTGGATATATAATGCTTGTGACAGTGGTCATTCGTTTATGCTTGTACTTTGCATTTTAGGATGCTAGCAACTGTCATGAATGCTATATTTCTTCAAGCGACAATGGAGAGCATTGGCATCCCCACCCGTGTCCAGACTGCATTTAGGATGTCTGAGGTTGCAGAGCCATATATACGTCGAAGGGCTGTGAGGCATTTGGAGAAAGGGAGAGTTGTGATTTTTGCAGCCGGAACTGGGAACCCATTTTTCACCACAGACACTGCAGCAGCCCTTCGCTGTGCAGAGAGTAAGTTGGACTTCTCTTTAGCAAACACAATGTTGTAGATCTGTTGCTTTGAGGCTACTCATTGGCTCGATATTGTCATTTGGAAATGTCTCTTGAAAAGAAGTTGATAAAATTGGGATCATCTTTTAGGCTCTGAACCTTGCGCTGTTCCTTTATTGCAACAAAGTTCTTCTAATTTTCTCAGTGATAGACAATCTGCGGTTTGATTTCAATTTGTGAGTAGTTTTCAGAATATTTTGTGGTAGGAGAGTTTCCAGGAAAGATCCTTTATCATTGACTAAAGTTACTCTTTCATATTGCTGATCCAGTTAATGCGGAGGTGGTATTGAAAGCTACGAATGTCGATGGGGTTTATGACGATGATCCTAGGCGCAACCCAAATGCCCGTCTTCTTGATACACTGACTTATCATGAGGTTACCTCGAAGGACCTCTCGGTCATGGATATGACTGCCATTACGCTATGCCAAGAAAACAACATCCCTGGTCAGTAAACATGTCTATACTCTAGTCATTGGATTTACTCAGAAGTTTTGTTGTTGGCATCTTTATGAAGACAAAAGTGATGTTGCCCTTAAACTGATTCGTTTGTTGCAGTCGTCGTCTTTAATCTATCCGAACCAGGCAACATCTCAAAAGCAATAAGGGGTGAGAGGGTGGGTACTCTGATCGGGTCGACGCGGAACGCACCAGTCAGTATGTCATAAAATAATGATTCAATTTGCTGGCTTTTCAAGTTGAAGTCGAACATTTTGCACTTTAGGATGTTTTTGTTACACGGATCAAGTAATTGGATGTTCTGAGCATCAAGAGGAAGGTTGGGAGGGGAAATATGACCTCACTGGCATTTTGTATTTTATCAGAGTTTTTTCTTAAAGTGTGTTATCTGTAAAGAATTCCTTTATTCGCTGACTAAAAATTTTATTATAATTGGATTTATTTACGAAAAAGACATTGTGCAAGTCAATTATTATCTGTCCTATACATCCACAAATTAGATTATCAATCTACAGGGAGACTTAAGCCTAGTACCTTTTGGTTTTGCAGTTGCATCTTGCAATTATCTATCGCAGAAAAGATTTGATACTCTTAGCAAAACTCGATTGCTTTCTGATATATATTCTCCGCCTCATTTGGAAACTCATTCAATCCCCATTTCGACAGAGTAGACGCGGCAGGTCTCTCTATTATGAACTTCCGCAAAAGCTTAACTAAAGGGGTCTATTGAGCTTAATGAATCCTATTACTCAGATTCGTGTTGTTATTTAATTATCCATTGTGATCGGATGACTGACAAGATGAGGACTAGTTGAATGTCCTGAATGTGGACTGACATCGAACATTTCTAAAGTAATGTAAACAGCCTGTCTATATCACATGGAAGATTGTAATCAGCCATTCAAGTTGGGGGGAACTCTTTTTCCACTCGATAGACATTTAGCACGTGAGATCAGTCGCACTCAAAAAGAGGAAATGCACAGAGAAAATTCTTCAATTCGTCATCAATTGCTAATTCCACGAACTTTCCTACACCCCAAATTTACACTACAAAAAATTTGCCACAGGTTTCCAATGAGCTCAGTCCCCCCCGACACACAGCAGCCCACCAAGCTATGAATTGATGGCTACCGAACGCAAGAATGCCACAACCTTCCTTTCTTCTCTACACTAAAGTACAGATCAGGAACCCCCAATGTTATCTTCCCGCTGCTGCGGTGAAGAGCCGCCCGCATCGGACTTTTGAGCTTGTCAATAATACAGAATAACTAGGATACAAACCGAAAATCCCGTGACGGGTGTAAAGCTCTTATGATGATGACCTCTGGCGAGAGCCGCTAATTTTCATCGCTCGACCGAACTACACTACCCTATTTACTACTTCCCCAAGTATAAACCCAAAAAATTTCATCACAATCCAACCCCAAAAGAGAAAACTGAAAGAAAAATTAACAAAGGAATATAATAGTCACTACAAGAATTTACCTATTCTCTGTCTTCTAAAGCAGCTCCTGCTGCTTCCTCTCCGTCTCTCTCTCTCTCTAGAAGACGAATCCAGCTTCGTGGAGTAAGTCAAAGTCAAAGTAAACCAACCCCTCCAGAGGTTCTTGATTTTCTCGGTTGCGCGTGATGAATTCCCCTCTGCAACAACTCGGAAGAAGTCCGAGACCTTTCTTTACGCTCAAAAGTTAGAGAACAAATTGAAGAGATCGATCGATGAGGTGGGCGAGGGAGAGAAAGCCGTGAACAGGGTCGATGCCGATGGGCTGTTGTAGCTGAAGTTGCCGGGCCAATACGGGCTCAAATCTTGCAACACGTGCGGGTCCGTCGCCGGCGAGAAGATCCCCGCCGATACCGTCGGCAGAGCACCCGGCGCCGGCGACAGTATCCCCTGAATCTGGCGCAGGTCAAGTTCTCCCAGCATGCCCATCAGCTCATCGTCGCCGGCCCTCGCCGACGACCCGACCATCTCCGCCGTCGCGGCGGCGCCGGCGAAACCCTTCTCCCTGCCCGTAGGGCTGGTCCGCTCTATCGCCGCCAGCCTGGCCGCCGGGGAGAGGTCGCCGGAGGAGGACCCCGTGAGCTGCTGGACGATGGACATGAAGTTCCGCTCCTCCACGTGGATGACCTTCGGCGAGATGTCGAAGATGATCGTGGGCTGCTGCCGGTCCGCCGCCGCCGCCGCCGCCGCTGCCGCCGCCGTCGCAGCGGCCGCCGAGGGGCCGGCCGCGTGCTGCGGAGGCGGGTGCCGCGGCGGCTTCCTGATGGCGTGGGACTCCTTGGCGACCCGGAGCGGGGAGGGGCGGGGGCCCAGGAGCTGGACCTCCTTCTTGGGCGGCGACGGAGGCGGCATGCCCCCGCCGGAGGGATCGGAAGGTTCCATGGCTGCAAGAAGCTGTCGGGCCGGTCAGCCTCGGCGGAAAACTGACGGGAGGGGAGAAGGGAGAAGTGGGACGAATTGGACGGACGAAGAAGGAGGAGGCGCAGAGATTTTTGGTGGGTGGTGGTCAAAATGAATGCTGAAGCTAAGAAGAGTAAAGACAGCAATGGAGGAGAGAGAGAGAGAGAGAGAGAGAGCATTACATTTATGACCAAAGAAAAGTCAACATTTTCCATCAAAGTCTCCTGTAATTTTTTCTAAGGGCCTCCCCTCCTTTTGGGTTTATTAGCAATCGCAACGAGCTTATGCAATGAGGGTGATGGCTGGCTGAGGTGTGCAAAACGTCTCTGCTCAGCGAAGCACACCTCCTCCTCCTCCTCATCCTCATCCTCCTCCTGTAGAGATTTAAGGACAGATGAAAGCCTTTCTTCATATGCAAAACTGGTCTTTACATCAACCGGAAATGTGAGCATATGTAAATCACCTGATTTCCTCCCTCTTCCCCTTGTGCTGTTGAAATCCAAGTTCTGGCTTCTGGGTATTAAAAATTACAGGGGCCAGCGTTCATTTCCCGGTCAATTTGACCGGTTTGCACTTTTGGGGTTGGAAAAGTCCACTTCGAAATTGCGGATTTCAAAGTTAAAATTCACCAAATTTGTTGAGCAAGTAGCATGGCCGGAGGCTCAGAGCCATCGTGTCCACCGCCGCGCCCCCCCGGAAACTTCCCTCGGTTCTCTTCCGTCACCATTTTTAGGAATCTCGAATCAAGAAATGCTGGATATAACGTGTCGTAGTTCCGAGGAGGGGCGAGACCCCGTCTAGACCTCTCTTTATGGCGCGCCTCGAATCCTTTATACGTGCTTCGACTCTGTCCCTCGAGCCTGTGAGCTAATCTTGCTGGCGCATTTTTGGAATGTATTTCTAGTTCATCATTTTATCGAAGAAGAAAAAGATAATAATAAACCAAGATGTTCAACTTGCCTTTCGTGCGGCCGGAATGGAGCACTTAAAAAACTTCCCACTCATCATTTTTCTTAGGGCCTTGCTTTCCTATTTGTCCTAGGCCCCTTTGACCTTTTGCTGTAACTTTCCTCCAAAAGACATTCTGCCTCGATTCGCTCCTGTTTGAAACTGTGTTCTTCCTCCCCTAAACCCTAAATTCGTACCTTGGGTGCCCTAATTTTTCGCCCTAATTTCAAGCGACCTGGTTTGAGTGGGGGTGGGGGGGGCTAGGTATGCGTTCTGGTCGAAACGGCATCACTTTAGGCATCGTAATTCCAAGTTAGCAGGTGCCGTGAAAGTAACGTGCCGTGGAATGATGAGTGAAAACTTTTAAGGTCATCATTGGATAGAAACTTGACAATGACCAGATTTGGGCACCGGTTGATACTTTTCTACGAGATAAAAAAAGGTTTGGGTCAAAATTACGACCCTAGTTAAAATTAGTGATTTTTTTAGGGATTTAAGTTTGGATTGCCAAGATTTCAATTTCGATTTAATGAGAGCGATCAACTTAGCACTTTATGGCCAAATGGTGTGTATGGAGTAAAATATTCAGGATTGACACACGTGGACAGAGAATACATAAAAATAAAACTAATCTTTTTGTCCGTAAATAACTATAGATACTAGATCCACGATTTATACACGAAAATAGCAATGAAAAGACGTATATTTTTCAAAAGATATAGGCGGAAAATTGGAATTAACCGCGAAAATGGCAATGTACAGATGCACCTCATTTATTGTCAATCTAGTGTATATAGTTCATGCATTGCTCCGTCTCTCTAATAAATCTCTTTCTATATTATCTCTAGACAAAGGGATTCGATTTTCCCAATATGTATTCTCACTTCCGTCGAGCCGTCCACGTGTCCCAATCGTGAACATCTCACTCCATGCGTACCATTTGGCCATAAAGTGCCTCTTCAATTACCCATTCTGTCGCTCTCACCCGAATATGACACTGAAATTCGGGTGATACATCCGTGTTTCTTTCAATCCGATTCAATTCAATCCCTCTCCTTTGCCCTAAGGCAGATCCTGCTTTGCCCTCAACAAAAATTTGAGCTTGTGCCTACAATCACAGGCAAGAAAGGAAGGAGAGAAAGGGAGTTGTCTGCGGAGGAAATCTCAAGCAGCCTGAAGAAAAAAACAAGAGAGAACACCATGGAGGGGACAAGGGTTCTTCCAGATCTAAGAGGTTTGCACACTCAATCCCCACTTTGATTATGTGGGTGTGAATGCAATAACATTTTTCTTGTCGTTCTGATGTTTGAATCCCCATAAAATGTTGGTGCTTTTGTGTAATTTCGTAAGAATTCTCTTCTATGATGCAAATTGTGTTGTGTATTGTAAACCTCGCGACATGATCGGTCCTTTTAGAATAACAAATAGTTAAATGAGGAATTTCAGAGATAAATAGTTTAAAAGTATGAAAATCGATGGAAAAAATGCATGATTTTTGCACCTCCATTTAGGGTTTTCCATTCTATAACTCGTTTTTTGTTCTTTTCTTTTTTTTTTTTCCATTCCACCTCGTCAATTTACAGGTGTCCTCCTCCATCTAATGTTGAACCAAATTGTATCGCTTTCTGATTGACAGGTTACAAACAGACATATGATTCTTAGTTAAATTTGCACGTGGGTGATCTTCATATATGCAACCCACCGGTTAGAGGATTGGTTGGAAGGAAGGGATGATAGAAAGAACAGCCCAAAAGAAAAAAAAAACTAATTACAAATTATACGATGGATTAAATTATACTGCACCCCATCAACCATGACTTTAAGCCTCTAATACATGATTTCTTAGGGTTATTCGTTTCTTACCGAAATTTCACAGGGCCCCATATTAGCGTCACGCGTCATCTATTAAAATTCGGAAAATGTCAAGTCAGCATTTTTTTATTAGTCAAATTGGATCGAGCTAAGTTATGTAATTAGAAGTACTAATTGGACATGTTTTTAGACTTGATTATATTATTTGAAAATTTTAGATTACAATTTATCTAGAAGGGTTAATACCACGAAAAATCACGAATTGGTACACCTATAATAAATTTACCCAAAACTAATTTGTTGACAATAAAAAATCCAAAATTGGTATACATGTGACAAGTTTATTTTTTTTTTTTTTGGTAAGATGTGACAAGTTTATTTTAAAACCACAAAAAACCCAAAACTGATATATTTGTGACAAATTTACTCTCCATTAATTGAATTAATACTACAAAAAATCATAAATTGATACACCTTTGATAAATGGAGGATCAAACCCCAAATTATTATATACGTCAATTATCACGTGTCCTCAAATTCAGAAATTTAACGATAAAATTTAACGGAAATTAATCGAGGATAAATTTGTAATAGATGTACCAATTTGGGTTTTATGTGATCAAAAAATTAATTTGAAGTAAATTTATTATAAATATACAGATTTGAGATTTTTCGTGATAAAAATCCTTTTCGATAAGTCTCAAAGGCTTATTTGTGTATGAAAATTGTTGCCCACGTCGAGGGCAAAGGACGAGGACACGTTTTCTCGGGCAAGACTTTTGCCCAGCCCGCCCATTGACCTCTCGGGCTTCTCCAGCTTGGGCAAACTTGTCCTTCTATTACGCTGGAGGTCCGCGATTTTACAGTACAATTAGGTACATAATCAGTCAATCACCTTATTCTCTCGAATTTTAACGGACTATTTTTCTTGTCATTAGCGATGATTAGAGCGCTGACGTGGCATATCAATTGAATGACACGTCATGCATTATTTGTCACATTGATCTCAATCAACATCATGACCAAAAACAAAGGATCGATACCACGAAAAATCTTAAACCGATGATAAATTTATCTCGAACTAATTTCTTTATCACCAAAAATTTTAAATTAGTGCACCTATGATAAATTTATCCTAAATTAATTTTTTGTCCATCAAAAACCTCAAACATGTACACTTGTGATAAATTTACCCTCCGCAAAATTGGATTAATACCACGAAAAATTACAAATTGATAAATTTGTGACAAATGTAATTGTTAAACTGCAAAATGGCATACTTGTCAACTGTTACGTGTCATCCAACTTGGTAATTTGACAGTAAAATTTAATAGAAACTAATTGAGAGTAAATTTATCATAGGTATATCAATTTAGAGTCTGTTGTGGTCAAAAAATTAGTTTGAGATTAATTTGTCACAAATGAATTAATTTGAGATTTTTCGTAATAGTAATCCAAAAACAAAAGAATTAGGAAAGATAATCTCAATCAATCGTTAACTGGAGCATAACACTCAATTTAGACCCGACCCGACCCGCGCCACTCTCCCTCACAGTTCACATCCCAAAGAAAAAGTTCACCTTTCTCGCTCCCCTCTGTCGTCTCTCTTTCTGAATTGATGCTGTAAAAACCCTAGTCACTGTCCTCCATCCTCAATCGAAGGTGCTTCCGTCATGGTTTTCTCAAATTAATGGGCGAAACGAGCAACTCGGCCTCGCCCGACTGCGTGCGCAGTGTTTCGGAAGGCATATCCTGGTCGAACTCGAGTGGGCACGTTCACCTCCGTCTTCGACCCGGTGGGAAGATCGACAACACGAGTTGGGTTCATTGATTTCGCGTGATTTCGTTCTGCGTTTTGGTAATTCCCCTGCATTCTCCCTCCGTAATGCCTACTTTCGATGGGTTTGAGCGTGAAATTTGCTGGGTTGAGCTTGTAATCTGTGGCGGCGTTTTAGTTCAGAAGTAGCTGAAGATAGAACGGCAATGGCAATGTAAATTTCTCTGCTTTACTTTGTTGATGAATCAAACTGTCTTTTTTTGTTTATTTTGGTTATGTAGATATGCGATTGATTTGTTTGGTTTCCAGTCGGATGACTGGAAACGCATGGTCGAAATTCGCGCGCCAGAGTATTGGTATTCTATTGTAAGCAAAGAGGTAGGCGAGAGTCAGTTTCTTGAGAATACTTCAGACTCGTATTCGGCTAGTCAGAGGGTTTTCTGATGTGGGTCGACTGGCATGGCAATTTAATCTTAACTCCGAATGATGCGGCGAAAGTGGGGCACTTTATTCTATTAGTCTATCTCCATCCTGACATGTGCTGATTGGGGATAGCGCGTTTTGGCGACACAGGGTGTTGTCGTGCTTTTTATGCAAAATGCACAGGTGCTCCTGCAATTTGCCCTAGTTATCATTTTAGCAGCTGGTTAGGTTATTACTTAGAACAGTAGTATGTCTGAATTTGTTATCCGATAAAGTTGTTTTTTTTTTATATGATGTAGAGGGAGTGATCTGTAGCCCGTGCATGTGGCTTGTCACATTATTTTTGACAACTTGTTGCCTCCTCACCACCGAGTGAATGGGCTTCTCTGTCATACTCTTCTCTTCTTATGAAACCTCAGATCCATCCATACATTGAACCTGGCATCAACTATTTATTTCATTCTATAGTAATCAACCTACCTATTTTCTTGTTCAGATTGATGGATTAGATTCATATCCGTCCTAGTATCCGTCTCACTGGCTTGTTTCTGGAGAAATTAGGTTGTAGCAAGGATATTTAATGTTGGCTATTGGCTAGCAGTTGCTCTAAAAGCCTCGAAAGGAAAGAAACTCTCATATGAGGTGAGGAATGTAAATTGAGGAGCTTGATTGAAATGAAGAATTTCTGAAGATTCTAAGCTTGAAAAGAATCATTTGTTAGATAAGCTAAATATGAGAATTGGAAGACAATGATGAGCAATAAGGGTGTCCAATGAGGGTGGTTGAGTTAGAATAACCTATAACAAGATGATGAAGAAATTTGTAGAGAAGGCATGTAATGATCGGAGAGCAAGTCTTTGGTGGTTGAAGGCAAAAAGAATGTGAAGACTATATTGAAGGAATAAGTGTGGACATATGTCACTCCCTCTGTCAGAAGAGATTTCCTCATTGTGGGGCTGCATTTTCTCGGAGCCCTATCTATGTATTTTGGATTGAGGAATGGGACCTTATTGATTAAACAGATAGTTCAGTAATGAACAATCGCCCTTGAAAAATATTTAGTATCTCTTGAACTTGAATATTTGTCACCAAATGCTGTCCACCTCAAAATTATTGGTAAGCAACTTAAGTTACTCTTGAAGGGTTATAAAAGGCAGTCTCTCTCCCAACATGTAATTCTTTTCGATTGTCGTATTCAGTCTGTCATCTCTTTATTGTATCTTGCCATTTTGGTTGGGTTAGATGGGATGATGGAGCGATGATGTTGCTCTTCTTGTTGTCACGGTGGTGGTTGTTGTTGTTGGCTTTCTTTTCCTCACTGTAATTTTCAAGTAAGATGAAATTGTGCTCCGCTCCAAAATGTCAAGGACACAAATGAAGACAAGTTAAACATCAAGTTTGTTGTTGGTTTCAGATTACAGTGCCTTGATTAAGAGAATTTACAATGAGTGGAAAGCGAAGAAGACACAATTCTAAGTGGGATTTGAAAGAAGATCCTACGGTATCCCCGAAAAAGATGGATTATAGGCCTTGGTCTGGGAGAACTGATATGCCAATTTATGATAGTAGACTACAGCCAAGGCGAGGGTCTGTAGATGCCGGTCATAGCAATGGTCAGAGATGGTCCAACGTGGAGGACAAGAATGTGCCGAAGAGACACGATTTGGAATTTTCATCGCGAGAGCTCGTGCTTGCAAATAGAAGCTTACACAGAGATGGCATTGCCAATGTAGATGGGGGTAGAAAGTTGGATCCTGTGCCATGGGATCGAGATGGAAGTTATAGCACGAGGATGTCTCCTGGTCTAGAAGAATGGAGGAAGAGGAATCGCAGTCGCTCCCCTAAAAATAAGTCAGATAGATCACCCGGGTAAGATTCTGTACTTGGAACCCTAGTTTGTGAATTTTCTTCAATATAATGGCTGGTTCTGTTTTTATTTTTTCAAAATTATTGCTACCAGCTAATAAATCTCATATTGATGTACACCAATGCTGTTATTCTTTTTTTATGTTACCAATGTTGCTTTTCTTTTTTTATGGTTTGCTTCTGCCGGGATTAGACCTGTGAAATCAGGTGATGGCAGAAATATGACATTTTTCCTTAACTTTGAATGGTCTTACTGTACCATATCATCTATTACAGGAGTAGGAGCAGAAATTGGAGGACGAGCACGAGTAGGAGCAGGAGCCCTGTCCATGGATCTAGGAAGGACTCTGGTGTATATGACAAGACCAGGAGCCGAACTGGTGTTTCATCGCAGTTATGCAAGGAATTTGCTGTTGGTAGGTGCAGGAGAGGAAGTGATTGTCGGTTTTTACATCAGGGTAATCAGCAGTACAATGATAGTTGGGAAAGTAGGCCCAAGAAAAGTGGTAGCACTAGGGAATATTCAGAGAGAAACAGATCTTCTGAGATATATAACAATTTTCAGAGAGGAACTTGTCGGTGGGGGGCTTCATGCAGGTACATTCATTCTGACGTTCCTGGTAAGGTGTATCCCAAGGAAGTGGTTGCAACCGGAGAAATTGAGCAGCGAAAGAGAGACTTGTCCCTCGAACTAGTTGGTGAGGGTGAATCTCACAGGAGAACGGTGCCATCTGATCCAAGGATCACTGACTGGTCCGTCAACAATAGATGGGAGCATAAGTCCAGTGAAGAGAGCAAAATGTGGGATGACCAAACTAGACATAATCTGCTTAATATTGAGCAGAAGCAATTGCCTCAGTTGGAAGCATCTGTTAAATTGGGCTTGCGTGAATCAAGAGCTACTGAAATATTCATAGGTGACGCTAACATGTCTCCTGACTGGAATTATCAGCCTCAGTCTTCAAATCAGGTGACAGATGATAGGAGTAAAGAGACTTATGGTGCACCGTCTCTAATACATAATGAAACTCTAGTGGCAACTCGTCGGCAAGATCAAAGTTTGGATGCTTCGGTGCCAATGTACCAGTCTTCCGCCACACAACGACCAGGAACTGAAGATTCTTGTCTACGTATGGACAACTGCAGGGAAAATGGGTTGTTATACAATAATAATGACAATATCAATAAAACTGTGGGTTTACTTACTGATTCAAATAGTCATTCTGATGCGCTGCACAAGCAGAATATTGGCCAGAATAACCATAATCCATGTGCAATGGTACCTCCAATGTCAAATGTCGGGCAGAATCAGTTGGGGTTTCCAAGTGACCCCAGGAAGGCTGGAAATGTCATGAGTTCTCTAATTAAGCCTCTCCCTGAGGAGGGGAAATCAGTGAATCACCCTCCTGTTATTGATGCAAATATATTGCAATTAACCTCCTCAAATCCTCCAGTTCCAGCCACGATGAATGGAGAGCATCTTAGACAACTTAACAACCTTTCAGCTTCTTTGGCTCAGATTTTGGAAGCTGGGAAACAGCTTCCACAACTTTATGCTGCTTTAAACTCCCATCAGGGAATAGATATGCCTTCCATGCTAAGTTCGGCAACGCTAGGTGATCAAGCTACACCTTTCCTGTCTAGTTTATCTGTTGGATCTCAGAAACACTATGATCCGATATCTGATAGCATTGAACCAAAGAAATCTGACAATGAGAAGCAAGTCCATTCATCCGATGTTGTTGTAGATGAGAGTACAAAAGTAACTTCTAGTAGCTTACCTCCACCATCTGTTGCTGTAGTGCCCAATGGTACTGTCTCTCACAACGCCAGCGGTTCAGTAGGTAATCATGAAAGTCATCAGACAAGTCAGGTGGAGCCGGATGAGAGCTCGAAGGTGAACGATAGCTCCAAGCTGAGGGAGGATGGAGACAAAGAAAAGGTGAGTGATGAAAGCAAGAAAGGAAAGGGCAAGGATCCACAGGAGGATGAGCATTTGGAAAACATGGAAGGGGTTACTAAGGATGGTGAGAATAAAAAGAGTAAAGAAGGAAAAAGTCTACGTGCTTTTAAATTTGCTTTAGTGGAACATGTGAAGGAGCTTCTGAAGCCAACTTGGAAGGAGGGCCAATTTGGCAAAGAAGCTTACAAAACTATTGTCAAGAAAGTGGTCGACAAGGTCACCAGTACCATGCAAGGGGCAAATATTCCCCAATCTCAGGAGAAAATCGACCATTACCTGTCTTTTGCAAAACCAAAGCTTACCAAACTTGTACAGGTTAGCTCTTTTCTTTTTATTCATCTCTCGTAAACTTCTTCGGTTCAGTTGTATATGTATGTGTAATCTGTCATTTGTTGATTTATGTTTGTATTCTTTTAAAACATTCTGCCTTCTTTAACTCTATCAATGCTTCTTTCATTTTATTTGATTTTCTCATGCGGAATGTCAGATTCAAATGTTACTTTGTCAACATGGAATGTGTGAATGGTACCTATATGCTTTCATGGATTCGTTTCTTCTCTTATTACCTGGTATTTGGAGGAGATAAATAGTAGCAATTTGTTTTAGCTGAGCTCCTTTCAGCTTCTTTGTTGTTAATTTTCACTTTTGCAGTAATCTTGTCTGAATTAGGCATTCTAGTAATTGCGATAACTCCTGTCTTTTAAGTCTGGTCCTGGATCCCTTGTCAGTAGCCTTGTGTTTCGTCAAATGTCATGACGGTATTACTGTGGTGTTTCTCGGTTCTTTGGTCTTCAGATGTAAAAACATGCGGGCACAAACGGACTACCTGTTCATAGGCTGATGATCACTTTTAGCCCATGCACAACTAAAGAGAGTTAGTTACTGGATTTAACACGTGCTGGCATGTCATGACTGGTTCTCATTGTTAACCTTTTGTGTTGCTATGGCTTTTCCCTGTTTATTTCATTGAACAAGATAACCTGGCATTGGTAGTCTATTATTTTCGAGGGGAAGACTGATCTCACCCTATGCCACATTGTGGAAACTTATTTTTATATTGCTTGTATCAATCACTAGTAATAGTGTTAGCTATGGAGAAGTTTCAATCTGTTGTTTGAGAGTTGAGATTCTTAACGAATTGAATAAGCTGAGCAAGAATGCAAAGTGAGGCTTGAGGTGTTCGTTATTGCCACAGAAGAAGAATTAGGAAATTACCAACTCACCTTTTATGCAGAATATGCAATGCCTACTTTGCTGTACCGATTGCTACAATTTGAGAAGATATTGGTCAAGTGGGCATTTTTGTTTCGCTCTCATCTTCTCATCGTATGTTCCGGTGCAGGCGTATGTGGAAAAGGAAAAAGCTCGGAAGGCGCCATGAGTCGAGGACATGGAACAAAGTTGTGTATCGTTTCTCTTGTTCTGTGCAATGCAACACCACCATTTTATCGTCGCTTCTCCAGTCTTTCGTTATGTAGCTTTTAAAGACAACCCAATTCTCTCTCTCTCTCTCTCTCTCTCTCTCTCTCTCCCATATTACTTTGCCTTTTTGCGGGTTTTCATCGATGTGCCTGTAGGTTCGCTTAACTTCGATTCTCCATCTTGACCCTTTTTTTTTTTCGGTTGTTCTTTAGTTTAAACAGGCCTGTTGTTAATTATTCAAGAGCCATTTGCAATATACAACATTTTTACTTTTTGATGAATAATAATATGTCAGGCGATGTACACGAACGGATATGAGAAGATGAGGCGGAGGTTTTCGTCCGTCTGCCGTGCCTTTCATCTTAAGTAACTTCCATATATCTGCATTTTGTGTTCATCGAAATTTTCTGATGTTCAATCAGGATGTTCTTGATGTATGACTTGGGTGGTTTTTGTTCCGCAAAGATGGTGAAGGACGGCTCAGTTGAGGCTACAGTAGATTTGCATTGTCAAGCGATGATTGAAGTGTTGATCTTAGTACAGACAATTTAGACTAAGGCTTTTGCTTTTGACAAATGGTCCATCCGCTCGACCTTTGGGTGGGCTTGGACTATGCATTTACCCTGATGTGCGGCATATTTCCGATAGACTAATAGACTAATAAATAGTTAATGAAAATTCACAGGGAAATCTAATAATAAGTTTAAAAATAATAGTTCATCGGGATATTCGTAATTTTGAATTTCGCAAAATCAATGAATAATAAGATTTTCAAATATCGAAGAACAGACTATCGTAAGACACATACGTCTACTAAAAGTGAATTTTGATATTCCTTGGCTATACTTGACCAAGCAGCTCGGGTCTACTCATGCTCCCTCTCTTATTAAAATACGGGGGGTTAATATCATGAAAAACACTAAACTGGTGCACTTGTGATAAATTTATCCCGAATTATTTTTTTTACCATAAAAAATCCTAAACTGGTACATCTGTGATAATTTTACCCCGAATTATTTTTCTGACCATCAAAAACCCCACACTGGTATACCTGTGACAATTTTACTCCCAAACTAATTTTTTGACCACCAAAAACCCCAAACTGGTACACCTGTGACAAATTTACCCTCCGTTAGTTTCTGTTATATTTTACTGTCAAATTGCGAAGTTAATGACACGTGGTAATTGGCATGTGTACCGATTTTTGGTTTTATCCCTCTATTTGTCTCAAGTTTACTAATTTGTGATTTTTTGTGATATTAATATAATTTAATAGACACTAACAGAGGGTAAATTTATCACAAATGTACCGGTTTGGGATTTTTAGTGGTAAAAAAATTAGTTCCGGGGGTAAAATTGTCACAGGTGTACCAATGTAGGGTTTTTGGTGATCAAAGAAATAGTTCGGGATAAAATTATCACAAGTATACCAGTTTGAGGTTTTTGGTGATCAAAAAAATAGTTCGGGGTAAATTTATCACAGATATACCAGTTTGGGATTTTTTGTGGTAAAAAAAATAGTTCGGGGTAAAATTGTCACAAGTGTTTCAGTTTAGGATTTTTCGTGGTATTATCCCAAATACGGGATGCCTACCTCGTGATGGCTACGACGCCACTGGTGTATCGACAAGTGTCCTGTCCTGATCCGCGGATCATAGTGAATACCCTTTTGACATTGTTTGCAGACTATGCGGCAATCCGTAACGTCGAAGAATTCCCGTATGTCTCTTCTTCTCAATTATTACCCAAATCGACATCGTTGACATCGAGCCATATGTTGTGCTGTTGGAGAGCGCAATGTCCGGACTAGAAACTATGACTGTTGGAGTTTGTTCACAAAACCACATTATGTTAGCTTATTCACAGAAACTAAGGACTTGTTATTTGTGTTAATACCACGAAAAACCTCAAACTGGTACACCTGTGATAATTTTACTCAAAACTAATATTTTGATCACTAAAAACCCCGAACTAATCCATTTGTGACAAATTTACTCTTCATTAGTTTTCGCTAAATTGGATTAATACCGTAAAAAATCACAAATTGGTGCAACTATGATAAATGGATAGTAAAACATAAAATTGGCACATCAGTCAACTACCGTGTATCATTTGATAAAGCAATTTGATTGTAAAATTTAACGGAAACAAACTGATGATAAATTTATCACGGGTGTACTAGTTTGAGGTCTTGATTGTCAAAAAATTAGTTTGGGGTACAATTATCACAGGTATACCAGTTTAAAGTTTTTCGTGTTATTAACCCTTGTTATTTTACTAATATGGATAGTTGGACTTAATTTTTTGCTTTTTTTTTAAAGTTGGAACCGTTGATCAACGTTCACCAATGATTATCATAAGTATTGGTATAAACGGCTATTCTATTTAAAACAAGATAAATTTCAATATATTGCAAATTTGAGTAAAATCACCAAAAAAAAACAAAACTCCAAAGAAAAGGGCGACCGATTCATGACAGCAAGTAGCACAGAAGAGAGAGACCACGGACAAGGCGGTTGAAGAAGGTCGCAAATGGAAGCAACCAATGCTTTGGTCGTTCAGTTGACTCCTTGCTGCCAGTTCGTGCTTTCTGTCACACTGGCAAAAGCAGCGGTGTCAGTCCGAGAGCCTTGTATTTGAAAGGGAAAATGACACAAACAGTTCATGATTTTTGACCCAATATGCAATTTGATCACGAAAATTTTAATTTATTCAATGTAGTCCCTGAACTTTCACCAAATGTGCAATGTGGTCCTTGAACTTTTAATTTGTTCAGTGTCATCTCTGAAATTTTGGTATATGTTCAATTCAGTCCTTGAACTATATAAAAATATTCAATGTAGTCCCTGAACTTGAATTAATGGAAATGGACTACATTGAACATTTTCATATAGTTAAGGAACTGAATTGAACATGTACCAGAAGTTCATCCCAAAATAAAAGTTCAGGGACCATATTAAATATTAACCTAAAGTTCAGAGACTACATTGAACAAATTAAAAGTTTAGGGATTAAACTGTAAATCGAGCCAAAGTTTAAGGACTGTTTGTGTAATTATCCTATTCGAAATGAGTCTCTCTTTCCCAAACACGTGAAATTTGTTGGGAAGCAGCGGGGACTACCTGCAAGGTGAAATACTACTTGGTCACCAATTGTGACCGCGCTCCCGTCATCCTTGTTTCCATCCCCTTGTTGAAGTGCTCCCTACCTTTCGTTTTCAAGGATAAGCGGTTCTGGCTCCCTTGAAATGGTTCAACGCTCAACCTTCTAGACATGCACATGATTCGAACAACGTAAAATAAAAGGACAACCAAATGCCATTGTGCATTGTCGACGTCGATTTTTATGCTGGTGTAAATAACTACGTCGCCATGACTCCAATGATATGGTGTTGGAGAAATACTAGAAGATGTGCATATATCTTGTAGTTGCATAAATTTCATGCGATATAATATTAATATATATATTTTTGAATTTTGAATTTGAGAAATCATTTCAATGAAAATGTTTTCCAACATAAAATTCGTCGATGTTCCGGCGTTAATTCCCGAAACAATTTATCTAGGAGCCATTTGAGAGAACAAATGTTGGTGCGATACTAAATGAATGGGGGGCGCAGGACAATAGTGTATATATTTTACCTTTTTTTTTCCATCCTATCTCTAATTGATTTTTAAGTTATGAACATGCAAACTAATATTCTATAATAACCCTCTAAAATCGATTAAATATCTTCCTCCAATAAATTCATTTTGACCTTGCCATTCTCTTCATCAATGGTCACTCATACAAAAACAAACAAACATGTTTATCGTACTAAGGCAAATATAATCGCATGGATCCATAGATTCATAATTGCTAACGTAGACAATTTTGAAACCGATGACATGTTAAGCTCTATATATACATCAATGTGCTGATAATCACAAAGTCTTGCAAAGGAATTTCACCCGATAATCATGCGGATGACTCGACATTTGTAAGTCCGAGAGTTTATTTTAACGTGTTAGATAAGCAACAGGGGATATTTTAATAAAAAAGAAATGTAAAAAAAAATGAGATTGACTGAATTAGTGAAAAGGAAAAACATCGAAAAAAAAAATTCTCTTAAATTCATGCACGTGGAGAGAAGAAGAAGAAGACAGAGACATGTGAACACACCACGAACTGTTTTTCTTATTTCCGTTTTCTCTTTCGAATTTCAATCACGAGCCGAGAAAATCGATGATCCCCAGGACGACGTCGCAGATGCGCCTCAGCCCGTCCTCCCGCCGCGCCAGCTCCGGCGGGTACGCCGTCCCCGGCGACCTCCGGAACGCGTCGCGGCACGCGCGCGGGTAGTCCTCCGCCGCCATCACGTGCATGTAGGCGTAGTCGTAGGCCTCCGCCGCCAGGTCCCGCGCCGACGCCTGGAGCGCGTCGCCGGCGAGGCCGTACTTGTCGGCGCAGCCCCGGAGGAGCCGGGACAGGGCTGGGTCCCCGCTGCCGCCGGAGCCGGGGACGAGGGAGGAGAGGAAGGAGGAGGGGGCGGCGGCGAGGGCGAGGGAGGCGGCGAGGGCGAGGGAGGCGAGGCCCCTGGGGTCGGCGCGGGAGCTGGAGGGGTCGGACTCGAGGGAGGAGACGCAGAGGTCGTAGTACTTGGTGGCCCGGCACGCCTTCTGGATCAGCGAGGCGTCGGGCTTCGCCGGCGGGGCGAGAGCGACGGCGAGGGCGAGGATGAAGAAGGAGGAGGCGGAGATTTGCAGGACCATTTTGAAGCGAGACGGGTGAACGTAGGTTTTGACTTGGGTTTGACATGCATTTTATACTCGTAAAGCTCTTTTTGGAAATTACACTTTGGGAAGTGTACTTTTTCGAATTTTCAATTTTGGTCCCTGTGCCTTGGTTTTTTTTTTTTATGCTCGTAGTCCCTCTAGAGTATTAGGGTACACATGGAATCTATTCTAGAGTAGAAATTCTGCTCCAGAATAAATTCCGGAATAAAAATATGTTTGTTAAAAAATTTCCGGAATGCATTCTGGAGCAATTTTTACGTTCTGGAATAAAAATGCTTTTATTTAAAAAAATACTTGATTCCAAAATGCATTCTTGATTCTAGAATGCATTTTTTATTCTAGAATGAGTTTTGGGCAAGAAAAAGAGAAGCTACTTTTTGTAGCTTTTCTCTTCCAGAATGCATTCTCCCTATTTTCTCTTTTTTTCTTGCTAATTTATTTATTTTTTTTTCAGAAAATGTATAAAAATTGAAAAATTCCAGAAAAATTCATAAAATTTTCCGAAAAATAAAAAAAAGTCAAATTTCGGGAAAATAGGAAATTTGGTGAATTTTTTTCAAAAATATAAAAAAGTAAAAAATTTCAAAACTTCACAGAATGGTTTAGAATACCTTTGGACACCCACTTTGAATGAAGTTTAATTTTTTTGAGGTGCCCAAAAAAATCAAAAGATCAAAAATTTGAAAACTTCACAAAATGGTTTAAAATACCTTTGGGCATCCACTTTGAGTGAAATTTAATTTTTTTGAGGTGCCCAAAAAAATCAAAAAATCAAAAATTTCAAAACTTCACAAATTGACTTAAAATACCTTTGGGCACCCACTTTGAGCTAAATTTAATTTTTTTGAGGTGCCCCAAAAAAATCAAAAAATCAAAAATTTCAAAACTTTACAAAATGGTCAAGAATACCTTTTGGCACCCACTTTGAGTGAAATTTATTTTTTTTGAGATGCCCAAAAAAATAAAAAAAAAATAGATTTCTGTTCCAGAAATCAATTTCTGGAGCAGAATTAGTCATGTTTTATCAAACAGATTTCTCCTCCAAAAATCAATTTCTGGCAAGAATTCCAGAAATCAATTTCTAACAAGAATTTGATTTCTGAAGCAGAATGGTTACCATTCGTGCCCTTAATCTAGTCATGCGCTAGTCTCGGGCGGAGAAACTTGTCGGCTATGCTTTTTTTAGTGTCTCGAGCATTACTCCTTTTTGTAATTAGCAAACTTACTCTGAATTAGGTAAACTCTAATCGATGAAAATTCCCACTAACCTCGAGAATCAAGTAAAATGCGAGTTGAAACTCCGACGAGTTGCTTGTATATGGAATTGTTCGCACTTAGCTGCATGGAGAATCAAACTTGTGCCCCGTGCACCAAATCTACAACAAGCCCGTTCGTCGACCACTAAATGAACAACCGACGAACTTGAGTGACCCCCTGCGAGTTCTCATTACTCTTAAGCTCGTTTTGGAAATTACACTTTGGGAAGTGCGCTCTTTCGAGCTTTCAATTTTGGTCCTTGTGCTTCCGTTTTCCAATGATCGTAGTCCCTCCTTTAGTGTGTATTTCATTAGTCTAACCATGTGCCAGTCTCAGGCGAGTTGCTCGAATGCAAAATTGCTTGCGCGTAGCTGCGTGGAGAATCAAACTTGCGTCCCGTGCGCCTAATCCATAACAAGCCCCCTTCGTCGACCACTAATCGAACAACCGACGAGGACAAGCACCACCCTTTTGTTCAAAACGAAGTGAGAAACGGGATATGTTTATGCCATTCGATCAAAAGGTGGTAGTGTATTTTCAATTGTTGCTTAGTACTCACGTCCATGACTATGGATATGCATTCTGGTGCCTGGTTCTATGTTCATTGAAAGGACTCGTCATGGCAAGTTGGGGCAGCGACCATACATTACTGGTTTGGCTCTTGGGTTGATGCCAAGAATCTGTTCACGCGGTCACAAATGGAAGAATGACTCTCGGCTCGGTGCAAATTTGGTCGTTTCTCAATTGTCTGGTTTCGTGAAACTTAATGGGGAGACTCAAATTGAATGGACACGAGTCCTGAAAAGCAGAGCAGCGTCTCTGACCTTACTGTTATCCAAAGATCAGTCACAATGAGCCTCACGTAGGTCCAACTCAAGTCAGACAAGTACATTTCATCAACTTGTTGCCAAGTTGGAAGGGAGATGGAGAAGTGCACTTGCCGTCATTGTGAAGTCCGCTAGTAGTGTGGAGAAGATTCTGCACTAGGATAAGATGGGGACATTTGCGAAAACACAAACTCGAGTGTGGTGTTGATCCCGTTCGAGTTTCTGTAAGTAAATTTTCCGTTCTGTTCGAGTCGTGTTATCACGTTGTCCTACCAATCACTATAACATCTACACAAGTTTGGGCAATGACCCTTATTGGGCTTTGACATTTCGAACCGTGCATTCAGCGAAATGGTTCGTGGCACATGATGGGCCGTGATTGGGACAGCCCTATACCGGTTCCGGCTCAAAACCAAGCTCATTGTCTACTACTGTTGAATATATTTTTTTTCGGTCGAATACTATTGTCGAAAGTTTGCACGTATTAGATTTGTGCTTCCTTTTCGCTCTCGATCTATTTTGAAGCAAAGCAGCTGATGATGCAAAATTTCATCTCATGATCTTACGAATAAAGTTGACATCATCACGAGAATACGAACAGGAACATTCATTTATTAACTAAAAAACCATTTACAGCAGCAACAAAGGTCATTCATTGTTTCCCTCTTACGCCTCAAGACACGGTCATATGACAACGGTGCAGCAATAAACCTCAAAAGCTCGGCAAAGTTCGTCCTCCTCCCAAAGCAAAGATGGTCTGCAGTCTCACTGATTCTAGGCGCCCATGCGGATTATACAGCGAAGGCTAGCGCCTTGAAGCATGTAGTCGAACGCCTTATTGATCTCCGAGAAAGGAACCTCATGCGTAATGAACTTCTCCACCTCGAGTTCCTGCTCATATATGAACACCACTTCAGTCAAACCTCCCTTACATGTAGACAAATTTTGTGCAAGTAAGAGAAAAGGAGACCGAATGCATAGAATGTATGTGAAGCTTTGTAGATCAAGAAACACTCGAACTGAAAAGAACCTGGTAAGTTGCAATTTATGCATAAATGACACATTATATGCATTGGTGGAGGCCAAGCCCTACTAGAAATGTGGCGTAAGAGACGTGGATTCGTTTTGAAAGGTATGAAAGCACAGGCATTTGTGCTGGGAAGAAGCATGACGACCCGGGTTATACCTTATTCATGTACATCTCCACAACAGAGGGAAGGTCAGTCCTTGGCTTGTAGTTGCCAAAGAAAGTGCCCTTGAGAGTTCTCTCATTCAAGAGATTCATCGGATGGGTCTTGAATGCATCGTCTTTGTTGGGGACGCCGACGAGAACAGCAACCCCCCATCCCTGCAGATTCAATGTCCAACCCGTTAATAGCGAGAGAAACGAAGCGAAATAGCATTTCATTGATCAAAGCAACTTTTTAGAAGTAATGTCTGTTAGTACTTACATCATGAACACATTCAAATGCAGAGATCATGGCGTTGATATTTCCAGTGCACTCAACGCTTCGATCAACACCCCCGTTAGTCATTTCAGCAATCACCTGAGTCGAAGTTAACAAATTTCAGTTTGAAAGGACAAGGTATTATACAGTGATTGTCACCAAATGAGGATGGTATCAAACCTCTTGAACAGGTTTGTTGTGATCCTTGGGATTCACAAACTCAGTGACTCCAAATTTCTTGGCTGCTCACAGAAAGAGAGAGGGCCTTCAGAATGCAATCACATAGGCAAACTAAAACATGCTCTTTTTCTAAAGACCAAATCAAGATGCTAATTTCTAGCTGACTGTAAAGAGGATGCTTAGATGCATATGAGCTCGTTTACGTATCGAACATGCAATGAGATTCAAATCAATTACCTTCAGCAAATCTGTTTGGATTCAGATCCACTCCAATAATCCTCGAAGCCCCCGACATTCGAGCCCCTTCAGCAGCCTGATGAATCAGAATATCCAACATTTTAAGTCTTCATTTGCAATTGCACTTAGACAAGTTCATCCCATTTTTGAGTGAAAGACAGGAAAAGAAATGAAACTCACAGCAAGGCCCACAGCTCCGAGTCCAAAAATGGCTACCGATTGCCCCTTCTTCGGCTTCGCGACATTCAAGGTGGCACCAAGACCTTCCAACAAGGGAAACACGACATCAGTTAATGCTGATAAAAGCCAATGAAAAATCTAGCATACATCACATAAATTTTGTGAAACATATGACTGACCTGTAGAGATACCGCAGCTGAGAACACAGACTTTGTCCAGCGGGGCTGCAGGATTGATCTTGGCAACACAGCCGACGTGAATCACGGTGTACTCACTGAAAGTCGAAGTGCCAACAAAATGGTAAATGGGCTTCCCATTGATCGAGAACCTCGATGCGTTATCATTAAGCATAACTCCCCGATCCGTGTTTATCCTGAGCAGGTCACACATATTGCTCTCCTCGGATTTACAATGCCGGCACTCCTTGCATTCTCCGGTGAATACAGGAAGGACATGATCACCAGGTTGGAGTTCCGTCACACCTTCACCGACACTTTCCACAATCCTAGATTGCCAAATGGAAGAAAAAAGGAACATGGTTTCACAATACAGCCGATAAATATTACCAAAATCCGCAATTGACCAAAATGTAAGTTTAGCCAATAAAAGAAGACGAACTTTTTCACATAAAGGTCCATACCCAGATGCTTCATGACCAAATAT
Organism: Syzygium aqueum; assembly: GCA_031216185.1. Classification (NCBI taxonomy): domain Eukaryota; kingdom Viridiplantae; phylum Streptophyta; class Magnoliopsida; order Myrtales; family Myrtaceae; genus Syzygium; species Syzygium aqueum. The sequence continues at coordinate 7,576,506 of CM062239.1, forward strand.
GCGAGGAAACAGTGGGGTTTGTCCCTGCACATTCGATTGTATAAGTCCCATTAATCCTCGCCATACATCACGATCGGTCAATTTAGCCAACATATATCCACAACCATATAGAAATGGGAATATAGTCACCTTAGCTTCCCAGAAGTAAACATCGGTGTGGCAAAGAGAGGTGAAGAGGATCTTGATGCGAACCTCCATCGCCTGCGGAGGAGCCACCTCCACTTCTTCAATCACAAGGGGCTTTCCAGCTTCCCATGCCACCGCAGCTGCATCACGTGTTCGACATAATCACACCATGAGGCAAGTCAAATCCACGCTTAAAGCACAGATCTTTAGCTATGGAAAAGAGTTCGTAACCCCAAATTATATATGACATAACTCAGCCAAATTTGAATAGCCAAATGTCATCAAAACACGGACGGGAAAAAGAACAGAAAGAAAACTCGCCCTGTTTTCTAGGAGATCGCATTAGATATCTACCTGGTCATGATCAAAATAAAAACTATGAACTAAAGCAAATTAAGCAAAGGGAGATTTTGGTTCACATTCCCCATAGCAAGATCACCAACCCAGCTAAACGAGCTACCGCAGCACACGCCCTCAAAGAAAACGAAGCGAATTATAAGCCCAGTAAACGCAAGTCAAGAACCCAGCTACGTCAAAAGATCAGAGAGACATCATCAACCCGAGAAAGAAAAACCGACGTAACCCAATTCAAGAATCGAAGACGATGACAACACAAACATACCCTTGCAGCGAATGACCTGACCAGCGGTGCTCGTCATCTCGAAACCTCAGTGATGTCACACGAACTCTAAAAGGGTTTGCTCGTCTCTCTGATATCTTTGTCCTCAAGAATCGGTTCTTGGGCAGATGTGGGGAAGGGGTCGGTCTCGGCGGTGGCATTTATACTCACCGAATGGGGAGAGGGGAGAAGGAGTTCGAGTTGAAGATTGTTTTTTTTTCCTTTTCGGGGCACCCGGTAAAAAGAGGGAGAGAGAAACCCGGGGACTCTCAGAACCGTCCTCCGGTTTCGGATGGTAGTAATCCACGGCTGGTTTTCCCACAGTATTCTTTGTCCTTTGTTTTCGATTTGGAATTCCCATGTTCACTGGATTGGATGTCCCTCCGCCGCTCCACGTATGAGGCGCACGCACTCTTTTTCTCTCTCTCTGTCTCGTACGATGTGCCCCACCGCTTGTCGGAGACTTCTGGTCTGCAGCACACGGTTTTCATCGGTGGAAAAGTAAAAAACAAAAATCCAAAAATTATTAAGCTTATGTTCCGATTTAATCCTAAATTTTTCAATTATGTCAATTTAGTTCTAAACTTTTTTATGAATTCCCGATATAGCTCATCATGTCAATTTTTAGCTGAAAATGATTGACATGGACGCCGATCATTTTACGTGACGCGACCGTAGCTGACCTATACAACTTTTTTTTTAATAAATTCTTATGAATTTTTTATTAAGCTTTATTTTAGATTTTTTTGTTTTTTTTTGTTTTCTTTCCTTCCTTGTTTTTTTTTCCCGATTGTGGACAGGAAAGGTCGCGGGCTACAGGTGGCTACGTAGGGCCCTCTCGCCTAGATCCAGGAGAGGGCTGTGAACCTCACCTATCGGCCGATGAGGATTGTGATGCCCTCGCTTGGATCTAGGCAAGGGCTCGACATGCAGAGGCCCTCACTCGTGGCCGGCGAGGGCCATGACACCCTCGCCTATCCAAGCGACGGTGCAGAGGCGCTCGTCAGCCCACAGTTATAAAAAAATCACAAAGAAATAAAAAATTTGAAAATTTGTTCGCAACAACACTGATCGTGCCACGTAGCATGCATATCAGCGATTTTCAATAGACTGCATAGGAAAATCATCAAAGGGCTTAGCATTCAATTAATACAATTAAAAGGTTTATGACTTTTTTTGGTATTTTTCCTATTATTGCACTGCAACGCTACACCTTATAGACATAAGTAAATATCAAAATAGAATAATATGACAAAAATTTATTTCATGAGGTCGCGATAATTTATGGTGAGGAAGTGTAGTTTGATAGTAATTTAGGAGGTGTACACCAAATTTGACTGCTGTTATTAGCTATGGTATGGACCAGTAGTATAAATACTTTGATAAATTGTTCTCTTTTATATAAAAAGAATGATATTTCGATAAATACCGATTTGTTATTTGATTTGGCAATCGGATCACGGATTGAATTTCGACATCGCCCGAATTTCCACTTGGGAATGCGAAATCCATACCATTTGTCATCCGGAATGCTTAGGAGAGAGGTCTACACCACCCTTAAAGATGCAGCGTTTGGGGCAGTTGGTCCAATCCAATGTGATCCAAGAGGATTGAGAAGGACCATGATCCAGTCTCATCTGTGCTTTCGAAGGATTGACCGATCGAATTCGTGAAGGATAACCCGATATTAATCGGCGCAAAGTTTTCACGGCTTTCGATTTCATCACATTTGAGCATCCATCGATTAAACGAGACTCACAACATAGTTTGGCATTAGGCCAATCGACTAATTGAAGATCCCCATTTTTCCAAAATTGACTAATCCTTTTTTTTTCCTATTTTAATATTCTCTGTCTTTATTTTTTTTTTTTGAGAAACGAGGCTGAAAGTGAAACCGAAGCTCTGACCTACTGGTATCCAAGATGAGCAGAGACAACGAACCTCGCACAGGCCAAATTCCAGTCCAGCAAGAGATCAGACTTTCACCAACTAGTTGCCAAGTTGAAATTCAAGTCCTCCAGTGGTGGAGAGAAGATTCTACACTAGAATATTATAGGGGGCATCTGGGAGAACATGAAATTGTTCGAGTGCGGTGTTGCTGTAAGTAAATTCTTGTTCTTGTTCGAATCGTGTCATCACGTTGCCCTGCTAGAAACCATCACCTCTACCAGCACCCCATAAGGCCACAGCACTTGTTCATGGACCTTATTGGGCTCTGACGTTTCGAACCATGTATTTGGTGACATGGTTCGCGGCACGTGATGGGCCGTGATTATCCAAGCCGGCACCGTAGTTAGTCCGGTTCGGCTCAGAACCAAGCTCAATATTTTCCCTCTGTTGAAGTTTGCACATATTGGTTCATTTCGTGATTTTATAGATCAGTCGGATGGAAAATTCCTGCTCCAAAGATGAGTATTCATTGTCCCATCATGCAGAAGATATGCTGTGACAAAGAACCATTATGACTCTCCATGTGTTTCTAATGAAAATAATTCTCGCGAGAACACGAAAAAATCCGTTCATTAGTCACTAACAAAGCACTCACAGCAGCAAAAAGTCATTTATTTCCGCCTCAAGACACAGTCATATAACAACGGTGCAGCAATAACCTCAAATGCAAGCAAAGTTCGTCTCCCTCCCAAAGCAGAGCAACATGCTCTGTAACCTCAGCGGTTCTACTCGCCCATGCGGATTATGCAGCGAAGGCTAGCCCCTTCAAGCATGTAGTCGAAGGCCTTGTTGATCTCCGAGAAAGGAACCTCATGCGTAATGAACTTCTCCACCTCAAGTTCCTGCTCATATATGAACACCAACTCAGTCGAAACTTCCTCACATGTAGATAAATTTGGTGCAAGAGAAAAGGAAACCGAATGCATATAATGTATGTGAAGCTTTGTAGATCAAGAAACACTCGAGCTGAAAAGAACCTGGTAAGGCGCAATTTATGCATAAACAACATTATATGCATTGGTGGAGGCCAAGCCCTACTAGAAATGTGGCCTAAGAGATGTGGATTCGTTTTGATAGGTATGAAAGCACAGGCACTTGTGCTGGGAAGAAGCATGACGACAAGGGTTATACCTTATTCATGTACATCTCCACAACAGAGGGAAGGTCAGTCCTTGGCCTGTAGTTGCCAAAGAAAGTGCCCTTGAGAGTTCTCTCATTCAAGAGATTCATCGGATGGGTCTTGAATGCATCATCTTTGTTGGGGACACCGACAAGAACAGCAACCCCCCATCCCTGCAGATTCAATTTCCAACCCGTTAATAGCGAGAGAAACGAAGCGAAATAGCATTTCATTGATCAAAGCAACTTTTTAGAAGTAATGTCTGTTAGTACTTACATCATGAACACATTCAAATGCAGAGATCATGGCGTTGATATTTCCAGTGCACTCAACGCTTCGATCAACACCCCCATCGGTCATTTCAGCAATCACCTGAGTCGAGTTAACAAATTTCAGTTTGAAAGGACAAGGTATTATACAGTGATCAGATCACACGAAAGGTGTCATCAAGTGGGGATGGTATCAAACCTCTTGAACAGGTTTGTTGTGGTCCTTGGGATTCACAAACTCAGTGACTCCAAATTTCTTGGCTGCTCACAGAAAGAGAGAGGGCCTTCAGAGTGCAATCACATAGGCAAACTAAAACATGCGCTTTTCCTAAAGACTAAATCAAGATGCTAATTTTTAGCTGACTGTAATGGGGATGCTTAGATGCATATGAACTCGTTTACGTATCAAACACGCAACGAGATTTAAATCAATTACCTTCAGCAAATCTTTTTGGATTCAGATCAACTCCAATTATCCTCGAAGCCCCCGACATTCGAGCCCCTTCAGCCGCCTGAGGAATCAGAACATCCAACATTTGAAGTTTTCATTTACAATTGCACTTAAACAAGTTCAGCCGATTTTTATGTGAAAGACAGTAAAAGAAATGAAACTCACAGCAAGGCCCACAGCTCCGAGTCCAAAAATGGCTACCGATTGCCCCTTCTTCGGCTTCGCGACATTCAAGGTGGCACCAAGACCTTCCAATAAGGGAAACACGACATCAGTTAATGCTGATAAAAGCCAATGAAAAATCTAGCATACATCACATAAATTTTGTGAAACATATGACTGACCTGTAGAGATACCACAGCTGAGAACACAGACTTTGTCCAGCGGGGCTGCAGGATTGATCTTGGCAACACAGCCGACGTGAATCACGGTGTACTCACTGAAAGTCGAAGTGCCAACAAAATGGTAAATGGGCTTTCCATTGATTGAGAACCTCGACGCGTTATCATTAAGCATAACTCCCCGATCCGTGTTTATCCTGAGCAGGTCACACATGTTGCTCTCCTCGGATTTACAATGCCGGCACTCCTTGCATTCTCCTGTGAATACAGGAAGGACATGATCACCAGGTTGGAGCTCCGTGACACCTTCACCAACACTTTCCACAATCCTAGATTGCCAGACGGAAGAAAAAAGGAACATGGTTTCACAATACAGCTGATAAATATCACCAAAATCCACAATCAACCTAAATGTAAGTTTAGCCAATAAAAGAAGAAGAGCTTTTTTCACATAAAGGTCCATACCCTGATGCTTCGTGACCAAATATGCGAGGAAACAATGGGGTTTGTCCCTGCAATTCAATTGCGCAAGTTCCATTAATCAACACAATACATCAAGATCGGTCAATTTAGGCTGCGCATGACAACTTGCCAAACAATGTTTGATTCTATTCTTTTGTTCCCAGAATCAGTTTGGGAATAGAAATGCGTTTGTTTAATTTTTTTTATTCTGAGCACAATTTTATCAAAAATTGTTCCTAGAATCAGTTTTGGAGCAGAATTAAGAATAAAAAAAAAGTAGCTTCTTGATTCTAGGAACAATTTTGAGAATCAATTTTTTTTTCTTCTTCCTTTTCTTGGTTTTTAATGTAACTTCTAATGTCCGGGCCGAGGACCGCCCTCGCCGAATCTGATGAGAATAAAATATTTTAATAAAAAATATTATTAAAATAAAAAATATTTTACCGGCCATGGCCGGCGACCAGGCCATGGAAAAAATATATTTTTTTTAATAAAAAATATTATTAATAAAAAAAATATTTTGCCTGCCACGGCTGGTGACCAGGCCATGGCAAAAAAAAGAAAAAATATATATTTTTAATAAAAATATTTTACCAGCCATGGCTAGCAACCAGGCTATGACAAAAAAAATAAAAATATATATTTTTAATAAAAATATTTTAATAAAAAATATTTATAGGCCATGGCCAAAAAAAGAAAAATATATATTTTTAATAAAAAAATATTTTACCAGCTATGGCCAGCGACCAGGCCATGGCAAAAAAAAAAATAAAAATATAAAACAATATTTTATCGGCCATGGCTCAAAAAAATAAAAAAATATATTTTTAATAAAAAATATTTTACCGGCCATGGCCGACAACCAGGCCATGGCTAAAAAAAAGAAAAAAAATACTTTTAATAAAAATATTATTAATAAAAAAATATTTTACCGGTCATGGTTGGCGAGCAGGTCATGGCCAAGAAGGAGGAAAAGAAAAAAAGGAAATAAAAAAAAGAAAGAAATATTAAAATATTTAAAAATATTATTAATAAAAAGAAATTTTGTGGCGTTACCAAACACATTTCTGTTCTTTTTCTATTCCAAGAATGGAATTTTGGGCCGTTAATAAACGCCTTAAAATGCTCAGAATCAATTCCGGACACAGAATAAAAAAGAATTATTTCTGAGCAGAATCTGTTTCCGGGCACAAAATCATTGTCATGCACAACCTTAGCCAACATATATCCACAACCATATAGAAATGCGAATGTAGTCACCTTAGCTTCCCAGAAGTAAACATCGGTGTGGCAAAGAGAGGTGAAGAGGATCTTGATGCGAACCTCCATAGCCTGCGGAGGAGCCACCTCCACTTCTTCCATCACAAGGGGCTTCCCAGCTTCCCATGCCACCGCAGCTGCATCACGTGTTCGACATAATCACACCATGAGGCAAGTCAAATCCACGCTTAAAGCACAGATCTTTAGCTATGGAAAAGAGTTCGTAACCCCAAATTATATATGACATAACTCAGCCAAATTTGAATAGCCAATTGTCATCAAAACACGGACGGGAAAAAGAACAGAAAGAAAACTCGCCCTGTTTTCTAGGAGATCGCATTAGATAGCTACTTGGTCATGATCAAAATAAAAACTATGAGCTAAAGCAAATTAAGCAAAGGGAGCTTTTAGTTCACATTCCCCATAGCAAGATCACCACCCCAGCTAAACGAGCTACCGCAGCACATGTCCTCAAAGAAACAGAAGCGAATTACAAACCCAATAACGCAAGTCAAGAACTCAGCTACGTCAAAAGACCAGAGAGATCATTAACCCGAGATAGAAAAACTGACGGAACCCAAGTCAAGAATCGAAGAGGGTCTACATAAAAGAAACATACCCTTGCAGCGAATGACCTGACCAGCGGTGCTCGTCATCTCAAAACCTCAGTGATGTCACACGAACTCTAAAAGGGTTTGCTTGTCTCTCTGATATCTTTGTCCTCGAGAATCGGTTCTTGGGCAGACGTGAGGAAGTGGGTCGGTCTCGACGGTGGTATTTATACCAGGGAAGCTCACCGAATGGAGGGGAGAAGAAGTTCAAATTGATCATTTTTCCTTCTTGGGCACCTGGGAAAAGAGGCGGAGAGACACCAGGGACTCGAGAACTGTCCTCCAGTTTCGGATTCCAGCTCTCGCGCTTGCAGGATGGCAATCCCACGGCGCTTTCACGGTTTCTGGTTTCTGGTTGCCCACAGTTTTCTTTTTTCTTTCTTTCGATTTGGAGTCCAACGTTCATGGGATGTCCCTCCACGCATGAGGCGCACGCTCTGGACTCAACTTTGCAAATGATCTTCGGCGAACGCAAATACCTTCAGCTTAAAATCATTAAAAAAATACAAATAACATTTAGTTAATAGATATTTATAAAGTTACTTTCCGCCAAATAGTATTTGGCTAATTTTTTTTGGGCAAAGGGCATTAAGATTTTCATTTTTATTAAAAAAAAAGCTTACCTTTCACTGAAGTCGGCAAAGGGCTATGGCTGCTGGCGAGCCAAATCTGGTGCCGGCAGCCATCATTCGTGGTCGGGCGACCCCCGACAAGTCAGATCTGACGCCGGCGGCTATCACCCGAGGACGAGCGACCCCTGACAAGGGCCGCGCGGCCCAGGTGGTGCCTGGGGTCGCTTGACTCAGGTGGCTGTCACCTAGGGTCGCGCAACCTCAGGCGGCCGTCGCGCGACCCAAGCGGCGGTTGCATGACCTCAGGCAACCGTCACCTGGGGTCAAGCAACCTCACCGGCCCTTTGCCGTTCGAATCCAGTGTTGTAGGCTCTTGTCGGAGTGCAAAGAAGATGAATAGTAACAAAGAGGCAAAATCGAAATATTAAAGAATAAGTGACGAAAGTTTTGGAAAAAAAATTGGTTTGAGCATTTGTCAAATGCTAAAAGCCGTCCGGACCAGCTTTGAGTTTTGAGCATTATCAATGCTAGCTTTCGGCTGAAAGCCAATTAGGAATGCTTGCCAAACGTTGCAAGCCTTGAAAGCCCCTTAGGAATGCCGAACCAAACGGGGCCTCTCTCTTTGTCTTGTACGATGCTTGGTTGTGTACCACCGCTTGTTAGAAAACTTCTGGTCTGCTGCACATAGTTATTACCCGGCAAAAGTACAAAAGAATCCTTTAAAATTTTGCATTTGTATCAATCCAATTCTAAAATTTTCAATTATGTCAATTTAGTTATAAATTTAACATAGTCTATCCAATCAATTTTGGTTAGAAATTGCTCACATACACACCGGTCATTCTATGCGGCGAGGTCGGTGCTAACATGAACAATTTTTTTTTTAATTTATTTTAATTTTTCTAAATTTTTTCTGAATTTTTTGTCTTCTTTATCTTTTTCCTCTTGTTTTTTCCCCAATTGTGGTGATGGTGTTGAGCCTTTACCCTGATTCAAGAGACGACCACGACCCTCACCTATTGGCCGACTAGAGCTGCAACACCTTTGTCTACGGCCGGCAAGGGCCCGACACGTTGAAGCCCTCACCCGTGGCCGGCAAGGGTGTTGCGGCCCTCACTGGCCTAGAGTAGTAAAAAAAAAACAAAGAAAGAAAGAAAAAGAAAAAAATCAGAAATTTTTGAAAAATTTGTCTGTATCAGCATTAGTTGTGCCACGTAAAATGCTCAACATCCATGTTAGTTATTTCCGATCAAAATTGGCTAGATGGACTATTAATCGGTACAAACAAAAAGTTTAGAATTATATTGACACAAGTCCAAAATTTTTTTGCTACTTTTCTCGTTATTACCATGCAATGTTATAGACGTAACTAAATATCAATGTGTTGTAATATGATAATAATTTATTTTACGAGAGGTCGCAATAATTTATGGTGCAAAAAGTAAATTGATAGTAATTTAGAAGGTGGACACCAAATTTGACGGTTATTGTTACCTATATAGTATGGACAAGTGGTATAAATACTTTGATAAATTGTTCTTTTTTATATTAAAAGGATAATATTTCAATAAAAACCGATTTGTCATCTCAAAAATCTTGGCTAATAGGCTAAAGAGGTGGTCACCTGAATTGATCGCTGAAGAACAAAGTGCTTTTGTTTGTGGCCGGCAAATACAAGACAACATTTTGATTATACAAGAGGTCCTGCACCGGTTAAGAACCAGGGATAGACAAAGGAAATTTCAGGCGGCTTTAAGATTAGATATGCAAAAATCCTATGTTCAAATAGAGTTGGACTTCCTGGAAGCTTGTATGATCAAAATGGGTTTCAATGATAAGTGGACCAGTTGGGTCATGCAGTGTGTGACAATAGTCTCCTTCGGCGTGAAGTTTAATGGAGAATTCCTCCCTTTCTTTAATCCCTCAAAAGGTATTAGGCAGGGAGATCCTCTTTCCCCGTACCTGTTTATTCTTGTGGCTAATTGTCTATCTTTCATGATAAATAAAAGTAGTGGACAATGGAAGTATTAAGGGCATCAAACTGAACAGATTCAGTTCGACACTATCACACCTCCTGTTTGCTGATGACTCCATCTTTTTCCTGGATGGAACTTTATTGGAATGCCAGAATATTTCAGCGATAATCAATACTATTATGTATCAGGTCAAGCCATTAACTTAAACAAGTCGAGCATTTATTTTAGTAAGGGTCCTCATGTACTACGAGAAAATATGGCGAAAGAGTTAAGGATACCTGAGATTGGCCACACTGGCAAATACTTAAGTATACCCTCGAACTGGGGCACATCAAAGAGGAATATGTTCGCTTGGATTCTTGGAAGAGTAAATGCTAAATTGGAAGGTTGGAAGGAACAGTTGTTTTCTAAAGCTACAAAGGAGATTCTTCTGAAAACGGTGGTACAAGCCCATCCCAACTATGCTATGTCAATCTTCAAAATACCCATTTCTGTTTGCAAAGCTATTGATAGAAAGATCACAAACTTTTGGTGGAAATCTACTGTTTCCAAATCAGGACTTCATTGGAAAAAATGGGACATCCTAAAGATGAGGAAAGACAAAGGAGGAATGGGGTTTATAGATCTTATTTCAGTTAATAAGGCTATGCTCGGTAAACAAGCATGGAGACTCTTGCAGAATCCTGAATCCCTCTGGAGCAAGCTATTCAAAGGTATTTATTTTCCTCGAGGAGATTATTGGCAAGCCAAGCGAGGTTCCAGACTATCTTGGGGATGGCAGATTGTTATTAGGAAGGGATTCTATTGTCAATTTTGTTATGTGGTCGATTGGGAACGGAAAATCAGTAAAAATCAAGGAGCAAAAATGGCTAAAAAGAGGAGTAATTGGGGGACCGGCAAACAGAAATGACCTTTTCATGGTGTCATAATTGATCTTAGTTGAGGAAGGAAAGTGGAATACAAAAAAAAATCAAGGAGCTTTTTGATGAACAGTTAGGGCAGGCGATTCAAACAATTCCAATTAGGCCTTCCTACGCTCAGGATAAATTAGTGTGGGTACGTACTCAATCAGGCCGCGATACTGTTAAAAATGGCTACAACATGATCAGAACAGAGATTGAACAGAAGCGCAACACTAAACAAGCTTCCTCTTCATACCAAATTCCTAAAACACTTTGGAGAGCTATTTGGGATATGCAGATTTTCCATAAGGTAAAAGTCTTTCTATGGTCTCTTTGTACTAATGCAATCCCTTCAAAAGAGAATCTATGGAAGAGGAATATTATACCTGACCCATTATGCCCCCTCTATCAATTGGAGAAGGAGACGATTGAACACATCTTTCTGCTCTGTCCGTGGACACAATATGTCTGGGGTGACCCTCACATAAAGCTTCAAATCAACTTCCAGGATATCATAAGAATTGATGTACGGTTAATGCAATTTGCTGAAAGAGTGGCTGATTTTGAAGGGATGTAGGCAATAATCGAAATAGAACGATCACGTAGAAGATAGAGAAAAATAGACGATGTACGAATTTACCCAGGTTCACCTTCGAATAGGGTTACGTCCTGCAAAGAGATTTCACTATATTTTCGATTTACAACCACTCAACTCGTTACAATGATTAGAAAAACGAGTAAAATATATATGTGCTTCAAATGGGCCCAAAACCTAAACCTATATGAAATCTCTTAATCTCGCACCATACGGACCAATTTAAATAAAAGCCCAAACCCGTTGAGGTTTCGGGGGCGTTGCCCCCGAGCCCCCACCCGCTCACCGGCGAGTGGGGCAGCCGTCCGCTGACAAGGCGGCGGAACCCCCGTCGGGGGGGCACTACCCCGGGCCCCTGCCCACTGACCGGGCAGCAGGGCACCCGTGTCGGGAGCGCTGCCCCCGAACCCCCGCATTCCACACGCAGGGATCACATATCATCAGATAACACTTCAATTTCCCTAAGCTCACATGGACATACCTGATGTAAGAAACAAGGGTCCCGAAGTATTCGCCAATTCCAACAAATTTACCTCTCTATGGAACATCTGGAAATCCCGAAATAACTTCATTTTTCGGGGTATACATCCGAATGCCAAAGAAACAGCGGGATCATCACTTTTCTTGCAAACGAACTACAGAAAATGGAACCCCCCGCAAACCTGAAATGAGGAAAAATCCTACTCTTACTGAGTCACGGACATGGATGCCGCCGAGAGAGAAAGTCCTAAAGTTTAATGTCGATGCCTCCTTAGTTGATGGATCTGCGAATGGCGCCATAGCCGGTATATATCGAGATTATACAGGCGCAATTGTCACGGGCTTTGCTAAATCGGTGAAGGTTTCCTCTGTCTCTCCAGCTGAAAACCCAGCTGTCCTGGAAGCACTCCAAATTGCAGCGTCGAACGAAGACATAACTGGTAACTTAATAGTGGAGTCCAACCGTGTGGATCTTGTAGAAGCTCTGAGAAGTGGGTCTGTAGATTTATTCAACTGGGAGGAGCTACTCCTTATCATGGATTGTCTTCAGCTCCTCAAAGCTCACCTCTCAATCCGCATAGCCCATTGTCTGTGGGCTTTAAACGCAGCTGCTGATTGGATTGCGAATACCCAACATGTTGGCTCTCTTCCACAATATTGGCTTTCTGCTCCCCCGCAAGCCCTTTGGCCTCTGTTATGCTTAGATTCTCCCTGTTTTGGACTTTTCAGATCGTCTCCGTAAATGAATAAATTTGTTCTTCGACCAAAAAAATAAAATTCACAAATTGAATTTCGACATCTCCGCGAAATCCGTACCAATTATCGTCTGCTAATTCCCTGCTTAGAAGAGAGGTGAGAAGAAGCATGCTCTCATGAAGAGCTCCACACCACTTTTAAAGACGTAGCGTATGGGGTGATTGGCCACTTTTAAAGACGTAGCGTATGGGGTGATTGGCCCAATCCAATGTGATGGTCGAACTCTGACCACGAGTGCTAAGAGGATCGAGAAGGACCATGATCCAATCTCGTTTGCACTTTCAAAGGATCGATTGATCGAATTCGTGAAAGATAACCCGATATTCATCGGGGCGCATTTCATCACATTGGATCATCCATCGGCTAAACGAGGCTCACAAGATAGTCTAGCATTAGGCCAACCAGCTAATGGAAGATTCCCATTTTTCGAAAATTAAAGTAACCCTTTTCTCTCTTTTTCTTTTTTTTTCTGTTTTTTTTTAACAAGGAGGCTGAAAGCGAAACCGATGCTCTGACCAGCTGGTATCCAAGATCAGCAGAGACACTGAGCCTCCCATAGGTCAAACTGAAGTCCAGCAAGAGATCAGACAAAGTACATTTCATCAACCAATTACCAAGCTGAAAGGAAAAAATTCAAAGTCTTCCAGTGGTGGGGAGAAGATTCTACACTAGAATATTATAGGGACATATGGGAGCACATGAAATTGTTCGAGTGGGGTGTCGCTGTAAGTAAATTCTTGTTTTTGTTCGAATCGTGTTATCACGTCGGCCTGTCAAAAATCATCACCTCTACCGGCGCCTCATAAGGCCACGGCACTTATTTATGGACCTTATCGGGCTATGACGTTTCGAACCATGCATTCAGTGACATGGTCCGCAGCACATGATGGGCCATGATTATCCAAGCCGGCACCGTAGTTAGTCTGGTTCGGCTCAGAACCAAGCTCAATATTTTCCCTCTGTTGAAGTTTGCACATATTGGTTCATTTCATGATTTTATAGATCAGTCGGATGGAAAATTCCTGCTCCAAAGATGAGTATTCATTATCCCATCATGCAGAAGATATGCTGTGACAAAGAACCAATATGACTCTCCATATGTTTCTAATGAAAATAATTCTCGCGAGAACACGAAAAAATCCGTTCATTAGTCACTAACAAAGCACTCACAGCAGCAAAAAGTCATTTATTTCCGCCTCAAGACAGAGTCATATAACAACGGTGCAGCAATAACCTCAAATGCAAGCAAAGTTCGTCTCCCTCCCAAAGCAGAGCAACATGCTCTGTAACCTCAGCGGTTCTACTCGCCCATGCGGATTATGCAGCGAAGGCTAGCCCCTTCAAGCATGTAGTCGAAGGCCTTGTTGATCTCCGAGAAAGGAACCTCATGCGTAATGAACTTCTCCACCTCAAGTTCCTGCTCATATATGAACACCAACTCAGTCGAAACTTCCTCACATGTAGATAAATTTGGTGCAAGAGAAAAGGAAACCGAATGCATATAATGTATGTGAAGCTTTGTAGATCAAGAAACACTCGAGCTGAAAAGAACCTGGTAAGGCGCAATTTATGCATAAACGACATTATATGCATTGGTGGAGGCCAAGCCCTACTAGAAATGTGGCCTAAGAGATGTGGATTCGTTTTGATAGGTATGAAAGCACAGGCATTTGTGCTGGGAAGAAGCACAACGACACGGGTTATACCTTATTCATGTACATCTCCACAACAGAGGGAAGGTCAGTCCTTGGCCTGTAGTTGCCAAAGAAAGTGCCCTTGAGAGTTCTCTCATTCAAGAGATTCATCGGATGGGTCTTGAATGCATCGTCTTTGTTGGGGACGCCGACGAGAACAGCAACCCCCCATCCCTGCAGATTCAATTTCCAACCCGTTAATAGTGAGAGAAACGAAGCGAAATAGCATTTCATTGATCAAAGAAACTTTTAGAAGTAATGTCTTTTAGTACTTACATCATGAACACATTCAAATGCAGAGATCATGGCGTTGATATTTCCGGTGCACTCAACGCTTCGATCAACACCTCCATCGGTCATTTCAGCAATCACCTGAGTCGAGTTAACAAATTTCAGTTTGAAAGGACAAGGTATTATACAGTGATCAGATCACACGAAAGGTGTCATCAAGTGGGGATGGTATCAAACCTCTTGAACAGGTTTGTTGTGGTCCTTGGGATTCACAAACTCAGTGACTCCAAATTTCTTGGCTGCTCACAGAAAGAGAGGGCCTTCAGAGTGCAATCACATAGGCAAACTAAAACATGCGCTTTTCCTAAAGACTAAATCAAGATGCTAATTTTTAGCTGACTGTAATGGGGATGCTTAGATGCATATGAACTCGTTTACGTATCAAACACGCAACGAGATTTAAATCAATTACCTTCAGCAAATCTTTTTGGATTCAGATCAACTCCAATTATCCTCGAAGCCCCCGACATTCGAGCCCCTTCAGCCGCCTGAGGAATCAGAACATCCAACATTTTAAGTTTTCATTTACAATTGCACTTAAACAAGTTCATCCGATTTTTATGTGAAAGTAAAAGAAATGAAACTCACAGCAAGGCCCACAGCTCCAAGACCAAAAATGGCTACCGATTGCCCCTTCTTCGGCTTTGCGACATTCAAGGTGGCACCAAGACCTTCCAATAATGGAAACATGACATCAGTTAATGCTGATAAAATCAAATGAGAAATCTAGCATACATCACATAAATTTTGTGAAACATATGACTGACCTGTAGAGATACCGCAGCTGAGAACACAGACTTTGTCCAGCGGGGCTGCAGGGTTGATCTTGGCGACACAACCGACGTGAATCACGGTGTACTCACTGAAAGTCGAAGTGCCAACGAAATGGTAAATGGGCTTTCCATTGATGGAGAACCTCGACGCGTTATCATTAAGCATAACTCCCCTATCCGTGTTTATCCTGAGCAGGTCACACATATTGCTCTCCTCGGATTTACAATGCCGGCACTCCTTGCATTCTCCTGTGAATACAGGAAGGACATGATCACCAGGTTGGAGCTCCGTGACACCTTCACCAACACTTTCCACAATCCTAGATTGCCAGACGGAAGAAAAAAGGAACATGGTTTCACAATACAGCTGATAAATATCACCAAAATCCACAATCAACCTAAATGTAAGTTTAGCCAATAAAAGAAGAAGAGCTTTTTTCACATAAAGGTCCATACCCTGATGCTTCGTGACCAAATATGCGAGGAAACAATGGGGTTTGTCCCTGCAATTCAATTGCGCAAGTTCCATTAATCAGCACAATACATCAAGATCGGTCAATTTAGGCTGCGCATGACAACTTGCCAAACAATGTTTGATTCTATTCTTTTGTTCCCAGAATCAGTTTGGGAATAGAAATGCGTTTGTTTAATTTTTTTTATTCTGAGCACAATTTTGTCAAAATTTGTTCCTACAATCAGTTTTGGAGCAGAATCAAGAAAAAAAAAAATAGCTTCTTGATTCTGGAAACAATTTTGAGAATCAATTTTTTTTCTTTTTCCTTTTCTTGGTTTTTAATGTAACTTCTAATGTCCGGGCCGAGGACCGCCCTCGCCGAATCTGATGAGAATAAAATATTTTAATAAAAAATATTTTACCGGCCATGGCCGGCGACTAGGCCATGGAAAAATATATATATATATTTTAATAAAAATATTATTAATAAAAAAAATATTTTACCTGCCATGGCTGGTGACCAGGCCATAGCAAAAAAAAGAAAAAATATATATTTTTAATAAAAATATTTTACCAGCCATGGCCAGTAACCAGGCTATGACAAAAAAAATAAAAATATATATTTTTAATAAAAATATTTTAATAAAAAAATATTTTACCAGCCATGGCCAGCGACCAGGCCATGGCAAAAAAAAATAAAAATATAAAACAATATTTTACCAGGCCATGGCTCAAAAAAATAAAAATGTATATTTTTAAGAAAAAATATTTTACCGGCCATGGCTAAAAAAAAGAAAAAAAATACTTTTAATAAAAATATTATTAATAAAAAAATATTTTACCGGTCATGGTCGGCGAGCAGGCCATGGCCAAGAAGGAGGAAAAGAAAAAAAGGAAAGAAAAAAAAAAGAAATATTAAAATATTTAAAAATATTATTAATAAAAAGAAATTTTGTGGCGTTAACAAACACATTTCTGTTCTTTTTCTATTCTAAGGATGGAATTTTGGGCCGTTAATAAACGCCTTAAAATGTTCAGAATCAATTCCGGACACAGAATAAAAAAGAATTATTTCTGAGCAGAATCTGTTTCCGGGCACAAAATCATTGACATTCGCAACCTTAGCCAACATATATCCACAACCATATA
This sequence comes from Syzygium aqueum, assembly GCA_031216185.1. NCBI lineage: Eukaryota > Viridiplantae > Streptophyta > Magnoliopsida > Myrtales > Myrtaceae > Syzygium > Syzygium aqueum. The sequence continues at coordinate 7,593,357 of CM062239.1, forward strand.
GAAATGCGAATGTAGTCACCTTAGCTTCCCAGAAGTAAACATCGGTGTGGCAAAGAGAGGTGAAGAGGATCTTGATGCGAACCTCCATCGCCTGCGGAGGAGCCACCTCCACTTCTTCCATCACAAGGGGCTTCCCAGCTTCCCATGCCACCGCAGCTGCATCACGTGTTCGACATAATCACACCATGAGGCAAGTCAAATCCACGCTTAAAGCACAGATCTTTAGCTATGGAAAAGAGTTCGTAACCCCAAATTATATATGACATAACTCAGCCAAATTTGAATAGCCAATTGTCATCAAAACACGGACGGGAAAAAGAACAGAAAGAAAACTCGCCCTGTTTTCTAGGAGATCGCATTAGATAGCTACTTGGTCATGATCAAAATAAAAACTATGAGCTAAAGCAAATTAAGCAAAGGGAGCTTTTAGTTCACATTCCCCATAGCAAGATCACCACCCCAGCTAAACGAGCTACCGCAGCACATGTCCTCAAAGAAAAAGAAGAGAATTATAAACCCAATAACGCAAGTTAAGAACTCCGCTACGTCAAAAGACCAGAGAGAGATCATTAACCCGAGATAGAAAAACTGACGGAACCCAAGTCAAGAATCGAGGAGGGTCTACATAAAAGAAACATACCCTTGCAGCGAATGACCTGACCAGCGGTGCTCGTCATCTCAAAACCTCAGTGATGTCACACGAACTCTAAAAGGGTTTGCTTGTCTCTCTGATATCTTTGTCCTCGAGAATCGGTTCTTGGGCAGACGTGAGGAAGTGGGTCGGTCTCGACGGTGGTATTTATACCAGGGAAGCTCACCGAATGGAGGGGAGAAGAAGTTCAAATTGATCATTTTTCCTTCTTGGGCACCTGGGAAAAGAGGCGGAGAGACACCAGGGACTCGAGAACTGTCCTCCAGTTTCGGATTCCAGCTCTCGCGCTTGCAGGATGGCAATCCCACGGCGCTTTCACGGTTTCTGGTTTCTGGTTGCCCACAGTTTTCTTTTTTCTTTCTTTCGATTTGGAGTCCAACGTTCATGGGATGTCCCTCCACGCATGAGGCGCACGCTCTGGACTCAACTTTGCAAATGATCTTCGGCGAACGCAAATACCTTCAGCTTAAAATCTTTAAAAAAAATACAAATAACATTTAGTTAAAAGATATTTATAAAGTTACTTTGCGCCAAATAGTATTTGGCTAATTTTTTTTGGGCAAGGGGCTTTAAGATTTTCTTTTTTATTAAAAAAAAATACCTTTCACTGAAGTCGGCAAAGGGCTATGGCTGCTGGCGAGCCAAATCTGGTGCCGGCAGCCATCATTCGAGGTCGAGGGACCCCCGACAAGTCAGATCTAACGTCGACGGCTATCGCCCGAGGACGAGCGACCCCTGACAAGGGCCGCGCGGCCCAGGTGGTGCCTGGGGTCGCTCGACTCAGGTGGCTGTCACCTAGGGTCGCGCAACCTCAGGCGGCCGTCGCGCGACCCAAGCGGCAGTTGCATGACCTCAGGCAACCGTCACCTGGGGTCAAGCAACCTCACCGGCCCTTTGCCGTTCGAATCCAGTGTTGTAGGCTCTTGCCGGAGTGCAAAGAAGATGAATAGTAACAAAGAGGCAAAATCGAAATATTAAAGAATAAATGACGATAGTTTTGGAAAAAAAATTGGTTTGAGCATTTGTCAAATGCTAAAAGCCGTCCAGACTAGCTTTGAGTTTTGAGCATTATCAATGCTAGCTTTCGGCTGAAAGCCAATTGGGAATGCTTGCCAAATGTTGCAAGCCTTGAAAGCCCCTTAGGAATGCCGAACCAAACGGGGCCTCTCTCTTTGTCTTGTACGATGCTTGGTTGTGTACCACCGCTTGTTAGAAAACTTCTGGTCTGCTGCACATAGTTATTACCCGGCAAAAGTACAAAAGAATCCTTTAAAATTTTGCATTTATATCAATCCAATTCTAAATTTTTCAATTGTGTCAATTTAGTTATAAATTTAACATAGTCTATCCAATCAATTTTGGTTAGAAATTGCTCACATACACACCGGTCATTCTATGCGGCGCGGTCGGTGCTAACATGAACAATTTTTTTAAAATTTATTTTAATTTTTCTAAATTTTTTCTGAATTTTTTGTCTTCTTTATCTTTTTCCTCTTGTTTTTTCCCCAATTGTGGTGATGGTGTTGAGCCCTTACCCTGATTCAAGAGACGACCACGACCCTCACCTATTGGCCGACTAGAGCTGCAACACCTTTGTCTACGGCCAGCAAGGGCCCGACACGTTGAAGCCCTCACCCGTGGCCGGCAAGGGTGTTGCGGCCCTCACTGGCCTAGAGTAGTAAAAAAAAACAAAGAAAGAAAGAAAAAGAAAAAAATCAGAAATTTTTAAAAAATTTGTCTGTATCAGCATTAGTTGTGCCACGTAAAATGCTCAACATCCATGTTAGTTATTTCCGATCAAAATTGGCTAGATGGACTATTAATCGGTACAAACAAAAAGTTTAGAATTATATTGACACAAGTCCAAAATTTTTTTGCTACTTTTCTCGTTATTACCATGCAATGTTATAGACGTAACTAAATATCAATGTGTTGTAATATGATAATAATTTATTTTACGAGAGGTTGCAATAATTTATGGTGCAAAAAGTAAATTGATAGTAATTTAGAAGGTGGACACCAAATTTGACGGTTATTGTTACCTATATAGTATGGACAAGTGGTATAAATACTTTGATAAATTGTTCTTTTTTATATTAAAAGGATAATATTTCAATAAAAACCGATTTGTCATCTCAAAAATCTTGGCTAATAGGCTAAAGAGGTGGTCACCTGAATTGATCGCTGAAGAACAAAGTGCTTTTGTTTGTGGCCGGCAAATACAAGACAACATTTTGATTATACAAGAGGTCCTGCACCGGTTAAGAACCAGGGATAGACAAAGGAAATTTCAGGCGGCTTTAAGATTAGATATGCAAAAATCCTATGTTCAAATAGAGTTGGACTTCCTGGAAGCTTGTATGATCAAAATGGGTTTCAATGATAAGTGGACCAGTTGGGTCATGCAGTGTGTGACAATAGTCTCCTTCGGCGTGAAGTTTAATGGAGAATTCCTCCCTTTCTTTAATCCCTCAAAAGGTATTAGGCAGGGAGATCCTCTTTCCCCTTACCTGTTTATTCTTGTGGCTAATTGTCTATCTTTCATGATAAATAAAGCAGTGGACAATGGAAGTATTAAGGGCATCAAACTGAACAGATTCAGTTCGACACTCTCACACCTCCTGTTTGCTGATGACTCCATCTTTTTCCTAGATGGAACTTTATTGGAATGCCAAAATATTTCAGCGATACTCAATCAATACTATTATGTATCAAGTCAAGCCATTATCTTAAACAAGTCGGGCATTTATTTCAGTAAGGGATGTCCTCATGTACTATGAGAAAATATGGCGAAAGAGTTAAGGATACTTGAGATTGGCCACACTGGCAAATACTTAGGTATACCCTCGAACTGGGGCATATCAAAGAGGAATATGTTCGCTTGGATTCTTGGAAGAGTAAGTGCTAAATTGGAAGGTTGGAAGGAACAGTTGTTTTCTAAAGCTAGAAAGGAGATTCTTCTGAAAACAGTGGTACAAGCCCATCCCAACTATGCTATGTCAATCTTCAAAATACCCATTTCTGTTTGCAAAGCTATTGATAGAAAGATCACAAACTTTTGGTGGAAATCTGCTGTTTCCAAAACAGGACTTCATTGGAAAAAATGGGACATCCTAAAGATGAGGAAAGACAAAAAAGGAATGGGGTTTATAGATCATATTTCAGTTAATAAGGCTATGCTCGATAAACAAGCATGGAGACTCTTGCAGAATCCTGAATGCCTCTGGAGCAAGCTATTCAAAGGTATTTGTTTTCCTCGAGGAGATTATTGGCAAGCCAAGCGAGGTTCCAAACTATCTTGGGGATGGCAGAGATTGTTATTAGGGAGGGATTCTATTGTCAATTCCGTTACGTGGTCGATTGGGAACGGAAAATCAGTAAAAATCAAGGAGCAAAAATGGCTAAAAAGAGGAGTAATTGGGGGACCTGCAAACAGAAATGACCTTGTCATGGTGTCGGAATTGATCTTAGTTGAGGAAGGAAAGTGGAATACGAAAAAAAACAGAGGAGCTTTTTGATGATCAGTTAGTGGAGGAGATTCAAACAATTTCAATTAGGCCTTCCTACGCTCAGGATAAATTAGTGTGGGTAAGTACTCAATCAGGCCGCTATACTGTTAAAAATGGCTACAACATGATCAGAACAGAGATTGAACAGAAGCACAACACTAAATAAGCTTCCTCGGAAAAATTACCAAAAAAATCCTAAACTTTTTTTTTTGCCAATTTAGTCCTAAATCTTTTGCAAACCAGTCAATTTAGTCCTTTTGACCGGCTAGCGCTAACGTGGCCGTGGCCGGCTGACATGGCGCTGGCCGGCGTCCACGTGACAATATTTTTATTATTATTTTCGAATTTTTTTTCTTTTTCTTTCTTTTCTCTTTTCCTCCTCCCCCTGGCTTGTCCGACCAAGGGGGAGGCTCATCGGCAAGGGCCCAACTCCGACAAGGCGAGCTCTGCCTCGCCGGAGCTGGGCAAGCTTCGCCCTCGCCCAGCCATGGCAAGTTGGGCCCTCGCCACCGCTGGGCAAGCCTCGCCCATCTCCGGTGAGGCGGAGCTCACCCAGCGGTGGCGAGGGCCCAGCTCGCCATGGCTAGGCAAGCTCCGCCCTCGCCCAGATCCGGGAGAGGGCGGAGCTCGCCCAGTTCCAGCAAAGGCCTAGCTCGCCTCGCCAGAGCTAGGCCCTTGCCGATGAGCCTCCCCCTGGCGAGACAAGCCAGGGGGAGAAGGAAAAAAGAAATTCAAAAATAATAATAATAAAATATTGCTACGTGGATGCCAGCCAGCGGCTACGTCAGCGCCGCCCACCCAAAAGGACTGAATTGGCTGGTTTGCAAAAGGTTTAAGATTGAATTGGCACAATTGCAAAAAGTTTAAGACTTTTTTGATAATTTTCCCACCTTCCTCTTCATACCAAATTCCTAAAACACTTTGGAGAGCTATTTGGGTTATGCAGATTTTTCATAAGGTAAAAGTCTTTCTATGGTCTCTTTGTACTAATGCAATCCCTTCAAAAGAGAATCTATGGAAGAGGAATATTATACCTGACCCGTTATACCCCCTCTATCAATTGGAGAAGGAGACGATTGAACACATGTTTCTGCTCTGTCCCTGGACACAATATGTCTGGGGTGACCCTCACATAAAGCTTCAAATCAACCTCCAGGAGATCATAAGAATTGATGTACGGTTAATGCAATTTGCTGAAAGAGTGGCTGATTTACCTCTCCGTGGAACATCTGGAAATCCCGAAATAACTTCATTTTTCGGGGTATACATCCGAATGCCAAAGAAACAGCGGAATCATCACTTTTCTTGCAAGCGAACCACAGAAAATGAAACCCCCACAAACCTGAAACGAGGAAAAATCCTACTCTTACTGAGTCACGGACATGGATGCCGCCGAGAGAGAAAGTCCTAAAGTTTAATGCCGATGCCTCCTTAGTTGATGGATCTGCGAATGGCGCCATAGCCGGTATATATCGAGATTATACAGGCGCAATTGTCATGGTCTTTGCTAAATCGGCGAAGGTTTCCTCTGTCTCTCAAACTGAAAACCCAGCTGTCCTGGAAGCACTCCAAATTGCAGCGTCGAACGAAGACATAACTGATAACTTAATAGTGGAGTCCAACCGTGTGGATCTTGTAGAAGCTCTGAGAAGTGGGTCTGCAGATTTATTCAACTGGGAGGAGCTACTCCTTATCATGGATTGTCTTAGGCTCCTCAAAGCTCACCCCTCAATCCGCATAGCCATTGTCCGTGAGCTTTAAACGCAGCTGCTGATTGGATTGCGAATACCCAACATCTTGGCTCTCTTCCACAATATTGGCTCTCTGCTCCCCCACAAGCCCTTTGGGCTCTCTTATGCTTAGATTCTCCCTGTTTTGGACCTTTCAGATCATCTCCGTAAATGAATAAATTTGTTCTTCGACCAAAAAAATAAAAATTCACAAATTGAATTTCGACATCTCCGCGAAATCCGTACCATTTATCATCTGCTAATTCCCGGCTTAGAAGAGAGGTGAGAAGAAGCATGCTCTCATGAAGAGCTCCACACCACTTTTAGAGACGTAGCGTATGGGGTGATTGGTCCAATCCAATGTGATGGTCGAACTCCGACCACGAGTGCTAAGAGGATCGAGAAGGACCACGTTCCAATCCCGTTTGCACTTTCGAAGGATCGATTGATCGAATTCGTGAAAGATAACCTGATATTCATCGGGGCGCATTTCATCACATTGGAGCATCCATCGGCTAAACGAGACTCACAAGATAGTCTGGCATTGGGCCAACCAGCTAATGGAAGATTCCCATTTTTCCAAAATTAAAGTAATCCTTTTCTATCTTTTCTTTTTTTTTCTCTGTTTTTTTATAACAAGGAGGCTGAAAGCAAAACCCGATGCTCTGACCAGCTGGTATCCAAGATCAGCAGAGACACTGAGCCTCCCATAGGTCAAATTGAAGTCCAGCAAGAGATCAGACAAAGTACATTTCATCAACCAGTCGCCAAGTTGAAAGGAAGAAATTCAGAGTCCTCCAGTGGTGGGGAGAAGATTCTACACTAGAATATTATAGGGACATCTGGGAGAACATGAAATTGTTCGAGTGCGGTGTCGCTGTAAGTAAATTTTTGTTTTTGTTCGAATCATGTTATCACGTCAGCCTGTCAAAAACCATCACCTCTACCGGCGCCTCATCGCACAACGCCCATTTACCATACCGCGATCATCGGAAAATTTCCCGCTTAGAAGAGAGGTGAGAAGCGGCGCACACGCTCAACGAGAGTTTTTACACCGCTTTTCAAAGATATAGAAACGTGAGTAGAAAGGGAAGCAAGAGGGATCACGATCCAACCTTGTTCGCGCTTTTGAAGTATTGACCGATTGAGTTGATGAAGAATACCCGACGTCGACAAATATGTCCCGTTCACTTGACAATATTAATTTGCACGGATTTCTCATAGCTTTCAATTAACTAATTCTTCCTGTCAACATGCATATTCGTTAATAGTATAAATTGCGATACATCCTTATCCATCAAGATACCTGGAACTATATTCCTTTGAGGAAAATTTCTGAAAAGAGTATAAAAAGTACCCATACGTAAAATATCCAAACTAGATTTTCTCTTCGATTTCTTTGGTTCATTTCATACCGAGTCTCCTCTCGTTCAATACTCAATATATATATGAAAGGTTCGATTAGTTGGTTGAAAGACCCGAGCAAAGATCTAGTCTAGTCCCAAGGAGTTAATGGATGAGAATAGCCAAGATGGATACGAGACACAATACCAATAGGAATTCGATCCCTTTCATTTCTTGTTATTCATTCTGCTATGCGACCTTTTAGAGCGCGTGTAAGTTATGCGAGCGACACAATGTTCATGACGTGGAGCTGTTTCAATTCAGCCTATTGGCTCAGCTCATCCACAATAAATAAATAAAAAAAATCAAAGTGGTTGAGAATTTGGAAACTGATGCGACTTAGGCAGGCTATTGCAGCACATGCGGCTACATGTTTTCGCCAGCAGATTAAGCATCTCCCTCCGACCAGGACGAGGATTAGGACCTGTCTTTATGTGGGGAATCGAGTCAAAAAGGGGAAAGTTAACGGAATGAAGTAATGTTCTACCTAAGCAAAGCAAGTGGGGTTAAAAAAAAGGGAGCGGCTAGCATAACGGTCCACCGTCTAACACCAGCCACAAATTTGTTTTGAAGAAACCGGAAGACTTTTGGAACAGGATTCAACTTTTGACTTATGTGTTTCTTTTTTTTATTGTTTTTGTTACTTCTATATTTTCTTTTGAAAGCTCAAATTCGAAGGCAAAATCAGTGGATAGGCAAGATACAATTAAATCTTCTAATCCTATATTAAACTCTAACTAATTAAATCCTCTAATCCTAAATCCTCTAAAGTGAATTTTCTTCAATATAAAAAAGAAGGAATAATTTAAAGATGGAAATATAAATTTAGAGACAAAAAACAGAAAAGGGCCCATAGAATCAATGTTCTTGAATATTATTACTTTGATTTGTTTCTTTAAATCGTTCTTATTTTATGCATAATCGATATCATTGATCTTAATTTTAAGTCACCAAAAAGTTCTTCTAAAGCAATGTGATTCGAGCAAAAGGAATGATGAGCCATTTCATTACACAATGATTTGTTTTTTTTTTTTTGGTAAGGTAAGTGATATAACTTTTCAACGCATGAATTACAAGAGAGTAGCTGAATACAAAAACCTCGTACATGAGGAGACATAAAATCTCCCGATAAGTGCAAAGGTGTTACGGCTAAAAAAGGAGCATCAAGTGCCCATTAAAAGGCAAGGTTGAGACAACCAGCCAACATAAATAGGAAAGGAAAATACAAAGCTTTACAAGGATAAGAGAAAGATAGACACCGAGATACCTCATTTGACTTGTACTCTTCTATTTTGGGGATTGTCTTCCACAATTTTGAGGGAAAACCCTTTGTCCTTGACGCTTTAGAAAGGTGAGTGTGCATGGCAGGCAAATATAGAGACTGATTCCTAAAAAGGATGTGGTTCCTTTCTGTCCATATGAGATGGCATAGAGCCGCGAAGGAAAACCAAGCTATACGATGGTGGAAGGAGTGACCTGTAGTGACCCAAGCTGCTTAACGAAAGTTTCTTGGCAAGTGCCATTGCACCAAGAAAGGTTGCAATTAGAAGCCCAAAAGAGAGCAAGGGAGCGAGTAATACCACAGTCGAAGAAGAGGTGGTCAATAGAATCCGATCTGTTATGGCAGAAAGCACGCACCTTCGAAGATCCTGCGGTAGCTTAATAATAGTAATGCCTGTGTCAGAAGCTTGTTGAGAGATATAAGCCAAAGCAAGAAAGCGTGTCTAAGCGCTATATGGTGATCCCACACGAAGGAGTACTAGGCAACTGGGGGGCCTCTTATCCGGATAAAGTCCCAAGCTGAAGAAGTGGAGAACATAGCCGACGAAGCCTCTTGCCAAGTAAACTGATCATTTCTCTCTGCCAATAATGAAATAGCGTCTGGCCAGGAGCGGATAGGGCCCAACACGAAGGATTGTTGCCAAACAGAAGACAAAAACTTTGACGGAAAGACTTCTCTAGATTCCATATCTATATATGTCCCTATTAGAGAACACTTTGATTACACAATGATTTGTTTTTTTTTTTGTTTTGGTAAAGATGATTTGTTCATTAGTTGCAAAGCCAACATTTCTTCTTTTTTTTTTCATTTTTGAATTTTAATCGATCTTTATAATGAAATTAACAATTTCTTTTAGTTAATCATAATATTTTTTATTTGTGATTATTTATATTTCCGTATTTAAATTATTCCTTTTTTATATTGAAGAAAATTCACTTTAACAGATTTAGGATTAGAGGATTTAATTAGTCGGGATTTAATTGTATCTTGCCCGCAATAGTGGAAAGAACAGTGGGCCTCGTCTGATTTTGCCTTCGAATTTGAGCTTCCAAAAGAAAATATAGAAGTAAAAAAAATAACAAAAAAGGAAACATAGAAGTCAAAAGTTGAAACCTGTTCCAAAAGTCTTCCGATTTCTTCAAAAACAAATTTGTGGCTGGTGTTAGAGGGTTACACCGTCATTTTTAACCCCACAGTTATGCAAGGATTTCCCAAAAAAAAAAAAGGAACGAATATAAATGGGGATTGATTTAAAAATTTGGAAATAAAATAAGCGCAAGAAGCGAAACATAGTTAAAAACAAAAAAATTAAAGAAAGTGGGGAAAAATAGCTGATCTAAAGAATGAAACTGTGAATCTGGATAGGAAGAGAAGTCAAATCAAACAACGGCAAAGATAAGACTTACTTGGCGTGGGGATTTAATGAGAGCTGTGACCCCCATCAAGCCATGAGCTTCCAATTTGGGCATGCCATGATTTGTGCACAAGCAATTGCACAGGTTTGAAGTAATCAGACATTACTGGTCACTGAGAATCTCAGCAGCACGATATCGTGTGGTGAAAAGAATATATTCGACACGGAAGAGACCCAATTCCAGTAATGTACAAGCTTCTATTTCATCCAGAAAATCCTTAAAGAAGGATGTACAAATCCTGGACAAGAACAAAAACACAGAGCAAGATCTGGGGCTAAAAATCCGAGATTCTCCTCTAGCTAAATCAAGTGAACCTTCAGCTGTCGCTGTTCTACAACTGGACAAGCCTACCGCAAGAGTTGGCAACAGATTGTAACATCGGAACCGATAGACAAAAATGTCAAAGATAAAAAGAATCTTTCTTACCTTTTTTAGGGAAAGAACAATTGGGCAATGAACAAGATCAGAAACACTGGACGGTGTCGTTTTTCCCACCTTAGGGTACAAGAGCAAAGTTGGCAACCCCATCAAAGGCATTAAAGCTTTCGCTTGAGTTTTGGCCTGCGTGGTGCCATTCTTTTGCTTCCATGCTGAGAACCTTTCACCATTACATCGTTTTAACATGCCTCTTTGGACCACATATGCACTCGGGATACGGATTTTCATAAAAGGACTCCTCAGTGCGGGAACATGCTTTGCCTTTAAGTCCTGGCAGCGGGCCTCTTCTTTTCCTGGGAGCTCCTTGTCTGTTTTTATAATAAGATGGTTAAGCACATTTCAAGAAGGGACACAAACCCATACAGAGAGCTTAACCATCAACAAAAAATCAGTGAAAACTGAATCAGGTAGTGATGTTTACCAGCAGATAAGTTTTTTTGTAGAGATTGGTAATTTTAAGTTTCTAAAAATTTTCTCTCATTCACATAGGATGGTTTCACAGTAGTTATATGCCAAGTAAAAGAATGTACTTGAATTCTATCAGACACGGATATGCCTACTCAGCACAGAAACTTATAAGACACGTTATGATTGCACAATATTAAGCTACCTGTTATCATGCATCTGCCGCACAAGTTCTGATAGTGAGGAACCTTCTCTCAGGTCTCCTGATTCCAGTCTATCAAAAACTTCAACCAGTCCTTTCCTGCATATGATGTGCATATGTAAAACCACAACAGTTCCTAAACTTGGAGTTTAAAACCAAAGTTTCCTGGATATAATACTTGAAAAGTTGAAAGAGATAGTGAACTGTTTGCAATAAACCGAATCGACAGACATGCCTGATCTCGATTAAAAATTTACGCCTCCACCGTTAGCCATTTTGTATACCTATTGTACATTATACATTGTGAACATGTTTATGTTGTGGTTTAATGCTACAGAATCATCTTACAGAAAAATAATAAAGCAACTTTTCAGTTAGCTGTCATCTTGATTAGATTATACCTGTCTGGTGTGATTGTCCTGCGGTGGCCTAAGAACCTTCGATGCCCTTCAACAGCTCTTGCCATGTTACCAGAATAGGAAGAAACAAACACATCACTCTCCACAGAGATAATGTAGTCAATGGCCGCAGTCTGAGATGCATGGTTACTGAACCCTTCCAATTCTTCCTTCGTGGCAAGAGTTTCCTGCCATAGAACCAGAACCAGTTCGCTTTTGTATGTGATAACCAGATTGTTATAAGTTCACTAGTTTTTTTTTTTTTTTGGGTCAGATATAAGTTCACTAGTCACTAATTTGTGAATATGAAATGGTAGTATAATCATTACAAACCTTGAAAACAAGATTAGGGAAGCGCGATGAGAGCATGGATAAGCGAGCATTACCACCATAAATTTCTCCAGCAGCAATATAGATTAATGTCAATGGAGGATAACCAAGAGCTTGGAGGAAAATCCCCACCTCTTTGGGTGTCAAAGGGCAATTCCCTCCTAATCTCTGTTCTGTGGAATTAATCTTTTTCACCTTCCAATGACTAGTGTTCTCCCTGTACAAACAAATTGAAGCATATAAGGATATTAAGATGCAAAGCTGGGAACAACTCACTTATTGGAATAGATGAGGTGGGAAGCCATTACCAACACGGGCATTCACCCCATTGACATCTCATGATTATGTGACTTTACTAGAGAGACATGAATATAAGAGCTTGTCGAACTCTCACCTCATTATTGTGAGCTCTTTTGATTCTGCTTCAGTCAGGCCGTAAGTACAACCCGTAAATGACAGCATGTCTTTCTCATATCTAAGATGAAGAGCAATATATCGTCCCGCACGACTCCTTAGCCGCTCTATCAGCTTCTGTGGTTTCACCGTCATGCATGCTCAGTACCTATTTTAACACGAAGCCCCATAGGAGACCTCTTAAATGCAGTAATCTAACATATGAAGAAAACAGGATTTACAGCTCATATTTATTTAGTGGCCTGCTTATCCAGCCATGTGGTTGACCAGATCAAAATGCCTATATGTTGATCTCATATGCTGCTTTCTAATGTAGTTTCTTCTGAAATTATTAATCACTTTCTCTGGCATTTTACACTTATCAGTATCCATGAAGTTCAAAAACTAGTCGACATGAAAGAACAAAAAGGTGTAGGGAAGTGCGTTATACATCAGTACCCCACCTTTGCCAGGATCTCAATTGGGGGAGAGAAACGAAGTGTATTATACATTGCACGGCACCTCAATCTCTGGATATCAAGAGGCAGATCACTGTTTGCTAGTCGAGAATCTGATTTTGCAACATGAATTACCTGCCAAGGACTCCATTAACCCCCACACTAATAATATGATGAATTGATATGACTTAAAGAGCCTCTTTTTGTAACATAGAATTCGAATCAGACTTTCACGGAGTCCGCTTCAGTAAATGAAGAACAGGTCTGACAATCTCCAGTTTTGGATATATTAAAAGATCACCCCTAGAAATCCAAAAAATTGCAGCGACACCACATGTATTATATGAAGTTCAACATGTAGAAATTTATGTAGTACAAACTTCAATCCAATATCTAAGGAGATGATGATGGTCGACTCTCTTGAAAGTTATTGCTATTTTGAAGAAGGTGATGATATTTTTATTACACTCTTATGAAAGTTGGAGCTTTGGAATTTTTACCTTAAAGCTATTCCGTGCAGTGTAGAATGTGTTTAGACAAGTGATTCTCACTTCCAAAAAATGGAATGATGAAAAACTATTTTGTTTTCTAACCTTAAATTGAATAACAATATCGTTAGTTTCTGATAATGTTTTGTGCTAGAAATTCATGGCACAGGCAAAGATGCTAGTCAACAAAATAACGGCAATCATCATCTTAATTAAGCATTTCCAACAATATCAGAACAGAATTTAGGTTAGACTCTTTAGCTCTTAGGTGCAAGAAATTTACAGTTCTAATGTATCATCAATGATCTCAATTTACTTAAATTCTTAGTTTTTTACTAGTAAATGCATCTACATTGTTGAAATAACCAAGTATAAGCAATCTCAATCTAATTGAATTCAAAGGACATCCAGCAAATTCTAATTGCTAAGTCCAATGGCTACTGACAAGGTATCCAAGTCAATTTTTCATAAAATACAAGGGCATCACGGTAATTTTCAAGTAGAGAATTTGTCCAAAATTGAACAGAATTCACTTAAAAACTAGCATGACTTATTCAGACCTGATACTCATTCCATAACGGTAATTTTCAAATAGAGAATTTGTCCAAAATTGAATAGAATTCACTTAAAAACTAGCATGACTTATTCAGACCTGATACTCATTCCATAACCGAGTCATCTCTTCATAGTAACCCACGCTAGCCCAAGAAGTAAAGTGCTTCCGAGCGTGAGGAACTGATTCCAGCTCCTTTGGGAGCTCCCTGGCAACTCTTATATCTCCTTTCAAGGCTTCTATAAAATGAATCTCATCAAATATATCTGAAAAGGTACTGTGCAAATAACAGCAATGTCAGAATACACAATTGAGTAAGACAACAATCACACCTACGAAAGAATGTTCGAACACTGACCAATACCTCGTGTCTTTCCAGAATGATCGTCTATCCAGTTGAGGAATAACTAAAGTGGCATTCATTATGTGCGCCACAGCCACCATATCTGCAATCTGCCAGGAGAACATAATTATGGATAAGACCAAAGGAAATTGATTAACACCACTATAAAGCATAGCTGAGTAACTCATACTGAACAAAAACGAAAGAAGAGAAGAAATCACAGAATGGAATTGGTTCTACTTAAGGACTGTAAGGATGCCAATATGTATGCTCCAGTATTACTGTACTTCCAACGTAGGAGAATTAAAACAAAACTGAAAGAAAAAGCTTATAACTCGGAGTTCTAAAGAAATGCCACTTCACCTGACTTATTAACAACTTCAAAAACAATATTCCAAAAGCTTTAATTCTGGTCAACACCAGAGACCTAATTTACAACAAAGTGATCCACTTACACCAGTCCGCATCTGATTTAATCCTCCATTGCTCCTCACAGTTATATATCGATCTGATCCTCGTGCACCTGTCATAGAGAGATGCAGATGCAGATTTTGAGAGAGAGAGAAAGAGAGAGTATCTCTGATACCAGACTGGTATTTACAAAAGGTGAATACAATCATCAACATTTCAAAATCCTCTTAAGATGGTATTTAACGGAAACGTTTGCGCCTATATGGCCATCATGGAAACTTAGCTCTTTAATTTTCAGAGTACAAATGGTGACTTGACAAAAAATGACCCGAGTTTTTACGCACACTGAGTTTGAACTTAAGTATTGGAAACATCCAATCAGATATTTAAATTGATATTATGCTAGTTTAGATTCTAAATTTACTTCGGTTGCGCACAAAGTGGAATTCGTTCAATATGAGATGTCCAAGCATTTCATGAAAGAAAAAGTCCTAGAAAAAGCAAGACCTCCAGCAAACATTTAAAACAAGATTGATATTAAACCCCATGAGGCTGCAGTGATCATGGATGTGTGCGCATCTCTATCCTCACACCACCTAGTACAAGTAATCTAAGTGGGTTTTCTTTCATAAAGGGCGATTGACATAAAGGGTGTTTCACAGCTAGGATTCACTCAACTAAGTGGGTTTTCTTTCATAAAGGGAGATTGACATAAAAAAATTCTCTTTTCATTTTTCGGTAAGTCTCTAAATCTATTCATATTTACCTTGACTAATTTTCAATAGTAGAGTGCTATCCATTTTACACCAGTACAAAAAGCATATGAGAGAAGATCAATAACAAAACGAAGCAAGAGAAGTACCGAAAAAAATCAGTCAATGGCAGAAGCAGGAAATCTTGCAGTAGTAAAAATAATGACAGACAGAAAAATACATGGATGCAGAGTTTATCTGACCTTTGTATCTAGCAGTGGGCTTGACGCAGGTGTGTAAACCGAAACTGAAAGGAGCATCCCAAAGTTCTCGGCCTGGAATCTGCAAAGAGAAAAATTATCCTCTTCGCCGAGAAATCACAACATCGTGCGCCATTCCACTGACTATATACCTCTACTCTATTCCTTTTGAACTAAGAAGCTAAGCCAGGAAAATAGACGCTCGACACATATCGCGAACATCCATCACAAAAGCATGCTCGGATCTCTTTCTTACTCAACGAACAATCCAACTCACATAACAGGATCTCCCAAATAGAGTCAAGAGAACCTTAAGCCTCAAACAACAGCGAATTCGTCCACAGATACCTCAAAAGGAGCCAATGTCTATCCACCATCAAAACGGCTACGCAAGCATCTATTCAGCAAAACGGCTCAGCTGACCCACCACAATCGCGCCTACACGATCATCAACCCCCAAAAAACCCCCCGAAACCATCCGTACTCGGCGACAATACCAGAACCTTCAAGATCGAAACAAACAGAAGCCGAAACTACCGCTGCCTAGGAGTGAGATTCGAAACGGAGCGACGCACCAGCTCAGGCCGACGTTCCCCGGGCGAGACGCGCTCCCGGCGGTCCTCGAAGCCCTTCCGCGACAGGTAGATCAGCGCGAGGGAGGAGACGGCGACGAGGACGACGGCGGCGTAGGCGGCGGCGGCGCAGAGCCTTCGCCGGTGGAACCTGAACCTCCTCCCTCTGCTCCTCGCCATTCTTTTTTTTTGCCCCGGAGCTCCGGCTCACGGATCTCTCGTTCCGATGGCGCGATCTCCTTCGCCGCCGCCGATCTCCATGGGACGGTGGATTTTGTGCGCTTCTCGATGCGTTTCGTCGTCTGCTCTCTCTGTAACTTGACCCTGTCCCACTGGGCTCTCTTCCTACGCTCCCCTTTTTTCATCTCTTCTTTTTTTCTTTTCCTCGTAAGAATTTTGTTAAACAGCACAATAATAATAATTTTTTACAGATTGGTAATTGAAATTAAATATTCTTCGTTCCATAGATTCATCCTTTTTTTATTTTTTTCCCCTTTATGGCTCCGTTTATTTCGCATAAATTGAATGACTTAAAAAATATTTTCCTAAAAATAGTAGTTTACATTCCTTACGGAACGGAGCGTACATAATTATGAGATTTCTTTTTGAGTAGACAAAATGTTAATGGAAAATCTCGATGACTTGTAAAAATACCAAAAGGTATCGCCAGAGATAAATTTGACACTCCTGGAAAGCATCAACTCGATAACTATGTCATTGACCATTGGTTAACTCATAATGTGCTGCACGCTGACTTTTAAAGATTTTAAACATTACGGATCTATCGAGTTAATTATTATATTTTTTTCACGACCAATAATTTTGGGATTATAACAAAAAATTTTAAACCGTGTTGGGGTTTTTTGAGTTTTTTTCTCTAATTTCTAACAAATTCAGGCAAGTCCGCACAAGAAAAAAATTCATGTCACCACGAGCTTGTCCGATCGACATGTGAACAAACTAATTTACCTATGGACATGTAAACTTATGTAAATATATGCAATATTAAAAAAATGATTTCAATTTTTTTGGATTTCGAAAAGAAAATGTAATGCGCTCGTTTAATCCAAACCACGGGAATCGAAACGGCGCTGGAAAATTCGGGGTTTTACATTTGCAGCTCTCGGTCCGCCTCTCCGCTTCCTCTCCCCCCGACGCCACGAGCAGCGAGCTGTTGCTCATTCCCGGTCGGCGGCGACACGGCAGGCGGCGGCGGCGGCGGCGTCGGCGGCGTCTCCCTCCCTCTCTCTCCCTGTGGCGTCGCGGATTCACGCCGCTGGTCAGGTTTGGTTGATTTTGGGTTCTTAGTTCGATGTTTGTGTGAGCAATCGGTGTGTCTGGCTGGTGATTCACCGTATATGCTGGTTTCGTTCCATCAGGTTGAAGTTTGAATCAAGCGGCGAAGAGGAAGGACGAGAAGGGCGAGAGAGAATGTCGTTCATGAAGGGAGATCTGCTCACCAGAACCAGAAAGCTCGTGAAAGGCTTGGCCAAGGCCGAGCCCGTTTGGCTCAAGGCCATGCAGCAGTCAGTGTCTCTCTCTCTCTGCTCAAATTGTTCCTCTTTTTGCATCTTTACCGTGTGCTTTTCAGAGTGCTGTAGTGGCCTCCTTGTTGCTTGTGTAGAGCTTTCTTGTTTGTTCTGTGAAGTCTCAATCTACGCGAATTGTGTTGCTCTGGGTTGGTTTGTGTTTCAAATTATTGGATTAGGGTGGTGGGAGAGTTTCGAAACTCAACCTGCTTTACTGTTCTATCAATGATTCTGTATTTTGTTTCTTCGGATTGAGATTAGCTACGCTGACGGATGGTGGGAGCTTCTTGTTTGACAAGTGCGGCCGAAGAGCAATGTTGTCTTTGGATCCCTGTTATGCCGCTTTTCTGGTCGGTGTTAGATTGATTGATTTCGCATGTATTTCTGTCGAGAAGTTTTGAAAGCCTGGTTTAGGAATGTGACGGTACCATGAGTAGCCCACTTGTACTGTTCACTACTCTTTTGGATTCTTGGGTCACTGTAAAAGCATTGGCTATGATTATTTTTTGTGCAGTAGTCATGGGACGTGTATGAGTTTGTTGAATTGTGACGTTCTTAAGTACCCATCGAGCGCTTTAGAATCCAATGGCATCACCTATTTGGTGGTTATGGCATCATGCAGGGCACCACCTGCAGTTTTCCCTCGTGCAGATGAAATCAAGAAGATCTCTCTCCCTGAGGATGTCTATGTTAAAAAGTTTTTCCAGAAATATCCAGACTCAAAACATGAGGATGCGATCAAGTAAATTTCTTTCCTTAGCAATATATTTTGCCATAGCTTCTATTTTGCTTTCTAAATTCGTCGCAACGTACTATATTTCCTCTTCCATTCATATATTTGTTATATTTTGGATGTGATGAAAGTAGCACTACTCGTGTATAAGAAAGAGCCAATCAACTGAGTACTTCAGGCCTGCTATCATTAGCTTGGTGAATGATAAGATTGTGTGTTGAGCCTTGGAACGGTAAACATGTGTCATTTGTGATGGCGGTTTTTGCATTCTGCGATCATCCTTCTTGCTTCATGTGCTATTCTTGTGTATGCATGTTTTTATATCGATAGTCTCAAGAGACCATTTTCACTATAGACACAACTAAAGTTGCTGAAAGATTTTGAGGAATGGAATTAGTTGTTTTAACGATAGCCAAAAATTGCTTACTTTTCTAATGTCGTTTTGTCATAACAAAATGCATGGGCATTAAAGCATCAATGTAGCCAAGTTCGGTCAGTAGGATAAGGATTGGTTGATATGTCTGCTACCGCTATGAAACCTTGTGATGTCTGTAATTGGACTCAGACTACTTTGTTCATCTTGTTAAGGCTTTAAGATTTCGGGTTCTACTTGCACCTTAATAACAACTTAACCAATAGCTCACATATTTCCAGCTACAAGAACATATTGCCTGTCATTGAGGTAACCAGACATCAAGGGTTATTGTTGTGCTACTGAGCTTGAGGAGCCTTAAACTCGTGTCTTTCCACGCGATTTACTCTGCAACTAGCATGATTTCGTGGATAAATTGTCCATTCAGTACAACATACTTAAAGAAAAGTTTGGTTGATATGTCTGCTATTGCTGTGAGACCTGTTGTGGCTATAATTTGATTCAGACTACCTTTTTTTATCTT
This sequence comes from Syzygium aqueum, assembly GCA_031216185.1. NCBI lineage: Eukaryota > Viridiplantae > Streptophyta > Magnoliopsida > Myrtales > Myrtaceae > Syzygium > Syzygium aqueum. The sequence continues at coordinate 7,612,450 of CM062239.1, forward strand.
GTTAATGCTTTAAGATTTAAGGTTCTATTTGCACTTTAGCAACTTAATTGATAGCTCACATGTTTCCAGCTACAAGAATATATTGCGCAACTTAAAAGCTCACATGTTTTCAGCTACAGGAACATATTGCCTGTCATTGGGCTAACCAGACATCACAACTTCATGTTGCGCCTCTGAGATTGTGGAGCCTTCACAAGTCTTTCCATGTAGTTTACTCCGTAACTAGCATGGTTTTGTGGATAAATTGTCTGTTCAGTCATATTCAAAGAAAAGTAAACTAATATCTATCTTAAGTCTAAATAAGGACCATGATATAAGGATTTTAAAATCGCACGTTACTAAATAAAGCACCTTGGCATTGGAACTGAGAGAAATTGTATAACCAAAACCGTAAATAAAATAGAAAGATACTTATGCACCACTTTCTAACAAATCCTTTATATGTTTGTTTCTTATTACTGTTGAGGCACAGGGTTTATTCACATTTAAATCTGTAAAAGCGTTAACTTCTTTGAGACATTCTGTTGAAATAGGATAAGCGGTTTTGACCCCCCTCCAGCCCGTGTTTTTGGTCAACGAGTCCTTGAGTTGAAGGAAAATGGAGTTAGTGAGGAAGCGGCTATGGGCGTGGCAGATGTAAGTTAATGCCTTCTTAGGTTACAGTCTGCCCTCACGGAAGATTCTTTGATCTTCCTTCCTTTATTTATTCAATTCTTATATCTTGCATTTTGCTCGTTATTGATCCTTAAATGTCGGCGTCACTGCCGGATGTTTAGATGGAATACCGACTAGAGAAGAAGGCAAAGAAGGCGGCATATGCTCGACTGAAGCAGATTGCGAAGCTCCAAGGCAAGAGACCTCCTCCTAATCCTTTCAAAAGTGCTATTGAAGAGATACAAGCAGAAGAGAGAAAGTATGTTTATGACCGTTTCCATAATCCCGAAATCCGCAAAATAATCCAGAAGATGAAAGAAGAGAAGGCGGCTGAAGCTCAGTATAGAATGGGAGGAGGTGGCTATTAGAATTTGAAGTGGTTCAAAGTGAAAAGTTCTTGACTTGCTTTTGGAACCTTACATCATAATGACATTGCCATTCTTCCTTTTCAATAAGAGAGAAAAGGTTGTCTTTGACAGATCTGTTTGTCATAGTCATGCCTATACCACTCAACTATGCATGTGCTATGATGGGATTGGATTTAAGAAGGAAACCAGTTAGAATTATCAGGATTTGGTAAAGGAACTGCTTTGAAGTAGATAGCCTTCTTTATGATTTGAATCTCATCTTCGCCGATGCCGGTATTTGAAGAAATGATTGGTCTTTTGCTAAACGATGTCTATTCTACTGCAATCTATCTTGGCTCAAGGGATACAAAACACTCGTGCTTTGGTGCCTATGCGATGGCCCTTGATTGCATATCTTTCTTTGGTTATAAAAAAATGAACAATGAAAATATCGAATAGATATTTTTTCTCCTGGATTATCTGTGATTGTGGGGTGCATTAGAATTGAAAAGGTGTCGTTTGTTTCGTAGGAAATTTATTGATTAAGGAATAAAAATCATTTTTAAAGAAAATCTTAAAAATGACTGATTTTCATGTGTTTAGCAATGCTCTTAAAAGGGAGGCGGCGGAAATAGTTTTTCAATGTTTAGATTTTACTTTCAAAGATAATGCTCTTTGCTTTGGTATACTTGTATTTTGTTCCTAATATTACATATTGAAATGTTATTGTAATCCTTGTAAAAAGGTATTACTACTATACAGAGTATAATTTTTTTTTTATAATCAAAATAAGCAGCCTACGAGAAGATTGTCAAAAAAAAAAAGAAAAAACTTAATCTCTCGGTGCTCTTAAAATTTTGCTTTCTTCACTTCAAAAAAGTGATCATAGAATGAAATTGCTCTAAGTTTGGCAACCGGCTGAACAATAACTATTTTTATTTTTTTATTTCCAGAATCAGTTTTGGAACGGCAATCCGTTTGGTAAATTTTTTATTCCAAGGCACAAATTTGCAAAAATTTGTTTTCAGAATCAATTTTAGAACATAATTAAAAAGCAAAAAAGATTTTACTTCTTGATTCTGGGAACAAGAATTAGGAATAGAAAAGAAATTTTTTTTTCTTCTTCTTCTTTTTGGCCACCGGCAATCAGCCACAGGCCGCAGCCAGCGGACGAGGACGGCCCACGCCTAGGCTACCGAGGGTGGCCCTCGCCCAGGTGACGAGGGCCGCGACGCCCTCACCAGCCCTAGCCTATTGTCGGTGCCTGTGACCTGGGCGTGGCTAAAGAAGGAGAAGAAGAAGGAAAAAAAAGAAAAATCAAGAGAAAGAAATATTAAAAATTTCAAAATATTATTAATAAAAAAAAATTTGTACAGTTACCGAGTGCATTTCTATTTTTTTTCTATTCCAAAAATAGAAATTTTTGGCAGTTACCAAACACCTTCAAATACTTAGAAATTATTTCCGAATACGGAATAAAAAAGAATCATTTATGAATAAAAATTATTTTCAGGAATAGAATGGTTGCCAAACGCACATCATCCAAACTAAAAAAAAAACAAAGGAAAGAAAAAATAAATATCAATATCGGATTGAAAATAATAATATTATAAATGGGCATTTCTGAAAACACAAACGATATCCAAAAATATGTCACATAGCGGAGTGAAATATCATATGACCAAATGATGATTTGATTCAATAGATCGAAGTTCTGAACGAGTGTGTGTAGAAAATGAGTTTGGGAAAACGATTTCCTTTTTTACCGATGGAGAATTTATTTTCCTCAATTTAAAGCGTGAATGTTTTCTTGACCGTAATATTTTTTTCCGTTGACTATCTACTTTAAACAACAAATCAAACACACGGGATTGAAAAATCCTTTCATGGGATTCTTTTTCATATAAGTAAACACAAACTAAGATGAAGAAAATGAAATTAACAACACCCTAAAAAATGTGCTTCCAAATTGAGACAAAAGTTAGGGCTATGGTGTGCAGAGCACTTGTAATCAAAACTCGAGCAAGACATTAAAAGAATTTAGGGATGCACCGGAAGTCTTAAAAGTTACGAAAGTATAATCAATTCTTAAAACTTTCAAAAAGTGCAATTAAGTGCTAAAATTTGTCGCAAAAATGTAATCGAGTCCTACAATTTTCAAAAAGTGTAATCAACGGAATGACTTGGTTGGACGAATTTGACAAGTTTTAGGACTTGGTTAAAGTCTTATGACTCGATTGCACTTCGCGATAAGTTTTATGACTTGAATTGCATTTTTTAAAAGTTTTTAGGACTCAATTATACTTTCACGACAAGTTTTAAAACTTTCAATACAATTATCCCAATAATTTAATATCAAATCAAGACATACAATTTTCATATAATGGGATTCATTTAACATTTAGCTTTTACTGCATTAAAAGCTCCATTTTTTTTACAAGTCACTTCTTTAAACACACACAAATAGAATTTTCAGGAATAACTTAATAGGTTAATACCACTAAAAACCCTAAAATGATACACTTGTGATAAATTTATCTGAAATCAATATTTTGACCACCAAAAACCCTAAACTGGTACATTTGTGATAAATTTACTTTCTATTAAATTAATATCATGAAAAATCACAAATCGATATACCCATGACAAACGGAGGGTAAAACCTCAAATTAATATACTCGTCAACTGCCATTCAGAAATTTGACGAATGGTAAAATTGTCACAGATGTACCGATTTGAGATTTTTCGTGATAAAAAAAATTAGTTTAGATAAATTTATTATAAGCGTATCACTTTTGAGTTTTTCGTAGTATTAATCATAAATTAATAAGAAAGTTAAAAAGAATAAGATTATTAAAAAAAGTTTTTAAAGTTTGAATGCTGACCTGACATTTCTTTGCTTTCGTCACTCTACTCATTCGAGTGGCGGCAAAAAAGATCACTCAAGGCGCGCTCTTGCCAATGGCTGAGCCAGCACCGGCGGTGGCCGATCTAGGGATTCTGGACGCCCTCGGCGGCGCCGCCGTCGACGAAATCCTCCACGCCTACGCCGGCTTCTGCTCCGCCACCGGCTCTCTCCTCTCCGGCTCCGGCGATCTCTCCGCCGGCGCCGACCTCGTCGCCCACGCCCAGTCCCTCCGCAGGCACGGCCTCCTGTCTCTTGTCCGGGACCACTTCCTCCGCGCGCTTGAGGTATTCGCGACGTCTCACGCCTTTTTTTCTCTGCGCATAACCTCCGGTTTCAGTCAGTAAGGTGCTTTTCGTCGTGTGGAAATGAGCGAAACTCGAAATGGAGGTTCAGTTCGATTGAGGAACATGTCTTTCTAGATGAAGTTGATCGATCGTTTGATCGTTCGCCTGAGATATCCGCAGATTCTGCGGTGGTTTGGCCTTTTTAAGCTCCTGTTTTGCAAGGTGAGCAAAAGAACAACAGACGTAGGAAGAGGAGAATGGTATGCAGGATAATGGGTTTGTTCCATAGAATAGGGCTCCTTTACCAGCTAATAAGATATAGAAAGTGCAGTTTTCTAATAGGCAAAAACGAAACTTGGAAGGATTGAGAGGAACGAAGTAGCTCATTTAAAAGGAGAGGAGTTATACCCATTTGGGTTAACTGCTAATGGCTACTCCAGGGGGCAGGCCTACCAAGGAAGACCTGGCTTACGGAGCTCGCTCACTCAAGATCTTATAAAAAAAATCAAGTAATTCAAATTCCTTTTTAAATTAAAGAGTTTCTCATTCCCGAATACAGGGGGGAGGGGGAGTGTTGTTGTGTAGCAGCATCGTGCAGGATTTCCTTAGTGATAATCACACACTCCTAAAAGTTCAAGAGTAGGCTCGAACTGCTCCCCCTTTCCAGTTAATCACTGGCAAGACTTACCTTTCAATTCAACTTAATGAAACGACTTCACAGATCCACCATTTATGCTTTGTTTGGGAAGGAAGAGAGGGGAAGGGAAATGAGGGGTGGGGGAGGAAAGTGGGGTAATTCTCAAAACTTTTGTGAGGAGGAGAGAAGGGAAGTTTGTAATGTTCCTTGCATTTTCCTCTCCTCCATGTTTACCAAACAGAGCAAGAATTCACGAATGGTATGTGGAAACTGAAGCTAATAGAACGACCACTTCCTTCATTACCTTGGAAATCTACAGTATTTGGTCTCAATTGACTTCCTTTTAGTGAAGTGCCGTTAAGTCTATAATTCGTTTGTGTGTATAATGCAGAGAAAGTAAGAGATGGAGTTTTCTCTGGTAGCAAAAATAATGCTTTAAAAATAGGAGTTTGGAATTAGCTATCAGTCACATGTTCTGTATCCTGCTTTAAAGGCAGCTGGTGCTTTGCCTGTTGTTTGATGCAGCCTCTTGTTGGTTTAATTGCAGGAAAGTTTTGAAAGAAATGGTTCGTCGAAGTTTTGGCGGCATTTTGAACCTTATAGCGATATTTCACTCCTCGAAAGCAAGTCTCTTGTATGTCCATATCATCTACCATCCAATGCATTGTATCAATAGGAATTCCTGACCGAAGGCTCTTAACTGTAAATCTAACATATGAAATGAATCAATATATTCATCGTGCATGTTGCGAAAGCAGATTCAGGATGATGAAGTTCAGCAAGTGTTGTGCAACGCACTGGAGGAGATTTCTTCTGAAAAACATTATCAGGAGAAATGCTTGTCGATATTGGTTCATGCTTTACAGTCGTTTGAGGGAGACACGTTGCACGGAAAACATGATGCAGAAGCAGATCAGATTTTTCTCTTTTCTAAGTATCAATTAATGGCCTCTTCAATACTTATGGCGACTCTTCCCCAATGTTTTCCCGGTATGTACATGAGGAATAGCCACACAAGTCTAATCTCTTCTTTCAAGAAGTGTGTTTTCTGTTCATCATGTAGATGTGTCTTGATGTTGTGTGTTCTAGTCAAATTGACATGCTGTGCTATGGAACCTTCGTCATTTTTTATGACTTATGCTATATTATGGTAATGGATAATGAATAATTAGTGCAGGATAATTCTTACTCTTTTTGCACTGAACTATGGACATTGTGTCAAGTCTCTCCTGTTTGGTGCTATTATTTGATTATATAGAAGTCACATGCTTGTTCTTTTGGGGGTATTAGTGGGTTTGTAATAGCCAGCAAGCAGCTTTAAAAGATGTTACATTGCGTTTGCACTAGATGTTTAAATGACATGGGACTAATTTGAGTCTTTCTTAAACTGGACTTCATTGGCAATAATGAAATATATGGAGAATGTGAAAGAGCAGGTCTGTTTAAGTTATGGGCATTTTGTGTTTGAAATTTCAGTAATGACACGGTCTGTACAATTCGTAGAGGGTATCTATCTATGTTAATGTTTTTTTTTTTTGGTAAGGCAATTATATTTTTTTGGTAAGGAATCTATGTTAATGTTTGTTGTTTGAGAAACAGAAAACTATGAGGTATGGACAGTTGGCCACTTCCGCCGACACCTGCAAAGCTAATCTTTTAGATACTGTGTCCTTGTGTTACCTTTAGTTTGTTCAAGAAGTACTGATATCTCTTGGGCATCGCATTTCTGCTTTCAAATTTTCCAGCAGAAAAAAAAGTAACGTGGAAAATCTGCTAGTCAAGCAACCTCTAACCCAATAACGTGCCCTGATACTACCATAAAGAGAAGGAAGACTGGAAGACCATATTATCTGATTGTAGACGCTGAGATTTAGGAAGTCATTCCCACTACTGAAGTGAACTTGGTTTATCAACTTAGGTGGATTTGGAGATTTTGGAAAAGGGCTTAAGGTATCCTAGAACATCAAATCCAGGACCTTAGTAATTCTAGGCACAATTTTGGATTCTTCACCAATGGTTTTTGTTTATGCATAGTGGCTATTTTGTCCTTGGCTGCAATTAAATTATTTGCTAGGATGTTTACTGAAATTTCTCTTAGAATTCTGAAGATATGTGATAGTGTATCTTTGATATTTGTCCCGTTATCCACTTATCTGAGCGTTGGTGCTTAGGTTGTCTAGTGACATTTTGTTATTTCCTAATTTCACAAAATGTTTGTTGGTGTGACGGAGAAATTGCATAATGTTTTCTCAATTTTCTTTCTGAAATTTCTTTTTTCAGAAAGCTATTGTCACTTACGACTTTATTCTTTTGTTGGCCCTTTGGCTCAGAGCCTAAAGGTCATCAAGTGTGATATAGATGTAAAAGATGGCAAAAAGAACCAAAATGAAGGCTACATTGGATACAGTAAAAGCTGGAGTAAAAATTTGTACTCAAGGGTTTAGAGAAACAAATTTGTTTATTTGGAATAAGACATAATGATGACAAAGTGTCATAGTCTTTACCAAAAAAAAATAACAAAGTGTCATAGAGACCATTCATTTACTGGGATTATAGACTCAACTAGATATGAATCCTTATTTGGACATAAAGGTCTTTGTATCTCAACAAGCCAACTTCATCAAAATTCACATCCGCACCAGAGGACATCGGAACTTATGACATGAAAAAGAAGCCTGAGTAAAAGAAAATGCACTTAAAATTACCATGGAAAAATTATGCTTGTGCATCAAAGTTTCACCTAATATTGTAGCATCCTCTTGCTCAATCTGTTTTTTCACCTTGTTTGTTAAAAAAATTATTTTTATTTCATCTGACAGAATTAATGATCTTGTACTGACTTTATTGGTGTTCTTAGAGATACTTCACTGGTATTTCAAGAGAAGGTTGGAAGAGATAAGCACAATGATGGATGACGTTATTGATTCTCCAGATAAAGATGACATGGATTTAGATGAGAAAAGCACATGTATTAAGGCTGGAGACATGGATATAGATGAAGGTCATCACCAGGGAAAGTTTCTTGATGAAGTGGTAAAGAATATTGGGAAGGTTGTCCGTGATCTAAGAGATCTTGGGTTTACATCGATGACAGAAGATGCTTATGCTTCTGCCATTTTCTTGCTTTTAAAGGTTTGAATCTATGTTTCAGCAATGTAAGCTTTTTTGTCCAGTGTAGACCTTCAATTGACATTTTATCTCCCTTTTGGCAATACTCGTTTATCACTGTCTTGTTAGAGTTAACGAGGATGGCTTATCTTCTTTGCACATTAAGAATGTGGCCTTCTTCTATGCATAATTTATGCGTATGTTGCTATACAAATCACATGCCTTGTTTGCATACAGGCTAAAGTACATAATCTAGCCGGTGATGATTTCAGGAGTTCAATATTGGGGGCTGTTAAAGGCTGGATTCAGGTGAATATTGATTTTTTTTTTTGTCTTTTTGTGCCGTTTGTGTAGTTGACTCCACTTAGTGGGTAAGGCTTAGTTGTGGTGTTGGTGGTGTCGTCGTCTCATTCTTTGTACGAGAGTAAACCTTCATTGTTTTAATTACCTTCCCACATACATGGTTTAGAAGCAATTCAAGTGATTTGTCTCTTGTATTATATATGTTTGGCAACCAGGTTCAGTTTATCAGATGAATTTATGCGTGAATGCTGCACATTGTTGAGGAGATTTTGTTGTTTGATCAGATAAATGACTTCTTTAGGAGTAGCAGTTTGTAATATGTATACTTATTAATGGCAAAAAGGAAGGATTATCCTCTGTCTGTGCATACAATTTGACTTATCTTCTCATGCTTGTTCGTAAATCACTATGTCAGAGTCTTACGTTTTCTTTTCCTCTCTTAACTGATTGTGCCCAGCTGTATCAATGAAACTTTGACACAAATGGTTGCAGGCTGTGCCTCTTCGATTTTTCAAAGCCCTTCTCTCCTATCTTGGCGATTCTTGTGATTATGATAGTCCATCATCTGGTCTCAAATCACCCTTGGCTTCACGACCATCTTCATGCTATCCTGGAATTGATGCTCCCTCAGAAGGATTGGTTCGATGGCAGTTACGGCTGGAGTACTTTGCTTATGAAACCTTACAAGATTTAAGAATTGCCAAACTGTTTGAGATTATAGTGGACTACCCGGAAAGGTACTCTGCTAATCATTGCCCTTTTCCTTATTCAGGGTTGCAGACATGAATTATGAAATTTGATATTGCCAGAAAAGAAATATAATACTTGATTGTTTCCAATTTTTTTTCCTGAATCCAGAGATGATGCTTTAGTTTATTGCCTATTCCAGGAAACACCTATGAACATTGCTACGTGATGTGATGAACAAAATGTTTCCCTGATATTCAACACTCGTAAAATGTGAACGAGCAATGTGTTTATGTGTCATTAACATGTACTTTTATCACTTGCGCAATGTTGTTGTCTCACAGTAACAGCTTATATTCACATTATATGTTATTATTGGCTAGAGAAATTGTGTACCAATGTAGATGAGACAGAATGAGTCCAACGGAGAGGAGACAAAATGAGTCAATTGCTTTATATTTATATATCAACAGAATTCCAAAGTGTTATTGTCATCTTCTTGTTGGATCAATTATTGAATTAGTTCTTTTTTGGTGCCCTATATAGCGGGGGCAATTCCTTCCATTGTCATGCCACCGATGACATGCTCTTCAGATTGCTTAATTTTGTTCGTAATTTTGAGGAACTTGTATTTGTAATTGTATCCCTAAATATGCATAACCTCGTAATTCGAAAAATGTTGACCTTGCCTTCATTATTCAGTGGAAAACAAAATTGTTGGACTAGTCTCCTTCTATGATGAACCACTTTCTGTATCTTGGTCATTTCATTATCCAAGTATTTCATAACTCTCTTTAGGATTCTAAATAATTTTCTTAATTCTGCAGCGCCCCTGCAATTGAAGACTTGAAACAATGCCTTGAGTACACAGGACAACATTCTAAGCTGGTCAAGTCATTTATATCTGCGCTACGATATCGACTACTCACTGCAGGCGCATCAACCAATGATATATTGCATCAGTACGTTTCAACCATTAAAGCACTCCGAACTATTGATCCAGCAGGCATTTTCCTTGAGGCAGTTGGTGAACCAATAAGGGAGTATTTAAGATGCAGGAAAGATACTATCAAATGCATTGTTACAATGCTCACGGATGGGTCTGGTGGCAGTCCCGATGGAACAGGAAATGCTGGGGATAGCCTTCTCGAAGAACTGAATAGGGATGAAGAAAGTCAAGAGAACAGTGTTTTTGAAGATGGTTTCAATTCTGATGACAAACAAGCCTGGGAAATTGCTGCAAGGTAGGTTTATTCAGTCATGACTATTAATGTCACTGAGATTTCTTATCTTGTTGATGTCATATGAATACTGTTGACTTCTGCTAGCCATATTGTTCATCTACTGATGTGACCCGAGTTGACTGTCCATTTTGGTTAATTTTTTCCCTTTCAGCTGGGAGCCTGATCCAGCAGAGGCTGACCCCCTTAAGGGTAGCAGGAACCAGAGGAAGGTGGATGTTTTAGGAATGATTGTTGGAATTATAGGTTCAAAAGATCAACTAGTCAACGAATACCGTGTCATGCTGGCTGAAAAGCTTCTCAACAAGTCAGATTATGACATTGACTCAGAGATACGCACTTTGGAACTCCTCAAGGTAAGTAGTCTGGTTCTCTGGACGGAAATGCTGTTTGATCTGTGTATTGTGGTTGGTTGTGTTGCATTATTTTATTTTCTTGTAATCACCCTTTTTCTTTAACTCTCTAGATACATTTCGGTGAGAGTAGCATGCTGAAGTGTGAAATAATGCTTAATGATCTAATTGATTCCAAGAGGACAAACAGCAATATAAAGGCAACAATAAACCAGAATTCTCAAACCAGTTGAGTTTTTCCTTTTCTCCTCAGTGATATCACTATTCCTTCTCCAATACGATGGTATTCTTTGGGTGCTAAACATACTTTTTCCTAAATGATGATCAGGTGCTGATTTGGAAGACACTGGGCTTTCTTTGGATAATCTTGATTCTACAATCATATCTTCTAATTTTTGGCCTCCCATCCAGGTATGGCAGTGACTTCTGCCTTTGCTATTACAAAAGTTGTTGCCCTGAAGTGATAATTTGGACATTATTCACAATCACATGTCGATTTCTTTATGCAAGAAGCTAGTACATCTTAGAAACGTTACACTAGATGGGGCTAACATCACTGATCGCTGAATACTATTTACAAGCCTATGAATTATGATGCCTAAAGTTATTCCAAAAACAGATTGATCAGTCAATGCTGCTTAAAGGCTTTTCAAAGTAACTTTTAGTGAAGCAGTGTGGGTTATCTGCAAACTTATCCATAAAGGCCAACTGGAGCTACACATTTCATGATCATGCCCATAAACATATACCTGCTCTACCATAATTCGTTAAAGAGAGTTCATTTGTTTAAGTGGTAACTTTGGCTGCTGTTGACTGATGAGGAAGATATTGCAGGAGGAGACCTTTAATCTGCCGGAACCTGTTGATCAGTTGCTTTCTGATTATGCAAGAAGATACAATGAAGTTAAGACCCCTCGTAAGCTTTTGTGGAAGAAAAATATCGGAACAGTCAAGGTAATCGCTCAATTGATATGCGTCACTGATTACATGTTATTGTCTTTCCAGTCTGGTCAATAAACCATGTCAATAAACCATGTCGCTTGATCCTCAGGGATAGGCAGCAAATGGATTTTATTTGGCCTTCTTTGTTGTGTATTTAGAAGTAGTTCATTTGCATGCTTAAGTTTCTATGCTAGCTTGACACCATAGGATTCCTCATCTATTTTGTGCTATTTTCAGTTGGAGCTGCAGTTTGAAGATAGAGAGATGCAGTTTACTGTGGCTCCTTTGCATGCTGCAATTATTATGCAATTTCAAGATCAGAAAAGGTAATTACCAGCGTGAAATAATGTAGCATTTCTATCATATAGTGGTGTACTCACCTTTTGGCTATCAGTTGGACCTCAAAGAATCTTGCAATTGCAATGGGCGTTCCTGTGGATGTAATCAATCGGAGGATAAGTTTTTGGATAAGCAAGGTATATTGGCTTAGCTCTTTTCATCACCTTTCTTTGGTATTAATCTTCCCTTTCTTACTGTGTTGCTGGGATGCTTTAGTGACCCGTGAAGGAAACATGTGAATTGAGGGTGTACAGGCTAGTGAAGAATATGCCAAGTGCACATTCATGATTAGTAAAGTGATTGATAGTTTGAATATCTACCTGTACCAGATGCTTGTGTGGGCAAATCTTTTGTTGACATGTATTTTACGAGATAACCCTGGCTGACTGGTTGCATTTGGGCAGCCTTGCATGTCTTTGTGTCTGTTCTAACCAAACACCTATTAGTTTAGAAGCCTCCTCTTTGATTCGCTTTTCATAGAACAGTTTCTTTCTCCAATGGTAGTTGATCATTGGCATTGCCATTTTCTGTCCATTTCCCTCCTGCAGTTTCGTGGAGTTGGCCTTCATTTCTTTGCCACATAACAGAGAACTGATTTTTCCTTTTCTTGTCTTATTTTTGCACTTGTAAATAATGATATCTGGTGGCAAATAATAAGCTTCGTGATTCATCTTCCATTGTGTCACCAGGGAATTCTTGCAGAATCAGTTGGATCAGACTCTGACGACCACATATTCTCGCTAATGGAAAGCGGGGCTGATGCTAGCAGAAATGGTGGTAACACTGAGTGCTTTGAGGAGCCCTTAGCTGGTGATGAGGAAGGAGAGAATTCTGTGGCCTCTTCAGAGGATCAGCTTCGCAAGGAAATGACTGTTTATGAGGTTAGCAGTGAATTCTGAGGAACTTCTATTTTCTTTCTATCGTAATATTGAGGTGCTATTCAAAAGCTTGCCTCTTGTGGCAAAGTTCCTTAGCTTTACCTCCTGTGGCAAGGTTTCGGTGTTTCTTTCCTTCTGTATCTTTTTGGGGGGTGGGATTGAGGTAGACTGGGTTAACAGTAACTGAAAAGTGAGTGTGCAGGTTGAGCAAACAATTTAGTTTGATTGTATATGTCTTGTATATCTCAAATATGGTAATCCTTCTCTGTCTTTCCTTTTCCCCTTTAGAAATATATTGTGGGCATGCTCACAAATTTCGGCAGTATGGCATTGGATCGAATTCACAATACACTCAAGGTAAGAGCAATTTTTTTTTACACCTGTTGTCTCAAGACTCGTATAGTTTGCATTGGTCGGGTGCTTATTTCAGATTCCGAACTCATTGCTGCAGATGTTCTGTGTAGCTGATCCTCCATATGATAAGTCGCTTCAGCAACTACAAAGCTTCTTGTCCGGTCTTCTTGTTGAAGAGAAATTAGAGCTTAGAGATGGGATGTACTGTCTGAAGAAGTAAAGTATAACAGAAGCTAGAACTTCCAAGAATCTCTTTCGTGAAGAAGCAATTGACGGCATAAATGGTGAGATTTCCTGGAGTTTGTCCTTCAACATAGCCTCTTCACTTCTTACCTTACATCTATGACAGAGAAAAGTCATTTTCCACTGCTATAGGTTGAAGAAAACAATGCGCGAAATTCCTTGAATCGGGATGGGGGTTCGAATTTTCACATTTCCAGGCAGATGAGAAATGGAGTGGTGCACGGAGGCCTTTTATGAGATTGTCCAGAGATGCTGGACTACTCTTTTCGAATTATTGCTCCAATTGGTGTACAGTCCTACTTCGGGTTGGCAACTTCAGCAAAATGGATAGTCGTGGATGAAGCGCAGCGCCACAGGAGATCCCGAATATTTCTTGTCTCTGTGTAACTATTTCTATCCTTTTCACATTGTTTTATGACCACACGCTGCAGTATGCTAAGCTCTTTTAATTATGTAGAAGTACTAAAAGCTCAATATTTCAATGCATTCCTTTACTAGACTTGACAAGAGACTTTGTCCGATGATACACAATCTTCCTAAGTGTCATATAATACCACCCACAAATTTTCATTTACACATTATCCGCACAAGAAATTAGAATGTAGCCGAAAGTAGAAGATTCGAAGCAGCGGACATAGGGAAATATTGTGCTCATTCTAAAGAAGCCATAGAACACCTTAGGATTTAGATTAAACCCTCGAGACAAGCCACGTAAATGCAACTCCGTTCGATCCTTTGGCAAAAACGCTGCATTCTTGCTTCTAAATTCTGGCCCCGTCCGACCTCGATCAAAGCTAAAAATGGACGGATATTGCCATTGCGCAGTCTGTCGACAGCATCAGAATTAACGTTGACAGCTCCACATGAAAAACAACGTAACTACCTTAAACCAATGTTTATTCGAGACAGTTCTTTCCGGCTTTCCTATTGTTGTCGTCTTCTTTCACTTTGCTGGATCCGGATATCTTTAAGTCCACTTCTAAGACTGAGGCCGGCTAATCCCTGCTGATCTTTGGAAACTATAAATTTTGCATCTCATTCGTCAGTCATCACCTGCGAGCACATACTGAATCACACAAGGATCAAGTATGGTCAGATTCCATCACTTGATCTTCTGCTTTCTTGGGTCAGTTCTCGTCCATCAACTCGGCTGCGGTGAGTCGACCCTGCTTTTCTTCCTCTGTTTTTTTTAAAAGATTCGGCAGTTTTCGGTTACTTTTGCTTCTCCATGGACAACGTCATATCGATCTTCTACTATTTTTTTTTGTTGTATTTTGATATTGAGGTTTGTCCCGACAACCAATGATCGACACATCGCCTTCTCCTTAGTCCTCTCTGTCCTCCCGTTTCGTGCAATGCACCGATATAATGCCTCTTTGTTCCAGATGGGAAGGTAATGATGGAGTACATCGGAGCCACAGGAGTGGCTGTGAAGTTCGACTCTGTGCCCGTTGAAGATGGCCTAGACTTCTACTTCATCCTCAGCTTCGCCATCGATGCCGACTCCTCGGGCAATCCCCAAGATGGAGTCTTCTCACCCTACTGGGAACCCACATTGACCCCGGACTCCGTTGCTGCCATCAAGCAAAAGCATCCCAACGTCAAGTCGCTTGCCAGCCTCTCTGGATGGAGCCTAGGCCCCAAGGTGCTCCGTTGGTATGACCCAAAAGATGCAGCAGCATGGATTTCAAATGCCTTCTCATCTCTCAAGTCTCTGGCCACCACCTACCATCTCGATGGGATCGACATCGACTATGAGAACTTCCCGAAGCATGGCAACACGAGCTTTGCCTATTGCATCGGCGAGCTCATCACCCTCCTGAAGAACCAGAGCGTCATCTCCACCGCAACCATCGCTCCCTATCACCTCACCACCGGTCCTTACATCGAGCTCTTTGATGGGTACAGGGACGTCATTGACTATGTGAACCACCAATTCTACACCGACAAAGTCAGGACCCCGAAGGGGTACTTGGAGGCGTTTCAGCTCCGAGCCAGTCAGTTCGACAAGGACAAGCTGCTCCCTAGCTATGAAGTTAACGGGAGAGGGATTCAAGGGGACATATTTTTCGATGCTCTAAATCTTCTGCAAGAGAACGGGTTCAAAATTAATGGGATCATGATCTTCTCAGCCGACGCATCATTGTCGACTGGCTTTTACTATGAGAGAAAATCACAGGAGTTCCTACTTAATTCAACCAGTGTGTGACTATCAACCAATTTGAGGCCGTAATAATTTCAGTGCACCTTACCACCCTATCCAATTAGTAAAAATAATCATTTTTCCGAGAGTAAAGACACTATTTATCTTCAGGAAAATGAACTATCTGAGCGTATGAAATAGTAGTTCTTTTCCAGTTAATTTCTGCTAGCCATGATCGCGAAAGAACCATATTGCATAGAAAAAGAATCGTGAAGATAAAGACCCATATGAAACCTTAAAACCCTTGTTTCAGTCAAATCTCTAGAGCTATACTTAATGGATAAATTTAAGGGACATTGTCAGTTTTTTCAAGAGGTTTCGAGCTTTTTTCAGTTGAAGCCGCAACATCCTAATGCACAAATCAACTGACAAGATCAACGTCACTCCCAATTGCCGTAAATCACTAGGAAAGTAAACAGTGCCGGGTCAATCCCACAAATTCATCGGTCTTGTTGTACAAAGGATTAGACTTTTGCCAGCTACAATTTTGCGAAATCCACGGTTTCAGCACCTTCAATTTGACCTGACTTATTGGAATTGAGTTTGGCGTAAACTCACATCACGCAGACTTTTCAAAATGTAGAATCATAAATAGTAAGCTTGAGATAAAGGAATCATCCAAAGGGATTATCGAGTTAATGCACACAAAGACTCCCAGCATGCCCTGCGAGTCAGAGGGAGGTCAACACGGTAGGTGCTTCCACAATCTATAACATCAAAATGCTGACCACGAAGACTAAAAGCTCAGGATGAATGTCAGTCATAAATGCAGCCAAAACGATGTTAAATTGTCCGTCATAGAGGAAAATGAACTCGAAAAAGCAAACCAAAGCATGATAGGGTAAATCAATGCAGCAGAAGCCTCTATTTTTCTTAAGACTGTGCTCGTGCTCCCAAACTATCACCGAAATATAATAATCGGCCCATCCCTCCCATCCATCCTTAGAAACAGAGGATTCAGCCACATGACCTACCTAATTACCAGAAACGGAACCCGAAAATTATGCTAAGAGGCCTGCCACCTTCAGTATATCACTTCTCGTAGGCAAGTCTTCACAATAGCCTGCTGAGGGACTTGATAAGCAATTTCAAATTTCGTCTCGTAGCCTCATCGCCCGTGAATCCCAATATATCAGAACTTATACTCTGCACAATACAGAAAGAGAAGAAAGGTAAATTCTCCTACGGATACTTGCCGATGAGGAGTTATGCTGAACTTCATGGGGTTTGAATGCAGCATTGTAAAGCCGATAGTAAGACTCACCTCAACATTCTTCAACGTGAAAATTAGAGTGTAGATGGATTTTTGAATCAATTCAGTGTTCTCTGGAGTCATGATAGACGAGTGCACTCTTCTGTAGAAAGAAGAATTCTAGACAGTTTAGGTTCCCAGAACTTGGTGGGTGAACACACGCAGGAGGGTCTAAGAGAAGGAGATGCTAATTGCAAGCATGGGTAAGCACTCATAATATTTCTAAAGACTAATTGCCAGCATCCTTCTAAAGACTAATCGCAAGCTTGGGTAAGCACTTATGGTATTTGAAAAGACTAATTGCAAGCACGAAATTATGTGAACCATGTTTCGGTAAAATCTTGCTTATGACACACATCCAAGCCCTCTTTAAAAAAAAAAATTAAACCTGCAATCCTAATCATAAGATCATCATGCACTGTGCATCATGCAACTTTTTCAATCAAACTACCAAGCACGTTATCAAAGCAGCTTTTCCTCATCCCTAGACAACTGGTGGTCGGTTTCTTAGACAGTATAAATATCCAATAACTTTTTTTCAAGCATTTAACCCAGAGAGACGGGTGTGCACAAAAGCTGTGTTTCTGGTCATTAAATACAGGTTATTTGGTCAGGTAAGACTATCATCACCACTATCTACAGTTTCTTGATGGCATTGGAACAAGATAAAAATGGCATGGCAGAGGACAAGAACAAAAAAGTTAAAAATGAAATAGCGATGGCATTGGACAGTGGTAAATGGCTGCTGCACTGGCAGAAGAGAATTGATGAATATTCCTGCCCTCATACATGAACATGTTACTTTATAATTGCATGAACTTGTTCCAACTATGCCTTCATATGGAACACCACCAACTACAATTTTCTCTTCGCATTGGATCATTTAAGATACAATAAAAGGGCTTACATATTTCACCAGTAAGTTAATTACAGAAAAAAGTGAGCAGCTCGTTGAGGCACAAAATACTATCACCACCACCTAAGCAACTAGACATCTAGTCCATAAGAATGAGCTCAAACTCTATCAACTGAGCTATATCCCTCAAAGCCAAGTAGAGCATAAACGTTTCATGGATAAAGGAGACCAAGACAACCAAGACAAATATCATCAAAACCGAGCCAGATCCTAGATCGTTAATTCAATTATGCTTTCTTCACTCCACTATTGGGGCCCACAGAAACTGAAATAAAACCAAAGAAAACTTGGATGGGGTCTTATAATGTTAAATGCCAAAATCTGCAAAAAGTGTCAATCACATATAACAGGTGAATACACCCACATGAATCAAATTGTGTCGTAAGCTGGGAACACCTACCTCAAATCTTCAGAGGCTTGTGTAAGGTTTCTTGTCAAACTCTCCACTTCCTTCAGCAAACCACTATTACGAACCTCAGTGAGTAAAGGCTGGACATCTTCAGCCATGGCTTCTATCTGAAATATTGCTATGTGGGAAATGCTAATTATATACACGAGAATTTCATTAATAAAGGTAACCCTAGGTACAACAATAGGAAGCAAGCGGCAAGGCGGACACATTGAATTGAGGGCAAGATGGGAGAAATATGTCTAGAAATAATGACGATTCCTCATGTATAGGACTTTCACGAGCAATTGCATAATTTTGCCAAGTAGCACGCTTGCAGCATTCGCAACAAGGGTACATAGTAGAAAAAGTACCCAAAAACCACATAACCACTTTAACCGAACAAAAAAGCAGAAGCAGCATGTCACACCTTGGCTAAAAGTGGCTTTGCCTCTTCAATAACTGAGGAAACTCGTTCAGCAAGTGCATAGCTTCTAGCAACGCCGATTTCCTCGACTTCACGTCCAAGCCGGGTGAATATCCCCACTAAAGCATCCAAACTTACACCTTGATAACCCTTTATCTTTTGCCTGTCGCAAATGATGAGACCCTCCTTATCACATTCTGGATGAAGAGGACCTACCGATGGTGTCGGAATGGGATCTCGAGGGGTAATGTCAATCAAAGTCTCCATCAGAAGACCAGACTGGTTCACCTCTACGAGAGCATTTCGAGGTATGATTTTCTTCTCATCATCAACCTACAGTGTGGAAGACAGACTAAGCAATATCCACATTACATCGCGGCACCGCATATATCACGACCCTTCCTCTACAGCATAGATTTTCTCAGAATGCACAGCAAAACATAAAGCCAATTGGAAGAGATTATCGACCTTACCTCAACAACTGCTTCAATACTTTTCAACGATGGATTGACACGGATCACTTCTCCAACAGTTACGCCCCTTATCCTCACGGGCGTTCCGGTGCAGATTCCCGCAGCCTGACCGAATTCGAAAACGGCCAGGTACTTCCTGAACTTGGAGCGCATCTGGAACGCCCGCAACCAAGCCAAGCTCAGCGCCAAGAGCACGGCGCCCGACACCAGGAACAACCCGACCCCGCCTTCCCAGACGCTTCTCCGGCCGAACCCGTAATCGCTCAGCGGGCGCAGCGTCTGCCGCCAGATGGTGCGAGGGACGTCCAGCACGGCCGCGATGGGGCTCCTCCTCTGCTGCTCGGGCGAAGAAGGCGAGGGCTGCTGCGGGCGCCCCGCGTCGCCGGACGCCGCCGCACGGACCCGGCGCCGGCGCTTCTGGGGTTCGGCGGGGAGGCAGGGCAAGCAATTCGGAGAGGCGCGAGCGGGGAGGGCATTCAGCTTCAACAACGTCGGGCCGGTCGAAACCTGGACAAGCGTGCGCCCGACCATCGTACTCAAGGAACGGGGAGACCCCAAAACCCCTCGGGGACACGAACGGGGGAAACCCAGAGCTTCAGAACGACGCCGACGACCGGAGGGCCAAAGGTGGGAACTTGAGAGCGGCGCCCGCCGCAGATCGGAGCCCCGGCTCGCCGGAACCCATCGCCGCCGGAATCCAATCGGAAAACCTAGGAGGTGCGGGCTGAGAGATGCACAAGGCTACGCTCCTGGGGACGAAGTTTATCAGGGAAACGAGAAGAAAAGGAGGAAGAAAAGGAATTCAGCTACTGGTTGACTGAAAGGTAACAGGAGAAATGGAAATAAGATTTGGTTAATTGGACGAAAAACAATCTCAAATTGATATGATAAATTTATTCTAATGTTAATTTTCGTTATATTTTACCATTAAATTGTTAAATTGGACGATAAAGTCTGGAATTTTACTCCTTCGTTTGTCACAACTTTACTAATTTATGATTTTTCGTGATATTATAATTTAAAGGAGGGTAAATTTGTCACGAGTACAATGGTTTGGGGTTTTTTGTGATTAAAAAATTAGTTAGGGATAAATTTATCACGGATATACCAATTTAAGGTTTTTTATGGTATTAACCCTAAATGATTTGAAAATTATCATATATTCCCAAAAATGAGGCCTAATTCCAACAAAAGCACCAACTTCATCTTGAGTAACAATTCTGGCCCGGACTTTTTTTGTCCCATGAAAAATCACCAACTTCAGCTTAAATCCCAAATTTGGCTCGAATAATTTGAAAATTTTACATCACGAGAATCAAATTTGGGGCTTGAGTAAAAATTAATGCTTTTTTTAAGATAAAAAAAAGTTCGGATCAAAATTGTCATTCAAGTTAAAATTGATGCTCTTTTTTAGAATTAGCCCTGAAAAAGGGAAAATTCCAAAAAGAGGTCCGAAGTGGAGTCATTTTTTTAAATAAGAGCTCAAAGTGGATCTTGTCTCAAATAAGAGTATGAAGTACCCTCATTTTCTCAAATAAGGGCATGAAGTAAATCTTGTCTCAAATAAGGGCATTGAGTGGTCATATCAGTTTTAAATAAGAGCATAATCTCATTGGCCAAAAGGTATTTTTTACTTTTTTCCTTTTTCTGTTTTTTTCTTTTCCTTTTCTTTTTTTTTCCTCTCTTCCCTCTGCTGGCCATTACCAAGGTTAACGGAGCTCGCCGACGTCGACGACGGGCAAGGGCGAGGGTCGCCTCGCCTAAGCTAGGTGGGCGAGGGCGACCCTTGCCAGATCCGACGAGCGCAACCCTCACCCTCACCTAACGTCGCCTCGGGCAACCCTTGCCCGAAGCGGGCTAGGCGGTCCTTGCCTGGGCTGGCGGCGAGGGTTGCCCTCACCCTCACCTGAGGTCGTCCAGGGAACGAAGAAGAAAAAAGGAAAAAAGAAAATAAAAATAAAGTAACAAAATGAAAAATATATATACTTATAAATTTTTTGACTAAAATACCCTTTTTCCGGTAGCGGAATAATCACCAACCACCCAAAAATTCTTATTTGAGGCGATTTAGTCACTTCAGACCCTTATTTGAAATGATTTGGCCACTTCGTACCATTATTTGAGATAATATCTACTTCATGCCCTTATTTGAGAAGATGACTCCACTTCGGGCTTCTTTTTAGAATTTTCCCCCCGAAAAATGATCCCTTTATATCCTTATAAACTGAATGAACGAAAATTATTTTTTTTTATTTATGAAAATATTTTGACATGATTATTATCGATGATAAAAATATTTTCTCAATTGACTAATTATTACCAACATCATGAGCGATCGTTTTTAGGAAAACATTTTTCAAATCTTGCATTTTCGCAAAACAAGCATACCAAAATTTTACCCTTCATTTAAAATCAAAAGGCAACGTGAGCGTTACTTTTGAACACGACCATAAGGAGAATATTTTGTGCACATATATTGGAGTCTTGATGCGGTAAAAAATATCGAATTGGGCAATATACGATACATTTATTCTAAATTAATTTTTGTCTAACAAAAAATTTCCAACCGATATCGCAAACTAGGCGTGATCGGCTCTCGATCCGATCTAGTTCTTGAGTGGAACTGGGAACCGAATTGATAAGACTGGTTCCCAATTTTTAGGATTGGGAACTGGACCGATGGATCATGGAACCAGGAACCGAATTGGACCAATGGTCCCATCCGATTCTGGATGGTCCAATGAAACCTTTTGCTATTTACCAACAAAAGAACTAGAAGTGTGAAAATGACACATTTAACAAGTAAAAACTTTGTCATGACCAACTTGCAGAAAAAGAATACAACACATGAGAAAAGACTTGATTTGGATTTTATTGACAACTCCTCTTACAATCTTTGTGTAGCCATTTGATGTAGGACTCTCGGCATTCACATGAAGGCACAACAACAGAGACAAGCCAAGAGTCCCACATCGAAGGCGTCCACATGAAATGCTAGGCATACAATAGAGAAAAGCCATACATATTAACACCAAGAGTCCCACATCGAATGGGAACCAAGAGACCATTAGAGAGGTTTACATAAAACCCAATCCTTGCACAGTAATTAGAGATAAAATGGTTAAGTTTGAACTTTTTATAAAAATAAAATTAAATTTTTGAATAGTATTGGTCCGGCTCCAAAAGGTTGGAACTAGGTATCAGACCGGCGTGTATGGTTCCTCAAATGCTAAAAACGTAGCGGAATTTATAAACCGAAATCTTAGACAGGATCCATGCGTACATTGAAATTTAAACAGAAGTTCGACACGTATCTTTTTGCAAATCGAAAGTAAATTGACAATCGATTGTGTATGGATTAGCACTCCAAATGTTGCGCCTCTACTGGCATCCGCATACACGAACGGAAGTCTCCAACGATCCAAGTGCTAGCTAAAGATCTTAGACTTCTTTTTCCTGATCGCTTTTGATCTTTGAGACTCTCTCAAAGATATCTGAACAGAGAACGATTCTCTTCGTATTTTCGTAGAGGTGTTTTTTTCTCTCTATTGGCGAGATTTGCGAGATTTGCACTTTTTATTATTCAAAGGAAAGGAGAGATTGTAGGCAAATCTGTTATAGGCAAATCTATATTTTGATTTTGCTTGTTTCCTTTGTTAGAGCAACCCTTGTGTATATTTGCAAAATAATGGCAGCAGATCTCTCTAAGAAAAAATAAAAGAGCTTTTTGCCCGAGGACGTAGGCACATCGCCAAACCTTGTAACTTCATCTTGAGTAACAATTCTGACCCGGACTTTTTTTGTCTCAGAAAAAATCACCAACTTCAGCTTAAATCCCAAATTTGGCCCGAATAATTTGAAAATTTCACATCACGAGAATCAGATTTGGGGCTCGAGTAAAAATTGATGCTTTTTTTAAGACAAAAAAAAGTTCAGATCAAAATTGTCATTCAAGATAAAATTGATGCTCTTTTTTAGAATTAGCTCTGAAAAAGGGAAAATTCCAAAAAGAGATCCGAAGTGGAGTCATTTTTTTAAATAAGAGCTCGAAGTGGATCTTGTCTCAAATAAGAGTATGAAGTATCCTCATTTTCTCAAATAAGGGCATGGAGTGGTCATATCAATTTCAAATAAGAGCATAATCTCATCGGCCAAAGGGTATTTTTGTTTTTTACTTTTTTCCTTTTTCTATTTTTTTCTTTTCATTTTCTTTTTTTTTCCTCTCTTCCCTCTGCTGGCCATCGCCAAGGTTGACGGAGCTTGCCGGCGCCAACGACGGGCAAGGGCGAGGGTTGCCTCGCCTAAGCTGGGTGAGCGAGGGCGACCCTTGCCAGATCCGACGAGGGCAACCCTCGCCCTCGCCCAACGTCGGCTAGGGCAACCCTTGCCCGAAGCGGGCTAGGCGGTCCTTGCCTGGGTTGGGGGTGAGGGTTGCCCTCACCCTTGCCTGAGGTCGCCCAAGCGCAACGACGGCCAGGGAAGGAAGAAGAAAAAAGGAAAATAAAAATAAAGTAAAAAAATAAAAATATATATATACTTATAAATTTTTTGACTAAAATACCCTTTTTCCGGCGACGGAATAATCACCAGCCACCCAAAAATTCTTATTTAAGACGATTTAGTCACTTCAGACCCTTATTTGAAACGATTTAGCCATTTCATACCCTTATTTGAGATAATGTCCACTTCATGCCCTTATTTGAGAAAATGACTCCACTTCGGGCTCGTTTTTAGAATTTTCCCCCTGAAAAATGATCCCTTTATATCCATATAAATTGAATGAACAAAAATTATTTTTTTTATTTATGAAAATATTTTGACATGATTATTATCGATGATAAAAATATTTTCTCAATCGACTAATTATTACCAACATCATGAGCGATCGTTTTTAGGAAAATATTTTTCAATTGTTGCATTTTCGCGAAACAAGCATACCAAAATTTTACCCTTCATTTAAAATCAAAAGGCAATGTGAGGGTTACTTCTGAACACGACCATAAGGAGAATATTTTGTGCACATATATTGGAGTCTTGATGCGGTAAAAAATATCGAATTGGGCAATATATGATACATTTATTCCAAATTAATTTTCGTCTAACAAAAAATTTCCAACCGGTATCGCAAACTAGGCGTGATCGGCTCTCGATCCGATCCAGTTCTTGAGTGGAACTGGGAACCGAATTGTTAAGACTGGTTCCCAATTTTTAGAATCGGGAATTGGACCAATGGATCATGGAACCAAGAACCGAATTGGACCAATGGTCCAATGAAACCTTTTGCTATTTACTAACAAAAGAACTAGAAGCGTGAAAATGACACATTTAACAAGTAATAACTTTGTCATGACCAACTTGCAGAAAAAGAATACAACACATGAGAAAAGACTTGATTTGGATTTTATTGACAACTCTTCTTACGATCTTTGCGTAGCCATTCGATGTGGGACTCTTGACATCCGCATGAAGACACAACATCAGAGATATGTCAAGAGTCCCACATCGAAGACGTCCACATGAAATGCTGGACATACAATAGAGAAAGGCCATACATATTACACACCAAGAGTCCCACATCGAATGGAAACTAAGAGACCATCAGAGAGGTTTGCATAAAACCCAATCCTTGCACAGTAATTAGAGATAAAATGGTTAAGTTTGAACTTTTTATAAAAATAAAATTAAATTTTTGAATAGTATTGGTTCGGTTCCAAAAGGTTGGAACTAGGTACCAAACCGGCATGTATGGTTCCTCAAATGCTAAAAATGCAGAGGGATTTATAAACCGAAATCCTAGACAGGATCCATGTGTACATTGAAATCTAAACAGAAGTTCGACATGTATCTTTTTGTAGATCGAAGGTAAATTGACAATCGATTATGTCTGGATTAGCGCTCCAAGTGTTGCGCCTCTACTGGTATTCGCACACACGAACGAAAGTCTCCAATAATCGAAGTGCTAACTAAAGATCTTGAACTTCTTTTTCCTGATTGCTTTTGATCTTCGAGACTCTCTTAAAGATCTTTGAACAGAAAATGATTCTCTTCATATTTTCTTAGAGGTGTTTTTTTCTCTTTATTGGCGAGATTTGCACTTTTTCTTATTCAAAGGAAAGGAGAGATTGTAGGCAAATCTGTTATAGGCAAATCTGTATTTTGATTTTGCTTGTTTCCTTTGTTAGAGCAACCCTCGTGTATCTTTGTAGAATAATGGCAGCATATCTCTCTAAAAAAAATATAAGAGAGCTTTTTGCCAGAGGACGTAGGCACATCGCCGAACCTCGTAACTCTTGTGTCTACTTTATCAAAATTCAATATGGTATCAGAGCAGGTTTCAAATCGACGATTCCTGTGAGTACTGAATCGAATTTCTTTTTGCTCGTCTTCTGTCATCTCTGCAATTCCTTTTTTGTTTGCTCTGCGTTATGTGTGATAAAGAGAAAAATGTTGCGGGAATGGAGTCATCAAAGACTGTTGCGGTGATAGGGTCATCGAAGACCGTTGTGCAGGAGGCACATAGTCAGCACTCACGTCCTTGTTACTAAATGGGAGGAACTTTCTGTCGTGGTCCCGAGCCATCACCATTGCACTTGGTGGACGATCTCGGTTGGGCCACATCACTGATCGGACAAAAATTCCTCAAGAGTCAGATCCCTCTTTTGAGGAATGGCAAGCTAATGATCATTGTGTGATGTCTTGGATATTTAATTCCATGGAACCGGAGATCTACGAGATATTTTCATATTTAGAGTATGCAAAGGCATTATGGGATTCGATATATGAGATGTACGGTCAATCCAGAAATGCATCCCGGATCTTTGAGTTGTAGCAACGACTTGCTTGTTCTAAGCAAGGCATAACACAAAGCAATGGGATGAGCTTCGTCAGTATAAACCTGCGACCCAAAATGCAATGGATTATGTCAATCGAGAAGAACAAGATAAAATCTTTCAGTTAGCAAGTATCATATCCAAGTTTGAGGACACCAAACGTCAAATTCTTATGAGTCCTGAATTGCATACTTTCAATGAAGTTTGTGCCATAATCCAAAGTGAGGAAACAAGGAGACGGGTCATGCCTTTGGCTCCAATTACATCAAGAGAACTCAGTGAACAATCGACCCATAGTGCCATCAACATGAAGCAAAGAAAGCCCACTGCTCGGTTTGTCAAAGGAAAGTTCAAGAAATCAATATGGTTTCATTGTGACCATTGCAATCGTGATGGCCATTCCAAAGAGAAGTGCCGGGTCCTTCATCCACATTTGCGTCTTTCCAAAGACAGGGGTGCAGAAGCTAAGGTGGCAGTCCAAGAAAATCCAAATGATTTTCAATCCAAGTTAGAGGTTTTGTCTCAACAAGTTCAGCAATTACTTCAGATACATGGCGATGGAACAAACGCCTCCGGCACTGAAACTAGAAATTTGGCTATGACATCTGGTAATGTTCATGCTTACTCAACTATATCCACAGCTCAATTTATTGTTGATTTTGGGGCTACAGACCACATGTGTAGTTCTCAAAAATTGCTATCCAATCTTACTTCAGATGTGTCATATCCACCTATTACTATTGCTAATGGTGGGCAGGTTCCAACTAGGGGTGTTGGACAAATTAAATTTTTCTCACATAATTATGAAGCTTTATTGGTGCCTGAATTATCCTCAAATTAATTGTCAGTTAGCAAATGCACTAACCAGTGGAATTGCAACGCTATTTTTACTCCTAAAAAGGTTTTCTTCCAAGATCGAACCACAAGGAGGATGATTGGTGAAGGGCAGTTGCAAAATGGGTTGTATATGGTGAACTTCAACAGCAAAGTTTTGATGGCTCAAAGGAAGACTGTTGACACATCCCGACTGTGGCATTGGCATTCGGGTCATCCCTCTGACCGGGTGTTACATGCTCTTAATATGACTTTAAGTTATGATTCCAATTGCTGTGATCCTTGTCATTATGCTATGCAGCAGAAGTTACCTTTTCCACATAGCACACATAAATCAGAACAATTATTTTATTTAGTTCACTTAGATGTTTGGGGGGCTTCTCCTGTTGACTCTAAAGAGGGATTCAAGTATTTTGTTACGTTTGTTGATGATAAATCTCGAGCTACATGGCTGTATTTGCTTAAATCCAAAAGTGAAGTTCTGACCGTGTTTCAAGATTTTTGCAATATGGTGAAAAATCAATTTAACACTATAGTAAAGATTCTTCGTACAGATAATGGAACTGAATATACCAATCAAGCTTTTTAAGTGTTCTTGCGTGACATGGGAATCATTCATCAAACCTCCTGCGTGGGAACTTCACAGCAAAATAGAATTGCAGAAAGGAAAAATAGGCATCTACTTGAAGTTACCCAAGCATTATTATTCTCAGGAAATTTACCTAGGACATATTGGGCAGATGCAGTCCTTACCAGCTGTTACTTAATCAACCGTTTGCCTAGTAAGGTGTTGGAATATAAGGTTCCAATTGAAAGTTTGTATAGCTGAAAATTTAGTATCTCTCACCTGAGAATTTTCGGATACGTGTGTTATGTGCATTCTCAATCTAGTGACAAGCTGGATTCGCGTGCTCGAAAGTGTGTTTTCTTGGGATACTTAAATCTCAAGAAAGGATATAAATGCTATGAACCAAGCACTAAACACGTTTATATTTCTCGTGATGTTGTCTTTGATGAGACTAACATGTTTTTTGCTAAGAATCAAATTCAGGTGGAGCAAGACGACTACTATGAATTTTTGCTTCCTATCCTACCTATTGAGCCTTCAATGTTCAACCAAGAGGAAATTCCAACAGCTGCTATTCAAGGGAATCAACCCATGAATATAGAAGATATCAACATTGCTCCTGTTCAAGTTGCAGTTGATTTGGAAGTTGGAACTGACAATGCAACAAAGGGAGTTCCAACTGATACGACACCTATTATCTCAGCTCCAATCCGCAAATCATTATGCATTCCAAGGCCTTCAACGCGGCTCCATGACTTTTCAACATATTATACTACTCAGCATCCCATTTAAGATTTTATTAGGTATGATAGAATTTCTCATAAGTATTTAAATTTCTTGACTGCTATTGAAAACCAATATGAGCCCAATACCTTCTTGGAAGCTTGTAAAAACAGTGTGTGGGTGAATGCCATGAACAATGAGCTTCAGGCATTGGACCGTAACAGTACTTGGGAACTTGTTAAATTGCCAAATGAAAAGAAGACAGTTGGATGTCGGTGGATTTACAAGATCAAATATAACATTGATGGATCAGTTGAGAGGTACAAAGCTCAACTTATCGCAAATGGGTATACTCAAACCTATGGGATAGACTACAAGGAAACATTTGCTCCTGTAGTGAAAATGAATACTGTTCGTGTCATTCTATCTTTGGCAGTTAATTGTGGCTGGCTGTTGTTTCAGATGGATGTGAAGAATGCATTCCTCCAAGGAGACCTAGAGGAAGAGGTCTATATGGATGTCCCTCCTAGACATTTCTTAGAGAATGATAAGGGAATGGTTTGCAAATTAAAGAAAGCAATATATGGTCTTAAACAGTCGCCTAGAGCATGGTATGGCAAATTGAGTTTTGCACTCATTAGATTTGGTTTCAAAAGGAGTGCAGCTGACTCTTCAATATTTACTAAAGCAATTGGTGAAAGTATTGCTGTCATTCTCATTTATGTTGATGATCTTATCATTACTGGCAGTAATTTCATAGGTATTGCAGAGCTTAAGCAAATGTTGAGCGAGGAATTTGACATTAAAGACCTTGGAAAATTGAGGTATTTTTTGGGCATAGAGGTAGCAAGTTCTGACCAAGGTCTATTCCTCACTCAAAGGAAATATGTCTTAGATCTGCTGAAGGAGATAGGTAAGTTGGGCATTAAACTTGCTAGCACTCCTATGGATTACAACAGTAAGATTGTGTCCAATGAAACACCATTAGAGGATATTGAGCAATTTCAACGTATCGTAGGGAGATTGATTTACCTAACCATTGTTAGATCTGACATTGCTTATTCTGTTAGCTATGTAAGCCAATTTATGCAAAAACCTACATAAGGGCATATGGAGTTGATAAACCAGCTCCTTCAATATCTGAAAGCTTCCCCGGGAAGAGGAATATTGTTGAAGAATAATGGTAATACAGAGATTGCGGGTTTTACCGATGCTGATTGGGCTGGCAATCCTATGGATAGAAAATCTATCATAGGTTTTTGTATCTTTGTTAGTGGAAATATTGTTACCTGGAAAAGTAAGAAGCAAACAGTTGTGGTTAGAACTAGTGCAGAAGATGAGTATCGAGCCATGGCTGCTGCCACTAGTGAGATTGTATGGCTCCGTTTATTACTTCAAGAATTGGGCCGTGATGCCATGTCTAAACCTACGAAGCTATTATGTGATAATCAGGCGGCAACACATATTGCTTCAAATCTAGTCTTCCATGAGAGGACCAAACATATAGAAGACGATTGTCACTTTATAAGGGAAAAGGTTCAAGACAAGACAATAGAAACGCCATATATTCATAGTAAGGATCAACTTGCGGATATCTTCACCAAAGCTTTATCCAAGGAAGTATTTCAAGATATGGTGACCAAGTTGACCTCAGACAATATCTTCGCTCCAACTTAAGGGGGAGTATTGGTGAGATTTGCACTTTTTCTTATTCAAGGGAAAGGAGAGATTGTAGGCAAATTTGTTATAGGCAAATCTGTATTTTGATTTTACTTGTTTTCTTTGTTAGAGCATCCCTCGTGTATATTTGCAGAATAATGGCAGCAGATCTCTCTAAGAAAAAATAAGTGAATTGTTTGCCTGAGGACGTAGGCACATCGCCAAACCTCGTAACTCTTGTATCCTTCTTTGTGTCTACTTTACCAAAATTCAACACTCTCTTAGGGTTTTTCGTTACCCACAAGCTATGTATATATTCTCATTATCTATGCGAATCAAAAGAAGTGGGGTAGGGCGATTTGGGCCTGCCAAATTGTCCACCTTCAATCGTACGTTTAATCATTATCTCATAACGTGCACGATCTCGTATATAAGTTGGACAGGAGAATAAATTAAAATCTACTTCTTATTTTAAGTAGATTCCGACGCATAGAAAATATTAACTCAGTTCGCTATTATATGCAATCTTGTAGGTTCACTAAATATTAGCAGTGTGCTCAAGATCCTTTTTGGCCCACAAGTCATAAGCGGTATTTAGCAAGACATTATGATTACCTAAGTATAGTGAAAGTGGATATTCCGACACAACCTAATCCATAACTAATAGTAGAATATTAGCCTTGATTGATTCTTAGGGCAGACCACTAACACGACGCTCCTTGGAACTGCCCAGAACCGATCGGTCCTATCCGGTTTCGGGCGATTTCTGATTCTTTTGCACACCTCTATCGCAAACTAAGTTTTCGACTCACGAAAAAAACCCAAATCGATATTCTTAATTGAAATCTACACTCCATAAACATCTAAAATGCATATGCGTCAACTTTGAGGCAACTTTGAGGCAATTTAACGGAGATGAATGCAATTTATTGGAGGGTGGATTTAGATTAGGGTACCGGTTTGGATTTTTTGCAAGACCAATATAGTTTGAGGCGCACGTTTGATGAGGTATCGATTTGGGAATTTTGGTGAGACGAAAATTAGTTTGAGGAGATGCCTCGTGGAAAACCCATTTTAAAATTATTTACGAAGCAAAAATTAGAGTTAGAGTGAATGTGTCATGGATATTAATTTTGGATTTTTAATAATATTAAACCCTATTTTTAATCTTCAGTTTTATACCGAAAGTTTTAAATTTTTATCCACCAAATTTACAACTTATCTACAAACTAAGATTTGTCTCCATGAGATTAATCATAGCTTACAAATAAATTATAACAAGTCACAAATTATACACCTCACATAAAAATGGACATCCTGAACATTTTAAAATAAAACAATTGGTTAATCCTATCAGAAAGTCTGAATTTTTCCCCCGGGACATCGACACTCCAAACTCTTTTTTTGTCTCGCCTATACTCCCAAACTTGTACTAGCACCATGTAGGATTTTAAGCGGCCATTATGGAGAGAACTATGACCGAAGGTTAATGACCGTAACAAATCGAAAATTCAACAAGAACATGTGCCGATTGGAATTTTAGGGGAAAATATATCCTACTCCCAAAATTCGGGAGATCTATGTATTTTTCTGTAGAATCTTACTTGGTGAATAAAATAATGAAAAAAACTAAAGGTTTTAATAAGTCATAGGCTGCATGATAGTTTGAAAATGTCACGTGGTGAGGTCGGACTATGAGAAAAAAATTAAAAAGGGTGTTCACATTATATGCACGTGGCAGACATGGAACATGCATTCCTTGAATTAGTGGCCCGTTGTTTACTTATATTTATATTAAAAATACTTTTTTGCTTTCCCATCAAAATTTAATATATTATTTAAATTTGAAACAAATTATAAAAAAAAGCACCGTAAAAATTTTAGGAATTTCGAATTTTAAAAGAAGCCAAAATGAGAGAGCCGCGAGATTTGGATCAGGCAAAATATAAAAATAGAAAATCAATTCAGACAGATCCTAAATTCGAATCACTCCTAGTAATAGAAAAGATTGTAGCTACTATTTTGGAGGAGCAAAAAAGAAATTCATTCTGATTATCTTCAAAAATAACTAGATTACAAAACGAGTGAAAGTAACATGATTCATGACTTAAAGGTAGGTTAAGAGGGTAAAAAAAATTGAGGAAAAATTTTAAATAAGGTCCTGAAATAATGCCATTGTCTTAAATAAAGCTTTCAAATGGGCAGCTTAGTTTTAAAACATATCCCATCTCACCAACTGCCAAATCTTCGTTGGTCACATGGAGGGCTGCTTCACTTCAAGGAGCAGCAGAGATTGGAGGTGACATAGAGTATGAAGCGAGAGCCTATGTCTATGGAAGTCGCGACCTTCGTCACTTAGTTTCGACAAAGGTCGCTAGCCTTGCATAGGCATAGGTTTTGTGGTCGGATGAGGCCGGTCATCTCCATGGCCATGGTGTCGGGGCTCGGCATGGTTCGGTTGCTCAACACGAGATGTTGAAGCTCTTGAGATGCCTTGGCCATTGCCGAGAGCTTGGAGCTTAAGTGGCCAGGACCACAAGTGAGAGGAGTTAGAGGGTCGCAAGTGAGAAGAGTTCAAGAGCTACGAATGAGAAGAGAGGGAGTAGCAATAGTCGCGAGCTCGAAGCTTGAAAAGCGGCCTCTTTTCAAGGATCCCGTTTTAGAATTTTACCAAAAAAACCAATTCGCATATGGCACATAACTCTTTCTAATATCGATCATTAATTTTTAAATCGATCAGTGATGGATAAGCCGAGTTAATCGCTTTTCTAAATCATTAACCACTAATTTCATTTTCGCGAAAAATAAATGAACACAATATGATTCAAGGCTTGAAGGCATGCTGAAGTCCCAAAAAAAGAAGAAATCAATTTGCATTTGGTACACACCTCTTCTTCGTGTTCATCATCAAATTTGAAATTAGGTGGTAATCAATGTAACTTTTTCTCTATTTTTAAAAGCATTAATCACTAAATTAATTTCCCACTTAATTGATTGATTAATTAATAAAATAAATAAATAATTTAAAAATAAGAGAACCAGAACTATGAATTTGAAATCATGGGCTCGCCCCTTGTCCTTCTCTCTCAACAGCCACCAACCACCCCCCCCACGCTACCGCCACCGCCACCGCCGCCGCCCCCACCGCCAACAGCGCCGCCGTCCGCGCAGGAGTTCCGCCGCCAGCCGGCGCGATCGGACGCGGGTTCCTCTCCCCCCGCGGGGATTCTCGCTTTCCCGGGGGCCCTCGCATTCGATCGAATCTGCACCGCTTTTCCCGCAGTCGCCGGGGAACAATCCCGCGGCCGGTTCTTGCCCTAGCCGCCCCCGCGCGCGCATCGAGCATCCGACTCCCGCGACCTCGCTCGGCCGGCGTCGGGGGATCCGCCGTCAGCTCCTTGTTTCGATATTGGGATTCGGCAGCCGGCGGGGTCGCGATTCGCGGCGAGCGGTACGTGCCGGAACGTCCGGCTCCAATTCGAGGTAGGGTCGAATGCTCGTTTAGGATCGAGGGAATAGGGTAGAGGATTCGGTTGGGTGGGATGGGTAGGGTTTTGGGAGGGCGACGGTAGATTTTTGATTAGTTACTTGATTTTGAGGATGGTGCGGCTTCTGGGACTCACGATCGGAGAAGCCGATGATTCGCCGCGGGAGATCTCCACCTCGCGGACTCTCCTGGCGAGCGACTCCGGGGAGACCGGGTGGCTCATCAGGTTCTTCAACTCCGCTTTCTTCTGCGAGTGGATCGCGGTTAGCTACCTGTACAAGCACGATCATGCGGGGGTCCGCGACTATTTATGCAATAGGATGTACACATTGCCTCTGTCGGGTATCGAGAGCTACCTGTTTCAGATATGTTACATGATGGTGCACAAGCCGAGCCCCAGTTTAGATAAGTTTGTGATTGATATTTGCACGCAGTCGTTGAAGATTGCTTTGAAAGTGCACTGGTTCTTGATGGCCGAGCTCGAGGATAATGATGATAACGAGGGCATCAGTCGGATTCAGGAGAAGTGTCAGACTGCAGCTACTCTGATGGGCGAGTGGCCCCCACTTGTGCGGCCTCCAAATGCTACTGCCAGCCCCGGGAACAGTAAGAATCAGGTCTTGAGCAGGATTTTGTCATCCAAACAGAGGCTGTTGTCGCTAACGTCTTCACCTGATGACAACAAGAGGAGGTCCTTATCATTCTCGCCTTCATCAGGGAACAATTTGCAAGAGGAGATTGGTCAGTCAACTCCTGAGGAAAATAATCTTTTCAAGAAACTTATTCCCGGTCCGAAGGTTAGGGATGCATTATTGTTTAGGAAGTCAGTGGGGAAGGATGATGAGGACTCAGGAAAGGATGGGTTGTTTAGGAGATTTCTGCGCAACAGTAAAGGTGAAGACGAGGAGTTGACAAGTAGTTCAGAGGGATTTTTTAAGAGGGTCTTCAGGGACAGTAAACGCAAGGATGAGGAACTGACATCTAGCTCAGATGGTTTCTTCAAGAAATTATTTCGTGACAGCAAGAGTGATTCTGAGGAAAAATCAGTTTCAAAGTCATTGGAAGATTATGAGAAGGACGGGTTCTTTCGGAAGTTTTTTAAGGAAAAATTCGAGGATAAGAAGGATGGAAATGATGATGAAGATAAGGGGTCAATGGAAGAAAGATGTTCGAAATCAGCTGAAGATGATGAGAAAGAGGGGTTTTTCCGAAAATTTTTCAGGGAAAAGTTTGAGGATAAGGCAGAAGGGAATGACAAAGTTGATGACGGTAATGCCCACATGGATGAAGAGGAGCCTTCGGAGTTTTCATTGTTCAGAAAACTATTTAGAGTGCATCCTGAAGATTCCAAGAATATCATGCCAAGTGAAATTGGCCCTGGTGGCAATTCATTTGAAAGCAGTCCTGGGACAGAAAACTTTTTCCGCAAACTATTTAGAGATCGGGATCGCTCTGTGGAGGACTCTGAGCTTTTTGGCTCAAAGAAGCAAAATGAGGTTAGTGTTCAGTTAGTTGTCGTATTGCGATTGGCTGTTATAGGGAAAGTACCTCATTGCATACCTTGTTTTTCCAGTAATAAAGCTTTGCTTATTTCAAATGATGTGTTACTTACCTATTCAAAAAAAATGATGCGTTGCTTTCATGATTTGAGTTTCTTTCTTTTTCCCCCCTTCGGAGGTTATTAAAATGCTGGTTAGGAGTCAGGTATAGAGATCTTTCAAAGCAATATGTGGAGCAATTTACATTTGGAATGACCATATGGTCCCTACTCCCTAGTTTTTGACTTACTCATGATCTTTTAGATCACTTGAATTTCTTTGGTCAGTAAAAACAATATATCTTTGGCATGGCAGCATGGAAGTGCCTTCCTATCGATAGGATACGGGTTGATTACTTCCCACCCAAGCAAGCATTAAGGATGCCATGCAAAGGTCAATGCATTAATGTCTTGGAACCACCTAGCAAAAAGCATTAAGGATGCAAACACTAATGCATCGATTGCAATACACTTGAGTTTTTGTAATGCACTAGCTCTTTTAGATGCTCGACAAATCTGAGAAATTGCTTGGAATCCCCTGACCGCATTGCCGTTCATTGTTTGTTGTCCCACTATTAGCAAAGCACCTGGCACTAGTTCCAACCCCCTTATGTGGAATTGTGGATGGTACACTTCCTGGCTCGTCCTACGGACTTCTTGCAAACTTTACTCTGGAAATGTTTTGCTATTATTTTAAAATCACGAGAATGATATTGTAATTTTAATCAAGTGAGTAATTTGGTGAATACATGGACTATTTGGCAGTGTAGAAGCCAAAAAATAAATTGAAAATTGGTGAAAGAAAAACAGAATTAGTGCCATTTGATTTGTCCTATATGTGCAAAACTAAATAGGGCCAGTATAGCCTTTTTCCTTGGAGTAGAGCGTAAAAGCCACAGAAATTCTGGTTTATTGACAAAAGTGATGAAGAAATGCATTTTCATTCTACTTCACTCTATGACCAATGAATATATTGATGTTTATTTCTCTATCTTGATTGATATTTGAGAGAAGCTGTGACTGTAGAATAGTCTATTCCTTTTTCTTCCTTTTGCTGTGAAGGAGTCTGAAAGAAGTTGTAAATTAATAGATTACCAAGAGAAATGGACATTGATATCTGCTGGAGGGGCAACGATGAAATAGGAATTTGGGATTGGTTTGTATGGTTCGAACGAACCAACATTGAATGGTCTCGTTTGTTCCTGGGTGGAGCCATTTATCTAATTTTGATATATAGCCTGTTTGGTTCAGCTTTGGGAAGGGGCTTTCGACCTCAAAAGCCCCTCCCAAAATGCTGAACCGTTTGGTTCAGCTTTCATGCTAGTATTGGCCAAATGTTAGCATTTGGAATGCTGAAAGCCCAAAGCTGGTCCGGACCAGCTTTGGGCTTTCAGCATTCCATGAATGCTACTGTTCACGTCTCTTTTCTTTTTTTTGGTTTGAAGCTGTTCATCTTCTTCACCAGGCATCCGGCAAGGGCGGCCGGTGAGGGTGGCTGGCGAGGGAGAAGGGCTGGCGAGGTCGCCTGGGGTCGGGCGACTGCCCAGGCAACGCCGTCGCTGGGGTCGCTCGACCCGGGCCATCGCCACCTGGGTCGTGCGACTCTAGGCGGCGACAGCCTGGGTCGAGCGACCCCCGCCGAGGGTCGCCTGGCCTTGGGCGACTGCCGGCGGCGGCAGATTTGGCTCGTCGGGGGTCGCCCGACCTCGGTCAATGGCCGCCGGCGCCAGATCTATCTTGCCGGCGGCTGTAGGCCATCGCCGGCAGCCGGCTCTGGCGATGGGTAGGTTAGTTTTTTTTTTAATAAATAAGATAATTTTCAAAGTCCATTTGCAAAAAAAATTCACCAAACATTATATTTTGGCCAAAGTAGGTTTACAAAATATTTTTATCAAACACCATTTGCATTTCCCTAATGGGCTTTCACCCAAAGGTATTTGCATTCCTCCAAGTAGAATTTTCAAAGTTGAACCAAACAGACCCATAGTGTCTCTTCCCTGTCTGCTGATTTGGGTTAATGCACTATGCAGTTACTTTTAATTTTTGTTGTATAGTTAAACATGGATCTCTAGACTTGGTTCTAGACATTTACTCTTAATTGAAGCACATACTCAGAAGATCTGCTTTGGACCATGTATACTATAAGTGAAAGGCTCACCTCTGTCTCTTTTAATGGATGTCCCTCCAATTGCTAATCATCTTAATTAATAGTCTTAACCAGTTACTTTATATTTGTAAATTTTTCCGAGGCAAACAATGCTCGTTTTTTATATGAATGCCCAGGTGAACTATGATGTGCAAAGTATCTCAGTTCTTATTCGGTAATTTTTGGAAGAAATTCTAGTAACAAAGGTCACAACTCCTGCAAATTTGAAAAAGTTTTACATGTTGGGCATTTTTTAATTAGGTTTCTTAGGATGGCAGTTCCCTGAGTCTAATAGTTGGTTTGTACAATATGCAGATGTGGCATTTGGGAATTGGCATATGATTAGTGTTCATTCCTTGTCGAGAATACACAAACTTTGTTTGGCATCTTGTTCTATGTTGCTTTTGGCAATAAATCTGTGGGACAGAGCTTTTTTCGGATCTGCATTACTGGCAGTTGTTTCTGTTGTTTTACATAACCGCGATTTTTGTTTAGACTAGGTGCGGCGTTTTTGTTAGACGAGGTACTGTATACCATCCACTTGTAACTACCCTGCTAGTTTGCCATGGGTTTGCCTAAGAGCATCTACTCTGAGATAATTTGATCATAAGAACCCAATCGACCTTTCTGGGCTTTTCCTCTTCCATTTTTTTTTGGTGACCCGGGAGGACAGACATAAGACTGAGGAGCTTTAGAAGAGAAATAATTATGTAAGTGGCTGCAGAATAGTTATACAACTATGCTTGCTACTCATAAGGAAGTTTTTCCCCCTTTGGCAGCTTTTGAATTGATAGATCCTCCCTCTGAATGTTATTCACTTGTATGTGATACAGCGAGTAGTTCCTCTTGGTGCATCTAGGTGAACTGTGTAGAAATCTCACAAGATCAAAGAAACAGTCTATAATTCTGGTGATTCATTCACTATGCTTTGATTATCACAGAAGCGCCCTGGCTCACCTAAGGAGAGAGATGACAAGACTGATGCCAAGCCTCCTCTTCCAATTAAATCTGCTTCTCATTTCCGTAAAGGGACGTATCATGAGTCACTAGACTTTGTGCACTCATTGTGCGAGACATCATACGGATTAGTGGATATATTTCCTGTGGAAGATCGTAAAACTGCACTATGGGAGGTTGTTCTTGTTTTTTCTCTCAAAATTTTTGAATGCCACGTCAGTCTTTCCATGTCACTTTTGCTAATATTTTATCACTACATAATTTTGTGGTCTTTCGCTTGTAGTCGCTTGCAGAGATCAACTTGCATATAGCTGAAGCACAAGATAGTGGAGGTATATTTATTTCCTTTTGGTTTAATTAAGCATTTGGAAGATCATTCAGATTTAATGCATTCAAATACTTGTTCTTTAGATAATCATTCGTACATTTTGGGGTTCAAAAGTGGTCTAAGATTTTGTCAACATGCCATTAAGGAGGTTTCTCGTGAGTACTGTGACTACGTATCCATATTAGTATGATATGACAGGGCTGTGGGTACAGGAAACTTCATCCTTGTGTGATCATACTTGGTCGGACGTTTAGTTTAAAAATTTATTTAAGAAAGCCTCTCATTATGTCAAAGTACAACTATTGAACTAGTAGTTTAATCGAAAAAGTGAGTTTGTAGAAAACCATCTACATCCATTTATACTTCATTTAATAGTGGACATAAATAGTGGACTTACTTTTCTATGCTTTGTATTTTTACACATCTCAAGATTTGCACCTTGCTGAGTTCACATGTCTCAACTCTAGATGAGCAGTTAAGTTGGTCATGAGTACATGTACTCTGTACCTGACGCATGCAGCTGAGTCCTAGCAAGATACTTTCATCTTAGAGGCCTCTTGATTTTGCACTTAATGGTCATAATTTCCAGCATATTGGGAATTGCAGAAGCATTAGGTCCTTGAAAGGCTAAAATTTTGGAAAGTCAGGTTTTCTGTTGTTCTGTCCACCAGATGGAATTGATTTTGCGGACGTAATTATTTTCATTTGAAAGACATACTGTTTACGCACACAACTTTGTTATCCTTGTAGGATATCTTTCTATTTTAGTACTTGCACTTGAAGATGCTTCCAACGCCTATTTTAGTACTTGCACTTTAAGATGCTTCCAACGCAAAATTTTGCAATGGTATTTAGGTTTTTGGCAATTTTTTACTGAGGACTTTTTGGCCGGAAAAGTGGAATTTTAAGAGTAAAGTTGATGAGTGGAGAGAATGAAAGGGAAGGAAGTTCTTTTTTTATTTTTTTGGTAAGGGGGAAGGAAGTTCTTTTTCTCTGAATTTTCAAAAAAATAAAAATGGGAGGAGACATTTAAGGAAGAAATAAGTGGCTTGGTCTCTACCATCCATTTGCTCCAAAAATGGAGAGGATGTATCAAAATGTGATTGTTTGGTAAAATTTTAAATTTCCATTTTTCATTTATTTTTAGTTGATGACATCTATATTCTTGAATTCTCAGAAATATCCTGTGGACAGGTGGATTAACATCTCTTACAACTGATACAGTCCTTTGTTCTTGGACCAGAAGCAATTTGCTTAGCTTTATAACCAAATTCCAATGAAATGAGATCTTTAGGGTAAATTAATGCAGATAAAGGAGGAATCACTGAAAGGACATCAATTGAAATGCCGGATCTATTTTCTTCCGTGGGAAGAAATGGTTCATTAAAATAATGAATCGCCATTAATATCGACTTTTATGAGATCTCCAACTCTCTCGCTTTTCCGCAAAGTTGCACGAATGCTCCTGTACTTTGCAAAACTACTCTTGACTATAATTTTTTTTTTGGTAAGGACTCTTGACTATAATAATCTATTGGAATAACAAAATTCAGCACGTCAGCTTATTTGGATTGATAAAAAAAATGAACAATAAATTTACCTTATCACATGTTGTTTATTGGTAGATCAAATCTGTTCTGACAGTGTTTCAGACTAATTTTTCAGAACAGAGGATTGTTCTTATAATTTTGAAAGACAAAAGGGGTATAAGAGTAATTTAACGTAAGTTAAATATTGCTATGAACTTTGTGATCCTTTTTAGTTCTGCCATTTTGACTTCCATTTGAACATGCTAAATAACGAAAAGAAAAGAGGAACAAATTTCTTTCCTAACCTTTCCATTTGTCCTATTTTTGTTGTATTATTTCTTGTCCTTGTTCTTTGGTTTGCGAATTACTACTTTATGGAGTTAGAGGCTATGATGGTTTTCTTTCTTGCAAGTTGGAAGCTGGTGTACCAAACCATCTATAAATAGGTGTATGTATGAGTTTTTGGTTCTTCTTAGAATATTTAAATAATAAACCACGTTTTTATCTAACAACCTAAGCTTTTAGAACAGATGACTGTGGCCCCACAAAAAGTTGCATGGTATTTGAGCTAGAGGTCTTGAGTTCAAATCTTTTTAGGCCCTATTTGTCTCCCCAATTAAATATGTTCATACTTAGTACTAGGCAAAAAAACCAAATTAAGTGTGAGGGGGAGTGTTAGAATACCTAAATAATAAACCACACCTTCATTTAACATCTTAAGCTTTTACAATAGTTGGCTGTAGTCCCATAAAATCTTACGGTTCTTATTGGATGATAGTCTCTTTTGTCTAGAATTGATTTGCTCATGCTTCCAAAGACCAGCCAATGATTTTTTTTCTACTGTGCTTATCTTTTTTACTATCTACAGTTGTCTTAACTTTACAAAATAGGCTTTTATGTTGGGATGTTGCAATGTGCGTGAGAGGTTTTCTTTAAAAATCCTTTTTGATGGAAATGGAGTAAAGATACCATGATTGCCACAGTTGTCTAATGTCAGGAGGGTATCTTGGGTGTCAACTTCACAGAATACGTGCAACCCACCAGATGTGAAGTTGATGAGTTGGTCTTTCTTTTTGAATTTCGATATAGCAGACTCAAAATCATTGGAAGGAGGCTGATGGAGCATGGTTCAGACTGGAGAAAGGTGGCATGTTCTGAGTGTAGACTTTGCATAAGTATTCGCTCTCATAGTTTGAGAATGTTTCCGGGGATGAAATACTGGCAAATAAAATGGAGCCCCAACATTCTAGTAGAGTTCTTTTTTTTTTGTGGGATGCTTGCTTAAAAGATGCCCTTGTTGAGTGACAATTTGCGGAAGATTATTACTAATGCTGTGTGTACCATGAGAATTGGGAAATGGGAATCTTCTTCTGTGATTGGGTTCATCAATTATGTTTTTAGGCCTTAGCTGTAATAAACTTGAGTTGGGCCCTGGCATCTTTGAAAATATAGAGTTGTGACTTGAGATGAGTAGATGGCCTTCTGGAAGGCATATAATGATCATTTATTTATGGTCCTTTCAGGGGTTTTAATCATGCCATACGAGAGAAGTTGTGAAGCCAGGACCTCTGACGGAGTTGAGCTATACAAAGGATAGAGTGTGTTATACTAAGATGTTTTTTTTTTTTTAAGAAGAACACCCTTTATTGATGTGTTAGGTTCCTTGTACATCGATGGACTTTGTTGGCAGTAGTGCTACTTTCGTTTTTTTTTTTAAACGACATTTATTCTGGATTGGATGATTTAAGTTTATATGCTAGGAAACTTGTCGCTTAAGGTGATCATTCTTTAGAAAAATGCCTTAGTACATAAATTATTGCAATTTTATTGAGCAGTAGGTTCCTTTTTTTGTGTCAGTTTCTGCAGAGACATCAAAGTTGCTGTCAGGTGGGACAATTTTTTAAGCAATATATCCTTGTTGATTATGTCGTATCATTTATTTTAGGTGTTTGCTTTCCAATGGGGAAGGGGATGTATCGTGTAGTTCATATACCTGAAGATGAAGCTGTTCTGTTGAATTCCAGGGAAAAGGCACCTTATTTAATTTGTGTCGAAGTCTTGAAGAGTGAAATGCCCAGGTAATATACAGCGTTTAGTCATCTTAATCATTGTTTTATTAAGTTTATTATTATTTTTTTTGTGATGAATATGAAATAAAAATTGAAAAAGAAAGAAAGATAAGAACCTATCTGTTTCTATTTTAAGCCTTAATATTTTTTCTTCTAACTAAGATAAACCTTTACAAGTTTCTATTTCTTTTGCTTTAATTGTCTTGTTTATGTCACTACTGGAAACCAATTTTAGTGATATTTTAATTTAATCTCCTTATCTCTCTTTTGATAATTTCCTCATTCTTTAGTTTTTTGCTTATTCATTTCTCTCTCTCTCCAAGCGAGATGACAGCTAACATTATGGTTTAACTAATACAGAAAAATGCATGCAAGTGGCTCGTTGAGTTACCATTTCCTCCAAGCGACAGCAGAAATAGATTGGAAAATAATATGCTTCATGATTGATGAAACATATAGTTGCTTATAAGTAGAATTCTTGTGACCAGATGATTTAAAGTAGATACCTTTAACTTACTTGGTTTCTTTTTATTTATTCCCTTTGTCTTTACTACTTGTTACTTGTTAGCAATAGCAAGGACACATGTGGATCACAAAAGCTTTCAAAAGGAGGAATTCCACTAGCAAATGGAGATGCCCTACTGCCAAAGCCACCTCCTTGGGCTTGTCCATTAAGGACTACACAGGAGATATATCGCAATAGTGCTGATAGGATGTCCTCTTCTGCCGCTCAAGCAATAGACCAGGCAATGGGTCACAAGTCAGAGGTCAAAATGAAATTTGTTAATTTGAACCTTTCTGTAGAGAAGATAAAACATCAGGCAACTCGTCAGAAAAGTGGTAGCAGTCGACAAAGTGAAGGAGAACAAATAACAGATTTGGAATGGGTTAGAGTTGTTCTGACAGCGGATCCTGGAGTGAGGATGGAAGATATCCAGGATCGAGGACCATC
The DNA here is from genome assembly GCA_031216185.1 of Syzygium aqueum. Classification (NCBI taxonomy): domain Eukaryota; kingdom Viridiplantae; phylum Streptophyta; class Magnoliopsida; order Myrtales; family Myrtaceae; genus Syzygium; species Syzygium aqueum. Next base: position 7,655,006 of record CM062239.1, read on the forward strand.
ACGTCGGAAGGAACACCGCCGAGTTCCTAGTACAGTTGCTATTGAGGAAGTAAAGGTAAAGTGATGACGTGTTTTCACCAAACAATCTCTCAATTCACAGTAGAGGCATAATTTCCAGCAATTTTACAAATATCAATGTTTTTATGGCGTCACAAGCTGTTCTTCATGCCTTCTGTATATTTTTTTATTTGTTCCTCTTACAGTAGTTAGCATCAGTTATTTTTTCCTGTGTGTTCCTTTGTCTGACGCCAGAAACTCTATATACTTACTGCTTCAGAGTTTACACTGGTCGTCTAAGAATTATTAGGTCCCAGGGCGCTTTGTTCCTTTTTGTTGAGTAATCTTAATTCATTCTACAATGCATGTGAATTGTCCATCAATCAATAAGTGTGGTGGAGGAGTTTAGATATCACTCGGGAGGATGATGAGTGTTGAAGCTGCTGGTGTAGATGGTTTGCTGGTTGAGTTTCGGGTACAATCAAGAGATTCCTTCTTCGTGGTGGTTATAGAGGCCTTGCAATGTGGAAAACTTGTCTCTGGAGAGAACTGGGGAACGTGGTAGTGTAATGTGTGTACACAACACGAATTCTGGCTTTCATATTCCAGGTCAGAAAAGGATGGTTGAATTTTATTCAGCTTGTAACTTTTGAAGCAGGTATGGTGATTGTTTCATCATGGCATGATAGGTAATAGGCATCTCATATGGTCAGTTTGATGATTCCTTCTTGCTGGCAAGATGTGCTGTGGTAACAGATGGGCTTGGAGGCTTACTCAAGAGGATTATTAGGACTTGGAACCTCAGAAATTTCTTGTCAATTGTTTTATTGGTCGCTGAGAATTTTACTGATATGAAGTTGGCTTTTGAAATGAATTCATTGGCGTGGACACTGACTGGGGAAGAAATATTTACAGTTAGATAAAATCCTTCTGTTTGAAGGATAAAAGCAATGTGGGGGAAACAATTACAGATTGGAAGGTAGTGTCTGTTTCTAGGGTTAAGAAGAAACAGGGAAAGGATATGAATTGGTGGCCTGTGAAGGAAGATGAAGCTATATTACTAGCTGCTTCTTTGTGGAAAGAAGTTAACCCTGATCAACTATTACTTGAAATGAGAACGGATGATTATCACTGGTGCGACTTGCGTAGAAATGGAATGAATAAGGGTTGGCTTCCCTGTTGGGCTATCTTTCCTGCTAGGTTTGAATTCAATTATCAGTATTTGAATTCAATTATCAGTAATCTCCTCCACCTTGAGCACCATAGTTGACTCTGTTTTTTCTCACGTTATGAATTTACATGGGTCCTTACTGCTTTCCGTCTTTTAATTATCCTTAATATAATTTTAGTCTGGAGACCCTCCCAGCACTTGCACTGTAAAGACCTGTCTCATTTTTCTCTCCGGAACATGGCTGGGGAGGTTGTTAGAAAGACACAAAATGAATTAGCTAGCCTCTGCTTACCTGGAAATTGTGAAGCCGAGACTCTCTCTCCCTATCTTCATGTGTATGCTTGTGTGTAATTAATGGAGATATGTTTGGTTGAAAATATATGCTGGGCTAAGTATCTAGATGATGTTTGCTTATTTCCGAGTTTTACTTAACACAGGCAGCTGCGGCAAAAGGGGAAGCACCTCCTGGTCTGCCTTTGAAAGGGGCTGGTCAAAATTCATCAGAAGCGCAGCCGAGGGTGAGTTGACTGTGAATTTAGTTTGTCTCTATTTTTTCTTCTAAATAATATATCTCACTCGAAAATTTGTACTTTCTGAAGGCTGGGGGTACTCTCAAGGCCGGAGATGCCTTGTCCGGTGAGCTCTGGGAGGTTAAGAGGGAGAGAATCCGAAAAGCTTCAGATTTTGGAAAGTTACCTGGTTGGGACCTGCGTTCTGTAAGTTCAACACCTGCACATTCCACCTTTCCCTGACCACCAAAACCGCTTTGTAATACTTGTTTGATCTTTACTTGGCTGTAATCGTGTAAGAATGATGTCATTGGTGAGTCAGGGTAGAGTTCCTAAGCTATGGTAACTCAAGGAAAAAATTTGCAAACTGAAAACGCGATTGCTAATTGAAAAGAAAACTCAAGCCGAAAGAATAAATAGACACCAGTCAAAGTGTATAAACTATTAAGCCAAATAGGATCAGCTTAAGCACCATTTGGGCCTTTTGTTTCAGTTCTCTTGATGCTTTGATACCATGCCGATTTCTATTCTGAGATGAACTTTCATATTCCAAACTTAGCTGTTTGTGACAATTCCCTCCCATGGCTGTACAACCTCTGTTCACAATTTCATGTCTCCCTCTCTCTCTCTCTCTCTCTCTCTCTCTCTCTCTCTCACCCCAACACACAAGCACGTGTGAGTGCACAGATGTGTGTTGATTTAATCTTTCTATTATATGTGTGCATTTATGCGCACGTTTGTTGTGAGGCATTCAGTTTCTCTTCTATACTATATTCCAGTTGCAAATTCATCAAGAAGTTATTTTTGGATGAAAAACCTATATGTGAAAACTTGTTTGTCTATCCCTTTTTCAAAGTTATTCTATCCTTTGATTCTCTTAAAACGATAAGTCACCTCTTCTTATTTTTTTGCCATTCTTTTAGTTTTTTCTTAAATAGACTAAGATATTTGGTTGTGCTTTATGGTGCAAAAAGTTGGTACCTTTTGGGCCAAGTTAGATAGAGGCAACTCTACAAAAATTAGGTGATTGTTACTGGAGAAATGCAAGCTTGATAGGACATGGTCTTGCATTTAAGAGTGACTCTTCAATGGTGTTTCTATTTGACATATTAGGAAAAATGCATTGAATTGCAAAAATGTGATGACATCAATGGCCACCCTTAGGTGCATTTCAGTGGTGGGAGACAGTTGGAGGAGTTGTTTCCTGGCCTTGTTTAAGAGATGTGCCTATTGGTGGCCAAATTTAGTTATTAAGTGATTCTGGGCCATGATGCTTAAATTTTTTATGGTTTGAGGTGGTAGATGTTGCTTAAAATGTTCTTATTTCCACGGGCAGTAGTATGTACTGTTACGTAGCTTCACAAGTTAGTTTGCCCTGTACATAACCAAACGGTTTTACTTTCTTTCTTCTCTTAGATTATTGTAAAGAGCGGTGATGATTGTCGACAGGAGCATCTAGCTGTGCAACTCATCTCCCACTTTTATGGTTAGTACCTGTGCTATTATCTCTATGACTTAACTTCTGGTCATAGCAGCTTTTGGTTCTTGTTTCTCATTTCATTTTTTTTTTATCTCTGATCTTGTTTTATCATAATACAGTATTGGGTATAAATCATAATGCAGACAATTTCGGCTGTCTATGTTTGTTGCCTTTGAATTGAAAATTATCTTGTTGGTTTTTTGTTCATATGAAAATCATATTATGTTTTGACGCTAGATATCTTCCAAGAGGCTGGGCTCCCTCTCTGGTTACGCCCTTATGAAGTTCTTGTTACTTCTTCTTACACAGCTCTTATTGAAACTATTCCAGATACGGTATGTTTGTGCTATCATGCTAGTGTTTCTTATATTGAAAAAAAGCGTTAATCTCCAAGCTAAGTCTGCGGTGTCTTACAGGCTTCGCTTCATTCAATCAAGAGTAGATATCCCAATATAGCTAGTTTGCGTGATTTCTTTGTTGCAAAGTATCAAGAGAATTCTCCAAGTTTCAAGCTCGCCCAGGTAATTAAATAGTTCAGAAAAGTAAATGTGGGGCTCCAACTGATTTCTTGCTTTCCCAAGATTGTGAGGTACTTATAAGGCAATTTTACTGGCAGAGTTGTCTTTTTTGTTATGATCACTTTCGTTTTTTTTTTTTGGTGAGGTTCTTATAAGGAGATTTCACTGGCAGAGCTGTTTTTTTTTTGTGACCACTTTCTTTTTTGTTATTATATAAAAAAAAATACTCTGAGGATTTTGTAATGGGAGTTTGGAATCATTTTGGCTTCTACTTGGAATTACTGCCATTCAAATCTCGTCGAGGGACTTTTCCATGCATGATAATTAAAGTATCATAATGAAAGAGATGCAAAAGATTAATTGGAAGGGTCTAGGCTGGTGTAAATTGGAGGACTTGTTAAATTTAACCTCTTGAGAGGAACCGGCTGCTTTTATATTGTGAGTAAGCAATAAACGTCTAGTCAATTAGCTTTGTATTTAGCAAGTGCTTTGATCCTCTAGATCTGTCTTTAGAATTACTGTTTGCATAGATAATGAACCTCTTGTAAATCTTTGATAATTCCTTATGGCTTTTTATATGATAGTTGTTATGTTCACTATGAACCCCTAGTATGCTGTGTTGTGCACGCTCTTCTTCTACTTGATGTACATTAAATATGGCCACTTCACTGTTCCGGTGAACTATAACATTTTGTTTCCTAAATGATGTCCTTTGACTATATGAGGGCAAGGAGGTTGTCACTTGTGGATGGAATATGGTGACATAAGTGATTGGTTTGAGCATGGAAATTAGCCATTGAATTTACGAGTGATGTCAGACTTTTTTTTAGGCAAATGTTTCAGATAAATTGCTGACTGGATGGAGAATGCATAATTATTTCCCCAACTATTCATGGGCTGGTTGGATTAGAATATTGACGGAATGTTGTCAATAATGTTAAGATTGGATTTCAAATGCCAAATAAACCACCCTGCTCTATTCAATCAAATAATTGCACCCCCAGGCTTTCAGCTTCCCAATTGTATCTCCCTTTCGAGCTTCACTATCTGCCATCATGGCCTATTTGTCTGTGATGGGCCCTTTCTATGAAAAATCATTTACCTTCTGCTGCCGTTTAGATGATTGGATGGTTTGCTTGTTTTAGCTTATGCAGACCTACTGAAGCCGGGCAACATTGTGAGCAGAAACTGAAGTCGTACTCTAATTTTGAATGAGGAGACACTTTAGTAGAATAAGAAGAATGGAATGTGAATCAAACAGAGTTCTTACTAAGATACTGAGTATGGTTTTCTAAACTTTTAGCAGAATAGTGTCCATCCTGTCAAAAACTAGAGAAAGAAAACTGACCGTGCCTCTTTCAATAAGGAATGTGTCACAAGCCAAAAAGATAACTAATTGTTGACTCCTTGGGACGAGAACTGGGTTTTAATTTGATAATCTCACTAATGATTATCAACAACAAGAGGATGCTGTTTTAGAAGCGATTCTTGTTGTTTTATATGAATCATAGGATCCTTTTGATCCTACTATTTTGGTCCTTTTGTTCTTCAGTTTCCTTCTCCTCCTATTCAAGTAGATGACCTTTCTGCTAGCCGGTCATGTGGACTTCACTGTGATGGGTGGAGGTGGATGAGGTGATTTAAACATTGCCATGCCCTTTCTTTAATTGTTTTTGCAGTTAAAGGGGGGTCATTTCAGGCACTGTATGTTTTTGATAGGTGGCTTATTTTGCCTTTTCACTAGTCAGATTCAGTTAACTAGTTGACAGAGGACAGAGTCAAAATTTTGGAAATGATAAGTCCATTCAACCACTGTCGTGTCCTGACAGTGTTGTCACATCATTCTTGGGTATATCCTTGAGTGTATTCTATCATCAATTGTTTGGTGATGTCAATGCTGGTATGCTCGAGTGAGTGTACACATGAGCTTGTGTTATTGCTTGGTTGTGTGTCTTTGTACGTGCTTGGTTGCGTCTCTGTACATACTTGCTCGGGGGTGCAGTGTGGGCCTGCGCCTTTGTGTTTGCTCGCAAATATGTTGGTATTTGCTTCATGGCAATGGGTATGTCTGATACGTGCACAAAGATGTGAGAATACTCTCTCATCCATGCACATATCTAGTGATTGTGAGATCAAAGGAACAACTCCCTCTCTGTGCATTGTTTTCTTTTGTCATTGTGTATTAGTTCAGTTCACTCAAGCCAGAAAAGAAAATAAGATCAGTTCAGTCACCGCTCTCTTTCATGTGTTAAGTGAAAAATTCAATGTGGCGAACTTTTGAACCTTTACAAAATGATTATTATGTTCTTCTATTTATTCTGATCTTGTTGTCTTGCTTGCACAGTGCCCTTTGAGACAATTAATTCCTCTGCCCTGTGAATTTTGAGATAGATAATGAAAATAAAATTTTCAGGCATTTAAAAGGCTGATCAGATGCAAACTTTTTCCTTACTGCAGAGAAATTTTGTCGAAAGCATGGCTGGTTACTCGCTAGTTTGCTACCTTCTTCAGGTAAGAGAGCCTCCTTTCTCAGCATCTGTCCTCAGAGATAGAAAATGCACATGATCAATACGATATGTACTCAATGTATAATCCATTGTATCTAAAATTGCAACCTGACTTATAAAATCAAAAGATTTTACGAGCCAGATCATGTGAATCATGATAACTCTATTGAAAATCGTTTGTAGGGGTAAAATCGGTGAAATCGTGATTTAAATTGGTGGAACAGTTAAGATCGCAGGTTGCCTCACATAGAATCAGTATCGGCTGTGGTTTTTTGTCCAGGTGTACTTTGTTGGGGTTTTGGGTTTCAAGAGCCCAAAACCAACTAAAATAAGCCCATTATGCATTATTGAAATGTCGTGTTTCACTGGTGCCTAATTGAATAACTAAATTCGAAAATAAAAAGGCTAAGTATAGGGCCTCCTCTTCTCGTGTTGCTACGAACAGATAGAGCTAAACTGTTTTTACGGCAGATAAATTATTCCAGAAAAGCTAATCCAAGTCTTTCTTTTTCCAAATGAATTTTGTCTGGTAGAGTGTTGCTATTGGTATATTATTTTTTCTGAGTTTCAATGAACATATGATCCGGTTAGTTTTTACTGGTACCGGTAATTAGAGAGTACATTTTAGATTTATCTGTGAATACATTTCAATTTTGAGGTTCAATAACATCATTGGTTCTAGCTACTTCCAAAAAAACCATTTTCATTGACTATCAAGTAGATTTACTTGCATGACGTGAGACCTCGATGATTGATGCCTACATAATTCATATGCTGTCAATTGTGGTGTTAATGTTACTAGACGGACCATTTACTTGGTTCTTGTTGAGTCTTATAATATAAACTTTCATGATCAATTTGACTGGGTCTCAGAATTTTTTTTTAAGTTCTTCTATAAAGTTAGTAAAATTTTACGATTCACTCTTAGGATTCAATGTTAGGGGAACCTCACTGATCTTAGGTGAAAAAGCGAGTTTGACTACCTTGGTATAACCTGAGCACTTTGTTGAATAGTGTGGCGTTGAGGTGGATTGTTGATTGAAGTACTACAGATGTGATCCATAAGCCAGTGGTTCTTTCTTCTTGTAATGAATTAGAACTGGCCAAAACACATGAACAATGGAATCTTAGTAAAGTCTCTAAGCGATTGTAGCATTATTTATATGCAGTAGGTTACTAATAAACTTTTACGGGTAGGATAAATTGCATCAATGCCTTAAAGTCTCAACATGCACATATCCAATAATGAGAGTTCATGTTTTTCACATATTATTTCTGATGGCCCACTTTTCCTAACCTGTGAGCACTTTCAGTTTCTGAAATGAATTTGTTTGGAGCATATGGAAGAAGAGGTCAAAGTAGATGTTTGTACAAGGACGTGACCTGAATAGTTTTTCGAAGATCTTCTTGTGTGATTCTTTCGTTGGTTCTCTTCTCACATGCTGTGAGATTCTTTTCCATTCCCTTTTGGGGTTGGAGATGGGGTAGTGAGTTTGAAGACTCCACCTTTTGTTGTTTCGAGCATCTTGTAGCACATGAGGATGTTATGCTCCAGAAAACATCATTCTCATTGTAATGTTATCATTTTTGTCTCACTTCTCGTTTGTTAAAGTAAACTCTTTCGGCGATTGATGGAACATTTTTTTTAAGTTTTCTTTTTTGGTCGAAACCTTTTTCTTTTAAGTTGATCGGTCAATTTTTACTAGATTCTTCCAGCTCCGGTCTGTTGCTGATCTCAGCATCTTATAGCACACATGACCTAGGAAGTTATTTTCCAGGAAACATCATTTTATTTTGAATTTGCCATTTTTATCTCAGTTCTCACTTCTTAAAGTAAACTCTTTCAGCGATTATGGGTTTTTTTTTCCCTAAGTTGATCGATCAATTTCTACTGTTGTTAGTTTTTCAATGATTGAAGGTTATCTTTGCAGATGTTTTTTTTTTCTTGAAGTTTCTCATATCTCAATTGTTTAGGAGAATTCTGTTTATGTGCCGGATGAGCAATAATGTTTCTGCTAAATCAATGTGGATCTTGCTTATAGATTGCATTTTTGGAATAAGCTATTTCCCTTGTGCATGTGCTTTATTTAAGTGGTCACATCATTTGTCTTTGTTTTTTGATCATACATCACGCCTTTGATTTTTGGTTCTTAGGCTACTGTAAATTTACTGTCGTGTTTTTTCAACCTTCTGTCAGGTGAAGGATCGTCATAATGGGAATCTCTTATTGGATGAAGAAGGGCATATTATTCATATTGATTTTGGCTTCATGCTATCAAACTCACCTGGTGGGGTGAATTTTGAGAGTGCACCTTTCAAACTAACACGTGAACTTCTTGAGGTAATAAAAGTTTTCATTTGAGTCACATTTCAGTTTTTCTGTTACTTTTTATTCACATGGAAGTTTTGCCTTCTATTTGGATGAGGTTTTGAATTGTAAACTGCGGCAGGTCATGGATTCTGATGCTGAGGGAATACCAAGTGAATTTTTTGACTACTTCAAGGTATGGGAACAACTTTTCAGTCTAACAAATGATTTTGGCTTCTTCCCTTTACATGTGTTCATGATTTTCTCTTCCAGGTTTTGTGTATCCAAGGTTTCCTTACATGCCGCAAACATGCAGAGCGTATCATTTTGCTTGTGGAGATGTTGCAGGTAAGTGGAGTGCTATTTATTGCCCACCAAGAGCTCATCAATTGACTTGAAAAGATTTAGCGATGATGACCTGAATTCTCAAGATTAACATTTTACAGATACGATGGGTGGCCTAATGGGAACTATTGATTTTGTGACTGGCCACAGCATTTTACATTCAATTCCTTGTGATTTTTATATTGCTTTTCAGCGCATGCTTGTATTCTTAGATTTATGAAGAATCAGGCTAACATCTTGTAAATTTTATTTAAGCATGGGACTGTGAAGTGTGAAGTAAGCCTGATTTTGCAAGATGTCTAGTAATAGATTTATTTCTTTCCCACTTTAAAATCAGTTAATTCCAAAATGATTTTTGCTCCTCAGAAAGAAAACTAGTGTTATTACCGAACTAAAAATGCTTATTTTGTGAGTGTGAAGTTTTAGTGGCTTGAGGAGCTGCAACTGTAGAAGTATTGTAATTGTTTTACCATTGCTGGCCTCTCATCCAACTTGTGGGGTAATTGGGTGGACATGTAAGGTTGTTTACCTGAGTTCCTTGAGACCAATAATCAATCAGCCATACGTGCGTGCGCCATACCTTAATCTGAAATAGAATTATTTGTCTTGATTACTTCGATGACATATAACTTACCTCTTTGCATTGGTTGGGTCAGGACTCTGGGTTCCCTTGCTTTAAAGGTGGTCCACGGACCATTCAGAATTTGAGGAAGAGATTTCACCTAAGTTTAACGGAAGAGGTTAGTTCTGAGTTGATACTTATGATTGCGATGCACCTTCTTCGTTTGCTGCGGTTGTTACAGTTGTGTGTCTTGGTTCTGGCAGCAATGTGTATCCTTGGTGCTTTCCCTAATTAGCAGCAGCTTGGATGCATGGCGGACGCGCCAGTATGATTACTACCAGAGGGTTTTGAATGGGATACTATGAGCAGTGACTAAGTTTGTGATTACTGGGTTATTCTATTTGGTGTGGCTGCCGGGTATGAAAGTTTCCCGTCACACTTGACTGGCCCGGTTTGTGTGCACTTGGAGGGCTACTTATTCACTGTTGGATGCCCTTCATATGTCTTCACGGTTGCAGAGATTTGTTGATTCTTCTGGGTTTCTGGCTGGCCTACTTGTATGTGGATGAGCATGATGCGACTTTGCCGGCGAAGATTCGTCATGAAAGTCATAGGCAGCTTATAACTGTTACTCTGGAGCTTCTGCCCGAAGAAGATACCCTTTCTTCAATGTACTTTGGAATCCATTTATTGCAAGCATTGGTACTACAAATGACATCCATAGTCAAACGAGCATACTGTACAGAGAGGTTTTATTGGGGGAAGATACAAAGGACTCGTCGGTGGCCAATGAAGTTCGAGAGTCTCCGATTTCTGTAAATCAGTCCCGGCATTCAGAAGATGCGCGATTCTCCCCTTTTCCGCATTGGTCATCCAGTGAGATCTAATCTTCCCCGCATAATATTTTTCCATGAAACGAACACACACATGTAGAATCGTTGGGAAAAAGGGCATGTGGTTCCTTCGTTCCCTCTCTTTTTCCTTTTCTGCCTTTGATATAGGCATGTGATCATTTGTGAGGATGTGTAAAATTTTTTGGGGTTTTGATTTCTATGATGAAGGTCGCTGCCTTCTCGACCACGATACTGTCGAAACAATGTTCAAACCGTCTTGCCACGGTCAATATCGAAGCTTTTAGTCTGAGCAATCTCAAGGAGGACACTGGTCCAAGCTAATACACATATCGATGAATGTTTCATGCTTGGAGAAGATGGCATACCGTCAGTCCATGTGCTGTGCATCTATGTTTCAAGTGCCACCCGTTTAACGCCGTGTCGATCGGGCCAATCATTACCGACGAAAATCAACAATGGATCCGGTCACGCTTGATGCAGATGCATCATTTGCACGATCTGTTGCGTCTTTGGTTGACTTTGGCAGCCGATGGGATTTAAACATCGAATTCTAGGTGACATGCAAGTCCGACGGATATGACCCCATCTATAGGAGAAATAGATGGTGGGATAGGTACAACATATGTGGCATAATTTTCGTACAATGCTTATATGAGTGTCATAATTTTTTTTTTCGCTCACTTAAGTATCATATCGGATTAAAATTGATCATTTGAGTGTCGATTCTAGCAAATCGTGCTACGTGGATTTTTTTGTATATTTTGAAAATTGATTATTTTTATTACTTTATATTTTTTATTTTATTTTATTTTTTTTTGCTCTGGTCGCAAAGGCCTCACCCTCAACTAGCGGGGCCTTTGCAGCCTTGCCAGCTGTGGGTGAGGGCCTTTGCGCCAACCATGGCCGAGGGAGTGAAGGCTCTCGCCTAGATTCGGCGAAGCGGGCGGCGGATTTTCCGGCGAATTAAATTTTTGATGGCACTTAAATGATCGATTGTTTTTTTTTTAAATTTGCGGCGCTTGAGGGATCGATTTTTCAAATTTGTAGCACTTAAGCAAGCGAAAAGCGAAACAAATTACAAAAAAATATCCACGTCGGCGTCGGCGGTACCATATAGGACGACCGGCATTTACGTCGAATTTTACAAATTTGTGACACTCGAGTGAGCGAAAAGAACGTTATGAACCGACTGTCTGGGACACTTCAAACTCCTCCTGTTCTTATCCCTAATTGTCATGGACTTGTCCGTCTTTTTTACTTCAAAAATTAAGTGGGAACTTGGAATGCCCTCGATCGTACGTTGCGTGAGGATCTATCTTTTCAGCGACGGGGGTAACGAAGATTCTATGTTAAGCCTCGTGCCGAAACGAGTTGCCGTTTCGCACTTTTTCATGGCAAAGAGCCGCTCCCTCCCGAAGAAGAGGCGTGCGCAAGGTTTGGTAGCTACCAAGGCGGAAGCTTGCAAGAGACGAGTTCAATACGTGGCAAAAACAAAAAAATTTGGTTACTTTTTTTCGGTTTCTAGAAGAAGCAATTATTTTACCCAAATGTTTTTTCCTCCTATTTCTACTCCTTCTTCTTCTTTTTTTTCGTGTGATCTTTTTTTTTTTCTCTTTCGCCCCAAATTCGAAATTTCCTTTTTCTCTTTTGTAATTTGGAATTCCCGGTAGCATTCGAGCAAAATATAATTATACCCACGAGAAACTTAAACATTTTTTTTTTATTTCCGTCGTTTTCGCGAAGTAAAAGATAACCAATCAAGTAAAATGCGGGACGAACAACGGCTTTTGCAGATTGAATTGGATAGTATGTCCTTGTTTATACAGAAAAAAACAAACGATCCCGAAATAAATGTATTCTTATTTATTATTAGATAGCTCTTCAAAGAATATGGAAATTAATATTATGTCGTATCAAATCGAATAATATTTCGTATAATTTTCCTGAAGACGACGAGAAATCGCGAATGATTTTTCTTAATATTCACATCCACACCCCTTTTTTTTGCATATTCCTATTTCAAAATGAGGGCAAGATTTGGTGTTAAAGAATTTATACAAAATCCCTAGGAATCAAGAGCAAGAAAGGGGGCCAGAAAATTGCTGCCTTGTTAGGTTTTTCCTCCCCTGAAAATAAGAAGAGAAAAAACGACATGACGTTTTGCATTGACTGCTGGTGAAGTCTTCCCTCTACTCTCTCTCCCTCTCTCTCTAGCTTCTCCTGCCTACTTAAAGAGGCGAAGCTACCGCGATCGCGTCTCTCCCCCCACCACCTCCTCCCTCCTCCGCTTGCTTCCACCACCACCACCACCACCACCTCCCCCTCTCTCGACTCCCTCCGCTTCAAGTGTCTTCTTGGCTGCGTTTCCTCCATACGGGTATTGTTTCTTGGATCTTTCTCTTCCCCCGATTCTTGGGTCGATCGGGTTTTTCTTGTGGGGGTCGTCTCGCGTCCGTCGAGATCTTGCTCCCGCTTCTTCCTCTCTCTGTTGGTGGGTTTCACGCGTTTTCGTGGTTGGGGGTTTTTTGAGTAATCGGAGGTTCGCGTTCGGGGTCTTCTCTGCGTCGGATCGTCTCGGGAAAAGGGGGGGCGCGGGCTTCGCTTGTTTTCCCTGCGAAAGAACGGCGTCCCGCGTTAGGGTTTCGCGGAAAAGAGAGGATCTTGGAAGTGGGTCTTTGTCTCGATTGTTTGATTAGGGGGTTTTGGGTCTTCATACCCAGTTGGGTGTTTGGGTTGGGGGGTGGGGGGGAAGGCTCGAGTTGCGATGTCACGCGGATTTAAAGCTTGTATCTTTGAGGGTGCTGTTAAATCTTGTTCGATTGTTTCTTGAATTGTGGTAGTTCCAGGGCGATCGGGGTGCTTGATAGTCTGTTTGATTTGTTAGGGGTTTCCTTGGGCACACTTTCGCTAATGATTTTCAAAACAGGGTTTTTGTCGCACGCCAGATGTCTTTTGAAGGGAGCGAGAGACACTCGTCATTTCTTCGTTGTGTCTACATTTTCATGATCCGCGGAAGGCTCTGCTGCACTGGGAAGATCCTGTTTCGGCACTGGACCTGACGGATCGTTGTTTACTTCACAGCTTTTACTTTTAAGTTTAGTTGTTTGTTTACGACCTTGGTAATTCCTTTGGAAAAAAAAAGGGGACTCCGACACTCTCAGTTTTTAAGATTAAGAAAAAAAAAATTTGCTCTATTTGGTGCTTGTGAAGAGGAACTCCGAAATTTGGTTTGGTCTCCCCGATGGCGATAACATCTCTTCCTCCGGGTTTCCGTTTTCATCCTACTGATGTCGAGCTGGTCATGTATTACCTCAAGAGAAAAGTGCTTGGAAAGAGGCTTCGTATTGAAGCAATTGCAGAGGTTGATATATATAAGTTTCCTCCTTGGGATCTTCAAGGTACGTGGTAGTTTCTTTCTGTATCTGTTTGGTATTTGTGGTTCAGATTGAGTTTTTTTTTTTTTTGGTTGGGAACATGATTCGGCGTGCTAAGTGTGACTTTGTTGCTCCCCTGATCAGGTAAAGCTTGTTTGAGTGGAGATCTGAAGTGGTATTTCTTCTGTCCCCGTGGGAGGAAATATGCAACTGGTGCTAGAACAAACCGATCGACTGATTTTGGTTTCTGGAAAACTACTGGAAACGACAGGCCTGTAATTTACAAGGGTGAAAGAGTGGGAATGATAAAAAGCTTAATTTTTCATCGTCGCTTGGACAGAGAACGTAAGTCAGAGCGAACAGATTGGGTGATGCACGAGTATAGGCTTGAGGATGAGGGTTTGAAGACGCAAGGGGTGGCAAAGGTATTGCCTTGTCGATTCCTGATAAGAATTAGGCAAATCCTCTTCTTATGCAACTCTGATCTCCTTGAGTGAATGTTATATGTGAGCGAGTTTGTTATCATTGTTGTTTGACGTTGTTTATAGTGTCACGCATCTCGTGGACCTGTGATGTTATAGTCATTTACCATAAGCAAAGCTAGTTGGGTTTCTCCATTCTGATGATCATATTTAGATTTGGTTATATAGCCTGGTTGGCTTGATTGAGATTTTGTACATGGTTTTATCCGAGATGTTGACCTGCCTGTCCAAGTTCATGTACTTTTATTCTCTTTTGAATTCTTTCGTTAGTTATGAAGTTGGCAATTCTAGTCTGCATATTCTAATGGTTTTATCTTGTCCTAATTATGTCGCCAAGCCCCTGCATGGGATTATTATGGTGTCTTTAGTTTTTCAGTGCACATCATCCAGAGTCTGTATATTGTTGACCTCTTGCTCTTCAATAATTTGTCCGACTCTGCTTTGCTCATCTTTCGCTTGCACTCTGCCAAGTATGGTTTCTATTTTCTTGGACCTGATGTTGCTTTGAGGAGGCAGGGAGAATCTGGAGAAATGATTGATGTTTGGTGTTGGGTTATGCTGTAGCTTAGAAAGGCTATGTGTTTTTTCTGCAATAACAATTTGAGCCACAATATTGTCTTAATTTCTTCGAGAACATTAGCTGTTAAGGCTGTGACTTGGTGAACTTCTTTCATGACATATTAGGGCTTTATGATTGTATGTCCAGTAACTCACAATGGTAAATTGGTGCCACGTGTTTGAAGGCAGGGGAGTTATCTTGGCGATCATTGAAGTTGCGTGTTTCAATTATTTGTCTCAAGACTCTTTTTTTGAATGGTTTATCCTTAGGCTTTTTGATGTTTGCATGTCTTTGTTTGCTAGCTGGATCATCTGCTTAGACATTTGTAATTACTTTACCTAGGCAGGTATGTCTATAGGTATCTAGGTGTCACGTGGACCTATGCATGCCTATGTGCATTTGCATCTTTGCCAGCACAACTCAGCATATATTGATAAGTAACCCCGAAATCTGGTAGATGGACATTTCCATCAATGGCAAATTTCTGTTTTATATGCTTCCTTCTTTGCAAATGCTGCAGTCCTAACGTATTACTCTATAAATCAATGAATTAGCACAATACTGATAAACAACTTTTAGTGGTTTGTACATGGAACTCAATCAATTGGTCTGTAATAAACTCTCGTTATAAAACTTTTTTGACCGATTCTTCACCATTAAAATTATAATCTTCAAAAAAAGAAAAAAAAGGTTCTAATCTTCACATATTTTTATCCTCAGTTTCGGTTGTCCCTTCTTGCGATTTTCAATAGTTCAATCCCACAGATGCATATACTTGATGTTGCGACAATACTGAACTAGTTTTATATTTGTCCTTATCAGGATACAGAACTGATCACTGAACTTTCCTGAGCTGCAGGATGCATTTGTACTTTGCATGATCTACCAGAAAGATGGTCCTGGTCCAAAAAATGGTGCCCAATACGGAGCACCCTTTGTTGAGGAAGAATGGGAGGATGATGGAGAAGCTGATGTCCCCTCTGTTAGCGCTTTCACTCAGGTATTTATTTTACCTGATAAGCAGAAGCATTCTGCTGACATCAGAATTACAGATCCTGAGCGATACTGTGTGGGGTCCACATCCAAGGCATGCCCAGCTGGACCATCTCAGCTGGTGCCTTCTGTTGTCAATGTGCCTCCGCCAGCTCCTACCAATGACGTCACAATGGAGGGTCCTCAGAATCTCTGTGATGAATACCGTCTTTCACATGGTATCTTTAGTGATGATATCCCTGCAGCGGTTTCTGAAAACGACAAAGTTGAGGTTTGTATTTGTTCTTCACTCTTCACGGCTATCGTGCTGATCACAATTGCTTTATTGTGCTAATGCCTTTTTGAAGAAGCTCTCATATGTGTTGGTAGTTTTCTTTTCCCTGTCCAAGAAAAATGTTGATAATTTTCTTTTTATTTATACATAATTTTATTTATTTCGTTTATTGTTGTATTCTGTTGTCAACCTGATGTCCTATCTGCTGCTGCTTTTAAACTTCTTTCTGAGCTTGGTGTCTGACATTTATCATTCACTTTCTTTACACCCTGTCATCTCATCAGGGAGTAATTTCTTTAAAATAAAAAAGGCTTAAACCAACTATTTTTGAGTCAATGCTAAGGTTCCAAATTCCGCGGTTCAGCTTTGTGTTGATGATTCTAAGCTAATTCAAGGAACCTCATGCAACACAGCTTATTAATTGTAGCCATTGATGTCTGTATGCAATTGATCATCTCTTATCAAATAGAAGCACCAAGAAGAGGTTGATGATCCTAGAATTGTGTTGGTGTTTTATTATGGCATGCTCTGCTTAGGTAGGTTTCAGATTATTGATAAAGATAGCTATGGGATTTATCAACAGTTGTCAGATGCTGTCCCTCTTGTAAGTTATCTATAGAAACAATATTGTCTGCACTGGACAACTTTTAATGATGAATCATATTTTCCTATCATATTATTCCATCAGACAAAATGAGTCCATTGGATGAGAACTTATCAATTAAGAATCAAGTTAAATTGATGGGACTAAATTTCTATTTTAAACCCAATATTGCGTTAGGCAAATTTGAGCTACTAGAATGAGACCTTATTGACTAGAGGCAAACGGGACCAAAAAAGAGGCAGAATGAACTAGGAGATGATGCTAAACGTTGGCAAGATTTTTGTAATATTGTGAGAGCTTGTAATAAGTTCTTATTGTTTAGCACGGGCAGTGAACCGACTTCTTTTTAATATTGGATAAATGAAATAAGTGAATGGACCCTTTGCTTTTGGATTTTATGATACGACTTCTTGAACTCTTCACTCCTCTCCTGGTTCAAAGTATTTTTCTTCAGATTGATGGCTAAAGAAGTATTTTCTTACTTTTCTGTTTCTTTATCCATTTGGGTCAATTTTGGGGGATCGATCTTTGTCTTCGGCAATCTAATGCAGAATGTCAAAATATTCGTGGCTGTCATTCATCAGCTATAGGATTTATTAATGACTGATTCCTGGCTTTTATTGTGTAACTAGTATTTGTTGTTCTTCATTGGCTAATTCTTATCTTTCCTGTTTTCAGAACCCTGACCACGTCAATCCTGATGGAATTCATGAAACTGAAGTTACAATGGATGATATCTTCGATGGTTTAGAAAACCTTCCTGACTCATTGGCTCCATCTCGTCACTTTAATAATTTTGCCGACCCAAACTCTAATGAAAATATGTTTCCTTCAAGTGAACCATTTATGGAGCTGAACGATTTCAATGATCCATTGACTTCAGTTGATGCTGGTCCATCTGGACGCAACCATTCAGAGAGATACCTCTCTGCAAATGATCATTCTATTGCTGCTCAGGGATTCGGGACTCCAGTAATTCCAGATGAAAATGCTTCTGGGTTGGGTTTGATAGATCTCGAGAGTCCGTTGACTCTCTCTGGTGAGGCTGGTCAATCCAATCAAGCATATGTCGGTGCCTTATTTTCTGCCCTGGGTGGTAGTGATGGTTCAGGTCGATCTGGCACCATATCCAATTCCCCTGCTTTTACTCAGCCATTCCATGGGTCAGAAGTAACTCAAGTTACTGAGGATTTCCCTCAGTTCAGTTGGTACCCTCGGCTGATGGAGGGCCATGTGGATATGCACCGGGAGGTGAGTGATGGCATTTGCATTCACAATCCCAATAAAAGAAAAAACCCACCGAGAGAAAATCGTCTAAGTTTTATGTACGTTTCAACACTACAGGGTCATGGTGTTGGAGAATGCACAAATCAAGAGATTGTAAGATACGGCGCTGGTGCAGCAAATTCTCCTATCAATAATCCCGATTTAGGATGTGCACATGCTTGCGAAAACCTAGGAAGAGGTAGATCTCAACTCTGGTGACTCTGATGGTTCTGCATTCTCTTGGCTAGAATCAGCTTTTCTATGCTAATAATCTTTGAAATGGCAGAACATGTGGGAATATTCTGATTGATGGACTTCTTAGTAGTGCATTCTTCATCTATGTTTGTGGTTGCTTGTGGAGTAACCCCCAAGCAACAGACGCTCGAGAGTATCCGAGCGTTGTTTAGTGTGTTGCCATTGTGAAGTCAATGATGCAGGTTACTTGAACTCCGTCCATTGTGGAGTCTGGGAGAAACTAAGTCCTTACTATTTCTTGTTTATTGTTTGTCGTATTTTGGTGCCAGGGGAAGAGACAATTTTCTGTTGTATGCTCTATTTCTTGGAGTATCCCACACATCCGAGTTCTGCCGTAGAGCGCCCTGCTCCATTTACTGGAGCGAAGAAAATTGATGGGCATGCTCTCTTTCTTCTCTATGGAGACTCCTCCTTCCATGTCAAGGCCGAGGTGACTCTTGGAGGAGGTGGACGTGGGTGCACTAACGACGCTTTGTCACGCCGGTTGGAGGGGTTTCTGTTTGTTACTGATTGCGAGGAGAATGGAAGTCGATCAGGAAAAGGAGCGGCTAACTGCGGATGTGGGATCTTATCATCACTTGTACAGTTGACTCTCTCCGGTTACTATGCTGTCCTCGGTGGGAGGACATGTATTATTGGAGACTTGCACGATACTTTTAGGTTATTGTTCCTGGAGGTGGTGTGGCTGATTGAACAGATTTCTGTTTGGTGTGCCTGCATTGAACGATCGGTGTCTTCTGCGTCTCTGTTTGTGTTTTCCTTGCTCTTTGGAATTCGTAGCTTTTCAGCACCCCACATCACGTGCAGTTCATTTAGAACGCTGATATCATTAGTTTCTGGAGTTATAAATTGCTGAGGTTTCAGTTGATCGCACCAATCTGTTTGTTTAGAGAGTAAATTCCAGCCGAGGAGGAAGATCAGGATGAGAATGTGCTGATTTCGAAACTATAAACGGTCCAAAGACATTTCTGTATCTTGGAATATTGCCTTAGCTTGGAAGTAATCCTTTTGGCTTGAAGTTTTAATCTTTTGATTTCCCATTTTGTGTAATTTTGATCTCTGACCTCCTTTAGCGTCAAATTTGACATTGATTCTTGCTCGTGACCTACAAAATCGGATCTACGCGATTGAATCGGATTGTACGGAAGGGATCCATGGGAACTTTCCGATTTGTGGTCACGTGCTAGGATTGCTGTGCAAATTTGACACTATGGAGGGGTCAAAAATCACAAAAAACCAGAGGAGTTGAAGAGTTGGGGTGTCGGATCATAAAGGCCGGGGATGAAATTGTAGAAATGATCATGCTTTATAGCTTATTCATAATTACTTAAAGATTTAGGCAATTTCTTTGTTCTCCGTTTATGGGTAGATATTGTTGTTAAAGTTCTAATGCTTGTCAGACCGGACCTGTTTTTGCGACTGGTTGTCTACTTGGTAGGTGCCCAGAAACTAAGTACAATTGGGAATGTACTGGTTTTGATGATTAAGAGTAGAAAACAGAGGTATGGAACATCAGTTCGCATCCCGTAAGGCCACTTTAGAACCCGACTCAGTTGTGCAAACTTTGTAAGTCAAAACCAGCCAAGGTGGCTCGTCGGACATTCTAGTCCTTTAGTGAGTCCCCATGCTGGTCTGTACGAGCTCTATTAAGTCTTCGTCGCACCTTGCCTTGGCTTGATCGTATTAATCGATTGATTGTACCAATCGAAGTACGATAGGGTTGGGTATTAAGGGTGCGTTTGGCAACACGTTTGCAAAACCCTTTGGACCTGTAAAGGTTTTTGGGCAAATGCGAATGTTTTTGGCACAAATATTTTTTAAAGCCCATTTGAAAAATGCCAGTATTTCCAAGTACCCTCCAAGGGCCTTGGCAAGCGGAGAGGAGCGTGGAGAAGGCAGCTTTCTCGGCGTGCAACATGTATTGAGTCTGGGATTCGATTTTTGTGAATGTCGCGCGCACATGTACATCGAATAAAGGAGTGTGACACAAAAAAGAGCTCAATTAATGATTTTTTCTTAATTCACTCACTAATCATAATCCCTTCTTAAAATAAAAACACTCTGGCCTCTTTCTCTTCTGTCGCCTCTCTTCTTTCACCTCACGAATGCAAGCTCAGTTGGTGACATTGCTTGCTTCTCTTCGCCTGTCTCACAAACATAGCTCGTTCACCTCTCTTCCCTTGCCTCGCGAACGCAACTCAGCTGGTGAATTCCTGATTTGTGCTTGATTTGAGAGCCTTGAGTCCATGTGGAGTTCCCGGTTTGTGTTGGGTACTTATTTTTCCACTTTCGCTTCCTAGGTTGTGCTTGATCCCAGAGCTTCAAGCTCGTGTGAGTTCCTGGTTTGTCCTGAGTATTTGTTTTTCCACTTTCGCTTCCCAGTTTGTGCTGGATTTTGGTTGTTGCATACGTCTTTAGGTGTCCTAAGTGCTCTGAAGGTTTTCACTTTTATCCCAATGAAGTGGTATATTAAGAAACTCCATAGCAGTAACTTTTCTGTGAGCTCCATTTCCTTTTAAATCTATAAGAGGGTTGTGGAAATTTGAGAGATTGTTTTGTGCAAAATTTTGGATCATGTTCACCTGAATTGCGCTCTGTACTTTTCTAAAACTCTTGTCTCATATAATTCCAGGAAGATTTTGTTAAGGTTTCTAGAAATTAATGGGATTGGTCTTTCGTTCATTAATGTTGTTGTGTTTCATTTAGCAATTTGATACAAGAATCCTTGCAGGCTGTATTAGAATTCGGTAATCCTGTTCTCTTTTTTTGCACACTGGGGTTTTCTTCTTAAACTTTACAGATGTTCATCTAATGCTAAATGGATCTTTAGAATTTCTGCTAACTTTTTTCATTCCGTTCCTCGCCTATGCTGAATTTGTAGTCGCTTGTATTCTCAAGTTCATCAAGAGTCTTGTTTTGTGTTGTGCATACCCTGTTTCAATATAGAACAATTCAAGAGCTGTAATAGCTGTAGATGGTGGTTATAATTACCTTTTGTTGGCACATTTTTAAGATGCGTAAAAAAATGTCTTGCTTTGGACAAATCAATTCATTATGGTGCCTCTGCATCCTGCCGAGTTCAGTTCTATCATAATATGCAATAAGGGTCACTCTTACATAATTGGCTCAAAATATATCTTCTTCACCATTGTGAATTTTGTTTTCTGCAGGCCTTGCGGTATGGAATAACCCCGACGAGCTTTGCCATGGCTGGATGGAGGAGGCCTGGGGAGAAGTCCCTGAAGCTAGACCTTAGGCTCAGCAGGGAGTACTTTGCTGTCATATAGGAGCCGATCATCAGTTTGCATTGTTCGGAGACGTGAAAGAGTTTGTATGTTTGTTGTTCCTGTTTTCTGTTGCATGTTTTTTGGTTGATATGAATTTCAAGCTGCATTTGTCGGGGAATGAATGCAATCGGACTAGTTGCTTCCCATCTCCTATGTACTGTATAATTGATTAGAGTCAAACCCGTGATTTGGCCAGAAAACACGATGTTTATCTGTTCGTCTGATCGATCAATGTAGCCATGGTTTTTTGATTTTGACTGGAAGCCTTGAAATGGTTCTGTTTCCTCTACAAAGTCAGGTGATTGTCTTGTGCACAGGATAACACCAATTAGCTCATGGTTTGTCTGGAGAAATATGAGTATTCATTTGAGTATAACCCGTGGAAATGCTATGAACTTAAGAAGACAGATATGTCAGAAAGATGGAGCAATTATACTTTCTACGGACTTCGCAATTTCCTATAGACGTTTGAAGAGGAATCATTGAATTCGTGGGTTTCACTCATTTAAATACTTCATTGAAATTTGTCATGTCGCTTAACTTAAAAGAAATATGATCTTTTTCATTTATCAATTTATTAATGAGTTTCTTTTACATTGTTGTCGACATTCAAATAAATTGTAGTGTGTTTTCATCAAATCATATCTCCAAAAGTTGCTTCCCAAAATCCTTTTCAATTACTGTATACCAAATAGTATTTGCTTTTCATAAAAGGCTTTTAGGCTAAAGTCCTTTATATTTTCTCGAAAACTTTTCCCAAAAGCCGAACCAAACATAGCTTAAGATATATCAAAAATCACTCTCGAAACAACATCAAATGCATACACCACTTGTGTAAGCTTTGCTAATAAGCTCCATAAACAACCGTCATCCGGCAGAGCTGCGATGCGGGGAAAATATTTGGCTCGCGCTTTCCGTGTGAGAATAACAGACTTCGCAAATACCGCAGTAGCATGGTTGTTACTGCCGGCGACTAGCCGTTGAAGATAAAGCATCTTCATCGCGTTACTACATGTTGATAGGAATCAAATAGTCTCTTGACGAAGGGTGAGAATCCACAAACCTTTTCGCAATGTCAAGAGACGATATATGGTTTATCATCGCTCACTAGTCTCTTAAACTTTTCAAAACAAACCACCGGTGCGATTTCATCGACGGCGACTTAGACTGACATTGTTCTCGAGAAGAGGAAAGAACAGGCAGTTCACTAAGATACATAATACCTGCTACTGTAATTTACATGTTTCGATCTACAAGAAGGACAAAGAGCACGCAATCAAAAACGTACTGTGAAGTAGTCCATGGGTACAACGAGGATAGCTAGACAACTCTAACTTGGAGCAGATAGAACATTCCTGGGTTCGGGACATTGCGACTTACTCTCTCCCTGCCCGAAATGCTCCTCGTTTGGATCCATTGCCGTGTCGGCGTTTGCCGTCCCCTCGCTCACCACCGGCTTCAATCCCTGTGCATGAGCAGACACATTAATAACGGACTGAAGTTTCGCCAATTTGGACTATTCTTACGGCGATATACACATACATGTCTCCGGTCCATGTAGCAACACTCTTCAACCAACATGTCAGCACCTTAAAAGCTGCCAATTTTTCTCATACGTCGGGTCGCAAGAACTGACTCATCTGTCATTTTCTCTTGTAATGCATTCGCTACGATCACCATCCACGGTGTCGAAACTAATTCGACCATAATTTTTGCAAGCCAAACGCTCTGAAGCGCTCGGGACGAGTCTTGCGATATCATCTAGTATCGATTTCGATAATCCATTCGCAGTATCTCGATCATCATCGAACCCAAAAGGCGAAGAGGCGGGCACAGAGAGAGAGAGAGAGAGAGAGAGAGAGAGAGAGAGAGAGAGAGAGAGCACGTACCGCAGTGAAGACGGTGAAGGCTTCGTCTATGCTTCTGGTGTCCACCACGTACTGCGCAGCTTCCTGAAACAGCACCACCGGTCGGAGAATCGACACCAAAGACACATGAACAAACACCCATCATCACAACCAACACGTTCGATCATATGAACACGAGCAAGATGAAGAAAGTCGAAATCTTTACCCTCGCGAATCGGATTTGATGGACACCCAGCGTCCTGGGCTCTCTCTCTATGGACGATTTCCGGTCGATCCTCGTCGCCGTCGCCGGCTCCATCGCATCAATGAATCCCTCTCGTCTCGTCTCGTCGCGTCGCGTCGCCACCATGCATAGACGACGGGACGGTCCTCTCCCTACATATATACACGCACGCACGCAGGACCACATGCAGTCCGCGACGAGAGAGCGAGATGGTCAGCCACGGAAACGGGAGGACGGGTGGAGGCGCGGGAGCTGAGGGGGGGCGAGCCGCCACCACCTGGCGGACAGCGATGCGGGCGGCCAGGGGCACGTGGCGGGCGGCGGCGTCCTCCGCCGTTTAAGGAAAACCCCAACAAAACTTGGATACGGAGCACCGCAGGCTTTCCCGACACGGGAAGATCCTGTCGGCGCAGACACCAACTGAGATCGCGCCACGTATCTTCATCGAGAAGGGGGACGGGACCGTGGTCTGACCGTAGGGATCGTGTCGGTACACGTGTACGAATCCGACGGTGGAGGTTCGTGATTGGCGGGCCCCCACCTCGCAGATGTGCGGATCGGATTAATCATGTGGCGGGGGAATGGATATCTCGTCGGAAAGTGTTGACGCAGTCCGATACAATCCGTGAGTTTTTAAGTCAAGGGGAGCATTTCCAAATTCACGTCCCGTTTGGAATTGGAATAATAATATAAATAGTTTATGAACTTTGACCTAACATGCTACGTAGCTCCTAAATTTTTAATTTATTTAATATGATTTATGAACTTTAATTTAATATTTATGACAAAGTTCAGGGATTACATTAAATAAATTAAAAGTTTAGGGACCACATTAAATATTAAGCTAAAGTACATAAATCATATTGAATAAATTAAAAGTTCATGAATCACATAACACATTGAACTAAAGTTTATAAACTGTTTATGTCATTTTTCTTTTAAAATTTGCACTTCACCATATTCGAAATGTTGTTAAGGGGTTTAATGACCTGTTTTTTGCCTTGCCAATGTTGTCGTCGCTATCATTTTTGTATCGCATTGTTACCCTTCTTCATAATAGATCGTGGTTGGTCGAGGAGGAGCTGGAGGGACGTTGACGTGGTTTTGTGCAACCTCAACGGCCCTCGCCTAGGGCTGTGCCGATGCTTGAGAGGGGCTAGATTTGGGTTGCCTGAGGTCACGCTTCCTCTATGTCGGATCGACTGGGGTCACACGACCTCGACAATCCTCGCCTAGGGCTACGCTGATGCTTGCAGAGCTAAATCTGGGTGACTTGAGGTTGCATTGCCATAGTGTCGACTTGAGTGGGGTCGTGCGATATTGACAGCCCTCACTTAAGATCATGCCGACGCTTAAATGGTTAGATCTACGTTGCCTGAGGTCACATGACCTCGGCGTTGCCTCGCCTAAAGTAGCGCGACCCCGATGGCTCCTAGCTAGGGTCATGTGAACCCAACGTCACCACGCCTAGGGTCAC
This sequence comes from Syzygium aqueum, assembly GCA_031216185.1. NCBI lineage: Eukaryota > Viridiplantae > Streptophyta > Magnoliopsida > Myrtales > Myrtaceae > Syzygium > Syzygium aqueum. Next base: position 7,679,919 of record CM062239.1, read on the forward strand.
AACCTCTACAACCCTCGCCTAGGGTCGCTCAACCTCGACAATGGGCCGTGGCCCGAGCTGCCAGGGTCGCTCGAGCTCATCTTTGATTTTATTTTTGTTCTTTTTTTTAAAACTAAAGTCCTTGACAAGCATTATGCAATTAGCGTTTACCAAATCCTTTAGTCTAAAGCCCGCTTTGGGCAAATGCTCTAGTAAACGCACTCGAAGGACACTTGGCAGACTACCTCTAAAGCAATTTGTGACCGTATAAAATGCATAATTCGGCTTTAAAACATGTCAATCACACACGCCACAACATGATAAACAAAGAGATAATAAAGTTTATAGCACAACTATAAATGTTCATAGACAAAGGATGTTGTTTGGCTTTCGTTGTTTTGTTTTGTTGGAGCGATAGATGCTTTTTAACTGGGCGGGAAATACCTGACACGACCCATTTACACGATACAAATACGACCCATGGTAAAACACAAATTACGGAGAATAAACTTCAGGACCCGATACGTCTAACTTTAAATATTGACAAGATCTGGCATGAATTAACCTATTTTCATTGTGATTCAATTATTTTGCATTTAGAATTGAAACCGAGATGTTTTAGATGGAAATGAATTGACACGAATTACAAACACAATTATAACGCGTTAATATAATTGCAAGCCTCTGTTTTAAGGGAAGTGAGGCTAATATCATTGCTTTTACATTACCGTACACAGAAGTTGGAGAAATGCATTGCAGCAACTGTATCTACTCAAAATTTACTAGATCATCAGAAGACTTAATGCGCGAGAATTAATATCAAGGGATAAATGTATAAAAATTTTAAAACTTATCGTGAAAGTACCATTTTGAATCCTAAAAATTTCAAGAAAGTGCATTTAAGTCCTAAAACTAGTCAAATTTATGCAATCAAGTTCCTCTGTTAATTTCATCTGGTTTGATTAACGGAAAATGCTAAAGTGGCTTTTGTTATTACTTCCTTAAGACATATGGCACCCACCAAACATCACATTAGAAAAAATTGAAAACTTTAAAAAGAATACATTAAAAAGGACAAAAAATCAAAAGAAAAAGAAAAGGAGGATACAAGAAAGAATGATATTTTTTTTAAAAAAAATAACAAAGGTTAAAAAAAAGGGCAAAGCATTTTCAGTCGCTGAGCTTGAAAAAGCTCGAGCAACAATGGCCTTGAGATCAATAAAGCTCCAACTGCCACGGCCGCAAGCTCCAATTCTCATCCGATCCATGAGCTCGACGAAGCTTGAGCGGCCATGGCCGGAGCTTGAACTATCAAGGATGTGAGCTTCAAATTTCCTTCACTCCACGAGGAAGCTCGAGCGCCATGGCTACAAGCTCGAAGAAGCTCGAGCTGACACCAAGGAGAAGAGGGCAAATAAGAAAGATAGTTCAAACAAGGTTGTGGTTCGAGAAAAAGAGACGTCATTTTCGGCATTGGTTCACACTCGGCTTAAGGCTAACGGCTGCGTAGGAGAGAGAAAATAATAGAAAAAAGCCATGTTAACATTTTCAGTTAACCAAGATAGAGTTAACAGAATGACTTAATTGCACAAATTTAACAATTTGTAAAACTTGATTGCACTTGCACTTTCTGAAAGTCTTTAGAAGTAAGTGCAATCTCGCGATAAAGGTTTGGGATTCCTTGTGCAATTATTCCTAAAATCAAAGGCCTAATACTCTAAAGAATTTCCAATTTTAGATGATCAAATCCCAATCCTATCCTATTTTTTTTGTTCCATAAAAAAACCTCCAACTTCAGATCCAGTTCCAATCTATCCTAAATTTTTTTATATCTTATAAAAAACCACTAACTTTTACGCGAGGCCCAAATCTACCTCCTTACCCTCCGTTCAAAATTGCTCTTGATAACCGAGAGATGGAAAACTCCCGAGCGCAAGCCGTACGAGCATCTCGAGCCGAGTGTTTTGAGCGCGAGCTTTCCGACGGCAAGAGATGGAAGACTTCTGAGCATAAGAGATTGAAAATCGAGCGCAAAATCAAAGTTCCTCGAGCAAGATAGAAGGAAGACTCTCTTAAAAGTAAGAACAATTGAACAAAGCCAATCCTAATTGCACTAGTTTATGCCCAAATTTCACATTGAAGAAGACATCGTTTGGGCTGATGTGAAAATTCATTTCCAAAACGTATCTTTTTGGATATGAAATTTGGTGAAACACTAGAGTAATGACGTAGAAAAGCCACATCACTAACGACGATTTTGAAAAAAAAGGGTTAACGGGGGCAGATAGATGACTTAAATAAAAGTTGGTGATTTTTTACGAGAAAAAAAGTTTAGGATGGAATTGGAATTGCACATGAAGTTGAGAGTTTTTTATAAAATGAAAAGAAAAGTTTAAAATAGAATTAGAACCGTAGCTAAAGTTCGGGTTTTTAAGGGTATTAGGCCAAAATTCAACAGGAAAGTAACTGAAATTTGGATGTAGTGTCGGGTTTACTCTCTGTTTGATTAAATTTTGGTATTCTCGGGGCCAAATGTTCCATGATGGGTTGACTTACCAAAGAAAGATTAAGTGAGAATCAATGGGTGCTTAATCCGGGTTGACTTTGGCTCCAAGGTACATGGGCCCAACTTACCAGTGGGGAAAACCAAACAGCAAAAGCGAACAAAAAACTCTGTGCCGGAAAGACAGTAGGGGTGAGCACGGTTCCAGGGTAGAACCGAGAACCGAAAAACTGAACCGACGGGTAAGGTTCGGTTCCCGGTTCTAGGGCGAGCGGTTCCGGTTCTCGGTTCTGACTTTTTAGGAACCGCCGGTTCCGGTTCCGAAACCAGGAACCGGGAACCGGGAACCGGAACCGGAACCGACGCTCTTCCCAGTAAAAAATAAAAACCCTAACTTTTCTTCACTGATTTCTCTCTCTTGGTTGCTCCTCCGTTGCACCCTCTCTCCCACTCCCCGCACCCACGACTCGACGAAACCCTCTCGCCTCTCCTCGCTCCGTTCGGCGTCCGCCTCGGCTCTTCCTCTGTCTTCATCAACCACGGTCCGGCTCATCCACAGCAGATTTCCGAGTCTGGATTTTTTTGGTGACCAATCGAGCGGCCTGTAGCTGGAGGCGCAAGAAGGGAGAGAGCAAGGACAAGAGTAAGCGTCCGGATTACTCAGGACAGCCAGAGGGGCGTAGATCGGAGCGACAGCGATAAGCGGAAGCGAAGCAAAGCAGCAAGCGAGCGAGAGACCTGAGTCACTGGGTCACTGGTTCACTGGCTCGCCGGTTCACCCCTCTCTCTGTCTCTCTGTGTCTCTGTCTCCGTCTCTGTTTCTGTGCGATAGTGCTTACGGTGGCTTAGAGCTCGTCGCTAGGCCGAGGAACTCTCCGTCCGCGGCGAAGATGGAGCAGATCATGGCCATGTACAAGCTCGAAACCTTCGGCATCATTTAGGCTCTTTGGGCGCTTCCCTTCCTTTCCCTCCCCTCCTCCTCCCCCCTTCTCCAGCTCCCCCTCTCTCCCTCCCTCCCTCCCTCCCTCTCTTCTGTCTGTCTGTCTATCTCTCTCTCTGTCTCCTACTTTTCGCCGGAGATGGCCTGCCGGAGCATGATGTCCGGGAACTTGGAGCCGGAGAGGAAGAGGAGCGGCGGGCTGAGGACGAAGCAAGCGGGAGGAGGGTCGTGCCGTGGCAGTTGACCCCCTGCGCCCCCGCCGAGCACCGGCCCCCCCGCTAGTGCCCCTTTCGATTCCCTTCCTCTGTCTGCTGGTGCATGCTTGGTTCGCGCCCCTCGTTGCTTTGTCGTGACACACCCTCGGCTCCCTTTTGCTGTTTGGAGCTTCGTTGGGGCTCGGAGGCGAGATGGGGTACCTGTTGAAAGAAGCTCTCAAGACGATCTGCGGTGTGAATTAGTGGTCGTACGCCGTGTTCTGGAAGTTCGGCTGCCAAAATCCTAAGTAAGTCCGTCTTCGCTCTCCTGCTTTCCTTTTTGGCTTCTCTGAATTATGCTTTATGTTGTTATGATAGCTACGTATTTGATGGTAAACCTCCTGATTTGAAGAAGCAAGAGCTCGCACAACGGTACTTTATTATTATGTAGCCTTCTCTTCTCTCGTTTTTTTTAATTGTCTATGAATACATTTAGTTACCTTAAATGTGAAGGTTTGTCTTTGTTTTGATCACTTTCTTACTGTGCGATATTTTAGTTCTATTCGATGAGAAGTTTGATGTTGTCTCTGTTTTCCAGAAAAACCTATCTATGTAGCTAACCAGATATGTGTGCGCATGTGGTACATGGCTTTGATACCATTGCAGGTGACACAACAGCACAATGAAGACTGCAAAAAACTATTGAGACTTATAGGTATCCCAGTAGTTGAGGTTACTATTCTGTCTGAGAAGTTCATTCTTCTTTATTCGTAACAAAAATGTTAGATACCAGATTCAGTTTATGTATGTCAGGTCCCTTCAGAAGCAGAGGCACAATGTGCTGCTCTTTGAAAAGCTGGAAAGGCATGTATCTTCCTGGTTGATCGTCTTCTGATTTAGAATAATTCATTGTTATCTCATGATAATCCAATCATCTAACTCTATGGAAATGACATTTTTTTTGCATGATTTCGTTTAGCTGCGGAAAGTTTGGATGTGCCTCCTGATTGCAAAATGGGAAATTTATGGCTTACAAGAACTTTGTATACCTTATCAAATGCCCTTTTGTGAAGGCGTGCACTAGAAGAAAGAGTGGATAAAAGCATCTTGAGCGGGCACGTGTCTCTTTCATCAGTTTTGGGTGACTTTATGTGGCTAAGTTCTTATTGATGCTTATGTAATTGCTATGTTTTTATACTGCATGCTTTGGCTTCCAGTAAAATCAGCCATATTTGCAGCCTGCGCTGTTCTATAAAAGAAGGGAAAATTCACGCAGCTTGCCTCATGGTTTTGTTGACTCCGTGCCAGGAAATATAGAACAGTCCCTATTCAAATGATAGCTTCATTGTTTATGCTGAGGACATTGATGGAGGTTCATCTCCTTCAACTGCTATGTTATCTGAAGCTGCTAAGGCCTTGAAGGTTACCATAGTGGACAGTTCAATCCCAGAAAGATGTGGTGATCGATTGTACAACGCTTGCTGTGTTTCTGGTTCCATTGGAGTGCTGAAAGCCAAGCACCGCAAGGTAACTTTTCTTTCCTTAAGTAACTATGTATGGAACATTTAGTTGCCTGAGTCTTCTGGTCTATACGTTGTTTGAGTTGTTCTCTTTTCTTTCCTTTTCTTTTTGGCTCTATGCAGACGTTGGACATATTGGTATAGGCATCTGTTATGATATTCGGTTTCAGGAATTGGCAATGATTTATGCTGCAAGAGGTAGGTTTCGTTTCCTCTTCGTCTATTTTGCATTTCCTACAATGTTGACTGCATACTGGTGTTGGGGCTGCCACTAGCCCAGTCTATGCAGTTCGAAAGTACGAAGATTTCTGACAGTAAACATGTATGTCTTAAGTGGTGGACCTTTGGATTGTTTTCCTTTGATTTATTTTCGTTTTATCCCTTCCAATGATTTTTAAGTTGAACATCAGCAAAGTAAGCCTTGCACAAAGGGGGTTTAGCTGTATAAATACTTCTACGACATTGCGATATGTCCTCTATTGCTTTTTGTATAGAAGATATCTCTTTGCAATATTGAGTCCTAATTAGCTAGTTTTTGCCTCCTCCATTATTATATTGTTTTACGTTTCTTTCCTAGATCAATGAGGTTTGCTATTGGTGTTGCTAATTGGCCTTTTATTGACAATATCATTCTACTAAATATATTTGCACTGATCCATTGATAATAAAGTTATATGATGCTGAACTCTTGGTGTTTTCTATTCTGCATAAATGGATCTAGGTTGTTAGATAATATCCCCTTTCTATTAAGCGAAATATTGCTTTTAATAACTAGTCATTGTTGCGTTTATTTTCGTTTTGTTTAATTAAAAATGAAATTAAAAAAAAGAACCTGTTGGAACCTGGAACCGACCCTGGAACCTGTGACAGGGTAGGTTCCAGGTTCCACGTTTTGACGGGTAGGTTCCAGGTTCCAAAAAATGAGGAACCTGTACCCGAGGGTAGGTTCCAGGTTCCAAGCGGAACCGAACCGGAACCTGGAACCGCTCACCCCTAAAAGACAGAGTCGACAGACAGAAAAGAGTCGAGACTTGGACTTGGTGGCATCAACATTCTTTCTTACGATTGCACAAAGTGACGGTTATTAGGGGTGTCAGAACTGAACCGAACCGAACCGAGATACGAACAGAACAGAATTGAACCGAAAATTTTGTGCATTTCGATTCGGTTTCTGTTTCGGTTCGGATCATCAAAATAAATCAAATTTTCTTTTCGGTTCGGTTCGGATCGGTTCGGATCGAACCAAACTAAAATAAAAACTTCGGTTTAGGGCTATTTTGCCCTCTCTCTCCCCTTCTCTCTCCTCTCTCCTCTCTCTCTGCTTAATGAACTTGAAACCGAAAACTGATCCAAACCAAACCGAACCAAATCGATTTTTCAGTTCGGTTCCAATTCGGTTCGGTTCAAATTCAGTTCGATTTTCTTGAAAAATCGAACCGAACCGAACCATTTACACCCTTAACGGTTATAACTTTGGATAACCCGCCAATCATCATTATCCATGCGCCGCGAAACCGACCCCTTTAGTCGTCACGTGCGCTTCACATTGGGGTTGCGCATTGGTCCCGATCCAACTAGGGAACTGGATTAGACCGGATCAAAACGGCTGGGTGGTTCCCAATTCCATATAAGGAATCTGACCGACAGATTGGCCAAGATTTCTTAGTTGTTTTTTTTTTTATTACGAAGTAAACTCTAATTAGTAAATTATTTTTTCTTTTAATGTTGGGAAACTCTCACTTGTAGGGAATAGAAGAAATCAACGAAGAAGAAGAAGAAGAAGAAGAAGAAGAATAAGAAGAAATCACTTGGTCTTGGAGCGAACCTGGAATCGAACCGGATCGGCGGATTGGTTTCCAATTTGCCAAACTATGAATTAACCCTGGCCGATTTGGTTTTACATTTCAGGATGGGTTGTTTTCCACTCTGGAACCAATCATCTCTACTCTGTATGTCGCTTCTGATTGACTTCTTATTAGCATGTGCCATCTTCACGTGACATAGCCATTGCATTGGAACATCTATTTCGTTGGTAACGATAATTAAAGAAACGAAACCTTTGGAAAACACCCACACGACCGCCGTTGAAGGTGTGGTTAATATCGTTGGAAGGTAAATGTGTCATGGCAAGGTTAGATTCTTAGATTTCTCCCTTAATTGATTTGGCTTTTGCTTAACCCGGAGCAACTGAGATCGTTCAAACATATAGGGAATGAAGAACGCATGCGAGGTTTCTACTAATACTTTTATCTCTCTCGCGGCATGCTTTACAACCAAATCTAACTTTTGAATTAATCTTTCTATTTAGGATGCGGTTTTTTTTGTCACCGAAAACTTAATGATAAAGGAAAATATTTTCTATAAAATCATTATTTAGGAAATGGTTACTTTCTACTTGTTTGCTGATTCAGTGGAAAGTGATTTTCTGCTTGTCCGAAGGGTAGGGGTGTCAATGGGTCGGGTCGGGTCGGGTCGGATTTTCATGATACCCGACCCGACCCAAAACTCACAAGAATGTGCTTAACCCGACCCAAACCGGCCCAAGGCCCGAATAATAGATATCCCAAAAGATCGGGTCGGGTCGGGTCGGTTCGGGTTTCGGGTATTTTTTTTCCCTGTTCGTCCCTTCACCTCCCTCTGTTTCCAGGCTCACAGAAAAGTATGAAATGGAAACATTCCCAATTCAAACAAACTTCAAATATCTAAATTTGTCACGACCCCTTCGTACTTTGATTAAAAAGAATTTCTCTATTGTGATTGCTATAGCAAACTAGATCTTGATTGTTTAAAGTATCTAAAGAAAAGAAGAGCCACATTTTCACTCTTGTGAATACACCTAGCGGTCGATCCAAATTCGACTGAACAAAAATATCAAAATTTACAAGTCTGGGAAACATGATACTGAGACTTTTCAAGTAGAAGATTACAGTAAAAGAGAGCAATCAGCTTTACCCCATTAACAAAATGCTTTTAGCCATCTTCAATCCAATCAAAGTAACATTAACAAAACCCACAAATCTTGACTTCCTAAACAAACCCACAATCTCCTCCACCTTCACGTGACTGCACTCCTCAACGACCACCACACAAGCCCCGCCGACCCTCGTTGTCATCTCCATCTCCGTTGCGAACCGTGATAGGAACAGAGCCTCCTCCAAATGCTCACTCAACGCCAAATCGAAAACCCCATCGAAGATGCGCAAATTGTGCAGACCAACGCGGCTTACCAGAGGCGGCGAGTCAACCCGGGTGACATTGGCAACGCCCTACTCGGACAGCACCATGACCTCGTGGCCAGTTCCGGCGGAGACCTAGAGGACCTTGGAGTGGTTGCGGAGGAGGCTTAGATCGGGGATCGAGTCAAAGAAGTGCCGGTGTGAGAGGACTAAGCTGCGGAAGGCGTGGGAGGACCAGAGGCCCTTGTTCTTTCTTGTCGAGGGGAGGAACTCGCGGCGGCCGAAGTCGCAGGAGAATCTAGGGTAGTGGCGGCGGCGGCGGTTAGGAGGAAGGTGAAGGTGGCGACGGCGACGGAGGCTAAGGAGAGCTTGTTGAGGAACGTGTGAAAAGAGATGGAGGAGGGAGGAGTTTCCTATTTAGTATTTATATTTAATATATTTCGGGTCATTAGGGTACTCGAACCGACCCAAACCGACCCAAACCGAATTGTCAAGGTATCCATTGTTTCTCTCACTGCCCGAACAGGAATGAGACCCGACCCGAAAATACCTTGAATTTTCGAATCGGGTCGGGTCGGGTCGGGTCGATTTGGGTATTTTTGACACCCCTACCGAAGGGGATATCGTTTTTCCCCAACTTAAGTTTGTCGTTTCCAACTCATGAAAAACGGTTTTTTGCAAATCAATTAGTTCTCCGTCATCCAAATACCGGAAAGTCCAAAACAGAAATTCCAAAAACCGTTTTCCTTAAGTTAAACGGACCCTTAACTCGATTTAAATTTGGAAACATCCAATCTTATATTCGCGAGGCAAGTTCTCCAACTTTCCTAGTCAGCTGCAAAACGCATGTAATTATTCATCGATGGTCACAAGGCAGCCAGCGGAGCACCAATGGATGTAGCTGCGGATATCATCAGCTCAGGATGTCAAACATTAAAGTACAAGGTCGACATGAAACCGTCAGGAACGTCGATTTCAACTGTAATGTCGTCGTTTGGCAGACGATAAAGATGTGATTTCTCGACGTTGTTTGCATGGAGCATATCCATTATTCTGAATTGCGAGTATGATGAGGCTTTTTCCGTCTGCTCTGCCAGCCTGCTTAGAAAGAGCAGAAGCGAAGACAAAGATAACAATACGACAGACGACGTCGTGGTCCTTCGGATATTGCATCGTTATCTCTGCATGGACTAGGACTGTGAGCTTGTCATCGTGGATGTGATGAATCGGGACGAGTTTTTGAGTCCAAGCTAGTTATTTATTTTTCACGAAATAAACGAAGCTTTTCACAAAAAAAAATGTAGTGGTAATTATTAGTTTCTTCTCTATTATTGATGTTGATATGCACGTGCGAGTTGTATTAGAAGAGTTTGGCATCGAAGAATTTTAGTATGCTATGGAGACTAACCGGCTCACGACTTATTGACTCGAGCCTTTGAGTAAATGTGTGCTTAACTGAATATATTGACGGACTTAAACTCTAAAAATTTCCTTTACCATGATGTCCTTAATCTATATCTACAAGAAATTTAGCTATAAAGAAAATTGCAAGAAAGATTGAAATTAGTTTTTTTTTATATAAAAAAATTTCCTTGGAGAGAGGGAAAATTATCAAAAAAGTTATAAACCTATTGTAATTGTCTCAATTTAATCATAAATATTTCTTTTGTGCCAATTCAGTCCTAAACCTTTTGTATTTGTGTCAATTCAATCCATCTGGCTAATTTTGGTTGACCGGTGATGACATGGACACTGGTCGTGCAGCCAACGCTGACGTGGCAATTTATATATATATTTTTTGATTTTTTTCCTTCTCCTTTGTTTCATTCTTTTCTTTTCTTTTTTTCCCATAGTGGTTGGCGAGGGTTGTGGCCCTCGCCTAGCCTTGCCTAGATCTAGGTGAGGGGGCCCATGTGTGAGGTAGCCTCGCTTGCGGCTAGCGAGGCCATGGTGAGGGCTTTGCGGCCGTCGCGCAGTGGCTGGCGAGGTGGAAAAAAGAAAAGAAAAGAAGAAAGAAAAGGAAAAAGAAAATAAAATAAAAAAAATTTGAAAAAAAATTATTACATCAACGTTGCCCGGACGATCAACGCAGGCCACCGTCCACATTAGCCTTACCTGGCCAAAATTAGTTGGATAGATTAAATTGATACAATTGCAATATATTTAAAACTTTTTTGATAATTTTCCCTTAGGTAGAGTGGAAGTGCATTTCCTACTCTCACCAATTATTTGATTGGCCTACTCCTATTTATTTTGTTTTCTTTTAACGAAAGATTTCCCCTTTTTCCTTTTCAATTACGAATGCATATGTTATAATAATTACATACCATTTCTCAAACATTTCATCCATCTTTTGTTTCTCTTTTTACTCTCACTATTTCCCTACCATTGCGGATTTTTCTCTCTATTTTTTTATTTTTTCGCTTTTCCACATGTGTGTGTGTGTGTGTGTCCTCCTTTTTTTCTTTGGCCTCTTCCTTAATTGTTTTCTTTCTTGCTAAGTGAAAAAATATTGCTCAAACTCAATATCAAATTTGCATAGCTTAAGTTTATCTTGATTATAGTTCTAATTTGTCGAAATCATATAGGCTTATTGGACAAAATTTAGATTCTGGTTTGAGTTATATATGTAGATTTCCAAGAGTGATATCGAATTCCCTGATAAAATCATATTGGACCCTTTGACTTGACTAGCAAAGTAGCAAGTATTTCATACTTGTGTTTATTATATTTGGCTCAAAGTTGACCGGTGATGCAATGGGATGATTGTACTACGTAGAATAATGATATTATAAAATATTAACGAAATGCCAATTTATAATTATGGAAAAATTATATATTTTGAGTCTCGATATAGTCAAACATTTATATGATTTTTAAAATTATAAAGAATTATGTATCATCTCACGTGTCACTGATTGCGAATTTAAATGAATGTAAATACTGTCATCCCAAAGAAATGTTTCTCGAATAAACGCAAGCTTTTGTGGAACAACCTACTTTAAGTGGATAATAGCTATTAGTTTTGCTCCAGAATAGGGAAACTATTTTAATCCTAAAATAATGATATGACATATATTATGCATGATTTTTCGACCGTTTTTTCAATTTCTAACAATTAATGGTTTTGAAAATTGGAGGTACTAAATAAAAAATTGAATTGCAAACGCAATGCATATTGTTAATTGCTCTCTTATGACTAAGTTGAATTTGCATTGACAATTTCAGTTTGTTAGCACTGTTAGATCTCTCTGCATTCCAAGTTAATAGCCTTATCAATTTAATTTTTTTCAACCAAACAATTTTTTTAATATTCATTATACAGAATTATATTCATTTATATACATGGCTTTTTCGTATTTTATCTATTTATTTCTCAAATGAAATATCTATTTACCTTCAATATGTTACTAGTATCTTTCCTGACCAATATCCCTGATTACGATGAAACAAAGAGCCTTATCTTTTTTCTTCCTTGTTTTTTGTTGTTGTTTATCTATTATATTATAAAGGGTTATTACCACCTAAACCCTATACTAATATGCTCGTGCCTTGCCCCATTTATCTCAAATTGATTTTTGTGTCACAAAAACTCCCGAATTGGTATATTTGTGTCATATCTCAAGTTTCTACACCTGTGCCACATTTACAAAAATTAATTTTTATGTTATAAAAAATCTCAAATTGATATACTCGTGTCATACTTATCTTATATCGATATACCCATGCCACATTTACCACAAAAAACTTTCAAATTTACAACAAATTGCAGTAAATGTGGCATGAGTATATCGATATAGGGTAAGTGTGACATGAGTGTATTAATTTGAGATTTTTTGCAATGCAAAAATTAATTTGGGGTAACTGTTGCATGGGTATACCCGTTTGGAGTTTTTTGTGATATTGACCCTAGATTAAATATAGTTTTTTTTTCAATTTTACTTTTAAAGTGACGAATTTTATTTTCCTTCCATTCTTTTTGCAATTTATGTGTTAGGGTCAGGATAAATGATTACATTATAGTCTAGTTTTATTTAATACATCTAATTGTTCTATTTAATACATAAAAAGAAATATGTAATTTTACGTTATTTCTTTATTATTCCATCTTTTAATATTTTTTTTTCTCATGAGATTCTTCCTCTTCCAAACAAGTACAACTCAATCCTCTCGTGAAAAAAACGATTTGTTCCAGCTAAATTATGCATGGATGACATCAATTCTTGTTTTTACTCTGTGTTGTATCTAAAGGTTTTTTTTTTCATTGACTCATAAAAAAGTTTAGATTTTTTGACGGTATGTTTAGAGTATAAAAAACCTATAAACTTATCTTAATATGAGGGGATGATGTCGTTTTATTTATATCTCAAACAAACGGTACACACTTCATCGAATTCTAATCACTTCGCCCTAAACGAGCTCAACTAAATTTCACACGGGATCAACTACGACATCGTACTTAGATTATGTCTTAATTGGCAAACGAAACAAGCAATTTCTCTATTTGGTATTTATTTAATTTTGTATCGAATAAATTAAAAAACAATGACGTGGAAATTCACCAAAAATAAATAAATAAAAAATTTATTCCAATAGCGAAACTCCGCGGTAACGTGCTCAATAATAACAAAAGCAGCAAAAGCAGAGGTTGCCTCATTTTCCACGCCAACAGACAAAACTAACTTACCGAACTAAACTCCAAATCCTCACCCTTCCCGAGAAACGTCCAGCGCGAAATCTCCACCGTCCATTTTTTTTTCATTTTTCATTTTCCTTTTCGCTCCGCCAATATAAACAAACCAAAAACCAACTCACGCCGGTCTCACTCCTCCGCAGTACAACAGCGCGGTGGCTCCTCCGTGACCCGGCCCCCCGCCTCCCCGGCTCCGCCATGACGCGCCTCCCCGCTCCGCCCGACGCCGCCGCATCCGCCGCCGCCGCCGCGGCCCCGGCGGCGGCCCGCAGGCCGGCCGCCGCCCCCGCGGCCACCGCCGCACCTCCTGGTGCTGCTCCTTCGCCGTGCCGCCTTCCAGCCCCGAAACCCTAGCGGCCTCCCAGAACCAGCCGAGGCCCCTCGGCGGCAAGAGCTCCAAGCCGGAGAAGCCTCCCGAGTCGCTCTCGAAGCACGGCGCCGCTGCCGCGAGCTCCATCCCCAACTCACCCCAGAGCTCCAAGTCGGGGCTCGGTATCGTCGGCCGGATCGATCCCCGACGGATCCTGTCGCCTGGCCGAGTCTCTCCGATCGACTCCGATTCCGTCCACGATGCTGATCCGGCTCCTAATCCGTCGGCGGACGTGGCCAAGCAGCCGCGATCCGGTGAGTGCAGCTTCCGCGCCCAGTCGGAGCGGTTCTCGATGACGGAGCTGCAGGCGGAGAGCTTCCGAGCGCCCTCCGAGGGGCTCCAGGCTGCGCACGAGGGTCTGTCGTTGTCCAGATCGGGTTCCAGCGAGAATGCAGACAACATGTTTGATGTCAGGCTTAATTTGAGGGCGAAGAACGGTGGGTGCTTGGTTTTGGAGCTTAATTCGGAGGTTTTGTCCGCGAATTCGGAGGTTTTTGCCGGTTTGATTGCGGAGCACCAGAAGAGCTTTGGCCAAAATGGGAGTTCAGCGAGCATTTGTCGGATTGAGGCGCCCGTGGTCGAGAATTTGGGGATATTTAGGGAGACAATTGAGTTGATGTTTGAGGATGACATCGCGAAACGGCTTTTGAAGATTGGTGTATTTCGCTGCATTGATATACTTGAGGTAAGCAATCTATGTTCTCTTGAGAAGGGTGCTATCTTCGGGTTTTGCTTGCGCAGACAATTGGATTTGCTTTACGCGGAGCAAGTAGTTTTCTAGTTCACGGGTATTCTAGCAACTATTTAGAAGGAGATGAGTTGTAATGATGTTCGATGATTTACTTACAAATTTCAAATGCATTAATCTGCAGTAACCAGAGCCTAACAGTAAGTCTCTTAGAGAATACTTTTAATTGTGCATGCTAAGCTTGAAATTTTGTGGACAAGAAGAAATCTCATTAATCACCCTAGCCCAAACTTAACTGAAGGCTAAATTCTGATTCTGCTAGGCAACCAAACCCCAGGTGAATGCAACTTAGGTTGTCACAGATGTGACTTGAAGCAATCTCCCAATGAACTCAATCACACATGGCTGTTCTTCTTCCCTGCAAAAGGAAGTGGAAATCCCAAATTCATAGTATCCTCTCCGCCATATGTGTTTGCAGCACGGATGAATGTCCGCTAGTATCTTGCAATGTGCTCGGATGTATTTCTGTCTATCGATGGCCCCCAATCATCCTAAATCCTTTCAATGAAGTCTTGAGATCTCTGATATTTTTTTTCTTTTTCTGGTAGAACCTTAGATGTTAAACTTTATACTTATTTGGCTGGTAATTGGAGAGGAAGTCCCTTATTTTGTAATCCTGGCACAAGGAAAGGGAGAAATGGAACTGTTTTTCCTATCACGGCAAGAGAATCTGGCTTGACCTTTCAGGTTATGGCTTTCATTTGATTTTAAGAAGTCCACTTGCAATTATATGATGAGAATCGGGAGATGACTAATTTTTTGGAGCATTCTTTTTTCAATAGTTTTGGATTGAGTTAAACAGGTCAAAACTTGTTTAAAAAAATCAAAAAGTTATTTATAGATTAATCTAGTTGCAGACTTTTAGTAATATGAAGGACATTTTCATTTCATTTCCCCCTTATGAGAATTGAATGGGATCACTAGTTGCATTGGTCTGAGGAAACAGTGACTGTAGCGAGATGCCTTTCGGCCTATCAATTTCAAAATCGTGATGGCCAAAAGATTGGGCTCTGCAGGACCAAAGTCTCAAACGCAAGTGCACATCTTCTGAATAGTAATACATGCTGGTTTGTTGAAGCTTACTCTCTTTTCTTCTTAAGAGATGTGACTGTTGATCGCTTCTAAATCATTTTTCTGAGATCTGGCCCTAGGTATCTTTTATTACTTCTACTGGTGTCTGTACCAAGATTGGTGCAATTTTGCCACTCTAACTTGTTTATGGAAATGACTTAATAATCAGTAGAGAAGTATGTAACCTGGAAATACCTAGTTGTTCGTAGTCAGAAAACATTGTTTCTGTGATGCCTTGGCTTCAGCTGCTGTTTACTTTTTTAAAGTTGGCACAGACTCCCCAAACCACCTTTCTACTCTTACCACTCCAGCACTATGAGTTTCTATGTTTTATGGGCTGACTGTTACCTCTCGTCATTAGCTAGTTGAAACCCTCTCTATTAGTTCTTGACTTGCTACCGCTTGTTATTATCTACTCTCGAATTTGAACAATTACCACCTACAATTTTTGAGAACTCAATCACCAATATCAATCATTGTTGCCCTCTTCGCTAGGACACTAGTATCCAATACCCGCAATTAGCATTAAGGCTAGGTCCCCTGTCACCACCTATTTGTTAGCATGATTTCCATTTTCAGAACTTCAAGCAGAAAGTGTTTCATTTTCCATAGACATTTGAGGTGTCGTGCTTTTTGTTTAGCTTTCACAGAGATTTATTCCAGTGGAAACTTGATGAGTTAATCAAAACAGATTGCAACTTTTATCTTTTTGGCAAGCCATTTAACCTTTGACTAAGGCCTTCTCATCATTGCTGTTGCATCGTCTTTGACTTTTATGGTGTGATGAATCTCATTTAATGGTGGCATTCAGTACAATCTTGAAAATTGGAGATACTGCTGGGGGGTGTTTATGTTCTTCTGTGAATCAACTGACATGAGGTTGTGTAAGAGATTTCCTCGTCTATAGCAATGAATTGCCTGTCTGAAGCAAGAGTCTCGCTGCATGCTTGTTAATGTAGGAACATATGTGGGTCACTTAAACTGCGTGTGCAAAATGAGACTTATTTTGAGGAAACTGGAAGCAATATGCTCATGTTTTGTGTATCTACCGCTTGATGCATCCCTTTCATGTTCTCGTTGCAAGTCTGATTAGAATCCAATTCCTGAGTCAATTGTCTATGTGCCATTAACTGAAGATTTGATGAGTATGGAGGATAATTAGCCTGACTTAGATGCGTCTCAGGTGCCGATATGTGTCGTAGTGTCCAACTTGTCTAAAATTTCAAATGGGGAACTCATGCCTTAGCTATTTGGACACTGCTCTTTTAGATATTTGCAATTACACTTGGTAATTTATTTGTACTGTCGGGCAGGTTTTGGCATGCATACAGTTTCCTTTGATATTTTAGCATTGCATTTTAATGTATATAGAATGACTTGAAAGGGCATTCTTGTTAATGCTTCAGGCAAAGTAAAAAACAACCTTTTACCTTCCCGCCAATATCTAAAATTTTCAAAAGAATAATATGTGAATCTACGTGTCAAAATTTGTATATTTTGAATGTTTAAGGTGTTACCGGTTAAGAAAAAGTCAAAAGTGTCTGCATTGCAAGATGTGGATTAGGCAAAAAGTAAAATGTAAAAGTCTATCTAAATGCGCCCTTAACTTAAAGTTGCATTTTCTGCGAATTTGGCATGGTGGGCAAATGCAGTTCATGAAAAGAAGACTAGAAAAATATTGGGAAGGATACTTCTCTCTCTTTCTCTCCCTCCCTCTCTTTCTCTCTTTGACTGGTTGGCAAATGTGCACTACCTTTTGGAAATTGAATTGTTCGAAACTGAAATTTTGTTGTCAAAGTAAAGACATCTCTTCCTGATTTCCAATCTGTACTTACTGTTCTGATTTGGTTATATTAGAATTATATCTGGCAGTCAGTTTGTGCATTTTTTATTTGTCGATTGTGGTGCGGAGGGATTATCCGGCTCTTAGTCTATTTCTTCACCATAGACTAATAGGACTAACATGAAAATTGTAATACGCTTGTACAAAGAAAATTCTCACTGTTCTTCTTTGGTTTTCTATTTACTTAAATAGGCTTCATATGTGTGTGTCTTCATTTTCCTCCTTTAGTTAGATGCCGAGCTCATGCACTCATATAGTTTTTCTTCTCATCTATATTCATAGCTCTTAGCTAATAGCATCATCTGCCTGAGTTCCTAATTTGCTTTCGGAACTATGGCTTGTAATAGGTGTGCCATCATATCAGCGTGGCATTTATAAAATGAAGTGAAAAGAGCCTGGTAGGTGGCGGGAGAGGAGGGGTTGGGGGGAGTGTGGACTAAGAAATACCTTAACTCATGGTTCATCCTGATATTTGGATTCTCTAAGGAGTTCAGCTAACAATCCCGTTCAATGATCTTAAACAGGTATCAGCTGGCATTGCGTTCAAAAGAGGCATCTTGTCTTGCTTAAAATATCTGGAGGCTGTTCCATGGACAGAGGAGGAAGAAGAGAAGCTGAGGAGCTTGTTCACAAGGTTGAACTTTGATAATGTGACAACTAAAGACATCTTGTCCAGACTTTATATGCTTGACACGGAAAATTCCCAACAGAATTTAGCTAAGCAGCTTATTTTTTCAATTACCAAATGTGCTGACGCAAATGCAAGGAATGAGCTGAAGTCACTAGTAAAGGGCCTTCTTTGCAAAAGTTCAGTCTATGTGAAGGACCAGGTTGGCCTCGACAAGCAGGATCTCTACAGTGTTTGCCAAGCTTGTCTTGATTCATTAGTCAGCTTGTTGGAGGAAGCCTCTGGTTTTGCTGCTACCCATGAGACGCAGTCAAAGGATGAAACAAGTAGACCCTTGATAGAACGTATCTCTAGACAGGTCGATAATATTAACTGGCTGCTGGAAATCCTGCTTGATCATCAAATGGCAGAGGAGTTTGTGGAGATATGGACAGATCAAAGTTTACTGCTGAAGATGCATGAGATTGCATCACCAATGGTCAGGTACGAGCTCAGTAGGGTTTCAGCAAATTTGGTAATTGCGATGGGAACCAGAAGACTTCACTGCCATTCAGAAGTCAGAGCAGGTCTCTTCCAGGCCTGGTTTGGCCCTATGCTTCTGGATTTTGGTTGGCTGCAAAGATGTCGCAAGGGGCTTGAGATGAAGTTGCTGGAGGAAGCTATGGGCCAAACCCTCCTAACGCTTCCCCTGAAACAGCAGTATGCACTCTTCATGGAATGGTTCAGATGCTTCTCCAAGCACGGATCAGAGTGCCCAAACCTTAGCAAAGCTTTCCAGATTTGGTGGCGTCGGTCCTTTTTGAGGGGCTCCGAGACTAATGCTATAGAGTCCAGGTAATTCGTACTGACCCTCATTGTTTGTTTGTATGAAATGTTTCTTACTAGGTCCTGTCCAGAGATGCTGAAACATCTGGAAGTGAATATGGTGATCAGCATTGTAAAATTGTTAAGATGTTTAGTTGGCTTTCTGATTTCTAGAGCTTCAGCTTCCTGTTTCTACCGTGTGCATCTAATCTTTAAGATTGTTTGAGTCTGGACAGAAGGTCAAAAGGAATATCAAGTAATGTTATATCCCTAACTCTAAGGGAGGGACGATAGTCCCGACAACTAAAACTTTCTGCACATTGCGGACTTAAATTGCAGAAATCTCCCTTCATTGTTGTGCTTCATTCACTACGATCCAATGATAAGTTCACATTCTGGAAATGGCTTACGATATTTACTCGTTCCTTGTTAAATCTGACTATGAGTCACATTGGTGTTAGTTCCTAAAATGAAGTCCGATTTGTTGCATATCTTGCCATCGACGTTCGGCATGCTCAAATCTACTGGTTAAGTTCTTTTAATCTTATCTCTGTCCTGGCAAGATTTCTGCCCAATGTATGTTCTCTCCTGGTTTCTATTTGCATCAAAATGAACAGGACCGTGAACAAATTGGAAGCTCGAGATCTCACAATATCGTCTATTTGATCAATTGGAGCCAAACCTTTTTGGAATTGGAAGTTCCTTTTTACGGAACGACCTATAGCGCTCAACCTATTCTCCAAGCCTTGTGAAGTAATTTTTAATTCAAAATGAACATAATTACCCATAAACCCATAGATCCGATGATCCGAAAGCTCTACACGTCGTCATAAATTTAAAACTTCTCCCTTGAACTATGTCTCTCAGCTCCAACTTACTTAAAACTCTTTTTAGAATCAAAATTAGCAGAACGGCAAACAAATCAGACGGTCCGAACAATATAAACATGACAAGATCAACGATTTGACCGAATTGGACCTAAACCTTGTTTTTAGAATTGAATATTCTTCCTTGAAAACTAACTATGGGCCCTCGACTTGTCCAAATCGAAAGACGCAAGCGAAAGTTGTGCATAAAGATCTTCTGTTAGACTGTCCTCGAAGTCCCGAAGAGTACGTGATGATCCTCCACAAACTCTCTCGGGCTTTTCGGGTCTTAAAAGAAAAACCAACTTCTGCAAACGATCACGGCACTCTTATGGGGCCCGACAATCTAACCAATTCGCCCAGACCGATAAAGAGAGGAGCAGCCGAGCGCCTCTGTTTGAGATCGCCGGCATCCTCGACATGCGCACGGAAACGGCAATTGCTTAGATGACGTGGCAGGAAAACTATGAAAGCGAAGCGATGGAAGTTAGAGGCTTCACTTTCATTGTATGTGCGGGGATACGTTCCTCTAGGAGGATACACAAATGAAAGAATGATAACCAAAGTCAACACTGTTGTCTTTTCTACATCTTCATATGATACAAGTGATTAGTATACAGTGGGGGGTGTATAGACGTACACTTCCGGTGTATTTCCTAATCAGTTGAAGCAGGTGATATAGCCAGATCATCCGACATAGGCAAGCAGAGGCCACTTCAGATCAAGTTCCTCTACCAGATGCCGGGTTTTTCTTCTTCAGCCTACTATGAAGACGCCGCGGCGGTTAGCTTACTTATTCTTCTTTCCGCCGGCCAGGATACGTTGGATCTGAAGCCCTCGGCTGAAGGCCTGGTTGAACAACAGCCTGGTCTGGAATTCCGAGACAAATGGGAACCACGCCAGCATGGCCACCGGCGTGAAGATGACCAGTCCCATTATGTACTCGAACCCTCTCGCGAGTGCTTTCACGGACCCCCACATTCCGAGACCCTTAACCACTGGTCTGCACGCTTGTGATATCTGCCTCATAAATAAAAAAGTGCAGAGAGTTACGAGCCAAAACCATGCTTGCCGAATCACAGAGAGAAGGGTTAACGAGTCAGAAGGAAGTTCTAATCAGATGGGAAAACTTCATCGATTACAAGACCGAAAGTAAGTTCCGTGAATGCATACTGTGCGAGGAACTTACCTGCAGCAGGGCCCATCCCGTCGGCATGAAGGCCAGTAAGCTGGCGAAGATGTCTCCGACTGTGAGACTAAGGAATGCGAAGAGCATGCCCAGAGTGACTATGAACCCGATAAACAGGAACAGCTTGAGGAGTCTAAACATCAACTGGAAATCAGCACTGAACTTCTTTCTACCCATAGACACAATCTGCAAGACTCCCGTCAAAAAGATTTATATTTAGAAGAGACTCAGACCTGAAAACCGAAGGTCTCCACTGAATATGGTTTAGGCTTCCTCACCTTTAAGATGATCATAACAGCAACGATTACAAGCCATGATAATCCATAAACCTGCCACGAAATTGATTCAGAGACATTCATGATGTTAATCAGCTAAATCATCAAAAATGCCCATGCAAGAAACATACGACTCTTTGGACATAAAACAACTGGTGCCGTATGCCAACAAAGGCTTTCTATTCCTTGTAACGTGCAATGTCATAGGAGGAAGGAAAAAAATTTGAATCTCAGATGGCAAGTAGAATGCATATGATCCATGAAACTGTATGAGTTGTTAGTTTTCACAGATGAACAATGGAGGCCTTTGCCTTGTTAAGCTTTTTCTACTCTGTAAAACTTGCGAATGGAGAAACATAGTGAACTTATACAGATCATGAACCGAAACATAAAGCATTCCGATGTAGAAGCATGGAAAAAAGTTGTGAAGCCAGAAAGGCTGCCCTACCATGATGCTCTTGTTAGCTTGGGCGACATGTAGGTGATAGACGATCCCATATTGGTATAGGAAGAAACGAAGAGAGAGAACAATCTCCCAAAATCTTCCCAAGAACCCGGTACTCTGTAGATGTTCCTGCTCTTCATCCCACCAGGACTCCCAGCTTTTATTTGCAGGCACACCCATGCCACCGCAATTGCTGATCCATTTTGTCCAGTCATCCCAATCATCCACTATCTTCTGCCATTCGAACCCTGAAGGATTGAAAAGGAAAGGAGCAAACAACCAGGAAACCACCAAGAACCACATGGAGACAGTGAGGAGCAAATAAGCGATCGAATTAGCGAATGTTGAACCATATATCTGATAGGCTATTAGTAAGACCATGATCTCCAGTCCTTTCACAAAATGACTCCTTGAGTACATCCTGTAGTTCTCTGCAAACTTCTCATGCCGAACCACAAACCCACGGCCAGTTGCCCTGTACTTGGCCCCTCCGTGCAAAATAGTGCGTCCAAAGTAATGGGCCTTGGTACCGAGTGAGAAAGTAAAGAAGACTGCTGCCAGCTGTAGCTGCATAATTATGATGTCGCCTAACGCACTTCCGAAACCTCTTTCCAGTCCAATTTCCATTGCCATGGGTAAGGCCATTAACAAGCCAAGTTGAACAACAGACTGTGAAGCCATGGCATTCTTCAGAGGGTCATTTCCCCTGGCACGGGCAATTTTAAATATTGACTGCTCTAATCCACTCAGCGACAGGTAGAGCTTGCCATATAAGAAAAGATAGACAACAAGGACAACCATCTGCATAATGGAAACAAAGAGAATCTGTATGAGAAATAGACAACAAGGACGACCATCTACATAATGGAAACAAAGAGGATCTGTAGGACTAGTGATATGTTAGAGATATTGCCGACATTAAACTGGTAATCACAATTTCCCAAGCTCAAGACTTGTTTCTTGATTATAGGGGTAAGATTATGCATTGAACCAACTAATAAGGTCTTGAAAATCTAAGGACAAATGCCAAAGGCAGAGGTATGTCACCACAATGCACAAGAGGACCATGGGCAGAGTTGGCAGAACATATCGTTGATGCCTTCCGGAATGATGCGAGTCTTGAAGCTAACAAAAACTACCTTACAAATTTCCATCCTAAGAGTTACGAGATCAGTCAAGAAGGCTAGGGAATAAAAATGAAGCAGCACATTTTCCAAAAGTTACGACTTTCAATCAGCTTGTACTGGAGATATAGGCTTTTCTCAGATTGAACTCCGCATCAGCAGGACTTACCATTGCACTGACATAAAAGCCCACAGTTGTAAAGTAGGATGACAACATGCGGAAGAAGTCAAACCGGTGTCCCAACCGGTAGATATCTCTGCTAAGAGTCTGCTCCCCATTACCACAAGCTACCTTTGCTTCAAAGAGTGATATTTGATTGAGTCCAACATCTCGACCCTTGCCAACTTGTATATATTCATGATGAGTGACATTCCCTCGTCTAAGTGTTGAATTGAATCCTACACAGACATCATACTTTTTAAGAAGCAAACTAAACTTCAATTTTGTTGCGTTCAAAGGAGAATTTTTTGTTATTTGTTACCAGCAAAAATATCCTCGCTGAGATTGATGCCACGAGAAGCTTTGCTTATACCACCCCGGGTAATGTGAAAGATTCTGTCAAATACATCTGGATGTCCATAGTGGAACCGGACCCTGAAAAAGTCAATTTAAGCAATATGAACAGGTTGGGCCAACGCATTATCAGATCATTTCAGTTTAAGAAATAGATAACTATTGTACTAAGCTTACTTCAAAGGCCTTGCAAGAACTCTTTGGCCGATGGTGACAAAGCTGGTTTCTTGATTTGACATAAACCATGCCAAAGAAGAAACACTACAATTCACAGTAAATAATTCTCAGACGTAACAAATAAGATACTTTGGAGAAAACAATTTCAATTGTGAAATTCTCATCCAACCTTCCAGTAAAGATATGCTCACGGACACCTAATATTGTAGGTGGACGTACTCCGTGATCCTCGTTAAATTCTTCCAACAGATTACGCATCTTAAAAGCTTCTTCCAGATAATTATCCTGCAGAGAATTGGCATCATAGAGTATCTTAATTAGATTCAAAGATAAAAAGTGATAGAGTGACAAGACATCTACTCAATTACCTGGTTCATATCAATAGTTTGAAGAGCTTCCCCTCGAGTAAAAATTATGGCATGGTTCTGATTCTCAGGCTTCCCTTCTCCTATTTTAGCTGAACCCGGTAGTTTTATGCGATATATTTCCTTTAAATAGCACAACATAAACAATGAAACTTTATTGGAATTGCCGGGAGAAGATTTTCCTATGCCAAAGGAAAGCAATTTATTGAGGAATTCACCTGGTCTAGATTGTCCACTGCTTTGACCAATACAGAATAATACACCTTCTGTACCTTTCCACCCTCGCGTTCTTCAACTTCGTCAATATAAGCTACGCGCAGTGCAGGATTACTGAAGAAGAAGATATCAATAGTTAGGGTTCTCATAAGTGATCCCAGTAGAAGGTTCAATGAACACCAAGACTTGATGAGGTAGAGAACATACTTAACCATCAAATTAAGTATGTCCGTAGCCCGACGATCTCCACTTCGCTTCTGATTTCCATAGTTCTGACAGGTAGCGACATATGTGAACTTCATGTCAGCCATTGCCTCTGATTGAGAGGACAGAGATCTAGCTTTCTTGTCTTCTTCTGATGGAATTGTTATGGCTTTGTAGCCCTGCAGTATCTCTGTTCCCAACAAAATAAGTAAGAGGACAAAATGTGAGCTTTGGAGGGTACTATCGTCTAGCATCTTTATTATGTGCATGCATTCGAGTGCATTCTACCATGGTTACATTAAATGAAAATCATTAAACTTTAAGAACCTATACAAAGGCATTCATATCTCAATGGATCATGTCATGGGTGATTATCAGTAATATGTCTAATTTTGTTTATTGTTAAACAAAGCCCATAGTTTGATCACCAGAAGATTTTTTTTGGGTAAAAAGGAGGTCAAAATGTGTCAAGTAGAGCAAGTTTCAAGGCAATTGTGCTCGTGTTCAGTCAAATTCAGGTTGCTCTCTGTACTTTTCTCTTATTTGTGTCATCCCCACATCTTTAGGCCAAATTTAGAGCCATTTACTGGCTTTCTCATGATGTGAATGTTTCTCTCCTAAAAAGCCAGAATCTTGCATTGCTTCAGTTTTCAGCAGCAATCACGTGAGAACATGACTTGTTAATGATTTCAATGCAATAACCGTAGGAAGGTCCAGTGAGCAGCGATATGGACAACCAGAGAGGTATTTCATATTCCACATACTCTTTATACAAATGGACATAGACATGAGCTTTCAGGATATTTTAAGGAGAGAAAGCTGCATAATTTTTCATATACATATATCCACTTCCATAATCTCTATGCACATGTTATTGCATTGTTGCTCAACTGAAGGACTTGGACGCATGCATCTTATCAACAATTTTATCTCACTTCATGCTGATGCATGGTCACACAGAGAGATTAAAAATAGACAATTTCGAGAACTATATAATTGGAGCTATTTATTATTTCTTTTGCATTTAATCCATCATTTCGTTTCTCAAGTTGCTGAACTTTAGGGTTAATAGGAGTTCTTGCAGATTAAAAATTACTTGGTTGTTAATTGCATATGAAGGGGAATCATATCACCATTTTACCTTCCTGATCAGCCATGTCAAGAAAAGCCTGAAGCTTCAATGCTCTCCAGTAGTACATCATCCCTCTAACTGCAAAATCCATGGTTACCAGAACATGAGAAAACACTTCTTAGTGAGTTCAAAGTGGGTGTTAATCCAATCAATTACCAGTTCTCAAGAGTGTTTGTCCTCTTAAAGAGACCCAGTGGCGAAGCTGCAGAATATTCTCTTCACTTTCAAAGAGCTCACTGTCTTGACAGTTGAGTCGCTCCTTGAAGTTATCCCACTCATCTGGTCAGATGGAGATGGTGATCAAATTAATAGAATTCTATCATGCAATTCTAATAAATTTATAGTTATATCAATTCGTTTTTCACAAACCTGGAAAGATTTTCCGTAAATAAAATATGATGGACACACCATCTTCATTCTCTGACTCAAGGTCAGCTCTGGAATAGACAGTTTCCTCACTATAGTATGGAGTCATGACGCTGCCAAAACATGAGAAAATCAAAGAATTTAACAGCATGAGAGCTGGATGGATCACAGAGGAACTAATCTAAAAAGCAGTAGCATCATGCAGATGAATCCTTAAAAGGGAATCTCAATTTTGGAATGCTAACACCTCTAACCACTGCAAGAGTGGAAATGTAGGATAAGGAAAGAGTTTTAAATGCATGGGTTCCTTCTTGTAGCCTGTCATCTATAGAGAAGGAATGCAAGCAAGTGTGATCTAATGATCCAGGACACATTGACCTTGAAGATAGAGTATTTAATTGAATCATACTGCAAAATAGGGATATTGACAGCAGAAATCAGCCTTATTAATATTCTTTCTTAACCTGAATGAGAGCATTTTATGGACACGAGGAGGACGTGGCATATCCATGAAGAGCGAATTGGCAAAGAAAGTTATCCTTCGACGAGCTTCAAGGTTTGTGGGTACGTCACTGGCAGTCTCCTTCACCGTTAACAGGAGATAGAGTCGCCTTATCTAATTATATTAAAAGCAACAGGTAATACTTGTTACCAAGCCAATTCTGAAGTCAACAGCTAGCAAATACCATTTTCGTGCGGTAAACGACTATATTACCTGTTCTTCCCATTGTGCTGTTACCACAGGAGGGAACAGTATGGCAGGTTTTGGATCAGTACCAGCAAAAAGTTGTCTGCCAGTATCTTTGCTGCTATGCCCGAGCTCCCCTAGTTCCCTGTGAGGAATTCAACAGACAAGGTAAACTCGATTAGCCTCCTCAAGTAATCACTGATAAACCAAATACCCTTTTTCCCAAAGTAATATGCCTAATTCAACTAACCTGATCTCATTCACCATCATATCACGTGTAACTACTTCTAACATGTCTTGCAGAAGCAACACCACTCTACCTTGTTTTTCTGGATCAGCATCTTTCTGCCATAAAACAGAAGTGAAGTTTGCTTCTCATATTACAGCTAAGTATTTCTCACACAACATGCTTCAGATGAAAAGTACTCACCAAGATTCCGACAAGCTCCACAAATTTCTCACAAAGTGTTGGTAAAGTACCCATTCTGAAATTCTGAAGTAGTGTATTCTTTGAAATGTTACTCTCAACTTCTTTAATGATTACACCCACCATCCTGTGAAAAGATAACTCATGTGATGAGCCATGCCATTAGGTCAAACCTTGTGCCCAATATTTTATTTCCTGGCTAAGGGAGATGGGTGGTAAAGAGCTAGGATTCAATAACCACCAACTTATAAAGTGAAATTTTGTTATTCATGTTCGGGGTCCAAAGATTACAATATTACCAAAGCTCATTAGTGACAAATAGGTCAACCTTAATTCACGGAATGGCACAAAGCAGCCGTGGATATGGAAGCTGATTTATGATTGCTTGGATCCCTTTGAAATGACAGATTAAATAAAAAGTACAAATTGCCTAGAAAAAGTTGCTACTATAACTAGAAGTAATTAGACATTCTTTTCTGTCTAGAATCTGGATGTGTAGTTGATAAATGGTGGGATGGTTATCTACATGAATGCAAAAGATCCTCTGCGTTTGAAATGTCAGTTCTAATAGGCAGAAAATGCATTCCAGAGATGATACGTATACTATAAAACATACCTCTTTTCAGTCTCCCCATTCACCAAAACATTGAGAACAAGTTTAAAAGATTCGTAGCATTCAATCACTGCACATTTCAAGTATTCATCTGCGCAGATACGCTTCCAAAGATCAGAGTCCTTAGATCGAAATTGAGCAGCCATATCCAATGCTATTGGTATCTGCAGAGTAGACCAAAAGTCAATGAAGTACATTGTTGATGTAGAAAAGTGAAATATAAAGAGGACTGTGTTCAACCTTGCTAGCAAGCAAAAATGGTGGCCACTGAATTATCTTCAGGCTAGGATCAGATGTATAAGGAACTAGCAGCAGATCCATCTCCCTGAATTAGGCAATTGCAAAGTTAGTTAATAAAATCGAGCTGCAAACAAAATTAAGATAGCATTGACTATGTGAAATAGTTTCTGGTAAGGTTTCTTTCCTGTCACTTATAAGATCTTCTTCACGGAAACTACATATTACTTCATTCCATAACTGAGCAAATTTTGCAGCTTCACTTCTCCGGCTAGCTGGAACCTAAAAATTGACAAAAGTATGATATAGATGCGGTTATACTCTCGTTGATTCAGTGGTATGACTTTAATTCAATGGTGTAAGTACAATAGTCAAACCTCTGCAAAACGTTTTGAGAAAGAGAACCCTCTTTTCTGCGACTTGTTCGAGGGTACCAAATATGTGTTGAAAGCACCAGGCAGAGACTGGAAACGAGATCTTAGCATGCCCAATGTTCGTATCTATGATAAGAAAATATAGAGTGAAGTCAAGCAGCCGCAGAAGATGTGATGTTGGACTTGCTAAACATGGTAGTGACATGTTCTTGATCTTATATACCTTGAAAGCTTGCGAATATGGAAAAGAATGGGTATTGAGGAAAATTAAAAAAAAAATCTTTCTGCAGTAATATGAAGTACGGTGTTCAGCACAGTTTCTGCAGTAAAATGAACTTTTACTGTCAGGTTTTACTTAGATAGAAAAACCACTCTACATACCAAGAATGGTCAGAAGGTGTATGACCTGTATATTCGGAGGAGGAAAATTTCAAGCTTGCCAACTTAGATCTTGCCAGTACAAATTAAAATTAGTTGGTCTAGTTCGCTTTACATGACTACAGATAACATGAGCACCAGACATATGGTACTGAAAAGGTTATGAACAGCTCAAATTTGAGTAAATCACCTCTCCTAGGCGATCAAAAGCCCCAATGATGCCACCATACAAAGTCGAGTAAATGGAATACCATATTTGTGTGTCCATAAAATAAACCTGCACCATCATTGTAGATAAATATCAGGTAAAACCCTTAAATTTTAAGAACACATGAAAACAATTCTAGATCAGTGCAATATAGACAAAGCAGAAAAAAAATCATGAAATTATAAGAGTCTGAATGAACCAAGAGGATATTGCGAGACCCACCAAGATTACTGGTGCCCAGAGTGCTACAACTGCTCCATAATTGTTTTTAGCTGTATCCATAACAGAAAAATTAACAAGGAATGACAAATTCAATAGAAAATTAAAAAGCACAGATATATATAGGCAGTACCATTAGGGAAAAACTCATGCCATTCATATTTGATGCGAGTAATATTCATTATATCCTTTGTTGGCTTCACCAAAGGCTTAATCTGTGGAGCACCAAAACAATTTATGAGAGGTCAAAATGCTAAAGAAGCAAGCAAATATATTCAGTCTAGAAGCAAACATACAAGTAGAAAATGAAATTTGCTACCTGTACAAAGTAACTAAATGCGAACTTGGAACATAAAAGGAGTGCCCAAAAGAAGGTGTACCTGAAATGAGGTGTTGGTTTAAAAAGACAAACTCTTGATTACGTAATAATCTGTATCTATGTTCAGTGAACTCACTTAAAGAGGGCAAACTGACTCTCGTGCATCCCCCGGCCAATGTAAATTCTTGGCTGCAGATATCAAACATGTGCAGGTTAAGAACCCTGTACAACTAATGTTCTTTAGATTTGTAGTGGACTAATAAATGAAGAATGAAAGTGGAAAGCATGAGTGTTCAAATGAGCATCAATGAGTTAAACGCAGCTTTTATCTGCTTCATCAACAGCTGACAAAGTTAGGCCAAGCGGGAATGAATTACCACAATACAGAAAGGGAAAGCATGATGATACAAACTATTATCACATATGGGTCATTTGGAGATACCTGCAAGTCCTTTTGATGAAAATCACTTCTATCAATATTATGCTAGTTGACATGCTTCTAAAACATTTAATTGAACATCATGCTTGCAACATATCTAAAAGTTGGTGTACTATTTTTCCAAATTGTGATCTTCCCTACTGCAAGAAATACTTCTTTTCTCAATACCACTGCATGCAATTATATTCTTGATTCAGTAACTTGTTTCCAAATTCTCTAAAAATGCATGCTCCCAATACTTTTCCTAAATTTGATCCCCTGAAATATCTGCAATAGCTCCCATTCTATGCAGACTTGGATAGGATGTCAAGTGAGTACATGCATTACTGTGTCTATGCCTCTAAACTTTTGATTTTTTGACTCAGCAACAATGTTACTATCTATGAGTATGGAAAAATCTGGATAAGCCAATACATAGTATATTTAATATTTGCCAATTCGAGTTTCTTATTGTCCTGCTGGAATGTTTGTATCATTGTGAATTTTTTGAAAATTATATCAGACATTGTAATTTGCTAGTGATTAACAAATTGAAGATGCCGTGCCGTTTTTTGAGATGAAATGAGTTGTGTAGGTGCCATCCACACAGCCATGTCGTTAGCAAGGGTATGGTGGCTTCACTAGAAGTCACTGTGAAAGTGTAGCGAGTTTAGCATCAACGGTGATGAGGCTATGCATGTTCTAATGTCAACAAGACAACGATTTGTTTTGACCATACGGTACAAATCATGGACTCAAGACAACAGTGCATGATTTTGTTTCCAAAATTTTCCTTTACATATACAAAGAGTACCCTGGCATTCTAAACAGGACATGCAAAGTAAAAAAGCCGTGACATAGATACCTGTGACCACCATAGCAGAAATCTGACAATATGCCAGTCTGAGCTTTCAATCCAACGCCGAAGCATTGGGAAAATAAACAATACAGCTGCAAGTATGTTTGAAAGCAAATATATGCCTACAGCCATGATATATAGAGGAGGAATTCCCTTCACTTGAGGAAGGAATGAGAGCAAATTCCTTATTTCAGCAGGGACCACTGTGGTTGACTGCACATAGCAGAGAGGAAGAATGACAGTCCACGCTAGGCTAACCAAAATTTTGAGGATGTTTCTTGAAACATTGCTGAACCTCCACCTATGATAGCCGGGGAAGTTCAAAACAAGGTCCAATACACCTATTTAAAGACATAAAAGATGAGAAAACACATTCAACTCATCAAAGCTGACAGATCAATCTCACAAAATGAAACTAAAGGTATCAACATTGACATGCTCATGGCCCATGGACTACTGCTTTACTTGGCTATTTAACTATATAATAAGATGAATTGCCTGTATGTTCTCCAGAAAAAACCAAAACGGATGCTGAAGTGGTTCTTAAGCAATACAGTGCAATTCTTGGTTAGAGTGGTGGACAATCCTTTAAGAACTGATCTTACCAAAAAAAAAAAAATCCTTTAAGAACTGTCTTTACCAAAAAAAAAAAAATCCTTTAAGAACTGTTATACTTACATGAGTTTGTTTAAGATAAGGATGGGCAAGAAAATTACATTCAATAGGCTATCACGGTTTCACTCCGAATCATCTGGTGACATCTTTAATTCATGATCATGAAAAGTTGATGTGAAATCCAATGAGTTTCTTAGAATGAATTTAGAAACGCAAGGTTAGATAACAAGCATAAGGAAGCATTCTTCAAATGTGTTTAGTTTTTCCAAGCAGAAGAAGATACACATTCCAAAAAACCAAATAGCAAAACATATCTAGGAAATAGGTCAAGATCTGTTGCTTTCCAAATAACTTTGGTTATGAGCAGAATCACGTTTTCACTCCATTCTTTCCATATATTGTTACGTCTTCTTCTAGAAACAGACAAGACATGGAAAGATCTCCTTTCACTGTATCATCTCTTGATCAATATCTCTCCAAAGTAAAAGATAAAACCATTTCAACCGAAAATAAAAGAAAAGAAAATCAAGATCACGAAAACAAAGACCTTGCTTTAGGAATATAAATATCGAGAAATTCAGACAATGCCCTGATTCCACTCTATAAGTCTGTGCCTTGTTTTGTGCTGCCTGAATTGTGTAACAGTGATGACATTATTTAAAGTGCTTATAGTTTAGCACTGCAACTATTAGGAATTTTGACACACCCTGAACAAATCGAAGAAATGCTGCCGTGATGAAAATACTAGAGATCTTATACAGGATTTCTTTCTGGAAGATCTCCATTGGTGTTACTCCACTCCAAGCAATAATGATCATTGCCTGCAATCGGCAGCATTATGATTCCAGATTTAGCAGATGTACTAAAGATCAACATGCAATGTGAGTAAAGATCACACGATCTAATCTTTTGCAAACCTGTAAAGCCAAAATATAGAATGTCCACAGACGATCAAAACTTCGAAAAATGTGCCAAAATGTGCGGGTCTCAACAAAGTTTGATTTACCAGTGCTTCCACCTTTTCTGTGTGAAGCCTTTCTTCCCTGGAATGGTTTCTACAGTTAGTGAAGATAACATTCTTAATCTTACTATCCAAAGATAATCGTTAATAAAGCAGCCATGCCTGGATCAAGTCGCGTGTTGACTTGAAGAAATCGCCATCATCCCGCATTGGCCAACCAAGAGAAAAACAATCGGCAGACCTGGAAACATGTTTTGAGAATTAAAATTTAAGCAGTAAAACAAAGATTACAATTTATGGTCTGCTTGATTTTGCTTTGAATGCCCCACAAACCAGAAGTATTCGTTTAGATCATCATAGTTGCACCAAGCTGAATATGGAGCTTTTCCATTTTTGCTCTTCTTGGCTTCCTGGTAATGACAAGTGTAAACTTCATTTGTCTGAATCCAGAAAGGATAAACTAAAGTTTGATAAGACAAGTGCATGCTTGTGCTTACATACCTTTTCTATGACACGATATAGAGGGGTTATGACCTTTCGAAGGAAAGCCTCATCATCCCCTCCATAAGAAGGCTTGATGTTTTCTCCAGTGACAATGCTGACATTCCCAGCCAACAGTCCATGTAGTTCATATGCCATCTGTAAAAGTACCAGCTTTGAACTTCATTTCATTACTAAATTGGGAGCTCAAGATAACAAGTGGAGAGGGGGCAGGTTGGGAATAACAGGAAGAATCGTCTTAGTATCGGAAACAGTACTGACATTATGGAAAATGTAGCAAAGGCACTCCGGCATGAAGCGAATGTTGGCTGCTTCACCCCATATTAATAAATACAGACCCATGTAAAGCAACTTCCTTTGCTGAACTTCTGGTTGACTCTGTGGGAGTCTGGACAAAAATATGAAGCTTAGTACTGTGCTCTATCGGATTTTAGATGACAAGTTCAAGTTTGTGCAGAAGCTACTATATCTCGTTCTCACCTCAAGCTATGTTTTCTTCCCAAAAACTTGCACCAATTTTTGTAATTCTTAAAGAGCTTGTTCATCACAGCATCTACAGCTCGTTCATCAAGCTATGAAAGAAACCAGCGTTTGAGGATGTCAGAGAGAGAAGAAAATTAGGCAATGCAATATCCATCGGGGCTTCATAGACAGAAATATGACAGCGACTGATGATGTTTGCTAGATGTTCTAATTGCGTGACTATGTCGTCATGCGCCTTCAGAGTCAATAATCCACACTTTCAGAGCGAACTAGATGGTATAGCCATTGGTTCTTAAACTAAGCTATCTACCACCGTCTCTATAATGCCATGTAATCAATATAAACTCTTTACACATGACTGATGTAGAGTATCGGTGCCTACCTTGTTCAGAGGTTCAGGCTTAGGATGAAGCCTTATATGAACATTAGCTAGAAACATGATCAAATGCTCCCTCTGGTTCCTGACGTTGTCTCTCTGCATAGTTGCAGACAAAAAACAAAGTCCTTATAGCGTGACACAGTGATGTGATTTCAAGGTACTAATATATCACATTTACTGTCTGTAGACTTGCCTGGAACCCAAACATTGCCCTTAACCAATCAAGAAGATCTAAATTTCCGGCTCTCTGCCTCTGTTGCTCAAATCCAGTGGGCCAACTAAGGCCACGTATGTTGCCCAGGGCAGCTACGGCAGCCTTTACCTGAGATACAGTAAGACAATCTAAGTATGGTTGTAATGCAAAGAGAATGGTCAGGACAGGGAATGCCAACATGCATTCTGTATTTGAAATGTAGAATAGCATGTAAGCAAATAAAGCAAGGAAAGTACCTCTTCAAGTTGCATAATAGCTTGGGATCCCCCAGCAGAATCCAGAGGTAAGATATTATAAGGTGCGTATTTTTCCTTCTTCTCCTGGACATCTCTAGCTGCAGCGATAATCTGCTCAGAGGAGCAGAAATTAAGCATACAACACTCAGGTCAATCGAGTTCCCAACAAACAATTTAGTAAAACTACCTCTGGGGCAACTTCTTCTACTTTCTCAGACTTATTAACAGCACAAAGAACTTCAAAGAGCACTCCTGCTGTCTGATAGGCCTTGCCAAGTTGAGCTCTGTCAAACAAATTTTAATGGGAGAGCAGCAGCAGTTCAACTCATAGGGATCTGATCATCTCATTACATCATTAGTTTTTTCACTAAATCATATAGAGGCCTCCATGATATGTGAAAGTGGTGTTCCAAATGGTGATGAAGAGAGAACAAAAAGATCAACTTATGTAGATACCTGTCAGCCTGCTCCCCCTGGTCCAATGCTTGCACATAATTTTCATAGTATTGATAATAAAAGCTCTCAAATTCATGTGCATCGGTCTTCTTCACCCGAGATGCCAGACTGGACGCATTGTCCTAAGTAAGAGTCTTCAATTCAGTCCACAATCTTTGGTAAACAGAGATTGACATAGCTGTCTCTTCATTGTTTATGTCAAACAGGTTGCCGCTTTACTAGACATGATTTATTCGTCACATTTTGGTAATGGCAGAGTCTGAGCAGCTGACATTTAGACAATCATACGACCAAAACCCCTACTTTGTGTTGATGAACTCACTAGATACGAATTTCTGAAGTGATGCAAAAGAAGCATAGTCGTTCAACATCTAGGACAAAAAATTATGGAAGGCGGAATTTAGATTGCATCAACGGACAGGATTATTGGAGGCAGAATCAGATGAGGTGAGAAGAAATTACCCTCTCTAATCGCTGTAGGAGACCTGTCTTGAACTGCCTTACGCCACGTCCTGTGGAATTCGGATCCAACCTATGCGCTTTCTCGAAGGCGTAGAACCGGCCTAATATAATAAATGCATCACTTTACTATAAAAAATATGGAACCGGCAATTGAAGATACAGGACAACAAAAATGTTCCTGTACGTGCACTCCATATTCATTCATCAGTCGATCAAATCAAAGATGGGCAATTGGTTTCAAGGCAAGCATACATAGGTAGGCGACACGAGGGCGCTCATGCTCAATCTCCTTGGCTGCTCGAAGGATGGGAGAGATGATGGAGAGCGAGGACGGGACGACCTCGTTGTCGAACACCTCGGTGGAGAATATGGTGGTGGCGGCGCTCCGAGATGGCCGCCGAGAGAGCCCTTGCGGACCCGACTCGTGGCTTGCCATTGGTTCCAGTGGTCGAGTGGTACCTACTTTCGCTTCTTTCCCCGTCCTGCCCACAAAGAAAACTTCAACCATCAAAAAACACACATCACAACGGCGAAACTCGCAGCATCCGTCGCAGGCATGATTGCCAAATCTCTTAACCCCCCACGAGAATTCCACCGCAAAGCTCCGCTCGGAGTCGGATAAACTCTTGCGTCGAGACCTCAATTGCTCGCATCGCGACGAAAGAAGCGCCATTGGAAAAAAAATTTAGTATAATTAGATGATGATTCCTAATCTTGAAGTCCGTACGTGATCTTCCTTCCATTTTCCAGGGAAAGGCGATGTTCTATCTATCAATCCTTCTCAATTCCAAGAAGGATTTATTAATTCAGCAGAAAATCAGATCAACTAACTTTCCGTAGAGCAACGACGAGTAATCATATTCACCGCAAAGCATGATTTAAACCGGATAAACACGACTCTGATATCCTTAAAAAAAAGGAAGAAAGAAAAACAATCTCCGATGAGAAACTTCCACCGTAGCCGCCCTATCAACGGCGGCGAAACCTTAACGCGCCACCAGAATCCGATCGCATTTCCTCCGGAGAAAAGCACGCTAGAGCCTCGACTGCCTATTTCTTCGGCTCACCTCACGCAGAGACGACGACCGTCGGCAGCCTACTCCGCTCGTCGACGATGGCGATAGCGCCGACGCGATCCGCGCTCGACGAAGCGACGTCTCGCCGGAAACTCCTGACCGTTCCTCCCACCTCCTCCGCCAGCTCAACGTCGAGCTCGCGCGACAAAGACAAAAGCGCTCTCCGCCAGAGGAGACCCTTACCGCGCGTCGCGATGCGGTTCGGCTTCCCCGAGGTGGTCGGAGGATGACGGGAGCAGCGGAGTTCGATCGCGCGAGAGGAAGGCCGACGGCGGGCAGAACGCGCTCTGCTTTTGCGCGGAAGCTGCCGAGGAGATGAAGAGAGCGAGAGCGAGAGCGAGAGAGAGAGAGAGAGGGAACGGACCTGTAGTTTGAGCTGTCAGGGGAGGTTGTTGCAGCGGCTTCGCCGGAGCGAACGAACGGGAGACGAAGGAAGGGAGGAAGGGATGGAGGGAGGAAGAAGAGAGAGAGAGAGAGACGCGGGAAAGAGCTCGAAGGGGGAGAAGTTTTGTGAGGCCGAGGGGGAGGGGCAAAATGGGGAAATCGCCGGGGGCCTGGGGGGACACGTGGCGGGAGAGGAGAGGGCGGTGAGGTGCCGCCGGGGGTATGATCGCGCGTGACGGAGCGGCGGGGGGGAGATGGGGCGTACGTACGTGCATGGCTTTCGGTTGGGGGTTTGTTGGGAGCGCTTCTCTCTCTTTTGACCGCGACGACCGGCGGTCCTTTTTTGTCTCGCCCCCTTTCCCGTGCAGGAATTTGGTGCTCCGTTGTCTTAAATCAAAGACGAGTCTAACCACATGGCGTGTGTGTTGGAGGCGTCAACGTTCTAACTAAAAATTGTTTCTTTTTTGTTTTTGTTTTGTAACGATAGACGATGGCGAGCCCGGATCGATCGAGCCCTCATGTGTCTTGCCAATGAATCGGGCGGTAATATTGATATGGAAGGCATGTGTCTCGCATGATTCGATCGTCGAAGATTTTGGGTTCTGTTTAGGAGCCTCAGAAAACAATTTTAGTACTTTGGCAGAAGCTCGACTGGCCAATTCGACCCGAGAATTGACTTGGCTGCATTGGTTCTTTCTTTTTCTTTTTTTTTTTTGGCTAATTGCAAATAGCCGGCTTAGTGTTGATGCTTTGGATTACATATTAAAAATAAGCTTGATTAGAGTATATGACATGAGGTGGAGGATAATACCTATGCGAGTATCCTCTTTCTTTTCGTTTTTTTTCTGCTAATTGCAACGGTTAAACTATAGAATGTTCTTTTTACATGAAGCATCACTACGCTTGGAGTTTCCATGTCGATGAATTATTAGGACGAGGCCTCCATGTGTTCGATTCCGTAGGATGAATTATGCCTTAACAATAAAAGTGGTATAGTTTCCCATGTTGGGACCGTTCCACCGGAGCTTCGGCTCACATTCGATGAAGGCCCTGAGGTTACTAAGTTATTTCATGGGTACGTAACTTACCCAACCGAGAAATGAGATCCCTTTTTTCGGAACAACTGTAAGATGACAGCACCAAACGAAAATTTGAGTGTAAAAGACATTAATTTCACCTAACTTATAGTTATTATAATTTCATCAGCCACATTATCTTGGGACAACTGTGAGAATGAAACAGTACAAGGAATAGAATCGGAAGAGAGGAAGAGAATCAAAGTGGAAGAAGCAACATCCGTTTGGCTCTTTCAGTAACACCAATCACAAAACGCATGTATATACAGGACGTTTGAGGTCAACTTGATGTGTACACCGTGGCCACTCAGGCAGACGAAGCTACTCGAATTGGGCTCGTGAGCATACAAGCAATAACACCAGTGAGCATATAGATGACAAGGCATTTTTGATGACCTGGCACTGTTATATCGAATGGGTGACGTGGCATTGACGATAAGTAGGGATGACATATGCTGATAATCAAGTCAAGTATTGTCGATCTCTCGTCTGATTGTATCTAAACCTCAATTTTGCTCGAACTCAACCAAAACTCTGTAAGACTTACGGAGTCTCTTTCTATACGTGTGTGTGTGTGTGTGTCACTCACTCGGTCCTTATCGAAGTCTGGTGATGTCTAGAACATCTTGTTGAGGTCCAACGAGGGTGATCAATGGATAGCCGTTGCGGCTAGGTAGGGCGAACTTACCATTATCTCACTCTCACTTTTTATGTACTGTAGATGTCGCATTGTACATTTGCTTTGTTAGGATATTTAAATATTAAATCATGTTTTCATCTATCAGTTTAAGTTTTTAGAATAGTTGGCAATGGTTTTACAAAATCTTACGTGATATTAAAGCAGAAAATCCTGAGTTCAAATCTTTCCAAGCCTTTATTTGTCTCCCCAATTCCATATTTTTACCCTTTAGGCTTAGGCCGAAATCTAGTTTATGTGTGGGGGGGGTGTTAGAACATTTTAATATTAGACAGCTTCAGTTTTTACAAGCTTCATATATCAACTTTGAAAATGTCAAAAACAGGTTGCTTTTATTTTACCAAAAGCCCGATTGGCCAATTCGATCCTAAAACCGACTTGGGTGCCTTGTTCAGTTTTTCAGTCGAAGGTTAGAATAGAGAACAGACTTTGGTCCTAAATAGGTTCTAGGTTGTTAGAATCAGGAGCTGGACCAATTCTTTCCGTAACCAAATCAAGTAACACTTGTTTTTCCGAAAGAAACAATTAGAAAACCGGCTTCAAGGTTCATTTTACCCTAGAACAAGACCGATAATCCAATTCAACCCTAGAACCAACTCGATTAGTTTGGTTCTCAGATTGAACCGACACCTGGAACCAAGATTCAAACCAGTACTTGGTTCTATAGCTTTTCAAATTAGAGCCTGATTAGTTCTCTCTAGAATAGCATTGGACATGCGAAATGCGAGGTGTAGTTGCCAAGTTGAGCAGAACCCATGTTCTTCACAATGCTTTCCTCCAATGAAATATGGTATTATGATATGTAATGTGTGATCAAAGGTGACAACCATTGAAAAAACTACTATTCTATATAGCTTTGTCCATCCTCTCTTTCTCAAATATAAACTTGGTTAACAACATCTTTATTTTTCTTTGTCGAGACCTTCAATGAAAATACTCGAGCTGTATTCTTGATGACACTGAAACAAAGCATGATGACCACAGCACTTGCATTACAAACAACTGGGTGATGAGTGCGTTGCACTGATCTACTACTTTATTCATATAAGTGTCAAATATCTTTGTGGCTTAGGTCGACTTCCCGGCGATGCAAAGCCATTGATCAACGAAGAGAGCATCGCAATTCAGATTCGGGTTGATGAAGTGGAAGGCTTCGGTAGTCAACTTGAACTGCTCTGCTATTGCAAGGCAAGTGTCTCCACTCTTCACTCCCACCACTTTGTCGCACACCAGGCCAGGTTTCGCACTTGGAACCCCTGTAAACCACCATGCATAAACCAAAGAGTTGGCATATGATGCTAATGAAGACGAATGATCAGGAAAGAAAAACTTTCAGCCACTGATGTTGCAGCTTCAAAACGACTATGTTAAAAAACCGGCCAAAAGGTCTTGTAATAACATATGGTCGTCGGCCAACGTTTTGAAGTAGAAAGCAGATCCTTACGTACGATTGAAATTTGCAAAAGAAGATTTTGAAGTGTGTTGGAAAAGAATACATTATCATTAATGGGTAATAGTAACGCATTACTTACTTCCAACAACTCTGCTCTCGACCACGGAGACCATGAGGACGAAGAAGAGTATCAAAACCAAGTTGAAGAAGACGGTGGACTTGTGACCGGTGATCTTGGCCATGCTTTTCAACTCTCTAACTTCTTTGTATACTGAGTTTGTGAGAGATATGCCTTGTTTGTCTTTCTATTTATAGATGAAATGAGGGCATAAGACAAATTACATTGTTACGAAGCAATGGAAAGAGCCGGCTTAGTGCTATTTTACTCTTCAATGCTTTGGATTACACGCTAAAATAAGCTTAATTATGATTATGACACGAGGAGGAGTATACTACCTATGTGAGCATTTCTTTTCTTATTGTCAACTGCAACAGTTAAAATAACAATGTTCTTAAATGAAGAATCGGAACTACGGTTGGATTTTCATGTCGATGAATTATTAGGATGAGGCCTTCATGTTTCTGATTTTGCAGAAAAATTTATGCCTTTTCTATGATGGTGTTAAAGTATCCCATGTCGCGGGCAACTCACTTGAGCTTTGGCTCGCATTTGACGTAGGCAGTGAGATTACCAAGGTATTTCCATTGATCCGCAGTTCACCCAACTGAGAAATGATGTTCCTTCTCTCCAAAGAGATTTAAGATGAGTGGGAAATGAGTTAATTTCACCTAACTTTCTTTCGGTAAGTTCAGTCGATCCTCCTTCGTCGTTAAGCTCCAATCATACCATAGAATTACAATTTAGTTTTTTTTTTATCAAATACGAATACTTATATATATCACAAACTGGACTTAGCTAGCGGGGCCAAAGCAAGGGGCGTCGTTGCATAGCAATGCCCAAAGGGCCTGAGGAGGGGCATAGAGCCAGTCAGATGGAAGACTTTTCTTTCTATGAGTCCGCACTACCCAATCAGCCACAGAATTTGCAGTTCTTGGACAAAATTTCAGGCCTACACCCTATACCCTTGAAAGTAGATAGCAGCATTCCGTTAGAAGGGCCCTTACTTTCCAGCTCATCTGTTCTCCTTGCTTCAATGCGCTTATCAGTTCTATACGGTCCGACTCCAGTTCGACTCCAGTTCAACTCTTTCAACTTTGTTCCGTTCAACGTACTTGAGGGCAGCGAGAAGAGCTAGGGTTTCGATTTGTGCCGGGGAGGATGCTCGGACGTCCTGGACGAATCCATCAACAAGGCAGCCGGAGTAATCCCCGACAGATGAAAGCTGTCGCACCGTCCGTCGATCCTTCGCCAAGAGACCCATCGATGTTGAATTTCAGGATACCCTCCGCCGGGGCTGTCCATGCTTGCGCTGAGGTAAGATCTCCTCTCTTTTCTGCGTTTTTTGGCTCGAATGCTCCATTTTTTAACACTTAGATGTATTATCCAAGCTGATCCCACTTCTTCTTCTGCATTCGGTTTAACACCTCTGAATATCTGGTTGTTTCGGGCCTTCCACACCTGCCCAATTATACCCCTCTTCAACCACCTATCTGTTCTGATGTTAACCTTTTCTCCGTTTCCAATTACCCATATCACTGAGTTCAAGATCGCTTCTTGTCCCTTCAAGATACTTTGCCAACCCCGGGATGGTCTATAGCCTTTCTCAGCATGCCAGAAGTCTTTACGATAAAAATACAATCCTTTCAACAGCTTACTCCATAATGCATCAGGATTTAACTAGTCTCCAAGCTTGTTTCCCCAGAGTGCTTTATTGACACTAATTAAATCCCTGAATCCCATTCCTCCCTCATCTTTTCTGGTTTTCATGATTTCCCATCTTTTCCAATGTAAACTAGCTTTTGATTCACTGTTTTTCCACTAGAAATTGGCTATCTTTCGCTCTATGGCTTTACAAATCGATATGGGTATCTTAAATATAAACACTACATAATGTCGTAAAGCTTGAACCACAGTTTTTAGCATAATCTCCTCACTCGCTTTAGATATAATTTGTTCCTTCCATCTTTCCAGCTTCATATTGACTCTCCATAAAATTCAGGTAAACATCTGTCTCTTGGATTCTCCCTAATCAGAGGGGATACCAAGGTACTTCCCTGTGTGATTCATTTCCTGTATTCTCAATGTTCTGGCCATATTGTCCCTTAGCATCTAAGGGCAACCCTTGCTGAAAAAATGTGACGCCCGAGAATGTCATGCGCAACACATGCCAATTAATATTATTAATAAATTGGTCAGCGGAAGTCAAAGTCTGAACAAAGTTTGTCAAAATACTTTTGCTTCTCATTAACAACACTAGTGAGAATTACAAGTCTAGACAATACATCATAAAATCACAAGGAACAAACATCTGGGTAGGTCGAGGTTGCCTATCTCCATGCTACAATTTACTCCAAAGATGGCCCACACAAAAGTAGACTTTACAATGAGTCGTAGATGTCGTCGCCTTCATATCAACCAAAATCCCGCATCAACCATTTAGTAGATATACATCTAGTACAAACTATATCCGCCCTCGGGACAAGCATATCAACATACCAGCATTCATAGTATTTAGGGAAAAACCAGAAAGCATTGGTAGCGGATTGTCCATTCCTACATATTTGAAAAATAATGGGATGAGCCGAGGCCCAATAAATGAAGTCTCTAGTTTTAAGTTAAGACAATCAGCTGATCACTTCACCTGGCATAAACACACATGCATGCATAGCAAACGATATACATAGCACTTGAATGCATGTTATACCCTTATCATCTAAATGTGTCACAAAGTATGAGCAATGCCACATTTCACAATACTTTCACTCAACCACAACCATACGAAGTAAAATATTCATGCTCATGCGATTAGGCTCATTACTTTATCCTCTCGAACACTCCCGGGGCATCCCGACCAACGGGGCATCTCAACTTTGAGACATCCCGGCACACACCCAGGGCATCCCGACCTACGGGGCATCCCGACACGCAAGGCATCGTCATATACCACTAAATGGGCAATTGAATTAATATTATTCGCATGCAAGCCATGACAACCAAGTATTTACATGCAAAAGTCCGCTTTGGCCCATCCCATACCGAGCCATCACGGTTTTGTACTTTAAAATCACGAAATACATCATTCGAGCAATTAAATATGAAGCAATAGATTTCAAACTCAGAAGCAAACTCAGTTCATAAGCAAATTCGGGTTTAGAAGCAAATTCGAGTCATCAGAAGCAAGTTCAGACTCAGAAGGAAGTTTAGAAGCAAAATAG
Organism: Syzygium aqueum; assembly: GCA_031216185.1. Taxonomy (NCBI): domain Eukaryota; kingdom Viridiplantae; phylum Streptophyta; class Magnoliopsida; order Myrtales; family Myrtaceae; genus Syzygium; species Syzygium aqueum. The sequence continues at coordinate 7,722,270 of CM062239.1, forward strand.
ATTCGGTTATCAGAAGCAAATTCAGACTCAAAAGCGGGTTCAGACTTAGAAGCGGGTTCAAATTGAGAAGCGAATTCAAACTCAGAAGCGGATTCAGATTCACAAGCGAATTCAGACTCAGAAGCGGGTTCATACTCACAAAGTTAAAGTTTGAACGGTAAAGTTTGAGCAGTAAAGTCTGGGTGGTAAACTCTGAAGTAAAGTCTAAGCGTAAGGTCTGAAGGTAGAGTATGAACAGTTTAAAAAGTACACGGAACCAAATTTTTTACACTAGAGTCTAAGCAGTTTCAAAGGTACACAGAACTAGATTTTAACAGTAAAGTCTAAGCAGTTTCAAAGATACACAGAATCATCATTCATACTCACATAATATACTCCACTTTCAGTAAAACGATTTTCTACCTTTTTTAAACATACATAAACCAATAAGAAGAATCCAACAATCACCTCAAAGATAACGCTTACACATTCAGATTTAATCGTTTCACTTGCCGATTTTCACCATACTTTAAGGAAACAAATCACATCCATTTGAATGTGCACAGAACCAGTAAAACAGATTCAACCATCATCACAACCTCACTATTGCACATCAAAATAACCTTTCTCAAGCAACCAAGTAAAAAGTGTTAGTAGATTTACTAACACTTTTGTAGAGTTTTCACTTACCTCGTGTAGAATTTGAACACCCAAAAGTTAAAACTCTCTCGGAAATTCTGGATCGGTGATGGTGAAGGTAAAAAGTGAGGAAGGGAGTTATGATTTGGTAAAATTTTCCTTTAGTGATACCCAGATAAATGAAACAGAGGAGTAGATGAAGGAGTGGATAATTACAATACACTCACAAGTGGCATCTTCTTTTTCCATCATGGCCAGGTGTAAGAAATCAGGAAAGGAGTGGTGGCCAAGGAAAATGATTACTTAGGCTAGATGTCTAGCTCAAGGGGACAAATGGCATTCGATCAACCTTTTCTTCAATAGTTACGTGAGAGAAGAAGAGTCCAGAGGAGATATTTTGAGAGAATATCTCCCCTTTTTCCTTAACGGCAAATTAGAATAAAAGACTAATGCTACTTAACCAAAATTAACCAATAATAATACCCACTAAATTCCCAAAACAACGGTAAATTAACTAATACCACACTACAAGTATCGCACACAACAACGTTAAGATTTAATTACGACGAGCTCGAGGCGATTACGTTCCGAATCCGTGCTTCGCGATTTACATTCCAACAATGATTTTTACGCATACGAATATTAACTTAAATAATACTTAGCTTTATAATCCAAATATCATCTTCGAACATAGAAAATTTCCAACGTCAATTACTTATAGTTACGAAATTTCCGGATGTCACAAAAAATATACCTCATCTTCCTTCCATCTTTCCAACTTCATATTGACTCTCCCTAAAATCCAGGCAAACATCTGTCCCAATGTCAATTACTTATTGTTACGAAATTTCCGAATGTCATAAAAAATATACCTGATCTTCCTTCCATCTTTCCAGCTTCATATTGACTCTCCCTAAAATCCTGGCAAACATTTGTCTCTTGGATTCTCCCTAATCAGAGGGGATACCAAGGTACTTCCCTATGTTACTCATTTCCTGTATTCTCAATGTTCTGGCCATATTGTCCCTTAGCATCTGAGGGCAACCCTTGCTGAAAAATATACCTGATCTCTTCAGGTTTATGGTTTGTCTGAAGGCATAGCAATACTGGTTAAGCACAGTTGAGACATTTTCGCATTCATGAATGGTTCCATTTAGAAAAAAGATAGAATCATCCGCAAATAATAAGTGAGTCAGGGTTGGACAGAACCTGTTCAACTTGATTCCCTTTATATGTCCATTGGTCATGGCATTTTCCATCAGGGAGAATAAGCAGTTTGTTACCAAAATAAAGAGGTAAGGTGATAGGGGATCCCCTTGTCTAATGCCTCTAGTGGGGTGAAAGAAGGGGAGAGGTTCTCCATTCATTTTCACACTAAAAGATATTGTAGTCACGTATTGCATCACCCAACCAACCCATTTTTCACAAAAACCCATTTTCAACAAACATGCTTTCAAAAAATCCCATTCCACGCTATCATAGGCCTTTTGCATATATAATTTCAGAATAGCTTGAAATTTTTCTTTCCTTTGCCCCACTCTCAACTGATGCATCACCTCTTGCGCAATTAATATATTGTCTTGAATTTGTCTCCCATTTATAAATGCACTTTGTTCCTCAGAGATCAATTCAGGCATCCAAAATTTGAGCTTGTTTGCCATTACCTTCGAAATAATCTTATATGCAAAATTGCACAAACTAATTGGGCGAAACTGCTCGAGTCTTTCTAGGTTAGAGATTTTAGGTACAAGAGTGATATGGGTTTTGTTTAAAGCTAGCTCCAAGATTCTTGATATGAACAACCTATTTACTACCTCGAAACATCCTTTTCTATTACTTCCCAGTGGTGTCAATATAATATTCCGTTTAAACCATCTGGCCCAGGAGCCTTATTTGCTCCTAATTGAAACGCAGCAGCTTTGACCTCTTCCATGGTAATTTTGCCTCCAGAAACATTCATTTAATCTCTGACTCTTTTTGGGCATAGATTTAGCACTGGCCGACAATTTCTAGGTCCAACGAATGTGTAAAGGTCTCGAAAGTAGGACATTGTCAAACTCTGAAGATTCTGTTTGTCCCTGATCCAGTTATCTTCCAATGATCTCAACATCGAAATTCTGTTTTGTTGCCTCCTCTGGATAGTAGTGGCATAGAAATATCTCTTGCATTTATCCCCCCATTTCATCCAGTTTATTCTAGACCTCAATCCCCAATACATCTCCTCTCCTCCATAGGTTTTCAATTCCTCCTTGATGTTTTGTATTCTGCCACTCTCCTGCGGGATGCTTGTACTGTTTGCTAAGGTCTGTAACTCTTGCTTGAGTGCTTTAATACATCGAGAGTTGTTGGTGAATTTTCTTTTACTCCAATATATCAATGCTTTGACTACATCTTCCAATTTTCCTTTAAACCCGGCATCTTTCATCGATTGTTGCTCCCAAGCCTCTTTGACCACTTCCTTACACTCAGCATCCTCTATCCAAAAAGCCTCAAAACGGAACTCCTTTTTTTCTCTTTACTGGTTCTGATATGGTCAGAACCAATAGCCAGGAGAGCAAAGGCTTCAGCTTCAGGGTATAAAAGTCTCCATTCCAAATTGCATAAGACGCTATCTAGTTTCTCCTTAACTAAATTTGTCCCTTCCCTATTATTTGTCCAAGTGAATTTGCACCATTTACAATCAATGTCCATCAAAGAGCAATCATTTAAACAGTCTCTTAATGCATTCATTCGGTAGTATTAAGCCATCCCGATTCCCACCTTCTCCCAATTATAAAGTACTTCATTAAAATCTCCTAAACAAACCCAGGGGAGTGCATCATATGAACTGATTTGCCTCATTCTTTCCCACAGTCTCTGCCTTTCTTGAAAAACATTTGGAGCATGAATAAAGGTAACTCTAAATCTGGTTATGTTTTCATTGTCTACACAAATCATTTTCAGCATCTCTTGGGAGGTTGACTCTACTATGATTTCCACCGACTCATTCCAAAACACAGTTAAACCCCCCGTAGTCCCTCTTGGGTTCACCACTTAACTAAACTGGAACTTTAGACTATTCTTAACTCTCATTACTACATGTTGTTTATTCTTTGTTTCCATGAGTAGAACCAAGTTGGGCCTTTCTTGAGCCACTAAGGCTCTAAGAGCCTGGATTGTCAGGAGAGAACCTAGCCCCTGACAATTCCAGCATATTATCTTCATTTATACCCTGGTGGCTTACTTTGGCTAGCCACTAAAGCCCATATTTGAGCACCTTCCACTGTTTGGATCGGAGTGTCCAGTAAGCCAGCTTTCTCCAACGAATTTTCCCCAGTCAACTGAGTTTGATAAGGGGAGTATCTCTCCAATTTCTCGCTAGCTTGGGTTTTAAGCCTTTCCCCTTCTTCCCTTTCTCATTTTTTGCCTTGTCATGCTAGATACAATCTTTTTGTACTCCACTTCCGATTGGCAATTCAAATTATGGAATTATAGGTGTCCTCTTCATCATGTCCCAGCTATTTTCATTGACAAGGACCTCTTTCCTCTTTTTAGATAACCTGCTGCAATTATGATTTGCATTGGCTTGTAGGTTATTGTTATATGCCACCATTTGTCCTGAATTGATCAAAGTTTCTGATACACAGTCCTCGTCCATTAGTTCCTCCATAGGTTTATCATAAAAGAATTTCAAGAAGGGACTATGTTCATTTGCCTCCGCCTTTAGCCATGATCCAAAGGACATCTCATTTGCATTGTTGAAGCGATCTTCATTGTATGGCACCTCACTGCAATACTGCGCATAATGCCCTAATTTGCCACATGAGTAACAAAAGTGTGGCAGTCTTTCATACCTAAAATCCAGCCATAGTTTTTCTCCATTGTCGCGCTAAATTGATCCTGATTGAAGAGGGGCCAGGATATCCATTTTAACTCTTGCCTTTCCCAATTTATAGGACGTGTATCCTCGGGCTTCAACTTTTTACTTCCGATACATCTCCAATCTCTCTTGCAACTTTTGCTACTACTTCCTCCGACATCCATTCGATGGGCAGTCCATGAATTTGGACCCAAAATGTACATGTATTGAAATTATAATGGGCAGGGGGGGGGGGACAATTCCCAAGGTTTTAGCAACAAGAGATGATTAGCAAAAGACCAATGACCCATATCCAAAGCCATGTCTCTATCTATTCCAGGGAAGAAACGAAAGCCAAACACACTAGGGGCAAGCAAACTGATGTCTACGTGTTCAGCTCTCCATGCTTCCCTCATCGTATTCCGAAATGCTTGTATGTTTACCTTTGGTTTTGGGCGTAGCTGCCCGATTAAAGTCATTTTGCCTTCCATTGCTTTCTCTGTTGTTATAGCATTATCTACAGCTGTGATCTTCTTTCTTGACCATAAATTTCCCAATCTTCTACAGAGTGCCACAACACGGATTTCCGATTCTTGCATTTCCGCCATATTGGATATACTACCAGTGCACAGGTTACGATTTTCAGGTTAGGGTTGGTATAAGATGAAGGCAGGAGGATTATTGAAGAGAAATGGTCGAGGGTTAGAAGGGGTTGTATGGAAACAAGGGTTTCTGTATTAAAATAAAACAAGATTATGGGGAAGCAGAGAGAGCATCGAAGAAAAGGTTAGGGTTTTACGAGGGAAAGAAAGATGGGTAGATGAGCAAAGTATTTACGGCCATTTGGATTGAGTTGCAGGTATATGAGCGATGGATTCAAGGGGTGTGCCAGGATAAAGAAGGGTTTTAGTTCTCTACACTTACATTTATTATTCTAAGTTCTTTTGTCATCCTTAGAATTTTTTTTATCTAAAAGTTTAAATCAATAGTTGGAAGAAAATCACGTGAATATAAAGAACATATACATCCCATAGTCAAGTAACAGAAGATACTTAAACAATTGGGATAGTTTTTGTGCATCTGCAGACTATATATATATATATATATATATATATATATAGAGACACATGAACGATTTAATTCTAGTACGTATCGGTCATCAACCAAATTGTCTTGCGACAGCTGTGAGATTGAAATGGTACAAGAAATAGAATCAGAAGAGAGAGAGAATCAGAGAGGGAGAAGGTATACTTGTTTAACTCTTTCATTAAATTCCAATCACATAGAGTTGTTCACTGCAATACCAAAACGACATTGAAACTCCTGCCTCTAATCGTTGATACTGAGATGATGTGGCAATTTAGGGTTTGCTGTCACTAATCCAGTGAAACAGCGTGGGACTCGAGCTCTTCAATGCCATTTTATAACATCTCTCTGGTTTCTGAGGTCTTCGATCAAAATGTGTGTCAAACATATCTTAAATTGAACATATTTTACTTTGCCAAACAGAAAAATGGGGCATCAAATTTCAGGAGCAAAAGCAGAAGAGGGTTACGAGTTCTTGATGCCGCAGCCCTGGAGCCCTTGATGTCATTTCCAAAGTAAGGATCGTACAACAACCGAAAGGGGAATTGTTAATATATACAATGAGAAATAAGCACTTGCCCGTCGTGCTACTCGCTACACATTGTTCTATGGTTATTGCTAGGCCGAAAAGGGCCAATCTGTCGACGACTCCTTTCGAGGACATGCTCTGTAGGGGTTTGACTCAGAACTTTGTCGAGCATACTCTTGTCGTGTATAGCTTGTGCCGGGCATGGGGATAGATGTTAGGACATGCCCCCATTACAGGGGCCTAGTGCTCGATATGCAATTGCACTGCAAATGCCTAGGGACGATGTCACTAGGTGTCGTGCGTGGTGTTCCCGGAGTCTACAGAGGAAGAGAGAATGCTTCATCTTAATCTTTTTTTCAATTTATTTGCTAAAAATTCTGTTGGAATTCTAAGTATTTATTTTTCCTTTTTAATCTCAAAAGGGAAAATGACATTACAAGTGCCATAATTTTTATTCGGTGCTTCAATCACTTGAGCGTCATAACTTATGTATAATGCTTACTTGAGTGGCATAACTATTTTTCTGATATTTGAGTACCTTATAACTTTTCAATTAATTAGTTGAGTGCCACAATTATTTAAAAATATTCACCACAAATGCTATCCATGTAGAATTTCTGGCACTAGGTGAACGTTTTTAAAAAATTTTGATACTTAAATGATTGATTGAAAGTTAAGGCAATTTCTAATAAGGTAGAAGGTAATGATACGAGGATTTTGCTTCCAAACTTCAGAAGTGACCAAACCTAGAGGTGGCCATAGCCGACGGGTAATATTTTGGTTTTTCTTTTCTAAATCATAACCAGAGAAGTTTAAATGAAAATTATATCTCTAGTGTAAGAAATTTGATTCTAAAATACTAAATCAGACATCATGACATTTTTCCAAGAATCGATAGAGTTGTTAAAAAGTGCTCTATCTTTTAGATGCCTCCTTAATATAGTGCACACAATTTTAAGAATTAGTGGATAGTGACGCCGGAGAAAGTATAGAGAAGTAGGAGGTAATGCAATTGAAAACTTAAATAGATAGGTCGTTCGCCACTCATAGGTAATTAACCTAAGAGATAAAAGTAATACTCGCCACCCTTAAGAATCCACCTAAGGGATAAGAGTAAAACAAGAAATCCTTCTTGTTCTTAAGCCAAAAGCTCAATTAGTTTTGAATCAAATAAGTCTTCCTTTGTTATTCATCATAGCACGCTTATATAGAGAATGAAACAAACCTCCAAGCTTGAGCAATTACTAAGACTCTTTGGAAAAACAAAAGACTCATAGGAAAGACAAACAACATTTACTAGAGAACAACAATAAATAAACAACGACTCTAGAAACTTGAACGACATTAAATAGACCTAGAAAATATGTGAGAATTAAATGTAACCGATTGAAGGTCTCCATGATTTTACCATTTTCAAAGTGGATAAATTAATGGCCTTTATGTTTTTTGAAGGAACCGAACAGCCTTCGATTCGTTATGATCGATGAGTTGACTTGGTGTCGACAAAATTGACAAGAGTCAACTTGGAATCGATAATATCGGCAAAAGTCGACTAGGAATTGATAAAATCGGCAAGAGTCGACTTGGAATCAACAACTCGTTGACAACTTGACGTCTTCAAAGAATGCTCCGGCATTAGATAGCGTCTTTAAATGTTCTTTACCATTTAAACTTGATTTTACATGAACCTATAAATAAGGGCATTTACAATAATCTCAATCTTTTGATTTTCTTTTGCAGAAGTCGATAGGTAATCTCTTAATTTAAAGGCAGAATTCTATTGTCTCGTGTCAAAAAGTACGGATTCTTTTTAGTGCTGCTAAATGTCAATATATTAATGATGGTAAGTGTCACGAAACTTTTGGTTAAGAAAAGGGCTAATACCATCAAAAATATCAAATCGGTACACTCGTTCTACATTTATCTTATACTAATTTTTATATCACAAGAAATCTCAAACTAGTATACCCATGTCACATTTGCTCCAAACCAATTTCCGTGTTAAAAAAAATCCCAAATGAGTACACTAGTGACAAATCTACTATCTGTCAGCTTCCGTCCAATATTTTCGTTAAATCGATGACGTGGAAACACACATGGCAAATAATCTAGATGATAGGCATATGATGTTTATCCAACGTGAAATATCAACATTGTCTTCCAAATGACATCGTTTTGGGGCAGCCAACTCTGAAGAAAAAGAACTAAGATTGGAAAATTCGCTAATTTTGCCTAAGAGCTCCCTTACATTTTAAAAATCTGATAAAATCCCTAATTTTTCCCTAATATTGTGCTAAGATTTTTGCGGAATTGTCATAAGTGTATAAGTTTAGGGTTTTATGACATAAAAATTAGTTTGGGGTAAATGTGGCACGGTTCAACAGTTTGGGATTTTTGGAGGTATAAATCCTTAAAAAAAACTATCTTTGACGTTTTTCTAAGTAAGTTGTTTGATAACTTACCAACATTTCAAATTACAAATTTTTTTTATAGTTTGTAAATTACCAATTTTTTAAGGGTTAATATCACGAAAAACCCTAAACTAGTACACCTATGACAATTTTACCCTAAACTAATTTTTTTATCATAAAAAACCCCAAACTGGTATACCTGTGACAAATTTACTCCAAACTAATTTTTTTACCACATAAAATCCCAACACTAGTATACTTATGATAATTTTACTTCGAACTAATTTTTTGATCACTAAAAACGTCAAACTGGTACACTAGTGATAATTTTTCTCAAAACTAATTTTTTGACAACGAAAAACCCCAAGCTAGTACATTTGTGATAAATTTACTCTTCGTTATTGTCCATTAACTTGGATTAATATCATAAAAAATCACAAATTGATAAACTTGTCTATTAAAACCCTAAACTAGTAAACTCGCCAACTATCACGTATCATCAAACTTAGCAATTTGACAGTTAAATTTCATGAAAACTAACAGAAGGTAAATTTATTATAGGTGTACCAGCTTAGGGTTTTATATAGTCAAAAAATTAGTTCGGGATAAAATTGTTACAGGTGTACTAATTTTGGGTTTTTTATGATAAAAAAAAATCGTTCGGGGTAAAATTATCGCAGGTGTACCAATTTTGGGTTTTTTTCGTGGTATTAACCTTTTTTTTAACTTATAAAATTTTATTTGCATAGCTTATTAAAGTTTTAAGTTTATCAACTATTATATGAAATTACCAATCTAAATTTGAGTGACATATCAATTTTTGTCCTATTAACATCATATGTCAACTTTGAGGATGGCAAAACCATTTTTAGTACCGGTTCAACCTTAGCAAAAGCCTGATGGGCAAATTCAATCCTAGATTCGAGTTGGCTGTATTGTTTTGCTTCTCGGTCCAAGGTCGGCACCGACCTTGGTCCCAAATGGGTTCTAGGTTTTTAAAATCAGGAGCTAAACCAATTTTCCCTAGAACCAAAAGAAGAAAAACTTATTTTTCCTTAAGAAATAAGTACCGAACCAGCTTCGAGGACCATTTAACCCCAGACATAGACCGATAGTCCAATTCGACCCTCAAATTGACTTGGCTGGTTTGGTTCTCAAATTGAACTGGCACCCAGACTCGGGAATCAATCCAGTACTAGGTTAGTTCTATAGGTTTTCACACTAGGAACCTAACTGATACTCCTCGAAATAGGATGGGTCGTGCAAGTTGTGAGGTGTGGTTGCCGAGTCGAACCGAACCCATATGTTCCTGGTGCTTTTCCCCAATGAAATACAGTATTACGATATCTTATGTGTGATCAAAGACGATGATCAGTGAAATAACTATTAACTATATAGCTTTGTCCATCCTCTCTTTCTCAAATATTAACTTGGTTTATAACATTTTTATTTTTCTTGGGTTTGTTTCTCGGCCAGAATATTTATCCTCTAGTGAAAATATAGATAAAACATGTATTGATATATGACACCTTTAATCAAAATACTGGAACTCTATTGCTTGATGAAACTGAAACAAAACATGATGACCCCCGCACTAGCATTACCAACAACTGGGTGGTGAGTTCATTGCACTTACACTCTACTTTATTCACACACATATTCATGTGTGTATGTAACTATATAAAACTATTTCCCGCATATCATTCCCGTCAATATAGCTTCAGAAGAAAAGTGTAAACATGTTTGTGGCTTAGGTTGACTTCCCAGAGATGCAAAGCCATTGACCAACGAAGAGAGCATCGCAATTCAGATTTGGATTGATGGAACTGAAGGATTTAGAAGTCAACTGGGACTGCTGTGCAATTGCAAAGCAAGTGTCTCCACTTTTCACTTCCACCACTTTGTTGCACACCGGGCCAATGTTCATCATTGCAACCCCTGTGAGGCACCATGCATGAAACGAGAGGGAAATACAGCAATAATCATTATATCAACTATTTATAATATGATGCAGAGTTGCATAAATATCATATATAGCAATGTTATGAAGACGAATGGAAAATATGGGAGAAATGCATTATCAGTAATGGATATTAGTAACTCAGTACTTACTTCCAACAACTCTGCTCTCAGCCACAGAGACCATGAGGACAAAGAAGAGTATCGAAACCAAGTTGAAGAAGATGGTGGACTTGTGGCTGGTGATCTTGGCCATGCTTTTCAACTCTTTAAATTCTGCAGATACTGAGATTGTGAGAGATGTGCCTGATGTATCTTTCGATTTATAGATGAAATTAGAGCATAAGACAAATCACATTGTTATAAAGCAATACAAGAAACTGCCGGCTTAGTGTTAATTTTCTCTTTAACGCCTGGGATTACATATTAAAAGTAAGCATACATAATGAATGACATGACGTGGTGGATATTACAATGTGAGTGTCTTCTTTTATTGTTAATTGCAACAGTTAAACTGACAATGTTCTTTTTACGTGAAGAATCCTCACTATGCCTGGATTTTCACGTTGATGAAGTGCTAGGATGAGGCCTGCATGTTTCTGGTTTTGTAGAAACAGTCTTGTCTTGTTAATGGAAGTGTTGAAGTTTCCTCTGTTGAACCCTAATTGCGGCCCCTCGATAGAAAATCATTTCAATTCTCTCCCACGGGCACGAGCGAGAGAGTTTTGTAGCCAAACGCATCATCATCGACAAGAGTTGTAAGACATAGTTTAGTTCTGGTGACTTCATGATATATCGTCGGGTTCACCAATATATTAGAAGCTAAACACATTATTGAGGATCGATCTTATTGCATCCATCTTTTGTTTGATCCTTTAGTATCGCACAGGAAGTTGTCACTTTATTTAGGGCAAAGACGAAATAAATCTGAACTCATGGCCTTTAAAACTAGAAGTGGAAAGAGAGTTAGCAACCTCTGAAAATCTTTCTAACTCTAAGCATTAATTTACAATGGTTTTCATCATGTGAATCTATGGTATGCTTATTGTTCATTGGTGACTTATCCGGTAATTTCTTCTTCTAGCATTAGACTTGAATTGCAAGTCCGTTTAGCATCCGTGTTGTTATATGTATATATTAATAGTGATTAGGTAGTGATTAAGTTGATTATAGTTTACATTAAGGCTCGCCCTTTTTTCACCCCATTTTTTACCTCTAGTACCTTCTATTACCTTAAATTAACAACATGATCCCTTGTGGGTCTCACTCTTGATTCAAGATCATTTCTTGCCTTTTTTCCTTCTTTTTGCTTGGTTTCAATTTTACTAAAAGATAAAACTACCTATGCCTCTCTCAAACGACAGACACTAAGGTCAAATGTGGGGCTCACTCTTAATTTAAGATTAATTCTTACATTTTTTCCCTTTTTTTTATGTTTTCTTCCCATTTGGGACAAAATTGGTGTCCTACTTTAAAAAAATAGTTTATTTGACAGGTAACCAACCAATTATTGTTTTAATGATTTGTATATTTCTCTTTTTTTTATTGTGTAATAGCAAACCATTATTCTAAAAAGTAATCTAAGCACAAATAAGAAAGAAAAGAATCATCTACAACTTTTAATGAATGGTTTAATTATGACTTTGAATTTTTCATTACATTATAGTCAATATATTTAAACTGCTCAACTTTCATTTTATTTGGTAAATCTAATAGTTCAATTTTTTTATTTAATTTACATGCCATCACAGTATGATTTTCTAAAAGATATCATAAAAAAAAATTATAATATGACAAAGTTAAGTACATTAAGAATTCTAAACATCCATTGTTATTATGCAAATTCAAAAGAAAATGCTCCCTAAAACATTATTATATGGAATATTATATTTGCCTTGATTACATGGATAATTAGCTATTGTTAAGAAGAAGAAATAAAGGTAAGGAATAATTTAAATTAAGAGTGGGACCCACATGAGATAATGTGTTCAATTCAAAGTGATAAGAGTGTCAGAAGCCAAAAATGGAGTGGAAAAAGCGAGAACATAATTGTCTTCTTACTCTATATATAGGGGCATGTACTCTTCTTTTGGGAAATATGTACAGAGTTTACATTTTTCTATCTTCCACCACAAATCTCGACATGGTACATAGTCAATGCTATCCTTTGTGCGTCCACTCCCATATGTTAAATTCTACGTGCCGCTCCTAATCCGACTTGCACTTTAGAGGATGTGTTGAAGTATTGTTCAAAATTGCTAGACAACAGGCCTTATATCCTCTTTACATACAAGTTGTTTCCCTCTACCTGTAAACTTAAATGAAAGATCTTTGGCCGACTTAGCTACTTTCAACCTTGGAGGATATTTTAGATTCATATGGTTATTCTCTTTCTCTAGCCATATATCTTTATCAAGTAAGACTCACTGATAACAAGGTCACCACATTTCTTATTGGGAAAAATTGTCGAAAAAGTTATCAATCTATTGCACGGAGGCCAATTCAATCTTAAAATTTTTAATTTTATTAATTCAGTCTTAAACCTTTCAATTATGCCAAATTAGTCTTAAATATTTTGATGATTCGCCAATTTACTCCTAAACCTATTAATGAATTGCCAATTTAGTCTTTTCGGCTAATTTTGGTCGGAAACCGTTGACATGGTGGTCTAGTCGACATCGTTCATCTTCGTGGCACTGACGTGGAAAATTTTTTATTTTAAAAAATTTCTAATTCTTTTTATTGATTTTTTTATTCTTTTCTTTTCTTTTCTTTTCTCTCCTTTTATTTTCTTTCCTATATTCTTCATTGAGCTTACCACTGGGCAAGGGCTGGCGACCCCTAGGAGAAGGTTGCGGGATTTGGCAAAGGTTCGCGAGCCTTCGCCAACCATAGTGAGGGCTTGCGATGCCCACTGTTGGCGAGGGCTTCGTGGCCCTCGGCCAGGGGCCGGCGGTGTTCGTCAAATCTCACCCAGGGACCGACCGAGGTCATCGGCCTTTAGCCAGTGGCCGGCGGCTTGCTGGCTCAATGGAGAAGAAAAAAAAAGAAAAGAAAAGAATAAAATCAATAAAAAATTCAGAATTTTTTTAAAAAAATAAAAAATTATCTATGTCAGTGCCACGTAGATGGCTAGTGCCGACTGGACGACTACATCAACAATTTCCGGTCAAAATTAACCGAAAGGACTAAATTGGCAATTCGTTAAAAGGTTTAGGACTAAATTGGCAAATCATAAAAATATTTAGCACTAATTTGACATAATTGAAAGGTTTAAGATTAAATTGGGAAGTTATCAAAAAGTTTATGACTAAATTAGCAAAATTAAAAAGTTTAGAAATGAATTGGCCCTCATATAATAAATTTAAGATTTTTTGGACAATTTTCTTTTTCTTATTGAGACCAATGCCATAGATGGGACTCTCTTTCAAATCTTATACTCTATCAGCAACTGGTCGGCAATCTTATATATATATATATATATATATCACTATTACTCGACTTGGCATCGCCTATGTTGTTTCCTTTGTTAGTCAGTATATGACCGCATCATATGATTCATTATGTTATGGTCTTTTGAATTCTTCACTATGTCAAGAGCACATTATTTCATGACACTCACCTTTGTGCTCCTTCTACATTGAAATTAATAGCTTATTCTGATGCTAATTGGGTCGTTGAACCTCAAGATTGTAGCTTCACTACAAGATACTGTTTCTTTTTGGAACCAATTCTCCCTAGAACCAAATGAAGAAAAACTTGTTTTTCCTTAAGAAACAAGTACGAAACCGGCTTCGAGGTCCATTTAACCTCAAACCCATTCTTTAGGTTTCAAATTAGGAACCTAACTGATTCTCCCCAGAATAGGATGGGTCCTGTGAGTTGCGAGGTGTGGTTGTCAAGTCGAACCGAACCCTTATGCTCCCAGTGCTTTACCGCCAATGAAATATGGTATTACGATATCTTATGTGAGATCAAAAACGATAATCAGTGAAATAAATACTAACTATATAGCTTTGTCCATCCTCTCTTTCTCAAATATTAACTTTGTTTATAACATTTTTATTTTTCTTGTGTTTGTTTCTCGACCAGAATATTTCTCCTCTAGTAAAAATACAGATAAAACATGTATTGATGACACCTTTAACCAATATATTGGAACTCTATTGCTTGATGACACTGAAACAAATATGATGACCACCACACTCGCATTAGCAACGACTGGGTGATGAGTGCATTGCACTTACACTCTACTTTATTCACACACATATTCAAGAGCAGAAAGACATTATTGGTGCCATAACTTGTGTACGGCGATCACTTTGATGCTGTAACATCCCGAAATTCGACTCGATCTCTGGAATGAATAAAACGAGTATTATTCGATATTTCATTTTCGTAAGTCTCACCCGGAGCTGATCACTCTCGGGATACTGACCAAATGAGAATGGCCAACTAGGAATAGGTACGTGGACCATGGACCCGATCGCGAGTTAAGCCTGATTTAGAAGAATGACGAGGAACTATTTTGGGCCGGTGTGAACCGATCTTCCGAACCGAACGGTCGTGTTATCAAAACTAGTGATAATTCCTCTCGTTCTCTCGACGATCGAGCTCGCCGCGACTCGGACAAACCGAGGTCGATACGCGTAAATTCTAAACGGCCGCTCGTTAGTGAGAGATTTAGAAATTGGGAATTCGACAATTCGATCGTGAAATTTAATTCGGACTTCGAGACCGGTTTTCGTGAAACACAGGATAGTTTTTATATGGACGACGTTAAATTAGGCTGACCACATGTGTATAGGACTTATATAGTCGAAATTTGGCGTTTCGACCCGATACCGGAACTTTATGTCGTTTTTACCCTTGAGCCCTCTCATATTCCGAATTTGAATTCTTGTGGAGTGTGACACTTGTCACTCCCACTCTTCCCCTTGCATGTCATCATTTTATCCAAATTCCACTCTACCTCTTGATTTTCCCCATGAAACTCATCATCACCCTTTCACTTCACCCTCTCACTTCACTCCCTCTCTCTCTCCCTCTCACTCGCCCTCTCTCTCTCTCTCTCTCTCTGGAACTCAGTTGCTCTCTCTCCCTCTCCGGCGATCGCTCACTCCCCCTCACGGCCTCACGCCGCTCGTCGTCTGCCGGAACCGCCGCCACCAGCCAGCACAGCCGCCGTGCGCTGACCTCTCCCTCTTGCCTCACCGCCAGCCAACCGTCCCTGTCCTTCCTCCCTTGCTGTCCACGGCCGACCAAGGCCTCACGCCGAGGTCAGCTCGGCCACACCTCCGCCGAGCCCGTCGCCACTCCGCCAAGGCCGCCGCCGTCCGCCGTCGTCCACCGCCGTCACCCCCTTGCCGTTCTCCTCCGTCTCGCCTCCGTCTCCTCCCATTTCCGCCTGTATGCAGCGAGGAATGGCGCCGGTCAGCCAAGGAGGGACAAGCTGATCGTCCGCCGCTCGCCGAGGAGCACCGCCGGCCGCCGCCCGCCGTGACCGCCGTTGCTGCTGCCCTCTGTTCCACCTCCGTCTCTTCCTCTTTCTCCCTCTTTCGGTTGCATGCAGTGGAGTGGCTGCCGGATCAACCACGCCACCGTCGCCGCCACCTCTCTCTTTCCTCTCCGTCGCGGCTGCATGCACGGCTGAGCCACCACCGGAGCTGCTCGCCGTTGCACGCCGTCGCCGACCGCTGCCGCTGTGGCTATCCTCTGCCGTTCCCCTCACCGTCCCGCTCTGTTTTCCCCCCGCCTTTCCCTGTTCTGCTTCCCCCCCTCGCCGGAACAGCCGTGCCGTCACCGCTCGCCGCCAAGACCGCCGTCCGCCGTGCGCCGCTGTGGCAGCCGCTGTTCACCGCCGCCCGTTCGCCTTCCTTTGGCCGTGATCAGCCGCCGTGCCAGCCGTGAGCCGCCGCCTGTGGCTGCTGTGATCAGCCGGCCGCCGCTCGCCGTCGCACCATTGGGAAGTGCGCCGCCGGTTCCACCGTCCACTGGTGATCGGCCACCGTTCCCCGTCGCCCGGACTTGAGATTAGGTGGGTGTAAACCTCTAAACCCTAATTAGGACGATAATGCGTTTTAACGGGCTCACCATTGGGAAGTGCGCCGCCGGTTCCACCGTCCACTGGTGATCGGCCACCGTTCCCCGTCGCCCGGACTTGAGATTAAGTGGGTGTAAACCTCTAAACCCTAATTAGGATGATAATGCGTTTTAACGGGCTTAGGATGTGTTTAGTATTCGATTAGCGTCGGTTAGGACTTATATGAATTTATACGTCATTAGTGGACCTCGGGAATCTATTGGTATGTGACAAAATCGAAAATTGAAGTGGATTAGGGGTCAGGACGATAAGGTTTAGCTGCTGTCCACAACGGGTCTTGAAGACCAATTGCATGATAGATTGAGGATCGAGATGATTGGATTGCCGGGATTGCCGGGATGATTGATTTGTGTGTCGGTTTGGCAATTGTGATGGCTTGGGTCTACCATGTCGCATGCTCGTGTGACCGACCGTTGTGGAATGTGATTGGTGATTTCTCAATGTACAACATAATGTCGATTACGTCATAAGTGCCGACTTCGCATGTGATGCCCCGTGGTGTGGATTGGACTAGTTAAGCATATGACGTGGATCAAGGAACATGAAATTGTGGCATTGAATTGTGTGGGACATTATGCTGTCGTACATTGCACTAACATTCGTGTGCGAATTGCATGGCTACGCATTATGCATGCCGAGTATGAGGCTTGTGGAAATTGTGCGAGAATGCGTGTATGCCATGAACATGTGATCACCTAATTGCCTAATGCGTTCCACGCCGGGTTCAGATAAAAATTGGCAGTGTGCCTGGTGATCACTTAAGGCCTTCGGGTCGTGGCCTTCGGGTCGTGCCGTCCTCATGCACTTTGGAGCAGGACGATGCCCGGTGTGTCCGGAAGACGACCGTCCCGATACTCTACATGGGCTCTGGTTCGTAAGGAGATCGGTGTTGCGCCTGATGCGTTTACGCGGGCTAGAGACACTAGGCCTGGGGCGTCTTTACGCTGGCCACGAAGTGTTGTGATTGGTCTTCGGATCGTGGCCTTCGGGTCGGGCCTTCGGGTCGTGGTCTTCGGATCGTGGTCTTCGGATCGGGCCTTCGGGTCGGGCCTTAGGGTCGAATTAATAAAATGAGCAATCGCGTGTGATGCATAGTGTCTGGTTATGCAATGAAATCTGCAAGGCATGGTATGGGACGTGCCCAAGCGGATTCCATTTTATAATCGGAACACGAACGGGATCTTATGCTGGAATGCTGTATGAAGTGAATAGTGAGTACGGCAAGATAGTGGCAGTTGCATGCATATGAATGCATGAGTGAGCGTGTGAAACTATGCGACTCGGTGATTCGTATTTTAAAACCGACAACCAAAGGTTTTGAGCATGCGTATGACGCTCGTGTGATTGGGGATGCCGTGTATGTGATGTGAGATTACTAGTTTTGCCTAACCTGCAGGGTCATTGAGAATATTGATTTGGGCCTACGGGCCTAAGTCATCCTTATATTTATGTGGTTTGTTTATCCCGTCAGGAGATGCATGTTAGCCTAATTTAGGTTTAGGAGTTTGCACTCACTGATATGTGTCTCACGGTTTTTATAACCCAACCTTTCAGACCCGCATCCATGACGAAGCCACCTGTCCCGGTATGTTTTGGGATTCCCCTAGATTACGAGCATATTATGACTGCACATCCGGTGGGGAATGGAGAGGTGTACTTGAGGCATTACTCTGCGATTAGTATAGACGTGGGTACGACACATCCTAAAGTTCATGAGTATGTAGCCTGGTGTTTCCGGGACCGTTTTGGAGACGAGTTTGGACCCCTTCGTACGATGGACGTTCCGTTCATCATAAAGGGCCAGCTTGACCCGCAGTGCCCGAGTGGTGAGATCATGGATTCCGAGATGGACGAGGAGGAGACTATAGGTCCTTTCGCTTGGTACGAGCCTGCCGAGGACGAGGAGTTAGGAGGTGTAGACCACGAGCCAGTAGTGGAGGACCCAGTGGTGGAGCCAATGGAGGTCGACGAAGCCGAGCCGATGGATACCGAAGAGTCCGAGGAGGATATTCCCAGCGAGGATTCCGAGATACCCGAAAGTTCGTCAGAGTCCGATGGTTCGGATCCGGATTGGGCACCCTAGGCTAGGCTTAGTCTTCTTGTAAGGGTAGACACTTTTTGGATTTCGGACCCTCTACCTTTTGGCTGTTGATTCTCTTGACTCTTAGTCTCTTGACTCATATGACAGTACTCTCCTTGTTGCACCCTATTTCTATTGTTGTTTTATTTGAAATGATGTAAGGATGTTCTGGCAGTTTTTGGTTATGGATGTGTACGTTGCCTCAGTTATTCTTATGTTGCTTTCCCTGGTCCTCATATTTATTCGGTACGGGTGTTTTATAATTAATGCTTCCGCATGTGCCTTATGTTCTGCTTTGAGAAACGGATCGATGACGACGAATCCTGGGATGTCGTACTACTATTCCGACCACCGAGCGGGGTGTCGCGTGCCGCGGAGGTCGGGGCGTGACAGATGCTATAACTTTTTTTCGGATCATTTTGGTGCTAAAATCGGAAAAAAATAGATCACTTTAGTGACTTTGGCCAAAAAGCTGACGTGGCATTTATATTTTTTAAAAAAATGGTCTGATTTATACACGTGGAAATTATGTGACTTTTTTTTCAAAATTTTAATTTTTTTCCTTTTTCTGTTTTTTTTTCTTCTCCGGCAAGGGCAACCCTCGCCAGCGTCGAGCGAGACTGCCCTCGCTGGATCTAGCGAGGGTCGCCCTCACTGGCATCGGGCGAGGGAAGCCCTCACCTAGGCTGGCAAGGATCTCCCTCGCTTGAGTCGAGCGTGGGCGACCCTCACCCGCCCAAGCGAGGGCTTCCCACTCCCAATGCCGGCGAGGGTTGCCCTCGCTAGATCCGGCAAGAGTAGCCCTCGCCTGGGCTGGCAAGGGTTGCCCTCGCCTAGGCCGGCGAGGGCGGCCCTCGCCTAGGCCGGCGAGGGTGATCCTCGTCGGCGTCGGGCAAGGGAAGCTCTCGCCTGGGCGGGTGAGGGTCGCCCATGCCCGACTCAGGTGAGGGCGACCCTCGCCTGACGCCGGCGAGGGTCGCCCTCGCTAGATTTGGCGAGGCCAGCCCTCGCCCAACACTAGCCCTTGCTCGATGCCAGCGAGGGAGGCCCTCGCCTGGGCCGGCAAGGGAAATCCTCACCTGAGTCGGGCGAGGGCCGCCCTCGTCAGCGTCGCCCTCACCGACCCAAGCGAGGGCGACCCTCGCCCGACGCCGGCGAGGGCCGCCTCGCCAGATTCGGCGAGTGCAATCTCGCCCGACGCTGGCGAGGGTTGCCCTCGTCGAAGAAGAAAGAAAAAAATTAAATTTTATGTGGTATTTTCTTTTTTTTTTATTTTTTAATGCTGACTGGACTTCTCTGGCGAGCCATTGACCTCTTCGGCGAGCCATGTCAGCACCACGTAGAATTTCCGGCAAGCCATGTCAATATTGACACTAAAGTGATCGTTTTTCAAAAAAGTTAGCACCAAAGTGATCCGAAAAAAAGTTATGGCACCAAAGTGATCATCGTACACAAGTTATGACACCAATAGTATCCTTCTGCCCATATTCAAGTGTGTATGTATATGTATAAAACTATTTCCTGTGTTAAATATGTCTTGAATTTTATGTACTTGGTCCGGTTTATGACCCGACCCGACATATTTTTTGTGCGACCCAAAAGTGGAAAGGAAATTGAGATTTGGTTCGCGACGCGAAGGGTTGGGCCGATAGGCCCAACCCGCAGCAAGCGAACAAATCTCCATAGCGGACCGCCCAAGCTAGAGGAAGCGAATCAATGCGCGGGGGGGTTCGGGGGCTACGCCCCCGAGAAAATTTTCGGGAACCCTATTTGTACTGTGGCTAGGTTTTCTCATGGTCAGAGAGAGTTTTGTTAGCTGAGAGTTTGTCGTCGTTTTTTTTCGACTTCTGAAAATTGTACTCTCTTCGATTATAGTGGAATTTGTCTTGCCTCGCCCGTGGACGTAGATCACCTTGTGATCGAACCACGTAAATCCTTGTGTTCTGTCTTCTACTTTTCCGCATCTGTCTACAACATCCTGCATATCATTCCCAACAATATAGCTTCAGAAGAAAGGTGTAAACATGTTTGTGGCTTAGGTTGACTTCCCGGAGATGCAAAGCCATTGACCAATGAAGATAGCATCGCAATTCAGATTCGGATTGATGGAACTGATGGATTCAGAAGTCAACTGGGACTGCTGTGCTATTGCAGAGCAAGTGTCTCCACTGTTCACTCCCACCACTTTGTCGCACACCAGACCAGGGTTCGTCGTTGCAGCCCCTGCGAAGCACCGTGCATGAAACAAGAGGGAAATACTGCAATAATCATTACATCAATTATTTCAAATATGATAGAGAGTTGCAAATGTTATGAAGAGGAATAGAACATATGGGAGAAATGCATTAGCAGTAATGATATTAGTAACGCATTACTTACTTCCAACAACTCTGCTCTCAGCCACGGAGACCATGAGGACAAAGAAGAGTATGGAAACCAAGTTGAAGAAGATGGTGGACTTGTGGCTGGTGATCTTACCCATGCTTTTCAACCCATTAAATTCTTCAGATACTGAGATTGTGAGAGATGTGCCTGATGTATCTTTCTATTTATACCTGAAAGTAGAGCATAAGACAAATCACATTGTTATGAAGTAATAAAAGAAAGAGCCCGCTTAATACGTACTTACTTTTCAGTGCTCGGGATTACACATTAAAAAAAGGCATAATTATGATGTATGACATAAGGTGGAGGATTATACAATGCTAGTATCTTTTATTATTGTTAATTGCAACAGTTAAACTAACAATGTTCTTTTGACATGAAGAATAGCCACTACGCTTATTTTCACGTCATGAATTATTAAGATGAGGTCTGCATGATTCTAACTTTGTAAAAAAAAAAAAAATTTGTCTTATTGATGAAAGGAGACCGGCACAACTATCAGGAATGTGTGGACTAATAGTAGCATAGCTCGAAGTTACTAAACAAATTTTGCATGAAGGCAGAATGAGAGACTACGCTAGTGTAAGTGAACCACAATAAGTTACAGAGTTAATAAGCATAACATTACTAAAGACGACATTTGTGAAAAATTTCAATTAGGTCACTAAATGTGTAACGTGCGGAAAATTTGAAAGTTACTTCCTTGTTTGTGGTTTTCTAGAATGCAATTTCATAAGATACGAGGAGTTATAATTCAAGGAAATTAAAAAAAAAACATGTGTTTACTAATTTGAACATGCCTAAATTTATTGATATTTATAGATAGGTTAACTATATAGAGTAACGGTGAAAAAATTATCGCCATAGTAATTGTCTACAGGGATCAATATGCTCCGAAATATGTATCGGGTAATTATTAAAGTTAAAATTTTACTGAATTGAGAGTTCACTATTGCCCGATAGGTTTTGCTGATAATAAAAGTGAGTTCAAAATATTTTTCTAACTTACACGGACTCCAAGTTCCCTACTTATTTACCGCAATGTAAAATAGCATGACCAAACAAAATTCCCTAACATCTTCATCTTTTTACCCAAATCAAGCCACTTGTCGCCAAATTAATCTCCCATCCAAATAATTACCCATTGGTTTATAGTGATCCTTAAAAGTGAAATAACAACAGAGTAAAAGGAAAACCTCCTCATATCTCAACTTGGTCAAGACATCCCAATCTTGAAGCCTCCAACTTCACTTTTCAATTTCACCTTCCAATATTTTCTTATAAAAACAAAAGTTCCACACAAATTTCCAACCAAACCGAAAGTTTATCCAATTTGTGTTGTTTTTAGTTTCACCCATCAAGTATCTTGCAAGATAAAATTTATGGACTACATTTTCTTCTTATCAATTAGGGTGTTCCTTTTAAAGAATATTAGTTGTTAGTTTCTACTATTTATTTTATTTTCAAAGTGAATAGGACTTTGTTCAAGATTCTGCTCAAGTCAAGTGAAAATTTAAAGGAGTGAGCAGATTGATCTACTTGCTACTCTTAAACTTTGTTGGTTCATGTTTGCTCATTTTGTTTATATTTTGATATCGAGTGTAATTGAACTTGAAGAATGGCATGTTGTTTGTTCTATATGCCTAGGATGAGCTTGAATGATTACCAAAAGGTTTTGTCATATCTTGAATGGGAAATTTGTGAAAATGACAAAACTAGGCCTAAAAGGGGCATTTTAGTAATTTTGGACATGTTTAAGTGCAATTTTGTAAATTTGCAGATATGATGACTCTTTTAACAATTATATTTTTTGGTTTTATGTGTTAATTAGTGGATTATTAAGTTAAATCAATTAAAGGAAATCAAACGGGTTCAAAATAACTACTTTTGAAACTTTAGGGCCCAAATTGTAATTTCACCAAGCCAGGGGACTAATATGTAAAAACTGAAAATTATATGGGCTGATTTCGAAGTTGGAAACGTTATGATGACAGGTAGTTAATTTATTTTTAGAAATAATTGGTTAATCTAGACAATTTATGTAACTAGAAAAAATTGGGCTCATAATTAAATTAAATGTGAGCTGTTTTTGTATTTTTGTGAAATCTGTGGCATGTTTATAGTGTAAATAAAGTATTCATATGCCTTAGATAACAAATGAATAGTCTTTGGTATTTAATTTAGTTAATATGGATTTATTAAGCGAAGATTGGAAGTTAGGGGTAAAACTTGTAAAATGAGAAACTTTATTTGGGTAATTATGTAATTTTGAAAATATGAGATTATTGAAAATCAGTATTAATTTAATGGTTAAAGTGAATTTAATCAAGGCACGGTCTTAGAAATAAAAGTCATTTGAGTTACATTAGTTATAAAGGAACTCATTGTCTAAGGTAACCTAAATGAATTATGGATCTACATTATTTTTGTATTAAATGACAATGGCATGGTGTTTAGAGCATGAAGATTTATATGTTGAAGTATACATAATTATGTGATTGCCACTATTAAAATGGAAATTGCCAAGAGACAAGTGGTTGTTATTATTATCGAAATATACTTGGCATTTATTATGTTGTAACGAATTGCATGTGAATGATGCCATATACTAAACATCTTTACCACGACCTTTTCACCATAGAGCGGACTCCCTTGTGTGAGTTTGTGTATAAGACTCTGGGGAAATATAAATGTTCCACTGTCCAAGACGGGTCTTTATAGGGTTGAGGGGACATGAGGTCAAATGATTTCTTACATGAAATATGATGTGGCTTGAGTAGTCTATTATTAGATGACCATCATAATGAGGGTGTGCAATAGCGTATTTATCCTCGGTGATGTAGAGAACACTTGTGATGGATAGGCTGAGGCGTGGCTAAATGAATTTATGATTCTATCCCCCATGAGTTGGTGGGGACAACTCATTAGTTGAGATCAGTCTTGGCTAGAGACTAGTAGGGCTAGATACTCACATGTGTCTATCGATAAGCTACTATGTAGTAGTTGTGCTTCATGAAATAATATGTCTTCTTGACTTTGAGTAAATAATTTTATGCATTATAGAAAAGATAATGCATTTACCTTTTCATTTTGTACATACTCCCCTTGAATTCATTTTTTTTTGTTTGATATCGGGTTGACTATTAAAATGATCTCATACCTTAGATTTAAAATTTTCATTTATTGGACTTGGGCTCACCCCTTTATTTTATAGATATGTAGGATAGATCCTCCTCCCATGTTACGTTTTGGAGAACTTGCATATTTTGAGTATGACTATGAGAACATACTTATACCCGGTTTTAGAAATAGTGTATCTTAAGTGTAATTCTATCGTTTTGGTTGATATAGGGATACCAACGCTGATCCGTCAGTGTTTTGTCGCTTGGTATGGTAACATTGATAGCAAGATGGTAGGACCTTTTGATGGTCCACCTAGTTTCGATGATGAAGGTGATATGATGGTGCCCGAAGTTATAGACCCTTGAGTAAAGCGGTGGTTTGAAAAATGGACAGGCGGACCCTAATCTTGTTCCCGGGACTAATGTAATGTATTAAGCTTTCTCTTGAATGTTCTTATCAGTATAACGAAGACTTCTATAATTGTAAGTATGGGAAGACTTCTATAATTGTAAGTATGCATATGTACTTTAACTGAAGTGGTTGATCTTATGTGGGATTATCTTTACTTATTTTATTATATCTATGATGTTCATATACAGCTAAAAGTAGTATTAATTATTTTTGTATCTATATGTATGAACAATTTAATTCTAGTAGATATCGCTCATCAGCCAAATTATCTTGATAAAATAACCTCCCTAATGAAAAAGAACAACAAGCAGAATCGAGAGAGAGAGAGAGAGAGAGAGAGAGAGAGAGAGAGAGAGAGAATCAGTGAGGAAGAAGAAACATTCGTTTGGCCCCTTCATTGATTCCAATCACAAAGAGGAGTTCACTCCATAACCAAGACTCCACTGAAAGTCCTGCCTCTAATCGTTGATACTGAGATGATGTGGCAATTTAGGGTTTGCAGGTCCCGAACCCAGTTGAACAACGAGGGACTCGAGCTCTTCAATGCCAATTTATAACATCCCTCTGATAATTTGTCCAAACATATCTTAAATTGAACATAATTTCCTTAGCCAAACAGAAAACCGTGGCATCAAGTTTCTGGAAAAAAAAATAGAAGAGGTTACGATATCTCAACACCGCAAAACATAGCTTTTGATGTCATTACCAAAGTAAGGATCGTACAATACAACCAAAAGGGCTATTGTACATATATAACATGAGAATAGAACACTAGCGATCGTGCTACTTATAAGACATTGATCGACGGTTATTGCAAGGCTAAAAGGGTTGACGTGACTGTGGGTCTTTTCAAGGATGAGCTATGTAGGGGCCTGGTTCTTAACTTTGTCGGATGTGAAGTTCTCGTTAATGGCTTGTGTCGGGTTAGGAGACATGCCCTAACTACGAGGTCCTGGCGCTCCACATGCAATTGCACTGCGAACGCCGAGGGACCACATGAATAGGTGTCTTGTGTGGTAAGAGTGAGCAAAAGGAATAGCTCAAACCGGTCAGTTCTTGATAGTTTCTGGGAGCATCGGTCTAATTTCTAGTTCTAATTTTTTTGAATCGGTGATTTTCGGTCAACTTCCCGGTTCCATGCGTGGAACAATGCTAAAAGATTTCCTATCTTATAACATGTCACCAGTTCTATTGATCCTTCCGGAAATCGAATCGAATCAATTGGTCTAGTTTGGTCTGATTCTAAGATTAGGTTGGCCAATTTTCGATTCAAAAAATAGGGAACCGGCCCCTCTAGTTCAGTTCCAGTTCCTGGGTGAGAATCGACCTACTCGAAAACCGATCAACCCTGCTGTGCGGTGATGCTAGAGTTTAGAGGGGGAGAGAGAATATCTTTATTTTTTTCTTGAGTTAATACCATGAAAAATCACAAATTGATACACATGTGATAAATTTACTCTAAATTATCTTTTTGATCACCAAAAATCCCTAAACCGGTACATATGTAGCAATTTTACTCCAAACTATTTTTTTCACCACCAAAAATTCAACATTGATACAACTGTGACAATTTTATCCTGAACTAATCTTTTGACTATCAAAAACCCCAAACTGGTACATCCATGACAAATTTACCATCCGTTAGTTTTCGTTAAATTTTATTATCAAATTGCAAAGTTTAATGACATGTGATAGTTTATGGATGTACCAATTTAGGGTTTTTAGTGATCAAAAAAATTAATTCGGAATACAATTATCACAAGTATACCAGTTTGGGATTTTTTGTGGTCAAAAAAATAGTTCCGGGTAAATTTATCACAAGTGCACCAGTTTAGGATTTTTGATGATCAAAAAATTACTTTGGGGTAAAATTGTCAGAAGTGTACTAGTTTGAGATTTTTTCGTGATATTAACCATTTTTTCTTTAATCTTTTCTTCCAATTCATTTCCTAACAATTCCTTTGGAATTCTATATTTTTTTTCTGTTTTAAAATCTAAAGTTGTCGCATCAACCATCACATTAAATGTAAATTAAAGGAGTTGATGACACTAATCGGAAATTTGAATACTTCATTGCAAAAAAAGACACAAGTTACAAGGACTAAAATAGGCCTTACCGGTAAAAATTAGAATATTGTATCCATTTTAAGGAAATTTTTAAATTGGTAAAAGGTACAAATACGAGGATTTTGCTTCCTAACTTTAGGACCGACCAAAACTAGCTAGAGCTGGCCAAAGCCGAGGGGTGATATTTTTGGCTTTTCTTTCCTAAATCATAATTAGAGAAACTTAAATAATATATATCTAGTGTTAGAAGTTCTCTTTCAAAAAACTAAATCAGGCATTATCACATTATTCTAACAATCGACAGTGTTGTTAAAAATTACTATATCTTTTATTTTGTCAAAAAAAATTACTATATCTTTTAAATGCCTCCTTAATATTGTATACTTCAAAGAAGGGAGGGATAGCATGCATAAATGTTTTGTAGTATTTACCATTTGATTTTACATGAACCTTTTAAATAAGAACCGTTGCAATAATCTCAGGCTCTGTTTGTTTCATGAAAAATGAATGATTTGGAAAATATTTTTCGAAAAATAATCGCTTTTATTGTTTGAATAATTAGTCAATGAAATTTTTTTCATTATCAACAACAATTTCTATCAAAATATTTTCATGGACAATGAAAATATTTTTCTTTGATTGATTTTTTAAGTAATATAAATGATCATTTTTAGAATAACATTTTCCAAATTATTTATTTTTTGTGAAGCAAACGCACCATCAATTTTTTAATTTTCTTTCCTAGAAGTTGATAGGTAATATTTTAAATTAAAGGCAAAATTATATAGACTTGTGCCAAGAAATACCGTTTTCTTGAGTGCTGGTGACTGTCAATAAATGTTGGTATTTGGTGTCAAACATGATCTCTAACTTTTTTTTTCAAGTAATTTGTTAATAACTTACCAAAACTTCCATGAAATTACTGATTTTTTTATATAGTTTGCAAATTACGGTTTTTGTACTATATAAACTTATGTTTGCATAACTTATTAATATTTTGAATTTACCAACTCTTATATGACATTACAAACCTAAATTTGAGTAACTTACCGAATTTTGTCAAATTAAAAAACCTACTAGTTTTGAGTTATTAACTTTCATTTGTTCGACCAAAAAAAAAACACTTTCATTTGAGCTACTTATCAACTTTTTATTTTTTTTATTTTTGAATTTGCCAAATTTGCTCTTGAGTTACCAACTTTTATTTGTTTTGGTTAGCAACCCCTTTCATGTATTAACTCATTTTAGAAATGACCAAACCCTACTTCAGTGGAGCTCACCAACTTTTTTCCCATTAAATTACAATCTACTGTTCGTTACCTACTCTGATATGAATCATTTACCAAAATTTACTTTTTTTAAAAAAATGTCAATTGTTTTTATCATTGACAAACTTTTATTTGCATTCTTAGTATCGTCTTAAATTTACCTAACTCATTTTAGAAATCACCAACAATAATTAGAATGACTTAATTAAGTTACTCAAATTAAGTGTAGGTAACCCAAAACTAGCTAGTAACTTAATCAGAGAAAAGATGGTAAGTTACTTAAATAACGATTGGTGATATCATGTAATCAGTATGAATTTAAGGTATACGTAAGAAATGCAAATGAGAGTTTATAAATCTTCTTTATTTTGTCAGAGATAAGAGAAGTTGGAAAAATGTCATTAACTAGCTCAAATAAGAGTTGATAACGCAAAAAAAAATCTATAACTTAATTAGAGAAAAGTTTGGTAATTGTTGATAACTATTTGAAAGAGTTGTCAAACTTAACGGGCTGGTAAGTAATACAAATAAAAATTGGTAACTCAATAGAAAAAGTCTCTAGATTTACAAAAATAAAAGATAAACAAACGTAAGTAAATAATTCAAAAGAGAGATGGTAAATTAAAATTAGTAGTTGACCAAATGGAAGAAAAGCTAGTAAGTTGCATAAACGGAGGTAGGTAATTTCACTTGTGAATTGATAAATTCAAGGCTATAGTAAGAAAGACGTATAAAAGTTGGTAAAGGATAACAACGTTTTTTTTTTTGGTAAAGGTAAGAAATTGTATTACTTTTCAAAATCACCATATACAATCTAAAACTAGAATCACCCAACGACCCAAAATAGGCATAAAGGATAACAACGTTTTTTTTTTTTGTAAGGAAAGGATAACAACGTTGATAAGCTAAAAATCAAAGAAATGCATATAAGTACCTCAAATGTGGGTAACCCACTATTTGTTAGTAATTTAATTCAAAAAAGTTGTTTGGTCACTCAAATGAAGATTGGTAAATTCAATAAGAGTTAAAAAAAATTTAAGACGTTAGTAAGAAAGGCAAATAAAAGTTTGTAAAAGATGAGAAAAGTTAGTTCTTTGCAAACCATCATAAAAGATTGAGTGAGTAATCAATAAACCTATTAAATGGGTAGGTCGGATCGGGTTTGAATTGAGTCATAAATGATCAACCTCAAATTGACTAGTTACTCCGTTTATGACCAATTTATTTGTAGTGTAAATTTCTTGACCCATATTTGTCCCAATCCATATTCGACCCGATCTGACCCATATTACTAAACACTTTCATATTTAACTTAATATAGGAAAACTTATTTTTTATGATTTTTTTAAAAAAATTATATTGCTAAAACATTTCCATGCAATACAAATCTAGCGGAAAATTTTTATAATTTTTTTTTAAATTGAGGCTCCGTTTATTCCACAGAAAATGTGATATTTCTAGAAAATGTTTTCCATTAAGTCATTTTCTAAGAAAATAACAATAATTTCCGGTGTTTGGCTGAAACCTGAAAATGAATTAGAAAATATTTTTCACCATTTAATATAGAAAATATGATTTAATTTTCCTCCGTCCACTCCTTTTAATAATTTTATTTTTATTTTTCCTTTTATTTTTTTATTGTTTATTTTCAAGAAACCAGTTTTTAATTATTTTATTCTTTTCTTTTCTTTTTTTCTTTTTCATTTTCGGCCGATGCCATAGGCGAGGAACGAGCTTGTCCGCCTCAGGTGAGGATTGAGTTCACTTGATTCCGATGAGCTCGTTCTTCACCTGTGGCCGACCACTTGCTGAAAATGAAGGAAAAAGAAAAAAAAAAGAAAAAGTGTTTGTGGGTGTAGTGGATTGGAAATGGGTGTTCTCAATCCTTGACCCCACGGACCGGGGTGTATATTTTTATAAGATTGAAGGGGGAGAAAGTGTTTGTGGGTGTAGTGGATTGGAAATGGGTTATTAACTCAACCCATTTAGACCCACTTATTTTAGGCTTAAAATTTAAAAACCCATCTAAGGTATGCTCTTCAAAATTGAAGACTCATATATGACCCATTTTGATAGGTCTAGTAATCAACAAGTTATCGATAAATCAAATGACGAATAATTTCTTTACAACTATTTTGTGACACTTACCAACTCTTTTAGAAATATATTAGTATAGAAAAAGATTCCTTTTCATGAGAAACGGAATTGACAGAAGAATTGATTTCAGCATTTTATGCCATTGCTTGAAAGCTCTTGCTAAAATTATCCGGCTATTAGACCAACTCTAGCTATATGATTATATTTAATTAATCATGTTGTGTTACCAGATCGTCATTACATAGATTAGACAACTTAAAGACATCAAACCAATAAGATGTTTTCTGCTGTTATCCTATTTGATATCTTCAATCATGAACTCATAATTTCTTAGGCTCCATTTGTTTCGCGAAAATGAATGATTCTAAAAAAAATTTCCTGAAAATAATCACTTATTTCACTTGAAAATGATAGTTGGTAAAAAATATTTTCATTATCAACAATAATTTATGTCTAAACATTTTCGTGGACAATGGAAATATTTTTATTCGTTCATTTTTTTGAGCGATGCAGGCGATCGGTTTTAGGAAAATGTTTTCCAAAACACTCACTTTTCGCGAAACAGACACACGTTTAGGCTCCGTTTGTTTAGTGGAAAATCGATGATTTGGAAATCATTTTCCTAAAAATGGACACTTATATTACTTACAAAAATGCATGAATGAAAAAAATTTTCATTGTCCATGAAATTATTTAGACATAAATTATTACTGATAATAAAAATATTTGTCATTGATTAATTATTTCAAGCGATACAAGAAATCATTTTTAAGAAAATATTTTTTAAACCATTTATTTTTTGCAAAATAATGAGAGCCTTAAACAACAACAAAAAACATTATCTTTATCATTTTGTACGTGGCGACGGCTGATATGGTGCTTCAAATACTCAACTTAAACCAAAGTCCACAGCTCGCATATTAGTGAAGCCGAGCACCATGCCAGTGTCTTAGTCGTCCCAAAACCTGTAAATCCTACATCAATAACATGCGAACGTGCGACTTTCATCATTAAAATCTCAATTTGTTAAAAAAACTTCCTACGTTCGGTTCACGAAAAATAAACCAATCAAGGAAAATATTTTCCGTCAATGAAAAAATCACATTCAAAAGTGTGAAAATGATTTCTTCTTTATTTTCCTTCCTCCTTCTTTCACCATTCATTTTAAATTATTTTTATAGTTTTAAATTCTAATTTTTAATTTTTTTCCTTTTTCTTCCTCTTCGGTCAGTCGTTGGTCACAGCGAAGGCCACAGTAGCCATAAGCCTACAATTAAAACCACAAAAAGGTTCATTTGTTGCACGAAAATTGCACGAAAGATTTAGTATCAAAAAATGTTTCCCTCACCATAAAAAAGAAGAATGCCCCAATGAATACTGTGGTGGTTAGGATAACGGCACTTATCACCATAATGTAGTGATTATCATGGTCGGCTTAAGATCGGATGTGCACTATCGTGAGAATCTCTCCCATGAGTCGTGCTAATGCTAGAGTGATCGTACCTAAAATTCAAACCATAAAGGATTCATTTGTTGCATGAAAAATTTAGTATCAAAAGGTATTTTCCTCATCATAAAAAAGAAGCCCCCAAGATAATGGTAATTATCACCATAATATAGTGCCTACCGCGCTCCTGGTAAAGCGGGACATGCACCACGAAAAGAATCTCTCCCATGTGTCCATCTCCAAAGAAAGAAGAAGCCCCAAAGGTGCTTAGGATAATGGCAACTATCACCATAATATAGTGCTTATCTCGGTCATGGCAAGGCAAGATGTGCATCTTGGTAAGAATCTCTCCCATGTGTCGTGTTGGAAAGATGGTACCGGAAATATAAATCATAAAAAGGCTCATTTGTTGCAAGAAAATTGCGTGAAAAATTTAGTATTGAAAAACATTTTCCTCACCATAATAAGGAAGAAGCCCTCAACGAATGTTATGGTGGCTAGGACAGTGGCAACGATCACCATAATATAGTGCTTACCATAATCCTTATGAGCTGGGAAGTGCACCATGGTAAGAATCTCTCCCATGTTTCCACCTCCAAACAAAGAAGAAGCCCCCAACGGATGCCATGGTGGCTAGCATGATGGCAACTATCACCATAATATAGTGCTTGCTACAATTGTGGTAAGGCGGGACGTGCAATTTGGCCAAAATCTCTCCCATTTGATATGCCGAAACGACAGTATCTCTCAAAATTTCTTATTTTATGGAATGTTTTGATATAATTAAATTTTGTCTATTAAAGTTTCATAGTGGAGAATATAGCTGTAATGTCATTTGGAAAATCTTTAAAGAGGAACTTTGTTTGTTTCATCCGATCACTTATAAGAAATGGTTTAATGGTCATATGCACAACAAAATTAAAAAATTTAAAAAAATTATAAACAAGTGATTGTATTAAAAAAAAGTATAAATGTTATGGTTTTTTTTATATTCTACTTAACAATCAGTCCATAAATTTGCTCAACAACATAGAAAAAAATTAGATCTACTGAAGAAAAATCTAACAATAAAAAGGAAACACATAGCGCTTCTAATATACATGGGATACCATGATAAACAAAAAATAGAACATGGAAAATTCTTAATTATGACAAGTAGATCGTACATAGAAACGAAGAAAGCAAGAATGATTGGCTGAACACTCCGTTCCTCTTAAAAAAGAGACGGTGCCTTCCCTGCCTTTCAATTTCCCAAGGAAATCGATTAAATTGTTTGGCCGGTTTCCTTCGAAAATTTGGAAGGAAAATAACCCTCAATGGGATGACAGTGAGAATCATTGTATGACAAAAATAAAATAAAGAAAGTGCGCGACGTGAAGAAAACCAATAAAATTCCTATACCATTACAATATATCTGATTTGTAACTATTCATCCAATCACTAATTGAGTGACCATGATCAAGAGCTCAAATCAAGCTTCGTGGCTTGAAAAGATTTACAAATTAGCGGCCATGGAGCCCGCAAATTTGAGCTTGAACATTTATGGTTGCCATAAGCTTGAGCTTGAGCCCGTGCAATGATAGCTGCGATGGAACCCCTTCCTCGGTTTCTTAACTTTGTTTTCATTTATGCTATTTAATGATGTGCCTATTTAGTATCATATAATATCTTTGAGCGAATTATAACACGACACATATATTTCGACATCCGTGTCAATCATTTTGCTATATGTGTCAACAAAAATCAACCCGCAAGAGAAAAATTATAACGCGACATTTTCTAAAATGTTGTTATGTTGGGTATTTAGTGTCATTTATTTTATTTCGGAACAATATTGCACAATCTAAAATTTGCAGCCGATTAGCTCATGGAGTTCCTTCTCTTGAATAACGTCATTAGACTTGTTTCTTTTAATATTACACAAATTCAAAATCATGATTCTCTACCCACAGTAGACCAAGATCAAATGGATGGGTCAAGTTGCACCGTTACTTATAAAATTTAACGGTGCCATAGAAAACATTTTATTTTTTGGTCGGACCATAGGAAACCTTGGATAGAGTCAATTGAACGATGCATGGCAATTTTACTAAAATTTGGGTGGATAGAGTCACGTAGAGAATGGAAGTACGTATATATGAAATGAAAATGATAGCATAGTGCTAAAATCTAAGTGGAATAAAGAAACCCTAAGTCAACATTCGTTAATCTATTCTTCCTCCTCCTCCTCCTCCTCCTTCTCTCTTTCGTCAGACGAGCGCCTGCTTCCTCGCTCTCGGCTCGGTGTTTGTCCCTCCGTCGGCCGCCGCCCGCCGCCTCTCGAGGCTCGCTCGCCGCTCCGTCGAGCCGTCGACCGTCGCTCGAGCCCCCCGGTTCCTCCGGGCTCGCCCCGTCGCGCGGGCGGCTAACGCCGACGCTTGCCCGAGCGCCGCCGCCGCCGCGAGGCATCAGGTACACAGCATGTCCAATCCGTCTCTTTTCCGTTCCCCTTTCTTGGTCTTTGAAGTCTGAATCGGCTTCCGCCTCGCTCCATCTTTCGTTTCTGGCCAAGAAGGCTCTCTGCCGGAAATGAATTTTCGCCTGCGGCGGCGGCGGCGGCGCCCGCCCCAAGGCCCTCCCCCCCGCGGTGGCGGGGCGAATTCGATTCGCCCACCACGGTGTGGTGACGGGCGTTAGCCCGCCCCCGCGCCCCATTCCTAGACTCAAGTTCCTCTCTTTCGCCGGTGCAATTCATCTTTCCATGCTCGAAAAATTCGTCTGCTGACAGTTTAGTTCGAAGTTGTGATTTTCCAGATTTTCTTCGAGTTGCCGAACAGATTCGGCCAAACTTTTGTTTCACAGATTGAATGTAAAGCTTAAAAACACGAGCTTTTTGAAAATCGTATGGAGTTTCGGGTTTGGCCCGGACCGACCCGAATTGGCCCGGTGCGGTTCGGTCCGGCCTACATCCGGGCCACTTTTTTGGTAGAGCTAGTACCGACGGGCAGACCTACTGGGCAGTCAGTCAGCGTTCACTCACTTCGCTAGCCGTAGCCTCTAGCAGAGCAGCAAGCAAGAACCTTCGCATGTGTCAAGAAGGTCCCTTTCCCATTTCCTTTCCCTTCCTTTCCATTGCACCAGTTTGGTCAATTTCGTCTCTTTTCACCTTCTCCTCGAACCAATTACTAGATAACTCGGACCAATTGATCATTGGTTGCTTGCCTTCTGAGCTTCCGGTTATTATCAGTGTCATCCATTTGAAAACCTGTTTCGGAGTTTTTGGTGTTTGGCATCAAAATGGTTGCTTGAGCCTCTTTCGTTAGTTGTTTTTCTTTTGGGGCCTGGGCTGAATTGCCTTTGTTGAACAGGTATCGGGGAATGGCGTGTGCTGGAGAAATCACAGCTACTGAGTTCTTGAAGGTATGTTTAAATCACCAGATGCTGTTTCGGCCCTAAAAGGATCCTATTGTCTTTATGATTTTGGCGAGTTTAAGTTGGATTGATTGATAAATGTCGGATGTTTTCTTTCTTTTTTGCTGAGTTTTCTCATAAATTGGAATGCTTTAGCTTGTCTATTGCAAGATCATTTGTTTTCGTTACTTGTTTAATGCTGAAGCATCGGTTCGATGAATCTTTTACGCAGGGCACCAGTAGGCAGACTTTGTTTTTGCAGAGAAATGTACAAAGACGATGGACCCATTTGCTTTGGGGTACGCTTCAAAGAAAGAATTTAATGGGGAGCTTGAATGATGGTAGACGGATTTCTTTGAGATGCTGTGCTCAAGCGAAGCCTAAAGCTGTGGTTTCCGAGGGTGTGAGCGGTGCTGTTGAAGAAGAATCAGCTTTAACCGAAAAACCTGCCAAAGAAGTCATACATTTTTTCCGCGTTCCGTTGATTCAAGAGAATGCGACTTCAGAACTCCTCAAATCAGTCCAGGCCAAAGTGTCCAATCAGATTGTTGGTTTGAAGACGGAGCAGTGTTTTAACATCGGGCTTGATTCGAGGCTTTCTAGTGAAAAACTTTTGGTTCTCAAGTGGCTCCTTCAAGAAACTTACGAGCCGGAGAATCTGGGGACTGAGAGCTTTCTCGAGAAGAAGAGGCAGGAAGGCTTAAATACGGTTGTAGTTGAGGTTGGGCCAAGACTATCGTTTACGACAGCTTGGTCTGCTAATGCAGTATCCATTTGTCGAGCTTGTGGGTTGAGTGAAGTGACAAGATTGGAGAGATCGAGAAGGTACTTGTTGTACAGTAAGGGTCCTTTGCAGGATCACCAAATTTATGAGTTTGCCCAAATGGTTCATGATAGGATGACGGAGTGTGTTTATGCCCATAGGCTGACATCTTTTGAGACTAGTGTGGTGCCCGAGGAAGTGCGTTCTATACCTGTCATGGAGAGGGGTCGAAAGGCTTTGGAGGAGATCAATGAGCAAATGGGCTTGGCTTTTGATGAGCAAGACTTACAATATTACACTAGGTTGTTTCGAGAGGACATTAGGCGCGATCCAACGACTGTGGAGTTGTTTGATATTGCACAGTCGAACAGCGAACACAGCAGGCACTGGTTCTTCACTGGGAAGATGGTCATCGATGGACAGCCCATGAAGAGAACTCTGATGCAGATTGTGAAGAGCACTTTGCAGGCCAATCCAAATAATTCTGTCATTGGGTTCAAGGACAACTCAAGCGCAATCAAGGGTTTCCCTGTAAACCAGTTGCGCCCTGTTCAGCCTGGTTCAACATGTCCATTAAATGAAACCAGTCGGGAATTGGATATCTTGTTTACAGCCGAGACCCATAATTTCCCATGTGCAGTTGCACCTTACCCTGGTGCAGAGACAGGAGCTGGTGGTCGAATCAGGGACACCCATGCCACTGGTAGGGGGTCTTTCGTTGTTGCAGCTACAGCCGGTTACTGTGTTGGGAACTTAAACCTGGAGGGGTCTTTTGCTCCTTGGGAGGATCTGTCCTTCTCATATCCATCGAATTTGGCTTCACCGCTGCAGATCCTCATTGACGCTAGCAATGGTGCCTCGGATTATGGGAACAAATTCGGGGAGCCACTGATTCAGGGGTACACCAGGACTTTTGGCATGAGACTTCCCAATGGAGAGAGGCGTGAGTGGTTGAAGCCTATAATGTTCAGTGCAGGCATTGGACAGATTGATCACATTCATATATCAAAAGGGGAACCTGACATAGGAATGTTGGTTGTAAAGATTGGAGGGCCCGCTTATC
The DNA here is from genome assembly GCA_031216185.1 of Syzygium aqueum. NCBI lineage: Eukaryota > Viridiplantae > Streptophyta > Magnoliopsida > Myrtales > Myrtaceae > Syzygium > Syzygium aqueum. Next base: position 7,758,908 of record CM062239.1, read on the forward strand.
GAATTGGAATGGGAGGTGGGGCTGCATCGAGCATGGTTAGCGGGCAAAATGATGCTGAGCTTGATTTTAACGCTGTTCAGCGTGGAGATGCTGAGATGGCTCAGAAGTTATATCGTGTTGTTCGTGCTTGTATTGAAATGGGGGAGAAGAACCCAATCATCAGCATTCATGACCAGGGAGCAGGTGGAAACTGTAACGTTGTCAAGGAGATAATATACCCAAAAGGTGCTGAGATCGATATTAGAGCTGTTGTGGTCGGTGACCACACCATGTCTGTTCTGGAGATCTGGGGTGCAGAATATCAGGAGCAAGATGCAATCTTGGTGGAGCCTGAAAGCCGTGAACTGTTGCAGTCGATATGTGAAAGAGAGAGGGTTTCCATGGCCGTTGTAGGAAGTATAAATGGTCAAGGACGAGTTGTTTTGGTTGATAGTCACCTTACTAAAAAATCCAAAGCAAGTGGACTCCCACCCCCTCCTCCTGCCGTGGATCTAGAGCTTGAGAAAGTGCTTGGCGACATGCCCCAGAAATGCTTTGAGTTCCAGCGTGTGGCCCATTCGCTTGAGCCGCTTGATATTGCTCCTGGAATCACGGTGATGGATTCTCTGAAGAGGGTACTGAGACTTCCATCTGTTTGTTCGAAACGGTTCTTGACAACGAAGGTGGATCGTTGTGTCACAGGTCTGGTAGCACAACAACAGACTGTGGGCCCCTTGCAGATCACACTAGCTGATGTTGCAGTTATTGCTCAGACTTATGACAACCTGACAGGAGGTGCATGTGCCATAGGAGAGCAGCCGATCAAAGGTCTTTTGGACCCAAAAGCGATGGCTCGGTTGGCTGTTGGAGAAGCACTCACAAACCTTGTTTGGGCCAAAGTTACTTCTCTTTCTGATGTCAAGGCTAGTGGCAACTGGATGTATGCGGCCAAGCTTGATGGGGAAGGAGCAGCCATGTACGATGCTGCGACAGCTCTTTCTGAAGCAATGATAGAGCTTGGGATTGCTATTGATGGCGGAAAGGACAGTTTGTCCATGGCAGCCCACGCCGCAGGGGAGGTGGTCAAGGCCCCTGGAAATCTAGTAATCAGTGTCTATGTCACATGCCCTGATATCACTAAAACAGTGACCCCAGATCTCAAACTGGGTGATGATGGTTTCCTACTTCACATTGATTTGGCAAAGGGGAAGCGAAGGTTAGGTGGATCTGCTCTGGCGCAGGTTTTTGACCAAATTGGGGATGAGTGTCCTGATCTCGAGGACGTCTCTTACCTTAAGAGGGTTTTTGACGGTGTTCAGAATCTCATTGACGATGAAATGATATCGGCTGGTCATGATATTAGTGATGGAGGGCTCTTGGTTTCGGTTCTCGAGATGGCATTTGCAGGTAACTGTGGCTTTAGCCTAAGTCTGGATTCTCTTGGAAATAGCCTATTCCAAACGCTATTTGCAGAAGAGCTTGGACTGATCCTCGAGGTCAGCAAGAAGAACTTGGATATTGTATTGGAAAAGCTCTCTGAGGTGGGTGTTTCTTCTCAGATCATTGGCCAAGTTACTTCCAGTCCTGTGATAGATTTGAAGGTTGATGGGGTAACACACCTGAATGAGGACACAGCTCTCCTTCGAGACTTGTGGGAAGAAACCAGCTTTAATCTGGAGAAACTGCAAAGATTGGCTTCTTGCATAGATCAAGAGAAGGAAGGATTGAAGTCCAGGCATGAACCTTCTTGGAATTTGTCCTTCATACCCTCGTTTACTGATCAAAAGTACATAACTGCCTCTTTGAAGCCCAAAGTAGCTGTTATTCGAGAAGAAGGCAGCAATGGAGACCGAGAAATGTCTGCTGCATTTTATGCTGCTGGGTTTGAACCATGGGATGTTGCAATGTCGGACCTTCTTAATGGTTCCATCTCTCTGGATGAATTTCGTGGAGTAGTCTTCGTTGGAGGGTTCAGCTATGCTGATGTGCTCGATTCAGCCAAAGGTTGGTCAGCTTCTATACGATTCAACAAACCTCTTCTCGCTCAGTTTCAGGAGTTCTACAGGCGGCCTGATACTTTCAGTCTCGGTGTCTGCAATGGATGTCAGCTCATGGCTCTGCTGGGATGGGTGCCGGGTCCCCAGGTTGGGGGGGTTCTTGGAACCGGTGGGGACCCATCGCAGCCACGGTTCATCCATAATGAATCTGGCCGTTTTGAGTGTCGCTTTGCTAGTGTAACAATTAAGGATTCACCTGCAATAATGTTCAAAGGAATGGATGGTAGTACACTGGGAGTATGGGCTGCTCATGGTGAGGGAAGGGCGTATTTCCCAGATGATGGAGTCCTTGATCGTGTGCTACATTCACATCTGGTGCCGCTGAAATACTGTGATGATGATGGAAATCCAACTGAAGCCTATCCTTTCAATGTGAATGGCTCTCCTTTAGGAGTGGCTGCAATATGTTCTCCTGATGGAAGACATCTAGCGATGATGCCTCATCCTGAGCGTTGCTTTTTGATGTGGCAATTCCCCTGGTACCCAAAGCATTGGGAAGTGGAGAAGAAAGGACCCAGCCCATGGTTGCGTATGTTCCAGAATGCACGAGCATGGTGCCTCGAGACAACTGGTATGTCTGATCATTGCCTTCTCGGAGTCTTTAACTTTTGAGCACTTGAATTTATCTCTCCTCCTCTGTATACAATAATTTGTTTTTAACTGGACTGTTAATGCTCTCCCTTTTAGTTGCTCATTCATCAATCTGCCGGTTCTTTTTGCAGACAAAGCTTAAAATTGCTGTCCAATTGCAAGATTCATTAGATACAACGCGAGCACCAGCACCTCGTTCTAGGTATCAGTCATTGTGATTCTTGTTTAGCATTGGCAGTCATATAAGTACCCGCTACAGTAGGGTTCGATTTGCCTTTCCACCTATCTGATCCAATTCGTGATTATGCACAATGTTATCTTAGATAATTTTTCTCATAATTTATTCCATATCTGGGGCTGTCTTGTATTTTTCCATGATTTTCTTATATAGCATTCAATTGCATTTCTAAACTGACCGGTGTATCTACATTCTTCAGACCTGGCCATGGGAATGATAGCGAGGCGGAAGAATGGAGCATGCTGAAAATCGTTACAGAGTTGTAGCATTGTTGGAGGAGGTGTCTCAGTTTATGTTGTTATGTAGGAGCTGTGATCCTCATACTTTTTTTAGTTGACAATACTCAGAGGTGAAATCACCTTAAGATTTTGCATACTTAGGAGTTTTTGCTGTTGTAAGTTATACCTGATGGTACATCGTATTGAGCATTTCTTTCCCCAATCATCAACTATGACCATTTTTTTTTTTGCTAAATCATCAACTATGACCATTACCCTGCAGTTCTTGGGTACTTTTTCCTGCACTGTTCTCTTCTCTCTTGTCAAACTCAATTGCATCTACTAAATGGGTTTCCGCTGTGTGCTTTTGTGATTAATTATTCTCTCACAAACAAGTTCGGTTTTAATAGGGTTTAGAATTGGTGTAATATCATGAATTTGGCCGGTGGTGTCGAGATTGTCGACAGCATTTTCTCACCTGTGATCATAGGCCGCTTGTTAAAATAAAATGGGGTATTGAATTGTAACAGGAGAAGACTTTTACATACTCTTTGTAGCACAACTTCAAAATATATATTTGAGACTCCTGAGTAGTCCATGATAAATGCAACTTTAGTGACACTGGAGATATAAGATTTTTGATTAGTGTAAAGTGAATTTATGTACAAGAAAAACAAACCTATATAATTAGATCATCTGATAGATGTTACACATATTTAACTAAGACATGAAAAGGAGAAATCACTATCATGATAAGAATTTAAAGACTGTTGAATGATATAGCCTCTTTTATTTGCTGATCATAATTTTCTGTCTTTCTCTGTTCATTTTCGAGACCAAATGAACTTGGTGTCATTAAACGATGTCAAAACTTTTTCTGTTTCATGCCTCAGATCGAAGGGTTTATTCTGCCAAGAATTGCGTTCTGTTGCTTCTGCCGTGTTTCTGCCAAGATCGCTACAACTTTTAGTGCGGAAAGCCAGAAATCAACAATCTCTCTATGGTGAGAAGTGGCACTAATCATTATGACAACGTGAAGCTTTACAATGCAATCGCGCAAACTAGGATTTTGCACACGAACTCGAATTGACAAGTCACATGGCGCCGTCCATTTCGGGGTTGATACTTACAAGCAAAAAGACGTTACATCTGCTAGGCATTGTTCGTCTTGGAGGGAAAAGTATTTATGTGCCGAATAAACATGCATCAATGACAACTTGATGTAACCAACCGACCAGGATTATCTATGTATTATGAATCTCATCCTATTTGTAACCACATACTTATATGCATCTCGCTCTTAATTGATCAAACAACATCATGTGTCGCTACATACAATATTGCCTCATTATTAACTTCTTGTCTCGCAGAGATGCATGAATGTAGTTCTTGAAATAGACTCAAGGTGCATACAGAAACTATGTGAAAACAGAGTAATGCGAGACTAAGGCTCCACCGGTGCAAGACTAAGAATTTGCTAAACAGAGAAAGGGTTTCAATTTGTCCGTCCGATTTTTCGTGAAGGTGACTCACACACTAACGGGCTAGCGCGGGCACTACACTCGAAACTTATCAGGAGTTGTGCGTGTTTGTAACTCTTTTCAGTCTTCATATGTTACTATCAGGAGACAAATAGGTCACTGATATATCCAGGAAATGTAGAAATCTCTTCCTCTGTTAAGCATTTCGCTTTCCCTCATAAATCCTTCGCCCCAAAGGAAATAGAAAACCAAAATAAGGATTTCAATAGGACGTCTTACATCAAAATGTTTCACCCTCATGAACTTCCACATCTCACTATTTCCTATGAAAAATTTTGTGCGGCAGTTTTCATCCGCCACGGGGAGATCAGTGACACAATCAAAGGAGTTGAATTTTACGTGGCATTTGGATATTGTCAAAACTGATCTTGACATGGTTGCAATACACAAACTATTAGGAAGGAAAGAACCGACATAATTCTCTTAATATGGCATGGTTTCAATTAAGACATGATCAATGTTTACAAGTATAGAGATCTGCAATCGTGCACCTGGAATGTCACAATCTCTCATAGTCGAGTTTTGCTGACTGCAAGAAATATGAACCTGAGTTAGGTTGACTGGAATGGTTGAGCAAAATATAGACGAAATAAGAACTTCAAGCTTTCAGTGCCAATCTAGTAGTTGAAGATCAAATCTCAAAGTTTTCTAAAAATGGGTCAGTGTTTAGTCTTGAGCAGCAATGGACATTATTGAGGTATGCGGGAGATGTATTCAGCCACAATCAGCTGAGTTGTTACTATAAGCACCTTGTGTACTTGCCACGAGATCAAAATTTCTAGTTAGAGTAATAAATTCATTCAATCTCCTGAAGCAAGATTAAGCTAGGCGTGTTGGAACATGTCGGAGCGTGTCGGACACCGACACGTCGGCCTCTTGAACGTGTCCGTGCTACATAGTCTCCTGAAGCAAGATTAAGCTAGTCTTAGCAGCACAAGCCAACTTTTCTTTGTTTTTGTTTTCCTTTTCTTTTTGCCAGAATGGATGAGCCAAACATAAATGGGACTATGCAGTCCAGATTAGGCTTAATTAAGAATATAGTCAAATAGAAAAATCTTTAAGGCAACTGAAGCACAATATACGGGGTAGTATTAATTGAATTCTGCAATTAATGAATAGCTGTTAGGACAGGGTACCTTGATTAACATGTCAGTTGGAAGCCATGCTGGTGCAGTAGGAATACCTACCCATGCAATCTGTGAAAATGCATTATATCAAATATCAATGTTAACCATAAGTAGCCAGTGTATCAGCTGAATTGCAGGACACTACCCTAGTTTTGCTTCAAAATCACTTGGAGATACAAACAGTATAAAAAATCCGAGGATATAAGTTTAGTGTTTATAGTTTATCCAGAAGACAGTTGATGTCAAAATATAAGATTTCCCAGTTTCTGATGGCTCAAAATGAATACCAGTGAGGAAGAGTACTAATCTCAAAGCTACAGTGACATTTAACCAATCTTTTGCCAAATTTGAGATTACTTGTTGCTCATACTATCAATCCAAATTAAAAAAAAAAAGAATCCTTCGTCACTCTTCCCAAGCTCAAAATGCTTTTGAACTTAAAGGGAAGGTAAACTTAGCGGGAAAGCGGGGGAAAACCTCTATTCAAAGCCCAATAACAAAAGTTATCCAATTAACAAAACCAACATGGTCAAGTACAAACTTACAAGTGCATATTCTCCAGTCTCGAAGATCCGTATGTCCAATACCTATGATTGTTCCAGCAATCAGAAATGTGAATAGTTAGACGAAAGCACTAGATTATGGGGACACTTTCCAATTCAATTGTTTGAATTCCGCAAAATAAAAAACAGCCTACCTCGCCACGATTCTCATAGATGTAGTCCAAACCTTTATAATAAGGTGGATGCCCAACTGATAGATACTAAAAAGGGATATCCATACGTCAGCATAGTCAATTACCCCAAACGATCACATTATCAAACATTTCAAGGAAATGGAGAGGGCAAAGAAAAGATGCAGAAGAATAAACAATCCGGTAAGTTAGAGCCCGTTTCTAAAGGCAAGCAATCTTCTCTACCCACAATTTCATACGTAACTGGGACTCATGGATTCACGTTCTTTGATGAACATCAACCAAACACAAGAACCCATTTACCCATTAAGAAGAAATAGAAGGAGAGAATTGCTCTCACATTGATACTGTTGAGGTACTTCTCCTTATCCACCCTCACGATCTGGCCCTTCTTCACTGAGACAAAACAATAAACACCACACAATCGGTCAGTCAACTCTGTTCCACCATCCTTAATTCACAGCAACCCAAGAGCGAGATTGACCCGGAGGAGAAACTCACTGGAGTAAACCGGCTTCTTGGGCCGTTTAGAAGCCACAGTCGAAGGCTAAGCGTTCGCCCCCGAAGAGTCTTCGGCCTTTGTCTCCGCGGGCTTCTCCTTCTCCGGTTCAGACGCGGCAGCAGAAGCTTTCGCTTTCGCCATCGACACCCTGATCGATGGCAAATGGAGAAGAGGGTGGTTTCTGGGGATGGCTTGAGGGTGTGGTGGAGGGATGTCGGAGAAAGGGTTGCGCGAGAAGACAGCAGAGAAGGCCATTGGAAGAAGATTCAAAGTGCAGGGACTCTGTGAGCTGTTCTTGAAACAGCTTGGCTTTTGGTCCAATGAAGCAGGGAGAGTGTGAAGAAGTGGAGATAAGAAAAACTGTCCATCTTCTCTTTCTCAACCGTTAACGGCCACTTAGGATAAAGAAATTAGTTAGTACTTTTGCTGTGATATTTGCAATTGTAAAATATGATTATTTTATGTTTAAAAAATTATAAAGTAATTCAAGTGCTCTACTGGTTAACAGTTATAATATCATGGAATATGTACGGAACTCAACACTAAATAATAATAAAAAGGAAAAAATTAACTGAAAAATAAAGATGTGAAAAGAAAAAAATCCTTCTAAACGATGATTTTAGCATTAGAATTTTTAAGTGGTAAGATGGCAAGTACAAAAGGTAAACAAGGCGAAATGATATTTCATCTTTTCATGAGAATACTAGTGGCAAATTTGTCGATGAATTCACGTCAAAAGAAGGCCGAAACCATATTGTGAATAGTGATTCTGATGGATGTGGGTGAAAAATTCAAGGGAGAGAGGCCTCTCTTGGCAATTCTGAAAGTACAGGACCTACCTTACAGATACCAAAGTATAGGGACATGCTTCATAGATACTGCACAGTACATGGTTGCTCTAATTAACCCTAGAATTACCGTATTTCTGCTTTTTTTTTTCTCGATTTTGGCTAATTTAACCAAGTTTGACCGTGTAAAATCTGATTACAGGCAATTGGGAATGTGAAAACTCGAATTCATACCCTAGTCCAGACTCGATACAAAGTGTTCGAGCCTTGAAACAGTGCTAATCTTGTCGGAATGGTGTGTTTCTTAAGTTAAAAGGCATGCCAGCACATGACAGGTTGAGCCTAAATCTGATAGCAGTCATGCTTGGAGGAAGTCACTCAAGTTGAGATGGCAGTTGAAGCCTCATGTGCAGTACATTGTTGGTATGGCAAGTCCTTTTCATTGTGGTTTGATCATTGTTGTCCCCATGGAGTTCTATTGGACAAAGATCTTGAGAGGGTCATCTGTGACTCTACTTTAAGTTGAGATGCTAAAGTAGCTGATGTCGTTGTCGACAGTGAATGGAGACGGCCAATCGTTAGATCCGATACATGTGTTCCAAAATCCACTATTCCTGATAGAGTGGGCTTCATGGATGCCAAAGGGGGCGTGTTCGCTCAAGATGAAGCCTGGAAATTGACTAATGGGTGAAAGACCACAGCGCCTTGGCGCAGGCTCCTCTGGTTCAAGCCTAATGTTCCCAAACATGGTAAATAGCCTGGTCTCGGCTTGATGGGCTTCAAACAAGAGATAGAATGGGGAAATGGTGCTCAGTTGATGGGCGTTGTTTGCTGCGTAAGCAGCAAGATGAGTCGATATCAATTGTTCTTTGAGTGCTCTTTTTCGACACTGATTTGGGAAAGAATAGTCGATTTGCTCGATTGTAATAGACCTGCAGGGGACTGGAGTTTTGAGATTGCTTGGGCTATGCAGAGAAAGAGAGGAGTAGTTTAAAAGTGGTCTTGAAGAAACTCGCTTGAAATCCAACCATTTATCATATATGGAGGCAAGGTAGGGTTCTTCATCAGAAAGTTCTGCCACAGCTTGACAAAGTGATTGTTGTGATCAAGACCTTGGCGAAAGTTGCTATTGAGACATTACTTCAAGGTGGGAGAAAGATGCTACCTGACGATGAGAGTTTTATGCAGTAAACTGAGAACTAATGCTGTCGCTAATGGTCAAATTGCCTAGATAAAGTCCTAAGCTGTTGCTGTTTTGTTGCTAGGAGATTTAATGTTGATACTGCTGCTTGTTGCTGGGTGATCTGCTCGAGCTCCTGAGAGCAATGATGAAAGCGCTCGAAAATGCGTTCCGAAGAAAATCAAAGTGCTATAAAATTGAAGTGCTGAAGATGTAAATGCAAAGACTGAAAAGTCAACTTTGCGAACAAAGACATCTAAACACTAATACTACAAGCCAGACTACAGACATCAGGGAAAACTAAATCACCGGTACTGGAAACAAAACGAGACTGCAAAAGCACAAGGATACAAGCAGAGTTTTGGCATCGGATGTGCGTGTCTTCTTCTCCTCAGCTCTCTGTACTCATACTCTGCTTTGATGGTTACTTCCTCTTCCGATTTTCACCCACGAGCCGCTCCTCATCTTGGCTCGACTGTCACAGCCATCTTGTCACATTCTCAAGTAGCTGTCACCGCCATCTTGTCACATTCTCAAGCATCTATGGTGTCGGGTGCTGCTCTTCCACATATTATGCAAGTCTTCGCGAAATCCAATTCACTCGTAGCTCCTTTGTCAATTCTAGAATAGGTAGGTCGAGTTTTCCATTTCTCCAGGTCAAGGATTCTCAAACTCTTTAAAAAACTGGCCTTCCAGGGAACCTTCCTGATGAACCCAACTCGTAGCTTACATTTTCAAGACTCTCCAAAACAGCTTCAAGCATAACAAAACCGAAATTCTCTCAACAACATACGAACACAGCGTACTGAAAATTAAGTCCAGAACTCGAACAAAAACATTGTCAAGTGCACACCATACAACATGGTGTAGCCATTACAGAGGAAGGAGATAGTTTTTGTGTGCTGGGATGATATTCTGTACTAATTTACATTCATCCAATGTCTGGAAAGCCATTCATCAGCATTCCGTCTCTTATTCAGTCTCAGGATTGTATCTTCTTTCTATCTATTTTTGCCTGTAAAACTATATCTTCTCAATGTATTTTTCCAACAGTTAATTCAATTTTTCTACGTAAATTATTCACAAAGGGAAGCTCCCTGTGATCCCGATATGGTCAAGTGTGCTTCGAAGGCCGTACTTGAGCACGGCCTGGTTGCCTAACCTAAACCCGTCTCCGTAGGCTGCCGAACTATCCGACTCTATTTGGTACTTGACAAACTCGCCAAGCTTTTTATCAAAGTCAGATTGCAGACCCTTCTTCGACAAAGTGGATGTTGATGAAGACGATGACGGCGAGGATGAGGAAGAAGACGAGGATGCAACGTCACTTCCAGAGCTAGAATAGATCTCAGAGTCCAACCACATGTGAGCCAAAACCTGGCATATGCCTTCTTCAACTTCTGGTCTTAAACTGGGATAACCTGCCAGACAGCAATCAACAATTTTTCGCAGAAGCTTCAGCTGTCAGATATGTGTCCTTAATGCACATCAAGTACATCTTATAAGACTACTGGATGAGAGAGGGAAAAAAGAGAACCTTTAAGCCGGAGCCAAGCGTGCATCATCTCATGAGCGAGGATCGACCCCGTCAGCAGCCTGAGTTTTGGAAGAGTTCAGTGATGCAAAGTAGCAGTTCGCTTGTAAATGACCAAAAATGAAGGTTAGCAAGATATAAAACATACCTTGGAAGACCATATAAAATGAGAATTGCTGTCACTTCACATTGGCGAACTAGTCTATGAGGCTCGGTTCTCATCTCAATGATCCGGTTGCCCGACCCAAATCTCGGCCTCCTTATAATCTGATATATCAGGAAAAAGTTCATAAGCCTTTCCATACTTCACAAAATCCCTGTTTTTCAAGGAGTGAAATGCTCAAGGAAGAGTCTTTACTGTGGTGACGCATTGTTCTTCAGACAAGCAGAGTCCTCTGGTCTCAGGCATGTGATGGTTCCCCTATCATTGTGAAGAAGAAAGTCAATCTTGCTGAGCAAACAATAAGACATTTATTTTAACTAAAGAACCTGAAAAACGTAAGCACTTACACTCTTTTCTCCCTCCCTGGCTTCGTTTAGAGCCTGCCTTTCAACCAGCAGCATCGGAATCTGTTGCTCCACTTTCATATTCAAACCCTCATAAAACTCTCGTATCTCAAGGTAAAGCGGTTGGCATTCGTTGGTGTCCATGATCGCCGAGTTTAGACAATCCAAACATAACTTTCGACCATCGTCAAGTGACAAGTATCTTGTATCTCCTGGCTGCAGAAAAGTTCCAAGGCTTTATATCAAGAACAGAGTAAGTAACAAAAAATATTCCAATTTAGTTGAGGCAAAACATGGATTTGGCCATTTGTGTCACCTGAGAACTCACTTCCATTCTTTCACAACTACAACATCGAGGAGTTCCGTCCCGCTCGTGCGAGGGGCAATACTTCTGCAGCCAAAAAGGATGCGCCCTATACTCAATAAGGCCTGCTGCATTTGTTGGAATCTGCAAAGAGATGAGGTCATTCAAATGGTGATTACTGCAATAAAATAGTGAATACAGCAGAGATTAATGTCAAGCTCCTCCAAAACTGGGCAACAAGAACAGAGGGAGCAAATATGTTGACCGTGCCAATTTTTAGATTGAGTGTACATCTTGCAGCAAAGAAATGTACTTACATAGCTGTTGCAAACATCACACCTTGGATGATGCTGTTCCTTGTAGCAGGACTTGTGGTACGGGCGATTCCCCCAAACCGAGAACTTTCACCGAGGAAAATTTAAAAATTAGAATGATATACAATGGACACTGCGGCAAATTTTGAGGATTTAGAGATCCTTTAGGTTTTACTTAAACGGAGTTTTCATCTTGGATTAGAAACAGACCTCATAATCAGTAATCGGATGATTGCAAGCATGACAGCGAAAGCATTCTGGATGCCAAACTGAACCCATGCAACTCAAGAATCGCCCACTCCCAATCTCAGCATTGCAACCAGCACAAATTCTACAAGAAATAAACATTCAATATTTAGATCAGATCAATCCTGCAGGAAGTAAATGGTTCAGCAACAGGGATATAAATCCATGGTTATTATTCATACGGTATCTTAGTTCATGATATTGATACTTCCCAGAATCAGCCCTGAACAGCAGTTACTAGATTAAATAATTGAGGTTTCATAATACTAGTTATCAAAACTTTTCATCGGCAATGGCATTTGTTATTCTGTCACTGACGCTAAACTAGATCTGGTATTTAGACGCCCGGAGTCATAGGTAATTCAATATGAAGAAAGGACACACTTGTCCATCTGATGACCTCGAGACACAATGGATTATGCAAAGACAACCAACATTTAGACATATGCATCCTAAAGAGTCTTAGATTTAATCAAATTAGGCTTAACAATCAACAGAGAATCTGACAAAGCCTCCTTGCCAAAAAAAGGACCATGACTCCTCATCTGAATTGTCGCTACTCATGAGACCAAAGCAATTGTCTTACTAAAAGACCTACCTATACCCTGAAGGGAAGAAGGATGGATAAGGGCGCAAGATGCTTCCACTTTCATATTGAGGGGGCAATTCAACACTCAGGCTTTCTTGGATAGCCTTGGCGAGTTGTTCGTCATCCTCCAACTGAGATTGGACATGCTTTGCTTCCTCTTTCGGAGCTTCAATGTGTTCATCTTCTTTTTGGCCGACTTGTTCATCGTCTTCTGATTCCACATTAGTAGGTTGCTCTTCTTCCTCCGAGTGATCATCTTTGTCAGATTCTGAAGAAAAATAAAACATGGCACTAAGCAAAATAGATAATGACTATAATCTCCAAATTAAAGTGACACCATCAATTGGGAAACAGCAAAACATTCTTCATCCAAAGGCATCATTATTCATCCTCTTCGAATTGTTCATTAACATGGCCAACACGCTGTCAAGTACATGATCTCATAGCAATATTCTTTAGTGTCCATCAATCCATGTTTATTTGCTGAATAGTTTAATGCCAGAGAGCAAATCTGTTGACAAGAAACTAAACTCTTAGTACAAGTAAATCTGTCGAAAGAACTCAGAAGATTAATATAATATCAATAAAGATATCATGGGAATGCTTAGGTCTTACAAATCAGCAACTTACCAATCACCTTTTTCCCCTTTAGATCTTCTTCTGCGAGAGAAAGTGCGATTGCGTAGTCAATCTCTTCTCTTTCGTGATCTGCCAATTCATCCTGCATTCAGAATCAAGAAGTTAGATTTACGATGTTCAGTCTTCTTCTGTACCAATGTCGGATGTAATCAGGTCAGAATCCATGTATGCTCAGCCGATAAGTACCAAGCATATATGACAGACAGACAGACAGACAGACAGACAGAAAAGGAGTTCTTGTCACCTCAGAATTATGCGTCTCGTCCCAGCTTTTATAACCTCCGTATTTCCCGTGATTATGCTTCCGATGACTAGAACCTCCGAGGATCTTGTTCAACCAACCCATGAATCTCAATACTGCTTACCCTGGGTTGGCGGCTTTCCTGCAGTGTATTTTCTCAGTTAACACAAGAAAACACATCATATTGTAGTTGTGTAGGCACATAGCAGAGCATGCCCTCGAGCAGTTTCCGTGTCAGGGACATCAAGATTTCATAATCCTTCTCACAGAAAAAGAAGGGCCAAGGACTATCCAATTCACAAACCATTAAACTATGTAGCAAAAACACAACTAATCTGGACAACATTCTCATAAAAAAATAATTATCTGTATTGCTTAGAAAAATTAGTCAACAGAAAATGTTTTCATCATGAGCAATCATCGTTGCCCGACTATTTTCGTTGACAATGAAAATATCCTTCATTCATTCATTCCCGCAAGCAATCAAACCATGTTATCTGGGAATGTTTTCCAAATCACTGGTTTCCCATGAGCCAAATGCCCCATAAGATGTATGGACAAATCCCTCAACCCGCACACAAACCAAAAAATGGTGGTTTTCAAATCAAGCAAGACCATGGCAAGAGCTCACCTCTCAAACCAGTTCATGAAGATGTTCAAATGGGTAGCATCAGGTAAAGAGCAAGACCCAGAAAGCAGATCCATTGACTCATCCCAAGAAGGAAAACTACCACAACGATACGCGACTTCCAACCCTCGATTAGCTATCACTCCTTCACAAAAAGCGAAACAGCATTTCTTTTGGCAGGGAAAAAAGGGTCAAACAAGCATTTCTCTGAGAGGGAGAGAGAGAGAGAGAGAGAGAGAGAGAGAGAGAGAGCTTCAACAATTCACATGAAACTATATTACAGTAAGTGTTCTTTCCCCGAGAACCAGCATATAACAGATTTACACGTCAAACCCAGAAAAGGCTCATTACTGACAAAGCTTCAAGTGCAAGATGATGTCTGCTGCTCCATCTGGGGAGCTTGGCCTTGCCTCTCTGTATCTTAAACCCACCAATTCTAACCTTCCACCTTACTCCATCTTATTCTTCCAAGTGTCATAACATGACTCCCAGTTCTCTCTATTTCCCCCCAATTCTTTTTTATTATAGTAGTAAAATACTAAATTTCATAAATCATCCATAACAAATTGTTCGTAAGATGCATGCGACTGTGGTTTGCCATTAAATGCGATGAAATGGAATGCTGTTTTTCGGGCATTCTGCAACATGGCTACCGCGTAGATCGCCTTTCATGTGCAGCTCAACTCTACTGGGGAGGGGAAAATACAGAGAAAATGCTTGTAATTTTAATAATTATCTCCTCCTACCACAGTTCAATAAATTTTCAAATTTCTCTTCACTTTCTACCCAAATTTTCATTCTCCATATTTTTCTGAATATCCCAAACACAGCATTATGCTAAAAATAGTTGAGAAAGCACTTCATATCTTGTGTAACTTGTATTTCAACATTACCTTTTTTTTTTTTCGAATTTTGCAGCTCATACAAATTTGACTCCTATTCAACATGAAATTAATAAGACCTTATAGGAAAAATTATTTATATAAAATATATAATACATAGGTTCCCTCATCAAATTATTAAGTTTATATAAAATAACAAAATCTTATAGGAAAAATTCAGTAACCAACGCTTTCATTTTTACCGTTAATAGCCAAAAGAAGGACAAGATTCAAGTACAGTTTCGAAAAGAAAACCGTGTACGGTTTCGTTTTTTAACTAACCAATTTCTTTCCATAACGAGTAAAAAAAAGGAAATTATCGCAAAACGCTGCTACCCTAATTTTCCTAACATAGCGTAACCAATAAGAACAAGGCAGCATCCCTCCAAGCCGCCGCCGCCGCCGCCGAGGGTGAGCACCACGCGCCGCCGAGCTCATCCCCCGAACCGTTCTTCGACCTTCGAATCGACCACCGTGGTCCGGACTCGATCGCGACTGAACCATCGCAACACTCCTCTCTCTATCTCATACACACACAGAAATTATAATCAAACAAGCAATCAACATGTCGTAATCGGAAGCGAACTCATCATACCTGTTTGAGACTGAGAGAGAGAGAAAGAGAGAGAGAGAGAGAGAGAGAGAGAGAGGCTGCGAGGAGTCAAGCCCCGGTCGTCTCCCCGACCCCCGCTCGATCCCCCGACGACCCTTTGACCCACCGCCGCCGTCGCCGATCACCCGACAGTGATCGGGCTCTCTCCTCCCACCACCGGCGAAGAGAACCGCATGGTGGTTCTTGTTCTTCTCCACTGGAGAGTGCAGCAGTCGGGGGCGGAGCCTTTCGGTCTTTCCTTTCGCTGTTTCTGCTATGGAGCCTTCAAGGGGAGGATCAGTACTTGCTTCGGAGGGCACGCAGGACCACGGGAGAGTCCCATGCAATTGCGTTTTCATCAGCCGCCACCACCACCACCACCCCCACCACCACCACCAAACTCAAAAGCATGCTTGGTTTTTAGAGGGACGTCTCAACCACCCACTTTGCTTAATCTTCTGTTTATTCATTTACTTATTTATTTTGCCTTTTGAATTATGTGAGGTTAATGATCTTTTGTTTCCCAAATGGACTTTTCAAAGGGGTGGTGGAGCCACCCCCCCACCATGCTTGGGCATTGCTCGGCAACATCACATGAAAAGAGAGGGACAACTCCTTTTTCGCTTTCTGAGTTTTGCATCCACAGCTCAATGATGGTCGTGTAATTATAAATAACAAAGTGGGTAGATTTTGGATTAGGGATATCCGTTTGGGGTTTTCGTGAAACAAAAATTAGGCTGGGATAAATGTGTTGTGAAATTTCCAAGTTAGAATTTTTTGTGCGATGAAGATTATTTTTTTGGGTTAATATATCGTAAGGGTATCAATTTGGGATTTGCTAACGACGTTAACCCTACAAATAAAGTAGAAAAAGGTACACATTTAATCTTTGAGTTTACCTTATTTTTTTAGTAGGTGTACTCTAACCCATATTTTATCCAATCAAACTCTTACATATACACGGTGCTCACGATCGAATCAAACGATATCCATTTCCGATAAATTTTGAGATCATATGATCAAACTCTTAAATATACATGATGGTTGAGGTCATCCAAAATAGTGAAACCGAGCATAAGATCATACGGTTCTCTCAATTTTAGGTGGCAAACATTTCGATTTTCTTATGGTATCCCTTTTTTTTATATATGAGGCATAATTTCAGAATTTTAGCTCGTTGAAATTTTCATATCAAACTTTTGGACAAGATCGATGGGCATGTTAGCTTCAATTCGTTGGGGATGTGCATGAAACGGACTTGATCGAAAAGAATGCATCAACTGAGCAACGTGATTGGGCATATTGTAAGTTCAGTGGCCACGTTAATCAAACATCGTTAATTTTTTTTCCAAAAATATATGGATTTCCTTCGCTTTGGGGTAATTTGTCGTAGTCTTCGCTTTGTCTATTTCTATATCTTGCCGACGGTGGAGAATTTAATGGTCACTTGTCCCTATCGAAAGGACCTACCTATATTTACTGGATGAGACTTGAGAAAGAGTTAGCTCACTTCACAGAAAGTACGCCCATGGCCATTTGATTAGCAGCAGCAATGTACATGAGCATATAAATACAAACTGAATACTATTATAGATGTCGTATCTCAATTCAATACATTGGTCTAGAGCTTTCCACTTACTATTATCCATGCATCGATCTTGCCTTATTTTCAATAATTCCCTATTTTTGTATGTCCAATTTTGGTAATTTTTTCTTTGCACTGTTATTATTATTGTCCCATGTCAATGACGGCAGCAGCTGGTGAAGTGGGTCCGAAGCCAAAAATTTGAGACTCTAAGAGAGACATGTCCCTCTTTGCTTGGATCACGGAATGCACCAAGAGGACACGAATGGTCGAACATGATGTCCTGCCCGGTGATGATGATTCCAAAGTATGAAGAGGTGAATCCAACATTGGACCACCCTTTACTTTACAAGTAGAGGTCCCATGCGTGCCCATCTTACCACTAACTAAACCCGCGAGAGGTCTGTCGCGCCAACAAGCATCATTGACTTAGCGATCATGTCTCAATCTCATCTCTTGTGGTGTTGTTAAGCTCAAGTGATGGTATCCGAGGGTGAATGTCTAGTCTGCGTGTGTGGTCTTAAGTACATGTGCCTCCGTGCGAGAGAATCGTGAATTGTTGGCGTGCTGATGTGACTCCCAATGACAGAATTCGGATCTTGAGAGTTGAGTGGTGTGGACTGTGGAGTAACTAGGCTCGTATCGAATAGTTCGTGACAGATGTGAAAGATCTATAATAATATCCAAGGGAGACGACCGATGTTGCTGAAGTCTTCCCGACCGATAAGATTATGCCTTTTCATAAATAAAAAAAAACCAGACAAAGGAGAATTTAAACTATAAGCAAGAGGGATGGTGAAGATGCCCGTGGACACCAAACCAAAGAGTGCCATCAATCAATCAAAAAAATTTAATCATTATCATCATTATTATTGTTATTAATTTCGCATCCAATCCACGTGGAAAGTTGAGAGAAACAAAAAATGTCATAAAAAGCTTCTAATGACTAAGTAATCACAGAATCTTTCAAAAGTCAAAAAACGTACAATGGTTGATTTTTATGTGTAACCCTTATGGGGCCTCCGATTTACATAAGCATTCCAACTGGTATTGTTAGAAGCATCAACTAGTTTTGGATTGAAATGAATATCTTGGTGCATTTGAAGAAACCCTTTATAAACTAAACTCTAAAGCAACTATGCATACCGAAAATTATTGTATATATCTCATAACTTGATCTAACGTGATCCACTTGCTGCAACTCTAGTATTTTTAGAATATCGTTGGTGATATAAGTTAATGGGAGAAATTATCCAATCGGTCCTGAACATGTAGTGCGGACGTCAAATTAGTCTTAAACTTTTGAATTTCGCCAAATTAATCTTAAACATTTGTGAAACATTCCTATAAAGTCATTTCGCCACATTTTAACCAGAAACCGTTGACGTGGTGATGTGTCACGTAGAACGACTGGCAATGACTATACTGTCATGTCAGCAATTTTCATCAAAAATTGACCGGGAGGGATTTAGGGCTAAATTGGCAAAATGAGAATGTAGAACCGAATAGGTAATGTTTCTTAACTTAAATTAATGCGATGAGTATCGGGTTAAACCCTTTAGTTGATGTGTCTATATGATGCTCTCATGACGGTACAAAGCATTAATCTATATCCAAGTAAAAACTAGGAGATTGGGTTCCCAGTGTGTATATACATCCGTAATTCTCTACCAAACTATA
This sequence comes from Syzygium aqueum, assembly GCA_031216185.1. NCBI lineage: Eukaryota > Viridiplantae > Streptophyta > Magnoliopsida > Myrtales > Myrtaceae > Syzygium > Syzygium aqueum. Next base: position 7,777,563 of record CM062239.1, read on the forward strand.
GCTATTCTGAAGTTTCCTAAGGCATAGACCAAAACACATCAGATGTGCAATGCGATACGCTTAAGCATATGTATTTTTTTACCCGACAAGCTTTTTTTCCTGCAACAAAAAGTTTAAACAAAAATCACTCATGGGCTTAAAATAATATCCTTGTGTTTGTTTATAATGATAAACATGTCTCATAAGTGATAGGGGGGTCACCTTTTGATCCCCCCAAACAAAGCAAACGCCATTAGCCGACCACACGTTTTGTTGGTTTTCGTAAAGAGGGCCCCCGTCTTCCAATGTTTCCATCCCCTTTGTGCCTTCCTTTCCAAGTCGCCCAACATGTGGTCACTGAAAATTAATCAATTGGAAAAGTCGATGGTGATTTTGATTTGATGTCTTCTCGGTGAATCTGGAAAAGGGTTTCTTCTTTTCCTTTTTTCCCCCTATGAATTTTTAAGTGCAAAAAAGTATCCAATATCTTTTTTGTGGAGGGTGAATTCCCTAAAAAACCCCAAATTTTAGGTCAAGTCTCAAATTTGCCCCGAACTTTTTTTTGTCCAAGAAAAAACCCTAAACTTTAGGTCAAATCCCAAATCTGCCCCAAACATTTTTTTTTTTGGTAAATCATCATATATGGAAAAACATGTGGGCCCAAATGGAGCAGATGCAACCTTGTATGGTGCAGAAACATCTGTGAAGAAGGACTCTCTTACTTTCCCCAGACCCCAAACATTTTTTTGTCTCAACAAAAACCTCAAACTTTAGGTTCAGTCCCAAATCTGCCCCGAACTTTTTTTTGTCTCGGAAAAAATCCCAAACTTTAAATTCAGTCCCAAATCTACCCCGAATTTTGTTTTATGTAGAAAAAATCAGCAAATTTCAATTTATTTTAAAAAATATACCTCCGTGAACCCGTCCAACTTGACGTGACACTTCCACGTCATAACAAATCAACATTAGCAAAGTAATGGGGTGACAGGAACAGACCGACGTTGAGTTTTCACTTCGACAACAAATCAAACCAAATAAAAATTATTGAAATTCTTCGAAATAAAACCAAATAAAATCATTTATTATTGACATGGAAATGCCACGTCAAGTTGGAACTGGATTATCGGGGTATATTTTTGAAAATAAATTGAATTTTGGTGATTTTTTTTTACATAAAACAAATTTTGGGATAGATTTGGGGCTGAACCTAAAGTTTGGGGTTTTTTTAAGACAAAAAAAAGTTTAGGGTAGATTTGGAATTTGACCTAAAGTTTGGGGTTTTTTCTGAGGCAAAAAAAAGTTCGGGGCAGATCTGGGACTTAACTTAAAGTTTGGGGTTTTTTCTGAGACAAAAAAAAGTTCGGGGTAGATTTGGGACTTAACCTAAAGTTGAGGGTTTTTTAGGGAATTAGGCCTTTTTGTGGAGGATGTTTTCCTTACTTTTCTAACAACCTTTTTTTATTTAAATTGTAGCATATAATAAAATTTTCCATCGTGTGGTCGTAAAGTTCCATTGCTTAGTCACTGGTGATAAATTTTCAAGGTTGGTCTACATTGATGGCCTACATGGAAGATATTTATCTAGGTCAGTTATTGTGAAAAGAATAACATTATAGTTTTCATGCACCTATTAATTATGAACATTGCATTCCTTGGTTTTTGGGAAAATCTCTACTTCAATCCTAAACTTATTATATGGATTCCAATTTGATTCTAAACATTTCAATTGTTACAATGTAATCCTAAACATTTGAGTGAAATTCCAATTAAGTTCTCCTGGCAAAAACTCACATAAAATTACTTATGTGGCGGTTTGGTCAATACCGATCGTATTACGTGGTACGTCGGTGATTTGACGTTGATAAATTACTCGAAACAACGCTGTTTTACTTAATTATTGGATTTAAACCTGTGCAAGATAACCAATTGCCAGTATTGAAATTCTTCGACAAACCTCTAAAGATGACTAATGCTTGCGTGAAATAATGCTAGGAATTCAATCTCTAAATTGATGTTTAACATATAAGCAAAGATTTACTAATCTTTGACTTATAATTACCCATCAATCTCAAAACTTAGACAAATAGTATTGTAGCTGAATTAATGCTAGGTTTGATACTTACCCTCGTTAGCTTAGCTACCCCAATTAACCTCCTTTGTACACCTATCATCTTTTCTCTCCTGCTTGTTTTTTTTCCTTGTCACACTAATCTCAGTTTGAAGATTATTTTGAAGTTTGTGGTGGGATTTTTCTGGTGGCATTTGTTGAATTTCGATCTACCAATTGCTTTCGAAAGTAAATTAAGTTTTAAAAAGCATAGGATCCTTTGCTTGATGAAAAAGGATAGTCCATCTTCCGATCCATAAATGCCTCACTTACTTTCCTTAAACATTGCTTTGGATCGAAGCAATTTGCACTGTATGAGAAATGGATTAAAAGAGCAAACTTTAAGGAAAAATGTCAGGCTTGGAGCCTTTGATGTTCTTCAATCTTAAATTTAGTAAAGTTGTCGTCAGCGGCTTTGAGGACAGGTCACAATTTGATTCTTGGTAAAGTTAAAAAAAAAAACAACTAAAGAAAAGGCAAAAATTCCTATGTGAGGGGAGTGAATGCCTACATAACAATCATGCATCTTGGAAGAAATTCTGTCGTTTTTTTGTCATTGAGAAGATATCACTACTAGCCTTCAAAATTAGTTCGATTTCACAATTCACTCCGTTTGAAACACGATCATTTCGGTCACTAAAGTTTCTAGCGTGGCACTGACCCAAACAAACCCTAAATGAGGAGGTTGTAGCATCATTGTTCATGGTGTCATCTTCCAAATGGTCCGAGGTGCAAGTTCAACCGGTCGTGGGAACTTGCTTAGAGACTAATTTTTTTTTCCATTTAATGTTTTGATTCAAATGCCTACAAATCCAATGCATGAGTATATTGCCAGTTTGCATCCTTGTCTTAATTTTTCGGCTTTTAGCGATGAAATAATTGCAATTGACAATGACATGGATCAAATCATACTGATAAGAATGATCTGCAATTTGCAATCATCGTCAGTGTAATCAAAAACTCGTTTTTCATCATGGTCACGTGGCACTAGAAAGAAGACCAGGTGGAAGATAGATAGGGATTCCGGTATTGAAAACCCGGCCGATGGCAAGCTCGAGACTTGATTGAAATATCGGTTCGGGCGCTAAGGACTTTACCGGCTAACATTGAACGGTAAGGACTCAATCGATCAACGGCCTAAAACTCTAAAGAATGATTTGCCATGGCTAAGGGAAGCCACCGGGTCTTGGGCTTATGTGATGCTTCTGTTCATGTTGCGTTTCTTGGGCCTCATTGCCATTTGGGCCTGTTGTGTTTTCATAGTCCTTTTAGCTGTCGCTTTTTGTTTGTTCGATTGTGAAGATAACTATCATTTGCTTACCGATAAATAATGTTACTTTAACTTGCCTGTCACATAATATGATCAAAAATCTCAAACTAATATATCGGCACCGCATTTATCTCAGATTTATTTTCATGTCTCAAAAGATCTCGAAATTGATACACTCATAACAAATTCATCCTCTGTTAGCTTGCGTTTGATATTTATCCGTTGAATTGCTAGACATGAGAACACACATGGCAAACAATTTGGATAATCAGCATGTGATGGGAGTCCGACGTGGAAATTCAACAGATATGGGTCAACGACGTCATTTTGGAAAGCCAAATTTGAAAAAAAAAGAATTGAGATCGAAAAATTTGTTGATTTTTCCCTAAAACATCCCTTTCGTTCGAAAATTTTGTAATTTCCCCAATTTTGCCTCAATTTTTCCTTAAGATTTGGTAAATTATTACAGGTGTACCGGTTTGAGATTTTTATGACATAAAATTTAGTTTAGAGTAACGTGATGTGACATCTGGGAATTTCGTATTAACATGTATGTGACATTGGAAATTTTTCATGTTCGATAATGATACTTAGATTATAAAACTAAGTATTATTTAGCTTAGTATTTGTGTAGATGCGTAGAAATCATTGTTAAACCATAAATTTGTGAGGCGCGGAGAATAATTTTTGGGAACATAATCGTTCCGAGTTCAACATATTGAGAACTTATAAACGTTATTGTGTATGTTAATAGTGTAACGGTGTTAATTAATTTATCATTGTATTAGTAGCGATGGGTGATATTATTAGTTTAAACTCTAGTTAACTAGTGTTAATAATTTATTTTGTGCTAATTGATAATAAAGGAAGAAAAGTTTATGTTTTTAATATAAAATCTCGCTAAACCTCCTATTAAGACACCAAGAACTCACATGGCATATAGAGGATTATTGCATGGCCACATGCCCATTTGGAAAATTCAAACATGTCACCTGCCACTCTTACACTAAGCTTCTTACACTAATTTGACACATAGCCATAAAATCATCATTACCTTGGCTATTACTCATCCCTAATATGTCTTGACTTCTCACACTTGCCCGTAAAATTAAGTTAAGATTTGCCACTTGTGACTTCATGCATTCTTCAACCTAAAATCTACTCTTATGTTTCATTTTCATCTTGGTAACATCCAAGGGAATTTTTCATCTTCACCGCAACACCCTTCTTCATCTTCAACTTCCAAAGATAATCTACTTTCAACAATATCCGATCCAAGATCTACAATGTGATTTTAACTTTGGGTGTTCATATTTTGTGCGAGGTAAGCGAAGACTCCATAATTAAGTTAGATCAAGCTACTTGACACTGTTGTAATATGATATTTTGATGTGCCATAATAGTGGATTTGGTGGTTGTTGGATTTGTTTTGCTAGTCTTATGCAATGTTTAAATGGTAGTTAATCATTTTACTTAAAGTAGAGTACATTTGGTGAGTGGAAATGATGAATCCAAACTTGGAAAAAGTCATATTTGTATGTTCAGACTTAACCGTCGTTTGTAAAATCTATTGATTTAGTATATTTCAAAATCTATATATATATATATATATATTGAACTCGAGTAGACTTTACTTTTTAAATCTAGATATATGTATTTTCTGAATTGACTAAATTTTGTTCTCAAAATCTGTATATATATATTTTTGAACTCAAGTAGACTTTGGATAAATGTATTTTCTAAACCAAGTAGATTTTGTCCTCAAAATCTTTATACATGTATTTCTGAACGTGACTAGACTTTACTCTTTAAATATGGATATATGTATTTTTGAACCAAGTAGATTTACTCTCAAAATCTGAATATATGTATTTTCTGAACCGAGTAGATTTTGCTCTCTAAATCTGGATATATCTATTTATAAATCTAAATCTGGATATACTTATTTTGAACTGAGTAGATTTTACTCTCAAAATCTGTATATATCTATTTTTAAACCCAAACAGATTTTACTCTCAGATCTGGACATATTTATTTATGAACCCGAATAGATTTTACTTTTAAACCAAAATATATTTACTTCCTAAAATTGAGTATATTTACTTTCTAAATTTGTAGTAGAATTACTTCCTGAACTTGAGCAGATTTTTGCCTTTATTGCTTGGTACTTATTTTATTTGAATAATGCATGTCATTGCTTTAAGGGATATATGATGCAAAAAGAAGGTGAGTATATGCATGCAAATACTTATTTATCATGGCTTGCATGAGAATAATATAATTTCCGTCACCTACAAATCAACGGTGATGATGCCTTGTGTGTCGGGACGCCGCATGGGATGGGACGCCTTGGAGGGTTTATCGAGATGTCTTGTGAGTCGAGATGCCCCATAGATTGGGATGCCTCGGATGGTGTACCAAGATGCCTCGAAGTGGAGATGCTCCGTTGGTCGGGATGCCCTAGCAGTGTTTGAGAGGAGAAGTAATGAACCATACGCATGAGTATGAATGCTATAGATCATATACTTGTGTATGAATGAAAATATTGTGGAATAATAAAATGACCAGATTATTGTGGCATATCCAAATGGAAAAAGAAAGAAAATTATCCAAGTTCTCTGCATACTAGTTGTTATGCATGTACGTTGTTTGTGCCAGGTAAATTGGTAAGATGATTTTTTTAACTTAAAACTATAGAATTCATTTACTGGGCCTCGGCTTATTCCTTTATTTTTCATACGTGTAGGATGGATGTTTCATAGTATTTGCATTTTTGGAGTTACCATGTATTACGAAGGTGTTTTATGAAACAGTGTTTGTACATGAGTCAAAAATACTATATACTAAATGTAGTTCTACTATGTGGATCAACGTAGGTTTTGTGAAATAGTGTTTGTACATGAGTCAGAAATACTATATACTAAATGTAGTTCTACTATGTGGATCAACGTGGGTTTTATGGAGTGGGTTCCCTATCGATTCGTCGCATGGTACTGTAACCTTGACGACGAGTTAGTTGGCCCGTTGAGAGGCTTCGACATTGATGATGATGGTCTCGCAATGGAGGGCGAAGTTATTGATCCATGACGTCATCATACTTTTGTACAGGCAGACTTTTGGAGTATAATTTAGTATGGAGATAGGCAATCTCGACCTACCCAGAGTTTTGTTTTTTGTGATTATATGAAGTTTGAATAGAGATGTAAACCTAATAAGTAATGATAATATAGAAGCATATGTACTTTGACTATACTCGTGTGAATTTCACGTTTAAGAAATGTTAAGATTAAGCTTCTACTTGTCTATTTATTAATTAAGATTATTAAGATAAAAGGTATGTGTTGGGCATGACATTTTGAGGCGTCTCGCGTGATACATGTGTATCAATTTGAAGTTTTTAGTGGTATTAATCCTCAAATAGGGAAAATTCCAAATCAATATTTGAAGTGTCATCATTTTCCCAAATAAGAGCTTGGAGTATACCTTGTTTCAAGTAACAATTTAAAGTGCCATCATTTTCTCAAATAAATGTGTGAAATGATTATAACAGTTTCAAATAAGGGTTTCACCTTGCCAGCCGGCCAAGTTTTTTGACCGATCAAGGGCATTTCCGTCTAAAACTAATTTTAACGTAAATTTTAATTAAATTAAATTAAAAAATTTTAAAAAGAAAGTAACATGCAAGAGGGTTGGCAGCTTGTGGGCACCGCCCCATTAGTGATGGGGTGGCGATGATGGCCGGCGAGGTTGCCGGTGCCTCAACAAAGGCCGGTGACCCTTGCCGACCAAAGACGAGAGCCAGACTCGCCGAAACTAGGAGAGGGCCGGCGCCCTCACGAGGCCCTCTCCCAAATTTAGGCGAGGGTCGCCGACCCTCGCTAAGGCACCGGCGACCCCATCGGTGGGGTGATAGGGCAATGGGGTGGCGGCCATATGCGGGAGGGTTGTGTTTTTTTTTTTTTTTTACTTTATCTTTTTTTTAGTTTGTTTCTATGAAAAACAACCGAAAAGGAAAAAAAAGGAAAAAAATAAAAAACTAAAAGATGAAAATGTGCATGACTCCAGTGAGGTCGAACCCTATTTTAGACTGAGATGACCAATTCATACACTTATTTCAAATAAAATTCACTTCAAGTCTTTATTTGAGAAAATAATGACTTAGATCCTTATTTGACACAATGCCCATTTCATACATTTATTTGAGAAAATTATAGCACTTCGAGCCCTTATTTTGAATTTTTCACCCTCAAATATGTTGCCTTGCAAAAGAGCAGGGTGTGAATGGCTTAAATGGATTTTCATGGGTGCGTTTTAGCTAGTTAACGAAAAATCATTTACGGTAAAAAAACCATCTACACTCAAAATTAGGAGAACCAATTCTCGTTTTTAAATAGAATAAATCATTTTCGCCAAGCTTAACAAGTCATTTTTTTTATTTTTTGGTGGGTCTAACAACAAGTCCTTAAATGCTCACTTCTTCACCTTCTTCAATATCCAACTATTTCAAAATGAGATTAAAACATCCAAGAAAATGTTTTCGGTAGCACTCTTTCAATATACGATCAAATAAATGAAAATTAATTATTTTTTAAAAAAATAATTTTTGCAAAAAATATTCTCTCTTTATAATGAAAATTTTCGGAAGTCGTCGCCAATTTGCGCTGAAACGGACTCGAAGCGAAAGGCGGCAACGAGCAGGACGCCGAGACTCGCCGGAGCTTGCGGAGATGGAGGCGTCGCGCTCGCCGGCCGACGGCCCCAGCCCATATCGCGACCCGAACCCGAGCCCGAATCGCAACTCCATCGCGTCGTCGTCGCCCGTCTGGCCGACGATCGACGGCCCGCTGGGCCTGTCGGAGGAGGATTCCGTCGGCTACGCCCGCCGGTTCTACCGGTTCGGGTTCGCCCTCCTGCCGTGGCTCTGGGCCGTCAACTGCTTCTACTTCTGGCCCGTCCTCTCCCACAAGCGCTCCTTCCCTCAGATTCGCCGGTGTAAGCGCTCATCCCCCATCGTCTCGTTGATGTTGTGATTTGCGCGTGTGCGTCCGCGTGCCCATTTCTGATCGTGGGGGGCTTCGTCCGGTTGATTTTGGTTCCGGGATCGATCGATGCCGCTTTAGATTTTGATTCTTGTGCTCAGGATGGGTGGAAAAAGAAGTTCAGACATTGATAGGTTTCGAGGGAAGTTGTTTGATGGGCGGGTTGATATCTCGTTCTATTAGCTGTTCGGTGTCGCCAGTTTGCCGATTTGAAACGCTTCTTCTTTTTGCAAGCTATTTTCAAGAACAAGTTGTTAGTTTGAAGTCTGTCGAGAAATTGCTTGGCCCTTGATCAGTTGACTGTTTCTGGGGTTGTGTAGTATCAAGTGACCCGTGATGAATTGTCAGGCAAAATTGTACCCCTTGTCGTAGAAATGGTAACTTGTCGAAATGGTTGTTGCAAGCAATAGCAGAAAAATGTCGTGTGCCTGATTTTTAAGCTCGCAGAGTATCTATGTGGATTCATTGCATTGTTCTTCAATCTATTCATCATGAAGCATCATGAAGCACGTATCGAGAGAAGTGAAACTCTTTAATCGGTTGTGCTTTCATAGTTAGCGAACACGAGGATTGTTTAGTAACTTCCCGATGATGGCCTCACGCTGTTTTGTACCGCAGAACCATGTTTACGATTGTAGTTGGTGAGGGATTTAAGGAATTTACTTTTCTAAATGGGGTACCTGGAATTAGAAAGCACAACACAGTTAGGGACCTGATTTTGGGATCTCTAAATTGCTAGAGACAAATAAGTAACCGGGATCTCCATCTTTTGTGGTAGATTGCTAAGGGTATGTGCCGTACTTTAGGTCTTGAGGATTTTAATGCTTTGGTTGTCAATCTTCTTAACAATTGTTTGAGAGTGTTTCCAAGAGTTAAAGGGACAACAGTTTCTACCTTTTTTTGACAAAAGTATGTTTGAGAGATATTAACGAAATAATTTGTTTTGTGCTTCCCGAAGCAGGCTTCTGTACAAAAGTAGTTTTCAAATATAGAAATTAAAATAGGCTGTTAGACATGTTCAAAGTGTTGTCTAGCGTATTCAAACAAGGCCTTATAATAAGGGCCATGAGACATTTGACTTTATAAAAGGCAGATTTGGAACAGATAGTGCTGATATGATGGGGTGGCCCTCAGCAGTGGGGTATTTTCAGCAATATCTTTTTGCTGGCTCTTAGTTGTACATGGAAGAGGAGGGAAGAAATCATGCTATGTGTAGATGGTTCATATAGTCTGTGGCTTTGATGGAGGAAGCATTATTACATAAATAATTTGTGGAAGAGGCCGAAGATCTTACTTTCCAAGTGTGGAATTTGTTAGTCACTCGTCATTTCACTGTCCCTTGGATGAGCAAATTGCTGAATATGTTCTTCAAACTTATCTTTTCTTGGAAATGAGTAGAAAAGTGTAAAATCCTTGGGTTGTCAGACACTCTAAAAGAGCATAAGTAAATAAGAACAACGATCTGACAGCAGGTTGTTTTGACGAGAGAGAAATAGAAGAGCTTTATCAAGTCCACATAGTGTTGGCTTCTTGTTGTTAACATTGGCTCAAAAATAATGCAGGCTTAGATGTCTTGTTATTTATGTAGTCACTCTCGTCAGGCTCGGCATGTTGGCTATGTACCTGGAAATTCCCTTCCCTAATGTCCAAATATGATGCACATATAAGTCTCAGATTCTAACAACTGACCTTGGAGATGGGCCCTGGTAAGATCATAGCAGTCTTCTTTGCTGTGTTGATAGATATTTAGTATTCTTGGAAATAGGATCAGATAGCAATCATCAAGTTTAAGCATCCATGACAGAATGATTGTAATTGTTTGGACATTTCTTTTGATATCTTGAAAAAAATCTCTCTGGCAAATGAAAGATCAAATTGCTTGAGAGTGATCAGTTGTAGATCTCTCTGGCAAGGCTGGCTTAGCAAGAGCTGCTCCTTGATTATGTTACTCTGTATGCAGCACTAGAAAATAATGGCGAAGATGTATTGACTTTTCCTACTCAAATGATCCAGATTTAGTGCTAGTTGAACCATATCAGGACTCCTCCTGAGGCTGAGGTAAATGTTTTTACTTCATCCATGAGTTGGAACCTGTGAACCAATTGGCTAATACATTAGAGCTATCTTCCTATTACACCATAACAAATCATTAAAGGTGGAAATTTCCAGAGGATGATGTCTGTTGATGATGGATGTGTGTTATGTACATATGGCTAGTGAATGATATTTCCTGCCATTGTGCTGCCATCATCCGTCTAGACTATCCTCGAGCTTTGTTAAAGGATAGTATCCTCGAGCTTTGTTAAAGGATAGTATCCTCAGCGTCAGTTGTTCATTATGTTGTGTTGAGGCTGCATTTGAGGGTGCCTCCTCTTATCTTTGCATCAAATGTTAGTTTTTGTTGACTTAATTACTTAGCTTGCTCCGTGAGATGCTAGCATAGACCATCTTTTCATGGAATCGTATGCTTGCTGGAACATGGTTGGAGATTGAGATTTCAAGTCCTCATCTTTGCAGTTCCATTGGATACGTGTGCATTTTTTCAATGAGGCTGTGGGAAGTAGTGACGTGTGCGCCTATTCTGCATTCCAAAGCTTATCGAAATCATCGTTTCTTCATCTTTCGTGTCTCTGCTTTCATCCTTTTGGTCCTTTCCATATGCGTTAACATGCCGCAAATTCACTGGGAATCTTCTCTTTCGCAGATGTTATCAGATCAGCCATTGGGTTCTCGGTGTTTAGTGCAGCTCTGTGCGCATGGGCTTTTACATTCGCAATAGGAGGAGAGGGTCTCTTCGGCTCTGTGTGGAACCAACTGGTGATGTACAATCTTGCAGATAAATGGGGTTTGACTGGTTGGGATTAGTCACCACCTGATATGATGTCCTTGTAGAAATTTCATGTGCTCAACCCGACTTTTGTGCTAAGTTCTTTCTGGGAACAGACCATTGCCCACTTTTTAGCAGTTTTTACACTGATGCAGTTTGTAGATAATTTCTCGAGCCTGAGCTCGCGCATGTATGCGAGTTGTTCGATGGACATGTCGTTGTGGTCGTTCTGCTTTGCCAGAACCGCTAGGCAGGGGGCCATTTTAGTTGGATCAGACATTTTAGCGCGTTATCGAATCAACCTCCCACTTGAGTTAGCAACATGAAATTGGTTTTCTTTGTATTTGTGGGACTTTCTTCCTCATCACAAGTGACCGAATAGAAAGAGGACTAGAATCCTAAGGACGACCAGAAGCAGAGTTCTGCATTTAAGTCCAGATAAACAGATCATTCAAGCATCATAAAAGAAAAGAATGGTACCGCGTAAACGGAATAAGAGAAGTCCTAATTCTCATCTACAATAAACCATTATGTGATCGCCTCATAAATCTTTATTTAATTCGATAAAATCTCGATTCTTTCGCAATGAAGCCCTAAATTTTCTGCTAATTCAAAAAGTTTTCAAGCAGAGAAGGATCGGTTTGCTTTATGAAAAATTCATGTTTTGCAAAATATTTTCTTAAAAATGATCGCTTATATTGTCTATAAAAATGTGTAAATGAAAAATATTTCTTTTTTGTCAGTTAATTATACCAAGCGATACAACTATTGTAAATCGTTCATTTTTTCACGAAACAAGCACATCCTTTTGTTTTTTTTGTTTTGTGAGAAATAAATGGATGTAAAAATACTTTTTCAATAATGATCATTTAAAATAATTGATTAATAAAAATTATTTTCATCATCGATAATAAATTTTTGTGTAAATATTTTTGTGGATGGTCAAATGTTTTGTCATCCATCCACACCGGAAGAAGGGAAGGGTGGGGGGGGGGGGTGTTTGAAAACCCGTGAAAAACCCTGCAATTCAATCTCTTTCATTATCGTCACTCTCCCTCCTCTCTCTCTCTCTGTCTGCTTCTTCTTACAACACCTCCTTCGACAAGCTCGTCCCGGCGACGGGCAGATATCGGGGTTCCGCCGCCGCCGCCCCGCGAGGCTCGCCGCCGCCGTCCCGCCCGGGCCGCGACGAACGATCCGCGCCGAGGTAACGCTCCCGTCGGTTCCTTCCCCCGATTGGGCCGAGCGCTGTCCGTTTCGGCTTTTCGTCCGGAGGGGCGTCGGTTGTTCAGAGAGAGAGAGAGAGAGAGAGAGCGTCCGTACGCCGGGTTGCTCTTGTGCTTGGGGTTTTGGGGTTGTTCGTCGAATCGGTAGGAGGGTGCGGCGGGATCGCGCTGTTGCTTGTTGGAATTCTCGCTTTCTCTTATTTGGGTGTGAAGTTTGGTGGGTTTCGATTCCTCGGAAAGATTGGGCTAAGTGTAGTTTTCTCTCTTTCTGTGGCTTGAAGAAAAGGTAAGTGGTCTGCATTTTTTTGGGCTCATATCTGTTTGGCAAGAAGCATTGAAGCACAAATGTGTGATCTTGTTAAGGTTGGGATTTGTCGTTGGTATCTTCCGGAATCTTGATTAGGAAGCGTTGTCCGTACTTGCTACTGGGGTACCTGAGTTTGGTTGCCCTCTGCGATTTCGCAGGATGTGGGGCCCCGCGTAAGATTGGGTCGATAAGTTATGCAGCTGATGGATATTGTGGGATCCATAGTCAATATCCCGGTTCAAGATCCGCAGGATGAGGATTTCTCCTCTGCTGATTTGATTTGGACCAAGTTTGGCACTCCCGAGCACCAAGATGATGTTGCTCTAATTCCTTACTCGAGAGTCGATGCCTTCATAATTGGTGAGTGCTCAAATGTAGAATGCCCGACGAGGTTTCACATTGAAAGGGGAAGAAAACGACCGAAAGGAAGCTTAAAGGAGTACAAGAATGATGAATATCTGGAGTATAAGATGTAAGTGTGTGGCATACTTATTACATTCTTTATGAATTTCTTTTCTGGGCTATATACTTATCTTCCATCTTTGGGAAGTCAGCTCTACAAATGTGATTCACGGCTATCTTTTCGATGTATGCTTTAGTAGGCAGGTGTTATCACGTGTCATGTTCTCATGATATCTGTACTACCTAACTATTTTAGTAAAAGTGGGTTTTGGTACCGACAAAGATATTTTTCACACACTTTGTTTTAGGACAGCAGTTTCATTTCTCTTACTTGCCCTTGAAATTCTGGACGTTCAATGCATTGATATATAGAAAGCTGAATGCTATTCATTTGTTGGTTCTTCTAAAAAACATGTCTTGAGGATATGATGTTGATTGGGGGGGGGGGGGTGTCCGTGTGGGGTTTGTTGAACTTAGTGTTGTACTCTTACGTTGCAAATGTTCTCATGTTATTGTTGTTCTTGAAGTTAACTTTGTCTGATTGCTGAACGTCTAGTTACTTGTTTATGTGAGGTAAAATCTTGTCAAAATGTCATGTTCATGTTTCTAATTCACATGGGATTTCGCTTTTAAAACACCATAAGTTTCATTAAAACTGTTAAATGATAAAAATTTTATAAACTCCCGTCATCTTGTACATTGTTATGATTAGTCTATGTTTTGTCCTATCATGTGTTAAGCAGTTTTAGACTTTGTCAAGCATGGATCAAGTTGCTCTGGAGCTAAGGTAGTGCTGTACAACTGCTTTCGAGTCTTTCTTCTCCCTAGGTGATTATAAATAAATACTTCTTCATTTTCTTTCTCTTGTTATTAGAGATTGTGAGCTTCTAAATACTCTGGAAAAATTTGACCACGATCAGGGCGTATGTATAAATTTCCTTAGCAATTACAACTTTCGGAAAGAGAGTTGCTTCTTATCCAGCTGATTACTAGGCCAAAACAGCCGTAGGATCTGATACCTCGCGAAGTGATTAAAAACGTGCACTTGGCAGTTAAATGAAAATGTATTTTATTTTTCTTTTGCTTTTGCTTTTTCTGCAGGTATTGGTGCTCATTTGGTCCTGAAAACTATGGGGAAGGTGGTGGCATATTACCCAGTCGAAGATATCGATTAAACACACGAAATCGTGCTGCCAGACCTCAGTCAATGCGAGGCTGCACTTGCCATTTTGTAGTGAAGCGCCTTTATGCCCGTCCATCACTTGCACTTCTTATATATAATGATCGGCGTCATGTAAACAAGGCTGGCTTTGTCTGCCATGGGCCACTAGACAGAGATGCTATTGGCCCTGGTGCCAAGAACATTCCGTATATCTGTAGTGAGATTCAGCAACAAACTATGTCCATGATATATCTTGGAATTCCTGAAGAGAATGTGCTGGAGAAGCATATTGAAGGGATTCAACGCTATTGTGGTTCAGATGCAAAGGTCAATAGCCTTGCTTCGCAATACGTCCACAAACTTGGGATGATCATTAGAAGGTCCACTCATGAGTTGGATCTAGATGATCAAGCCAGTATCCGGATGTGGGTTGAACGAAATAAGAAATCCATATTCTTCTATCAGGACACTTCAGAAACAGATGCTTTCATCCTGGGCATTCAAACAGAATGGCAGTTGCAACAAATGATTCGTTTTGGACACCGCAGTCTCATAGCAGCAGATTCGACCTTTGGTATAAAGAGATTGAAGGTAACCCCATTCTATGAGAGTTAATTGTCTAGTTGATTAAGAATTATCCTATGGCTGGAAAGTTAATGCTCACTTCAATGGCAGTACCCTTTGTGCACGTTACTCGTCTTTGATTCTAGACAGCATGCACTTCCTGTCGCTTGGGTAATTACTCGTAGCTTTTCGAAGCCAGATGTCTCCAAGTGGATGAAAGCACTTCTTGATCGAGCTAGAAGTGTTGAGCCTGGGTGGAAGGTTAGTGGTTTTCTGATTGATGATGCTGCTGCAGAAATTGATCCCATAAGGCACGTATCTCTTTCTATTGACATTTCCTCGTAAGCAACGTTGGGAGACTCGGTATATCACACCCTATGATTCCTTAACCTAGTAGTATTATTTTCAGGGATATATTTAGCTGTCCTGTCCTCTTTTCTCTTTGGCGAATTCGTAGAACATGGCTAAGGAATGTGGTGAAGAAGTGCCCTAATCCTGAAGTCCAGCGTGAGGTTTTCAAACGTTTGGGACAAATTGTTTACAGTATCTGGGATGGGTCTGAAACTTTGGCTGCTCTGGAAGAGTTAGTACTTGATTTTGCTGATCAAACTGATTTCATGGAGTATTTCAAGGCATTTTGGATACCCAAAATTGGTAAACCTTCCTTTTCCCTACAGGCGTTTTGCTCTATGATTTTCTATATATTGCTTGGAATCTGTCTCATTATGGTTTGGTTATTCTTTGGGGACAGAGATGTGGCTTTCAACAATGAAAGCCCTTCCTCTTGCAAGCCAGGAAGCATCGGGTGCCATAGAAACCTACCATGCGAAGCTAAAAACAAAATTGTTTGATGATTCACACCTTAATGCACTCTGGAGAGTAGACTGGCTTGTGCATAAATTGACTACCGAGCTTCATTCCAGTTATTGGCTTGACAGATATGCAGATGAAAGTGATTCCTTTCAAAATGTTAAAGAGGAATATATCACTTCTACATCGTGGCACCGAGCTATGCAAATTCCTGATTCTGCCATCACCTTTGACGAGAAAGATCACCTCTATGCCAAAGTGCAAAGCCAAAAAGACAGCAGTGTGACGCACTGCGTATGGAACCCAGGATCGGAATTTGCTTTTTGTGATTGCCCATGGTCGATGCAGGCAAACCTTTGCAAGCATGTCATAAAGGTCAACATGATATGTGAAAATCGTCAATGCGGTCAATCTTCCATGTCTATGCAGTCATTCAGGGAGATATTACTGAATATCTGGAAAATGCCTTTGGATGATTCACTAGCATTAGATCAGTCGATGGCTTGGACCTATCAGATGCTTGATCAGATACAGAAACTTGTCGAGTTGAATAGCACTAATGATATTGGCACTGTGGTGAGTAGACTGCCAATCCAATGGTTGTCCAAGAAAACCAGAACATCTGTTTGCATACCGTCAGCCACCTTAGGTTTGCCATCAAGTTCCAAGGACTCCACGAGACTTACTGTTGCCCTAAAAAAGAACCGTAAGAGAAAGAGATTATCACGGCTGAGATGACAATTAAGGCAACAGGGGGTTTTCCAGCATAGAGATAAATGTTCAATTTGTTGTTGGCAGACTGATTCTTCATTTGAATTCACTTCAGAACAAATTGGCTGCGATCTATGTTTCTGGAGGTAACCCTCCAGATAAATTATGCTCATGGCCTGTTTTGCTTTGGATGAGGTGTGCCATTTGGAAAACGAAGAGATGATCCAACGCCCAAGCTTTTGGTGCATCCTTGGATATAGCTTGAGCTGCTTACCTTGTAGCCCCTTGTGAATCATTGTTATACTTAACAGAATTTTGGACATTCAAACATTGGTTCCTTTCTCTTCATACCCCTTGGTTTCTGTAATATGCTTTTTTTTCCTTCTCAGCTGCCAGAGAATTAAATTCTTTTCTTTTTAAGCATGATAAACAGCATGCTGACCGATCTTTGATCCCGACATTAAACCTGTCTATTGTGGAGGCTGTTTGCCAACAGGTGTATTCATGTCTGTTGGTAGATACCCTTTTGATTAATGTACAGATAAATTATTGTATTTTTCATGTGAAATATGTAAAGTTATTTTGATGGCGTGTGACATTTCAAATTTGGTAAGCACATATTCGTTTGATTTTGGTCTGGCATCTTGATTGTTTGGAGCACGTATAAGCTTAACAAGAAGGAATTTCAGAGAAAATGCATAACTTGAAGATCTTTCTGTCTCTCTATGTTTTGTGGGTCATTTGGTCTCCGAAACATTATTTATTTTGATTCCAATGCATCCAAGCTCGATGTATCAATTGCGTTTCGTTTCCTTTGGCTGATAAACGATGTGTCAATTGGTTTGTTCCTTCAATTTTGAGCAAATGCAAGCATGTCACCTTGAACAGAGTGTGCTCTTTCTACTGCCACACACAATCGTTGATGCGGTTTCATTGGCGAAGCCCCGTGGCGGCATTGGATTATGACCAAAATAAGAAGCTGAGACTTGGTCATTGGTTTTGCTCATCTGTTTTGCATGGTCTATGTGTTAGGTTGAAACCAATTGGCATATTGTGAACATTTTCCAGGTTGATGCTTAGACATGGTTCTCTCGGAATTTCTTCTCAATGTCAGAAATAATTGAACCCCTATCGACACTCAGTCCAAGACATATGAAGTAGTAACCCTGGATTCCGAAGTGGGTCCAGGACTTAAGCTCACCACACGAGCCTAGTTTGTCCCACCACAGGTCCCAGGCAGAGAAAAAAATATGCCAATTGCCAATAGGAGCGAGGCAATCTCACCTTATCCACACTCCCACCACAATCTTTTGTTGCCCCCCTCATCCTTTTGCTCCACATCACTCTCCACCATATCTAAACACACCCAATAACTTCGAAAGCGCCACTAGTTGAACCCTTCATTGCTCTTCAAAACTTTCCAAGAAAAAAAAAGGGGTTGCACAGAAAAATTCATACCCAAATTTGCTAAATGGCAACCATGAACTCCAGTGTGCTGGCTTGCAAGTATGCCGTTTCGGGAACTGGGTCATCTGAACTCAGCTCAAAGCTTGGCTCAGTTGCAACTCCTGGTGTGCCAAATCAGAAGTTGCCCGTGATCAGGGCTCAACAAGTGAGAGTTCCCGAGTCGAAAGCGGGCGAAGGAAGAAGAGCCGCACTCGCCTGCTTGGCGGCCACCATGTTTGCCGCCGCCACCGCCTCCACCTCCTCCGCCAATGCCGGCATCATCGAGGAGTACCTCGAGAAGAGCAAGGCCAACAAGGTCTTGTTCGAAATGCACTCTCTCTTTCGTGGATAGGTTCTAACTTGATCTGAGTTCATTTTAGCTGATGATCAATCATCTGATTGTAGGAACTGAATGACAAGAAGAGATTGGCCACGAGCGGAGCGAACTTTGCGAGAGCGTACACGGTCGAGTTCGGCTCCTGCAAGTTCCCCGAGAACTTCACTGGTTGCCAGGATCTTGCCAAGCAAAAGGTTCAATTCATCTCTCATTTACCTTTTTAACTTTTCCTAGCGGTTTGACATGATTGAAATATTTGTTCATATCTCCTGTTGTCCGAATACAACCTAAATGCTATCTCCAAGCGAAGTGTTAATGACGAACTCAACGATGGTCGTCGCTAAATTAAAAGTTACAGAACAATTTTGTCCCTATGTGGACTTTCTCTTGTTGATCATGCTATTCTTTGCCATGTGTGCTGCAGAAAGTGCCCTTCATCTCTGATGATTTGGAGTTGGAATGCGAAGGGAAGGACAAGTTCAAGTGTGGCTCAAATGTCTTCTGGAAATGGTGAAAAACCGCGATGTTTTCCTAGCCTTGTAAAAGCAACTGTGCAAGTCAACATGTATCTGATCTCTCCTTGATACAACTTAAGCCAAATTTGTTTCTCTTCTTTTGTTCATCTGTCCTTCGTTCACATTTTCTACTAAGGTTTCATTCACCACGGTCTATTTGTCTCATCCTACAGGCAAAGGAACCTATGTTTAATCGAGTAAATACATGTGACATCGCTTTCTTTCTTTAATCGTTCAATAACCCTCTTCTGGATCACAGCAGATTCTAACCAGACGACGCAAAACTTGATTTTTATAGGTTAGAAAAACTGGTCGATTAAAAAATATTTCGATAGCCAATGGAACGAAAAATTTGGATTCCAGAAATCAGCTTCTGAAAATCTCTGCCGGAGTATGTTACCTTGTAACATGTTTACCCTTAAATCGTTGGAGAAAGATTAACATTAAGACAAGCGAACTCCAGTTTCGTTTCGCTTGAGCACATATCTTGGTAAGGTCATATCGATATTTCAATCTACGTGATTTTAGTACGTGTAAGGTCATATCAATATTTGAATTTTGATAGTTCATGTCTGAGTGGCCTTTGTTTTAATAAACGCCAAATTGTTAGTGGCAACCACCAAAACAGAGTGATAACAAAAGGCATCAAGGGGGAAGATCCCACTCAAGGAATTGAAGAAAAATTAACTATCGTTGTCATTTAAATTAACTATGGACTGACTTGTATAATTCCCTATATAAGCAAGTTTGACACTCAACAGGATTGACAATGTGATTCAAATCCCACATGAAACTCTATGGCACACAAATCAAGTAAAAAATACAGCAGCTCAATGTTACTTCTGAATAACCAGTATCAACTTTCACGTGACTTGGATCTTCACATGCCACGTTACAGTCACCATCCCTTTCTGTACAACCTGATCTCTCCTCTTTCTGTCTTTTTTTTTTGGGTAAAGAATCTCTCCTCTTGCTGTCTATATCCACAATATCAAAGAATGCAGAAAAATCATTTGAATCAATGAATGTTGTTTTAATGTGTAAATCCAGTGACTGTCGATCATGCCAAAAGCATCTCTTCCTCACGCCAATGTAACTCACGAGAGTCTGCCGTTCTCTCCTATACTGGGGGCTCCTGCTGAGCCCAGAATGCCTCCTCGAATTCATGTAACAGAAATCTTGACATCTCGGCCTTTCTGTCACGTAAACAGAATCAGAAGACTCCCACGTTTCGAGTCCTTTTCTCCGGAAATGTCTTTCATCGCCGCAATAGTATCGAGAATATCATTTTCATATTGCTGTACAAACACAAATCCTCCAGTTTCTAAGGACAGGAGAATGTTGAACTATTGTCCTGCAACTCAGGACATGGCACTAGAGAGACGTCATGAGCGAAACCCGAAAGAAATTCACAGTGCCACTTTGCAGTCGGAGGTAATCCAATCAAGCTGATATTTCTCATGCATATCTCTTCGAACGGTGAAACCTTCATACCATCTAGGACGGGGCCTTTTGTAGAATTCACGCTCACCACGTTGCTTATGAATACACCCTTCACTCTAGGAATGGCTTTCCGGTCCCATCCCTCATCTGGGTGATCATTAGAACCTCTGCTAAATCTTATGGGAATTTTGACCCGTTCCATCATCACATTACTTATACTGATATTAGCTATATAGCCTCCTCGACCAATATCTGTCTTGATACGGATTCCGGCAGCAGAGTCCCAGACATGCAGATCTTCTATAGTTAAGTTTAAAATCCCTCCCGACATCTCGCTACCAATCCCAACCCCAGAGCAAGTGGGAGTGGTTCCTGATACTCTCCTAACAATAATATCCGAACTAGGATGCGCTGTTGCAATTCCATATTGGTCCCATCCACTCTTTACCGCTACAAGATCGTCCCCGCTCTCAATGTAACAGTCTTCGATGCACACTTTGCTGCATGAGTCTGGATATTTGACAGGTCAGGAAGACATTAATAAACTTAAGGGGTGTAAGTGTATACTCCACTCATACAGGTTCTTTGGGGGAAAAGAAAGATTGACCTTGTGAATCAAGACACGGACATTTTGGTCTTATGACTAAAATCAATTCATTTTCTGCCACTTGGGATTTTCAGATTGAATAAAGGGTGATTGTTTTAATCTACCACTTATCCCTCTGCAATCTCCAGTTACATAGAGACTGAAACATGTCAAGAAGATAAATTTTCGCTCCTTTCTTGAGACTTCCATTCCTTCCATAAAACAGAAATGTGAATTAATCTTATTTAATATCGTCTATCCATTTTGGTGTTAAAATTCCCTCGTATTGTGCTAAGTAAGAGAAGAAACTTTGACACTCCAAGGGGAAAGAGAAATGCAGAGGGAACCAGTCACGTACCTGGATCAATACCATCTGTATTTGGGGCATTGAGGGGAGCCAAGATCGTCATGTCTTTTATAACTACGTTACTGAACCACACACACAAAAAAACGTAGTATTCTGTAATTAGGCAACGAAATAATTTGCCAAAAAAGGCGTGGGACCAGTGTTCTTTCAATTAGGTAAAATTCCCTTCCGAAATATTTGGCAAACACTCACTTAAAACGTGGTTAGATGTGCATGTTTGTGCAGAACTTGTGTTGAAAACATTTAAAGCATCCACTCGCTTTCACCATAGAGCTACTTTTCATGAGATTAATGCAGAACCCACGAACCAGCATAAGAGGACAATTGCCAAACCTGCAGTAAACGGGATGAATCGTCCAAAAGGGTGAATTTCTGAAGGTAAGATTGGAGATGAGAATGTTGTGTGAGTTCACGAATTCGACCAAATGGCCTCGTGTGTGCTCCAATGTTCTGTTCCACCATAGTTCCCACCACATCCTCCCCTGACCATCTATTGTCCCATTGTTTCCTGTTCAACAGTTTGGTCTTATCATCTGAAATTTATGTTGCATCTGGAACATAAGTTACATCAGTACTTGCCTACATGGCTATACTCAAAAGATTGACAAAATCCTCTATTAATGGCTCAGACTTATGCAGTATCAATATAATTACCTACTTTGCCTTTGAGTGGTCAACTTGTCAGTCCTGCTAAATGTCAAATGAACTCAATTTATCTTCAAGTAGATGCAATTATTTCAGGACCACAGAAATAATCTTAGACGAACACAACTAGGTGGCCTACCTAACAAAACAAAGAGACTCACTTTTTTAACTGGGTTGGAAGTCACCCTTCCCTACAAAACCATTTTGGGCCAATAATTCCTAGAAAAATCTAACTTCGAAACCTTCACGGGCAAAGCAAAAGCAGTGATATTTCTTCGACTAACAAATGCATTCCCTAGGATTCCACTGGGGGTAAGCTACAGCTACAAGCAAGAAGACATGACTAATGGAAGACAACAAATTTTAGAAAGAAACAAGCTATTAGAGGAAGACAGCTGTATATCATCGCCACATTAACGTGAAATTCCTTTACTTCTTCATTGGCATCCAAGAAGGGTATACTTCAACCAAGCCTATTCAATTTGCATTAGCATATCTTTAGAAAGTGGGCAACATTCCTGAATGGCAGAATCAATCGGTACCTGTGATGACAACATCAGTGAGGCCATTCCCATGGATAAGGCTTATGTGCCTCCCTCCTAATCTCTCTCTTCCTCTTCCATAAGATGGTAAAGGCTCAATGATGGGCCAATCGTTGGGGTCCTATCCATGCAAAATATGTAGATGTATCAAGATTTTGCAATTGCAAGCATTTCGAGCAATGACAACCTCCAGCATATTTCTACCAAAGAAAAAGCAAACATGTGGGCTCCATATATATCCTTCAACATGGGATTTGCGTTATCTCCTGACTCTCGATTTGTCTAACATTTGAAATCTATATCTAATTTATTACATAGGATTTTCTTTCTCTTGCTATTCTCGATTTGCAATTGCCTCAGTCTATTAGAATAAGGCCGCATAATTTAATGAGAAAATTGTCCACAAACCCCAAATTCTTTTAGTAAAACCCCCGATTGCTTTAGCCTACGAGTGGTCGATACTAATAGACGGTACTGCCATATGGGAAAAATTCAGCTGAAAGTCCATTTGAAGTGTGTTGGAATGGGGTATGGACGAGTTTACAAACGTTCAGGAACTAATTTCACCGAAACTACCAAAATTCAGGGAGTTCGCAGAAGTTTCTGTCCAATTTAACTACTCAAATTTGAAACAAAAACGTATGAACACTGCTTATTTACACGGAAACAAAGCAAACAGAGAGCCAAACCAGAGGAAAGGATGTGACTTCTAATTTCATCCATTACTTATATTCCGTAGATGCTGTAGTCTTGATGGTAACTCTGGATAAAGTTAATTAAAAAGAAACCACTTCATAGAAAAAAGAATCAGACAAAAGACGAACGCGCCGGTGACAAAACGTCAAAAGAGCAGACACAAAGATCGGCTTTTCAAACCCGCACAACACGTTCATACACCACCTCTGACTCCGCCCACACGTAATCACACTGATTAGCAAGAATCTTATGGAGTTTATAATATGATAAACAGACATGAAATAAGTTACCTTCGTAAATGAATAAAAGCATGAAAAAAAGATAAAGGAAATTTAGTGAGCAGTGGGACCCCTTTGCTGTGCAGTAGCAGAGACACACACCATCTTCTTACAGTCTCTGTGCACGAAAGTAAAAAGAAAAAAAAAAGACAAAGAAGCTATAGAACGGGCGGAATGACAGATGAGCAAACTGCTTTTTAAACATCTGTTGTTCTTTATTTCTTGCTTTATTTCTTAATCTCAAGTTTAAACTAGAATAAAGCGTGAAACTGGCCTTCCCTTCAGAATTCATCTGGTGCCAGACCATATCCGTTGTTCGGACAAGGCGATGGAATACCACAACGAAGAATCATCAAGTCGGTTCTCTAAATTAAGCAGAAAGTAGAGAACAAACGTGGCTTGCCCAAGAACGGGAAAAGGAAAAAGGAAAAAGATGGGACTTGGTTATGGCCAGTCATCTTGCACCATCATTGTTCCTCCAAAACCATCAATCGATAGAATCGCCACAACGACGGCAGCTGCAACGACTGTTCGGTTTCGATGCTAGCCATTCCATCTCCGATGCGTGAATGTCATGTCGGTTCACGTGTCTCTTGCGGATTAGTCGAGACGAAAGTTCCGACGATGGACACGATCCTATTAAAAAAACCAAGATTAAAGAAAAAGGGGAGACGGAGAGAAAAGTTTGGCCAACCTGAGAGCCCAGGATCAGAGCACCCTCTTCGAGAAAGAGGGTGAAATTGCTGGTGAGGTTGAAGCTCCCGGTGACCCACGTCCCCTTGGGCACGTTCAGCTGCGACCCGCCCGCGCCTCCGAACCGCCGCATGTGGCGCACCGCCCTCCGGAACGTCTCGGTCTCCGGCCTCCCGCCGTCGCCGACCCCTCCGAAGTCCCGCAGCGACATCACCACCTCCCTCGCCGGGGGGGAGCCGCGGAAGAACCCCGCGCAGCTCCCGGGCCCGGGGGGCGCTCCTCCGGCGTCGGCAGGGCCGGGGAGCTGCGGAGGCGGCGGGACCTCCGGGGCCGGCCTGGTGGCGATCTGGAAGGCGAGGACGGCGAGGAAGGACAGCAGGAGGAGGAGGGGCGGCGTCCACGCGGGTCGGGCCAGGTGCGCCGCCCCGGATCCGAGCCCGGAGGCGGGTTTCCCGGTGTGCATGCTCGATCGCCGCCGCTGCCGCCGCCGTCGCCGTCGCTCACATGCATGCAGAGGAAGGAGGAGGAGGAGGAGGAATGCAACAGTTGGCGCGAGACAACCGAAGGGACACGCGAAGGTGAAGAAAGCAAAGAGAAGGACGAGATTATTAATTTATTTTTATTTATGTCTCAAAAAAAAGTATTTTATTTATTTAATTTCCTATTGCATGTTGTGGCCTGATTTTTTCCTATCGTATTTATTAATCACTTATCCTTTTTTTTATATTTATCAAATTATTATTACATTAGTCTAACGGGATGTGGGCCCCGGTTCGGAAAGATCAAGGAGATGCGTGATCCCGGGTTTGTTCGGCGTCGACGTCGACGACCGAGACGGCCCCGGGGGTGCGTCCCGGATCCCCTGCGGGCGATCGCACCTGTTGCGCGCTTCGTCCCGCCGCCACGTGTCGCCTCCGGGGAGATCACACCGGCGACGATGACGTGTCCGGATCCCAGTGGCCGGGGGAGATTCTTCGGGCTGCGGTCGCGTGCAGGTGAGCCGGGCTCGTTCCGCGTTTGGAAAGGTGGTGGTGGTGGGGGGGGGAAAGGAAACGGGAGGGCGGCGCCATTCACGGGATCCTGCGAGAAAAGTTTGACTTTTTTTCTCCGCGGTGACCGCGCTTTCCCTTTTTGGAACCCCTTTAAAAAAAAAGAGGGAGAAAATGGAAAAATAGAAAGTCATTACCGATTTTATTTCCCGAAATTGAAAAAAAAAGAGGAAAGAAATCATAGTGGGATTTCTTTCTAATTTTTTTGCGTGAGTCGTATGGGCTTTTTTTGGGCAACGGCGAAATAAGTTGCTTTTTCGAGGAAGTTTCGTTTTTTACCTTCCAATCCGATCACCAAACGGAAGGAAATCATTGCTTCGTGTACTTCTCCCATTATGATCGCTTAGGATCTTACACGTTCGGAATGGATTAAATTGAATACGGATGGAGCGTCTAAAGGTAATCTTGGACTTGCAGGAGCCGGAAGATTATTTCGAAATGAATAGGGCGATTGACTTGGCGATTTTACCTCATTTTATTGAAATAAGTTCGTCTTCACAAGCAGAACTATTGGCTCTATGGTTAGGACTTACCGTCGCAAAGCAACGTGGTTTCCATAAACTCATCATTAAGATAGACTCAAAAATTATCACCAAACTTGTTAACACCAAGAGAGTATAGCATATAACACTAGACCAGAGCTACTTAAAGATATCTTAAGACTATTGGGCTCTCATTTTGAGTTCAAAATACATCAATTTTTTTTTTTGGGAAAGCAATCAGCCTATTGATATGCTTGCCAATATTGGCATACCAAAGCGATTGAATACTACATTTTACTTCCAACCTCCTAGAGAATTATTTCATGTTTTGCTTCATGATAAAGTTGAGATTGTAGACTTTGAACTTTAATTTACTAGTTTTATACCATATGTTTAACCAAAAAAAAAAAGAAAAGAAAAGAAAAGAAAGTGGAATGCGATAAAAAAAAATATGGACCTGTGCTTCTCTGCGGACAGCTAACAAAGAAAATGCAACGTTGCGTGTGAGGAAAAATAATGGAAAAAGAAAATTAAACAGACAAAACATAAAAACAATATATATAAAGATGTTGATCATGTCTAATATAATCTCAAATTATCATTAAAATATTAAAAACAATCATCAGGTACCTGTCAACTATCTTCATTATTGTAGAATACGATTTTATCCATTTATAATTACGAATAATCATTGCGGATGCATGGATTTTTTCATGAAAAATTGCCCGTATAAATTAGAGGTTCGAGTGGTATTTATAACTATCGTTCCACCGACCCTCTATTTATCAAATAGTAAGTATTCACACGGCAAAAGGGTGGTGCAACTGCAAGCCAATCGTTCCAATTTAAATTTAAAATAATCGAATAAAGTTAGAAATTACAAATGGTGATACAAAAAATTTTATTTAAATCTATAAATTCATATTATTGGCCTTCTTTTTTGTGGCTGTTGGGCTGGGAAATGCTCCTAACGCTGTACATGGCTGGGCTTTATCTTTGGCCAGATTGAAGCTTATTTCTTATATCAATGGGAATCTTGGTGACTCGAGCATACAAGTTGTTGGGGCTAGTGAGGAAAGATCTTTCTTTTGAGATAAATAAAGGTCAGTCATACCATTAGTCAATCACCCACTAAGTGTGATGATAATGTTTGGGGTAGGTAGGATCATTATTCACGGGGCCACACACACTAGTGTCGAAGCTCAAAAGGATGGACGATCAACCCTTTTGGAATTGGCAATGAAATAATGGTGAATAGTGATTGTCATCTGTTCTCCATATGTACATATACATAATTCACAATGACATTAGCCATTTAGAGCTTCCAGGTTGTGTCCTTTTCTTTTCCTCGTTTTTTCCCCTTTCTCTTTTTGGGTGGTGTGGAAAAATTGATGACAGTATATGATCACAAAAGTTGGTAGTAAAGGGGACACCGATATTTGAAATTCTTGTCCCATGGTGGAGTTTCCCCTCCTCTTAGAATAGCTTATAATCCAAAACGGTACTAAGATTGGTCAACACCCGCGTTAGGTGTTTTGACCCCATACCGTCTAGTAGTAGGTTATGTGGTCAAAAAATAAAGATAATTATGGGTAAGGTCGGTTAAATATCAGTGTCAAATTGCTTCTTTGATGGAGTGGATCTATAAAGCGAAGGGATACTTGTGTCCTTCGAAAAAGCATTAAGTCTAATTCAGACCTCTACCTTATATTGGTTGTCTAGGACCTGAGAAAGGAGGCAAGAACTTTAAAACCCCACTTGGTTAAAGAAGCTCAAGCTACTAAGCTCAGCACGAGTCTTTGATTGCCAAGTAATTGTCTCGGATCCGAAGATTATCTATATCGATGCCATCCGAAAATTGTGAATCGACCCGACCCTTCCCACAATATAAGGTATCCTCAAAGGGTCCTGTTGCAAAGTAAACTTGGAAGTCCCCGTAAAATGTAAATTGATCTTCAGAACTGTCTGTGGCTGAAATAAGTCCCTTTGCAATCCTGAGGCAGACATGGAAAAAGTATGGAACCTAAGTTGCACCATGAGAGAGAGAGAGAGAGAGAGAGAGAGAGAGAGAGAGAGAGAGAGAGAGAGAGAGAGAGAGAGAGAGAGAGAGAGCTGACTAGCGGTGGCAAAAGGGCCACCCAGCCTGGGCCTTGACCTGGACCGGTAGATTCCCAATGTGCATGATGCATATGTGAGTTTTTTTATATAGAATGAGCAACGGAACATGTTAATAAATATATATAGAATGAGCAACGGAACATGTTAATAAATGAAAAGTGCAACACGGTTGCTGATTGGGTTGCGAAATCTCATAAGAATAGGTGTCTTTCTCGTGACCAGATTTCCTTTCCCCCACAAGCCCTATGGGCTTTGCTATGTAAGGATGCCCCCTATGCGGGCCCTGGTGGTGAGAACTTATATGATATAAATAAAAGCTACGTTTTCGGGAAAAAAAAATGGAAAGTGCCATATGAGTTGAGAATGGTTTATACGAGGGATTCTTGTTTTTTTCTAAGGACGAGAAAATTTACTTAGATAGATACGTTTAATCTATGAAATATCTCAAAAATCTCGTGCATAAGATGAGAGGCGAGCTTAACTCCAAGCGGCTCACCTAAGTAGGAATTCGGGGTTCATCGATTCTTTTTTATAATCGGAATTTGAGGGGTTAATTAGCACCCTTTGATTCATGCATGTTGTGAAGAAAAAGAAGAAAAAGAGGCGAGATGAATTCAAAGAGGTCGATGCATTGCGCTCTTACTAAAGTCTTTTCTGTGTGCTTCTTAGGCAAAACGAAGTGTGGTGACACTTGGAATGCGTATCAAACTACTTTTCCTCCCTTGTAGTTATCTGTTGCATTTGAAATTCATTGGTGCTGTTCTTTTCTATCTATTTTTGTTGCGGGTGCAAAGATATTTCTCAAATATGGTATAACATTTGACTATTTGTGGAATTGAACCCTAATATATATTAGATATTTTATTCAAGCTAGCAAGATGCATGTGTGTTGGACGGGTCTGAAACTATACATGTTATGCATTATATGATTCTAAATGCTGGTGTCAACATGAATTTCGGTAAGAGTAATAATATGCAGCAAATTGTAAGGAAATAAATATCCACGTCGATCAAGTTCTCCACTAGAGTTTACACGAGAAATTTTCCTTGAAATGAATCCAAACCTATCATGTAGGTATAACTGCCGATTAAAAGAAAACGCAAGACTTAAATTTGAAATTAATTTATTGAATCATATATGAGTGCATGTAACATTTCAAGCACGTAAATTTAATATAAATTAATTTTATGATAGCTTTCCTCCATTTGTTAGAATCTTCACCTTCGTCCGATCGGCTTGGTGTGGAAAAGGCAAGCGAGCTATTTGTGTGGGATTGAATGATTTCCATTTGCTCCTCTTAGTTTATAGAGAATTAGAGGTAATTTCTTCAAATTCATCTTCCAATTCCATATTTTTCAGTTTTCTTTCTTTTTATGGAAAATTTCCCTAATCTATTTAGTAAACTATTTGTTTTCTATCCTTTTTTTTAAGAAGAGTTCATGGATATCACCATCATAACGATGTATCGCAAAAAGAATGCTTGGATATCTTGCAGAAATATGCAATATTCAATTTGTATTTTCAAAGAAATTCACAATATTTCTTTCACTAAAAATGCATAAGTAGAATTCCCTTGATTTATATTTATACCAAGAATATTCAAATATTCCTACCTTTTATTGTTCAAATTTTGTTGCCAACAGTTGGTTGTTAATATATTTTGCATCTGTTAGTACTTAAAGCTAGTTATTTTTTATACTAATAAAATTTAATTTGGTTTTAACATGATCTCCGATTACTATATTGGATATGTTATTTAGACATTCATGTCACGATAGTGAAATATTGGCGGCCTCATAATTTAATATCTCTATGGGCAAAACTAATATTAAATTGAAAAGAGCGTGCACTATTGCTTAAAAATTGTTAAAGTTTCAAGAAACTACATCTTAATGTGGAATGGAGACTATCCATTGAAATTGTCAATGCTATAAAAGTATATTTTGGGAGAAGAACAGCAATTGTGCCAAAACTTGTGTACGAAGGCCACTTTGGTGCCAAAACTTCCAATCGGATCACTTAAGTGCCAAAAGTTGTGAAAAACGATCACTTAAGTGCCACTTCGCCGGAAATCCTACGTGATGTTTTTTTATTAATTTTTCAAGCTGATGTGGCTCGCCGAAAGCTGATGTGGCTTGCCGGATGCTGACGTTGCATTTCTTTTCTTTCTTTTTTCCTTTCTTTTCTTTTTTTTTCCTTTTCTTTCTTTTTTCCTTTCTTTTCTTTTCTTTCTTCTTATTTCCGGTGGCCGGCTTCACCGGGCGTCGCCTTCCTCTGGGCGAGGCCGCCGTGGCCTCGGCGGCCTCGCCCGGAGGAAGGCGACGCCTGGCAAGGTAGCCGTGGCCTCGGCGGGGGCCGACCTCGCCGGATCTGACGAGGCGAGCCCTCGCCGGGGCTCGCCCTGCCCAGGCGACCTTCGCCTGGACAGGGCGACCTTCGCCTGGGCAAGGCGAGCCTCGGCGAGGGCTCGCCTCGCCAGATCCGGCGAGGCCGGCCCCCGCCAAGGCCACGACGGCCTCGCCGGGCGTCGCCTTCCTCCGGGCGAGGCTGCCGTGGCCTCGGCGGGGACCGGCCTCGTCGGATCTGGCGAGGCGAGCCCTCGCCGGGGCTCGCCCTGCCCAGGCGACCTCGACCCTCGCCTGGGCAGGGCGAGCCCCGGCGAGGGCTCGCCTCGCCAGATCCGGCGAGGCCGGCCCCCGCCGAGGCCACGGCGGCCTCGCCTGGAGGAAGGCGACACCCAGCGAAGCCGGCCATGGCCGGTGGCCGATGGCCGGACGCCGGCCACCGGAAATAAGAAGAAAGAAAAGAAAAATGAAAAAAGAAAAGAAAGAAAAATATTTAAAAAATTGAATTATACACATGGAAATGCCATGTGTCATTAAAATTTAAATATAAAAGCCACGTATTAAATTTGATCGAAATTTCTCGCCGTTGGCACTTAAGTGATCGTTTTTTCTCCGACTTTGGCACTTAAGTGATCGCCAGTGTAAACTTTTGACACTTAAGTGATCCAAATGCAAGTTTTGGCACCAAAGTGGCTTCCGTACACAAGTTTTGGTACCATTGCTGTTCTTCCCCCGTATATTTTGGAATAGTAATAACGGTTAAACAAAAAAAATCAGAAATATTAAAATTACTCGAACGGGCAATATTAAAAATATTTTTAGTGTGTAGACGCACTCTATTGGCTACGATTGACATTGATCGGCATTGTTTTGATCCCTTTACAAAGTTGATTGAAATTGCCTTTTTTTTTCTTCAATGACTACAAATTATACCTATTTGTCTGATTTATTTGGAGAATCGATACTTGTTTTGAAAATTATCAACATGAAGTCTTAGTTATCATTACCGAATGTAGTTAGGTTCATTACACGTGATATAATATTTATTTGTCTTATCTTTCTTGGTGACACAACATCTAAACACTTTTTTTCCTAGTAACTTTTTTTTGAAATCCTTGGTAACTTTTTTTGTTGATTTTCAATTCATTGTTATAATTTTATAATAGTCACTTATTCGCAAGATATGCTATAACTGAAGCATATTTTATTGCAAGATTATCTTCAAGACTTATCGAAGTCCATATAATACTAAAGTTCCTTCAAAACTCATCCACAAACTCATTGTAATCATTAACTCAAAATTTATTCTCGTCAATTATAAAGTGATAGAATTATGTTCATTGAGTATATATGATCCACTTAATCAAATATGAATAATTTAAAACTTAAAGTAACGAACCCTTAGGTTTGTTTTACATCCTTGTCGGCATTAGAGTTATCTATAATAATAACATTTAACTTTTCTTGGTTGCAATAATAACATTTAACTTTAAGATCCATTATTAATTATGCATTTAGTCATATCTCTTTATAGAATATGGAAACGATTGTATAATTTATTGCAAATATATTTCTTCTATAAACGTTATGTAAGTATGGTTCATACATTTTCCAAACTATATATTGACTTTTTACTATTCATATATGTGTACAAAAACGTGTACTATATCTAATAATCCTTTAATATCATTTATTTGAGTTGTCATATTATATATAGCTTTCTTTATGATTGTCTAATATAATTTATTTTTTAAATATATATACATATTTTGTCCAAAATCATATATACATATATAATATTCACCTCTTTCAAAAATATGTAAACTGCAAAATGAGGTGACTTATGCATTTAACCATAAGGGTTATCACTGAATATGTTTTTAGTCATATTTATTCATAAAATATACACAATCATGTGATTTGGAACTGTAATACACTATAATACCACGTGTTCTTTTATTTTAGTAATAAATTTATATTAATATTTTTTTATCTGTAATAGAAGAGCTATAGTTCTATACTAATGAATTTTTTTTATTGATCTTCTAATGTCATTTAATTATCCAAAAGAGGGTGTCATGTTGGATAACTTTTTTTTAATGATTTCCCCAAGCGTCGCAAAGACTTTTTAAAGTATTGATGAAATATTTCTATCAATTTGCTAATGTTCATATTATCAAAAATTAATATCACAAAGGAACATTTACCCCAAATTAATTTTGTACCGTAAAAATTTTTAAATCAATATATTCGTGCTACATTTACTCCAACTAATTTTTAAGTCACAAAAAAACCTAATTTGGTACAACCTAACAAGTCTTTCCTTCATTAGCGTCCGTCCAATATCCTCTTTTTATTGCTAACATAGAAACATATATATGGCAAACAACTCAGATGATCAGCGTGTGATATGGATCCAATGTGAAAATTCAATATGATTAGGACTCCCAAAAGTCGTTTTGAAAAAATGAACTGAGATTAGGAAATTTGCTAATTTTTCTTTATGATCACCCTCATCTTTTGAAAATATGGTAAAACCCCTAATCTTGCCCCACTTATGTCTTAAAATTTTAATAGATTTGTCTTGGGTATATCGGTTTGAGATTTTTTTTAAAACAAAAATCAGTCTAGGATAAATGTGGCACGTGGTACCAATTTGAGATTTTTTGTAATATTAGTCCTATTATTAGATATGCACAATCATCGAATATAATTTTCAACCTCATTTTTTATTAGATATTTCAAAATAGAATTTACATATGCATGAATTTGTAAAAGGATATTAGAAGTGTCATAACTTTGGTATGATACTCACTTTAGTACTAAAACTTTTCGTTCAATCACTTGAGTGCCATTTTGATTAAAAAATGATCACTTTAGTATTATTGGTGATTTGCGTAAGACATTTTTTTAATATAGACCATCCAAGGTGGTTCGCCAGCAAAGTGAAGTCGGCATTATTGGACCTAAACGATGTTGTTTGAGCATCTATTTGCCCCAAATTAACGAATTGGGGAAAATTTCAATGTGAACGCTAACTCTAATATTTCAAATTGGGGCAAATCACTTTCTGTGTCACGCCCCGAACCCTAACGAGCTCGTGACACCCCTCGATGGTCGATCATTGAATGCGACGTCCCAGGCACGTCGCCGACCCAACCCAAACATCAGAGATTAAGCACATGCGAAAACAAATAGAAACAACCCGGATAATTAATATTGACAAGGGGCAGCAATAGCACGAAACAAATAACTGCAATTCCTATACTTGACAGATACATACAACGTCCACAAAAGACAATTCCCCAAGCTAGGCCACGACAACAGAACCACATTCCTTAAAGGGCAATGGTTCGCAAATTTAACTCCTCTATAAAAAGGGGGACTCAAAATACCGAGTACTTGACTCGTCTTCGATCTCCGAGATACCCTTGAAGCGTCTCCAATCCCTCATGATCGCGAATCTGAAATGGTTATATAATAACCGTGAGAACGAGTCTCAATAAGCAACCCCCTATACCCCACGTAGGCCAATGCGTACCCAGACAAGTCGTACATGCAATCTACCTCATAAGATATAAAATTTGCATTATTGTACTTACCTCGTCATCGAACCCCTGCCAACACTGCACGTTAGTCATAACATGGTAATGCAATAATAGTAACTAAATAGCACATCGCAATTGCTCAAATGCCAACCACACTTGCATGCAATTCACCTTACTAACTCGACCACACATTCAACCAGCCGATTCAATCACACTCAACCAGCCATTTCAATCACACTCAAATCGCATGCACGCGTCCAACCAACTTTCCTCTCACGGACCACCGTCAACACGTCTCAAGTCCGGTCTCACAGGCACACAAGCCATACAATCCGCTCAATTCCAATGGCCGCCGTCAACACGTCCCAAGCCACATCGTTCAATCAATTCCAGTGGCCGCCGTCAACACGTCCCAAGCCACATCGTTCAATTAATTCCAATGACCGACGTAAACACGTCCCGGTCTAACACACCTTTAACGGGCCACCGTCAACACGTCTCAAGCCCGCATCCAATTAGCACATCGGCCAGTCATGCCTTCACACGGACCGCCGTCAACACGTCCCTAGTCCGTAGCCCTCCGATCAATCCGGGCTTAAAATCGACAGGCAAGCACACGCCATTCAATTCAATCAATTTCATGCCAATTTCATCAAACAACCCCTATTCACAACTCAATCCAATTCACGACACGCCATACCAACCCACAAACTCGACATTCAATCGGCCACATACGAACATCCAATTTACCCACGAATGCCACAACAGCCAATCATTGACTCACCAACAATAGCCATAAATATGCACCCACAATCATCCCAATTCCAAATCACAAGCCCACGATTCCGACATTCAAGCCGGCCACAATCACACATAAATTTTCCCCACACACGCCATGGCAATACGGATAATTATCCCACCATAATTAGCTACTAATTAAGCCTCACAATTATCACAATTTAATCTAACAAATACGCACATAAGAATATTGACCTTAATCCACGTTTAGCTTCTAAACCGGCACTAATTAATCTCTAAACAAGTCTAATAATACCCAAAGTACTAGATAGGGTTTAGGAAGTCACTTACTAAGTTTTGGCCGGGGAAAAATTGGCTCGGGCCTAAAATGGCCCTGGTGAACAGTACCGGCTAGGCGCGGGCGAGGGCCACACGGGTGCGAGGCTCGGCCACTGGCACAGCCCTCGGCCACGGGCACGGGCACGGGCGTGGGCACGGGCGCGAGCACGGGCATGGGCATGAGCGCGGGCACGGGCACGGGCACGGCTATGGGTATGGGTATGCCCCGGGGCAACTCGGCCATGGCTCGGGCGCGGCTAGGGCAGGCTGGTCGGCTGGTCAGTTGGCTGGCTGGGGCGACGTGCTGGCGGGCTGGGCTGGCTCCGGTGAGCTGGCGGCGACTGGGCAAGTGGCCGGACGAGCTGGCCGACGACTCGGCGAGGCTCGGCCATGGTGGGCGCAGCGGCGAGCTGCTGCTTGAGCGAAGGAAGGGAGGAGGACGGTCGGCCAAGGGGGGGCGGTGGCTGACTGGCGGCGCGGCGGCGACCGGGACGATGGTGGCGACGGCCAGGCGCGGTTGGACAGCGCCGGCCGCGACGGGCAGCGGCGGCGAGTTCGCTGCTGTGTGAGCGAAGGAGGAGACCAGCCGATCCGGGGCGACGGCTGGCGGACAGCGCGGCGGCGGTCGAGCTGGCTGGTGACGGCGGCGACGCTCGGCGGTCAGGCGAGCTCGGGACAGCAGCTGGAGGGGCGGCAAGTAGCGACGGCAGCAGTGGCTAGTGGGGGGGGGGGGGGTGGCGCCGAACGAGCTGGGGCTGCGGAGGAGGGGAGGAGAG
Source organism: Syzygium aqueum (assembly GCA_031216185.1). Taxonomy (NCBI): domain Eukaryota; kingdom Viridiplantae; phylum Streptophyta; class Magnoliopsida; order Myrtales; family Myrtaceae; genus Syzygium; species Syzygium aqueum. The sequence continues at coordinate 7,812,911 of CM062239.1, forward strand.
GGAGAGAGGCTGCTGAGGCGACGATGACAGGGCGGAGGCGGCGGCTGGACGACGTGCGGCGCGGTGGTCGGACGCAGCGAGTGGCTAGGCGGAGGGCTGGTCGGGCGGGACAGAACCAGTCCAGGGGGGGAGAATGACCGGCGACGGGGGCGGCCGGCAGGACTGCAGCGGCTGGTCGGGCGGCGGCGCAGCTCGGTCGGGCTACGGCGGCGCGAGGCACGACGGAGCGACTAGCGGCGATGGTAGTCGGCGAGCACAGAAGCCGAAACGTTCGGGGGACCATGCAAGAAGGAAGGAAGAAGAAGAAGAAGAAGAAGAAGAGAGAGAGAGGGAAGAGAAGAAGAGGAGAGAGAGAGAGTGTCGGGGGGGGGGGGGAAGCGTGGTCTGCATGGGCGCGACGTGCACGCCGAGGGGGGGAAAGAGAGAGGGAAAAGAGAGAGAGAGAGAGGGGGGGTCTGCATGGGACAGAGAGAGAGAAGACGTGCGGGCAAACGTGCGCAGGGGAGGTGACCGGGGAGAGAGAGAGCGAGAAAGAAAGTCCCGGTAATTATTGCGATCCGACGGACACGATTCAAACCCAAAAACGATCTAACGGTTCACAATAATCCTAAATAATATTATAAGAAAAATGGCCAAAATAAAATAACTCAAAACACACTACGAGAGAGGTCTACTAGTCCAATTCCGCACCCGGTCCAAAATTTCACTTTCTCATTATTCCTGATAATCTCGACGCTGGCCACAATAATATCGACACCGTCCAATTTAATTTGTCTCGAAACTCCCAGAAATCGACTGCCAAGTTTGGGGTCTAAATAACGGCCAAATTCGATCAAGTGCGATTCTAGTAAAATCTCTATTTAAAAAAAAAAAAAGAACCCGAGAGTGATCAGTTCCCGGGCAAGATTCTATTATAAGCGCACTGACAAATTACACGTTTTATAAATCCCAAAAATGGGTCGAAATTCGGAATGTCACATTCTGAATTTTAGGGCAATGGATAGATGAATAAGTGGAATAAAAATTGATTTGCTCTTGTTTCCTCTTTACCTTTTGGGAAAATGACACAAATAGTCCTTGAACTTTGGTCTAATATGCAATTTGATCTATGAACTTTTAAATTGTTCGATGTAGTCATGAAATTTAACCCAATGTGTAAGTAGCTCCTGAACTTTTAATTTGTTCAATGTCATCCCTGAACTTTTTGGTTCATTTCAATTCAGTTCCTGAACTATATGAAAATGTTCAATGTAGTCCTTCCATTAATTCAAGTTTAGGGACTAAATTGAACATTTTCATATAGTTCATGGGCTAAATTGAACAAATTAAAAATTCAGGGACCACATTAAATATTAGGCTAAGGTTCATGGGTTACATTGAACAAATTAAAAGTTCAATGATCAAATTGCATATTATTCCAAAATTCATGGACTGTTTGTGTCATTATCCCTTACCTTTTTTATTTTACACTTTTCTTTCTTAGGAAAACGAGTTTCAATGTTGATGCAACCAAAATCACGTAGAATGAGGACCACACGGCAGTAAAATCACGGCTACCATAAAAACCATCCACTGATTGCAGATTCACGAACTATGCATCACAACTTTAGTTAGAGAGAGAGAGAGAGAGAGAGAGAGAGAGAGAGAGAGAGAGAGAGAGAGAGAGAGAGATTGATGGAAATTTTTTTCCTTTTTCAGTTTTGTTTGGCTTTTGCACATAGACAGTGGTTAAGAAACTGATTGGAAAAGAAAAAGAAGAAAAAATTATATGAAAGTTAAAATTGTTAGCTGAAGATGAACGTCAACATGAACATGAAGAAGATGACGGGATAGGGCAGTTTTCAGGGAGGATTTGAGTCATTTGACCAAGGGATTTGTCCACATTGGACTTAATTTTTTTTTAAATGCCACGTCAGACTTAAAAATTCAATAACAAAAAGTTAGGCCGGAATATATTGTTGGAGACACTAAAGTGTTCGATTTTCTCAAATGTGGCACTCAAATGATTGTTAAAAAATTTTTGATATTGAAGTGAGCGCCGTATAAAGTATTATAGCACTTGTGATATTTTTTGCCCTGCATAAATAATTATTTCAATAATTTATTGCAAAAATACGTGCAATCATAAAATGGTATATCTATTTTCAAAACAAATATTTATTTATATAAATAGAATATGCTGAAGTACGTTGATTCGAGCACAAATTCAAGCAAGACAGGCTTTTTGCTTCGTGTCTCGTTCACGAATGCCCTCGGGAACTGGTTAAACATACTTAATGGAAATGTGTTCGACTCTGTAAACATTGATTATGCATATGAAAAAGATAATTAGGCATTGAAATTTATAATGCTTTCCTATTTGCTTACTCAACAAATAAGCTGGTGAACTTCTTAACAAAATTCATATAATTTAGGTATAAATGAATTGAAATTAAACGGAAAGGATGTGAAGGGTGATCCAGATTCAAGAATAAAACTCACAAGGGTGCTGTCCCGTGTTCACACGAGGCTCACATTTATTAACACATTGTAATATGGAAAGGAACAATTACTGTATTCTAATAAGGAAGTATTAAAAGTATGTCAAAGAGTACTTGAAGGTTATGCTAGGTCTACTTAATTTAGATACAGAGGAAAAAAAATGTATAAGTGACAAGCCATATATGCTCTAGAACTGAACATAACAAACATGTGTTGGGCACCATTTAGATTCCAGAAATGCATTCTCTTCTCTGTTACACCAGCCCTTACTAAGTAGCTTCTAGCTTGAGCAGCCAGAGTTTTGGCTCTACCACGTGCCTATACCAGCATACTTCCCTTTTTTTTTTCGCTCAGTCCATATGTACATAGTTCATAAAAAAAAATCTAATAAAAAGAGGTATAAGTTATTACGATTAGAAATCCTAAGCAAATCAAGCAAGTTCTTGTCACATCTCTTCAATCTCAGTCTATACAACCTATCTTTATAAAATAAATGGGGACAATGACAGTACAAGTACCACAACTTTCGTATAGTGCTCACTTGGTATGACCAATTATAACTCTAACTCTAATTCTCTTTTCTCTCTCTCGGACTTTTGCCTTACCTCTTTGCATAGCGTGAGAGGCGGATCGTAGCCGATGACACTTAGTGCATGTTCGAAGTGCCACATGTCTGCGCGGCTCAGATATTTTTAAACGAACCTCTCTACGTTTGCATATCAAGGAAATTTCCTAAGCCAGGCCAAGTAGCGCACCTACTTCCCACGTTATTGCGCCCATTTCACGCGGTCACCAATTTGCATCGACTCGGCTGAATTGAATTGAATTACATGGCCACCAAAAGCAAGGAAAAGGCCAAAGCCCATCCACGCGTTTCGTGCTCCAATCATGCTAAATCAAGAAAGTGAGCCAAAATCTTTGTTCTCTTCTTCAAGCCAATTCAATTATGGCAGAAGAAATCGCATGAAGACGTGCGAATCTGAAGAAAAAAGGTTCACCCGTGGAAATTTCAAAGTCTTCCCTCTTCCAACCCACTTTCCACGTAATTGCACCCCTTTGACGTGGAGATCAAATTGCATCGACTCGGCTGAATTGAATTGAGTTTCATGGCCACCCAAATCGAGTTAAAAGGCCAAAACCCATGTACGCGTTTCGTGCTACAATCATGCCAAATCAAGAAACCGCGAAAGCTTCGAACCGAGAACCAAGAAAGTGAACCCAAATCTTGGTTCTCTTATTCAAGCACGGTCAATTATGGCGGAAGAAATCGCATGAAGAAGTCCGACTGTGAAGAAACAAGGTTGACCCGTTGAAATTTCAAAGTCTTCCCCTCTTCGTAACCCCGCCCTTGACTGTGACGGCAGCGCTATCTTCGTTTCTCGTTTCACTGTGTTTGTTCTTGTCAACAGCCTTTATAAGTGTCTTGAGTCTCTGAATCTCTTCGCTTGTTCTCATTCAAGAAAGATCCCCGTCTCTCTACACGTCGATCGTTTGGTTAGTTCTTGATTCCTCCGTGCGAAAGCAACGATGGAGAGAGACCAGAACGAGCTGCAATCCCTTGGGTTCCTCGGCGTCTACCGAGAGACCTCCAAGATCATCCTCAAATGGAGGAAGATCTTCGCCCAGATCACGCTCGCACTCATCCTCCCTCTCTGCGTCACCTTCCTCGCCCACTCCTTGGTCTCGCAGCTCCTCTCCTACAAGATTTTAGACCACGAGATCACCCGGAACGACGTCTGGGTGTACGACCCCAACTACGGGAACCTGTCCCGCAAGCTCAAGAAGGAGTGGGTCGCGTTCTGGCTCGTTAGGCTCGGCTACGTCATCTTCATCTTCATCTTCTCTCTGCTGTCGACCTCGGCAGTTGTCTCCACAGTGGCCTGCGTTTACGCCTCCAAGCAGGTTACTTTCAAGAAGATCATGAGTGTTGTGCCCAGAGTGTGGAAGAGGCTCATGGTCACTTTTTTCTGGAGCTTCGGAATCTTCTTTGTGTACAATGTTGTGGCTGTTGGGCTCTTGATCGCATGGCTTGTCATCGTGAGGCAGCATTCAGTTGGCCCTGCACTTGGGATTGCCGTGGCGGTCATCCTCTTGATCTTGTACGTCATCGGGTTTGTTTATATCACCATGATTTGGCAACTGGCGAGCGTGATCTCGGTTCTTGAAGATGCGTATGGAAGGAAGGCGATGGTGAAGAGCAAGAGGCTGATAAAGGGCAAGATGGGTCTGTCGATTTGGTGTTTTCTTGGTGTCTTGGTGTGCGCCATGGTGGTTCAGGCATTGTTTGAGTGCTTTGTGGTCTTGAACTTCGTTCCTATAGGAATCAAGATTGGTGTTGGGCTGATCTGCTTGTTGCTGCTGTTGATGGTGGTGCTCTTCGATTTGGTCGCGCAGACAGTGATCTACTTCGTCTGCAAGTCCTACCACCATGAGAACATTGACAACTCCTCCTTGCCTGATCATCTCGAGGTCAATCTTGGAGATTGTCCCACTGAAGGCCAAAAACCTGTCCAGCTTGAGCAACTTCATGCCTGATGGGTTCTTTCACTTGCGTAATGATAAATAGTTTCTGCTTCTGTGATTTTCGTTTACCTCCAAGAGACGAGCTATAATTCTTTAGTTGTGAAATTGTTTTATTGATTCTATACTGTCATCAATTTATCATATGAAGGGTCTTGTGTTGCAGAACTTTTTCAATGATTCTCTAACATCATGTATTGATGGAGTACGCACAATCATGTCATAGAGACCTTTTAAAGTAATTGTTTTCTACAGTTAAATATCTATGTTAATGAGTTATCATTTTGCTGACCAAAAAAAAAAATGAGTTATCATTTAGTAATTTGCTAATGTTCATGTTATAAAGCGTGCGCAATCATGAAATATAACTTTTGGACTTCTTTTTATATGGACATTTCGAAACACAATCCATATGAATATTGTTCTTTAATCAAAATAGGTGCAAATATGAAATATGACTTGTTTTAAAAAATAGTATATGCATAAGAATTGGATATGTTGTGTTGTAACCTAACGTGAAAGTGCTAACAAGGATCTTGCAATTTAAGTTAATGAGAGAGAATCAGAGAAATAAGCGAGTAACGATAAATTACACCAAAAATTTATATGGTTCACTCCGAGTGTCGGTATAATACTTGATTCACCACCATGTTCACGCTCGTGCGGCCGAAAAAAAAAAAACATCATGCATTCTTCTCTCTTCTTCGAGTGTCTCTTTGTCTTGAAAGTACACACGCCTCCCTACTCTTATTTTCGTTCTTCGGTATAGCACATCATTCACTACCGTTTTCACGCTCGTGTAGCTGAAAAAGAAAAAAACAAGAACATCGTGTGTTCTTTCTCTCCACCTCGAGTGGCTCTTTGTCTTGAAAAAACGCACGCCTCCCTACTTTTTTTTTGTTTTTTGTTCTTCGTGCGGCTACGCCCGCCATCCCGAAGGCTATCGAAGGCTTTTTTTTTTTTTCACTGAAGAAATCCGCACCTTTTAATATGTGTGCCCTTCTTGCTCCCTTTTGTTTCTTATACTTAATTTTGTAGGAGTCAGCCAACAACTTTTGACTTGGATCCCACCGAAAATTAAATCATAGCCTTTTCAGAGTAGACGTCCACTATGCGTCTTCTTAGCACTAATAGATAAGAAGGATTCTATTAATAATCCAATTCGAATCGAGTTGCGCACCCAGACTCAAACTCAAGATATTATTTAAATTTCTTGAATAGATCAAACACATCAAATTTGTGCTTCAGAAAGTATACTCATACCTTTCTTGAATAGCCATCGATAAATGTCAATATATGTCGAGCATCTCCTTTCGAAAGAACTGAATACGTGCCCCAGACTAAATGAATATACTCAATCAATTGCTTGGTCAAATGAGTAGTTGTAGTAAATTTAATTGGGGGCTGCTTCTGCTCACATAAGTCCAACTTTCCTATCTTTTGACCCTTCAACAATCCCCTCTCACTCAACATCGTCTTATATGCCTTACTCATGTGCTCTGTCCGCACATGCCATAATTGAGACAAGTTAAAGTCTAACTCACTTAATGAAATTGCGGTAATTCCGATCACAATTTATCCCAGTAGATAATAAAAAGTATTCACTCTTTTCCCTTTCATCACTATCATGACATTTCAAGAGATATTCAATACTCTACCTTCAGCGGCGTATTTACACCAAATGTCATCGAATGTCCCCAGAGAAATAAGGTTTTTCTTGAGACTCGATACATGCCTCACATTTGTCAATGTGCATACCACCACATCGTGCATCCAAATTCGAATTGTCCCTATCCCTATAATTTTATAGGCTATATTATTCCTTATCAGAATTCTACCATCATCGGCAGTCTGGTAAATAGTAAAGTAGCTCCTATCATACATCAAATGATAATGATACCATGAATCTAGCACCCATTCGTTTACTGACAAACTAATAATCACATACAAGATAGCCTTTACATCACTAGTGCTCTCCTTAATGACATTCGTCACACTACTTGTGACATTCTGCCTGTCACCTTTGTTTCTCCACTTTAGACAGCCTCCCCTGATGTGCCCTACTCATGACACTGAAAACACTTCACGCATCCCTTGAACTTTCTATAGCGTGACTTTGACGTGATTTTACCTCTACTATCACTAGATCCCTGATGTTGATCTCTATATCAAATCACTAGTCTCTGTGCTATATTTTGCGCTAAACTGTCATATCGCAACTCTCTTATATTTTTTAAAGAGCAAGGAAAATTTTACCGCTTTTGAGGTAATCATAGTGCTCCCCTATAATAGTGAATCAATAAAGGGCTCACATGACTTTGGTAAAAAAGCTAACAACATTATGCCATGCTCTTTATCATTTAAAATCTTACCAACATTCTTTAAATCCATTATGAGTTTTTTGAACTCATTTAGGTGGGATTTGATAGATATACCTTCAGTATATATAAACTAAAACTCATCTTTTAACATGTATAAGAGATTGTTCAAACCCTTTATTACCTAGAGTGTTGAAGTTTTGCCCACAACTAAAAATCATCTTTTAACACTGCGGTATCCTTCTCCTCAACTACCTTTATTAACACCTTATCCAACAGGTTCAATAGGATTATACTCATTGCCTTACTCATTAGCATGTCTTTTTCGGCATCTTTCATTATTTCAGGCAACTTTTTCTTGCCTTTCAATGCTTCAACCAAATTGTAAGTTGTTAATAGCGTCTTCATCTTAAAGCTCAGTAATCTAAAGTTGTTCCTCTCATAAAACTTTTCAATTTCTATTTTTGCTCTAGGCATAATTGTAACAACAGAATTTCCAGATAATAATCAGACAAGCAAAAATCTCGTAACAAAATTCAAAAAATCATATCTTTAAGCTCCGATACCAATTGTTGTAATCTAACGTAATCAAGATAATTTATATTTTGCAATTTAAGTTAATGCGAGAGAACCAGATAAATAAATGATAAATAATAGAAAACATCAAAAAATTATATAATTCAATTCAAGCATTGGTGCGACGCATCATTCAAAAATAAGAATATCGTGCATTCTTTCTCTCCTCTTCCAGCCGCTCTGTAACACTCACCTCCCTACTCTTTTTTCTTGTTCTTTGTGCAGCTACACCCGCCATTTGGCGGCTATTATAGTTTTTGTTTTTTGTTGTTGAAAAAGCCTACGCCTAAATATGTGTGCACTTTCCGACCAAAAAGAAAAAATTACGTGTGCCCTTTTTTCTGTGTTTTTTTTTACATTTAATTATGGGGAAAACACCACAAAAAATTTCAAACCATACCACTTGTGATAAATTTATCCTGAACTTTTTTTGTGACACGAAAAACTCTAAACCATGTCACTTGTGACATATTTATCCTACAATATCTTTGCCTAAGGGCATTTTCATCTTTTTTTCTTTTTTGCGTTTTTTTTTCTTTCTTCTCTTTTTTCTCCGCCGGCCATGGCGGAGAGAAGCCGGCGAGGGCCGCCCTCGCCACTGACTTCCCTTCGCCAGTCGTGGCTGGCAGAGGGAAGAGATAAGAAAAAAAATATAAATAAATAAATAAAGGAAAAAGATGAAAATGTCATTGAGAAAATTATTGTGGGTTAAATGTGTCACAAGTGGCATAATTTGAAATTTTTCGTATCGCAAAAAAAAGTTCAGGGTAAATTTGTTATAAGTGGTATAGTTTTGGACTTTTAGTGGTATTTTTCCTTAATTATAAGGAGTCGACAAAGAACTTTATGAACTAGGCCCCATCGAACCATGGCCTACTCTGATCAGACATCCACTCTATGTCTTCTTAGGATTAATAGATAATGTCACGGTAACAATTCTTCAACATTAAAAGCGGATTCGATTAATAATTCAATTCAAATTGGGTTTTGCACGTTGGCTCAAATTTGAGATATTATTTAACATGCTGAATAAGGGATTTCCTAGACTATGCACAATTATCCATATATAAAATATTCGCTAAAATATACGTAACATAACGTTTTAAACATTAATTTTTTTTCATTTTCCTTTTTACAACTTGGATGTAAGAAAGCTATATTTTTTTTTGAAAAAAATTCAGCCTTACTTTTACATAGATATTTCAAAATAAGATCTACGTATATATAAACAATTAATTTGAAACATTCATTACAAAGATATGTGCGATCATGGAATATTTGTTCTCATCCAATTAATTTATAGATTCTCATATGACTTAAAATAGAACACATATAAATAAAAAAAGATATGTATAAGAATTAGAGATTTGTTAAAGTGACCATAAAAAACAAATTGCTAAGTAAAGCTCGTGCGCAGGTTAGTCTTGTGCGATATATATATATATATATATATATATATATATTGATCAATTTTCTAACTAAGTTCATATCTAACAGCAGTAAACATGATAAAATCCAACCTCATTAGTAACGGTGCATCTTCTGATCATCATAATTAGTGTATGGAAATAAAAGCAGCTTCTTTTGCTTTACCTTCAAACTTTTGAAACCAATAAAATATTGCAAACTCAAAAATATTTTACGAGACAATATAAATTAGTCTTATCCATCGATATTTGTACGTTTTGAATGAGAGTGCTGATTGTCCCCATAAAAGAAAAAAAATCAAATTTCAAATGATACAAGAAAAGTACAAAAAGTGAACCAAACATACTCGAAATTAATGACAAATGTAGACAAAATAAGTTGGAAAAAACACCATATAAAAACCTATGGAAACTTTATTTATTTTCATATTAATACCACATAAAATTTCAAACTAATAAACTTATCACAAATTTTCCCAAAACTAATTTTTTTAATCACTAAAATTCTCAAATTGATACAATTATGATAAATTTACTCCAAACTAATTTATTGACCACAAAAAACTCAAAACTGATATATTTGTAACAAATTTACCCTCCATTTGATTGAATTAATACTACGAAAAATCACAAGCTAGCATACATATAACAAATAGAGGCTGAAACCTTAAAGTGGTACATCCGTCAACTGTTACGTATCATTCAATTTAAAAATTTGACGTTAAAAATTAACGAAAATCAACGAAAAATAAAATTATCACATGTGTACTGATTTAGAGTTGGTGATAAAAAAAATTAATTTGGAGTAAATTTATCATAAATATATCAATTTAGAATTTTTCGCGGTTTAACCTGTTATTTTCCTTCTACTTTGGGCTTGTTTAATAATGTTTCTGTTTCTTTATTTTTCTGTATTTTGTTCCCCGGAACAGAAAAAGAACATAAATCGATTTAGTAAAAAAAATGTACTTTTTTTAATTTTCGGAACAAAAAAGTGATCCTACAATAGATTTGGAACATAAACAAGAAGCAAAAAAAAATTACTTCTTTGTTTCTAGAACAGAAACAAGAAATGATTTTTTTTGGAACCATCCAAAAACAAGAAACAATCCATCGGCCGCAACCCTCCCACCACTGCCTCTTGTTGTCCTTTGTCGCCACCTACCAATCGCCATTCGCCGCGGGTAGCCTCCTACCCGCCAGCCATCGTCCATTGCCGGCCGCCTCTTGCTGTCGACCTCTATCCTTCGCCACTCGACACCGGCCGCCACTTACCACCGGTCGCCGTCCTTTGCTAGCGGCGGCCGTGCTCCATCGCCCAACGCCGGCCTCCACTCGGCCCCTTTCATCACCGACCACTCGATGTCGGTGGTCACCCACCACTGATCGCTATCCTCCGCCACCGGCGGCCACCCACCACCGTCCTCCGCCACCGGCTGTTGTGCTCCATTGTCAGACGTCGACCGCCCTCGGCCGTCGGCCACCTCCCGCCTCTAGCCACCCGACGCCAGCAGTCACCCAGCACGGGCTGCCGTCCTTCTCAGTTGACTGTTGTGCTCCACCGATCGATGCTAGCCACCCTTTGCCGCAACCACCTCCCGTTGTTGATCACCGCCGCCCAATGCTACAGTGATCCGCCACCGTGCTCTGTCGTTGATCGCCGTGCTTCGCCGTCGCCCGACGCCAACAACCTCTCGACGCCAATCGCCGTCCTCCGCCGTTGCCGGCCGGCCACCTCCTGCCGCCAACCACCGTCCTTCGCCCCCCACCGCCACTCGTTGTCCTCCATTGGCAACCCAAAAGGGAGAAACTCGTCTATAAAATAGAAATAGATCATTCGTGCCCTAAACATGTTTCTATTATTTTTCTATTCAAGAAATATAAATTTGTACAGTTACTAAATGCTATTTTTTGCTCAGAAATTATTTCAAGAAATAAAAATTTAAAAAATTATTTCTAGAAATAAAAAACGTTGCTACGTAGACCCTTTACGTGCCAAAGCCTTGAAACAAGGCAGCGAGGTTACCAAGGTTGTCAGATTTTCTTCAAATAGTTAGTAGTCTACCTTTTTTTCCCCAGTAACAATGTAACGTGGTGCCAGAGATTCTCCAAGTGCCGAGTTGATTGCCACTGAACATGATAGGTAGCTAGTATCTACTTCTAGAAAATTAATTTAGTGCTCTTGATTCACGTAAGCCTACTTGAATCGAAAGTACCCAATAATCTCATAATTCTATGTACACCATTCATGGTGCACAATCGATTCATGGCACAACACTTCTAATTCGGTACACCAACTTGAAAATTCACATGTATATAAAAAAGCATATAAACCCTATAATCAAATGATGTGGTGTATTTCAACAATAAGCATTTAATTGGTGAGCTAATAGAACCTTTATAAATGAAACCCTATTAAAACAAACTTGACATACTCCATGAATAAGCTCAAATATCATAGTGCATAATCCATTGGATTTACGAGTGAATTCACTCTTTTTAATGCATTCATATGATTCACTTAGATTATGATACACATAAAACTTCCATATGTAATTTTTACCTTTAGGAAGTTCCCACGTTTTAACATGTGAGCTCAATAGATCAAATACATCAACATAATTGAGTTCATAAGTTTATTATTCATATTTAACGATGCCCTTATCGTGATTTGCCTCAAGTTTTATTGGGTCATGAATTATGTACATAAGCTCGATAAACCTTTTGCGTTTGTACCTTGCACTATGATGTCTTAATTCTCATCCATGTTAAGCTCATCTCGGGCAATTGTGGTCAACCCAAGTCCTTAAAATCTTTTGGGCTGTTTAAGTCTCATATTAGGTATCAACTATATACAACTACCAAGTATTTAAGTGCAAAATATAATGGGCACTAAAACTTAGATCGGGAAAATGCAACTTAAATAAAAAGGAATGTATTGGCATATATATAGAAATGAAGAGCATAGCGTGTCAATGAAGCAGATCATATTTAAGGACACTCGGCACGCGGCCGTGTCTCGGCACGATAGAATTCTTTACAAACCCCTAGTTCATATGTGTGTGTATATATATATGTATGTATGTGTTAGCTTCTTATGGAGTTTTCCTAGCCGAGTCCCACAAGCACACTCACTTTCCACGTTGTTGCATCACCGTTGACGCGGACTCCAAATTGCGTCGACTGGGCTGAATTCCATGGCCACCCAAATTGAGGAAAAGGCGGAGGTTCTCCCACCGACGCTTTTCTTGCTACGCTACCACTAAATCAAGAAATTAAGGATGCTTCGGGCCGACAGCGGAGAAAGGGGACCAGAAGCTTTCTTCTCTTGTTTAAGGAAACTTCAATTGTTGTGGACGAAATTGCGTGACGATGTAGGGAATCTAAAGAAAAGGGCTTGACTCGACTCGACTCGTCGACACTTCAAAGTCTTTCCTACCCCACAGTCTGACAAGGTCGCCATCTTCATTTATCACTTCAGTCTGTGTGGTTGTTCTTCTTCTCTAGATAACCCTTTTTAAGTAGTATCTGAGTCTCTTCCGTTTGCTATCTGCTTCTCTATATAACCCTTCTTCTCGAGAAATATCCCGGTCTCTCTACACAGCGGTCGTTGCACTCGTTCTTGATTTTGTCTGTGCGAAAGAAACGATGGACAGAGACCAGCGCGAGCTGCAGTTCCTTGGGTTCCTGGGCGTCTACAGAGAGACCTCCAGGATCATCCTCAAATGGAGGAAGGTCTTCGCTCAGATCACGCTCGCGCTCATCCTCCCTCTCTGCGTCATCTTCCTCGCCCACTTCTTGGTCTCGCAGCTCCTCTCCTTCGAGATCCTCCACCACGAGATCGACCGGGACGACGCCTGGGAGGATAGCTCGACGTACAGGAAGCTGTCCCGCATGCTCAAGAAGGAGTGGGTCGCTTTCTGGCTCTTCAAGCTCGGCTACTTCATCTTCGTCTTCATCTTCTCCCTGCTTTCGACCTCGGCTGTTGTCTACACAGTGGCCTGCGTCTACGCCGCAAAGCAGATTACTTTCAAGAAGATCATGAGTGTTGTGCCCAGAGTGTGGAAGAGGCTCATGGTCACTTTCCTCTGGAGTTTCGCAACCTTCTTTGTGTTCATTGTTGCGGCTGTCGGGCTTTCGATCGTATGGGTCGTGATCGTGAGGTATTTTATGGTTGGCCCTGCACTTGGGATTGCCATGTTGGTGATTCTCTTGATCTTGTACGTTATTGGGTTTGTTTATATCACCATGATTTGGCAATTAGCGAGTGTGATCTCGGTTCTTGAAGATGTGTATGGAAGGAAGGCGATGGTGAAGAGCAAGAGGCTGATAAAGGGCAAGATGGGTGTGTCGGTTGGCTGTTTTCTTGGCGTCCTGGTGTGCTCTGTGCTGGTTCAGGCATTGTTTGAGTGCTTTGTGGTCTTGGACTTGTTTTATGGGATTGGAATCAAGATTGGGGTTGGACTGATCTGCTTGTTGTTACTGATAATGGTGGTCCTTTTTGATTTGGTCGTCCAGACAGTGATCTACTTTGTCTGCAAGTCCTACCACCACGAGAACATTGACAAGTCCACCTTGTCTGATCATCTCGAGGTCTATCTTGGAGACTATGTCCCTCTGAAGGCCAATTCTGTCCAGCTTGAGCAACTTCACGTCTAATTTCTGTATTCCCTGCGTTAGTTTGAGAGTTTTCTGCATCATTGTTTTGGTGTGATTGAAAAACTTGAAGGTCATGAAGTTATTAGTCTTAAGATAATGAAGTTTGCAGCTTGGAGATGTATAAATGTTTGATTTAAGTGTGCCTTTTACACGATGTGCTCTAGGTCAGGGAAAAATTAAAAAAAAAATTACAATGTGCTCTAGCTTTTCTTTGTTTAACTTTTACATATGTTAAGCTTTTGTCACTATCATGATGAGAAATCTTCTCAGTCCTAAACCGGATTAGGACAAAATAAATTGTGGGTTAATTAGAATATATCATAAAATAGAATGTAAGAAGGAGTTACGCAAGTTCCTGTCAGATTCATTACAGGACCCTAGTAGCTTCGCTTAATACCTGTCTTCCCATCAAGCGGATGAATGAACCGCCATGCTATCGAGATGTCGGCATCCATCCTTTGGACAAAACAATGAGAATCCCATCCATGGCGATCGAATAAAGTTCGATATCTCGGTAACGATGCTGCTGTATAAGAAGATGATCATTATTGCAGACTGACGGGAAGAGATGGCAACCCCTGAATTAAAAAAATGAATGAGGCTTTCGACTCTGTTTTTTCCCTTCCTAGAAATCTTCGCTTGGCGTATCATATGGTACAAGCGTATCATCGGGGACAAACTGGAGTCATGCTAAAATAATGCAGACAAAATGTCGAAGCATGGTTTTATTAAATACCTGTAATTTGATGTTATCAAAACAGAGTTATTTTTATCATTTGCTCATGCCCGATGTAGATTATTAGACATGCGAATGGCTAATTTTCCATTACCACATAGTTCTTTTTTATTTTTTTTGGTGAGGGTCCCTTACCACATAGTTAATCAATTCTTAATTTTCTTTTTGGATTCATACTCTAAAAGAGAATTAGAAAAAGGAGGGAAAGAATAAAACTGGCTGGAGCATTAGTATGATGGTATCTATCAGTGTAGGCATATTTGTTTTCCTTTTCAGACTCTAACCAAGAAATTACATCAAACAACGTGGATTGTAATCCACGCAGAGACCCGCGACGTAATCAAAGCGTCAATCTAGGAGTCAACCTCCTTAGTCTCTACATGTGTGTTTAAATATGGATGGTTTCTCTCAGCTTCATCATCTGCAGAGTCTCTGAACCACCCTTATGGAGGACCAGATAAGCCGAGTGTTAACTAAGATGGATAGTGATGAAGAGAAGCTTCAATATCTCGGGTTCCTTGGCATCTTCAAGGAGTCCTTCAAGATCGTCGTCTCATGGAAGAAAATCTTCACTCAAATCACGCTCTCTTTTATCCTTCCTCTCTCCATCCTCTTCTTAGTTCAAATCCATGTTTCTGAATATCTGGAAAGAAGAATTCGATTTGTAAGATACAGACTTTATCACAGTGGAGGTGAGGATGAATACCTATCATCCGAGCGTCTAGAATATTGGCTCATCCAAATAGCATACTTGGTCTTCCTCCTGGTGCTTTCTCTTCTCTCTACTTCCGCGGTCGTATACACTGTGGCCTGCAATTACACGGGGAAACCCATCACCTTCAAAAAGATCATGTCCGTGGTCCCAAAGGTGTGGAAGCGAGTCGCCATCACATTCATATGGAGTTTCTTGATCCACTTGGCCTACAGCTTATGCTTTGTGGGGGCTATCGTCATGTGGGCGATGTTAATCGGTTTCTCATCAGTTGGGATAGCCATCTGGTACGTCCTCTTGATCCTATTCTTTGTTGGGTTTGTGTACCTGAGCATCATTTGGCAGCTGGCAAGCGTGGTCTCCGTCCTAGAGGAGGAGAACTATGGGATCAAGGCAATGGTCAAGAGCATAAATCTGATTGAGGGGAAGCGACGAGTCACGAGCTTCATCTTCCTGCTGCTGGTCTTGTTCTATTATGGGATATTGATAGTGTACCAGTTGTTTGCGGTGTACTCATGGAACATAGGAACCATGGTAGGCATCGGTATCCTCTGCCTCGTCCTGTTGATGTTCCTGTTCCTGTTTGGCCTTGTGATCCAAACAGTGATCTACTTTGTCTGCAAGTCATATCACTGCGAGAGCATCGACAAGCCGGCCTTGGCCCACCATCTGGAAGCTTACTTTCAGTCTGAGCCTCAGAGGGATGCCACCAAGGATGTCCAGCTAGAGCAAGTTCATATCGCCACCAAGGATGCACAGCTGGATCAAGTTTATGTCTGAAGTTCAAGTTGGAACTCTCTGTGCTAGCTGAATAAGAGCCGAACCAACAAACATATATGGTCCTTAGCTTTAAGTTTGCTAGTGTACTACGAGTGTCGTATAAGTACATTTGATCTTAAGCCATGTGTACTTCTTGATGTGTTTGACGTAGGGAAAGTGAAAGAAATACCCAAATGAAATGCGCTTGTATCAACAATCAGTACTAATAAGTACACAACTACTTTGTAGATTCTTCTTATTCTAACTCCTGTAATACTGTTAAGTTGGGTGCATCTCATCTGTCCTGATCTGGTAACTAGCCAGGACTAGCAACCTGCTTAATTTGGTATATTGGATTTTCGTATAAAGAATCAATCCAATAAATGGAAGTTGGAGAAGCTAGATGTGGAAATCTTCTGTTGCCTTGACGAGAGAGAGAGAGAGAGAGAGAGAGAGAGAGAGAGAGAGAGAGAGAGAGAGAGAGAGAGGCTTCTGATTGATTAAGAACCTGACAGACAAGGTTCCATGCTGTACCGCGACACATATATTAAGTTGTTGATCTAGCAAACAGCATTTCTTCCATTAGATGAGATTACCATGTCAAGAGTTTGTCTCAGATGTTGTTCCTGGACATTATTTGCCCGAGGATGTTCTGTGATTTTATTGGTCTTTTCAGGCAATAAGAGGTAAAAGCTAGTCTCATCTCGTCATGATTAGTGTTTCTCCCTTCTCGCTTCCTTCTCCCTTCGTTTGGTCTACTCAAATGTCCAGCAGTGACAATTCTCGACAAGCTGCGAGAGATTGTGATGATACGCTATGCATTGCCACCCTTTAGAAATTTCCTAAGCCGATCTGCTAGTTGCTCTGCTTACCATTTTGCCACCGAATATGGTTCAAACCGTTAATTCGAAGAGAATCTGTAGCTCAGGAATGAGTGAAGTTGGACGCTGTAGCCAATCTCGCCACTCAAGTTGAACAGCTTTAGTTTCTTTGGACACTTGAACAGTTTCAATTGCTATCCAGAAGCGACCATTGGCTGGATATAGGGGTGAGTAAACGGGCTTGTTCAACTCGGGACCGGTCCGAAGCGGCCTTACCCGGCCTGTTTAAGGTTGACTCATGAGGGGACCGATCTTTAGTTCCCGGTTTAAAAATTGGGGAACCGGCTGGTTTGGTTCCTAATTGTATGCCCAGAACTTGTTGTGAACTTGTCGTTAGATTTGCAAACCTGGAACCTAGAACTGAACCAGTTTAACCCGAATCCTAAATAAGTTCTTGAACTCTTTTTCTATGATGGAAAATACCTGTTAAAATTAAATATGTTTGACATATTATCCTCGACTAGAAATAATTATATTCATATATGACTTATGCATGTACATAATAAAATGTAACAACAAAAAAGCCTCGGCCGATTCTCGGATTGACCCTAGAATTAGTTCTAGCCTGATTCCAAGGTCAACAGGATCATTTTATTGGTTCCAAAAGTTGGGATTTAATTATAACATGATGGATTCCATGTTCCATGCTTGGAACCTCCTCACATTTGAATCGACTACCGCTCTTGTATTTAGGGGCCAGCAACAGGGCCGGTTCAATTTGGGAATTGGACTCGGCTGAATCAAGGCTAATCGTAGGGGCACCAAGAACTAGGATTCAACTCTGATTAGTTCACTTCCAGATTCTATACCCTGAACTGTTCGATTATACTTGGAACTAGGAACCCAAAATTTGCAAGGTTGACTCTTTGATAGAGCCTTGAGCCGAAGACCCAATCGAACCTAAAATTTGCAAGGTCAATTTTATCAAGGGTTAATATCACTAAAAACTTCAAGCTGATATATCTGTGACAAATTTATCCAAAATTAATTTTTTGACCACTAAGAACCCCAAATTGACACACCAACGACAAATTTACCCTCCATTAGTTTTCGTTAAATTTTACTGTCAAATTACTAAATTGGATGACACGTGACAGTCGAAAGGTGTACCATTTTAGGGTTTTACCTTTGCATTTGCCATATATTTATCGATTTGTGATTTTTTTATGGTATTAATTCAACTTTATGGAGGGTAAATTTATCATAAGTGTACCGGTTTGCGGATTTTGGTGGTCAAAAAATTAGTTTAGCATAAATTTGTCACATGTGTAATAATTTGAGGTTTTTTATAATAAAAAAATTAGTTCGGAATAAATTTATCTCAAATATACCAGTTTATGATTTTTCATGGTATTAACCCTTTTATCAATGTACTCCTAAAGCTTTATATTGCCAATTTTAGCCTGAAAATGCTTACGCGTTGATTTAGTCATTGTGAGCCGTCTCACGTGACGTGCCGACAATTTGCCGTAAACAAATTTCCTCAAAACACGTCGTTTTTAAAAAAAAAGTTTATGAACTTGTGATTTTTTTTCCTCTCTTATTTTTTTTCCTTTCAGTTCCTTTTCTCACTGTTCAGCACCTCCAACCTACCGTTCATCGCTGGAGGATCTCTGTTTAGTAATCAATTCCTGATGGAGGTGGAATCCCTTGAATCTCTTGATCGATCGCTTCCACATGGGACTGAACTTGTTCATAGCCCGCCGAGGCAGATCTTGCTTGAAAACGGGCGCGCCATGGAGAGGAGATCACAGCATGATGCTCGGATTGCTCGTCAAGACCTTCAAGCCCATCCCTTTCAGCAGCCTCCGTCGGTTAGGATTCGGAGGTTCGTGCACGGAATCGAAAAAAGGATCCTGGATCTTCCTTCCATCTTGCATTCCGAACGCCGCGGCATGGGCTGAGAAGTGTTCGAGAAAATGCCCGAGAGGAGTGCGGTTTCGCGGAATGCCATTCATCGATGCCTTGGTTCGGTTTGGCGAGTTCAATGCTGCGAAGTTGTTTGAGCCGGATGGGTACGTGTAGAGCATGTTTGAGTTCTTACACCGCGAAGGAGATGAACAATAACAAAAGGAAAGTAAGGAAAAGAAAAGAAAAGATAAAAAAGAAAAGAACAAAAGAAGAAAAAATAAATAAAAAATTAAGCAAAAGCACGTAATTTCGAGAAAATTTCGATTAACGTCAAATTGCGGACTGCAACACATAATCCGATCGACAATGATTGAGCGTCACATCAATAATTTCAGGCAAAAATTGGTAAGAATGACTGGATTGAGATTTCATGCAAATGCTCGGGACAACATTGATAAATTCGAAAAGTTTAGAACTGAATTATTATTCGTTAATTGATTTGCTAATTTGTCCCACGAAGTTGCATTGTAGATGATGTTGCTGATTTGGCAAATCTCTGTAGTTGTTCGCGCCACATGGTATGACGCATGTTCGTCCGCATGATTGATCTCTCCTATTCAAATAATTTATTACCTAAATAAATGGTTTTTTATTCCCTGGCAATGCTTATTGACATTGACACCTTAATAGCATGGAGTATACCTTTGGAAGCGAACATGGCAAGGAAGGCGTGATGGGTTCGAGCTACTCTTCTTTCATGGAACTAAATTAACTTTGGGCCAGTTTGGTCGTCTCAAATATAATAGATAGATCATTATATTCTCAATCATGAAAAAATATGGACGAGATTAGCCCCCACCTCTCTCTTTTCCTCTTCCTTAAGCTGGACTTTCCTCGTCTTAGTGTATCCTAGCATGGCTTAAAAGGACTGGTCAAGCCGAGAATGCCATTCACGGACAAGAGGGAAAGAGATATCCTTCAGTGGGTTTTAGCTACGCTCAATTACTGCAGCAAAGGGAAAAAAATCGAGTGAGATAGGTCGAGTGTTTTCGCCATGGATTGAGGGATCCGGGAGAGCCGACGTCCATGCTTACACTACCTCTCGACGTAGGGTCGATGATCCTAAAACTAAGATGCATCTAATTTCCAAATGCGACGATGCAACAAGAAATGCTGATGCGGGAATATGCAGAGCAAACGCTTCTTGTGCTAAGAGGTCGAGGTCCTGATTCGACCAATCTGTACTCTAAATTTTGTAATGCGAAATGAGACTTTTGGACCGAATGATTTAGGTGTGCATGAGGGAGAATGGGCCTTTTTAGGTTGAGGGAGTTGAAAAATTGTAGGTTGTGAAATGTAAAGATGGTACTTAATACGGGAAGCAAAGTTCAGGAAATTCAGAAAGAAAAGATCATACACACACCCACAGAAAGGAGTGCAGTCCTCTTATGAAAATGAACGACAAAAGTCATCCCAGATAGCTAGAGCAGGACTTTGTCATTGCCGCTGTCTTTTGTCCAAAGCATCTGTTGTGCTTCTCGAGCTCCAACCGAGAAATCACAAAAAACATTGTAGATTGTAATCCACGCTGAGACGAGCGATGTATCAGATTGTCGATTTTAGGAGTTAACCTCCTCAGTCATCTACATGTGTGTATAAATATCGATGGTTTCTCTCGGCTTCATCATCTGCAGAGTTTATGATTCACCCTTATGGAGGACCACGTAAGCCGAGTGTTGACCAAGATGGATAGTGAGGAAGAGAGGCTTCGAAATCTCGGGTTCCTTGGCATCTTCAAGGATTCTTTCAAGATCATCTTCTCATGGAAGAAAATTTTCACTCAAATCACGCTCTCTTTTATCCTTCCTCTCTCCATCCTCTTCTTATTTCAAATCCATGTTTCTGACTATCTGGAAGGAAGAATTCAATTTGTAAGATACAGACTTTATCACAGTGGAGATGAGAAACGCATGGACGAATACCTATCATCCGAGCGTCTAGAATATTGGCTCATCAAAATAGCATATTTGGTCTTCCTCCTGGTGCTTTCCCTTCTCTCTACTTCCGCGGTTGTATACACTGTGGCCTGCAATTACACGGGAAAGCCCATCACCTTCAAAAAGATCATGTCCGTGGTCCCGAAGGTGTGGAAGCGAGTTGCCATCACATTCGTATGGAGTTTCTTGATCCACTTGGCCTACAGCTTATGCATGCTGGGGACATTCGTCATGTCGGTGATGCTGATTGGTTTCTCGCCGGTCGGGCTAGCCATCTGGATGATCCTCTTGATCCTGTTCTTCGTTGGGTTCGTGTACCTGAGCATCGTCTGGCAGCTGGCAAGCGTGGTCTCCGTCCTAGAGGAGGAGAACTACGGGATCAAGGCCATGGTCAAGAGCAAGAATCTGATTGAGGGCAAGCGACGAGTCACGAGTTTCATCTTCCTGCTGCTGGTCTTGTTCTATTATGGGATCATGATAGTGTACCAGATGTTTGTGGTGTATTCATGGAACTTAGCATTCGATTTAATCATTGGCATCCCCTGCCTCATCCTGCTGACATTCCTGTTCCTGTTTGGCCTCGTGATCCAAACAGTGATCTACTTCGTCTGCAAGTCATATCACTGCGAGAGCATCGACAGGCCAGCCTTGGCCAAACATCTGGAAGCTTACTTTCAGTCTGATCCTCAGAGGGAAGCCATCAGAGATGTCCAGCTAGAGCAAGTTCAGGTCGCCACCAAGGATGCCCGGCTCGATCAAGTTTACGTCTGAAGTTCAAATCCGAACTCTCTGTACCAGCTGAATAAGAGTGGAACCGACAAACATATATGGCCCTTAGATTTAAGTTTGCGAGTGTACTTACAAGTTTCGTATAAGTCTGTTTGATCTGGAGTCATGTGTACTTCTTCTTGATGTGTTCGACGTGGGGAAAGCGAAAGAAATACCCAAGGGAATGTGCTTGCATCAACAATCAATACTAATAAAGGCACAATTGCTTCCCAGATTCTTCTTATTGTAACTCCTGTGATAATGTTAAGTTGGGTTTTTCTCATCCTTCCTCATCAGGCAACTAGCAAGGATTTAGCAACCCGCTTAATTTGATAAAATATAAGGTCTTAAATTAAAATCAATCAGAGAAATGAAAGTTGGAGAAAGTAAGCTCAATGTGGAAATCTTCTGAAAAAGTGGAAAAACAAGTCTTTGCCTTGATGAGAGAGAGAGAGAGAGAGAGACAGAGACAGAGAGGCTTTTGATTGATGAAGAACCAGATAGAAAGGGTTTTAATTCTGATATCATGACACAGATACAATAAGTCATTGATTGAGCACACAACTTTTCTTCCATTAGATGAGACTACCATGTCAAGAGTTAGAACTTCGCACAGATATTACTCCTCGACCTTATTTTCCCAACGATATTCGGCGATCTTATAGGTCTTTTCGGGCAATAAGAGGTAAAAACCGAGGGGTTGTATGATATAATATGAATCGCCACCTTTACAAATATCCTAAGCAAATCTGCTAGTTGCTCTGCTTGCCCTTTTGCCACTGAATGTGGTCCAAACCTTCAATTTGGGGAGAAACTGAAGCTCAGGAATGAGTGAAGTTGGACACTATAGCCAATCTCTCCGCTCAAGTTGAACAGTTTTCATTTCTTTGGACTCCTGAACAGTTTTAATTGCTAAACAGCGGTTACCATTGATTGCATCGCCAGGCGAGCATTCCGGAGAATTGTCAATTTAGGTTTCCTTTGTTTCGCGAAAAAATGAATGATTTGTAAATTATTTTCTTAAAAATAATCGCTTATATCACATGTTATAACGCTTATATCACTTAACATGAGCACGCTCGCTTATATCTTCATAGCACAAACTATCTCATTAAGGTCCTTAATAAAGATGAATGAAAATTAGAAGTCAAAGTTTCAAGGTTTTAAGAGAGGGAAACAATAATTTGGTGGGACTATTTAACTTTGCCCCAAATGCGAGCAATTAATAAAATCTAGTAAGTCTATTCTTCTCAAGTGAATGACTGTTGGGAGCGCGGCAAAACCCAATACCTTTTATGGGGAGACAATCAATAGAACTCAATTTGAACCCGCCATCATATTTAGTTGGACTTATCTTTACTCATAAATTTAAATCAATGAGTTACATGTCAATTAGGTTAATTACTGCACCACGTCACGTCAATTCCACATGTGCATCATCTCATCACAAACGTGTCCAAAAGTCAAGACAGCCGCAATAATAGAATCATAATTAATGGTTTGTAGCTTTAGTACAAACGAGTCCTTGGAGATCACCGTTTCAATTCATCTATATCTGAAACCCCAAGAATTCCATCGTTACTTTCGAGCATGAAAAGCCCCGTATGAATGGGACAATGCCTCATGATCCATTCTGATGATTTATTTGGACTATATATATATATATATATATATATATATAAAGAAATTCCTTGGAGACATCGAACTATTAAAATAAAGATTGAGTTTCAAGTGGACAGTCCATTCAGATTTGTACTAAGGACTTAAAGACCTGCGAATCAATCTACAAATAATAATAAAAAAAAATGAATAGATCGAAACTCTGTGGTTTAGCAACATTAACTTAAAGCTCCATTCCCTTTCGCTTTACTTCATGTTACTCAAAAAACCGATTCATTTTGCATTGATTAGATATAAAAAGGGCCTTATTATTTTTTAGCATTGATATTCATAAAAATATTAAAATGGGTTCATATAATATAAAATAGGGTTGAGCGAGCCTAGGCAATCTCCATTGGGGGGGACAAAAGGTTCAAAACAATAGACCTAATTAAGTTATTATACGAGTTAATATCACTAAAAATCTCAAAGTGGTACATCCATGCCACATTTACACCAAACTAACTTTTGTGTCACAAAATTCCTTAATTGGTACATCCTCGTCGTATTTATCCCAAAAAATCTCAGATTTAACAATTTGGGGTAAATGTGGCACGGGTATATCAATTTAGGGTAAATGTGGTATGGGTGTACTAGTTCAGGAGTTTTTGATATTTTATGACACAAAAACTAATTTGGAATAAATATGACATGAATATACCAATTTAAAATTTTTGGTGGTATTTCACACTCCTAGGGACTCAATGCCCAAAAGTGAACACATAAGTCAAATCTGGGCAGAAAAGCTTAGTGGGAAGAAGAAGCCATATGATCACCACCAATAAACAAATCTAATTGCAAGAGGACCAAAGCCATTATGTAGGCTGAGCTATCGGCTAACATTCACAATTACAGTTTTGAACATGAATCACGATTCATGGAAATGACAAAGGACTTACATGAAGTCGTGAACTCCACTTGTGATGAGTTTCTAAGCAATGTGCCCGAGACTCATTGACTTTTAAATGACCGTTTAAGCTTTTGAGAGAAAGAGATACCCATTGCTATGTAAGAGATTCAAGCAAATCATGTTACAGGCAGATGGCTCCTATTGATTACTTCAGTTTGCTGCACCTATGTCATTACGTGACATTGTGAAGTAACCATCCCGCATTTCACGCGTACGGTGCGGTAAATGCTAAGAGCAAGTTCAATATGCATTCCATACATAGTTTTGTGACCTGTCTTTTGAGACAGTCACATATTTGTCTGGAATTTTTATTGTTAGGTGATGCACATGATAAATTCATCAGTGATTACTATATTTTGGTGAACTTTTATCGTTAGTTCATTGAAAGTCGAATTCAATCACATGATGCACTAAACTTTTATTTCTTTGCGGTCCATACTTTTCTATCGGAATCTGGCAAAATTTCTCGATAAGATGCTGACGTAGCGGACACATTGCCAATTTATGTGGAGGACACATCACTGTCACGGGACCAATGGAGTTGACATTTTGCCAAATAGAGATAATTGTGAATATAATGTTGGTCCGGTAATTTGTCGTGACATTCCATGTAGCATGATCAAGAAAACTAGTTAATCAAATTGGTAGTCGGAAACACAGAATTGAGATTAAAAAACCAATTACTTATTGCATATTGTATGGTACTCTGCATGATTCTTGTTCGTAGTCCGTTTGGATGATCTAAGCAGTTTGAGGAGCATCCTTGCCTTCATCTTGGTCGTATCACCACACTGGCTCTGTAGAAGCAGCAACACCTGAGTCAGAGCTCCTGCTTTTAGTGCCGCTTCTCTTGCCTCTGATGAATCATAGCACAAGAGGATGAGTGAGTTCACTGCACTCTCACTGTCTTCATGATCCGATACTCTGAACAACGTCTTGACCAGAGCACTCGTTATGCCCTGTGGGTCATCAAGAATTGCCTCTTTTGCCTTCTCAATTCGTAGAAGCTGCTCGAGCAATCGCATCGCCAACGGCGCTGATGATGCTCTCTCTTGTGTCTTGGCACGTAAAATGTATGCGAGGAGTCCATCAATTAGGCCTTCTCGCAGCAAGATTTCTCGGATTGATTCCAGAGAGCATAGAGACGTTATGGCCTTGATTGCCGCCTCGGAGACCTCAGGATTTTGATGGAGGAGGAGGATGATCCCGCGTAAGAGTTGGAATCTATGGCCGAGCTTAGTGAGGAGCTCTTTGGTCTCGAAAGACGACGACATTTTCTCGACAAGTCGACACAAACTAATCTTGGTTGTGACTGCTCCATGCTCGAATAGTGCTAGGAATGATGCCAATTTCGACTGTTCTTTGAGCATATTGAGACACTGAAGCTCACCAAGGTCCAACAATTTCAATATACAAGATAGAGCTTGGTCCACAAGATGCACATGATCAGGACTCATAGCGGAAGGCGCTCTTGATTCCGCGTTCCCAAAAATTAGCTCCAACAACATCGGCAAGAATCCCAACCGGAGAAAAGCTGCACATTTCATGGGAGATTCCGCAGACAAAACGCGAACTCTGCCAAGCATGTGAATCTTGTTGGCTAAGGTGGACTCAGGCGACTCAAGGCTGCATCTCAAGTCGATGAGGCAACGGTCAGGATCAATCATCTCGAAATGATCAGGGCCAGCTACGCAACCCAATCGGAGCCACTGCTCGATCAAATGCCGGAGAGTGTGGTTCGGAACAACGGACGGGTCGTGGAGCCTCTGCATTGTGACTGGGCAGGTGAGGTTACCAGCAGCGAGCCACTTCTCTATGCTTGGCCGGTCATAGGTCTGACCTGTGCACAGAGTGACCGGGTCAGTGAACAAGCCTAGGCTAATTGGGCACCTGAACAAATGGGGAACACCCATTTCTGGGTCTTCCATGAGGGATTTGGATGAGCCCAAATTGTTCAATCTTTGAGAAAAGGCAATAAAAGAACCCAGAAAGATGGGGAAAAAAGACCAGAAATGGGCAATCAATTTGTGAAGCAGCAGATCGTAGGGATAATCCGGAAGCAAGGAAGAATGAGAAAGGCAGTATTGGTTCAGAGGCAGTCAGATGAAATGAAAACACCAAGAAACAAGCACTAGATGAGGAAGTCCAGGACAGGATACATTCCACCCTAAAAAGATTACAGCTAAAATAATACAGAAATATTGTGGGACATGCTCTCTCTCTCTCTCTCTCTCTCTCTCTCTCTCTCTCTCTCTCTCTCTCTCTTATATAAGGGAATATTTATGAAAGCAGTTCAGTCAAACTGACCCACCTAGAAAGAGTTAATGGGGCATTGTCGTTGAAGTTTTAATGTGCCCCCACATTAGTTGAAAGAAGGATGGGGCATGATGTGTTTTGTTGAAAAAAGAGCTGCTGGTTCCCTTGAGTATGATGAGATGAGATGTGCAAAAGCAATCATGCAATAGGAAACACCTTATGACCAGGGAAAAAAATAAAATCGTAACATCGATCTTTGAGCAACGTTGTAAACAAAACCAATAACAATACATGAATAGAGTGAGAATTTTCAATTTTGGGTGCATCTCACAGATCCTTCGTATATGATTGGCTTGGTATAATAGAACGGGTTTACATAATACTAAATCATAAACTGGACGTCACTTACTCATCAAGCCATGGCTGTTCTTGTCTAGAAAGGATATGGTAATTACGCACGGGTCCACAATAACGGATAGCATTTCTTTTTCCACAACAATCTAGCAATTTTTGTTGATGATCAAAATATTAGACCTTAATTAAATTTTTTCAAGCGATATAAATATTTACTTTTCAGGAAAATATTTTTAAAATTATTGATTTTTCGTCAAACAAAAGGATCGAATAATTGAAAGTTAGACAATTATTCATTTGCTTTTCGGGAATTGGAAGAAAATGTCGCTTTGAAATTTGGAATCTTTGAAAAACAGTTATGCTTCAGATTTCTCGAAACTAGGGAGAATTTTACAAACGATGATGTGCTGACGTCTTGGCTTTCAGCTTTTTCAATACTTCTTTTTGACACGGGAATCTTCATATTGGGATTGAAATTACTGCACAAAAGGAAAAAAGTGTTACATGCGCATGCATCCAGAGAGGGGAAAAAAGAATAAACCAAGAATAGAATTCCATTAAGCGGTCAACGCAATCATTCTTTTGAATGCCCACACCTAAATTCAAATTTTGCTTCTTGTCAAACTATGACCAATTTTCACTTTGCATCTGGTTTCAATTTAGCACATGACTTGATTAAGAAAATCTAGTCCTCGAGGAATAATTAAGAATAGGATATTTTATATTTCAAAGAAAGAAAAATTTGTTCACTAATCTCTCAATTCATAATTTTGCGCAGAGAGAGAAGAATTTATAGAACATTGGTTCTAGATATTGATTATTGATCTGATCGGTTTGAGGAACTTGGTGTTCAATTCAGATCACAAATTAAACTGTTAACAAGATCTAATTTTGCGACCCAACTTTACTATGTATATATTTTGTAATTTCAAGATTAACTCCTCCAAAAAAATCTTTGTCTCGTGGGACACCAACACCCTAAACTTCTTTTTTTCTCGCAAATATCCTAAGCTTGTACTGGTGACTCAAAAATATCTTCTATCAAAGTTCCGTCCATAATGACCGTTTAAAATCCTACGTGGTGTTGCCCACACATGCTACCATATTGGATTTTTAACTACCATAATTGACGAAATGTGCTTTTGGGTCACTAATACAAGTTAAGGTATTGGTGAGAGGTAACATGAAAATAAGTTTAGTGTTTTTGGTAGCTTTAATTTATTTTCATTGTAATGTCCGTTAAAAGTAACCGCTAGTGGAGTTTGAACACGCTAATGCACATCCTGTTAGACCTTCGGAGGTAGTCACTAATCCCTTTTGGGAGTTTCGTGATACAAAAATTAGTTTGGGGTAAATGTGACACGAGTGTGTTAATTTAAGATTTTTGGTGGTATTAGCCCTTAAAAGAATGAAATATTTAACAATCACTAGTTTAGGATTTTGGTGGCTTTAAATTAGGAAAAGAACAGTGACCCAATATATATCGATGGGGATATTCTATTTTAATAATAAATAGGAGCATCATTATTATCATGGTAATAAAGATTTTGGGATAAGAACATTACAAGTGTCATTACTTTCATATCTCGTTAACTTGGGTGTCATTATAAGTGTCATAACTTTTATTTTGATTGCTTGAGTGCCTTAACTTCTAAAAAACGTTCACTTGAATGATATAACTTTCAATTAATCACTTAAGTGTCAAAATTTTTCAAAATGTGCGCCCTAGTGTTGAAAATCTAACATGACATAACACTTGTAGTGAATATTTTTAAAAAGTTATGGCATTCAAGTAATCAATTGAAAAGTCATATGGCACTAAAGTGAGTATTGTACATAAGTTTTGGCACTAAAATAGTCGAAAAAAAGTTATGGCACCCAAGTGAATGCCATATGAAAGTTATGACATTTGTGATGTTCTTATCCCTAAAAGTTTTCATTACCATAATGATTTCCCTCAAAATTGATGTAATTGATAACTTGCTCCACAGTTATGATCGGTGCCCCAACTATCGGAAGTTGGGATGGCGAAGAATGGTCGGCATTAGTGTTGATCACTCCTTCAGGTTGATCCTCCTAACATCAATATCGGCATTGATATTAGTATAGACCCCTCCAATGTCTTTACCTCCAACTTCAAGGTTAGGCATGTTGATTGAATCATCTGTATAAGCATCGGCATCAACATCAACGTGGGTAACCATGTACTCTGGATCAAGTGCATTATGTGCAATGTGGACGTCTGCAATAACACTGGGCAAAGATGATAACACCAACTTCCTACGTTTCTTCAAGAGGGCAAAATCTCTTTGCACACTTCTTCCTCTTACCTTTTGTTGAGTATGTCTTGAATTTTGTTTCGGATATTCGATCCAAATTGAGTTTTGAGACCCGTTTTCAAATTTGTGGCGACCTGATCGACTTGAGAAAAATAAATGGAGTTTTAGTGTTGGTAACATAGGGCTTGGACTGTTAGACCCAAGCCCGTACCCAACACTAGAGCAAGTATAAATATTGTTTTCTCAAGTTATTAGGTTTAAAAAGCATAGGCAAAAAGAGCCTTAAGGTTTTTGAGCCACTTTTTGTAATAATTGAATTTCTATAATGGATGTGCTTCTCCTTTCCCCGTTATTTTTCCTACAAGGGTTTTTCACATAAATCTATGTGTTCTTTTATTCTTCTCAATTTTAATTTCGTTGTAGTTTTTGCATTGGAGCCATAGGGTTTTTCAATCTTCTAGTTATGGCTTCAAATTCAACAACAAAATTTGATATTGAGAAGTTTGATGGGAGTGATAGTTTCAATCTATGGGAGGTTCGTATAATAGCTGTTCTTACGAAGCTTTGAAGAAAACTCTATTTGGGAAAGGAAAGAAATCGGAAAACACGTTAGATGAAACTTGCGTAGAATTTGATGAAGAGGCTATGACTACTATCCAATTAGTCTCACAAGTGAAGTTCTATAGGAGGTACTAGATAAAAAAAAACTGCATGTCTATAAACGAAATTGGAGAGTATTTTTTGTTTGTTGATAAAATCCCTCACCAATCGATTTGATTGTGGATCATGCAACGACTCTTCACTCTTCGTATGGCTGAAGATGCTTCTCTTAAGTCTCATTTTTCTAAGTTCAATGTTATTATCTTTGAATTAAGAAGTATTGATGTTAAGATTGAAGGTGAGGATCGAGCAGTTTTATTGTTAGTTTCACTAGCTCCATCTTATAAGAATTTTAGAGACACCGTGATTATTAGTAGAGAAACTATTGATATTGAAGATGTCAAAACTAGTTTTCTAAATAAGCAGAAATTAGATTCATAATTGACTTTTGAAGGCAAAAATGATTATGGGGTTGGTTTAATTGTTAGGGGAGGGTCTGTTAGGAGAAGCACTGGTGGCAAGAGCATGTCCAAATCGAAGCATAAGGGTCTGACTTGCAACTACCGAAGGAAAATTGTCTAAAGCTGAAGGAAAAACATCAAAGAGAAAATAATTTGAATCAGCAAAATTAAGGGAATGCAAATCGGTAGAACAATCAAAATTATCAGAACAAATAGAATTAGGGAAACGAAAATTCCACTCAAACTGGTGTTGCTGAAGAAGAAAATGAAAATTGATTATCAGTTCCGTATGATAATGACAAATTCAGTGGTAGCTGGATTCTTGGTTTATGCTTTTTGTACCACGTGTTCTAATCGTGATTGGTTCTCCATGTACAATGATATAATGGTAGAGTTATTCTAATAGGAAACAAAGCTAAATGCAAAGCAGTTGGTTTTGGGATTATCATTATTAAAATGCACGACGGCATGATAAGAACCATGGAAAATGTTAGACATGTTCCTAGTTTGAAGAAAAACCTCTTCTCTTTGGATACTCTTGATGCTAATGATTGTGGGTTTAAGGCTAAAGATGGAAGTATGAAGAGTATAAGAGGTTCGCTTCCGTTGATGAAATGGCTGGAAACTGGGACTTTATATTAGCTACAAGGCACTACATTTACCGATTCAGCTGCAATTGCATCCGCTGGAATAGAATCAGACATCACTAAATTATGGCATATGAGATTAATCAATATGAGTATTACAAGGATAGATGTGCTCAGTAAGAGAGATCTTCTATGTGGTTAGAAAATGGAAAATTAGAATTTTATGAGCACTGTGTTTTCGAGAAATAGAAAAAGGATCAGTTTCAAAACATGAATTCACACAACAAATTGTTGATCGTAGGAAAGAGTTGTCGATCAATTTCCTAAAGTTGTCGATCATTTTCCTAAAGGTGAAAACTCTCACAACTCAAGAAAGAAAACGAGGCGAATAGGCTTTTTCCTTTTTTATTTCACCTTATTAGAAATGATCACAAACTTGCCTTTATATAGGCTTGTTACATGACTCTTGAATGATTCATAAATATATCTAGTACTTCAGGGAGATAAATCCCTGGGATTTACAATTACATTGATTAGACATAGAAACACGAACGGTTGAAACTCTTGAAAGCAACATTATAATAAAGTCTCATTCAATTAGAACTGGAATAGACATCGACGTTAAAATTGTAAATTGACAATCACATAGTCGATTGACAACCATTACTTTTTTCTTTTTGGTCAGAGATTGACAACCATTACAATCGACTTTACCAAAAAAAAAAAAAAAGACAACCGTTACGATCGACAACTTGTTTACTATATCAATAACCTTTTCGCCTAGTCAACAACTTCCTCCATAAATTAATTCGATTTAATTACTAATGGAGTTTACGTCAACAAAATTAGCAACCAGTTCATCTAGTTTATGCCATCAGTCCTCCTTTGTTTTTTTATGCCGATGGCATTCTATTGGAAGTGGAATATCGAAATTATGCTTAATTTATCTTCTTCCTTGTGGAATTCTTTGGGGTTATAAGAAAAAGTATATGCCCCACGACTGGTGCAATTTCTATGGAAATAATCATCAATCCCATGTCTAGTCGTGTTGTCATGTTGGAGGTTTTGCATACCAAATCACGTGGTTGAGCATGGAGTCTTAATCAGCAATCATGGTACGTAGTCAAATCAGGGAATAATGGCAGTCATCATCGGTAGTATTCTAAGTTCTCATTAATAAGCGGGTTAGGTCTCACTCTACACTAATTTTGACAAGTCAAGTCATTTAATTTTACAATTTCTTTTTGTTGACATGAACGCACTATAAGATTCTCAAGATTTTGCAGGCAAAAAAAATTAAATGAAAAGATTCACAAAGTCAACCACCTATTGTTTTTGCGGGACAAGGAAAGTGCAACTGCTCATTGTGCCAGATTTTTTAATCAATGAAAATTGAAATCTAATTATATGTTTTCTATATACATTTGTTTACAGTTGTGTAAATATAAGTCCTTGAGGCCTTATGTAAGAGTGACGCCCCATTGATAATGCATTGGAAAATATGTATGTGTGAAGAAATTTCTTTTGTAAGTGTCACAAGTTTCAAATGGATATTGAAACAAGTAAAGCCCATGTGTTGAAGAATTGACCTTTTTAGACAGATAATTAGAGGTGGTAAAATTGGTCATGGGTCAGATTTAGATTGCTAGAATTGTGTCACATGAAAATGGGTCAACATGAGTTGAATGAGTCAATTTGGGGGTCTAACCCATTTTCAACTCATTCGAACTCGACTCAATCAATCAGTTTGATAGGTCTATATGAAATAGAGAATTAACACCTTTAGTGAGATATTTTTTTTTTATACATATCATTGCTTGGATGCATTTCTCTCTATTCACGATGGTCCATCCCATAACTATTGAAATAGTTGAATTTCCACATAGATGTATGTGACATCATTAATTGTCTTCATTATGTTATATGGAAATAAAATTACATAGTTAAATTAAAGTAAAATATTATTGGCATGTCAAATATTGGTCTTACGTGATATATGTTCAATGCTAAGGCATTCTTAGCACTTAGTAATTTCAACATTAGGGGCCCGTTTGGTTCAGCATTTGGAAGGGGCTTTCGGCCTCGAAAGCCCCTTGGCCAAATGCTGAACCGTTTGGCTCAGCTTTTCGAGTCCGAAAAGCTCAAAGTCAGCATTTGAAATGCTGAAGCCTATTTTTTTCTTCCCAAATTACCCTCGCTCAAATTTTAATATTCCGATTTTGCCCCTATTGTTCATCTTCTTCACCGGAGAGGGTGGCCGACGAGGGGGCGGCGAGGGGCCGGCGAAGGGCCGGCGAGGCCAGATCTGGGCGGCAGGAGGCTTGGGCGGTCGCCCAACCTTAGGCAGCCGTCGCCTAGGTCGGGCGACCTCGCCGGCCCCTCGCCGGCCCCCCGCCGCCCAGATCCGGCCTCGCCGGCCCCTCGCCGGCCCCCCGCCGCCCAGATCCGGCCTCGCCGGCCCCTCGCCGGCCCTTCGCCGCCCCCTCGCCGGCCACCCTTTCCGGTGAAGAAGATGAACAGTAAGGGCAAAACCGGAATATTAAAAATAAAAGTTGTCAAAGCCCTTTGCAAAAAAAAATTTCTCAAACACTACTTAGGCTAAAATAACTTTACAAATTTTTTTTTACCAAACGCCACTTACATTTTCCCAAGTGACTTTCACCTAAAGGTATTTGCATTCCCCCAAATGACATTTGAAAAGCCGAACCAAACGGGCCCTAGGTCTAGCACTAGGGTGTTCAAAAGAACAGGATAGGATTGGGAATCACCCAAACCAGACCAAAAAGGCTGGTTTTGGGCGATTTCCTATTCCAATAAATTGCAATCAATGAATATTGGTCCGGTTTCCTGTTCTAGGTGTGGACTTAACCACTTGGACTATACCGACGTATATTTTAATTTTACGGAACCCTAACTCTTTCAACAGTATTTCTTATTGCTTAGTTTCTTCAATCTCTCTCTTTCTCTTGTCTCACTCGTGACTCTCTCAGTCTTAGGCCTGCACAACTGCCGCCGCACCCCCCCCCCCCCCCATTTCATTGCCACCGCCATGAGCAGCACTCCGCCACTCTCAATGCCGGAAGCCATCTTCACCTCTCCCTCTCTCATCTTGCACTTGTGACTCTCTAAGCCGCCTCTCTCTCTCTCTCTCCCTCTTATCACCACCGCGTTTCACCTCACTGTCACCGTCTTCAGTAACTCTCCAAAACTCGCAGTGCCGCACACTATTCTTCCCTCTACGTACCCCATCTCTTTCACTCTCTGTCTCTCTCTATCTCTATATTAGCATGTTGACGGCGCATGAGCAGCAAGCTGGAGCATTTTATAAATGGCCTCATTGGCAACTCGCGCACTATTTCTTTATTGTTCTTTTAAAGTCTTCTTATTATTATTTTAATTGTCCGCGCCAATCTTTTGTATTCCTTAGCGAAATTGCAAACCCCGGAGCCGATCACCCCTATCTAGTGCACATTAAATTACGTAAATTTAATGAGCATAGTTTCACTAAATTAATGGAATATTACGATAGTGTCATGGGTGGCAAGATTATTATACACTAAAAATGCCTAAAATGCTTTTGGGAGACAAACTTAAATTCATCTATATACGAGTCTCATATTTTTTTGATATGGTCATTGATATTTATCACATGTTTTAATCACATTCTTTCTCTCCACTCTTGTAACCACAAGCTTTGCCAAGATAGCCACTTATCACTCATTCAACTTGCCACGCCTCCTTCAGTTTTTAGTACATGTTCCAACTATGCAATTACATCATGCAAGACATCATTTTCCAACTCTAGCCCATTAATGTTCTTTTTAAGCTTGCAAATCAAGCCTCCTCATTCATGCACGTACTTGGCCAATCTCTCTCTCTCTCTCTCTCTCTCTCTCTCTCTCTCTCTCCCCACTACTACTCATATCTTTCTTATGTAGTTCATCTCTTGCTCATTTTCTCTCTCACTCTCCACTACTATTCATTATCTTTCTTATGTAGTTCATCTCTTGCTCATTTTCTTCTCTACCAGAACTTGAAGGCTTGCCACTTAAACCTACTCAAATCCCTTGATTTTTAGAAATATGGAAGCTAAGATCAAGCGGTACAAGTTAGTGTGCTTAGAAAATTGTCCAAAAAGTTCTAAATCTATTATCTGGTGGCCAATTCAATCCTAAACTTTTCAACTTTGGCCGAATTAGTCTTAAACCTTTTGACAATTTTTTAATGCAGTCGGGCCAATTTAGGTTGAAAATTGTTGATGTGGCTGTCAGCCTTCTGACGTGGAATGGCTAGCACTCGCCTGGATGAATTTTGCAATTTTTGATAAATTCTTTTTTTCTCTTTTCTTTTTTTTTTTCCATTGTCTATATTCTTGAAAGGGCTAGTGGGGATAGCCAGGGCCTTAGCAAAGGCTGGCGACCATCCTCGCTTACATGACCTCGCTAGCCACTAGGCTAAGGGTGGAAAAAAGAGAAAAAAGAACGAAAATAAAATAAAAATATTATAAAAAATTAAGGAATTTAAAAAATTGCAAAAATTATCTACGTTGGTGCTACCCGTGCAATGAAAGATGGCCGAGCACTGACTGCACTATCACGTTAGCAATTTCCAACTAAAATTGGCTGGAAAAATTATATTGGAAAATCATAATGAATAAATTGACAAAATTGAAAAGTTTAGAATTGAATTGGCTGTTGTATGATAGGTTTACGATTTTTTGGATAATTACCTCTATTGTGCTCCATTTAATCATACAAAATTCTTTGAGATGGATCGATATGTTCACTCAAAACTTTCCATTCAAAGTAAGTGAACGTCTGGGGGTTAAAGTGGGTCAATCCAGTTAGTACTCTAGATCGCTTGTTTGATTTTAGCTTAAAGTTTGGATTATAGATCCATGCTGTTAAAAGAAAATAATAATTATATGATGAGCTAATGCTTACACGAAGCTGTAGTTGCTCTTCATTCCACTTTCCTGAAAATTAGCTTCAACAACATCGGCAAGAATCCCAACCGGAGAAAAGCAGCACATTTCAGGGGAGATCCACAAATAAAACCCGAACTCTACTGAGCTTGTGAACCTTGTCGGCTAAGGGCGAATCGAGGTTGTGTCACAAAAGGAGGAGGCAACACTCAGGAGCGATCATCTTGAAAAGATCGCGACCAGATTCACAACTCAATAGGGGAAACTGCGCGATCATGCCGGAGAGTGTGGATTGGGATGATGGACGGGTCGTGGAGCTGTGCATTGTAACAAGGCAGGTGAGGTTACTAGCCATGGGCCACTTCTCTATGCTTGGCCGGTCATAGGTCTAGCCTGCGCACAGAGTGACCGGGTCGGTGAACAAGTCTAGGCTAATTGAACATCTGAACAAATGGGTAACACCCATCTCTGGGTCTTTCATGAGGGGAATGGATGAGGCCGAATTTTTCATCTTGGAGCCAAAGCAACAAAAGAAGCCAAACAGATCGGGGAAAAAACACAAGAAATGAGCAGTTAATTTGTGAAGGAGCAGATCATAGTGACAATCCAGAAACTAGGAAGGAATGAAAAAGGGCGATCCCCACAACACCCCCACAGCCCACACCCCGTTCTCGCATAAAGGAATATTTTCTAATGCAGTTCAGTCGAACTGAACCACCTAGAAAAAGTTAATGAGGGCATTGTCATTGAAGTTTGAATCTGCCCACATGAGTTGAAAAGAAGGTCATTATGTTGTTCTTGAAAGGAGAGTTGCTGGTTTCATGAGCATGACGAGAGGTGCCAAAGCAATCATAATATAGGAATCACTTAGTGATCAAGGGACACAATAATATTGCAATATCGTTTTCTGAGAGATGCTGTTAACAGAATTAAGTGCTTCTCACAGATCCATTTTATATGATTGACTTGATATGATAAAATGAATCTAGATAATAGTGAATTATGAAATGGATGCCTCTCGTTATGAAGCCACCACTCTTCTCTTCTAGAAAGGGATTAATAGTTATGCACATGTCTCACTTGGAAGGATATGTTCAAAAGTACACAACATAATAGATATCCCAACACATTCATATTTTAATTTTTCGTTATAATATTGGGGCTAAATCAAATTAAGAATTGAAAATTCACTTCTAATGAAGGACCCTAGAGTTAGTGATCACTCCGTATAATATTTAAAATTCATTGAGGAAGAGAAAGAAAATTAAGATCCGGGATAAGAAGAACAGGAGTGCCACTACTTTCATATAACGCTTACTTAAGTATCATAATTTTTTTTTCGATTACTTAAGTGCTACAAATTTGAAAATCGATCACTTAAGTGCCATCGGCGATTTGCATCACCGGAAAATGCAATGCGGACGCCGGTTGTCCTCTAGGGCACTGCTAGCGCCGACGTAGACAATTTTTGTAAATTTTTTCGCTTACTTCAGTGTCACAAATTTGAAAAGTCAATCACTTAAGTACCACAAATTCGGAAAAGAAATCACGTAAGTGCCATTGACAATTTGCTTCATTGAAAAATCCACCGTTGGCCTTGCCTAGATCTGGCTAGGGCCTTCGCTAGCCACGGACGAGGCGGCCTCGCCCAAAGGCTTCGGGACCTTGCCAACTGAGGGCCAAGGGCAAGGCCTTTGCGGTTGGTTCACAGAAAAAATATACAAAGAAAACAAAGGAAAATTGAAAAAATACAAAAAATCCACATAGGACAATTTGCCGAAAGTGGCACTCAAATGATTGATTTTACTCCGATGTGGCTGTTAAATGAGTGAAAAAAAAAATCATTATGGCACTCAAGTGAGTATCGTACGAAAGTTATGGCACTTATGATATTTTCATCCACATAACCGTACTTTAAATAAGTGAATTGGGAATTAATATTTTATAGATAATGTTTCAAGTAACATTTAGCAGCCAAGGAGACGAGTTTTGCGTATAGGTTAAAGATATAACTCTAAGTTTGAAAAAGGCTCGGAAACTAGCTTCATTTATTTCACATAAAATCACTGATTTGAAAACATCTTCCAAAAAAAATGATTGTCGAAATCTCTTAAAAATTAGTCAATGTAAAAATATCATTATCAACAACAATATATGACTAAACATCAACATTGATGATTAAAATATTTTTCTTTAATTAATTTATTTAAGGTGATACAAAAAATTAATTTAAAAGAATGTTTTCCAAATCGTTTCTTTTCCACCAAACAAGAGCAACTCAACAAGAAGTGAGATTCTAGAATCTTTGGAAAAAAAATTGGGCAGCGCTATTTCCACCCCTATTTTGGTTAAGACACTCCTTTTTTCAGTTAAACTAGCAAAATACCCTCCTTTCTCTCTTTCTCTTCAATTTATTGCTTTTTTTTTTCTATTAGACTAACCGACAAAATTGCATATATTTCTTTCATTTCTCTTGTTAGTTTCACGATACAAAACTCCTTTATACTTAACAAGATATCATCTTATCTTGCATTCTATTTTCACTTTGCCTAGAGAAGGTTGTTAATTTTAATATATGATGTCATATTTTTAATCAGAAAAGCTGCATAGACTATTATAAATGTCTATTTATGATGATTTTAAGGCATATGAATACACAATTAATTGCCTATTTTTTATCAAATAATTTGAGTGAAACTTTATTTCATAGTTGGAAATTAATATTCAATCTATTTATCTAGCCAATCTTGACCTTGTAGGTATTTTCTGAAATGAATTTGTGGATCTTTAAAGTTAAACATTGGTTATATTGTGCTTTCTTTTGAGCTTTACACATGTTACTAAGAATTTCAAGAAAGGGGTTGAGAATCTTATTACACATTCTTCTCTTTTAAGATAACATCAGATTATTTCAAAGGAAAGTTTTAATCCAGTTGCTATGAGATTGAATCTCCAATTGATATTGCTTACTTTTTTCATGGTAAGAGTAGAGCAGCAAGAAGTTCCCTTTTTTCATTTGTGTGCTTATGTTTTTTTTTTAATTTTTAGATATTATCTAAACATAAACATATTTCACATTTGATTATGCTTCTAACAAATGAACCTTTTCCATATTTTGATCAATTTGTGTTTTCCATTGTTGATCAAGATCGGCTAGATAATTAGATTGAATTTTAAGCTTCAACTTTGAAATATAGTCTCAAACTGTTTGATAAAAAATAAGAAAATAATTGTGTGCTTATAAGCCATCATATATAGAAACTTATAATATTCTATGTAGATTTTGTGATTAAAAATATGAAAACATAAATTACATTAATAACTTTCTCCTGGCAAAGTGATATGATGCATGATAAGATTATGCCTTGTCGAGTATAATGGAGCATTTGTATTGTGAAACTCAAGAGAGATAACAAAAATAAAGGCAATTTTTTTTTGGTTAGCTTGATAAAAAAAAACCAACAAATTGAAGAGAGAGAGGAGGATGTTTCGATCATTTAACTGAAAAAAGAAGCATTTTAGCCAAAATAGAGGTGGGAATAGCATCGCCTAATTATGCACCACATTTCTAGAAACTATTGGGAAATTCGAAAAAGAAAATGTGCTAACTTTTGGCCAAAAACTATTTTCCGCTTCTTCAATTCGTCTTTTTGACACAGGAATCTTCAAAATGGGATTGAAATTAATGCACAAAAAAGATAGTGGTATATACATGGGCATGCATCTAGAGAGAACCAAAAAAAAAAGGAGACTATTCTAAACCAATAATAGAATCCATGCTCTGCGCAATCACTCTCTTGAATGCCCACACGTTAATTCTGGTTCCTTAAGTCGCATGGGTTTGATCCTGTAGTTATGCTTCTTGTCAATTCATGACGGAACTTACACTTTGCATCTAGTTTCTACATAGGTAATGTTAGAGATAATATTTTCCTTGATTCCGTATAGCTATCGAGATCGTGCATTATCTTCATTGATATTATAATATTAAGTTACTCTCGATAGTTATCTTGCTCATTCAGTGCACATTAGAGTGCACAAATGAGTGCAAATTTTGCATTTCGTGTTATTTTCTTTTTCAATAACTACTCACATCCCTTTTCCAATCTGGTGTTAGTTGGCGGTTGAAGTGTATCCTCGTATTCACAAAATAACCAAAGTAATCAAAACATATTAATGACATTCACATTGATGACAAACACTTATTATCGGCTATCAAACCAGGACTTGAAACAGCATTCACTCAACTATAAACATCAAGAAGGACCCATAGACTATATAGGGGAATCCCATCAATGTGGCTAGGCTTTGTGCCATTTCACTCTAAGAGAATATATCGGATGATTCGGGTTTCGGGTTCGGGTTCGACATGTGCGCGACGGACCTCAATCCGGATTTCTTCAAGCCGAGTACTTACTGGTGGCTCGTCATTGCAACATATGTGTGGAACCCACCCCCCTCTTGAAGATGGAACACAATGCCAATTTGGAGGCGGCGGCGGTGCCGGAACCACTTTGGAACACACAAGTGATTTTGGTGGTGCATACGGATATGGATACAATGGATACCAATATGGATAGGGCGGATACGGATATGGAGGCGCCATAAGCTTGAATCTCTAGTGTTGAGGAATGATAAGTGAAAGAGATAAAATTTAAAAACTGTGTATGCTTCGATTTGAATGTGAATATTACATGAGTCTATTTATAGGTTTTACAGGATAACAATGCAAGGTTACCGAATATTACAATATTAATTACAATCAATCCTGATCAATCAAGGAAGATAATGCGCAATCATGAGAGATAGATAGAATCAAGGGAAATATTATCTCTAACGGATAAAAAGATAAGACCTATAAATCGATTTTATTATTAGGACATCACTTGATTAGGGAAACCTAGTCCTCGAGAAATAAAGGAGAATCGGTTAACTTATGTTTGGAAAGAAATGGAATCGTCTTGCATCCTAACTTTTGGAAAGGAAATCATTATGCAGATAGGCTTGCTAACTTTGCAATCGATAAGCACTTTGACACTTAGTTTTGTTTTCAATTTCCTAGAGAATTACTTCATGTTTTATTAGACGATCAAATAGGGATAGTAGATTATGGATGTCAATTTTTATGTTTGGCTTTTGTCCTTTTTACACCCAAAAGAAAACAAATGAAACAAACATTGGTTAACTCATGTTTCAAGTGATAATTTTGCATACAGAGAGAGAGAATTTCCGTTCCCACCATTGATTGTCCCATGATCAGTTCAAGGAGCTTCGTGTTCGATTTGGTTCACAAATCGAACTGGTACGCAGATCTAATTTCGAAATTCCACTTAATTATATCTTTGTTCTTTAATTTTATTTTTGTGGTAATACGCGATGAGTAATTGATCATTGATCTACCTATGTGATTCTCTTGTTTTGTAAATGATTACAAACGGAACCAGACCGACCAAGTTCAGTTTGGTTCTGTTCCATTACCCAGCCTTTTGTGGTTTGGTTCAACTCTTAACTTTTCCTAAAACAGGAGTGGAGTGGCTTGCTCATCCCTGTTTCCCACCATAATCATCACTAACAATATATTTCAATTAGTTTAGTTTGTATCTACGATTGCCTATGCATGCATGGATGAATGAAGTACAGCATTTGACACAGAAATTAACTCACCCCTATGCCCTAATTCAACAACTGAAATTTGATCTGACTGCATAAACAGGGAAAAACTTGCACATAACCAGTCAGTTTCCCAAATTAGATTCCGGAGTCAGTAGACACTTCAAATCCACTTTCACAAATATACCTGACTCAGCTCTTCCTAATTCAACTACAAAGACTTGAGCGTTCCGCTTCATAAACAGCAGTCATTCTGAGATATAAAACTGTCCGAGGAGCTAAACAATGACGCCGGAGAGAATTCACAAGCTGAACGGTGAGAGAGAGAGAGAGAGAGAGCAAAAAGGAACATGAGCAGTGACGGACTATTGAACACGATGGAGATCGCTGTTGGAGCAGCGAAAGTGGGGAAACCAGAGATCGTTTCGAGCGGGGCACCAAGCGGTAGAGAAGAAGGCAAGGAGCACGACGAATACTCCAGTGGTGGGCGGAGAAGCTCGAGCTAGTCATTGGTGGCTGCGAGAGAGGCTAGCGAGGGCGAGAGAGGCATCAAGCGCGAGAGTGAGCTGAGGGCGACGAGCTTACCCAGAGAAAAAAAGGAGAGTTTACTTTCATTAAAAGACTGGAATTGGTAACCCATAAACATATATCCCAAGTCCTCAAAAAATCTCAAATTTATCCCTCATGATATATTTATCTAAACGATATTTTTTTTTGGTAAAGATAAGATTATCTAAACGATTTTTCATCTCACGAAATATCTCAAATTCATACATGTTATCCAAATCAACTCTCTGTTATCATACATATATGTCAACATGGGAATTTCCGCGTTGCATTTGTCATTCTACTGGAAAAGTGTTAGAAAATGCCTAAAAGTATTATATTGTTTTTTTTTTTGGTTAAGGTAAGAAGTATATAACTTTTCAACGCACAATTTACACCAAGGGATGCCGAACACAAAAACCTCGTACCTGAAGAGACAAATAAAAGTATTATATTGTTAATGCCAATTTAGTCCTAAACTTTTTTATGGTGCCAATTTTATCCTAAACCTTTCAATCTAGAGCCAATTTAGTCATTCCAGCTAATTTTACTGGATATTGTTGACATGGCACGATCGGTGCTGACATGAATAATTTTTAATAATATTTTACTATTTTTTTGAATTATTTCTTTCTTTTTTCGTTTCTTTTTCCTTTTTTTGGGTGACTGGTGGGAGAAAGAAGGAAGGGAAGGAAAAAAAAGAGAAAGAAAGAAAAAAT
This sequence comes from Syzygium aqueum, assembly GCA_031216185.1. Lineage (NCBI taxonomy): Eukaryota > Viridiplantae > Streptophyta > Magnoliopsida > Myrtales > Myrtaceae > Syzygium > Syzygium aqueum. Next base: position 7,855,501 of record CM062239.1, read on the forward strand.
GAAAAGAAAAAAATATTAAAACAATATTATTTAAAATTATCCACGTCAGTGTCGGTCGTACCACGTAGGCCATCCAGCATCCACATTACTAAAATATGGCTAAAATTAGCTGCAAGGACTAAATTGGCTCTAAATACTAAGGTGGTTGACGAGCATTTCCAATGGGCTTTCGGTCGAAAGCCAGCATTGGGAATACCGAAAGCCCGAGGCTAATCCAAACCAGCTTTGAGCTTTTAGAATTTGCTTAATGTTGCAACCAATTTTATTTCTTCCCAAATTACCTTCACTAATTCTTTATATTTCAATTTTGCCCCTCATGACTATTCATGTTCTTTGGGCTGAGGGCGGTTGGTGACGACGGTTGGCCAGAGTTGCCTGAGGCCGAGTCAAGACGATGAAGCGTCGGCAAGGACACCAAACCCTGGTGACGGCTACCTGAGGTTCGGCGATGGGCTACGGTTACTGGCAAGCTAGATCTAATACTGGTGGTCATCGCCCGAGGTCGAATGACCCCAGGTAGCCCTCGTTGGGGTCGCGAGACCCATGTGGTCCTTGAGGCCGGCAGCCGTAGCCCATCATCGGCTACGGTGAAGGGTAAGCATTTTTTGTTTTAATTAAAAAAGAATCCTGAAGCCCTTTACAAAATAAGATTTGTCAAATACTATTTGAGTCAAAGTAGCTTCACAAATGATTTTTACCAAACACAATTTGCATTTCCCTAATGGTTTTTAAGTTAAAGGTGAATACATTTCTCTAAAGCCCTTTGGGAATGCTGAGCCAAACGCACCCTAAGTCGAAAAGCTTCGGACTAAATTGACACCATTAAAAATTTTATGATTAAATTGGCACTAAAGTAACTTTTTTAGAATTTTTCTGACACTTTTCTCATCATTCTACTACACGTCCCATTTGTCTAGTAGTTGTCTGTCACATATGTTGACAAGAATACATCAGAGGTAGATTTTGATCGGGAATTACCGGCTAGAGTTTTTCCGTGAGACCAAAAATTTGTCATAGATTACCATTTTGGGATTCTTTATTGCATTAACAACAAATAAAGTCGAGTAAAAAATGCCAAAATACCCCGTTGGACGCTTTTTCTTAGGAGACCCCTTAAAGTGGGCTTTCCTCAAACTCTCAGGGAAGTGAGGTATTCTAATCGATCCCCATGCTCATCACGAATGCTACGTGACGGTGGCATGGCCACTTCCCACTGCTGGGTAGGGGTAAATTTGTCCCAAAATTTCCATTTCTCTCAAAATTACTCACATGAAGTCCCATGAATTACACAAAGTAAACCCCCGAATCCCGTTAATACGTCGAGCAAAAGCTTATTTCGAATAATTTCTGATGGTACAAATTTTGTCCCACACATGGTGCACCCAAAATCAACCAAACTCTTCAGATATGATGAATGACATTTTGACTTCAATGTACTCGAAAGTATTATACCTCACAAATTATCGAATACAGTGCACGGAAAACAATTAACGCTTGCTCTGATACCATGGGTTTTGGGGTTAGCAGAATCGAACCTTTTGTGTTCCATGATCAATAATTATTTCACCACTTGTATTACCGATGGTCGAAGATGCAATCACACATTGGAAAACACAAGTTTGTCCAATTATGTCACTTGATCAGCATGTATTATTGCCTTAATGAAGATATCGCAGCCTGTTCTACGAGAGGAAAAAGTTTCCTTATCTTCTTCTTCCTCTCTTGCTCTTTTCTTGCACCGGATGAAAACTTTTTGGGTGCAAATAAGAGAGTTATCTTTTTTATCAAACCACCTCCTTTTTGAACCCATGATAGATCCTTAGATTTAAGGAGAATAGTGCTTATCCACACTACCTGTTCCCTCTAAAAAGAACTTCGAAGAACAAGGGTCGGGTTTTTGATTCGATCCATCCAGGGTAAACTCGAATAGATATATAACAGACGGATATAAAAACACTACATAAAGCAAAAGGTACCACAATGGTGATTAGTAGTGATGGTACTTGTGAGCTATATCCGATATGCTCTGATAGTTTGATTCTTCCTATTTTCTAGAAATTTTGTGTTTTTCATGAGATTGCTCTTGAAAAGTTACGAATAATCAAAAGAAATATTGCCCAAAAAAGTAGTCGGAATGATGAAGTATTCTATGTTTGGTTCTTGCTCAAGATAGGACAAAGTCGGATACAGGAAGGATATAATCCAAATAAAACTATTTTATGGGAGAGGTGGAATAAAAGTGGATATGATTTATAATATTTATAATATAAAATTATTTTTCTCAAATAACAGACTCCTTAAATTAATAAAATTAAAATAATATTTGAATATAAATAAATAAAAAAAACAACAATTTCATTTCTATTTATTCTATTTTTATTTATATATTCAAATTTCTTTCTATCTTATAATACAAATTTAGTATATATAAATATATTTAGTATTTATATTTATATTTATTACACATTTTAGGTGATTTAGGTATATTAGGATATTTTATTATTTAAATTTTATTAGAGAATGAAGGAGGGGGAAAAAGAAATAAAAAAGAGAGGGAAAAATAATACAAAAATTAGCAAATAAAAATGAAGTAGGCAAGAGTATCGTGAGGGATTTTTTTCATCTCCATTTGTGCAATTTTTTATATCATTTGCATTGATATTTCGTTCATACTAAATAATGGATAGAATGGGATGTGAAAATATTCAACTTTATTACCGCAATTCACCAAACAATTGATAGGATATATCAAAATCCCTAGATTTCATATCTTATCCTATCCAATCATATCCCAATTAAAAATTTAGACGACCAAACGTGGCCTAATTGCTTATGTTCTCCTATTTTCTAGAAATTTTGGGTTTTACATGAGATTCCTCTTGAAAAGTTATGCATATTCAAAAGAAATATCACTCAATAAAGTTGTTGGAGCGATGAGATATGCATTTCGAAAGTGTTGCACTCTAGAAATTTTTGCAAACTCCTATTTGCCAAAAATTCCATGTTCTCTTGTTATTTGGCCTATTGTTAGAGCAATGAGATATGCACTGTAGGAGTTTTGCCCTCGAAAACTTCTTACAATAGGACAAATAACATGAGACACTCTTTGATAAGACAGAAAGAAGAAGTCGACCCAATGCAATTAATATACCATTGGCCAGTAATAAGCTATATTGATCAAATCCTTGGAAACATTAATCGATGGGTGACCATAGACGTACAGAGAGAACCAATACATAAAAAAGGTAGTGTGTTCAAGAGGAGTACCTTATCGGAATCTCAACATAATTTGGTGATAAATGCACCTTAAGAAAGTTCATTGGGGGTCACATATTTAACATTTGGCACTTAGAGGTTTCGGAATCAATAATATCTACTCCATACGAACGAAGACCGATGATGCTTGCTAGATTGAGAAGGGTAATCGACATTAGTTCCAATGGGAATAAAAAGTAGTTGGTCGAAGGAGATCAAAAGCTGATCATGGCACTTAGGGGTGATCGGTTCCCAGTTTAGTCCTGTTCCAAGGTGAAACCGGGAACCGGACAAAGAGAACTGGTTCCTAATTTTGGGAATCGCGGTTTGAACCGGTTGGTTCTAGGATCGGGAACCGGATTGGACCGTCGATCCTGTTCGATTTCGGTCTGGTCTAATGGAACCGGTCACTTAGAGTTTAGTTTTTTTTTTTTGTTAAATACTTAAGGTTTGGTTGACATTTTACTAATTTTTATCAATAAATTTATGTCAATGAAATTCACTGAGGGTTTAATTCACATTTTACTAATTTTTATCAATAAATTTATGATAATGAAGTTTACTTAGAGTTTAGTTCACATTTTATTAATTTTTTTAAAGAAAAAACTAACAAAAATATATATATTAAATAATCGGTCCGATCCGGTCCGGTTCCCTTTTGGAACAGGGAACCGAACCGCCCTGAAATCGGTTCAACTTTTAGAAACCGGTAACCGGATTGATAATCCCAAGAACCTGACCAAACCTGTCAGTATGGTCCGGTTCCGATTTGGGCGGTCCAAATTTCTCACCCCTAATGGCACCCAAAAGACCAGGTCTAATACAAGTCAAAACAGTAGAATTCTAGAGCCAAACTGATTCTGGCTTGTGCCCAAGTGGAACTCACATGAGATTTCATACACAGATGAAATTGATAGAATTTAAGGTCAAAAGAAAGAAAAGCCCAAAATCCACCAGATTTGATGGGCTGCACATATTCTACATTATAGGCCTCATGAACAGAAAGGTTTTCTTCCAGAGATTGAGGGAAACAGTTGTTAAGATATCGAGGAATATGTTGTCCTCTAAAGCAATGACCCAAGATTACCCGTTCGGGATCTTCCTCAAACTTATTAAGAATATGAAGAAGATAATTGTCATGTTTGTCTTCCTCCTTGAGCCTATCGAAGCGACACAGGATTGTCGAAGGATGAAATGTGGGAGCTTTGGTTGTAGAGCTATTGAGGTACAAGAGAGGTGACCTTGAAATGGACTAAGAGATTTTGAACAAATCGGGAACACCCATTTCTGGGTCCTTCATGTGGGGAATGGATAAGCCCAAATTGTTCAATCTTTGATAAAACAACAAAAGAACCCAAAAAGATGGGGAAAGAAGACCAGAAATGAGCAGTTAATTTGTGAAGAAGCAGCAGATCACAGTGACAATCCAGAAAATAGGGAAGGAATGAAAAAGCGCGATCGTTTCTTTGGAGGGAGTCAGATGAAATGAAAACAAGAAGAAAGAAGCACTAGATGAGGAAGTCCAGTACATGATACAACACGCCCAAAAGAGATTGAAACTAAGTAACATAGAATTATCGTGGAAAATGTTCTCTCTCTCTCTCTCTCTCTCTCTCTCTCTCTCTCTCTCTCTCTCTCCCACACACACACACACACACACGAAGGAATATCTATGAATGCACTTCAGTCAAACTGACCCACCTATCTGACCAAAAAAAAAAACTGACCCACGTAGAAAAAATTGATGGGGGCATTGTCATTGAAGTTTGAAGCTGCCCACATAAGTTGAAAAGGAAAGGGCATTATGCTGTTCTTGAAAGGAGAACTGCTGGTTTCATGAGAATGAGGAGTAGGGGTGAGCATGGTACAATGATAGGACCTGAAACTTGAAAACCTGATCGGTGAGAATCTATAGGTTTCAAGTTCCAAGATATGCAAGGTAGGCTCCAAGTTTTAAAAATTGGGGAATCTATTTTGATGGGTAAGTTTTAGGTTCTAGGTAGTTGGAATCTGAAACTTGAAACCTAAACAAGTCTTTAGTATTTTTTTTTTGTCTATATCTTCGTGTGATTCTATAGTATTTTATGGCTTTAGATGATGAATATACAATCTAAAATATTAGTTTGAGCTTTCATTTTATGATTTATTAATATTTCATACTATTCATGTGTCTAAATATAAATTGTAATCAATGCATCATCACAGCAAGTGATGATCATTAAAGATGATGACTCATTGAAATTATTCAATTAATAATACAGGTAAAATATGGGTAGACCCTGAAATTGACCCTGGAACCTAAGATAGGGTATGTTACATGTTTCAAAAAATAAGGAACATATTCTCATGGTAAGATTTCAGGTGGAACCTATACAGAATATGGAACCGCTCACTCCTAGTATTGATTCACGTAATAACTTTTCATTTTAAATGTATTTATTTGAACTGTATTGCCAGGAAAACTAGTCGTTTGTACTCTCCATGGTAAATGACAAGTTTGTTCAAACTTGTTGTGTTCATTTTCGTTTTGCTTAAGTAAAAATATATAAAAAAAAGAACTCGTTAGATCATGTAACATGTGATAGAATAGATTCTAGGTTTTAGGTACCGATGGGTAGGTTCCAGATTCTAAAAAATGAGGAACTTATACCTAAGGATAGGTTCTAAGTTCCAAATGAAACCTATAAGGAACCTAGAACTGCTTACTCCTAACGAGGAGAGGTGTAAAAGCAATCATAATATAGGAACCACCTAGGGGGAAAAAATAAAATTGTAATCTTATTTTTTGAGCGACTCCGTTAAAAGAATCAATCACAACAATTTATGAAGTGAGAACTTTCGTTTTGGGTGCTTCTCACAAATCCTTCATACACGATTGAGTTGGTACCAAGAATGAGTCTAGACAATAGTGAATTATGAAATGGATGCCGTTGGTTATCAAGCCATGAGTCTAGACAATAGTGAATGATGAAATGGATGCCGCTTGTTATCAAGCCAATACCTTTCTCTTCTAGAAAGGGAATGATAATTATGCACGTTTCTCAATTGGGTGGATATGATAAAAAAATATACACAACATCGTAGATATTCAACACATTCTCATTTTAATATTCGTTATATTATCAAGATTGAATTAAACTAAAAATTGAAAATTCATTTCTATTGAAGGACCCTAGAGCTAGTGATCACTCTATAAGGTATTTAAAATTTAAGAAAAATAATACAAACAGTCCCTGAAGTTTGGTCCGATATGTGATTTGATTTCTAAACTTTTAATTTGTTCAATGTTGTCCCTGAACTTTAGCATAATGTTCAGTATGGTCCTTAAACTTTTAATTTATTTAATTTGGTCAATAAATTTTTGGTACATATTCATTTTAGTCCTTAGACTATATAAAAATGTTTAATTTAGTCCTTGGAATTTCGCAAAAGAAAGTGTGCTTACTTGTAGCCACCTATTTTTAGCATCTCCAATTTGTCTTTTTGACACAAGAGTCTTCAAATTTTTTTTTGGTCGAAACACATGAATCTTCAAATTGGGATTGAAATTAATGCACAAAAAAGACAGCAGTATATTAGCCTAATTCCCTAAAAAACTCCCAACTTTAGGTGTTGTCCCAAATCTACCTTAAACTTTTTTTTGTCTCATAAAAAACCACGAACTTTTATTTTAAACCCAAATTTGCCCTAGGTTAATTTTCTGTCCAAATGTTGACAATTTTTTTCCAACTTGTCATCCGCGTGTCATCTTCTTTTCCCACGTCAACTTGGGTTGACTCTTTCTTTCTTTCTTTTTTGTTTTTTCATTATCTTCTCTCTTTCACTTTCCGCCATTCACCTTCTTCATCCTTCGCCTTCAACCTCTTCACCTAAATCTCCAAATCATCCGCAAACGCCACCCCATGGTTAGGCGACACCAGCCCAAGTTGCTGTCCTCTGCTTCTTCTGCATCTCCATTGCCCTCTCGTCAGCAATCGACGACGACACCTCGTCCGAGCCCAACCTCACTTCCTTGTTCTTGGCATCGGTGGAATTGAGCTCGAGGCCCAGCACGTTGAAGTAGCGGTCCATGTCGCCGGTGCCGTTATCGTAGGTCCTCAACAAGCCCTCATAGGTGAGCCCCTTCTCGCCGTCAATGCACTCGCCCTAGGTCTTGAACTTGACCATCGGGTTCACGGCCACCGCGAGCGCGACCATTTCCTCCCTGTTGAGCCCTCCATCACGGTTCCCATCAAATGCTGGAAAATTCGCTTCACCTTCTCCGATCTGCTACCTCTGGTCACCATTTTAGTGCTAGAGTTTCATTAGAAACAGAGAAAAGAGAAGATTTTGGCCCAAATGACTAACCAACGCAGAGATAGACGGAGAGGTCACAATGTGAAGATTGAAAGCGACGATGGTGTCGCCGGCCTTGGGCGACTGCCGGCGACACAAGATCCAGGGTCACCCAAGGCCATTGACTCCAAATATGGGCGAGGCGGCGTTGGATCCGACATCCTGATCCCAATTCCAACTATCCACCGACAAATAGAGGGGGTGGAGGCTGGGCAAATGGAAGCGTCTGGGCTTACAATAACGACGAGGTGACGAGGAAATCGTGGCAATGTGCGCGCAAGCTGTTGCGGCGGTGACCGGCTTGTGGCAGCACCTGGGCTTTCTCTGTGTTCTTGATGGTGCTCTCGTTGTCCATGGCAGAAAGTGAAAGAGAGAAGAGAATGAAAAAACAAAAAAGAAAGAAAGAAACAGTCAACCCAAGCTGACGTGGGAAAAGAAGATAGACACGTGGATGACAAGTTGGAAAAAAAATTGTCAACATTTGGACAGAAAATTAACTTCGGGCAGATTTGGGTTTAAAATAAAAGTTTGTGGTTTTTTATGAGATAAAAAAAAATTTAGGATAGATTTGGGACAACACCTAAAGTTGGTGGGTTTTTAGGGAATTAGGCCGCAGTATATTTATGTAGGGAAAAAATTACTAAAAAACTCAAACCATGTCAATTGTGACAAATTTACCCTAAATTTTTTTGTGACACTAAAAACTCCAAACTTTTACCCAAGTGATATATTTACCCAACGTTAGAATTCTATTAAAAATCACTGTTAAAATTTGCCGTGCTTACGACATGTCAAAAATATAAAAATAAAAATAAAAACTACAAAAAACTCGAAGCATCGTTGATCGTGGTTACTGTTCATCATTTCCAGAGCCGCCTGGATATTTGGCTGTGTATAATTTTATCTTTTTTTATTGTAGTGTTCATCTTTCTGGGTAAACTCCTCCATTTTTACTCAACTTTTGCTTTTGTCCAACATTTCTCCTGTACTTTCATCGGTCAAATACTGGCAAAATCAATCCATAGACTTCGCCACTTTGATCACCGCTTCTCCAAACCTTGGAAATCTTATCCACTGGAAGTGGAAGATTGGCAAATTATAGCCAATGTTTGCACTGCCGGAATTCTCCGTGGCATATTATATGATTTGGCGAAATTCTACGGCATTCAGGCAAACAGGGAAAAAGGTTTAGCAGCTACTGATGGTCACCGGAAATGGATTAAAGACATGGAGAGTAGCCACCGTAGTGCAGAAGCTCGTGAGAAAGAGGAGGAAGAGAGTGATATGGACAGCTCGGCTCGGCTACTCTAGATCTCGGCAAGCTTGGCCCCGAACAAAACATACACTTGGGTTTTAATTCTTATTCTCTGAACTCGTCACGCTAAATCTCGATCCTAGTAAAAGCTGAGCTTGGTGAGAACGAATGAGGGAAAAATGAAAAGAAAAGAGGGACCATTAGATGGGTAGCGACCCGACCGAGATCTCGCTCTTGAACAACGAGTAAGGCTTGTAGTCGCCGGACCGCTGCAATGACCTTAGATTTGAAGTGGCTGATCCCCCACGTCCTCGATCCCAGGTTGGGGAAGCATAGACAAAGGTCATCGAGCACTCGAAGACAACGAACAGTGCATCAAAGATAATGAACAGTAACCGCGATATCAGTGTATCAATTTTATTTTAGCTTTAATTTTTATTTTATTTTTTCAGATGGGGCTCTGGTGGCGCCACATTACTCCATGTCGAAATCACGCAAATATATCACAATATACATAAGCAAGCAAGAAAGGACAAAACAGGAGACTTATGAGCAATCGCTCTTTTGAATGCCCACACCTAAATTTTGGTCGTCTCTTATCAATTTATGACCATCATGGGCCTTCTACCTCCATGCGGCATTGCTCCATCAAACTTTCACCCATTGCAGAAAATTTCCCACTGCTGCCTCCCGTAGGAATCGCTTTGCATGTTGTTTCTTACATGGTAATGTTAGAGATAATAATTTCCTTTGTTTTGAATATCCCTTGCAATTGCTCTTTCTTTATTAATCCTGATTGATTGAAATTGATATTAGAATATTCAGTTAGTGTAATTGATATTATAACTTTCAGTTACTCACAGAAATTATCCTGCGCATTTAGGGCACATCTTCAAGCGCAGCCGAGTGCAAATTCGATTTTCGCGTTATACTCTTTTTGAATAACTACTCACCTTTTTTTCAATCAAGTGTTAGCTAGCGATTAAATTATATTCTCGAATAAACAGAAGAATTAAAGTAATGAAAACCCAATACTGACATGTACCATAATGGCATTCACATTGATGACAATCACTTATTAACAGCAACTCAACTATAAACTTGAAGGACCCATAAAATATATAGAAGAATCCATCAATGTGGCTAGGGTTTGCACCATTTCACTATACTCGAGCCAGACCTTCTTCGCTATCGCATCTATATATCATAGCGGATATAACGGATGCTTCGGCATTTGGGTTCGGGTTCAATACGTACGCATCGGACCTCAATCAGGATATCTTCAACCTGTGTACGTACTTTGTGGTGGCTCGTCGTTGCAACATACACACGGCACCCACCCCCCCCCCCCCCCCTTTGAAGATGGAACCCACTGCCAGTTTGGTGGCAGCGAAGGCCCTTGTGGACAGTGGAATTTTTTGTGATTTTTTCTTGTATATATGCATGGGCAAGAAAGAACCAAAAAAAATGAGACCATTCGAAACCAAGAATAAAATCCATGCTCTACGCAAACACTCTTTTGATTCCCATGCCTAAGTCCTCGTTATGCCTCTTGTTAATTTATGACCAAATTTCACTTTGCATCTGGTTTTTACATTAACAATGTTAGAGACAATATTTTCCTTGATTATGTATGTCCTTTGGGATTGCGCATTAACTTCTTTTATTTATCCAAATTAATTGAAATTGATATTATAATATTCAATCGCTCTCAATAATTATCCTGCGCATTCAGTGCACGTCACATTACAAAACCGAGTGCAAATTGGGTATTTCATGTTATTTTCTTTTTCAATAACTATTCACAACCCATTTTTTCAATCAGGTGTTAACTAGCGATTGAAGTATATTCTGGAAAAAACCAAAAAACCAAAGTAATGAAAACCCATTACGACATATACGATAATGACGTTCATATTGATGACAAACACTTATTGACAGCCACTCAACTATAAACTTGGAGGACCCATAAAATAAATAGAGGAATCCAACATTGTGGCTAGGGTTTGCACCTTTTGACTCAACTAAAGCCTAACATTTTTGGCTATCGCATCTATATATCAAGGCGGATATAACGGATGCTTTGGCATTCAGGCTCAGGTTCGATACGAGCGCGTCGGACCTCAATCAGGATGTCTTCAACCTGTGTACTTCGTGGTGGCTCGTCGTTGCAACATATGCACGGAACCCATCGCCCCTTTGAAGATGGATTCCATTGCCAGTTTGGTGGCGGAGCCGGAGCCGGTGGCGGAGCTGCTTTAGGAAACAGATGTGACTTTGGTGCCGGATACGGATATGGATACAGCAGACACCAATACGGATAGGGATAGGGATAGGGCGGACATGGAGGCGGCATAGCTTGAATCTCTAGTGTCGAGGAATGATACGCAAAAGAGAGAAGTCTAAAATTTGTGCGTCCTTAGAATTAATAGTAAATATTACATGAACCTATTTATAAGGTTTTACAAGATAACTATATAGGGTAACTGAATATTACAATATCAATTACGATAAATGAGAATCAATTTAGAAAGATAATCATGCCATTTTAGAATGATCTTGTTGTCTGATTATCTTTGTGGGATAAAGAGAAAATGTATGCCCCACAAACGGTGCATCTTCTATGGTAATCATCATGAACTCCGATGCCTAGTCGTGTTGCTATGTTGGAGGTTTTGTATGCCAGATCACGTGCTTTGAGCATGCAGTCTTGATCAGTAATTATGGTAGGTAATCAAATCAGGGAATAAAGGCATCTAATCATGGCAAGTAAATTAGTAATCTAAGTAACGATTGAATAATGAGTGGGTTAGGTCCCATCCTAAACTAATTTTGACAAGTCAAGTTTATTTTATTTTACGATTTCTTTTTGTTGGCACGAACGCACTATGAAATTCTGAAGATTTTGCAGGAAAAAATAGAAAAAAAAATGATCTGAAAAGATTCACAAAGTTAAGAGCCTATTGTTTTTGCGGATTAAGGCAAGCTCAACTGCTCATTGTGGCATAGTTTGTAATCTATAGTGTTTGAAATCTAATTATATGTTTTCTATTTACAATTGTTTACAGTTGTATATATAAATATATTGCCTCCAGGCTTCATGAAAGAGTGACGCCCAATTGTTCATGCTTTGGATAATGTTGTATGTGTAAAGAAATTTCCTTAGCAAGTACCGTCACACACGAGTTTCGATTGGATATTGAAATAAGTAATGCTCCTGTGTTGGACAATTGACTTTTCTAAACATACAATTGAAGGTGAAAAAATGATTCATCGCTCAGATTTAGATCACTAAAATTGTATTACATGAAAATGGATCTCGAAAGCCGATAACATTATCTTGACAAGACGACACAAACTGATCTTGGTGGTGATACTTTGGTTCTTTTGTGAATTCGAGATGCACTTCAACTACTAGCTAACACTAGATTGAAGATCTTTCGTCTAAAAACAAAAAAAAAAAACAAAAAAAAAGGGATGTGAGTAGTTGTTAAATAAGCAAATAACATGAAATACGAGATTTGCACTTGGTTGTGCATTCACATGTGCACGGTGGCAGGGTAACTCTCTAGAGAAATTAATATTATAATATCAATTATAATCAATTAGGATCAATCATGAAAGATGATGGGCAGTCCCGAGAGATATACAGAATTAATTGAAATATCATCTGTAACATTACTCCGGTAGAAACCACATGCAAAGTGAAATTTGATCATAAATTGACAAGAGATATAACCAGAATTTAGGTGTGGGCATTTAAAAGAGTGACTACGTAGAGCATGGATTCTATTCTTGGTTTCGAACAATCTCCTTCTTTTTGGTCCTCTCTAGATGCATGCCCATGTATACACCACTATCTTTTTTTGTGCATTAATTTCAATCCCATTTTGAAGATTCCTGTGTCAAAAAGATGAATTGAAAAAGCTAAAAATAGTTGGCCAAAAGTCAGCACATTTTCTTTCGTGAAATTCCCGCTAGTTCTAGAAATCTGATGCATAATTTTCTTTCCAAAGATTCCAAAACCTCACTTCTCATTGAGATGCTTTTGTTTGGTGGAAAAATAAACAACTTGAAAAGCATGTTCTTAAAGTAATTATTTATCTCGCCTTAAATAAATTAATTCACGAAAAATATTTTAATCATCAATGGAGATGTGTAGACATAAATTGTTTATTTTATCCCATAAGAGCTCTGTTTCAGCCATTTCCGGTGACATTTCCAGGACTCATGCTAGCCAGCCAATGCTATTCCTTCTGCTTGTGAGCCAATAAGGCTAGTGAGGGCTTTAGATATTTCCACGGCAGGTCTAAGGGCTAAAGGTAAGGGTGTAAGCAAGTGTGGAAAGGGCAATTCCGTATTTTAAAATGGATTTTCCATTGACTAAGTTTTCTAAGAGATACTAACAATCATTTTCAAGAAAATGTCTTTCGGAAGATGTTTTTCAAATCATTTAGTTTTTGTGAAATAAATATACCTAGTTTTTGAGCCTTTTCAAACTTAGAATTTTTGAATGACCAAGACCCTAATTGTGCAATTGCTCGAAGATCAAGAGACGACTTACCAAAGCAAGCCGCGATGGAAATAAACAATGTCCACGTTGAACCCTAATCACTTGATTTTGGAGCAAATGTGCTCGTAAACACGTTAGCTGTGCCATTGCCTTTAAAGGGTTTTATTTGGGTATTATTAATTTTCATTCTTTGCTGTTTTTATTTGTCCCAGCATTTTTTGTTGATTTTGGCCAGAGAATCCCAAGCGCCGTAGGGTGACTTATCCTGTGGCACGTGTGTGGTGGCTAGCACGTGTCGCCCCCAGGGTTTACCTCTCGGCTGTCGGCCGTGCAAGGGTTCCCTAGGTTACCAAAAAAAAAATTAACATATCTTGAATTTTTATACCGGAAAATGCTACTGGGACCGTCGTTATAAAGAATAAAAGTGCATGGACTAAATTTGAATTTGGAGAATTGTACGGGGACCATTTTCGTAATTTCCCAAAAAAAGACATGAAAACTCATTTCTGGAGCATGATTTAGGCCGAAGCATAGTTTCAAGTGCCTTATATTATTGAAACGATCCATAAGATGTTTCCCACCATACAATAAATTCAATTAAATAGGATCATATTTACTCGAAATCATAAAGATTACCATCTGATCTCTAAAACGAAAAAAAAAAAACAAGCAAGAAATCACGAGGATCAAGAGTAAATCTCAGTACATCAATAGATTTTTACCTTTCCTTTGTTCCGATTGAAAGAAAAAAGAGTGAATAGGGTCTAACACCCTAAAAACTCTCAAACTTTAACTTTTGTTCCAAATTTATCTTTTGTCTCATAAAAAATTTCTAACTTTAGGTATAGTCTCAATTTTACCATAAACTTTTTTTGTTCCATAAAAAAATCTCAACTTTAGGTCTAGTCTAAATTCTATCACAAACTTTGTTTAGTCCTATGAAAAACCCATAACTTTAAGTCTTGTCCTAATTTTACCGTCCAGTTCCAATTTTACCCAAAAATTTTTATAGTCTCATAAAAAAATCATAAACTTTTACTTGAGTTACAAATCTGTCCCCATTAACCCTCCATCCAAAATTTCTCGTTGACAATTGAGAGACGGAAAACTCTCAAGCACGAACTGTTCGAGCGTCCCGAGCACGAACTGTTCGAGCGTCCCGAGCACGAACTGTTCGAACGTCCCGAGCACGAGCTGTTCGAGTGTCTCGAGTGTGAGCTCTCCAACCGTGAGAGATAGAACATTCACAAGCATGAGAGATCAAAGACCAAGTGCAAAAACACTAAAGGCGGTTTTGATGGAGGGTTAATGGAGAGCAAATTTGGAACTCAAGTAAAAGTTGGTGATATTTTATAAGACAAAAAAATTAGAATGAAATTGAAACCGAACCTAACGCTGGGTTTTTTTTATGAGATAAAAATAAATTTATGGTAGAATTGTTATTAGACTTAAAGTTGAGGGTTTTTTATGAGACAAAAAAAGTGTAGGGTATAATTGGGACTCAACCTAAAGTGGAGGTTTTTTATGGAACAAAAAGTTTAGGGTATAGATGGGATAAGACCTAAAGTTTGAGGTTTTTTACGAGACAAAAAGTAAAATTAGGACAAGAGCTAAAGTTGGACGTTATGTAGACTGCGTTTGATCGTCTGGATTTTTAGTCAAGATAAGACTAGATATGATAAGATATAAAATCCATGGATCTTTCTATATTATATTCAATGTTTGGTGAATCACATTAATAAAGTCGGATATTTTCACATCTTATCATTCCATTGTTTGTTGTGAACAAAATATGTGTAAATAAACCTAAACATTCCAAAAACAAAAATGGTAAGAATATCTCAAGACACTCTTCCCTACTTTATTTTTATTTGCTTTTTTTTTATAATTTTCGCCTCTCTTTTTCTATTTCTTTTTTCCCCTTCCATCATTATTTAATAAAATTTTATAAAATAGTAAAATATACTAATATACCTAAAATATGTAATAAATATAAATACTTAATATATATGTATAGATATGGAATTTATATCATAAGATAGGAAGAAATTTGAATATATAAATTTATATCATAAGTTTATTTTTTATTTTGAATTTTTAGAATTCAAATATTATTTATACTCAAATATTATTTTTGTCACGCCCCGAACCCTAACGAGTTCGCGACACCCCTCGATGGTCGATCATTGAATGCGACGTCCCAGGCATGTCGCCGACCCAACCCAAACACCAGAGATTAAGCACATGCGGAAACAAATAGAAACAACCCGGACAATTAATAATGACAAGGGGGTAGTAATGGCAATAAACAAATAACTGAAATTCTTACATTTGACAAATACACTCGACGTCCACAAAAGACAATTCCCTAAGCTAGGTCACAACAACGGGACCACATTCCTCAAAAGGGACCACTGCTCACAAACTTAACTTCTCCACAAAAGGGGAAAACGCAAAATACCGGGTACTTGACCCGTCTTCGATCTCCGAGGTACCCTTGAAGCGTCTCCAATCACTCATGGTTGCGGATCTGAAAATGGTTATATAATAACCGTGAGAACGAGTCTCAATAAGCAACCCCATATACCCCACGTAGGCCAATGCGTACCCAGACAAGTCTTACATGCAATCTATCCCATAAGATATGAAAAGATTCACATTATTGTACTCACCTCGCTATCAAGTCCATGTAAACACTGCACGTTAGTCGTAACACGGTAATGCAATAATAATAGCTAAATAGCACATCGCAATTGCTCAAACGCCACCCACACTTGCATGCAATTCACCTTACTAATTAGACCACACATTCAACCAACCACTTCAAGCACACGCTCAACCAGCCAATCCAATCACACGCTCAACCCATCAATCCAGTCACACGCTCAACCAGCCAATCCAATCACACTCAACAGCCATTTCAATCACACTCAAGTCGCATGCATGCGTCCCACCAACTTTCCTTTCACGGGCTCACCAGCCGCACAATCAATCAAACCAATGGCCGCCGTCCGCACGTCCCAAGCCATATCAATCATACCATCCTGTGGCCGCTGTCCGCACGTCCCAAGCCACAGATCAAGTCATTCCAATGACCGACGTAAACACGTCCCGGTCTATCACACCTTTAACGGGCCACCGTCCGCACGTCTCAAGCCCGCATCCAATTGGCCCATCAGCCAGTCATGCCTTCACACGGACCGCCGTCAACACGTCCCAAGTCCGTAGCCCTCCGATCGATCCGGGCTTCAAATCGACAGGCAAGCACACGCCATTCAATTCAATCAATTTCACGTCAATTTCATCAAACAACCCATATTCACAACTCAATCCAATTCACGACACGCCACACCAACCCACAAACTCGACATTCAATCGGCCACACACGTACATCCAATTTACCCACAATTGCCACAACAGCCAACTATTGACTCACCAATAATAGCCACAATTTTGCACCCATAATCATTCCAATTCCAAATCACAAGCTCACGATTCCGACATTCAAGCCGGCCACAATCACACATTAATTTTCCCTACACACGCCATGACACTACGGATAATTAACCCCCATAATTAACTACAAATCAAGCCTCACAATTATCGCAATTTAATCTAATAAATACGCACATACGAATATTGACCCTAATCCACATTTAGCTTTTAAACCGGCACTAATTAATCTCTAGACAAGTCTAATAATACCCAAAGTACTAGGTAGGGTTTAGGAAGTCACTTACAAAAGTTTGGCCCGGGGAAAATCGGCTCGGGCCTAAAATGGCCCGGGTGAACAGTACCGAGTAGGCGCGGGCACGGGCCACACGGGCGCGGTGGCCGGCCAACACGGGCACAATGGCCGGTCAGCGTGCCTGGCGCGCGGGCGCGGTGGCCGCGCGGAGTGCCCGGGGACGCACGGGCGAATGGACGGGCGAAGCGCCGGGGCGGACGGGCAAGGCGCCGGGACGGACGGGCAAGGCGCCGGGCGAGCGGGCAAGGCGCCGGGCGAGCTTGGCCACGGCCTGGGCCGCTTGGCCACGGCTTGGGCCGCTCGGCCACGGCCTGGGGTTGGCCTGGCTGCTCGGCCACGGCCTGGCTGGCTGGCCGGGGCTGGCTGGCCGAGGCTGGCCGGTCGACTGGTTGGCTGGCCTGGCCGGCGACCGGCGGCGGCGACGAGCGGGGTGGCACGGCGGCGACTGGCTGGGCGGCGGCGCCGGGCAAGTGGCCGAACGATCTGGCCGGCGGCTCGGCGAGGCTCGGCCATGGCGGGAGCAGCAGCAAGCTGCTGCATGCGCGGGGGAGGGGAATAGGACAGTCGGCCAGGGGGCGGTGGCTAACTGACGGCGCGGTGGTGGCTGGGACGACGGCGGCTGAGGGGAGTTGGGTGGCTGCGGAGGGAGCGGCGGCAGCCGGAACGGCGGCGGCGAAGTCTAGGAGCCGAAATAGGGGGAGAGGCGCCGGGGAGGAGAAGAACAGTGGAGGGGGAGGTCATGCGGCGGCCGGAGGCGGCACAGCGGCGTCGCGGGTGGCCGGGCGACGGAGGACAGGCCGACAGACGGCTGGCCAACGCTGGGCCACGGCGGGCGCAGCGGCCAGCTGCTGCTCGCGTGTAGCATGGGCAGGGCTAGCGACAGGCAAGCAGGGCCGGCGAGCGGCGGTCGCGGGTGACGAGCGGCGGCGCGGCTCCGTCGGGCGACAGCGGCGCGAGGCGGACGGCTACTGGGCTGGTCCCGGTGAGCTGCATGCAGAAGGTCAGAGCAGTCGCGGTCGGTAGAGAGGACCCGCGAAGAAGAAGAAGGAGAGAGGAAGAATGGAAAGGAGGAGAGAGAGAGGCTCGGGGGTTGAGGGGGGGCGTGATCCGGCGGCGGTCGAGCAGCACGGCGGACGGCGAAGGGCTGGGGAGTTGGCCGGAAGGCTGGACGGCTGCCTGGGCTCATCTAGCACGGCGGCGAGCTGAGCTCGCACGTTCGGATAGGGAGGATGGCAGCGTCAGGTGGAGCTGCCGGCGGCGCGACGACGGCGCGAGGAGGACGGCGGCGTCGGCGACTGGTGTGGCGGCGTCGAGCAGAGGAGGAAGGGCGGTCAAGCAGCGGTCGGCGAGCAGGGCAGAACGAAGGCAGCACCCGTCGGGCCCGGGGAGGAAGAGAAAAGGGGAAGAAGAAGAAGGAAGGGGGGAAAGAGTGTGTCAGGGGGGGGGAAGCGTGCCTGCATGGACGCGACATGCACGCCGAGGGGGGGGGAGAGAGAGGGAAAAGAGAGAGAGAGAGAGAGAGAGAGAGTCTGGATGGGGTCAGAAGGGGGAAACGTGCACGGATGGGACTGCTGCACGGGGAAGGCGTGCGTGCGTCAGAGGGAAGGAGAGAGAGAGAGAAGACCAACGGGCAAGGGGGGAACGCAAGCGGGAAAAAGGAGGAGAGGGAGAACGAAGACCCCAAAAAAAATCAAACATCTCACTTGGGTGCGATTCAACGGACACGGTTCAAATAAATAAATAAATAAAACCATCTAACAATCCCCGAAAATTTCTAATTATAATATAGGACAAAAAGGGCCAAAATAAAATAACTCAAAGCACACTACGAGGGAGGTCTACTAATCCAAATCCGCACCCGGTCCAAAATTTCACTTTTCCACTATTTCGGACAATCTCGAGGCTTGCCGCAATAATATCGACACCGTCCAATTTATTTCGTCCCGAAACTCCCGAAAATCGACTGCCAAGTTCGGGATCTAAATAACGGTCAAATTCGATCGAGTGCGATTCTAGCAAAAATCTCTAATTTAAAATGATAACCGGGAGTGATCAGTTCCCGGGCGAGATTTTACTATAAGCACACTGACAAATTACGCGTTTTATAAATCCCAAAAATGAGTCGAAATTCGGAATGTCACAACTCTTCACCCCTTACAAAAATTTCGTCCTCGAAATTTACAATCCAATCCAACTATTCAAATAAATGGGGGTACTGGCGTCGCATCAACTCTTCACTGTCCCATGTCGCGCCTTCGGTTCCATGGTGCTCTCAAAATACCTTGACCACCGGAATTTTTTTGTTTCGCAATTCTCTTTCTATTCTTTCCTCGATTAGAACTAACCTTTCCACGTACGACGCCCTGTCGTCCACGTCTATTTCTTCATAGCTCAGCACGTGAGTCAAGTCCGGTTCGTACTTCCTCAACATAGACACGTGGAATACAATATGTACTTGAGGCAAATATGGCGGTAGCGCGAGACTAAAGGCTAAGGTGCCAATTCTCTCTAAGATATCGAATGGACCCACGTACCTCGGGCTCAACTCGCCTTTCTTACCAACCGTGATAATCCTCTCACTAACTTCATCCCAACAACCGGCGTTCTGCAAGCTCTGCCATACAATGCTTCAAACGGTGCCATTCTGATACTCTGCTGATAGCTACTATTGTAGGCAAATCCGACCAAATGCAATTGTTTCCCCCCAGCCACCCTTAAAATCCAAAACACATGCTCGCAGCATGTCTTCCAAAGTTTGAATCGTCCTTTCAAACTGGCCATCCGTCTGGGGATGGTAGGGCGTGCTAATCTGTAACTTCGTTCCTAATGTCGTATAAAAACTTTTCCAAAAAGGCGACAGTAAATTTAGGATCACGGTCCGAAGTGATCGTCACCGGTGCTCCATGGAGATGGACTATATGTAACACATATAAGTCGGCGCAATTCAACCACTCATGAACATCACCATAATTGCATCCACAAGGTCATCCCATTTCCTCAACCATTTCTCATCTAAGTACGACCAACCATACCTCATTTGAAAGCTCATGATATGCACATCATATTCTTAGAAGGCATCGAACCACAATTTACACGTTCTCAAGTAGAAAAAAAAGGGATTTTCACAAGTACAGAATCGACCAGTTTTGCACTCCCGATGAAATTTAAGACACCAGGTACAGTAAACGACTTAAAAAAATTTCTGATATTTAAATATGTATTAGGAGAGATCAAAATGAACAACTTTCATGAAGAACTCGACGATTAAAAGCTTTGGTAGGTATTTCTTTTCGGTGGCTCAAGACAGGACAAAAACTGTTCACCGAAACAGGATTATTGTCTCAAAACAAATAGCTCTTCCCAGGACTCAAAACACCTCTAAAAATTTTGGATTTAAAATATGTTGTAGAGAAGGATGTCTCTAAGACTTTTTACGAAGAAAGTTTCCTCAGAATCGTTCTACAAATTTGTGTAGAAAACCGAGAAGATAGAAAGGTCACTGAAATCGTATAGAAAACAGCTTGAGCACGGCCGGGAAAATGGACTATCGTCCTATCCAAATCACTTTATGAAAATCTGAAATTAAGATATGTTATAAAGGGGAGGATTTCAAACAACTTTTGTGAAGGACTCAACTTAAGATTTCGACTTTTTAAAATGGAACAAAAATGAAGAAGATCGAAGCCCCGGGCTACCAGATCTGCCCTCCCTAGCTCCTCAGGCACTTTTCACTCCTTTTTGCATTCACAAGGCTCACGAATCTGTCTTCTCTTCCACAGTAACCCAACAGCCGACTAACAAGCATATATGAGTCCTAAGCTCATCGCCATTTTGCATCTATTCGATTCAAGAGACTCGAACTCACATGCAAGGTTCACCGAGCTAAGATCCATGGTTAACACACCCTTTGGGCTCTAGAATCACACATGCATCAGCACTACCATGCTCGATTCTTTCCATGCAAGCTCAAACAGCAACTTCCATTCATGTACCAGCCATAACACTTGCAGAAACACACATGCACAAACACAAGGGATTGCTGAGAATATGGGTAGATGGAAAGGCTTAAAATCAAACCCAAATTTCCTTGCTTCCCCGATTCATTAAAATCCATAAAGGCTACAGGGGCGTTCGTCAGTCCAAACGGCATCACCGTAAACTCATAGTGTCCATACCTCGTCCTAGATGCCGATTTCGGTACGTCTTCCTTCCTAATCCTCAATTGGTGATAACCAGTCCTTAAGTCGATCTTACAAACCATTGATGCCCCTTGTAACTGGTCGAACAAGTCATTTACCCTTGGCAACTGGCGTTTATCCTTAATAGCCATCTGATTCAACTGTCTGTAGTCAAAACATAACCTTAACGATCTGTCCTTCTTCCTCACGAATAAATCTGGCGCTCCCCATGAAGATCCACTCAGACGAATAAAACCTTCATCCAACAACTCCCGTATTTGGACTTTCGATTCCTTCAATTCCGACAGTGACATCTTGCAGAGCGCTCCCAAGGTCAATTTTGTCCCTAGAGCCAATTCAACCACAACCTCGACTCTCCTAACAAGTGGCAATCTCGGCAATTCATGAGGAAAGACATCGGGGAGATTACACACCTCGGCTATGTCCTTTAGCCTTGATTCCTCAACCAACTAATCGGCCACAAATTAATTATCTTTTTACACCTCGAAGATAAAGTTCAATCCATCCAATTTCAATCCAATAGTCTCCCGAAACAACTCATATCGGTTCTTTACAAAATCTATAATTCCTAAGCAACACTCATCCTTCCCAACTCGTCCACGAATGTCATCAGTAATCCACAAATCCTTAAACCGATTGCGCCGATTCCTTATAAAATTGATTTTAAGTCTTAGATGACCACTCGGGCGATAACTTCAAAATCATCTCCTGCTGTACCCGATACTATCTCATAACGCACCTAGACTTTCAAGGCATATCCTTCCCTTCCTTCTCAGCCACTACACTTTTCCTTACGTCCTTAGCCAATTTTGATTAGTCTGCGGGGCAGTTCTCGCTTAATGTCCTACCTGTGGTTGCTGCAATTGCATTAGTGACCTAACCTGTCGGTTCAACAATTTCTCACTTGGTGACCTTACTGTCCACATCCACTACATGCTCCACTTCTACCTTGGTAATGGCCATACCTATGCCTCTTTCCATAAGACCGACATGCGGCATTGGAGTAGTAGTTCGGCTTTCCAAAGTTCTTTCTTACTAGAGGGACAAATCTTCGTTCCCCTATCATAGGCTTCTTTCCAAAGTTCCTCTTGTCCCTAGCCGGCGCGTACTGCGATCCAGAAGCGACAGTCCTTTTACTCATATCTGTGTCAACCATCGAGCTCTCTCTCATACAATTCATTGTAATCCCTTAAGACCCAAAGATACTAACTGATTGTGGAATTTCGATTCCAATCCATCCCGAAACCTCCTTATCCTATCCTCACGGTCCTTAACCATCCTTTGTGCTTACTTAAACAACCTTACAAACTCGACCTCGTACTGATCAACTGACATCCAATTTTAGCGAAGTCGAAGGAACTCTGTCATTTTCAGTTCTCGCGCACTCTCTGAACGTACTTCTTATTAAAGGCTTCGACAACGACATCTCAGCTTAGAGATATGCCCTTTGAAATATCCTACTTCGGGGACCCTCTTACCAATCACTTGCATTTTTCCTTATAGTTAACATGTAGTCAGGGTCGCTTTGTCCTCATCAGTGCACCCGAATCCCTCATCACTTTCTCCTCATCACTTTCTCTTCACCGAAGAAACTGACATTTTTTTCTATCCAAAGTAATATAGCCTCAAGGTCACCTTTACCATCGAACTCCAGAGGTTTCAATTTCAAATATTATCCCACCAGCTGACGCGTCTACCTGACTGCACTAACTTGTCCTCAATCTTGATTCCCAACAATCTCATTATGCCCATGATTCTCGTTATTTCCTTTGACGACAACAACAGTGGTCTTAGCATCAGTAACATCAGTAGCAACAGTAGTATTTCGCTCCCCAGTTTGCCTTCCCGTTAAAATTCCAACCTCCTCGAGTGCCCTCAAAATCTCGTCCTATCTGGAATCCCTCACAACTTCAACTTGCGGACCTATACGACCTCGACCTCATCCTCGGTTACTCATACACACAGGGTTCACACTACCCACTTACCTGCTATAATTCCTCACGAGAATTAAAAAAAAACCTAAGCCAACTATACCAGTCTAAAGCCCTAGGCAGTGAATCACAACAATTCACTAAGCAGGCAGTCAATCACAACATCACTCAATCACAAAGAAACAGGGATCGTGCACTAACCTCAAGTCCTGACGCACCTGCATTTCACATGATATTGCATACGTCACTCAGCAATCACAACCAAACAATCTGGGTAACGCATGGCCAACAAGTCTTCCTAACTGACTACCCCAAAGTCATCGCTCCTTATCACTCCAAGCTTCGACCATCTTGGTTCGAGCTAGCCTTGCTCTGATACCAAATCAACTGGGATGTCACGCTTCGAACCCTAACGAGTTCGCGACACCCCTCGATGGTCGATCATTGAATGTGACGTCCCAGGCATGTCGCCGACCCAACCCAAACACTAGAGATTAAGCACATGCGGAAACAAATAGAAACAACCCGGACAATTAATAATGACAAGGGGGTAGTAATGGCAATAAACAAATAACTGAAATTCTTACATTTGACAAATACACTTGACGTCCACAAAAGACAATTCCCTAAGCTAGGTTACAACAACGGGACCACATTCCTCAAAAGGGACCACTGCTCACAAACTTAACTTCTCCACAAAAGGGGAAAACGCAAAATACCGGGTACTTGACCCGTCTTCGATCTCCGAGGTACCCTTGAAGCGTCTCCAATCACTCATGGTTGCGGATCTGAAATGGTTATATAATAACCGTGAGAACGAGTCTCAATAAGCAACCCCATATACCCCACGTAGGCCAATACGTACCCAGACAAGTCTTACATGCAATCTACCCCATAAGATATGAAAAGATTCACATTATTGTACTCACCTCGCTATCAAGTCCATATAAACACTGCACGTTAGTCGTAACACGGTAATGCAATAATAATAGCTAAATAGCACATCGCAATTGCTCAAACGCCACCCACACTTGCATGCAATTCACCTTACTAATTAGACCACACATTCAACCAACCACTTCAAGCACACGCTCAACCAGCCAATCCAATCACACGCTCAACCCATCAATCCAGTCACACGCTCAACCAGCCAATCCAATCACACGCTCAACCAGCCAATCCAATCACACTCAACAGCCATTTCAATCACACTCAAGTCACATGCATGCGTCCCACCAACTTTCCTTTCACGGGCTCACCAGCCGCACAATCAATCAAACCAATGGCCGCCGTCCGCACGTCCCAAGCCATATCAATCATACCATCCCGTGGCCGCCGTCCGCACGTCCCAAGCCATATCAATCATACCATCCCGTGGCCGCCGTCCGCACGTCCCAAGCCACAAATCAAGTCATTCCAATGACCGACGTAAACACGTCCCGGTCTATCACACCTTTAACGGGCCACCGTCCGCACGTCTCAAGCCCGCATCCAATTGGCCCATCAGCCAGTCATGCCTTCACACGGACCGCCGTCAACACGTCCCAAGTCCGTAGCCCTCCGATCGATCCGGGCTTCAAATCGACAGGCAAGCACACGCCATTCAATTCAATCAATTTCACGTTAATTTCATCAAACAACCCATATTCACAACTCAATCCAATTCACGACACGCCACACCAACCCACAAACTCGACATTCAATCGGCCACACACGTACATCCAATTTACCCACAATTGCCACAACAGCCAACTATTGACTCACCAATAATAGCCACAATTTTGCACCCATAATCATTCCAATTCCAAATCACAAGCTCACGATTCCGACATTCAAGCCGGCCACAATCACACATTAATTTTCCCTACACACGCCATGACACTACGGATAATTAACCCCCCATAATTAACTACAAATCAAGCCTCACAATTATCGCAATTTAATCTAATAAATACGCACATACGAATATTGACCCTAATCCACATTTAGCTTTTAAACCGGCACTAATTAATCTCTAGACAAGTCTAATAATACCCAAAGTACTAGGTAGGATTTAGGAAGTCACTTACAAAAGTTTGGCCCGGGGAAAATCGGCTCGGGCCTAAAATGGCCCGGGTGAACAGTACCGAGTAGGCGCGGGCACGGGCCACACGGGCGCGGTGGCCGGCCAACACGGGCACAATGGCCGGTCGGCGTGCCTGGCGTAAGGGCGCGGTGGCCGCGCGGAGTGCCCGGGGACGCACGGGCGAATGGACGGGCGAAGCGCCGGGGCGGACGGGCAAGGCGCCGGGACGGACGGGCAAGGCGCCGGGCGAGCGGGCAAGGCGCCGGGCGAGCTTGGCCACGGCCTGGGCCGCTTGGCCACGGCTTGGGCCGCTCGGCCACGGCCTGGGGTTGGCCTGGCTGCTCGGCCACGGCCTGGCTGGCTGGCCGAGGCTGGCCGGTCGACTGGTTGGCTGGCCTGGCCGGCGACCGGCGGCGGCGACGAGCGGGGTGGCACGGCGGCGACTGGCTGGGCGGCGGCGCCAGGCAAGTGGCCGAACGATCTGGCCGGCGGCTCGGCGAGGCTCGGCCATGGCGGGAGCAGCAGCAAGCTGCTGCATGCGCGGGGGAGGGGAATAGGACGGTCGGCCAGGGGGCGGTGGCTGACTGACGGCGCGGTGGTGGCTGGGACGACGGCGGCTGAGGGGAGTTGGGTGGCTGCGGAGGGAGCGGCGGCAGCCGGAACGGCGGCGGCGAAGTCTAGGAGCCGAAATAGGGGGAGAGGCGCCGGGGAGGAGAAGAACAGTGGAGGGGGAGGTCATGCGGCGGCCGGAGGCGGCACAGCGGCGTCGCGGGTGGCCGGGCGACGGAGGACAGGCCGACAGACGGCTGGCCAACGCTGGGCCACGGCGGGCGCAGCGGCCAGCTGCTGCTCGCGTGTAGCATGGGCAGGGCTAGCGACAGGCAAGCAGGGCCGGCGAGCGGCGGTCGCGGGTGATGAGCGGCGGCGCGGCTTCGTCGGGCGACAGCGGCGCGAGGCGGACGGCTACTGGGCTGGTCCCGGTGAGCTGCATGCAGAAGGTCAGAGCAGTCGCGGTCGGCAGAGAGGACCCGCGAAGAAGAAGAAGAAGAGAGAGAGGAAGAATGGAAAGGAGGAGAGAGAGAGGCTCGGGGGTTGAGGGGGGGGGCGTGATCCGGCGGCGGTCGAGCAGCACGGCGGACGGCGAAGGGTTGGGGAGTTGGCCGGAAGGCTGGACGGCTGCCGGGGCTCATCTAGCACGGCGGCGAGCCGAGCTCGCACGTCCGGATGGGGAGGATGGCAGCGTCGGGCGGTGCTGCCGGCGGCGCGACGACGGCGCGAGGAGGACGGCGGCGTCGGCGACTGGTGTGGCGGCGTCGAGCAGAGGAGGAAGGGCGGTCAAGCAGCGGTCGGCGAGCAGGGCAGAACGAAGGCAGCACCCGTCGGGCCCGGGGAGGAAGAGAGAAGGGGAAGAAGAAGAAGGAAGGGGGGAAAGAGTGTGTCAGGGGAGGGGGGAAGCGTGCCTGCATGGACGCGACATGCACGCCGAGGGGGGGAAAGAGAGAGGGAAAAGAGAGAGAGAGAGAGTCTGGATGGGGTCAGAAGGGGGAAACGTGCACGGATGGGACTGCTGCACGGGGAAGGCGTGCGTGCGTCAGAGGGAAGGAGAGAGAGAGAGAAGACCAACGGGCAAGGGGGGAACGCAAGCGGGAAAAAGGAGGAGAGGGAGAACGAAGACCCCAAAAAAAATCAAACATCTCACTTGGGTGCGATTCAACGGACACGGTTCAAATAAATAAATAAATAAATAAATAAAACCATCTAACGATCCCCGAAAATTTCTAATTATAATATAGGACAAAAAGGGCCGAAATAAAATAACTCAAAGCACACTACGAGGGAGGTCTACTAATCCAAATCCGCACCCGGTCCAAAATTTCACTTTTCCACTATTCCGGACAATCTCGAGGCTTGCCGCAATAATATCGACACCGTCCAATTTATTTCGTCCCGAAACTCCCGAAAATCGACTGCCAAGTTCGGGATCTAAATAACGGCCAAATTCGATCGAGTGCGATTCTAGCAAAAATCTCTAATTTAAAATGATAACCGGGAGTGATCAGTTCCCGGGCGAGATTTTACTATAAGCACACTGACAAATTACGCGTTTTATAAATCCCAAAAATGGGTCGAAATTCGGAATGTCACAATTTTAATTTTATTAACTTAACAAGTTTGTTATTCGAAAAATAACTTTTATATTATGGATATTAGAAATCATTTCTACCTTTATTTCACCTTCCACATGAGATAATTTTATCCAGACTATATTCCCATTATATCCGATTTTATCCTATCTTGGACATGCATCAAACACAGGATTTTATCCTATTCTGAATTATGTCCTGACTACCAAATAGGATCAAAACTTGCAAAATTTGTATTATCTACGCAAGTTCATCTTTTTCTTCTCATCTTTTTTCCTTGCTTAGTTTATATATCTTTTTTTATCGAAGTTGCATAAATAAGACGCCTAATAAAATCTTCAACAAAATAAAAGAGAGTTTTAATTGACAAGATAAAAAAAAAATTAGTGATAATGATGGAGGGAAACGGTGGCGAGCAAGTGTTTTAGGAAAAGCAGAGTCAAACCAAATCACAACGTTTGGTAATGGAACAGAACCAAACCAAACTTGGTCGGTCTGGCTCCGTTTTTAATAATTTACAAAGCAAGAGTATTACATAGGTAGATCAATGATCAATTACTCATCGTGTATTACCACGAAAATAGAATTAAAAAACAAAGATATAATTAAGTCCAATCTTGAAATTAGATCTACGCGCCGGTTCAATTTGTGAGCCAAATTGAAAACCAAGCTCCTAATTTGTGAGCCAAAATGAAAACCAAGCTCCTTAAACTGATCATATGACAATCAATGGTCGAAATAGATATTCTATAAATGCTTTCTCTCTCCTTGCGCGCTAAATTATCACTTGGAAGATCGGTTTACCAGTTTTTGTTTATTTTTGTTTGTGTAATGTTGAAACAGAAATCGTTGTATATCAACCAAATATATGTCTACCAAATATAGGGTAATCAATTTTAGAATATTTGGAATCTTATCTTTAGAAATTGGAAAGTTTTTGTATTTTATTTATTTATTTATTGCTAGTAAATCTTCTAGAATGTACTCTTGGGTATTTATACACCCCAACTAAGCTTAATAAAAATATACAACGATTTTTGTTTCAACATGGTATCAGAGCCATCTAGGGCTAACGCCTATTTTCAACCCTAGCTTTTTTCTTCTTCCAAATCTTCTAAAATTGATTACCATATATTTGGTAGATATATATTTGGTTGATATGTAAGAAGGACTAAAGCCAAATATAAAAATTAAGGTCGAGAATCTACTGTTCCTATTCGATCACCTAATAAAACATGAAGTAATTCTTTAGGAAGCTATGAACAAAACTTAGTGTCAAAGCGCTTAACGATTCCAAAGTTAGAAAGCCAATCAACATAATGATTTCCGTTCCAAAGATTAGGTTGCGCGACAATTCCATTTCTTTTAAACATTATTAATCCATTTTTGGTTATTTCTCAAGGACTAGGTTTTCTTAATCAAGTCATGTCCTATTAATAAAAATCAATTTAGAGGTCTTATCTTTTTACGTGTTAAAGGTAATATGTCCCTTGAATGATTGTAATTGATACTGTAAGATTCAGTTACTCTAGATAGTTATCCTGGAAAGCCTATAAATAGGCCATTGGATTATTCATTATTAACATCATTGAAATATACACAAACTTTATACTTCTGTCCTCCGCATTTTATTCTTCAACACCGGAGATTGAAGCTATGGGATCAATGTGTTCGTATCCGGAGCATCCATATCCGGAGTATCCATATCCGGCGCCTCCGTATCCGTATCCAGCACCAAGATCATATTTGTGTTCTAAAGCTGCTCCGGCTTCACCACCAAATTGGCGTTGGGGTCCATGTTCAAAGGGGGCGTGGGTTGAAGACGTCTGGGTTGAGGTCTGTCGGGCACGTAGCGAACCCGAGTACCGAAGGATCTGTTATATCCGCTATGATATATAGATGGGATAGCAAAAAAGGTTCAGCTTGAGTTTAGTGAAATGGGGCAAACCCTAGCCACATTGATGGATTCCTCTATATATTCTATGGGTCCTTCTTAAAAGTATATAGTTGAGTGGCTGTCAATAAATGTTTGTCATCAATGTGAATATTATTATCGTATGTGGCGTAATGCGTTCTCATTGCTTCGGTTCTTTTGTGAATTCGATAATGCACTTCAATTGCTAGCTAACACCAGATTGTAGATCCTTTATAGAAAAAAGGAAAATGACACGAAATACATGATCTGCACAAGGTGTGCAGGATAATCTAGACTAACTTAATATTACAATAATGTGCAATCCTGAAACATATACTGAATCAATGGAAATATTGTCTCTAACATTACCCAATGTAATGTGAAATTTTGTCATAAATTGACAAGAGGGATAATCAGAATTTGGATGTGGCATTCAAAAGTGTGATTTTGTTTTGAATATTCTCCTCCTTTTTGGGTTCCCTGTAGTTGCATGCCCATGTATATAACGCCATCTTTTTTTGTGAATCAATATCAATCCCAACTTCAAGATTCCGCGTCAAAAAGATGAATGGAAAAAGCTGAAAATAGATGGCGCACTAGATGAGGAAGTCCAGGAAGCGATACAATACAGCAGAAAAAGATTGCAACTAAGTGATGTAGAATAATATTGGAAAAGAGCATATAGAATAATTGTGAAAAATGCTCTCTCTCTCTCTCTCTCTCTCTCTCTCTCTCTCATAAAGTTATTTCTATGAATGCAATTCAGCCAAACTGACCAGCTAGAAAAAGTTAATGGGGCAGTTGTCTTTGAAGTTTGAATCTGCCCAAATGAGGAAAGGGTGTTATGTTGTTTTCTAAAGGAGAGGTTCTGGTTTCACGAGTATGATGAGAGGTGCAAAAGCAAACATAATATAGGAACCACCTCGTTATCTAGGGAACTAAATAAAATGGTAATCTTGTTCTTTTAAAAACGTTGTATAGAGAACTAATCACAATACATGAATTGAATGAGAACTTTCATTTTCGTGTAAGTTTATGATTGGCTTGGTATAATAGAATGAGTGTAGATAATTGTTAATACTAAAAAGTACATAGAGCATATTTATAAACTTTACATAATAACTATATAGAGGAACTGAATATTAGAATATCAATCACAATCAACATGGATCAATCCAAGAATGTGATGCGCAATCTTGAGATATTTATCGAATCAATGGAAATACTATGTCTAATAGGTAAAAAGATACAGCTTATAAATCGATTTTATTATTAGGACACGACTCAATTAAGAAAACCTAAACCTTGAGAAATAACCGAGAATCAGTTAACTTTTGTTTAAAAGAAATAGAATCGTCCTGCAACCTGACTTTAGGAGAGGAAATCGTTATGCTGATTGGGTTGTAACTTTAAAATCAATAAGCACTTTGACATGAAGTTTTGTTGACAACCTCCTAGAAAAATTACTTCATATTTTATTAAGTGATCAAATAGGAATAATAGGTTCTTGGTGTTAATTTTTATATTTGGCTTTAGCCCTTTTTACACCAAAAGAAAAAAAAAAGAAACAAAAATTGGTTAACTAATCTTTCAATTGATAATGTTGCAAAGAGAGAGAGAAAGAATTTATAGTAAATCCGTTCCAATCATAATTGTTGTATGATCGGCTCAAGGAGCTTGGTGTTCAATTCAGTTCACAAATCTAACCGGTGCATAGTTCTAATTTTGAGACCGGACTTAACTATTTCTTTGTTTTTCAATTTTATTTTTGTTGTAATAGGCAATGAGTATTATTTCATTAATCTACCAAAGTAATTTTCTTGTTTTGTAAATAATTAGAAACGGAACCAGACCAACCAAGTTCGGTTAGGTTCTGTTCCATTACCAAGCCTTGTGTGGTTTGGTTTGACTTTGCTTTTCCTAAAACAGGAGTGGCTTACGCGCCCCTGTTTCCCACCGTTAAATATGTTAAAGGGTTAATATCACGAAAAATCTCAAACTGATACACTTATGATAAATTTATCCAAAATTATATTTTTTATCATAAAAAACCCCAAACTGGTACACCTGTGACAATTTTACTCCGAACTATTTTTTTTCCACTAAAACCCCCCACACTAGTACATCTGTGACAATTTTACCCCCGAACTAATTTTTTTACTATAAAAAATCCAAAACTAGTACACCTGTGATAAATTTACCCTTCGTTAGTTTTCGTTAAATATTACTGTCAAATTGCTAAGTTTAATGACACATGGTAATTGACAGGTGCATCGATTTTGGATTTTACCCCTCTATTTGTCACAAGTTTATCAATTTATGATTTTTTGTAATATTAATTTAGTTTAATGGACATTAAGCAAGGATAAATTTGTCACAAATATATCAGTTTGAGATTTTTAGTGGTCAAAAAATTAATTTGAGGTAAAATTATCATTGATGTACCAATTTGTGATTTTTGATTGTCAAAAAATTAGTTCAAGATAAAATTATCATAAGTATATTAGTTTTGAGATTTTTTGTGGTTAAAAAAATAGTTCGGGGTAAATTTATTACAGGTATACCAGTTTGGAATTTTTTGTGGTCAAAAAAATAGTTCAGGGTAAAATTATCACAGGTGTATCGGTTTGAAATTTTTCGTGGTATTAACCCAATATTAAATAGATCATCAACCCATTTTTAACCTATATTTGATGTTGGACAAAAAAATCCATATTTGATGGGCTGACTCATTATATGGGTTAGCTATATTCGGCAAATGAGTTACAAATAGGTTTCAAACGGCAAAATCCAAAAAAAAAAAATTGGGTGTTAAATTGGTTCATAGTTTATCCAAATCCAATCTATTTATGTAAATCTCTCTTCACTTTTCACAAGAAAATAATAGGCTCATCGGCCTATTCCAAGTTAAGAGAAGTCTTTGTGGGCCTCAAGATGAGCCCGATTTCACCAATATTAAAAATATTGAGAGGCTTCTTTTTTCCGCATTGTTTATTTATTTTTTATTAATATTATAAGTTTCGTCCGTTAGTTATTGGAGTATATCATTTCTTGGTTGTATTTGGCATTGTTATTTTTATGTAATATTCTAATCTTAATTTCATTGCAATCCAAGATCAGCATAACAAAAAAAAAAGGGCCAACATGGACGGCAGAGCTAAAACCCCGAACACACAATTCATTGGAGATTCCGGACTTGGGATCCCATCCCCAAGACTTTAGCACTCGGACACAGCGCCTCAGTGACCAAACCCGTCTCCCTAAAGCCCATACTCAAGACCTCCGTGCCTAAACTCAAGACTAGGCATGGACACGGGACCTCGAGACCCGGGACCATTCCTCTCAGTAGAGTTCGAGGTCGCAAATACGAGACGTTAGAAAACCGAACTTAAGACTCGGCAATCAAGCTCGAGACCTTGCGGCTCAATAGAAACTTGACAATCGGATACACAGGACTCGAACACCCAGACTCGAGCTTGAGATCTTGATGTTTCGATCCGAACCTAAGTCAACAACGGTCGGGCTGGATTTGATGTTTGTCAGCTTGTATCGACATAGAATATCCTGTTGAATTAAGTCGAGATTAATTAACGGATACATGAGTATTATGGATGAGTGATTCCAAGTTCTGTCAGTTGGAACGGATTCCTCATTTTTTTGGAACCTGGAATGTACATGCATACTATAGAACTTAGACCCTACACTGTCACAAATTCCAAGGTCCATTCTAGGGTGTACTTAGGTTCCACATATATTATTAATTGAACGATTGCAGTTAAACATCAACTTTTATAATCACAACTTGTTGATACAATCTAATAACCACAACTTATATTTAGACATAAAAAAATATAAAACATTAATAAAGTAAAAGTCTCAATTATAAAATGGAAGCTCAGAGTAGTGGTTCCTAATTATACACTCATCATCGGAAGCCATGGTATACCATAGGATTGTGCAAAGACACAAACCAAGAAAAAGACAAAAACTTGTTTCATGTTTTAGATCCACGTTGCAGGTTTTATCTACTTAGAACCTCGAACCTACCAATCGAAATAAGTTTCTTAATTTTTGAAACCTGGAACCAACTAGTTGAAATAAGTTTCCTAATTTTTGCAACCTGAAACCTACCTTGCCCAGCTTGGAACTTGGAACTAGACAGATTCGCACCGGTCTAATTTTCAGATTACAGATTTTACTTTAGAACCATGCTCAGTCTTAAAGTGAGTGCAAGTTTTGATGAGTCTGAAATAAGTAGAGATTGATTAATGGGTACATGGGAAAGCAATAAGTGATGAATCGTAGCTCGGGATCATCAAAGCCATCGTTACAAAAGCAATGTCAAATTCCCGTGAATATGCGTGCGTGTGCTTGTACATGATTCCGAGAGAGAGAGGGGTCAGTTGTTAAACCTATGGCTCCTGAACTTTTTGCGTTTTATAAAATATTGTCTTCACAATTTTTTCTTCGTGCAATCGAGTTTTCAAACCTTTTTTTAATCTGGGCAATGTTAGTCTTCCATCAGATGCTGGGACGAAAATTCTGATGCGGCAGTCAAATGACCGTCTAAGCGTTCGCATGGCAAGTACGTCTGTGTTAGAGAAAAAGAAGACCAAAAACAATATAAAAGAGAAACTAGAGAGTCGAAATAGAGAGAAGAGGAGGCGGACCTTAGATAGCGATGCCACGGGAATGGAACCTCGCCGACATTTGGGCATCATAGCGGCCTCCTCTAGTCATCCACTCGTGCACATACTTGGACTGAGAGAGGGTTTGACAGAGATGCTCCGATAGGTTTGAATCGATTTCACCGTCGGGTTCATTCTTATAAGGTGGAATTGAGGGTGGCTAAACTTCGCCCACAATCTTAGAAGGATTAACTCCATATGGCCAGGACACCAGCAATCGAGTGTGTATTCACATGTGAGAGAAAGGGCGGGAGGGATCGGTGAGGCAATCACGGCCTTTGCGCGATTGAACTTGTCACTAGTCGACAAGGGCATTAGACCCCCTCCAATCACTAACGAGTGCCGACCCTCGTCATAGGGGAAAAGTGCCAAAAAAGTCTTAAACCTTTTGCGTTAGTGCCAATTTAGTCCTAAACTTTTTTTTTATGCCAATTCAGTTCTAAATATTTTACATTGGTGCCAATTTAGTCCTAAATCTTTTTTTTTGTGCCAATTAAGTCCTAAACATTTTTAAATTGATACCAATTCAGTCCTAAACCTTTTGTTTTTGTGTCAATTTAGTCCTTTTGGCTAATTTTAATCGGAATTTGCCTACATGGACCCCTACTAGCCAGCGACCGGTCATCGGTGCCAATGTGGACAACTTAAATAATATTTAATATTTTTTTGAATTTTTATTTTTTTTCCACTTTTTTTTGGGTTTTTCCTTCCTCTGGCTGGTCGCCGATCTGGCGAGCTCGACCTCGTCGACCACTAACGAGGGCAGCCTCGCCTGGCGAGGCCGAGCCTCGCCTTGGTTGGGCAAGGCTCGACCTCGCCAGATTCAGCGAGGTCGGGCCTCCCCTAACCATGGTGAGGCTCGAGCCCTCGCCAGAGGCCGCGGCGAGGGCGAGCCTCGCCATGGTCGGGCGAGGCCCGACCTCGCTGGATCTGGCGAGGTCGGGCCTCGCCGGATCTAGCGAGGTCGGACCTCGCCGGCGGTTGGGAGAGGCTCGAGCCCTCGCCGCAGCCTTCGGCGAGGGCTAGAGCCTCGCCATGGTCGGGGGAGGCCCGACCTCGTCGGGTGAGGGTGCCCTTGCCAGTGGTTGGCGAGGGCAAGCTCGTTGGCCTTTGGCCGGTCGTCGGACTAGCGATCGACCAGAGGAAGGAGAAACCAACAAAAAAAGTGAAAAAAAGAAAAAAAAGAAAAAAATAAAATTCAGAAAAAATATTAAAATATTATTTAAGTTGTTCACGTTGGCGCCGGTGACCAGTCGTCGGCCGGCAGACGTCCACGTCAGCAAATTCTAGTCAAAATTATCTGGAAGAACTAAATTGGCACAAAAACAAAAGGTTTAGGACTGAATTAGCATAAATTTAAAATGTTTAGAACTTAATTGGCACCAAAAAAAGTTTTAGGACTAAATTGACACCAATGCAAAAGATTTAGGACTGAATTGGCATTAAAAAAAGATTTAGGACTAAATTGGCACTAATGCAAAAGGTTTAAGACTTTTTTTGGCACTTTTCCCCTTGTCATAGATCTAGCAAGGGTCAATACCCTCGTTTTGTGTAGTGGGTGATAAATTTGTCGTGGCTTATTTAAATTCTCACTTCCCGTGTTTATCACATTACTTGTTAGATCAATTTTCTATCGACTAGTTTCAATTTTTTTAATGTGGTATCAAGACTTTTCGTACATGTTCAACTTAGTTTCCAAATTATATGAAAATATTCAATTTTGTCCTTCTAGTAATTTAAGTTAAGGGAAAACATCGAATCATAAAGTTTAGAGATTAAGTTAAACATATATCAAAACTCCAAGAATTACATTGAACAAATTAAAAATTCATGAACTATATTGCATATTGGACTACAATTTAAAAATCATATTGAACAAATTAAAGTTCAATGACTACGTTACATATTAGGCCGCAATTCATAAATCATTTGTCATTTCCCAATATGAAAAGGGAAATAGACAGTCAAACTAGAGAGAGAGGGAGAGGCGGACCTTAGACAAGTGGCGGCACAGGGGATGGACCCTCGCCGGCATTTGGGCATCATAGCCGCCTTCTCTAATCATCCACAAGTGCACACGCTCGGACCGAAAGAGGGCTTGATAGAGAATTACTCTGGTACGTTCGTATCAATCTCAACATCGTGTTCGTACTTATGAGGCAACGGCAAGGGTGGCTAAACTTCGCCCACAATCGAACAAGGAATTCCTACATATGACCAAGGCACCAACGATTGAGTGTGTATTCACATGAGAGAGAACAAGTTAGGCAAGGCAATCTCGATCCTCGCCGATTGGCCTTGTCACTGGTTGACGGGCCTCAGAGCCTCTCCGATCGCTGGCAAGGGCCGACCCTCGTCATAGATCTAGCGAGAGTCAATAACCCTTGTTTTGTGTAGTGGGTGATAAATTTTTCTTGACTTATTTAAATTCTCAATTCTAGAGTTTGTCACATTACTTCTTAGACCAATTTTTTTATCCGCCAGCTTCAACATATTTTAGGCTCCGATTGTTGAAAAATAATTGATGACTTGTATCGCTAAAGATAATTAATCAATAAAAAAATTTCTGTTAACGATTGTCTAAATATTTTCGTGGACGATAAAAATATTTTTTGCCCATAGTGATTATTTTTTTGAAAAAATAGTTGGGGTTAATATTACGAAAAACTCAAAACCGATAGATTTGGGACAAATTTATCCAAAATAAATTTTTACCCCCAAAAATCTCAAACTGGTACGTTTGTGATAATTTTACCTATTTTAAATTTTACCGTCAAATTTCTGAGTTTGATGGTAGTTGATGAGTGTATCGATTTGGATTTTCACCCTCTGTTTATCACAGATGTACCAATATATGACTTTTTGTGATATTAATTCAATTTAATGGAGGGTAAATTTATTATAAATGTACCCGTTCGGAATTTTTTATGATAAATTTTTTTTATGGAATAATTGAGAGCCGTTCGAGACTCAGGATGTGAATGGTAACCATTCTGTTTCAGAAATCAAATTCTTGCTAGAAATTGATTTATGGAATTCTTGTCAGAAATTGATTTCTGGAGGAGAAATCTGTTTGGTAAAACATGACTAATTTTGCTCCATAAATTGATTTATGAAATAAAAATTTGTTTTGATTTGTTGATTTTTTTCACCTAAAAAATTTAAATTTTACTCAAAGTGGATGGCCACAGGTATTATAAGCTATTTTGTAAAGTTTTGAAATTTTTTATTTTTTTTAAATTTTTTTGGGCACCTAAAACAATTTAAATTTCACTTAAAGTAGGTGGCCATAAGTATTCTAAGCTATTTTGCAAAGTTTTGAATTTTTTTTTATTTTTTTGGATACATCAAAAAAATTAAATTTTACTCAAAGTGGGTGGCTACAAGTAGCCATTTTGTTAAGTTTTGAAATTTTTTATTTATTTATTTATTTATTTAAAAAAATTCACCAAATTTCATATTTCCTCGAAATCTGACTCTTTTTTAGCAATTTTCTAGAAATTTTTATGAATTTTTTAGAATTTTTTAATTTTTATGTATTTTCTAAAAAAATTATGAGAAAATAGGAAGAATGCATTCCGAAATCAAAAAGCTAAGGGCGCGCATGGAATCCATTTTGGAGTAAAATTTCTGCTCCAGAATGTATTCCGGAAAAGAAATGCGTTTGTTAAAAAATTTCCGGAATGTATTCTGGAGTAATTTTTGCATTCTGGAAAAAAAATATGTTTGGTAAAAACACATTCTTTTTTTGCTTCTAGAAATCAATTCTGCTTCCAGAATGACTTTTTTCCCAAAAAAGAGAAGCTACAAAAAGTAGCTTCTCTCTTCCCGGAAGTATTCTGACCTTCATTTCCTATTCTTTCTCTTTGTTCGTTCTCTCTTTTGGAATTCATCGTAGCCCTAATTTTTTTCTTTGTCTTCGATCTCGTTCAACTCTTCAGCTTCGTGCACTCCCCTCCCCTCCCCGCGACTGCACCGGAATGGCCACTGCACGTGGCGGCGATCGCTTTTGCCCTCCTTATACCTCCGCCTCTTCAGTTTCGTGCCCTCCATCCCTCCTCGCGACTGCACCGGAATCACCACCTGACACTGCGGCGATCGATTTGGCTCTCCCTGGTGAGTCTTTGATTCCTCCCGAAATTTTCACCTCCTCGCGTTAGCTTTTTCCTTCGATACAATCCGAGGTGCGCGACGTGGCCGCCTGTTTAGGGCACGCGGCCCACGCGAATCTCGCTCGATTGAGTCAGAACGAGGGAACGAGATGCTGCGGATGGTATGGCGAGAACTTGATTAAAGAGGTTGGACAAGATTCATTTGGTTTTTGAGACAAGTTCGTGTAGAAGGAATTATAAAGTTAGTGAACGTTGGTTTTAGTAACGATGTATGATTTTTATATCTCAACCCAAAGTCGCAGTTGAATGGATGAGAGAATAGATTCAATTTAACTCAGTGGGTTTTGATTGAGAGGAAAAAGTTGTTTTGGATGCTTTCTTCTCCCTACTGACCAGAAAGCTAGAAAACTGTTTTGTGGGGGTTTCCTAGATTTTTATGTGAGTCCCAGTACATGAAACCATTAAAAGCTTGCTGTTATTATCAGGGAACCCAAAGATTAGTAATCGTGACGGGTTGTGTATATAATTGACATGTCATGATGAGTTCGTGACATTTTCCAATTGCTTCTGCAACCAACATACACAATGACTCCGAGTTTCCATTGTTCCACGCTACAAGGCGTGATCATAAATTCTCAAATAAAGCCCTTTAATAACTTTGATTGGACACATTGTGATCTAAGACCTGGCCACTTGAATCTAGCTACTTTGTGAAGAAACTGAGATTGATCAAGCCTTGGTGGTTTAGGCTATTCGTTAGAAAGTTTATGGGATTTTGAGACATAGGATTTTCTTGAGTCATTGCTTAATCAATCATTATCAGGGTTAATGTTTATGAAACTAGGAAGCTGTTGTGGTCATAAATCATACAGACTTGTGCTAGGTGTCAAAATCATAAAGGTCAAATGTGACTGTGATGGGATGGTTTAATATTGAATTGCTTAAACGGTCTTGTGAATTTGCTTGGAATTGTTCTTTTCATCTAGAAGGCGAAACAATTAATGGCAAGAAAGGGAAATGTGGATGAATATTTTATAGCATAGTGATTCAACTGTAGCTGGTGATGGTTTTCTGAAGCATGTTTCTCAGTTAGTATTTTGATTGCTTGTATTTCTGGCATCTTATCATCTTCTCTCCTGCTAGGAATGTTCCCTTTCCTGCTTAATCGGTATAGGTTTGTTTGACTTGCTGAAGGAGAAATATGTCTTCTCTAAACTTGTCAATGCTAGTTGTTAGTCTCGTATTACTCACTATATTGGAGTGTGGGATGCCTTCCTAGACAAATAAATTGAACTACCAGTTGGGTTTCCTCTTCAAAATTATTAGCCAAGCTTTTGATATTAACCATTGCAGTGTGCTTTGAGTTTTTTCTTTTGGGGTTTCCTTTGGGGGTGGGGATGGGGCGGTTTCATTTTTCTCTATTTTTGTCCAGTTCAAGCTCTTTGAGTTGAGAAGCATCTCATCTAATACTGATTCTGGAATTTTTCTTAATTACGACGGTCCCCAGAAACTTGTTATCAGTCAAACTCTAAAGTATTTCATCACCTCTTACTTTTGCTAAACATTATGGCTCTGTTTGGCAAATTGGGAGAATGAAAATTTGGATAGAAAATTTTGAAATTGTAAAATTCTTGTGATAAAGGAAAGAAGGGAAACTTTTAAATTTATCGGCATTTTCCTTCCCTTTCCCTTCCCCTAGGGTCTCCTACACATAGC
Organism: Syzygium aqueum; assembly: GCA_031216185.1. Classification (NCBI taxonomy): domain Eukaryota; kingdom Viridiplantae; phylum Streptophyta; class Magnoliopsida; order Myrtales; family Myrtaceae; genus Syzygium; species Syzygium aqueum. Next base: position 7,895,377 of record CM062239.1, read on the forward strand.
TTAAGGACTTATTGGGCCAGATTTGAAGTTTAATTAGGTTTTGCACTCTTGGTTGCAAGGTCCTCCAAATTTTAACTTTGTCTACCCATAACATGTATTATTTGCTTTCCCTCTGTTTGGTTCTGTTAAACTCAGTAATTGACCTAGATTGAGTCTATACAGAGACTTTTTGCCTGACTCCTTTTCATCAGTATTGAAATTTTCACAATCTTCCCTTGTTGGAAAAATCTTTGCTCAGTCCTGATTGACTACATGAGTTCATCTACTGTGCTTGCAGGGAAGCTAAGGACGTAGTTAAAGGCATAAAGAAGCATCTTGGAAGCAGGAATCCTAAGGTTCAACTCCTGGCTTTAACGGTAGGTTTTGCAGATTTTGGTTTCCTTTTAAAGTTGCAAGCACAATGGCACATGGCATACTTGCAACAGACCTTTGTCAACCATGTCGCGAGCAAAGTGATAATCCATGACAATGTGTTTTTAATTTTGGAGTGAAAAATAGGATTAGCGCATGCATAAGTAGCACTAATGTTATCACAATAAATGCTATGTGTGGATGAAGAAGATACTCCAAGTTCATGCAAGAAAGATTGAATCCATGTGAGCTCAGAAGGTGTCGCGGCATTAGCCAAGCCCCTTACATAATTTGATATATGGACTATGCACCTTTTATATTCTCTTTGATTGAATAGTGACTATCAAGTTTTGCTAGTGGTGTACTTCCTTTCTCAATAGCTTGAAACTAATGACATTAGGGTGTGAAATTCTCTGCTTATGTACAATTTATGTTCTCTTTTGTAGATGTGCTCCGCTATTTAATTCTTGTTTGCTTGTTGAATCGCCATTACCAGCATTTGCCTATGAAATTTCATCGATTTTACATAAATGGAATCCTCCAAATGCACGTACATGGCAAAGTGGACCGAGCCGTTGACCGAATTGTTTGTAAGTCTGATGGTAGATGAGGTAAAAAAGGGAAATCGCACGTCATGTACCTACAACAGAGTTGGGTGGATTAACATTGAAAAAGAATTCAATGAACAAACATGACTTCACTTTAGTCTAACACAGTTCAAGAACAAAGCACAGAAACTGAAGAGGCAATATGGTAGTTTTAAGAAACTGCTTTCAACAACGGGATTTGGATGGGACGATGACAGCAAGAGGGTTGTTGTGGACGATGAAACTGTTTGGGCAAATCACATTAAGGTAATGTTACTTACTTAGGTCATGTTATTATTGTAACCTCAAATTTCAGATTTATAAAATGTTGAGTACTGCCTGACATTATTTTGAAAATGGTGTAGGATAATACTGAATGGGCCAAGTTCAGGAAAGACGGATTTCCTTTGTATTCACAGCTTTGTGTTGTGTTTGGGGATACATACGCCACTGAGGAGTTTGCAATAGGAAATGCGCAAAGCGTGGCACCGTCGGAGGGTACAGGTGACAGTGGTGGTGGTGGTGACAATGATGTTCATGTCAACCTAAGCAAACCTGAACTGTTTTTCGAAACTCAAGCTGATGTGGAACAATTTAACGTGTCGACAAGCCCACCACCAAAAAGTCACATGCTGGATAGGACTCCAAATGCCAAGAGGAGGAGAAAGAGCAGTTCGCATTCATTTGACGCGACTTGCAAAGCCATTCAAGAGATGATCAAAGCTAAGACGGTTCACACATCAAGTGCCTCCGTCACCTCACAGTCCTTAACACCTGTGGACCCTTACTCTATATCAACCGTGGCTGCTGTCCTAAATGCCATGCATGACTTGGACAAGGTTCTTTACATCAAAGCTATGAAAACATGCTGTCAGTAATGCCTCTTGGAGAGAGGGCTTCCTAACATGTCTTCCCGAAATGAGAGTGGCCTTTATTGAGGCTATGGATGAGTAGTTGAGGGCTGTAGAGTAGTTGTTGGGCTATAGTATGCCGTTTTATGTTTGAGTTCATTTCGGCTTTTCACTTATGTATTTCAAACATTGACTTGTCTTTATGACTATGCGTTTGTGATGATGTTGAGACTTTGCTTTAATGTGATTGAATTTCATAATTATCTGTTGAGTGGTATTAAATTCCCAACATATCAGTTCAAATGTATTGGCTTCCCTTCTGACATGTTGAGTTTGTCTTCTTCTTTTGCATGATGACCTAGGCAATATGGAAGGGGGTCAAAGTAGTTGGTCTAATGATCAAGTAGCATCAAGTGAAACAATTGTATCAGGTGAACAAGACTTTGATGAGGATGAGTTGAAAATATTGTTGGCATGGTTGTGTACTGCTTGGTTGCATAGGTCCATGCATAGGATAGAACGTATTAGGGACAGCGTATTGACAGGAGCCCAATGGGTTAGCGAGCTTCTTCATGGACATTCAGATAGAGTATACGAAGCATTTAGAATGGAGAGATATGTTTTTCTTAACCTTTGTGGTTTGCTCAAGTCAAGAGATTGGTTGGCAGACAGTCGATATGTTAGGGTAGATGAACAGGTTGCCATGTTTTTATTAATGATTTGTCAGAAGAACTCCAACAGAGCTTTATGTGAGAGATTCCAACGTTCAGGAGAGACTGTTAGCAAGTACTTTGCAGCGGTGTTGAAAGCTGTTTTGGAATTGGCGAAGGGGATTATCGTCCCTCCTTCATTTGATGTTGTCCCAGAAGAAATTCGGATTGAGCCAAAGTTTAATCGTTACTTCAAGGTATGTTTTTCGTACATTTCCATACACCATTTGATTAGTTTTGCTCACAATCTTGTCTAATGTATGTATTTAATTAAATGACAGGGGTGTGTAGGTGCTATTGATGGCACCCATATTCATGCTACCGTACATGAACATATGCAGCCACGATTTAGAGGTAGAAAAGGCACAACTACTCAGAACGTGTTGTGTGTGTGTTCCTTTGATATGCGATTTACTTTTGTGTATGCTGGTTGGGAAGGATCAGCCAACGATTATCGGGTGTTGTCGGCTGCACTTGGCACACCTCACCTACAATTTCAGCGACCACCCGCAGGTGCTATTTTGATATATAATGAGTATTTGTGTTTATGATTTTGCTAGGATTGCATTTCATGATCGATCCATGAATACTTTGTTGTAGGTAAGTACTACGTCGTCGATTCTGGTTATGCTTCAAGTCCAGGATTTTTAACACCATTTAAAGGCGAACGGTATCATATACCAGAATTTCGACGAAGTGGGGGACCAACAACAGCAAAGGAATTGTTCAACCACAGGCATTCTTCATTAAGAAATATCATTGAGAGATCCTTTGGGGCTTTAAAGAATCGTTTTTTTGTTTTGAGACAGATGCCTCCATTTAAATTTGAAAAACAAACACAGATTGTAATTGCATGCTGTGCGATTCACAACTACATCATTGAGCAAGATAAGATGGATAAGTGTCTATCCATATATGGAGATCCGGATTATGTGTGTGAACCTACTGAACAGGGTACAGACGATGTAGCAACGATCGAAGAAGGAACTGAGATGAACATTATTAGGAAACGTATTGCCAATAAAATGGCTAGGGATAATCACATGCCGGAGATTCCATGAAGTTCGGTCTTCCACTATTGTATTGTACTTCTATTATTATTATTCAAGGATTATTTGCTTTTTTTGCCTTTTGTAATATAATGTTGTATTGTAAGATTTGTATTATGTATAATTGAGGATTTGGTATCAGGTCTTCTTGTAATGACAAGTTATTTTGGAATTTCCATTCTTTTTATTTGAGGAATTAAAAAAATGTACTAGATTTTACCTTGCATATCATGTATTGTAGGTTAACATAAATAATAATGTGCAATTGAGTTCGAACTATCTTTGTTGCGGAAATAGAATTGACACGCCGTTATCAAATGTATTTCTCATCCATAAGCAAAAATTTCCTCATGTTTTACCAAACAGATTTCTCTTTCAGAAATTAATTTCTGAACCAGAATTAGTTATGTTTTACCAAACAGATTTCTTCTCCAGAAATCAATTTCTGGCAATAATTCCAGAAATCAATTTCTGGCAAAAAATTGATTTCTGAAGCAGAATGGTTACCATTCGCACCCTAAACTCTTTCTTGCCAAAAACTCATTTTGAAATCAAGAATACATTCTGAAATAAAATATTTTTTAACAAATGTATTTTTATTTCAGAATGCATTTTGAAAATTTTTTAACAAGCGTCGTTATGCTCCGGAACAGAATTTTTATTTTTATTCCGGAATGCATTCTACGAACCTCAGAGTGCGAAGGGTCCACCCTTTCTGAACGTTCCCGAGAATCACGACATTTCAGTTCTTGGGTCCAAACTCCAAGAAGCAGGGGGGCGGGGAACACTTAAAAGAGGCGCAATGACTGCGGCCGCTCCTGCCGCGGTGGCTGTGTCGGTGAGCCGTCTGAGAGTAGCGGCCTCCTCCGCCTCCTACTACTTGTGTAGCTCTCGAATACCCATTTCCGCCAAACCCCATTTCCTCTCTCTTCCCTCCTCCGCCGCCTCCCGGGCTCTGGTCCCCTCCTCCGCCTCCGCCTCCGCCGCCTCCATGACGTACGATGAGGAGCTCGCCGCCGCCAAGAAGGCCGCCTCTCTCGCCGCTTCTCTCTGCCAGGTCCCCGTCCCCCTCTCTCTCTCTCTCTCTCTCTCTCGGGTCGCGTTGCGTCGCGTTTCGGTTCTTCTCCAATCCGCGAGGGGTTGAATTGGGTCGCTGAATGTGTTGTGGGCACGGGTGGATTTTCGAGCTCTGGGTCGATTTGTCCTGTTGGGATCGATGCCCCCACCTGCTCATTCGGGTGATTTCGGTGATGTCGGGTCGGATTGCTTGTGCTTGGTCACTGAACTGATGAGCGCAATTAAGGCGTTCGTGGTTTTGACCCCTCGTGCTTATGCTCTGCTTCAATCCAATGAAATTTGGAAATCGTTCTCTTTTTTCGTGGAGTACTTGTTCTCTTTTTCCGTGGAAATTGCTCTGCTTCAATCGATGGAATTGCTTATGCTTGGTCAATTAAGGCATTCGTGCTTTTGATCCCTCATGCTTATGCTCTGCTCCAAATGAATCAAACTTGGAAGCCGTTCTCTTTTTCATGGAAATTGCTCTGCTTCAATCGAATGAATTGCTTATGCTTGGTCGCTGAACTGATGAGTGCAATTAAGGCATTCGTGCTTTTGATCCCTCGTGCTTATGCTCTGCTCCAATTGAGTGAAATTTGGAAATCGTTCTCTTTTTCGTGGAATATATGTGGATAATCGTTCTTTCTTTGCTCATTATCGCCAAAGCTGTATTTTTTTTTTCTCCTATTGAGGGGTCATGTTCTGTTTTCATTACGTACTTGCTAGTACACAGGTATTTACTCACTGTCCTATCTATTGCAGAAAGTGCAAAAAGAGCTATTGCAATCGGATGTTCAATCGAAATCAGACAGAAGTCCTGTCACGGTGGCAGATTATGGTTGGTCTTCAATTCGATATTTTGTTTTTTCCTTGCTTGTTAGCTTGATCAACAAAACTTGCTCCCTGTTCTGGTACGTTGTATGTATATCTTCTTGAAGGCGACGATACTGACGATAACAGGTGTCGATATGGACATGGGCGTTTCTGGAGTGAGTTTTAAAATCAGGTTGTTCAGTGGAATCACAAGCCCTCAGTAACTTATTTCATTTTACACATAGAGAACTCCTGTGATTGAGAGTACTCGACATTTAGGAAGACCAAGATTTTGGTAAATTTGGAATCAGCGAAATCCTGTGAGTTGCATTTTGTAACTGGATAACCAGCCAGTCCACTAACCTGTTTCTAACACTGGGATAAGCTTTGTGCATCTAATTTGTCTTTCAAGAGCTCTTTAAACTAGTATATCTCTTGTAGTTGGATTTTGCTTTTTTATTTAAATTGTCTAATAATTCTACCATTGGCTTGATGATCTTCACGATTATCTACAAGAGAAATAATTCTAGATGCAAAATGTTCCATTACTCTAGTGAAGTCGGGAGAATGCAGGTAATTGTTTTGCCGATGTTCCTTATGTGTTGTTCTGATCGAGATGGCTTACAAAGTTCTCTTTTTTCTCAATTGCCTTGAGAATCCGTGCACTCCGGCCTCATTTTCATTTCTTAATCTTCTTTGCTATTTTTTTTTATTTTTCACTAAAATTCTGGTTAGGAAAAAGATCATGTCCTTCAGAACTATTGCTTGATTTGAATATTGAGTTGCTCAGTAAATGAATCATAGACCAGTTGCTCGTGTGTTGAAATGCATCCTAAATGTTGGAAGGATTTCTCCTTTTCCTATTTGGAAAATGCAAAATTGTTTCTATGTTCTTCAGGGTTAGACATTTTTTGCAGATCAAACACAGTAGTATAACCCTTGACACTCTTTAACTCGATATATGCTGGGGTTTATTTTCCTCTGTGTAGGATTTAGAATTATGCAGGGGTTAGCTAAATTAAATAAAATAGTTGTAGTTGTCATGTAAGGGCCTTGTCCGGCACCTCTTAGAAGAAAATAAGATAGCTCATGCGGTCATCTGATCCTGTTGAATGAATGAGATATACACTGTAGAAGACCGTCTGAAAAAGGAATGGTCTGACTCACGCATGAGAGCTTTTAGGCATGACTTATTGAGGACTGTGATAGATTCCTGATGTGCATGCAGAGGATTGGATTTAACCTAAGTGCTTGATCTTTTTGACTTACTAATTGTTCCACTGCGGTGAAAGAAGAAAGCTTCTGATTAACTGCAAAGCATGTTTGTCGATAATATGTGACTGAGACATTTGGTTATTGAAGGGTCATGCTATAATAGCTTGTGGCGAAGCTTTGGTGAGCCTGTGCATCTTGGGCCCTGCTTCTCATTTTCTCTTTTGCCTTTTGTCTTATCTTCTCTATTTGGCGCCAACCTTTTCTCTTATCTTATTTACCAGAAACTAGGCAAGTTAGTTCATGAGTATCTATTTGCTTCTACATGTTATAGGCTGCTTGGGCTAATGCATCTGGTTGTTTGGACAATCAGTGAATGCTTGTTCAATTGCTTAAATTTCTCTAGTTAATACACGTGTAATCAATCCTTTAAGCATGTGCATACCTGAGTTTCCAAGTTGTATACTTTTTTGAGGGAGGCGCACCTAATAGGAGGATGCATGGAACTTTCTCCTGTATAACATCATATAATTTAAGGATCTATTAGTTGTCCATATTTTGTTTTGTCTGAAGACAGTAAATTGCCATCCTCCTTCAGCCTTTTGGCCTTAATGGAGCGATTGTTGTGTTGCTGGTTGACAGGTTCACAGGCTATAGTTAGTTTTGTGCTGGAAAGAGAGCTTTCAGATGAACCACTATCTTTAGTGGCTGAGGAGGTTAGTATGTAGTGGTTTGTAATCCCCCAAACAAAATAAAATAAAGCTTAATGGTTAGTTCTGGTACCTCTATTTTTTGATAACATGGAAAACACATCCTCAAAGTCTCACTCCTTTCAGGATTCAGGAGATCTTCGCAAGGATAGTGGAAAAGACACCCTCCAGCGCATAACAAAGCTTGTAAATGAAACTATTACAACTGATGGTTCATATAGTGCTTCTCCATTATCACCAGAAGATGTACTTGGGGCAATTGACAGTGGGAAGTCAGAAGGTGGTTCTTTTGGTCGACATTGGGTCTTGGATCCTATAGATGGTACAAAAGGGTGAGAAACCTATCTTGGGAGCATGGGCTCATCTTTTATTTTTGACTTTCCTCTATAATTTTTTCTCCAAATTTCAGTATCTGAGGATAATATAGGGCCTTGATGAGAAAACTCTTTCGGCAATTTTTATTTATTCTAAATGGAATACTCTTTGGCATAAGGTTATTCAAGCATGACGGATGGTGTTCATCAAAATTTTGAATAGAGAAACTGCTATAAAATGGCCTAGCCCTTGGAATCCTGTGTCATGGACTTAGAGGCATACACAAATTTCTTTCTTTTGGTTTCTTTTGGATACGTGGTTGGCATTTCTTGATGATTTTGGTAAGAATTGTTGGCACAAGATGTATTATCTATATATAGCCAATCAGTACTTATATCCATCTTTCTATAATTTTAAGATTTTAGTGACCTTTTATTTCAAGTTTTCTTGTCTGTATGAATCCTTATTTCTCCACAGCTGCTAGTAGCTGAGAAAATGAGAACTTCTCTTTGTTTCAATTACTAATTGATAAATTAATATTTTCATCCTCCTGTCCTCAACATGCTGTGGCAAATCAAACATGTATTAATTCTACTGTCTCTATCTGCTGTTGTTTCTACGTGCCAAGGTGTTTCTACTTGGTGCTCATTGGTGCATGTGGAACAGGTGTTTTCTGTATTTAGTGAACAAGTGCTTTAAAAGAATTTCTACTGCTTATTGGTGCAAAGTTTTGGTGTGAAGAATCTTTTGCCATACCGCAATATCTTGGTGATGAATGGGCACTTTAGGAATTTTCCGGACTGAATTCAGGCAACACTCATGGAATAAATAATTAATAATTCTTGGCACTCCAGGAAGTCTCTTTAACTGATGTGTGGGCCATTGCACAATTTTACAATACCTCCCTCTAATTATCATTTGTACCCTACATCATTGTGGATGCCTCATCGTACAGTCAATTTACCTTTGGTCTCTTTTGTAATTGCTATGATGAAGTTATTACTGATTTTGCCGACTCATTAGGTATCAACTAGTTTGGAAGGATTTATGCAATGCGATTACCTTGCAGGTTTTTAAGGGGAGAGCAATATGCAGTAGCATTAGCTCTATTAGATGATGGGAAAGTAGTATTGGGTGTCCTGGCTTGTCCAAATCTTTCGTTAGCATCTGTCGCTGGGAATGTGATGTCAGAGAATGCTGTTGGCTGTCTTTTCTATGCAAAAGTTGGTTCAGGAACTTTCATGCAGTCATTAGATGGATCTTCACCGGTGAAGGTTGGTATAATTTTCTTCTACACCAATTTATCGTGCAAATAAATATCAGATTCCATGGTCGAGTCCAAAAAAAAAAAAACAAACAAACAAACAAACAGGTTCACCGGGACCGTGTGCGCAAGGCCCTGTTCTCAAGTCCCACAGGCAGTGACCTTTTCTCATATAATTTCCCTCATCCTTTGGCATGTTCTGAGTTTAACTGCTATTGAACTTTGAGAAGGAAATCACATGTTCAATAAATTTCCAGGTGCATGTCAGTGATATTGGAAATTCTGAAGATGCATCGTTCTTTGAATCATATGAGAAAGCACACAACATGCAGGATTTGACAAGCTCTATTGCAAGGGTAATATCTCTCTCTCTCTCTCCCCGTACAAGATGAACTGCAGCACAATGATCTTCAATAGATCTCTGAGGAAAACTCTCTGTAGCAGAAACTTGGTGTCAAAGCCCCGCCAGTGAGGATAGATAGCCAGGCCAAATACGGGGCTCTTTCTAGAGGCGATGGAGCGATATACATGCGTTTCCCTCACAAAGGGTACCGTGAGAAAATTTGGGATCATGCTGCTGGGTGCATTGTTGTTACTGGTACAGGAATTTCTCTCTTAGTTGTGCTTTCTCTTTTTAGAATGATTAGTCAGCTTTGAAAGTATCATAAGGGAAGAAAATGCATATTTTTTATCTCTCTCTCTCTCTCTCTCTCTCTCTCTCTCTACTTAATTTATGGAACTCACGAAACTTGTGGGTTGGGTAGCTCTAGTGCATGGATAGTGTTAACTCTGTCGATCAACATGTATATACCTTCCAACCCTATCACTATATTTTGCTCACCTTGACCTTTGACACATCATAATGCGTTTTTAGCAGTGCCATGCCTTTTGATGCTCGCTGATGAAAGTACTAGAAAGCTTTTGTTTTGTCCCTTCGAGAATAAGGGTTGTTTTATTTCTTAGTTCTTGCATTGAATGAGACTTTCTTTTATGAATCGCAGAGGCCGGAGGAGTGGTAACGGATGCAGCAGGGCAACCTCTGGATTTCTCCAAAGGGAGATACCTGGACTTGGACACCGGTATTATAGTTACCAATCAAAAGTTGATGCCATCACTCTTGAAGGCAGTAAGAGAATCCTTGGAGGAGCAATCTTCCTCCTTGTGATGCTGCTACCCTACTCTTTTGTCTCTAAGGCATCGAGGCAACCTGCGCAATGTGGTGGGAAGGATGTGGTCTCTTCTGTGTCCTATCAACATTAAAATTAAGCTTTATTTCAAGGAAGTACAATAAGAGAATTTGAGATAGAGGAATCATTCATCAAACACCGTTGTTTGACATCCTCTGCAAGTAATGATTATGAATAAATTCATTCGATGTGCTGAAGCTGAGAATGGCAGTAACAGCAAAAGTTGCTCTGAAATTTAATTCAGCCGAGAATAGTTCACCTGTTTGATCTTCAGCTTTATTGTACAAGTGAAAGGTACAAATCTTTCCTGTCCTTGTGTGTACCAACAAATTCAGAGGAGTTGTTTGGCCTTTTTATGCTTCCTAGCAGAAATATAACAGTGGATCATGAACTTTGTCGAATACATAGATGCTAATGTTCAAGACCATAGTGCCTAAACTCAAGACTCGGTGACCAAACCCGTCTAGCTGAAGCCCATGTTCAAGACCATAGTGCCTAAACTCAAGACTTGGCATGGACATGGGACCTGGAGCGTTGAACTCCAGCATCTCGACTCAGGACCTTGACAACCAACCCAGGTCCCTCCTTAGTGCCCGTTTTCAGGACCACGAAGCTCGGACTAGGACTTGGCACAAACACAGGATGCCAGTGTTCATACCTAAAACCTGGGACCGAGACGATTTAACCGGAAACCCTGACGGCCCCGAGACCTTGAAAGCTAAACCTGCGACCTCAAAGGCCGGACTGAAGGCCTTGGCACCCGGACCCAAGATCTAGATGTCCTCTCAATCAAATCTGAGGGTCGGACATGAGACCTTAAAAGTCGAACTCAACACCTTGCAGCCCGATAGGAACTTGGCATAATGAATACAGAGGACTCGAATGGCGGACTTAGGCCCAAGACTTTGACGTCCTGAACTGAAACTAAGTCCATGACGGTCGGACTGGCTTTAACAACGTTAGATATATTAAAAATGATCTATGGTAAATTGCCATTACGTTTTGTACTAGATGTTAAATATGATCTCATTTGTCTAAATCCTCAGTTCCAGAGCATTACGGACCGGTTCTAGTATAGTGTAACATTACTCGTTTTAAGATTATTGTACCTTGAAACCATGAGTAAGAGCGTTTTATCAGCACGAGGCGCTGCATGCGCTGTAGCGCTACGTTACATTATGAAGTTTGCGATCTTGTAAGCATCGGAACGCCCATCTTTTCAACTGTTTTAAGGAGCCTGGCTCGCTTTCACCAACGTTGAGAATGGGGGGCATAGGAAACTCTTCGAGAACCGGAACAGTGACGGTGCGAGGGTCCTCTGTTTCTCACTCTCGAACCTGGTCGTTCACGAAAGTCGCGACATTTCCATTTCTTGAAAGGACGTGGCGATGCCGACCGCGAAGTCCAAGTCAAGAAGCAGGTGGACACGGAAGCAGTTGGGCTGCTGCTACTACAAGACAACGACTATGGCCGTGTCAGTTAGCTGTTGGACAGTAAGACTGTCGAAGACCCAAGTTCGTCAACCCCCCATTTCTTCTCTCTTCCCTCAGTCACCTCTTGGTCTTTGATCGTCTCATGCTCCTCCTCCTCCATGCCGTACGATAAGGAGCTCGCCATTGCCAAGAAGGCGGCCTCTCTCGCCGCCTCTCTCTGCCAGATCCATCTCTCTCGGCTTACGTTCCGTTCTTTTCAATCTGCGAGGGTTGAATCGCATTGTTGAATGTATGTGGGCACGGTTGATTTTGTGCTTTGAGTCGATTTGTCATTGTGGAATTGATGCCCAGCTACTCATTTAGGTGATTTTCTTAGTGTCGGGTCGGATTGCTAATACGTAAACTTCAGTAACTTCTTTCTTTGCTCATTATCACCAAAGTTCTCCTATTATGGAGTGATGTTCTCTTTTCAATATATACTTACTAGTACGCAGTTGTTTGCTCACTGTTCTATCTATTGCAGAAAGTGCAAAAAGAACTACTGCAATCTGATGTTCAATCCAAATCAGACAAAAGTCCCGTCACAGTGGCAGATTACGGTTGGTCTTCAATTCAATATATTGTTTTTCCCTTGCTGGTTATCTTGATCGACAAAACTTTGCTCCGTGTTCTGGTACGTTATATATATATATATATATATATATATATATATATCTTCTTGAAGGCTACATTGCTGACAATAACAGACGTCGATGTCGATATGGACACAGGCGTTTCTGGAATGAGTATTAAGATCAGTTTGTTTGCTGGAATCGCAAGCCCTCAGTAACTTATTTCGAATGTATACATAGAGAACTCCTGTGATTGAGAGTACTATACATTTAGGCAGACCCAGATTAATTGGACTTCTAGACAGTTGTGAAAGCAAAATCCTATGGGCTGCATGTTGTATCTAAGACTGTGATAACCTTAGTGCAACTAATTTGTCTTTCAAGAGCTCTGCAAGCAAGTATTTTTCTTGTAGTTGGACTTTTTTTTTTCTACCTTTGGCTTGATGGCTTTTAATATTATCTACTAGAGAAATAATTCTAAATTATCTAAGGATTGAAAATGGAATTGTCGAACTCATGCATGAAAGCTTTAACGCATGACTTATCAAGGAACATGATTGATTCCTCTATCTGGCATGCTAATTGCCTTCCATAGCTCCTGTTAATATTTGGGTGGATGAGGTATGAACATGATGGGATTTAACTTAAGTGCTTGTTCTTTTTGACTTACTAATTTTTCCACTGTGGTGAAAGAAGCAAGCTTCTGATTAACTGCAAAGAATGTTTGTTGATAATAAGTGACTATGAAAAATGGATATTGACGGGTCACGCTGTATCAGCTTGAGGAGATGCTTTCGTGAACCTGTGCATCTTGCGCTCTGCTTCTCATTTTCTCTTTTGCCTTTTGTGTTGGCTTCTGTTTTGGTGCCAGCGTTTTGTCTTTTCTTATTTTACCAGAAACTAGGGAAGTTTTTTCATGATAATCCGCGTGGTTCTACCTTTTATAGGCTGCTTGGGGTGTTGCATGGTCATTTGGACAATCAATGAATGGTTGTTTTATGGTTTAATCTCTTTAGTTAATACACATGTAATCAATCCTTCAGTCAATGAAGCATGTGCATACCTGAGTTCCCTAGTTGTGTAATTATTGGAGGGAGGCACACCTAATAGGAGGATGCATGGACCTTTCTCCAGTATCACATCATATAATATAAGGATCCGTCAGTTATACATGTTTTGTTTTGTCTGAAGAGAGTATATAGCTACCCTCCGTCAGCCTTTTTGTCTAAATGGAGTGATTGTTCCTTCACTGGTTGACAGGTTCCCAAGCTATAGTTTGTTATGTGCTGGAAAGAGAGCTTTTGGATGAACCACTCTCTTTAGTGGCTGAGGAGGTTAGTACGTAGTGGTTTGTAACCCCAAGAGAAAAAAAAGCTTAATGGTTAGTTGTGTTACTTCCATTTTCTGATAACATGCACCTTCAGATTCTGTCACACCTTTCAGGATCCGCGAGATCTTCGCAAAGGATAGCGGAAAAGACACCCTCCAACGCATAACAAAGCTTGTAAATGAAACTATTTCAATTGATGGTTCGTATGGTACTTTTACTTTATCACCAGAAGATGTACTTAGGGCAATTGACAGTCGGAAGTCAGAAGGTGGTTCTCTTGGTCGACACTAGGTCTTGGATCCTATAGAGGTACTAAAGGTTGAGCAACCTTTTTTGGGACCGTGTGGGCTTGTCTTTTATTTACTACTGACCTCTATCATTTACTTCTTAAAATTTCATTATGTGAGAGTTATATAGAGCCTAGTTTTGTTTATTTCTGAATGGGATACTCTTTGGCATAAGGTAATTAAATCATGAAGGATGATGTCCACCAAAATTTTGAATGGAGAAACTGCTATAATATGGCGCAGTCCTTGGAATTTCGGGTCATGTATTGAGAACTTTCATGTGTTTTTTCTTTGATTCTTGGATACAGTTTGGCATTTCTTGATGATTTTGGTAACAGGTGTTGGCACGTGAAGTATTATCTATATTGCCATACAGTATTCATATCATCTTTCTATTCTTTAAGATTTTCATGTTCCTTCACTTCGAGTTTTCTCATTGATAAAGTTATCTATTTCTTAAAATCCTTATTTCTTGACGGCTGCTAGCAGCTGAGAAATTGAGACCTTCTCTTCGTTTCAACTACTGATTGCTAACTGAATATTTTCATCCTCCTTTCCTCAACATGCGGTGGCAAATCAAGCATGTATTGATTCTACTGTGTCTCTATCTGTTGCTGTTTCTGCGTGCCAAGTTATTACTACTTATGTTCATTGGTGCATGCGGGATAGAAGTTTTATGTATTTTAGTGAACAAGTGCTTTACATGAATTTCTGCTACTCATTGGTGCAAAGTTTGGTTACGAAGAATCTTTCGCCATACTGCAATATCTTGGTGATGAATGTGCGTTATTAGGACTTTCACTGACCGAATCTGTCCAACGCTCACGGGATAAGTAAGTAATAGCTCTTGGAACTCCAGGAAGTCTCTTTATCAGATATGTGGGCCATTGCACATTGTAACAATTACCTCCCTGTGATTATCAGTCGTATACTTTATTGTTGTGGATGCCTCATCATACGGTCAATTTACTTTCCTAGTGTTCCTGTAACTGCCATGATGAAGTTTATTACTGCTTTTTGCCGGCTCATTTGGTATCAACTAGTATGGAAGAATTTATGCAATGAGATTACCTTGCAGGTTTGTAAGGGGGGATCAATATGCAGTAGCATTAGCTTTACTAGATAATGGGAAAGTAGTGTTGGGTGTCCAGGCTTGTCCAAATCTTCCATTAGCATCAATCGCTGGGAATGTGCCGTCGGAAAATTCTGTTTGATGTCTTTTCTATGCAAAAGTTGGTTCCGGAACTTTCATGCAGTCATTAGATGGATCTTCACCAGTGAAGGTTGTTGTAATTTTATTCTCACCAATTTCTTTCCACCTTTGTCGTGCAAATGAACATCGGAATCCCTGGTCGAGTCAAAAAAAAAAAAAATGTTCACCAGGACCAGGTGCACAAGGCCCTGTCATCACTTCCTGTAGGCAGTGAACTTTTTTCGTATAATTTCTCCCTCATCATTTGGCATGTTCTAACTGCTACTGAACTTTGAGAGGAACATCACATGTTCAGTAAATGTCCAGGCGCATGTCAGTGATATTGAAAATTCTGAAGAAGCATCATTCTTCGAATCATTGGAGAAAGCAACCGCCACGCAGTATTTGACAAGCTCCACTGCAAGGGTAATCTCTCTCTCTCTCTCTCTCTCTCTCTCTCTCTCTCTCTCTCTCTCCCCAAGATCAAGTGCAGGATGGTAATCTTCATTACATCCCTGAGGAGGACTCTCTGTGACAGAAACTTGGTGTCAAAGCCCGGCCAGTGAGGATGGATAGCCAGGTCAAATACGGGGCTCTTTCCAGAGGTGATGGAACAATATACATGTGCTTGCATCACAAAAAGTACACTGAGAAAATTTGGGATCATGCTGCTGGGTGCATCATTGTTACTGGTACAAAAATTTTCTCTCTCCAGTTTTACTTTTTTTTCTTTTTAGAATGATTAGGGATATTTGAAGTTATCAGAAGGCATGAACATGCATATTTAATGATATCTCTTATTCTCGGCCCCCGCCCTGCGGCTTCTCTCTCTACTTTTTTATTTAAGATACTTCGAAACTGTAGTTTGAGTAGCTCTAGTTTAAGGATAGTAGCTACTCTGTAAATCACCATAGATATACCTTATGACTCTACCACTTTATTTCGCTCGATTAGACCTTTGACGGATCATAATGGGGTTATAGCAGAAATAGCTGGTTGCTTTTCTGCATGCTCACTGACGAAAGTACTAGGGAGCTTTTGTTTTGTCCCTTTGAGAATAGGAGGAGCTTTATGTCTTGGTTCTTGCGTTGAATGAGACCGTCTTTTATGAATCGCAGAGGCCGGAGGAGTGGTAACGGATGCAGCAGGACAACCTCTAGATTTCTCCAAAGGAAGATACCTTGACTTGGACTCCGGAATTATAGCTTCCAATGGGAAGTTGATGCCATCACTCTTGAAGGCAGTAATTGAATCCTTGGAGGAGAATCCTTCCTCATCATGATGCTTCTACACGTCTCTTTTATCCCTAAGGCATTTGTGCAACATGTGCAATGCGGCGGGAAGGATGTGGTTTTTACTTTTTTCTGTCAACAACAAAATTTAGCTTTATTTCAAGGGAGCAACTGAAGTGTAATAAGAAAATTTGAGATGAAGGATTCATTCATCAAACATCCTAGTTTGATATCCTCTACAAGTTATGATTATGAATGAATTCATTCCGTGTGCTGAAACTGAGAATGGAAGTAACAGTAAAAGTTGCTCTGAAATTTACTTCAGCTGAGAATAGTTCACCTCTTTGATCTTCAGCTTTATTGCACAAGTGAAGGGTGCAAATCTTTCCTGTCCTTGTGTACAAATTACTTCAGAAGAGTTGTTTGACCTTTTTATGCTTCCTAGCAGAATTATCACCGTGGATCATGAACTTTGTCGAATAAAAAAATGCTAATTTCGATAGATTTATATCATAATCAAGAAAACAAAATAATGGAGCCTACACTACGACCTTCGATCACCTTACTTGAAAAGAGTGTAGATCAAGCATAACTATGATTGATTTGCTTTTCACTTAGATGATATTGGAACCGGAGTGCGCTAAAGAGGAACATGAGGTGAGTAAAAAGCTTGGCCTGACACTACTTGACCGCTGAATTAAGTCAGACTCGGCATTTTTGCCGCGTCTTTTGGCACAGTCGGCATCTATTAGCCAGAAAAGATTAATTTGTGTAGAATCTGACACTAGAGAATACTACGAGGATCATGGTCGTATCGAGTAAAAGTACAAGGACTACAAAGTCTATGGGACTTAGGATACTCAGGTTCCATGTGTCGGGGGTGAAGATCCGATTGTTGGTGTTCCAAGTTCCATGAATGGTGAACCATGTTCAGGTTTCAGAGTCTCCAATCCGAGGGCCGAGAACTCAAGTTTGAGGGCTTGGGGACCTGGTCTAGGGTCGCGGTTGGATCCCAACACATACATCCTAGATCATGGTCTGACGCCGCAGGTCTCAACCATTGGACAGAGGATCAGACAGAGTCCTGGAGGGGCTCGGGATATCCAAACACCCGAACACGTAATTTTTGGCGATCGGGATCCCGTCACCTCAAACACGAGACCTTGGTGACCGAACCCATTGCCCATACTCAAAGACCTCAGTGCCTAAAACTCAAGACCTGGCATGGACATGGGACCTCGAGCGCTAAACTCCAGCATCTTGAATGAGGACCTTGACAGCCAACCCAGGTCCTCAGTACCCGTTTTCAAGACCTTGGCGCTCAGACTTGGACTCAGCACCGACACCAGATGCCGAGGGCTAGACGCCAAAGCTCATACCTAAAGCCTCAATGGCCAACTCCAGGACCCGGATGATTTGACCCAAAACCTCAACAGTTGTCCCAAGGCCTTGAAAATTAAACCTGCGACCTCGAAGGCTGGACTGGGGACTGTGGCGCCTGGACCCAAGACCTAGACCAAGTCCGCTAAATCAAATCCGAGGGTTCTGAGTCGAGACTCAACAATCAAACTCGAGACACTACCGCCCAATAGAAAGTTGGCGAATGCATATAGAGGACTTGAATTGTCGGACTTAGGCTTGAGAACTCGACGTTTAGAGCCAAACCTAACTCCAAGACGGCCAGACTGAGTTTAATAACCTTAGGTATACTAAAATTGATTTGTAATAACAGTTTGCAAAGTAATTGCACATATCTTTTGTATTGGATTGTTGTTTACCGGGGCCATCTTATGTGGGGTCTAGTTAGTATAAAACAAAACCAAACAAAAAAAAGGAGAAAAAGTCAAAAGCAAACAAAGAAAAGGCGCTGCTGCTTTGTGCGGTGAGAGTGCCCAACAGGAGAGAGAAAAAGTGAGTTTTTTTACCGAGAGAACAGGGAAGAGAAGAAAGAAAAGGGGCACATTTTCGCGGTCCTTATTCGAGAGCCAAATTTTATTGGAATTGGCTCAAATTTTAGTATGTTGTTCGTGAGACCGAGAGCTACGAGTTGATCGATTTCGTTCGTTGAGAATCTTCTCCGAATTCTCTAATCCCGGTTAGGATTTTCTCTTCCATTTATGTAAATTCACCTTTGTGGTGATGGAAATAATGTTGTATTGTTGATGTTGTGCCTCTAGCATGTGACTAAAGAAAAACTTTATGTGTCCTACTATTCTTGATGATTAGTGGAAGTTTTTGGAGCGGTTCGTGATTTTTCCCTTATTGGGTTTCCACGTTAAACTTTGGTGTCGTTGTTGCATTTGTCTTCTTATTATTGCAAGGTTGAATTGTTGGAATATTATTGGTTATTGCTAGAATTAAGTCGATTTCAGTTGGTTTAATTGTGGGGGAGATATTGATACTAGATTGCGCTTGGTTCTTGGTGAATTGTTGTTGAGGTTCTCCCGAACAAAGTGATATCAGACTTAGCATTGAGATTCTAGTATTGAATGGAGGAAACTAGTGGCACCATAGTTAAGTTAAATGCATTGAATTACAATATTTGGGAGCCTCTGATTGAAGACATGTTATATTGCAAAGATTTGTTTGATCTCATTGGGGGTGATGAGGATAAAGGAGATATGGAAGACAAAGAGTAAGAGCAAATGAATCAGAAAACGGTTGGGTTTATTCGATAATGGATTGATGATAGTGCGTTTCATCTTGTTGCTCAAGAAACGAAAGCGGACACTTTGTTAAAGAAATTGCAAGATCTCTATGGGAGGAGAATCCCACAAAATAAGTCTTTTTCAGTTAAAAGACTTGTGAATTTGAGATACAAGGAGAGAAGTAGCATGTCGGAATACTTGAGTGAATTTCAAGACGTTGTAAATCAATTGACAAATCTGGATTTGACTTTGGTGATGAATTGCAATCATGTTTATTGCTTGGTACTCTTCCCAATAGTTAGGACACTTTGGTTGTGGCATTAAACAATTCGGCTCCTTTTAATGTGCTTTTTATAAGCATGGTCAAAGAAAGCCTATTCAATGAAGAAACAAGGAGAAAATACTTGAATTATGCTTCTAAATCGGAGGCTCTTGTCATAGAAAACAGTGGGATAACTCAATTAAGAAAATTTTAGAGTAATAATTACAGAGGCAAGTCAAGAGGAAGATCGAAGTCAAGGCCAAGGAGGAGTGCAAAGTGCTACAATTGTGGCAAGATGGGACATTATGCCAAAGAGTATTGGTTGCCACGAAGAGATAAATCTCATAACAAAAATGGTGATCAAAAGAAAGAGGAGAAACATGTTACAATGGCAAATGCATCTGATGGTGATATTATTTTTATATGTGACGATGGTTGTGTGAACCTTACATGCCAAGATTCTAGCTGGGTTGTTGATTCCGGAGCTTCATTTCATTTCACCTCACGGTGTGACTATTTTACTTCCTATTTCAGTGGTGATTTTGGTTGTGTTAGGATGGGAACAGTGGTGTTTCCAAGGTTATCAGCATGGGAGATGTTCATTTGGAGATTGACATTGGATGTAGTTTGCTTCTAAAAAATGTGAGACATATTCCGAATATTCGACTTCACTTGATCTCCACAGGTGCCTTAGATGATGACGGTTATTGCAATACCTTCAGTGATGGAAAATAAAAATTGACTAAGGGTTCCATGATAGTGGCTAAGGGTAAGAAGACATGCACTCTCTACACCATGCAATCTAAGTTGGTCAAGGAAGATGTGAATGTAGTGGAGGACTCCTTAGTTGACCCGTGGCATATGAGACTCAGTCATCTTAGCGAGAAGAGACTTGAAACTCTTGCAAGAAAGAATCTCCTACCATTGAAGGAGAGAAGTTTGAAGGAATGTACTCATTACCTTACAGGTAAGCAATATATGTCGCAACCGACCTCAAGTTTTTTTTTTTTAAAACAAGGGTCTCGCCTGGTACGCACTAAGTCTAAGTTCAGGACTTAACTCGAGCTCTCCCAAGCCTATACCATATTGCTACTTAGGGTTTAGGTTTTTAACCTACAAGTAATTTTTATCTAGGAGTTGCCATTAATCAGTTTGATGTGGATTGATTAGACACCCAAGCAAGACAATGGGAGAATTGCTTACTTCTGCGAACCAGAGATTAAATGAGTTCGAGGACTTGATTACACTAGTTAAATAACTAATGCCCTTTCGGTACCTTTTTACCCTGTTCATTTCAAAAAAATATTTATCAGGCAATTTGGATTAATTTTAGGACCTTTTTCTTAACATATGAGGTAATCAAGCGAGCGCACAATCATTATTAATTAGCAGTCAAGATAGATATGCAAGCTGGGGTTCCTGATTAAGGTGACAACATTCAAAACATAACAATTTATGCAATTATATTCTAAAAAACAACATATAGAATAAAAATACAATGACAATTTAAAACATTTAGATGTGTCACATAATTTAGAAAAATATTGGACAATACTTATATCAAAACTATAACCCAATTTTAAAAGGAAAAAATATTTTTAATTAATTTTTTTTGAAAATAATAATATAATATTAGAACCGGGTTGGGTCGGAAGATCCGGGTCGATAAGAATTGACCAGGGTCAACGGATCCGACCCATGTCGTTGACCTGGGTCGGATCACAAGAACTGAACCAGGTCGGGTCAAATCGGGTCGTTGACCCGGATCCGATCCGAATCTACCCTTCACAGACCTGGTTTCTTTCCTTGTTTCGCGGGGATTCACCGGAGGCGCTCTCGCTAGACTGCCGAGAGGTTCTAGTGTCGATTAGGACCCCACGGCAGATGGCGTTAGAGGTTGACGAGCTACGGCCGACGGCCACGACCTTCGCCAGCTGCCTTCGACTTATCTCAAGCCAATGAACAAACATGTAATGGACGTCAACCGAGATGGCAAAAAGACCGACTAAAGCTTGGATCGACGCTGAGGATCAATATTAATGAGAGAATAACGCATTCCGGAGTGGAACAAATGCAAGGACTACTTGGTTTCAGTAAAAAACGAGGGCACAACAAATAGATCTAATTCAAGCATTTTGTCAAACACCTATTGGGCGTAGACAAAAATGGACAACTTCAACCTGTTTCGAGGTTGTGGCCAGCTCCGATGGCGATGGCGATGGCTCGCTCCCGACGACGACTATAGACCGGGAGGAGTATCGGTATGGATCGGGATTCGTGCCAAATGGACGGCATAAGTCCTAGCCAACCGACACATAAAAAAAGGACAAAACAGGGCCGCGGGAACTCACCGATTAGGGACTCCAGCTCAGTGGACCGTCAACGATGCAGGCTCAGCGGAAAAGCTCCTATGGCTTCTTCCTGTCACCTGCAAGCCAAAGTTCTGATCTTTTTCGCTCAATCTCCCTATTCTCTCTCTATTCCTCTACTCTATTTTTTTTTCTCACTGTAGCCGAGGCTCTCCAACCCTTCCTCTCTTCTTCTCTGGTCTTTTTATGGACAGAGACAAACTATCTCCGCTCATTAATCGCCATTAACTCACCTACACCGGCCTACTCTGCTTCTTTGACATTTGTGGCCTTTTTAGGCCGATGTAGGGGAGACATTCTACTCCTCTGTATCTCACTTCCATGGCAGCGAGGGAGGGGAAGAGGAAAGAGGGAGAGGGGTTGGGCTATGCTTGGGCATGGGGGAGAGACGGCCGGGCCGTGCGTGGGTGAAAGGAGAGGTTCGGCCGTCAGTCGTGCGAAAGAGGAAGAGAAGGGGAGAAGGCCCCGGCGCGGGCAAGGGGAAGGAGAAGAGGGGGTCAAGTCGGGTTGGCCCTGGCCCGGCCCGATCTAAATTTTATTATTTTTTAAAAAAATTTTAATAATAATTTTTTAAAAAAAATTCTTTTAATAATTTATTTTTTTAAAGTTGATTAGAAAATATGCTCTAATAGGCCGTATTAATGCAAATGTGCCTAATGTCTATATGCAATGCAATTAGATAAAAATATTTTTTTGTTTTAGGAATTAAAAATTAATTCCTAAATGTTTGTATAATTAATTTTGGGCAAATTGAAAAATAGGTGTCAACAATATAGATTCTTATTTCATAGTATATCTCCATATATGAAATCAAATGTACTTGATTTAGTTCACACTGACGTTTGTTGTATGGATTCTATAACACTTGGTGGTGCATTGTACTTTGCGACATTTATTATTGATTGCTCTAGAAAAGTATGGGCTGTTGCTTTGAAATCTAAAGGCCAGGTGCTTGCGGCTTTCCAACAATTTCATGTGAACGTGGAAAGAGAAGCCGGGAAGAAGTTGAAATGTGTTCGAGCTAACAATGGTGGTGAATATAGAGGCCCATTTAAACATTGTTATAGGGATTATGGTATCAAGCTTGAGAAGACTATTCCAAAAACACCACAACAAAGTGGAGTAGCGGAGAGAATGAACCGAATAATTAATTATCGGATTCAGTGTATGCTTTCTCATGCGAAGTTGGCCAAGTCATTTTGGGGTGAAGCGATGGGAATAATAGTGGACTTGATAAATCTTTTTCCATCAGTTCCTCTTAAGTGGGATGTTCCGTAGAGAGTTTGGAGTGGGAAAGATGTTTTGTATAATTACCTAAAAGTATTCGGTTGACGGGCTTTCGTGCATGTTCCAAGAGATGAGAGGTCGAAGCTTGATGACAAGTCTAGATAGTGCATCTTCTTGGGTTATGGACACAAAGAGTTTGGCTATATAGGTTATAAGATCGAATTGCAAAGAAAATCATCGGAAGCTGAGATGTGGTATTATTTTAGCATCAAACCATTGAAGACATTGACAAACCAGAAAGGCTAAAGAATGTAGCTCAACATTATATTAGTTTCAGTTCAAGTCCACCTACTACATTGGGTAAAAATCACAAGGGAGAGGGAGGAAGTACATGGAAATCATGAAGATGGTGAATCCTCACAAAATGTTGATTCTTCAGTTGAGACGGGTGAAATAGTTAAGTAAGAATAGCCAGTTGAGCCAGTCGAGCAAGAACAGCCGATCCTACCTCCGGTTAGAAGATCTAAAAGAGAACGTAGACCCTAACAGAAATATCAGCCGCATGAATATGTGTTACCCACTGATGCAGAAGAGTCAGAAACTTATGAAGAGACTATGTCATGTGATCAAAAGAATGAATGGTATGAAGCCATCCAAGAGGAGCTCAAATCATTGTATGAGAATCACACATTTGAATTGGTGAAGTTGCCTAACGGTAAGAGAACACTCACAAATAAGTGGGAGTACAAGTTGAAGGCGGAAGAAATTAGTTTGCGACCACAATACAAGGCTATGCTTGTTGTGAAGGGTTTTCATCAAAAGAAAGGAATTGACTTTGAAAAGATATTTTTACCAGTTGTAAAAATGCCTTCTATTCGAGTTATTCTTGAGTTAGCCGCCACCTTAAATTTAGAAATTGAACAACTTGATGTAAAGAAGGCTCTTCTTCATGGAGGCTTAGAGGAAGAAATATGTATATAGCAACCGGAGGGTTTTATAGTCAAAGGCAAGGAGCATCTTGTATGTAGATTGAGAAAAATTTTATACGGTTTCAAGCAAGCGCCAAGGCAACGGTGCATGAAGTTTGAATCATTCATGGAAGATCGTGGATATGGTAAGACCAACTCCGATTATTGTGTCTTTATGAAAAGATTCTTAGACAATGATTTTCTTATCCTTATACTCTATGCGGATGATATGTTGATTGTTGGGCATGATGCTAAGAAAATCAAGAGCTTAAAAAATGAGTTGAGTAAAGTTTTTGCAATGAAGGATCTAGGTCTGGCTAAATAAATCCTTAGCATGAAAATTACTCATGACAGGTTGAACAAGAAACTTTGGCTATCTCAAGATAAATACATTGACAAGGTGCTGGAGAGATTCAACATGAGTACATGTAAACCAGTAAGTACTCCACTTGCTAGTTATTTCAAGTTGAGTAGTGATGACCTACAAGTAAGAAAGAGAAGGAAGAGATGATGAAAATTCCTTATACATCAGCCATGAGTAGTTTGATGTAGACCATGATTTGTACAAGACCATATATTACTCATGTAATTAGTGTTGTGAGTAGGTTTTTCTCAAATTCAGATAAAGAACATTGGGCT
Source organism: Syzygium aqueum (assembly GCA_031216185.1). Classification (NCBI taxonomy): domain Eukaryota; kingdom Viridiplantae; phylum Streptophyta; class Magnoliopsida; order Myrtales; family Myrtaceae; genus Syzygium; species Syzygium aqueum. The sequence goes on from CM062239.1 coordinate 7,919,680, forward strand.
ACTATGAAATGGACTTTGAGATATCTTAGAGGTACTTCCAAATTCTACTTGTGTTATGGAAATGGAAAACCTAAATTGAGTGGCTATTTAGATGCGGACTATGATGGTGATGTTGACTCTCGAAAGTTCACATCATGTTACATGATGATTTTTGCAAGGGGAGTGGTTTCATGGCAGTCAAGATTGCAAAAATGTGTTACTTTGTTTACGACTGAAGCGAAGTATATTGCTATTACCGAAAGAGGTAAGAAACTTTTGTGGATACAGAAATTCCTACGAGAGTTGGGCTTGAAGCAAAAGAAGACCGTTCTATATTGTGATAGCATGAGTGCTATCTGTCATAGCAAAAATCTAGCGTTGCATTCAAGATCGAAGCATATTGATGTAAAGTATCATTCAACTTGAGAGAAATTAGAAAATAAGCTCTTTCTACTCGAGAAAGTCCATACCAACGACAATGGATTTGACATGATGACCAAAGCCTTACTCATGGTGAAACTTGACTTGTGTAGAAACAAGGTGGGCATGATGGAACTTCCCATATGAGATAGAGGGGGAGATTTGTCGATCGGGTCCACCTTATATGGGGCCTAGTTAGTATGAACAAAAAGAAAACAAAAAAGGAGAAAAAGTCAAAAGCAAACAAAGAAAAGCGGTTGCTGCTTTGTGTGGTGAGAGTGCCCAACAGGAGAGAGAAAAAGTGAGAATTTTTTAATGAGAGCTCACCAAGAGAACAAGGAAGAGAAGAAAGAAAAGAAACGCATCTTCGCGGTCTCGATTCAAAGGCCAAACATTATTGGAATTGGCTCAAATTTTAGTTTGTTGTTTGTGAGATTGAGGACTACGAGTTGATTGGTGTCATTCGTTGAGAATCTCCTCCGAATTCTCTAATCGCGGTTAGGATTTTCTCCTCCATTTATATAAATCCACATTTGTGATGAAGGAAATGATGTTATATTGTTGATGTTGTGCCACTAGAGTGTAACTAGAGAATAACTTTGTGTATCATACTATTCTTGGTGATTAGTGGAAGTTTTTGAGGTGGTCCGTGATTTTTCCTTCATTGGGTTCACATTAAATCTTGGTGTCGTTGTTGCATTTGTCTCCTTGTTATTGTAAGATTGAATTGTTGGAATATTGTTGGTTGTTGCTAGGATTAAGTCGATTTCGATCAATTTAATTGTGGTGTAGATATTGATCCTGGATTGGGCTTGGTTCTTGGTGAATTGTTACCTCGATTCTCCCCAACAGATGTTGGATATGATCTCATCTATTTGAATTCTCACTTCCAAAGATTACCACCTCACTTCCTAGACCAGTTTTATCAACCGGTTTTATTGTACTTTAACATTACTACTTTTATAATTGTTGTACCTTTAAACATAGAGGAAGAGCATATTTGGAGCACGAGGGGTCACAAGCAATTTAGTGCTACCTCATATTATGATGTGCAATCATGCAGAAATAGGAACGCCCATCTGGTCGATTGTTACAGGAAATGTGACTCACTTTCACAATCATTGAGAATGGGCACCCGAAACTATATGCATACTGAAGTAGTGCTAGTGCAAGGGTCTCGGGCCCAATCCATGTAGTAATGCCGATTAAAGATGAGCAACTGGGCTAGTTTAATATGATGAAAAAACCTCATATATATTTTGAAGCTAACGAAACTATCTATGATTTATATTGAACTTGATAAATGCGATAAGTGTTTATGTTTAAGGTAATATTCACATTGAAAGGATTCTCTCTAACTTAATGACCTACTAGAACAAGTCTAGTGGAATGAAAATTTATATTAGGGATAAATACACCAGAAGTCCTAAAACTTATCACAAAAGTGTAATCGAGTCTTAAAGCTTGCAAAAAGTATAATCGAGTCCTAAAACTTATCACGAAAGTGCAATTGAGTCCTAAAACTTGTTAAGTTGGTGCAATCAAGTCCTTCTATTAGCTCCGTCCAATTAGGCTAACGGAAATTGCTGACATGGCTTATTTTAACAATTTTCGGCTCCTACGTGGCAAAATATTTAAAGCCCATATTCCACGTATGCAAAACGTCGTCATTTTGGACCATTTACATACCAAAATCAGTGCCATTCTCCTCTTGCCCCAAACCTACCTTCTCTCTTTGTCTTCTTTGTCCTCTTTGTTCCTTGTCTTCTCAAATTCCAAGTTTTGAGCCCTAAATCACAGGCATGATCGTGCGAGCCCCAAATCAAAGCTATGAGGTATCATCTTTGTCGATCGGGAGTCCATGTGAGCCCTAAATCGAAGCTATGAGGTATCTTCTTCGTTGACCGTGAGTCTATGCAAGCCCTAGATCGAAGCTCTGAGATATCTTCTTCGTCGATCGCCAATCCATGCGAGTCGTCCCTCGTGGTGGCAAATCAAAGGCCGGCGTCAAATCTCTTCTCGTTGCATGCAAGTCATTCTGCGGAAGCGTGTCCGTATAAATCGTGACTCGTGTCAACCCTAAATTGTCATTCGTGCAAGTCAGAGGTCGACATTCAATTTCTTCTTATTCATGCAAGTCATATCGCTGAAGCGAGTCCGCACAAGTTGTCTATTCTCATTTTGCGGTGTCACGGTGGTAAATCAAAGGTTGGCGTCAAATCCTTCTTGTTGCTGCTTCTTTTTTATTTCAGAGACAAATTTGTAGGTAAGGAAATTGGAGAATATCTTTGTCAAACGTTGGCTTAGTAGAGGATTGAAGCCAACTGATCATCGACTGCTCATTTTGTAGCTAATTCAGTAAAGTTGTCCACGATTTGAATCGAAAATATCAATGTCTAATTTTGTAGCTTATATTGCTCGATGGAAATGCAACTGTCGTGTAGATAATTTTGTAAAGTTGTCTAGGATTTGAATCCAAAATATTAGTGTCTACTTTTGTAGCTTACGTTGCTAGATGGAAATACAACTTTTGTGTGGCTAAATTTGTGAAGTTATACAAGATCAGAATCCAAAATATTAGTATAAAAAAGAGATAACATAGATGAAATCTCTTGTTCTTCTCAATTCATTATTCAAAACTAAAATGCTATTTATTTTTGTCCCTTGCAGATCCAATGGCCAACAACAAAGTCCCTGCTACTGTTTTCTTTAGAGGTAAATTTTAAGTTGGACCACTCTTGAAATACATAAGTGAAAGGGTCAATATTGTCGAAATAGACGTAAGCAAGCGTTCGTTGTCTAATATAACTAGAGTTATTGAGGCTTTGGGTAAGTGCAAAATAGAGAAACTCTATTACAGAGTTCCTACAAGTAGTATTGTTGAAAATTGTCTTAGATATTTATGGGATAACCCTGTTGTGATAGATCTCTTCTATGATCATGTATATTATGAAATTATCGAACTGTATGTGGAGTATGTTGATGATGAAGAGATATTTGCTGAGATATAAAATGAAGGTCTTTTATGATGTGGATGTAGAAAGAGTTCATAATGTGACTTGTATAGTGTTCGAAAATGTAATCGGAAATCCTGATGATATGAATTGGGTTGAGATTGGTGATAGAGATATGGATGAGAATGAGGATGCTAGTAATGTGTTCAAAAATGTAATTAGGAATACTGATGTCACGTCCTGAACCCCATCGAGCTCGCGACATCCCTCTTCGATCAAATATCATGACATCCCAGGATGTCACCGACCCCATACACACAAAGATAAAGCACTAGTGGAAGCAAACATATACCCAGACAATATTTAGAAAGGGGTAATAGGGAGAAACACATTCATTACAAGTCAAACTTATAACATTATATACTATTTACAATAAACATATTATACAAGCATACCGAGCTTCTAAAGTTCACACCACTAACATCAAAACGGACCAGTAGTCTAGGTTTATACTAACTCCAAAAAGGGGCATTTCAAAAAGGGTTACCCTATCCCTAACTAACCCCTACGTCCTCTAGACGGTGTCCACTCTGAGTTGGTCTCCCCAGAACCTAAATCTGACTCTCTCTGATCCACCTGCTCTTATGAAGACTCAGAATTTGCTTCAATCTCGATCGGCTCATCATCAGAATCATTTGGAACATCAATCGGCGGCTCTTCCTCCGGTTTTTCTTTGGGTTCTTCCTCTGGCTCTTCTTCTGGTTCCTCCTCGGGCTCTTCTTCAGGTTCTTCTTTGGGCTTCTCTTCTTCAGGCTCCTCCTCAGGCTCTTCTCTTAAATTCACGTCCATCGGATTGACCTCTACTTGTGACTCTTCTGGCTCCGGTTCAAGCTCAGCCACCATGGGTTCGGGTTCTACAGGTACAGGCTGAGGACCTGATCGTGCAAAGCTAGTGTCGAGGCTAGTCATCTCACCATCAGGAGGAGGTATAGCCGATGGATCCCAATCTCCCACTCCATCGAAATGAACATCAAAACCACGAACCGGACTGAACTCATCAATATAATCCCGAAAGCACCAAGCTGTATAACTATGGGCTTGCCAAAGGGATTGTCCTATATCTACCCAGACTACTGTGGTGTGCTTAATCCAAGCCATATTGTCATCTATAGAGTACTCTACTACTGCATAATCGGTGTGCATAGGTATGCCAAAACGATGAGGCAGTGGCAATGGAGGATTTATGGTCCAGGCTAGGGTTCTGAAAATGTTAATTTATACAACTATGAGACAAGTCTCAATAAGTCGACAGCCTAAACCTCACTTAGGCTATCACGTACCTCCAGACAAGTCCAAACACAATGTCACTCAATAAACACATAACATATATACAAATGCAATTACCTGGTCTCTTAGTACATACAATCTACACGTTAGTTTCAATTCCACAAATTCCAACTATATGCACTTTCCAAACTAATCACATGCCCAAAAGCAAAAATCGAACATATGGCATTTCCAAACTCATCATTTCACACTCGTTCATGCACCACCACACCATTTTCATTAAACTTGCCAACAACCCGCATAAACATACCTCAAGACCGATCTCATTTTCACTTGCCACATCACACATCTCACTCTCAATCTCTTTCCACAACCCACGTAAACACGCCTAAGGCTTCACATTCCTATCATGACCTGCATAAACACGCATCAGGTCGATTCAATTTGCCACGTAAACACGCCTCAAGGATTAAGTGATCACGTGAACATGCCAACACGCCATATTTTATTTGTACCCCTCGTTAACACGTCTCAAGGCTTTTTAGTGATCACATGCACATCAAAAGCCTCAAATCTCACATGTTCACATACTTGAACATTAATTAAATACACTCAAAAACACCCAATTCAACCGTCTCAATTCAACACATGTAATATACATACAACCATCACATAACATTCCATTTTTTATCACAAAAACCATGGCACAACATGAACGGCACTACACCACAATTTCACAAAATTAAAAGCCGAACCAAATTATACACCCTACGCACCAAACCAAATTTTGCAGCACTTGAATCAACCATACTCAGCCCTCATTTAGCTTCTAATTACTCACCAACTCACCATAATTTCGTCCATAATAACCGTCGTCCAAAACAGCCCACAAAACTACACTAAATCGTACCTAAACGAGCCCGTCAATACCTAATATCCTAAATAGGGAATAGGGTGTCACTTACTTGGAAATTTCAAGCAAGAACAACCTAGCAAAGAGGCGGCAAGGAAGTAGCGGCCACGGCGGTTGGACGCACGGCGGGTGTCGAGCGAGCGAGCGAGCGGACAGCGATTTGACATGGCTCCGGCCAATCACACGGCCAAGGGGGAGAGAGAGAGATGGTTTGGCCAAGGGGGAAGGAAATGAAAGATGATGGTGTAGGCATGTGAAATGAGGAGAGAGAGAGAGAGAGAGAGAAGGATTAAATAGGTGGCACCAATAATCGGTGCACCTAACCCCAAGCCAAAATGACTAAGCTACCTTCCTCTCACACTCTTCTTCCAAGGGCCAAGAATGGTCCACACATCATATCAATCATCACATTACAACAATCAAAGGCTAGCATTAAAAGATTCAATCTTATCCACAAAAATATCTGGGGGTAAAGAAGAAAAAGAGAAAAAAAATGGAAGGAGTAAGATGGTCCATCAAATTCGTTCGAAGTAAAAAGGAGGTGAAAATACCAACTTAACCTTCTAAATTTCTAAAGCCCTTTACAAAATTGTAGGGGTGTTGAGAGAGAGAGAGATATATATATATACGTATTGTATTATCTCAATCAAAGGATTACAAGAATACATGTAATATATATGTGTAACTCTCTCAATATAAAATAACTTTAAACTTTTTTACCCTTATTATTATTTCCTAACACTCCCCCTTAAGTTGGGACGTAGATATTAAACAATCCCAACTTGTTACATAAAAAATTCACTCTATTCCCTCGTAAAGACTTGGTAAAAATATCTGCAAGTTGATCCTCTGTCCTTGTATGTTGAAGAGTGATCTCTCATTTCTGAACTTTTTCTCGTATAAAGTGACAATCAACCTCAATGTGCTTGGTTCGCTCATGGAAGACAGGATTATTTGCAATATGAATAGCTGATTGATTGTCACAATATAATATCAATGGTTTTGACGTTGATAACTCAATTTCTGACAATAACATCCTTAACCAGAGCAATTCACCTGTCACATGTGCCATCGCTCTATATTCTGCTTCAACACTTGATCGAGAAACCACATGTTGTTTCTTGCTCTTCCATGCAATTAAATTCCCTCCAAGAAAAACACAATAACCTGATGTAGATCTTCTACTAGTAGGGCATCCAGCCCAATTTGCATCAGAGAAACCTGTGGTATTCAGATGGCCATAATTCTTGAAAATTAGTCCTTTACCCGGCGCTCCTTTCAAGTATTTGATAATTCGAAGCACAACATCCCAGTGAGTAGTTCGAGAAGAACTCATGAATTGGCTAACAACACTAACAGCAAAGGATATGTCAGGTCTTGTGATAGTAAGATAATTCAACTTACCAACTACTCTCCGATATTTCACTAGGTCATGTAACAATTCTCCATGTTCTACATCAAGTTTCACATTGGATTCCATAGGAGTATTAACCGGTTTTGCTCCAATTAGTCCAACCTCATTAAGAATGTCAAGAACATATTTTTGCTGAGTTAAGTTGATACCTATATGTGAGTAGGCAACCTCAATACCTAGGAAATACCGCAAACGTCCCATATCCTTAGTACTGAACTGTGTATGCAGAAACTGTTTGAGTCATTGAATACCATTTAAATCACTACCATTAATGATAATATCATCCACATATATCACCAAAAGAATACAACCAGTTGATGAGACAGAACTGAAGACCGAATGATCTACTTGACACCGCTTTAATCCAAACTTGATAACAGCATCACTAAACTTACCAAACCAAGCACGAGGAGATTGCTTGAGTCCATACAAAGCCTTATGCAAGCGACATACCATATTAAAACATTTGGATCAGTTGAAGCTAGAAGATAAGCATCTAGTCGGTGACAAAGTGTAGTGAAACGAGCATAATATTCAGATAGAGGTTGATCTCCACGCTGAAGATCAAATAGAGCCTCCCTTGTGTCACACACTCGTATCATATTGTTCTGGCAAGAATAAAGTAAAGCACATTTCTCCTAAACTTCCTTAGCAGAACTACACTGAATGAAGTGAAGGCTAATCTTAGGATCCATACTATTCCATAACAGTGCACGGATTATCGCATCATCTGCAACCCAATCATCTATCTTACTATTATCCGAGGGGATTGTAGATGTAAGATAATCATTTTGTCTAGTGGCGGTAAGATAAACTTCAACAGCTTTAGACCACGATGGATAATTATTTCCATCCGACTTGACAGGTGTCAGTTGAAAATGTGTAAGACCAGTAGATGATCCAGAAGCCGAAGCCATCAATATATATTTTTTTTTGGTGAGGTAAAAAATGAATTACTTTTCCAAACACCAATTACAACCTAAGCCTGAACCAAGACCAGACCATAAAAGGACATAGAGATGTCCAAGCATGGTCAAGAAGGGAGAGGCATGAACTATACAAGAGCCAAAAGGCTAACAAAGAGAAAGGAAACCCGGATTAAGAATACTGGTTTACATCAAAAATGGAGGACGGGAGACCCTATTTCATTTGAATAGAGCAATTCCTGGGAGTATCTTGTACCCCCCATAGACATAGCCTTATCTTTGACCACTTTAAGAAGATGCTTCTTCATGCCAGGAATGTAGATGCACTTGTTTCTAAAGACAGCATTGTTCCTTTCAGTCCAAATGATGTGGATTAGAGCGCCAAAGGAAAACCGTGAAAGGTATTGTGCAAAGGAGATACCACTGCAGACTGTCATAGCCCATCGAATGTGATCATGCCATGGCCGATTCCTCCATGGAAGGCTACATTTTGTAGCCCAGAAGGAGGCCAGCCTGCCAATAGAAGGACACTCAAAAAAGAGATGGTTGGCTGAATCGGGTCTGGAGCTACAGTAGGCACAAAGTGCAGTGTCGATCCTGCGATTTTGAAGTAGAAGGGTCTGGGATGGCAGACGATTTAAAGAAACTACCCATAGGAGAAAAGCATGTCAGGGGGCGATGTGGCGGTCCCATATAAACGTGTGCCAAGGGGCATCACGCCCTTTTCTTCTAAGGTGATTCCATGCAGAAGCCACCGAGAAGGTGTTGGACAGATGATGTATCCAGATCAGCTCATCAGAGGTGCTATCTTGAAAGATTGGAGGAGGATCCATCCAACTGAAAATAGTGTCAAGAGTGTGGGAGAGTTGCCAACTACTATCAAAGAAACTCCGAACCGTCGTATCTCTGGGGATCCGTGACCAATAAATGTCAGAGTTGCTAAAGATAAGGTATAATGGACCTTGGTTATGCCACCAGTCATACCAGAAAGAAATGGAATGTCCGTTGCCAATTTTCCATCGGAAGAGGGAATGAGCCTGAGTGCGCAAATCCAGAATCTTCTTCCATGTCCAGGAACAGAAGGTTGGTTTAGGAGCAACCCAAAAGTTTGTTTTTAAGAAATTTGAATGGATCCATTTACACCACATGGACTCTTTATCAGTAACGAGAATCCATATGTGCTTGAGAGTCAAGGCTCTATTATAATCCACAATTCGCCTAATCCCAAGGCCGCCTTCTTTTTTGGGTAGACAAACCGAGTTCCAATCAACTTTTGCTCCGCCTGTGCCTAAGTCAGATCCTTTCCATAAGAATTGTCACAAAATGGAATCAATTTTATTTAGGATCGATTTCAGAAAGGAGAAGATGGTGGCCCAATACACTTGTATAGAGTAAAGGATAGAATTAATAAGTTGCAATCTCCCAGCGAAAGAGAGGAATCTTTGGGACCAAGAGCGGGCCCGGGCCATTATAGTATCAACTAATATCTTACAATCCTCCTTGCGCAGTCTGGTTGCAATAATGGGTACTCCAAGATAGCGGAAGGGAAGAGTGCCAGGTTGGAAGTCAAGACATTGTATGAGCTGGTTTTGAAGTGCCGGTGTCCCTCTAGAGAGGAATATATTGCTTTTGTTGCTATTAGGTCGAAGGCCAAACCAGCTAGAAAAAAGTTGGAGGGAATCCTTGATTATTTGTATGGACTCCAAGTGAGCTACAGAGAAGAGAAGCACATCATCGGCAAAAAAGAGATGGGAAAGGCACGTTTTCTTACATCGCCAAAACCAGTGGAAGTCCGGGGAATGAGTTTTAGTCTGAAGGATGCCAGAAAGAACTTCCATAACTAGAATGAAGAGATAAGGGGATATAGGGTCTCCTTGCCTGATCCCACGGCTACTAGCAAAGAACCCATGAAGTTCGCCGTTAATAGAAATCGAGAATTTGCTAGTAGAGACACAAGCCATAATTAACCTGATGAAGTAGGGTGGGAAATTGAAAGCCATTAGTGTCATTTCGATGAACTTCCAGTCCACTGTGTCAAAAGCCTTCTGGAAATCCACTTTGATGGCACATTTGGAGAGGTAAGGCTCGTAATGGAAGCCCACAAACAACTCTTGTGCAATCATAATGTTGTCACTTATCCTTCGTCCACAAACAAAAGCCGTTTGGGATGGGCTAATAAGAGAAGGAAGGACATGCGCAATGCGCCTGGCCAAAATTTTTTATATGCACTTATAGAGGGTGTTGCAACATGCAATGGGGCGGAAGTCTGACATAGCCGAAGCATTGGGGACCTTCGGTACAAGGGTGAGGATGGTGGTGTTAAGCTGTTTGAGTAGAAATCCAGTCTCAAAGAAATCTTTAATAGCGTTGAGAATAGAGGGCCCCACTATCTCCCAAGAAGCTTTGAAAAAATCCACATTATAGCCATCAAGTCCAGGGGCTTTCCCTCTAGCCAGAGAGAAGATGGTGGACTTGATTTCATCATCTGTCACCGATTGCTCCAGGGAGAGTCTTTGGTTGTCGTCTAGAGTGCAGCGAATGTAACTAGCTAACTCTTGAGCTGATGGAAGATCCAAGGTGGAGGAACCATTAAGAAGTGTTTGGAAGTGGCAAACGATGTGGTTGTGGACCAATGATGGTTCAGATAAAAGAACACCTTCCTCAGTATGTCCAGAGAGGATGCGATTCGGCAAGCGCCGTTTGTTGACGTAGTGATGAAAGAATTTGGTATTCTGGTCTCCTTCCTTGAGCCATCTAATCCGGGATTTTTGTCTGAAAAAAGATTCTTCCTGGAGTCTCAGTGTAGAGAAAGATTTAAGGAGCTTCACTTCATTGTCAAGAAGCCTTGGGTCAGAAGGTTGATGTTCCAAAGCTTCTTGGACAGCATAGAGGTCAGCTCTAGCTTGAGCCGTTCTTGTGGATATAGCCGAAAAGGAGGTTCTGTTTAGTTGTTTCAGCTTCACCTTTAGCAGCCTGAGTTTTGTAGAAATTTGAAACATAGAGGTGCCCACAACCGAAGAGTCCCGGGCTTGAGCAACTAGATCCATAAAGTTTGGGTGAGAGGCCTAGAAGTTGAAGAATTTGAAAGGCTTGTTTGAACTTACAGGCGAGAGGATCTTGACCACCATGGGGGAATGGTCCGAAATGCCTGAAACCAGGAAAGAGGCTTCCGAGAAAGAAAAGTGCTGGGACCAGAGGTTATTAGTGAGAATCCTATCAATCTTGCGAAGTTTTCAATTGTCACCCGAAGAGTAAGACCAGGTGAACCTGCAGCCCACATAACGAAGGTCATCGAGGCCCGCCTGGTTGAGACAATCAGCAAACTCATCAAAGATTGGGATCCACGGGGTATTGCTACCGAATCTGTCTTGAGGTTCTTTAATGGCATTAAAATCACCAGCTACAATCCATGACAATTCACATGAGGATAGCCGAATAAGATCAGACCATAATGAACGACGGAGCATAAAAGTGTGCTCTCCATATACTATAGTGAGGAGGCACGGCTTATGCAACCTTAGTAGGATGAGGTGGGCATGAATTAATTGGCTAGAGGAGTAGATAAGACTCAGCTCAATTTCTGAAGGGTCCTAATCGAGCCATATTCTGCCAAGAGGGGAGAAAACATAATTGGAAACCCACCTCCAGTTGTGACAAAGGCTCCCCGAGATATCATCAAAATGGGGGGCTTTCACTTTAGTTTCAACAATGCCAATGCAAGAGAGGCGGTGAGTCCTAATGAAGGTGCGAATTTCTGCTTGTCTTAGGGGATGTACTAGTCCCCTAATGTTCCATCAGCCAAAAAATATCAAAAAATATCAGAAGGGTTACCTCTAAGAGTTCCTAGGTCTCCTCCTTTTTGATTTTTTCCTTGAGGAGGAGGGACCGGGAGCTTTGGAAGGGAGTGTAGAACTAGGCGTTGAACCAGGGGAAGGTTTGGGGACTTCCTCCGTGGCACTAGATGCCATGGTTCTGGACCGGGTGTTGGGGGGGAGGACTCTATCAGTTTTGCAGGTGCTTTGGGTCTGTCCAAGACTGATTGCGAGTCAGAGGAATCCTCTGTCACCGACTGAGAAGTGTGAGAAGTTTCCCCATCCTGCTGATCCTGAGAGGCTGAGGCAATCAGAGCAGGAGGAGGATCTAAACCAGAGTTGGTTTCAGTAGCCTAAGGCAAAGAAGGATGAAGAACAGCATCAGGGTTCAAGTCAAGATGAAGAACAGCAGCAAGGTTCGAGACAGGAACAGCCTTAGTAGAAGGGTTCATGCCTAGAAGCTGAGGATCAACTTGCGGCACATTTGAGTCCAGTTAGGGTTCAGAGTAAGTCTGTGGCTGAGGAGATGGAACAGCAGCAGAACTGCCTTTTCTCCGTCTGACTTGCTGCCATTCAGTTGCTTGTGAAAGCTGAACAGAAGCAGCCTCCCGATGTGCAGGTTGATGGGGGGCACATTCATGTCCATTGGATCCCATGTTGTGGCCAAAAATGCCACAAACCGAACAAGCTAATGGTTTCCATTCATGCTCAACTCCAATCAGGTGAACCTCCCCATCCCATCTGATTTTAACAGACTCCACCCTTGGAGAGGTGGCTTTCATCTCGATGCAGACCCGAGCGTAAGAAATCCTAGACATCAGCTCAGTTTGACTATCGACATATAGAGGTCTTCCAATGGCACTAGCAATGCGACCAATTCCCGCGGGAGACCATAAGGTAAAGGGGACATCCCTAAGTCCAACCCAAATTGGTAGAGTGTCCAGCTTGCCTTTTCGGAGCTACAGTTTTGGTTGCCACTGCTGGAGCAACATGGTGCTGCTAAAAATGGAGATCGGCCCCGCATCAATGATTTTCCTTCTGAACTCATCATTTGGCACTCTGAAGAAATAGAAGCCATTCTCATGGAGTTTGATGTCAACAACTTTGTTGCCCCAGGACTTCTAAATAGCCTCCTCGGTGAGTTTGAAAGGGATTTTCTTCCCTATATAATTGCCGACAATGCATTCATTCCATCGAGGGTTCTGTTCAGCCACCACTTCAGGGGTAATATCAACAATGACTTCCCCATTTTCCTCCGTGGGTGGTGTAAACACTAGGCTGTAACCTTTGGTTAATACCTTGGCATCATTGGCCCAAGATCTGGTTGTATGAGCTGCTGAATTTCCAGCATTCTGATTCAACTGATTAGCCAAGCCAACCTTCACAATCCTAGGATCTGAAGATTTTGAAGGACCAGCCTCAAGGCCTATCCTAATGGAGCTGTATCTATTCTTAGAACGGCCCCTACTACGGCTCCTACTTGCATTTCCTCTCGAGCTAAGTTTGTTTCCAGAGGAAGGGTTGTTTGAAAGAGTTCCTAAAGAGGATTGTCCTTTGGCATTTGCAGGTAGAGAGTCCTCCGCATTTCCAACTAACGCCATGGAGGTTGCTACAACAGGGGGTTGGCCAGACAAGGGAGTCTCGGCATTATCCATGGGGCAGGTTAATAGACTAGAACACCAAAACCACCAACCACAACCAGCCAAACTACAACCACAACATCGGGCATAGAAAACTAGCAGTAGTAGCAGTAATTGATCACCAGACTACCAGACCAGCCGACGTCTAGGGGAGGGATATACCCAGGGATGTTACCTGAGAAGAGTGTCCACCAAGAGCATAACCCAGCTTAGAAAGCCAGCGGGGTCAGAAAACCAATGGCGGAGCTTCTCGAAGGCTAGACGGAGTAGGGCAAGCTGAACTCAGATCTGTTGGTTCGCCCTCTAGACTTGAAGAAAAGGGGAATCAGTTGGAGGGTAGAGAGAGGAGTAGTCAGAGGGCCTTGTCTCCGAATCTCAGCTCCAACCGTCGTCGAAATCGCCTGGAATCAGAGGAAGAAAATCGCGTGAACAGTGTCCGCGAGAGCACCAGTCGGGGAGAGCATCCTGTCTAGGTGAAAAAGATAATGCAATTAGCTGAACAGATTGAATAGAAGATATGATTGAACCCAATAGTAATGTTACAATAATCAAGCACTAAACTTCAGTTGTGCAATTGGCCACAAAATAACAAACACAAATGAGGGTTCAATCGGTTTACCAAGGAGTCAAGAAGCTGTACTGAGAGGCCATAAAATCATATATTCGGTATCAAAGAATCATGGAAGGCCATTCAATCTTCCGTGCATACTTCGACCAGCACTTCAAGTATCAATATACAGCAATGAGAAGCCACATAAGTACATTAGACAACATCCTCTGATGACCTTAGTTTGATGATTTTTTTTTTCAAATTTTTTTTTTCGATTTTTTTTTCCGAGAGAAACCCTAGCAGAACAGAATGAACTGAGGTTGCCTCTGACTCCTCAAGACATACGAAACCTTAGTAGAACCGAACAATGGGATGTGAATCACTTCGAACATGGGAGAGGGTTGAGTAAATACCAATTCCGCTGGGGCCTGTGAGAAGTAGTCGCTAGATGAGCTTCAACGAGCGATGCGTCTGGTCAAATTTGGAGAGCAGACGCTAGTGAGAGTCAACGCCGAGGGTTGGCGACCGGCAAGAATAGGTGCCGGTGAGGGGCGATCGGCGAGAACAGGTGCCAGTGAGGGGCGATCGGTGCTTCTGGCCAGATCTGAGTAGATCTTGATATGGTGAGTGGACGACAACGGTGGTGGACAGATATGAATCTGGTGGTCACGGTGAGGGTTTGGTGGGTCCACGACGGTGATGGTGAACGGCGACAGTGAGCTATGGTGGTGGTGGGGTTGAAGACAACAGTGGCTGAAGAAAGAATACGGTGGGTGATGGTGGTGGTGGGGTTGAAGATTACGGTGGTTAAAGAAAGAATACGATGTGCTCTGATACCATGTTGAGAGAGAGAGAGAGAGAGAAATATACGTATTGTATTATCTCAATCAAAGGATTACAAGAATACATGTAATATATATGTGTAACCCTCTCAATATAAAATAACTTTTGACTGTTTTACCCTTATTATTATTTCCTAACAAGGGGCAAAATTGGTAACCTTCCATTCCCGATCAAATTTTCAAGTTCCGACAAAATCGACAAGCTCTAAGGTTGGCCACGACGTCGTCCAATCCAATTGTCATGACTTTCGAGAAATTCGAAACCCCAAACTTGGATTCAATTTAGTGGTTAAATCAAACCAACGCGACTTGAGCGTATCTCTGACTAACGGGCGGCTCTTGGGCAATACGCGAATTGACCCATGGTCGACACTAAGTTGAGTCACATTTAAGATCACTCGAATCATGGCAACTTCGGTTGTCATGTAATTGCGAGGATTAATCACTAGTTCCAAGAGGTGTGATCGTTCGGAATAGGTTTAAGATCGTTCGCAATTCATCTCATGGTCGAGCGGAATCACCCGCGACTCATTTGTATGACATTGGCAAATCGATCCGTGACCATCCTTAGATCAACCTACGTTGGCCCAAAATATCACCTCGACGATCCTTATGGTCGAAAGTCAGTCCATGATAGAATTTCTTTTGTCTCGCGAACTTAAATCCCTATTTAGCCTTACCTTAAAGGTTAGTATCCCAAGAGTGATTAGCTCTGGGCAAGGTATAACTACAAGCATGTTAAAGATATCACTCACTTCATAAATTCTAAGTGGGTCGAAATTTGGGATGTCATAACTCTTCCCCCCTTACAAAAATTTCGTCCATGAAATTTGTAATCCAAACCCAACTATTCAAATAACTGGAGGTACTGACGTTGCATCAACTCTTCGCTTTCCCAAGTAGCTCTTTCCGTCCCATGATGTTCTCATATCACCTTAACTAGCGGTATCATCTTGTTTCTTAAAACTTGTTCCTTTCTATCCTCAATTCATACAGGTCTTTCCACATACGACACCCTGTCGTATACGTCTATTTCTTCATAGTTCAGCACATGGGTCAAATCCGGTTCATACTTCCTTAGCATAGATACGTGGAAAACATTATGCACTTGTGATAAATTTAGCGGCAAAGCAAGTCGATAGGCTAAGTCTCCAATCTTTTCCAAGATCTCAAAGGGTCCCACATATCTTGGGCTTAACTTTCCTTTCTTGCCAAATCGAGACAATCTTTTCATCGAGGATACCTTAAAGAACACATGATCTCCTATATGAAATTCCAAAGGTCTCCATCTTCGGTCGGCATAGCTCTTTTGACGATTCTAAGCGGTCTTCAACCTTTCTCGAATAGTCTTAACCATTTCCACTGACTGTTATACTAGCTCTGGGCCTATTATACTTCTTTCCCCGACTTCATCCCAACACACTGGAGTTCTGCATGCTCTGCCATACAATGCTTCAAATGGTGCCATACCGATGCTCTGCTGATGACTATTGTTATAGGCAAACTCAATCAAATATAATTGTTCTTTCCACTTGCCTTGAAAGTCCAATACACATATCCGCAGCATATCTTCCAAAATCTGAATGGTCTTTTCAGACTGGCCATCTGTATGTGAATGATAGGCCGTACTAAACTGTAGTTTCGTCCCCATTGCTATCTGAAGACTTTTCCAAAAAGTAGCAGTGAACTTACGATCACGGTTGTCACGACCTCCTCGAACCGGCCTCGCCGCCTAAGGGGTTTGGCTAATGGATTACTAAGTTAAATCTAGCTCAAGCTCTCTCAAACCCATACCAATTCGCGACTTAAGTTTAAGTTGTTAACATGCAAATCAATTTCATTTAGGAGTCGCCACTAATCAATTTTTGGTAGGTCGATTAGACACCCAAGTGAAGCACGGGAGAAATGATTCACTTCTACAAACCAGAGATTCAACGGGTATGGAGACTTGATTACACTAATTGACCAATTAGTGCCATTTCGGTACCTAATCTTGTTCAATCACCACCTAACATGTTCACACTAATTGGAAATCTCAAAAATTCATTCCTAACCAAGTTAAAGGATGCAACAATTAATATCTATACCTAACATGCATAGTCGATCACATGCGAGATTAAATTAAGCGTGCGATTCAAAGCGTGCGAATCAAATGAGGTGCGATCAATCATAAGCTAATCATCGAAGGGGAGAGAAAAACAATTTTGAAACCCAATTTTCAATTTTTTATTTTCAGAATTTCTCAAAAAAATTAATTTTAAAAAAAAAGTTTTTAAAAAATATTTTTTAAAATATTAAAATAATATAAATCAAATTCGGGTCGAAGAATGGTAAGGGTGATGGTCCCTGATCAGAACCAGAAATCGAATCAATAAGACCGGTCTTTTAATTTTAGAATTAGGAACCGGACTGGCAAACCATAGAACTGGAAATCAAATGGTCCGGTCCGATTCTAGGCGGTCCAATAGAATCCTTTGCTTTCAACTAGCAAAGGATCATAGCCACAAAAGGCATACAACTTCACGTGTTTATGGCTTGGCTTGAGTTTTATAAATAACCATTTTGATGGTCTTTTCATTCTCATTCGATGTGGGACTCTCGGTTTGCCTTGAACGCCTTCAATATGAGACTCTTGGCTTGTCTTCATGCAAATGCCAAGAGTCCCACATCGAATGGGAATGAAGAGACCACCAAATGAGTTGTTTATAAAATCCAAGTCAAGCCATAAGCACGTGAAGTTGTATGCCTTTTGTGGCTACGATCCTTTGCTAGTTAAAAGCAAAGGGTTTCATTGGACCGCCTAGAATCGGACCGGACCATTCGATTCCCGGTTCTATGGTTTGCCGGTCAGGTTCCTAATTCTAAAATTAAAAGATCGGTCTTACTGATTCGATTTCTGGTTCTAATCAGGAACCATCACCCTTACGATTTTCATTTTGATTATAATTTATATTGAATAATTCATTATTTCATATTTTTATAATTAATTATTTTTTATTTCATAATTTATTTTTAAAATTTTTAAATTACGAATCGAAATTGCTAGGGGCAGTTCCGATTCTGGTTCATACGTGGCCACGAACCGGAACCGGCCGGTTCCAAAGCGCGGCCATGACTACGGCTAGCTACTTCAACGACTGTCGGCGAGCTATTGGAGAGCAGTTGACGGTCAAAGACCCGCATTTGTCAACCCCCCATCTCCTCCCTCTCTTCGCTCCGTCACCTCCCGGGCTTTTGTCGTCTTCTCCTCCTCCGCCATGTCGTACGACAAGGAGCTCGCCGCCGCCAAGAAGGCCGCCTCTCTCGCCGCTTCTCTCTGCCAGGTCTCGTCTCTCTCGTGTTGGATTTGCTTACGAGTAGGCACTGAACTCATGAAGAGCAGTTGAGGCATTCGTGCTTCTTGATCAACCCTGCTTGTGCTCTCCTTCATTCAAATGAATCCGCGAAATTGTTCTTCTTTTTTCGAAGAATTCATATGGGTAGTCATTTGTTCTTGTAATGGCTTTCCTACTGATGAAAGGGTTACTTTTTTTTTTTGGGTTTCTGAAATTCATTGCTATCACTTCTTGTTTCTTATTCTATTCGTCAACTTTAGTAACTTCTTGATGCTTCTCTTTCGAAATGGTCACATGAATTCGGTACGATGTTCTGTTTTCGATCGATACTTACTAGTATGCCCGGTATTTACTCACTGTTCTATATATTGTAGAAAGTGCAAAAAGCATTAACGCAATCAGATGTTCAGTGGAAATCAGACAAAACTCCTGTCACAGTGGCAGATTATGGTTGGTCTTCAGTACGATATTTTGTTTGCTCCTTGCTGGTTATTTCAATCAATAAAAGTTGCTCCCTATATATATATACACACACATGTATTTTCTTGAAGGCAAGAACCGAGGTGATAACGGATTTTGATTGGACATGGGTGTTTCTGGAACAAGTATGTAAGTCAGGCTGTGCTGTGGAATCACAAGCCCTCGGTAGATTATGTCTATTGTATACATAGAGTACTCCTGTGATTGAGACAACTTGACAGGTAGACCAAGATTTTGGTAACATCGGAATTCTAGACAATTATGGAAGCGAAATCCTAGTGGGGTGGATTTTGTAACTGGATAACCAGTCAGTCCTTTAACCTGTTCCAAAGACTGGGAGAAGCTTGGTGCATCTGATTTGTCTTTTGGAAAGAGCTCTTTAAGCTAGTATTGTTCTTGTAGTTGAATTCTTTTTTTAAAAAATTTCTGATAATTCTATCTTTGGTTTGATGACCTTGAAGACTATCTATGAGAGAAATAATTCTAGATGCGAAATGTTCCATTACTCTAGTGGAGTCAGGACTGAGGAGAATGCAGGCAATTGTCATGCCAATGTTTCTTATGTTTCATTCTGATTGAGATGGTTTACAAAGTTCTCTTTTTGCACAGTTGCCTTGAGAATCTGTGCACTCCAGCCTTATTTTCATTGCTTAATCTTCTTTGGTCCTCTGTCTATTTTTCATAAAAATTCTGGTTAGAAAGAAGATCATGTCCTTCAGAAGGTGCTGATTGCGTCCTAAAGGTCGGAAGAGTTTTCCCTTTTCCTATTTGAAAAATGAAAAAAATCATAGACCAGTTGTTCATCAGTCAGGCATGTTTTGTTATGTCTGAAGAGAGTAAATACCTATCCTCCTTCCTTTACCAAAAAAAAAAAAAGATACCTATCCTCCTTCAACCTTTTGGCCTAAATGGAGTGATTCTTCATTTGCTGGATGACAGGTTCACAAGCTATAGTTAGTTTTGTGCTGGAAAGAGAGCTTTCAGATGAACCACTCTCTTTAGTGGCTGAGGAGGTTAGTATGCAGTAATTTGATGGCTAGTCACGGTAATCTATTTTCTGATAACATGGACAATTCATTTTCAGGTTCTCTCACTTTTCTCAGGATTCAGGAGATCTTTGCGAGGATAGTGGAAAAGACACCCTCCAGCACATAACAAAGCTTGTCAATGAAACTATTGCAATTGATGGTTCATATAGTGCTTGTACTTTATCACCAGAAGGTATACTTAGGGCAATTGACAGTGGGAAGTCAGAAGGTGGCTCTTTTGGTCGACACTGGGTCTTGGATCCTATTGATGGTACTAAAGGGTAAGCAACCTATTTTGGGAGCGTGGCTTTGTCTTTCATTTACAACTTTCCTCTATCGTTTACTTCTCGAAATTTCAGTATCTGAGAGTAATGTAGAGCCTTGGTGGGAAAAACTGTTTTGGCAATTTTTATCTGTTACTTGATGGGATACTCTTTGCATAAGGTAATTAAAGCATGAAGGATATGTTTATCAAAATTTTAAAAAGAGCAGATGCTATAAAATGGCTTAGCCCTTGGAACCTTGTGTCATAAACTCAGAGGCATATGCAAATTTTTTCTTTGATTCTTGGATACAAATCCTCCATTTCTTGATGATTTCGGTAAGAATTGTTGGCACAAGAAGTATATTTTCCATACTGCCAATCAGTATTCACATCATCATTCATTTCTTTAAGATTTTGATGTTACTTTATCTCGATTTTTCTCTTTCACACAGGAATCTACTTCTTAAAATCCTTGTTTCTCCACAGCTGCTAGTAGCAGAGAAATTGAAAATACGCAAATTTTTTCTTTGATTCTCGGATACAAGCCTTCCATTTCTTGATGATTTTGGTAAGAATTGTGGGTACAAGAAGTATTTTCCATTCTGCCAATCAGTATTCACATCATCTTTCCTTTCTTTCAGATTTTGATGTTTCTTTTATCTCGAGTTTCTTATTCACAAAGGGAACAACTTCTTAAAATCCTTGTTTCTCCACAGCTGCTAGCAGCAGAGAAATTGATAATTTCTTCTTGTTTCAATTACTAATGGCTATTGAATAGTTTCATCCTCCTTTCCTCAACATGCGGTGGCAAATCGAGCATGTATCGATTCTTCTCTGTCTCTATCTGCTGTTGTTTCTACGTGCTGAGGTCTTTTGACTTGGTTTTAACTGGTGCATGTGAGACAATGTTTTCTGTATTTACTGAACAAATGCTTTAAAAGAATTAATACTACTTATTGGGGACAAGTTTGGTACGAATCTTTTGCCATACTGCAACATTTTGGCGATGAATGGGCTTTATCAGGACTTTTGCTGACCAGATTCGGCCAATACTCATGGGATATATAACTAATAGTTCTTGGCACTCCAGGAAGTTTCTTTAAAAGATACAAGGGCCATTGCACAATTTTACAATTACCTCCCTTAATTATCATTCGTATCCTTCATCGTTGTGGGGGCCTCATCGTAAGGTCAATTTACTTTTGTGCTCTTTTGTAACTGCTATGATGAAGCTTATCACTGCTTTTGGCCTACTCTTTAAGTATCAACTAGTATGGGAGGATTTATGCAATGAGATTACCTTGCAGGTTTGTGAGGGGGGATCAATATGCAGTAGCATTAGCTTTATTAGATAATGGGAAAGTAGTGTTGGGTGTCCTTGCTTGTCCAAATCTTCCATTAGCATCTATCGCTGGGAATGTGCCATCAGAAAATGCCGTTGGCTGTCTGTTCTATGCAAAAGTTGGTTCAGGGACTTTCATGCAGTCATTGGTTGGATCATCACCAGTGAAGGTTGTTATAATTTCTTCTTCACTAATCTCTCTCCACCTTTATCACGAATGATTTCGGATTCCATGGTCGAAAAAGAAAACAAAACTGGTTCTCCTGGACCAGGGGCGCAGGGCCCTGTTCTCAGGTCCTGCAAGGTGACCTTTTCTCATATAATTTCTCTCTCTTCCTTTGGCATGTTCTGAGCCGTAACTGCTATTGAACTTCGAGAGGAATATCACATGTTGAGTATAAGTGCAGGTTCATGTCAGTGATATTGGAAATTCGGAAGACGCATCATTCTTTGAACCGTTTGAGAAAGCACACTCCATGCAGGACTTGACAAGCTCCATTGCCAGGGTAATATCTCTTTCTCTCTCTCTCTCTCTCTCTCTCTCTCTCTCTCTCTCTCTCTCTCCAAGATCAAGTGCAGCATAATGATCTTCAAGAGATCTCTGAGGAAAACTCTCTGTAGCAGAAACTAGGTGTCAAAGCCCCACCAGTGAGGATAGATAGCCAGGCCAAATACGGGGCTATTTCCAGAGGTGATGGAGCGATATACATGCGCTTCCCTCGCAAAGGGTACCGTGAGAGAATTTGGGATCATGCTGCTGGGAGCATTGTTGTTGCTGGTACAAAAATTTCTCTCTCTAGTTATACTTTTTTCTTTTTGGAATGATTAGGCAGCTTTGAAAGTATCAGAAGGCAAGAAAATGCATCTCTCTCTCTCTCTCTCTCTCTCTCTCTCTCTCTCTCTCTCTAGTTTTTTATTTACGGAACTTGCTAAACTGTGGTTTGGGTAGCTCTGGTGGATGGATAGTATCTACTCTGTCAATCACCATACATATACCTTCGGACCCTGTTACTTTATTTCGCTCAATTAGACCTTTGACATAATGCGGCTTTAGCATGAATAGCTGGTTGGTTATCTGCATGTTCACTAACGAAAGTACTAGGAAGCTTTTGTCTTGTCCCTTCTAGAACGAGAGGAGTTTTATGTCTTGGTTCTTGCGTCAAACGAGACCCTCTTCTTTGAATCGCAGAGGCCGGAGGAGTCGTGATCGATGCAGCCGGACGACCTCTAGATTTCTCCAAAGGACGACTCCTTGACTCGGACACCGGGATTATAGCAACCAATCCAAAGTTGATGCCATCAATCTTGAAGGCTGTAAGAGAATCCTTGGAGGAGAAACCTTCCTCACGGTGATGCTACTGCACTACTTTTTTTGCCCCTATGGCATCGATGCAGCCCGTGCAATGCGGCACGAAGGAAGTGGTCCCTTTCTGTCTTCTTGTCAACAATAAAATTTAGCTTTACTTTAAGGGAGCAACTGCAGTGCGATGTGAAAGAAGAAACTCGAAAGTTGTCTGTCAACGGCAGATGCACCAATGTTGCCATTTTCTCTTCGTACAGTGACTTGCTGTTTTTGGTGATCATGATCGGCAAATTAGGCTTGAACTGAAGTTGCGAAGATGTTTGCATGTACAGCGGTCAAAACAGGGATATTTGGGTGAAGCTAAGGGGTTTCTTAGTGGCAAGACAATGATATGCAAACTCTTGCTAAATTCTCGCCTTGTCGTACTTGAACAGGCTTCCGGCATGCGACATTGTACTAGTTACCCCGACTCCGGCATGCGAAGTTCATTGAACAAGTCCCATGTTACTTGCACGGTGAAGTCCAAAATTGAATTGGAACACGGTTGTTTGTTGTTCTTCTTCATCATTGTGATATTTAGAACGCGGTTAAATCATTATAAGGCGCAAAACTTTAAATGAAATTGAGAAATATTTTTATAAAAGCAAGATCGTTTAAAAGTGATATATGAGTGATTATTGTGAAATTATGTAAAGTGAGACGGAGAGAGAGTCTAAGTTATGTGGTAGAAAAAGGAAGGGGTAAGAACAGTAATGGTGCCAAAACTTGTGTACGGAGGCCACTTTGGTGCCAAAACTTCCATTTGGATCACTTTAGTGCCAAACAATTTGAAAAACGATATTTTAAGTGCCAACTCCGATTTGGTTGGTCGGAAATCTGACGTGGTAATTTTTTATTAGTATTTGAAGCCGACGTGGCTCGCCGGAGAGCACAGTCAGCTTGCAAAGAATAAAACGACACCGTTTTATTCACCATACCTACACGGCGCCGTTTTATTGAGCTTCTTCTCCCCAAAATAAGAACCCTAATCCCCAAATTGAAAGATGGAGGGCGGCAGCTCGCGGAAGCTCAGTCGCAGAAGCTCAGTAGCGGCTGACATTCGGGATACCTAACCCGCGAAAAGCAGAACCTTAAATCCCCAATTATCAGCTCACGCTTGCAGATGGAGGGCGGCAGGTCGCGCTTGCAGATGGAGGGCCGAAGCTTCAGCAGCGGCTCACATTCGATTAAAAAAAGCCAACTAGATGGTGAGTGTTACTGTTTTTGTGGGTTACCGAGTCCGAGAAGAACATCTTGGACTCAGTTAAATCCCGGGAGAAGATTCCATGGATGCGGCAGGTATAGAGAAGGCTCAAAGTGCAAATATTTCAAATGGGTTGATGACAAATTCTCCGGCCGAGCCACAGAAGTGATCTTGCAGCTACTTGAAGGACGACATCAACCTCCACCTACATTAATGGACGAGTTAGATGATGTCGACTCAATGCAAGCTCAAATGAAGGGTTTAACATCTTTAATCGACCATTTGAAGAGGGAAGTTTCAAGGCTGAAAATTGAAAGAAACTTTTATCGAGCATTGATTGTGTTGTTGTTCTCTTGTGTTGTTGTTCTCTTGTGTAGTATATTCAAATTTGAAGTGAGTAATGAGAAGAAGCTTCTATGTCTACCATAATCAAAGATGTGGAATATTTACTTGTATTGGGTCATTTGTAAGTAAAGTGTGTTACTGGTTTGCTGCAAATTGTATGGAACAAAAGGCTTTGTTCCAATCTATGGTGGAAATGGAAGGTTGGAGTTGGAATTCATTGGTTGTGAGCACTTCAAAAATTTTTTGCTTGGTTCTGTATTGTATATATCGGTTTGGTTTGCTTGGTTTTTGCATCAGATGTAATGGTTTGCTGCAACCATTGCATCTGCAAACCATGAAGAAATTAAAGGGTGTTGACAATTCACGAGTAACTATTTCAGTGCCATAAGCTGTAAATAGTTATCGTTTCAGTGCCAAGTTTTTCTGAAAGTGATCATTTTAGTGTCAATCGCGATGAAAAAGTGATCACTTGTGTTGCAGGAGTTTAAAAAAAAGAACAAATCAGTTTCAACTATGTTTCCCTTGGCCTGCACCAATCGTGGTGCATGTTGTTGCACCAGTTGAGTTGCTGGTGCATCTTGTTCTTGTACCAGCTCATACAAGTGTTGGTAGAAGAAGGCACACCAGCACCCAGAGTTGCACCGAGAGCTGTGTTGGTGCAACAGGATGCAGCAACAGCCACAATTGCACTAGTGCTGTGCTAGTGCAGCTTGTTCTTACACCAGTACTTGTATTTGCTAGTGCAGGAAGATGCAGCACCCACAACTTCAACCAGCACGAACATCCAGCACCCACAACTTCAACCAGCAACAATAATCAACCAACAACTTCCAAAAACAACATCAACCTCATAACAAGGTGCAAGACAATAAAATAACAAAACCATTGTTGCCATTGACATTGCTTGGTTCTTTACAAAAATAAACATGTCCATAAAAAACATCAGCCCCCAATCAGTCAACGATCCCCTCCCACCTAATATGTCAAAGCGAGCACATAACAACAATGGCAGCAATCCCCATCAATGAAGATACCATGTCCAGCACCCTCCCATTAGTCAATATGCACAACACCTCCAGCTCCTTTTCCTTTTGCACTTTTGAATTGATTCATAATTCGGGCACTCTTTCGAACTGGACGCGTAGGTTCATTGACTGGCATTTCTGTCACATTCTTCTCAGCATCAACAATTTTTTTTGTAGCACGTGTCATGTGTCGAGACCTCTCCGTAGGAACATTGGTCCCATGATCAGTCGGTTGAGAAGGAACTAATACCGGTTCTGTTGGTTGAGATTGAACTGGTGCAACTTTATTTGTTGGTGGCTGTTTTGAAGCCATACTCGCTGTCTTCTTCTTCTTCTTTGCGCTCTTCTTTGGCTGCGCGTTTGACTCTTGAGTTGGCCCACCTTGAGAGATAAGCACCTCCGAATTTCTTCCAGGCTACAAGAACATAATTATATTGTTAACCAAATTAATTGAAATATCATAAATTAAATACATGAGTCCTACAAATCTTACATTGAAAATAGTCATTCCAGTACGTTCATCTGTGTAAATCCCATAACCATGTTGCCTTATTCTTTTTCCAAGAACCCCTCTTGTTCGCTGTGGTGCATCACTTTGAGCAATTTGTGGGGGAGCAACCTGTGGGGTTCCCTGTCCTTGTGCAATTTGTGCAGTTGGTCGTCTTCTCACCTGAGACACACATAACAAAATTAAACTCAGCCTATAAAAGACAAACACAACAATGTATAGCTTACTGGATATTTTTTCCTCATTTGTTCGACAGTGGACTCAGTTGTTGTTGTTGTTGTCCTGCCTGTAGTTGTCCCTGCACTTTGGCCTACAACAAGGCCTTCTGTTGGCCCTTCAGTAGGCCCAAGAGCAACCTCTTCAGTAGGTGTTGTTGTTGGCCCACGATCAGCTCTTGCAACAACGTCTTGTGCATGTTGCCTTTTCAACTGACAACCTTTCTTATTATGCCCTTCCTTCTGGCAATAGGAGCATTTCATCTTCACCCCGATCTTACTCATCCTCTGACTTGATGCCTCTCCCTCCTGTATTCTTCGTTTTTTCTTTGGCCTTCCTATTTGCTTCTTTAGTGGCAATGGTAGAGGGCCTTCATGATTTGTTGGCTCCCAAAATTTGCTACTTCGGATAGGCTGCATCATGAATTGGTATGAATTAAGGTATAAACTTTTTTTGTACCAATCATGTAGGTAATCCTCTGGCCTTTCTTGCTTCATCAAAATGGCACAAATACCATGAGGACAAGGAATTCCACTTAGTTCCCAGGCTCGGCATGAACACTTTCTTCTATCTAGGTTGACCACATACTTATCATTATTGTGAATGATCTCATATCCATTTTCTCCATTCCAAACCGGATGGCAGAACCTACTACCAGCAACGTTCGCATCCAATTTCTTTACAATTCTAGGACCGCATTCTCTGCTCCACTTGGTAGCCTCATCTCTTTGCATGTGCATTCTGGTCATGACCATAACTCGAATATCATCAAGCATGCTGATGATTGGCTTGCACCTGGCCTCTAAAATTCTGCCATTGAAAGCTTCACTGAGATTGTTGTCAATTATATCACATTTAAATTCTTCGCTGAAGAAGGCCCGACACCAGTGCTTAGCTTCTGTCTGGAATAGTGCATCAAAGCCTTCTTTTGTCAGCTGCAACAATGCCTCTTTGGCTAATCTGAAGTCAGCCATGTTGGTACTCTTTGCTATCTGCCAAAACAGCTTCTGCAACATATCTCCTTTGTAGATCTTTGCCCAATTTGCATATATGTGCCTCGCGCACATTCTATGCTCAGCATATGGCATCAACTCAGCCAATGCAGGAACAAGTCCCTACAAAAATTCAAATCAACAAATACTAGTCAGAAAATACTCAAGTAATTAATATTAAAAGGGAATTAATTGACAATGGTATTACCTTCTGTTGGTCGCTCATGAATGCCCATCCTCCCCCATCGTTTATGTCAAGGTCAACCATTAAATTCTTGATGAACCAGGACCAAGTATCCTTGTTCTCAATCTTGACAACCGCCCAAGCTATCGGAAACATTTGATTGTTGGCATCTCTCCCCACAGCAGCCAACAACTCCCCCTTGCATATACCCTTAAGAAAACATCCATCCAATCCTACAACTCTTCTACAACCAGCCAAAAAGCCCCGTTTGCATGTATCAAAACAAACATAAAATCTATCAAATCTAGGCCCACAATCAGGCAGTGGCCTCTCTACAACCTCAGCATATACCCTACTAGATGCGTTTTGAACCACGCATTCGTGGGCATAATCCCATACCTGCGCATATTCTTCCTTATACCGACCCATCAATATTTGCATCACCCTCTGCTTAGCTCTCTTGCACTGATTCCTCGACACATTAACTCCCACCTCCTCCTTCACTAACTGCTTAAACTGAGGGCATTTGATCTCGGGCATTGCTTTGATTGTATTAAAAAAATGTTTCGCCAACCACACACTTGTTACCCTTTTGTTATCAAAATGAATTGAACAAGTATGTTCCTCTTGGAAGGACCTAATCTGAAATGACCCCTTCCTACTCATGGCGCCGTACAGCTTCCAATGACAATTGGATTGTGAGCACTTAGCTCTCACAAATTCCTTCGTATTTCTAATGAATTCTACGCTCCTCTGTTCAACAATAGAACTCTCCACAATAGCTTCTTTTAATTGTCTTGCATTATCAAATTTCATGCCGACACACAAAACAGGTTTATCGACATTTGGATCATAGCAAGGGTACTTACTTTTCCTTCAACGAACAGGTTCTTCATTATCATTCTCCGAACCAGCAGTTTCATTGCCGCAACTTGCTGTATCTTCACTTCCATTACCTCCATCCAGCTCAAGCCTTTCTCCTAAAGCTGGGAGTTTTTTTCTGAAAAATTCTCTTTGTTTTTGTCTTGATTGTTGGAGTTCATCATCGTCTTCATCACTTAGGAAATTGACAATTGGCAAAGCTTCATCTTCTGACACACTATGTTGAGCAACTTCCCATTCTAATCCAACTAAGTTTTCATCAGTGACAGCTTCAACTGAGACTTCACTCACATTTCTATCAAAATCTGTCTCCCGCTCCTCCCTCCCTTGACTCTCATGTTGCCCTCCATCTAACGTAGACTCATCCCCAACCTGATTACTATTATTTCCATCATCATCATCAGCCTCATCATCACTATAATATTCAACATAGACCTTAGCTTCATCGCCGTGAAGATAATGGTAAATGATATCCTTAATACCATTATCGTCACTAAAAAATCTCAAGCCATCCTTCAATTCCTTCCCAGGAACACAATAGTGCAATTGTTGCACTTTACATCGAAAAAAATACAACAAATCCTTCACAAAATCAATATATGATGGCTTCCCAACATTGACGTAAATAGTACCTTCGTTCCCACCACAATATTCCGAGTCGTCAGGGCCAATAACAAACTCTCCACCATAGCAAACAATGACGCCTACTTGATTCCCCTCCATTTCAATGCTGCACCCAAACAAAAAAAATAAAAAGTCATTCATTGAGACTACATAGCATAATCATCAACAACTTTACATTTAATTGATTAAACAATTATCGAAAGAAACAAAGGAAGCCGATTTATTCAATTGATTAAATAACGTAATGTCCCCAACACCCATTTTTCAATTCAACCCCATTCGGTCCCCACAGCAACACTAACCACTATCCCCAGCACTCCAACCACTGTCCCCAACACTCCAACCCATTTTTCAATTCGACCCCAACACCCATTTTTCAATTCAACCCCATTCGGTCCCCACAGCAACACTAATCACTGTCCCCAGCACTCCAACTACTGTCCCCAGCACTCCAACCCATTTTTCAATTTGACCCCAACACCCATTTTTCAATTCAACCCCATTCGGTCCCCACAGCAACACTAATCACTGTCCCCAGCACTCCAACCACTGTCCCCAGCACTCCAACCCATTTTTCAATTCGACCCCAACACCCATTTTTCAATTCAACCCCATTCGGTCCCCACAGAAACACTAATCACTGTCCCCAGTACTCCAACCACTGTCCCCAGTACTCCAACCCATTTTTCAATTCGACCCCAACACACATTTTTCAATTCGACCCCATTCGGTCCCCACAGAAACACTAATCCCTTTTTTCACTCTAACCATTGTCCCCAGCACTCCAACCCATTTTTCAATTCGACCCCATTCGGTCCCCACCATTGTCCCCAGCACTCCCACCAGTTTCCCTCTGCGCCGAGCCCTCATTTTCCCCTCCACGCCCTATTTTTCAATTCAGTCACAGTCGGTCCCCACAATTTTGCTCTCCCCACAAAAGTGATTAAACAAAAGTGAGGTCCCCACTATTTTTCCCTCCCCATAAAAGCAGGCAGTCTAAGCCGAGCCCTCATTTTGCCCTCCGTGCCCCAATTTGCCTGTCGGAACCCTAAATTCTCCACCCAATTGACCTACGGCGAGAACATGACAAACCTGAGTGAAGCGGCTGAGCGACGGTGGGCCAGCAAACAATGGCGCAGCTACGATGACGGCAGACCGACGGCGGTGGACGACGGCCGAGCGACGGAAGGGTGAGCAACGGTGCGCGAGCGACGGAAGGCGATCGAGGGAGCTAGGTCGAGCGAGGGAGAACTCAACATCTGAGCCCTAATTTTAGTCCCCTTCTTCAGCGACGTCGTTTGTTAAACGCAATCCACGTAGGAAAATAAAGCGACGTCGTTTCTTGTGGAGGATGGAAAACGACGTCGTTTATGACATTCCACGTGGACTGCGTTTTAAAATATTTGCCACGTCAACTTATTTTTCTTTAATATAAATGCCACGTATTTTTTTTGCCGGAATCTCTCGCCGTTGGCACCAAAATGATCATTTTTCCTCCGATTTGGCACTAAAGTGATCCAAATGGAAGTTTTGGCACCAAAGTGGCATCCGTACACAAGTTTTGGCACCATTACTGTTCTTACCCCAAAAAGGAAAGAAGAAGTTGCCTTTTAACACCAAAAAAAATAAAAGCGTGAGTAATAAAATTATATGGAAAATTTGGTTTAGGGTACGCATGAATACCATTCTGTGCTCAGGAACTATTTCTGAACAGAAATGATTTTTTTTTATTCTGTGCCCGGAAACAATTTCTGAACATTTGAAGATGTTTGATAAACTGTCCAAAATTTCTATTCCTAGAGTAGAAAAGAATAGAAATGTATTTGGTAACTACACACAAATTTCTTTTTATTAATAATATTTTGAATTGTTTAATTTTTTTTCTTTCTACCCAGGCCATGGCCGGTTGCCGGCAACCAGCGGCTAACGGCCAGCGACTGGCCACAGCCCAGCGGAGGTGAGGGTCCCCCCTGCCGGCGAGGGCGAGGACTGGACCCTCGCCGCCTGGGTGAGGCGGCTCGCCGTCAATCATGGCAAGGTCAGCATCACGCAGATCTGGCAAGGCTGAGCCTCACCGTCGCGACCCACGGCGAGGTCGGCTTCGCCGTGGGTCGCGACGGCGAGGCTCAGCCTCGCCAGATTTGGGCAAGGCCGACCTCGCCATGATCGACGGCGAGCCGCCTCGCCCAGGCAGCAAGGGTCCAGCCCTCGACCTCGCCTCCACCGGCGGCCGGCGAGGGCCATGACGCCCTCGCCGACCCTGGGCTGTGGCCGATCTCCAGCGACCAGCCACAACCCAAGAAGAGCAACACAAAAAGAAGAAAAGAAAAAAAAGAAAAAAACTGATTCTCAAAATTGTGCCGAGAAGCAATTAAGTAACTTTTTTTTACTTCTTGTTTCTCTTCCAAAACTGTTTCTCAGCACAAATATTTGCAAAAATGTGCCCAGGAATAAAATGTTTACCAAACACATTTCTGTTCCCAAACTATTTCTGGGAATAAAATAACATAAATTTTTGCTGTTTGGCACATTACCAAATGGGCCCTTAGTGTCAATTTTTTTTTTTTTTGGTAAAGATAAGAAGTTTATAACTTTTCAACGCAAGTGTACAAGTAGGAGCCAAACACAAAAACCTTCGAACCAGGATGAACACAAAGTGTCCGACCAAGTTCAACGGTGTTACGGCAAAAGCTAACAAGACAAGGGCCCTGAAAAGCAAGGCTAAACAGAGACCAACTAACGGGCCAAAGAACTACAGAAGACTCTAGCTAACATCAAGTGAAAATGGAATCGGAAATGCCCCAATTTGCTTGTATTCTTCTATTATGAGGAATATCTTGGACCAGCTTGAGGGAGAGACCTTTGTCTCTAACGACCTTGGTGAGGTGGGACTGGAGGGACGGCATGAAGAGGGTACCATTTCTGAATAAAATGTGGTTATGTTGTATCCATATGAGATGGCAAAGTGCCCCAAAAGCAAACCGAGCAATGCAATGCTAGAAGGTATTTCCACTTATATACTGGGAGGCCCACCGGAGATTGTATTGCCACGATCCATTTCGCCAAGGGAGGCAGCATTTAGTAGCCCAAAAATGCACAAGGGAGCCTGTAACATAGCAACCGAAAAATAAATGATCGATAGAGTCAGGCTTACCTTGGCAATAAGCACACACACCTTCAGCAATTCTATGATGGCTTAACAATAGAACCTGCGTTGGAAGCCTCTTAAGTGATATCAACCACAACAAAAAGCTATGTCTCGGTGCTATGTGGCAATCCCAGACAAAGGAATGCCAAAATACTAGTTGACCTCGTTTCAGGATCAAATCCCACGCCGAGGCGATAGAGAACACTCCCGAAGGATGTCCTTGCCAAATAAGCTTGTCCTCACTGTCCGAGTTAGTAGTAGGGAGAGGATCCGACCAAGAGTTAAATGATTGCAACACATTTGACCGGTTCCATTCTGCAGAAAGGAAGTCCCATAGAGAGGCAGCTCTCGGAATGCCCGAACAATAGATATCCCTATTAGAGAAGAGTTTATAAAGTGGTCCTTTGATGTGCCAAGAGTCGAACTAGAAGGCGGTAGACTTTCCATTTCCAATTTGCCATAGGAACTGTTCCTGGAATTCCAACCGAATATCATGGATTTTCTTCCAAGCCCAAGAGCAAACCGTTGGCTTTGGGGCGATCCAAAAGTTTTTCAATTTGAGAAATGTGGAATGAATCCATTTGCACCATAGTGATTCTTTGTCTGTAAAGAGCACCCAAATGTGTTTGAGTGTTGCCGCTCGATTGCAGTCAACGAGTCTCTGAAGGCCCAAACCACCTTCTTGTTTGGGGAGGCATACCTTGTTCCACGTAACTTTCGCCCCTCCCGTCCCCAAATCTGGGCCCTTCCAAAGAAATTGTCTAAGAACAAGCTCAATCCTTGATAAGACCGACCGACGAAGAGTGAATATAGAGGCCCAGAATACATTTATAGCTTGAAGGACTAACTTGATAAGTTGAACTCGACCCTCAAACAATAGAAAACGCTGGGACCACGAACGGGCTCGAGCAATAATAGAATTCACTAGTGACGAACAGTCAGCCTTACTCAAACGAGATGCAATAATAGGAACACCAAGGTAGCGAAAAGGAAGCATACCTTCCTGGAAACCGAAAGATTGCAAGATCTGGTCTCTTATGTCATGCTTCCCCCCGGAGAAATATATCTCACTTTTAATGATATTTGGCTTAAGGCCAGACCACCGAGAGAATCGTATAAGGCCTTCCTTAAGGAGGGTGGTCGAAACCAAGTTTGCCTCAGCAAATAGGAGGACATCATCAGCAAAGAAAAGGTGAGTGAATCTAGTAGCTTTGCATCACTAGAAATATTTGAACCCAAGGAGCCGTGTTTGAGCATTAAGGATTTCGGTGAACACTTCCATGGCCAAGGTGAATAGGTATGGAGACATAGGATCACCTTGGCGAATGCCTCTTCGACTCGAAAAGAAACCATGGAGAGCACCATTGATGGCCACCGAGAATTTAAGGGTTGTGACGCATTCCATAATAAGCTTAATAAACATTTTGGGAAAGCCAAATGTTTGCAAAGTTAGCTCGAGAAAATCCCAATCAATAGTGTCATATGCTTTCTGGAAATCCACCTTGATGGCACATTTAGGAAGATAAGGTCGGTGGTGAAAACTAGCAAACAGTTCTTGGGCAAGAAGGATGTTGTCCCCTATACGCTGCTTCTTGATAAAAGCATTTTGGGAAGGGCTTATAATAGAAGGAAAAACCGAGGCAATTCTCTTAGCTATAATCTTGGTGATGCTCTTGTATACCATATTGCAACATGCAATGGGCCTAAAATCATTCATAGATAATGCATTAGATACCTTAGGCGCAAGTGTAAGAATGGTAGCGTTAGTCTCCTTGAGTAGAGATCCGGATTGGAAGAAGTCCTTAATAGCCTTTGTGAAGTCAGGCCCGATAATATCCCAAGAAGAGATAAAGAATTCAACATTGAAACCATCTGGCCCCGGGGCTTTTCCTTTAGGGAGGGAGAACAGAGTGTTCTTGATTTCTAAGTTAGTAACCTGCCTAGATAAAAATTGTATTTTGTTCTCATTGAGGGAGCATTGAATCATATCCTGAATTTCCCGCCTTGCCGGCAAAGTGGATGAAGAAGTATTCGCAAGCAAGTTCTGGAAATGGGCCACAATATGTTGGTGAATCAAAGCCGGCCCAGTAAGAACAGAACTATCTTCATCAGAGACCGACATGATGCGGTTATGCATATGTCTTTTGTTGACAAAATGGTGGAAATATTTGGCAGAAGGACACCATTGGTGCCATAACTTGTGTACGGCGATCACTTTGGTGCCATAACTTTTTTTCGGATCACTTTGGTGCTAACTTTTTTGAAAAACGATCACTTTGGTGCCAACGTTGACGTGACTCGTCGGAAATTCTACGTGGCGCTGACATGGCTCGCCGGAGAGGTCCAATCAGCATTAAAAATAAATTTTAATGCTGACATGTATTTTTATTTAAAAAAATAAAAATTATATTATATTAAAATAATAATAAAAGGAAAATAACACATAAAATTTAAATTTTTTTATTTTTTTTCTTCTTCTCCGGCGAGGGCCCTCGCCGGCGTTGGGCGAGGGCTGCCCTTGCCGGCGTCCGGTGAGACTGCCCTCGCCTGGGCGAGCGAGGGTCGCCCTCGCCCGACTCCGGCGAGGGCGGCCCTCACCTGGGCGGGCAAGGGTCTGGCGAGGGTCGCCCTCGCCGGATCCGGCGAGGGCGGCTCTCGCCTGGGCCGGCGAGGGTCGCCCTCGCCCGACGTCGGCGAGGGCGGCCCTCGCCTGGGCGGGCGAGGGTCGCCCTCGCCCGACGTCGGCGAGGGCCGCCCTCGCCTGGGCGGGCGAGGGTCGGGCGAGGGTCGTCCTCGCCGGCGTCCGCCGAGGGCGACCTTCGCTCGCCTAGGCGAGGGCCGCCCTCGCCGGCGTCGAGCGAGGGCCGCCCTCGCCGGCGTCGAGCGGCCCTTGGCTGACTCCGGCGAGGGCAGTCTCGCCGGACGCCGGCGAGAACCCTCGCCGGAAAAGAAAAAGAAATAAAAAAAGAAAAATAAAATTCAAAAAAAAGCCACATAATTTCCACGTGTACAAGTTAAATTATTTTTTAAAAAAATATAAATACCACGTCAGCTTTTTGGCCGGAGTCACCAAAGTGATCTATTTTTTCCGATTTTAGCACCAAAGTGATCCAAAAAAAAGTTATGGCACCAAAGTGATCGCCGTACACAAGTTATGGCACCAATAGTGTCCTTCTGCCGGAAATATTTGGTATTGCGGTCCCCTTCTTGCAACCATTTGATTGTAGATTTCTGCTTGTAGAACGATTCTTCCTGGTTTCTGAGAGCCAAGAAAGCCTGAAGTTGAACCTTTTCAAGATTAGCCAAAGACAAGCTAAAGGGGTTGTTGGCGAGAGCATATTGGGTTTCAGATAACTCTGCCCTTGCCCTAGTAGTGCGCCCAGATATATCGGAGGACTTCCTATTAAGAATTTTCAGATGACCTTTGAGAGCCTTCAGCTTATGACAAAGGATGAACATAGGGGTGCCGGTGATGTGGGAATCCCAGGCCTGGTTGACAACAGTCAAGAATGAAGGGTGGGACAACCAGCAATTAAAGAATTTAAAAGGTTTCTTAACAAAAGACGTAGGCATAACTCTGACAATCATCAGAGTATGGTCTGAAACACTTGGTGCTAAAAAGGTAGCCTCCGAGAATGAGAAGGTTCTGGACCACTGATCATTGATCAACACTGGATCAATCTTTCTTTGTTTACGAGTAATACCAGAAAAAGTTGACCACGTATATCTGTGGCCTACATATTTAAGATCTTCGAGACCAGCTTGGTCTAGGCAAGAAGCAAGCTCATCAAAAGTGGGGATCCAAGAGTTGGAGCTCCCGAGCCTATCAGATTGGTCACGGATGGCATTGAAATCCCCCGCAACCAGCCATGGTTCATTTGCAAAAGTCACACTCGACTGTACAAGGTCATTCCAAAGTGAACGTCTAGCAACAAAAGTATGCTCACCATAGACAATAGAGACATGGCAGGTCTTATTCAAAACCAGCATATGAAGACGTGCATGGATAGCCTGAGCAGAAGTAGAAATGATGTCCACATGTACCTCTTGGGAAGTCCAGCCAAACCAAATTCTCCCACGAGGGGAGGAAGAGTAATTAGAAATCTAGCTCCAACCCGACAAAAGACCAGCGGAGATGGTGTCAAAAAGAGACTGGGTTACCTTAGTCTTGATAATGCCAACACATGAGAGGTTGAAAAATCTAACAAAGGATCTGATCTTGGCTTGTTTGAGGGGGTTCATAAGACCCCTAATATTCCAAACTCCAAAAAACATATATACAGAAATGACAGAAACTACCTTCTCTTTGGGCCTCCCCGTCTCCTATACTTCGAGTTGGCTTTCTTAATTGTACCTAGGCTACTGTTTGGAATAGAAGGAACCAGCATAGGAGCAGGAGTAGAGGAAGCTAGGCAATCAATAGGAGTCTCACCACCATGAGGCAACCCTGATCTCAATCTAGTGGTTGGCGGAGCAGGGGAGGGGGATTCCTCTTCCATTTCACTGCCAATATTGCTGGCTGGACCATCTTAAGGGTGTTGCGACCTAAATTTTCTCTCAGGCCAATGGATTATTAAGATTGAACTTAATTCGGACCCTCCCAAGTCCTACCAAATCGCAACTTAGGGTTTAAGTTCTTAACATGCAAATGTTTTCATGCTTGGAGTCGCCACTAATCTATTTACAGTAGGTCGATTAGAAACTTAAATAAAACATAGGGAGATATGTTTTATTTCTACGAACCAGAGATTCTAAGCTCGGGGACTTGATTACGCTAGATCTAGTCTAACGCCCTTTCAGTACCTTTTCTTTTCAAAAATATTTTGGCATGCAGTTTGGATCCATTTTAACTTAGTCACTAACATGTGAGGTGTTCATGCGGGTGCGCAAACCACCAATTTAACATCCATGAAAGCATTAAATAAATTGCAAGCTTAAGAGAACAATTTACCTCGAACCAACGCAAGCATCTGCATTGTTAGCTAGAAAATCACATCAACAACCCTAATATGATTTCTAATTAACACGCAATTCACTCAATTTCTTTTTTTTTGGATTTTCGTTTGTTTAAATGTAGGCTAGTCTATATGCAATGACGTGCAAAAATTCACATGCGAATTAATACAACCTAACATGCAAACTATATGTCATGCGACAACGTGACCTAATTCTAATGACGGACAAATGATTATTTATGATATTTTCTGTTGAAATTCGGAATTAAAAATATGCCTAAATTAACATGCAATCTATGACTTCTCCTTTTTTTTGGTATTTTCTATTAAAATTCGGAATAATAAAAATGCTTAAATTAACATGCAACCTATGATGACTTAATTTACCCTAGAATAACTTATTTTTAGGATTTTTATTAAAATTCAAAATAATAAATTGCTGAAATTAAGAATGCAATCTATCCTAATCTACCCTAAAGCAATTCATTTTCTTTTTGGGGTTTTCTTGAAAATTCGGAATTAAAAAATAACGTGAATAATCCGTTAGGATTAAAATAATCCTTAATTTAAACTAGGAAACATGCCACCTTAAGTCCCAATTTAAATTAAATACTTATCTCATCCTTGGGATATATTCAAAATTCCTAGACAAACAAAATTCTAATTAACGAAACAGATTTTTTTTAATTTTCTTTTTATTTGAAAATGAAAGCAATCAAACAAATAAGGATAGCAACCACATTCAAATCAACCACGCGATCCGCCAAATTTGTTTCAAACTCGGATTAGGCACAAAAATTAAACTATCGGTCGTATCTATAGGGTTATAGATATTAACGGATAGTCGATCGTTCAAATTTGAAAAGCAAATAAATTCCATCATCGTATCCAAATAGTTATGGATAAGATAATGAAATTCCGTATCACCGCGTATCGTACCTTAGGGATAAGGTCGGATAATCGTCTAAATACGTTGCTAAATTAGGAAATTTTCCTAATTTTGAATATTTAAAAATATTGCGGATATATCGAACATTATCCTAAGATATCTAAATATCCACATGATAATCACGAAATATTATAAACATTCAAATTAGGAAATTTAATATGCTGAAAAATATAGGATAATATCCAATTACCTAATTTGCAGATAGTTTCCAAATTTGAATCGTCTCAGGATCGAGCTTGCGGATCAGGATTGGGAAACCGGCGACGACGATAGCGACACCGGTATGCTTGGCGCGGCGGTGACTAGTGATCAGCGGGGAGGACACGGCAAGGAGCGGCGGCAAGGCATGGCAGACCGGCGGGACTGTTCAAGCAGATTCGGCGGTGGCTGACGGGCGGTGCAGCCTCGGCGAAAGAGGCTGAGGCGCGGAGAGATGGCGTGGACGCCGGCGTACGGTGGCTGGCGCGGAGGGGATCGACGTGCGGTGAAGGGCACGGAGGCGGTGAGGGGGAACGGCGTGGACTGGCATGGTTGGCGGCGGCGTGGATCGACACGGCAGGCGGCGCGCGGTGACCGGTGCGCGGTGGGCGTCTTCGGCCTCTCTCTCTCTTCCTCAAAAAATTCTCACGTGTCACTCTCTCAAAATTTCAGATATGAAAATTATGTTCCCTCCCCTCTCTCTGTATGGCCTCACTCTCCTTTATATATGCCAGGATATCAAACTTTGGATAAGGAAAAGAAATATATTCTTTTATCCTTTCCTAATAACATGAAATTCACTTTTTCTCCTTCCCTTTCTTTATTATTTTGCCAATATTGTGTGAATATTGCCAGAGAATCATGCATCAATTCTTTCCTCTTTATTCAATGCCGGTCAATTTTCTTGCTTTCATGATGACCGAATTTTCTCAAAATCCACCACGTACGCACATATACCCCAAAGATTATCTCTGATTTTTATCTACCATGGGATAGCTAAATCTTGATAATTAGATTTTCTTGACTTGATGCACGTGATTTTTAGCCACCGCGGACTTAGTCCCTTTAAACTCATAACCATTCGCTCAAGTCCACCAATCGCCGATCTAGTGTAAATGCAATTATATGGGTCTAATTACTAATACAAATGCTCCTAAATTCTATATGCAGTGCAATATATATATATATTAGGGAATAATCTTATTAGTCCCTAATTTTTATGTAATAAATTCTCAATAGTTAGCCAAAATTTAGGTGTCAACATAGGGTCTTCCGATTTAGACAGGTCCTCAGAAGTGGCTCGAGATGGCAATTCTGGGATAGGGGGTGGGGCTGGGGCTGGGGCTGTTCGGAAACAAGGCCTGGTAACGCCACAGGGGCACATGTAGCTAGATTGGGATCAGGGGCATTTGATGAAGCCGAGGCTCTAGAAATAACCAAGGCATTTTTACTCCTTACTATTTCCCACTTGCCCTCTCTTGCGGGAGGGCCTACCACAACTTCAGCTGCTTGAGTTGAATGTTCTTGAATGGGAGGGTGTACATAAGTGGGAGGAGTGCAGTTATGGCCAAAGGTACTGCATATCCCACACGACACGGGTCGCCATTCATACTCCATAGTAATGGACCAGATAGCCTCATTCAGCAAGACATCAATCGATTCAGGGAGGGACTGAACAGTGCTGATCACAATGCACGCCCTTGCGAAAAAGAGATCATTCTCATCTTCTCAGTCTGAACATCAACATATAAAGGTTTGCCAATGGCATTAGCTACCGCACTAATACCTGCTGCCGACCACAGAGCATATGGGACGTTTCTCGACTTAACCCAAACAGGAAGTGATTCGTGTTGGTCTTTCTTCAACTTTAAATCCAGTTGCCATTGTTGAAGGATCAACGGCACTCTAAGGATGGTAAGAGGGCCACCGTCCAGCACTTTTTGACGAAAGGAGTTGTCCGGAATATGGAAGAAAAAGAAGCCATCTACATTTGTAAGGACATCAACCAGCTGTGTCCCCCCAAAGGTTCTTGACAGCATTCTCAGTCATCTTGAAGGGTAATTTCTTACCAACAAAGTAACCCACTAGACACTCTTGCCATTTGGGGTTTGTTTCCTGCAAAATCTCATCAGAAATTCTAACGATGGGTTTGCCATTAACCATAGCAGGTGGGATGTAAGAGAGGTTATACCCCTTCTCAGCCGATTTTGCAACTGCAGCCTAGGAACGCTAGGTAGTCTGAGGTGCGTCTTCCCCTCTACTACGACTACGCCCAGCTATATTCCAAGTTTTAACTTGCATTTGTTGGGAAGTCCCAGCATCGACAGAGTTTATAAGGGGCCTATTTGGATTAGTCCTACCAAGACTACGCCCACGACTTCTCTGACAATGGCTTCTCGGAGCAGGGTTGACAGCAGCGGGCACACTCTCTTCAGCATTTCCAGCAACAGTTTTATCCTTTAATGCAGAAGTAGGTCGCACATTCGCATCCAGCTGGCTAAGATTGTCACCAGAAGAGGGTTTAGTATATACCTTAGGTATCTTGGCTGAAGCCATAGCCTTAGATTGTTCCGGCATTGAAGACTCCCTTGAAATGGCGAGATTGCGTGCCATGGATGTCTTCATTCCGACAAAGCCATAGAGAAATATGGTGGAGCAGGAGTTGGAACCCACCTATGCCGAAGGTGGCTATCCCTGGGTTCGAACCAGAAGTAGAAGAATCCAACAGGTGATAGTGTAGCACACCAATCCACGGGAAACCCAATCGATGATTCAGATCTGCTCGTTCGTCCAAGGGAAGACACCACACGTGGATCCCTTTTAGTATGACCAAGAGTAGTGCTAGGCAAAGTAGGACACCAAATTCCAGAGGAATCGGACCACCAGAACACCCAGAATCACAGCAGAACTGGCCGAATGAATAGTGACCCGAGAACCAGAAAGGAGAACTTGGGAGCTATTGTGAACAGTACCTGGCCTTAGTGTCAATTCTATCTCCAAGTATTTGAAAAAAAAATTAGAGATTCTTAAGTTCTGTATGCTTCGCAGAAAAAGAATAATTTTGAAAATATTTTCCTAAAAATGATCATTTGTATCACTCGAATTATTAGTTAATGAAAAATATTTTTATTATCAATAATAATTTATGTCCAAATATTTATGTAAATAATGAAAATATTTTTCGTTCATTCATATGGATATGGATGAGCAATATAAGAGGTCGTTTTTTAAGAAAATGTTTTTCAAATCATTCATTTTTCGCTGAAAAAACCGAGTCTTAATACTAAAATAATTTTAAAAAGCAGAAAAAATTAATATTACGATAATTCATTTTAATTAGTCAAAGCAACGTTTTTTTTTTATTTTTATTTTCGCTCAACCGGCGGGGCAGTCTCTAGTAAGTATAACAACCGCCGCCGTCCGGCGGTGTCCGCGCAGGCGGTCGTTAACGGTATTAACTGTGGCGGAAGGAAGCGCAACCGCAGCTTCGCTTGGTCGCACGCTCGGACCGGGAAACATCGCTCCGTCGTTGGTCTCTCTGTCTTGTTCTCTTCCCCTGGCAAAGCTTTGCTCGCTCTTCTTCCGTCTCTGCCCTCGGAAACCCAAAAGCGGGAAATTGTTGGGGGGGAAGTCCTCGTTCTCTGCAGCGCGCACTGATCTCCGTTTCTTTCCCGGGATCTACCAGTTCTTGTGCCAAATGGGTGTTCTCTTGTCGTCGTGCCGGCGCTTCGGACGCGAGGGTCGCTCGGTTCGAAGGAGGAGGAAGATGCTTTCTTGAGTATGTTGTCGAACTTCTTCCGTGAATTGTCTGTCTGGGAATCGTTCGTTACCGGTAAGTACGGTTGGTATCATCTGGGTCAGAATGGTGAGGAGACGGGGTTTTTCTGGCTGAAGAAAATATGATTGTTGCACCACACCACACCTGTTTGACGTAATGTCTATGCAAGGAGTAGCTTCAGCTTGGCCCGTTTGTGTTTTCATCGTCCATTCTTTAAAGCTTTAGAATTTACTTTTTTGACCTTCTTTGCCAATTTTCTTTTTTTCCCTTTTTGTCTGTGTGCAGAACCGCTCCTTCAAGAATGCGGCATGGGTGCATAGTCTACAAGAGTGATGGCATTACCCTGCTTGCGGGGTGTTTGCAGGAGAAATCTGCTTAAACTTGTTGACTTGCGGAGTATGAAGTTTGTTGGCATATGCTCATCCTTGAAAATAGCCGGTAAGCTTTTCATACACAAAGAGTTGCTGAAGTATCGCAGGCTTCGCAGGACTCAGACAACTTATTAACCTGTACAAGTGACATCAATCTGTTCTCCATTTCAGAATGTTGAAACCATTTGGCGAATTATCTGTTCAAATCAGTGATGAGCTCTGTCTATATGTATAATGTGGTTTGTTTGTCAGGTTAAGTGGATTGGTATGATCCTATCAAGAGATATCAGTTAATGGGAATCTTGAGTTGATGGATTTTGAGCATGTTTGGATTGACTTTTACTTTTGACTTTGTGATTAATTTTAAATCTTTCAGCACATGCATTTGACTCTGTTTTCTTTTTCTTTTTGTATATCGAAACTATCATGACCTTTAAATGACTTATGGACAGCATAAACAAACACACCCTCTCTCTGGTTCTTTTACTTGTCTTTTTTTTTCTGGTAAAAGCATATTTACAAGATGCTTAGCAAAATGGGGGAATTCTGTAAGCTGATGAGTCCCTGTGCTCATGGTTTGTTTCTCTAATTGATCCTTAATGAGGTTTGCCACTCATGCTATCACTCAATTTAGAGAATCATTCTGTTCTGCAGGTACACCAGATCAGAGGAAAATAGCTCATGCAATGTATTCCGCCTTTCCAATTTTAAATAACGTAGCCGATGATGTAGGAAAAGCAACACTGGCTCAAGACTTGGCCTGTCTTATCAATGAATCTTCTATTTTGGAAGAGAGAAAGCCCAGAGGCCGCATGGAGCTCAAAAGATTTCTTGAACTCCGTATAAAGAAGAGGGTTAAGAAGCAATATATGAATGGGCAGTTCCATTTTCTCATGGAAAATGTTGTCGCCCACCCAGAAACTCTTGAAGATGCTTACGGTTGCATAATGCTCAACTCGAATGTTGATGTTTCGATGACTAAACCCAACATGTCTTTTGTATCCACAGCTAAGGAGCTCCATTCAGGGAGTTTTGATGTCAAGGCAAATACTTACTCCATCTCGACAAGGGGTGAAAAGAAAGAAGTTCTCATCCTTCCAAATTTGAAGCTGAAAGTTGTTCAAGAAGCTATCAGGATAGTCCTGGAAGTTGTTTATAGGCCTCATTTTTCCAAGATATCACATGGTTGTCGAAGTGGTAGGAGTCACTCCACAGCACTAAAATATATATGCAAGGAGATTTCAAACCCTGACTGGTGGTTTACGTTGCATTTGAACAAGAAAATGGATGCTTCAAATTTCGCCCAACTTGCATCGATTATGGAGGAGAAGATCGAAGATCCTTGCTTATGTACCTTCATGCTACGCATGTTTGAGGCACACGTGTTGAATTTGGAGTTTGGGGGCTTCCCAAAAGGTCATGGTCTACCCCAAGAAGGTATTTTGTCCCCTATATTGATGAATATTTATCTTGACCAATTTGACCGCGAATTTTTTAAATTATCAATGAAATATGAAGCTCTTAGTTCTGGTTCTGATGGTCATCAGAGTGGATCCCCTTCAACATTGCGTCGTTGGTTTCAAAGACAAATGAAAGCAAGTGAAGTAAAGAACATTATCAATGGGAAATCTGAAGCAAGTGAAGTAAAGAACATTATTAATGTGAAATCGGACATAAGAGTTTATTGTTGTCGCGTTATGGATGAAATATTTTGTGCCGTTTCTGGATCCGAAGACATTGCCATTAATCTAATGCATGAGATTATAAGTTATATGCGGAATACTTTGTACCTGGAAGCTAATAGTCTATCTGGAGTCTTACCATGCAATAGACCTCATGGAATTCGCTTTCTGGGTCTTCTAATTACAAGAAGAGTGGAGGAAGGTCCGGCAGTGAGAGCTGTTCACAAGTTAAAAGATAAGGTCAAGCTATTTGCTTTGCAGAAGGAAACTGCTTGGAATGCTGGGA
This sequence comes from Syzygium aqueum, assembly GCA_031216185.1. Classification (NCBI taxonomy): domain Eukaryota; kingdom Viridiplantae; phylum Streptophyta; class Magnoliopsida; order Myrtales; family Myrtaceae; genus Syzygium; species Syzygium aqueum. Next base: position 7,963,337 of record CM062239.1, read on the forward strand.
CAATTCGAATTGGACAAAAGTGGTTGGCTCATGGCTTAAAAAAGGTTAAAGAGTCAGAAATCAGGAATTTGGCTGATAAAAGTTCAGTTTTAAGCCAGATATCTTGCTACCGGAAACCTGGTATGGAAACGGATCACTGGTACAAGCTCTTGTTGAAAATATGGATGCAAAATGTGAATGCCAAATCTGCAGAAAGTGAGGAGATAATTTTATCTAGATATGTTGCTGAACCTTCTCTTCCTACAGAATTGATTGACAGTTTCTGTGAATTCCAAAAGCATGTGGATGAGTATGTGGCTTCTGAGACAGCTTCCACTCTTGCTCTTTTGCCCAAGTCTTCCGATCCTGTCACTAGTACAGAGATTAATGCACCTGTTCATGTCATAGAAAAGCATCTTTTACGATATGAGGTGACAAACTCAAGGGGATATGCTCGTTCAGCAACCCCACTTATATTACAAGACTCTGACAAAATTATCAATTGGTTTTCAGGCATTGTTCGCCGTTGCCTTAGATGGTTTAGTGAGTGCAGCAACTTCAATGAGTTAAAGCTGATAGTTTGTGATCATGCAAGAAAATCTTGCATCCGAACTCTGGCATCCAAATACCGGATGCATGAAGACAATGTAGAAAGACGATTTGATGCAGATTTAGGAAGAATTCCCTCAACCCAAGAGTTGGATCAAGGTGTGGCAAACGAACCATCAGATTCTCAGGCCTTTGATAACGATGAGGCCCTAATGTATGGACTTCTACATTCTGGCACCTGTTTGCTATCTCTAGCAAGAACAACCAGCCAGTCACGACCTTGCAACTGTTTTGTTATGGGTTGCTCATCTAGCGCACCAAGTGTCTACACCCTTCATGTGATGGAAAGGCAGAAATTCCCAGGATGGAAGACAGGTTTCTCCGGTTGCATCCACCCCAGCTTGAATAAGAGGCGGTTTGGGTTGTGTGATGAACACTTAAGCGACTTATATCTGGGTCGTATCTCTCTTCAAGCTATCGATTTTGGAGCATGGAAAGTGGGTTTTCAACGAATTGACAGGGATAATATTGGAGAAGAGTAGCTAAGGGTACCACTGAATGATCAAGGAAGCAGGTATTATGCTTTGTATTACTTAAGGTGTCAGCAAAAACTGGTTTTTCTCATCTTGTGAGTACGAGGATTTTCTTTTGACTATTACATAAATTATAGTCTTTGCTCTCGGATATTCACTAGAGTACACATGTTCAAGACATTGCTAGCACTTGTTAAGTGTAACTACCTGTTGCTTGCCCTACACTCACTACCAAACACTTTCTGTTTTCGTCAGCCTTTAATGCATCGGTCGTCTGAGATGAGGATAGAAATGTGATTGCAGCAAGATTCTTTTTTGGCATGTGTTAGAACCTCCCAAGTATGTAGACCATTTCTGTCCAGAGTGAGGATGATTGCCTTGCGGTAATGCTTGTTAAGTCTCTTCCACCGTTAGATTCTTGTATCATTGCAAAATTTAGTGGAGGAAGAAAACAATTATACTCATCCATCCAGGTGCTGTTTCCAGCATGCAAGAGACAGCTACAGCATCCTAGATGAACCTGACAAACTTTAGAAGGTGATTGTTCTGTCATAAAGATTTTCTTGACACTCAGATTTTGCATATTACTGTGGCATATAGATAGTTGAGAAGCAACTATAAAATATAAATGTGGCATTTGTAAGGGACAGTAGTGTATTGTACAACAATTTTTTTATAGAACTTTTTCACTTGATTAAGGCAACACGTCTTGACATTGTAAATAACTTTACGACATGTTACAAAGGCTTTTTTATTTATGGAGTCTCATGAAGTTTTATGGTACAGGGAGTGAACTATAGAAGAATGTGTGAACAATCGGTTTATCCTCAATTTTGTGTCGGAGCCTTCTAGTTGCATCTCCATTTCAGCATCCTGTGCTTATAATCATGTTTACTATCTCGGTTTTTGTTTGAGACCACATCTCTCCCACTTTTAAAAAGTTATGTTCATATGGGGTACAGAAACACAGAGAAGCTATAGAGAAGGCGCCTTCAAGCTTTCAATCCACTCTGCATTTCTCTGTGCCTGTGCGCGCACATCTTCTGTCAGAGATTCATCCTGTTCCTGTAATCAGTGACAACCATTTACCACTTGTTTACATGGCTAGCAAAAGCCCCGAGATCCTTCACTAGTTGATGGAGCAATCTACATGCACGGGATATTTTGAGGAAGTATCGGATCATGCGCATAACATGTTCTACCCTCGCCAAATACTCATTGGCGTCATCAAACTCGCACTCTATCTAGATTCTCGAGAACTAAATCGATCTGTGGTTATTCACGAGTCTTTCTGATCGTTTACAGACAATCACAGACGATTGAGGTGCTGTCACACATGCAGCATGGGAAAATTGAGTTCCTCTTGAGAAGAAATGATGATCGACAAATGATACAAGTATTGTTGTTTAGCCCTCAGAATTGTTCTTCACTATCGACGAGGGAATTCATGGAATGGAAAGCTGCATAGTTGAGTCATCTCCTCAATCTGTTGGCTTAACAGTTCTCGGTTTCTCCTCTTTTATATCTTCATCGAAGAGCGCAATTGGTCCTAGTTCTTCAAGAGAACTATTTAGACAATTTATCTCTTTGTAATAGATGGAACACTTCACATAATAGGATCTTTGGCATTTTTCAACCGTTTTATCCTTTTTCACCCACTGATTGTATCGTGAACAAAGGTAGAGAAGCAATGTAAATTTCCAACTGAACTCTCTCTCTCTCTCTCTCTCTCTCTCTCTCTCTCTCTCTCTCTCTCTCAAGACGATAAAATAACTTGAAACTGATGTGGAAAGAGTAGTAAATAAAAGGGAGAGCTTATGGTTTGTATCATACACAAGAAAGGGAAGAAATAACGTTCATGATTTGTTACATTCAAACCCATCTAAACAGGAACATCCCCTGGATAATCTTGTGGATATCTTTTGATGGTTTCTCTCAGCAACATCTCCTGCTCTAGTAGATTCGAAGTAGGCACGTCATAAACATCTGTGAAAAGGTCAGAAATCGGTGGCTTCTCAACTCTCTCTGCCACTTGAATTGCATGTAATAGCTGCAGCAGAAGAGTAAAAGTGTAGGATTCTGCAAGTTAGTATTTTAAAATGAACAAAGAAAAAACATCCTAGGCTGCTAAACAATTGCTAGAAGAAATATGCAGAATGTGGTGATCAAAAGCGTAGACGAGGCTCTCCCTGGCAACTAATCTTTCTACGACCATTAGTAAGATTCATTCTGGACAGACACTAAGTACCTGCTTTCTAACATTGCTTCTGAGCTCTGACTCGGCCTCCTCACTCCACCAACCATTACTTTCAATCCATTTCCTAAGTCTACTTACAGGATCTCTAGCTGTTCGCCACCATTCAATTTCATTGGCAGGACGATATTTGGTGGAGTCATCTGACGTTGAGTGGTGTCCTGCTCGATATGTCAGGGCCTATCAATGGCAAAGATCAGTGAAACTTCCAATTGGTGCAGGGCTGGAAAAAAAACGAGTAGAGCTTTCTTACTTCGATCAAGATGGGTCTCTGTTCGCCAATTGCCATTTCACGAGCGGCTCGAACGGAACCATACATGGCAAGGGCATCATTACCATCTACCCGGATGCTGCGAACTCCATATGCCGGGCCTCTAACAACAATACCATCACCTGCCAATTCATAAAACTCCATGATTGAAAGTTTATCAAGATAAAGAATGGCCTTGCAAAACAAACAGTGGAAGCCCTATATACTTCGGAACTGGTCTGAGGTCGGCGTACTGATGGCCCATCCATTGTTCCTACAGATGAAGATAACTGGGGCCTCCCGAACTGCTGCAAAATTTATAGCAGCATGGAAATCTCCCTGTCATAGCATAGTCAAGTATTAGGAAGCAAATAACAATGATAAATCTGCTTATATTTGGTGTCCAGAGGAGGTACAATATGATAATTGGGAAACAGTCTCTTTTACAGACTTGTCTCAAATAACAACATCCAAGACAGAATGAACGTCACATACATAGAACAGGACAAGTTTATGCAGTTGTATATTCCTAGCTCTTCTACCTCAGTAGGAACACCACAAATGTAAAGATTTGTATTTACCTCACTAGAACCACCATCTCCAAAATAAGTGACAACGCAAGCATCCTTTTTATCCATCTTCAAAGAATATGCTGCACCAACTGCATGGGGAATTTGTGTACTGTTGCATCAAATGTAGGTGCCTTTAATCTCCAAGGAATAGGGAAAATTATGTTCTTCAAAAGTAATCTTATATGCAGAAGCTTGTGTCTTACGCTATTGTCGATGAAACAGTAAAGTAGTTTAGCTTGTTAGACCCATAATGAATAGGCATCTGCCTGCCCTTCCCATAGTCAGCTTTGTTTCCAAAACATTGATTTGCAAATTCTTGTAATGTAAATCCACGCCAGAGGAGAACTCCGGGTTCCCTGTACTGTATCAATCAGAAAAAGCTTCAACATCGCCGTGTCTGTCTTGAGTCTTGAATGCCAGATAAACAAGTGAAAGGCGAGTTTGGCATATTTCAATTGTTAGACATCAAAAAGAGAAAAAGATGAGCTAAATCCTTTACTTTTTACTATAAATCATCTCATGATTCAGTTTTATCCCATCAAACATTCTGCACTGATTCTTCCAATCATATATTGAATGCTTTGGGCCATAGTTGATTCCAATCTTCATAGACTCGCATTACTTTATTGCTACTTTATTAACAATTGTACCATAAAGTGACAAGCCACATCAAACAAATGTAAGAGTTGGACACATGTGTCTATAGGATATAAGTTATAACCTGGGGGAAGACAAGATCATCAAATGTGAGGGCTGCTGCAGATGCAATGTTAATCGCTTCTTCTCCAATTGAGGTCACATAAAACGAGATTCTTCCTTGCCTTTGTGCTTCAAAGAAGATATTATCCATTGTTTGAAGTGTAACCATCTCATTATACATTCTCACAGCAACTTGCTCGCTGACCTAGTTCATCAACGGCCGTAAGACTAAAACAGACACAATGGAAGGGAACAAAGCAAAGTCTAATCCACTAAGAAATGCAAAAGGCAAGACGATCTATTTGTAACCCAGTGATACCTGTATGAAGCTGCTGTGAGCTAGTGGCTGACCATCTTCATCTAGTACCCTGTAGCAATGTGCCCTTTCCTCAGGAGACTCAGATATGAAACTCATCTTAGGTGTGAATGTCACTTTACCACCAGGAAAGTCCATTGTCTGCCCAAACCAAACATCCGGTAAATTGGCTAATCCACACCAAAATGTTAAGTCCAGATTTTTAATGAGAATTGAAAGCTTTTGCAGTCCTCCAAGAGATAAAGCTTCACAGTAGAGTGGCAATGTTACATTCTAGAAACCGGCGATAAAAAGTGCCCTTTGCCACTTCTATCCACATATTAAATTGGATAGCAGAAAATATCAGTTATGCAGACACATTCAAGATCAAATGGAGTTGCTTTGAGAACTACAGAGGTGGATATCGCACGGGCATAAACACCAAATGCCGTGGTAGCTGAATACTAGACAAGAAACCAGATCTACTCACCCGTCATACTATATCCATTGAATAAGACAGACCTACATGAGGTGCATAGTTAAGATCTTTGCATTTCTTGGTTGTGCAAATAACATAAATTAATTAAAAAGTTTTCTTCTCTATTCAATCATCACCAAGTTGGATCGCGTTCCATCAGAAGCTAAATAAAACCAATTCATGAGGGAATTGGACAGATCCAAGCATCACAATGCACAGTAGTGAAGCTGAAGACAAGGTGGTTTTTCCTGTATTATGTAGTTCACGAAATTGAAGAGGATGGGAGTTTCTCTAATCTACACAGTGATGATTCGGGTGTTACTGCAATGTCATCCTCAGTTTGATGGAACAAAGTCACATGCAAAGTCAAAATACATAAAATACATCTTTTAGACAGTATTGAAAAGTCATACTTGTTTAAATTACAATCCATCTAACGTGACGCGGACCATACTTTGATTGTATACCAGAAAGCTTTTATAAAGAAATGAATGTCGACGGGTCATGTCAGTCGTTAAGTCAACAATCACAGACCCGAACAAGTTCACACCCAGAAAGAGCAGAGCTTGATAGAACTTTAGAAACAGAACATTACCCACTTTCGTATTTTTTACGAGTTTCGCTCTTCCTTTTCAAAAGACTACATGTATGCAAATGATCATCCCTTTCGCTCCATGTTCCCAATATCGATCATTCTAACTCAGTCACGAATCACTTCACAAGCCCACCATCCCATAATTTTGAATAGCAGTCCAACGCAGTAGCCAGAACCTCGATACACAAAGCCTAAGTCTAACCCGTCTCGATAACCAATCAACTCTTGAGAAGATCACAAGTTCAACGATAAACAAACTCGGCAGTTGCCCTCGAAACCAAACTCCAAACACAAATGCAGCGAAACCCGAGGCCACAAAGAACTCCACTCCACCAAAGCGACCGTCTCTCAAAAGCACGAAAATCAACCCAAACAAAGCATGCCCACAAACCGCAGTCATCCCAAAAAAAAAAAATTCACCAGATTGCCGGCGACGCCACCGGCGAACCGCGGGAGCTTCTCGGCCACGGTCGACTCGAAACGGCGAGGGGGCCAGCCGGCGCGCGGACCGCCGATCAGGGGAGACGGCGACGGCGTCGAGCGGCTCTGCTTCAGGAGCTCCAACTGGGAGGCGATGCGCTCGAGAGCGGCGCGAGGCCTTCCCCTGCACAGAGCCATGAAAACTGTGATGAAGATGGTGAGATCTTCGTCGTCGGGGAGGAAGGAAGGAAGGGAGACGATCCTCTTTAGAGGTAGGTGATGCAGTACACGCCAGCATTTCCCACGCCGCTAGGTGGTGAATGACGTACGTGTCATGGTGCTTATCCAAATCACTGCACCGCGACAAAATATTAGGTGGTCCGGGATCGCCAAGTCAGCGTGGTCCCGGACCGCGCATGAGGCGCCACGTGGTCCACGTGGCGCTTGTAGGCCTGGCTTACCAGGATGAGTTTTTTTTTTTCGCACAAAAGGCTCGCGTTTTTAGTCTCTCGTTAGCCCCGTTAGCCGTGCATGCCTCCTCTGCATTAACGGCGGCCTCCTCCTCTCTTCAGAGAAAATATTCAGCGGTTTGATATCACCGCATCATCCACTCACATGACATGCTTAAGCTTATGTGGCTCCACTCAAAATGGGACATTTGTCCTCCGACGTGAAATTAAAAAAGTGAATCAGAAGCTCTCTTATCTCTCTCTCCTCTTGTCAAAAGAAGTGACACACGCAACAATCAATGTTGAATGCCCCCGCTCTTTGCAGAAGAACTCATTTCAAGTCTTCTATTAACACCCCTCTGTCCTGCAACTTTTCTTCCCTCGGGAGAAAATACTCACTCACCTCAAGCCCTCCCCCTCCTCCTCCACCTCCTCATTCGCCTACGTCTTCACCGCCGCCATTGCCTTTCCGGCTCCGGCACTGGCCTCTCGAACTCTTCCTCGTCTTCTACTCTCGTTCGTTCCTGATTTCCGGCTCGGTTACGTCAAGAGTATTGTGGCGGAGGAGAGAGAAAACTATGGACAACAAAAGCAGGCGTGAAGATACATAATGTGGCTGGAAACTTCTTGTTTGTTTGCTTCATCATCTGCCGGTTCTGCGTTTGCAAGCGGTCCATGTTTGATGCAAAACTTCTAGCCCTTCCTTTTTTTTGGTCGGTTTCCTTTTAATTTTTTATTTTTTTCCTCTTTTTATGTTCGCTTTTCCTTATCTCATTGTAAGGAATTTACAGAAAGAATCAACTTTCCTGCCCAAATGTTGGGGAGGAAGTGCCTCTTAAGATGAAATCACCGAGCTTGATTTTGGGACTCGGATACAAAAATGCTTGAAAATGATTCGGAATTCGCTTGCACTTTGCCTGAATTTTGAGGGCTAATTATGCTTCTGCCGCAACAAGAGTCACCAAAGTGATGCTCAAAAGTGGATGATCAGTAACTTCAAGTTGATGTCTTCGGCCTTCCACAAGTTAATCCGGGTTGAAATTTCACCGATGATACATGACTAAAAAGAATAATTGAGTTTTATAATAATTGAAATATTACAGTTTACGGATTAAGCTAACCAATAGTAAAGGTCATTGTTGGGGAACACTCGAAAAAAGGAAGAGAATTGGGTGGATTCTTTTTCATTAATGATGGACTCACGAATTTAAGGAAGGCCTCATTTTTTTATTTTGGCCGGCAAGGAAGGGGTCATTGGAGATTTGATTCGACAAGTGTTTTTCTCGAGAATATGGGCTAAAATTTGTGGGCACGTGATTACCTCGATCCTTGGCGAAAGTCAAGGATTTGGGTATATAAATATGGTCGAACATAGTGTGACGAATTATCTTCAAACGATCGAGCGTACATGGAAAGGATTCATTATTGAACAAGGTAAAAGCAAACTAAGAAGGCAAGTGTGTAGGGGCCGTTTACTCAATGACAGAAAGGAGAAGAATTCTTTCCAACTTTCGAAAAGTAGAATCTCAGTAATAAGGCACAAAATTCCAAAAAATAACGAAAAAGATATCGCCAATATTAGACATTCACTACGCCATGTCATTGCCGCTGTTGAGCCTTGATAGTCACCGCCCACTGCCGCCACCACGTCACTGCTCCTCACAACCAAGCCAAGTCCGTGTCATTCCCTTGAGTGCCATTGACGCGACGACAAGTCCGAGTGATGCTAAACATAAGTTTCCAGCAAAACCGGAGAAACCTGCTAGTCCGGCCAACTCCTGCAGCTGCTACTCCCCACCAACATCAGTTAACCAGCACCTCTGGCGAGCATCAAACATAGTTGAAGGCTAATGGCTTTGCCATACTCCTCCCTCTCCGCCAAAAACAAAAAAAAAAAGAACGGGACAGAGAGTTGTCTCACAGTAGTCAGTTTTCTCTCTCCTCTGCCACAATATTCCTCATGGCCGTCGGTTGCGTCAGTGGAACCCCCAAAACTTAGCACCACCACCGGAATATCCAACCATGCAAGTCTCTTTCGCTCCAAAATGCCGAAAATTGGGAACGGACTAAAGTAGAAGACAAAGAAGAGTTCGAGAGGCCAGTGCCAGAGCCGGAAAGGCAACGGTAGCGACAAAGACGTAGGAGGAGGAGGAGGAGGAGGAGGAGGGGGAGGGCTTGACGTGAGTGAGTGAGTATTTTCTCATGAGGGAGAGAGAAAGGGATTCGGAAGGGGAAGAAAAGTTGCAGAATAGAGAGGTGTTTATGGAAGACTTGAAATGAGTTCTTCTACAAAGAGGGGGGAGAGAGAAAAGAGGCAATAAATTCAGCATTGATTGTTCCGTGTCTCTGCTCTTTCGGCCAGAGGGGAGAGAGACAAGGGAGCTTCTGGTTAACTTTTTTAATTTTACGTCGGAGGACAAATGTCCTGTTTTGAGTGGAGCCATATAAGTTTAAGCATGCCATGTAGGCAAATGACGTGACGATATCAAATCACTGCATATTTTCTCCTCTCTTCATGAAAAGCCCCACATTTTCTCCGTTTTTTCAAAAATCTCTCCTGCCCAAGAGCAAATCCGCATGTCCGTCGGGTTGCGAATAATAACCATTATGTTTCTCTATTTATGTTTCAAAAATAGGTTTAGAACAGAAATTCGTTTGGTAACGCAATTCCATTTTCTAATTCTGGAACAAATTTTTATTCCATAAAGAAGTTTGAAACAAGAATCAAAAGTTAAATTTTTTTGCTTTTCTATTTCTAAAACAAAAATGAGAAGTTAAAATTCTTATCTCTCGTCCTCGTTACTAGCTGATCGCCCACCCACCGCCCACTTGTCAGCCGCCGCCGGTGGCCACCACCCGCCACCACCGCTGCCCGCCTCCCACGGTCGGCTATCATGGGCCGCCGTCCACTGGTCACCGTCTCCCATCGCCGACTGTCCTCCTCCCATCGCCGGGAACTATCTCCCGTCGTCGACCACCATCCATCATCTCCTGCTGCCATCCGCCGACTGTCGTCCTCCCACCGTTGACTACCTCCCACCGCCGACCACCGTCTCCTACCACTGGCCACCCTCCTCCCGCCGCCACCCGACTTCTACCGTCTGCCTTCTACCGCCTGCCACCATCTCCCACTACCGGCCTCACTCTTCCCATGGCCACTCCCCTTCGACAACCGCCCACCTCCCACCATCGATCGCCGCCCGCCATCCATCAATCACCGCTCCCACCTCCAGCCACCCTCCTTCTATTACCGCCTGCCTCCTGCCACCATGGGCCGCCACTTGCCGTCCACCGGCCACCGCCTCTCTTCGCCGGCCTCCCTCCTCCCGCTGCCACCCACCTTTGGCCACCATCCACCTCCCATTGCCGTTCGCTGCCTACCGGCCACAGTCTCCTGCTGCCGGTTGCCCTCCTCTTGCCGCTATCCTCCTCCCGTCACCGGCCGCCTCCGCACTGACCTTGTCTCATCTACCGTCCACTGCCACCGTCCACTACCCACCGTCCATTCTCCAGCCATCCGAGATAGAGAAATTTTGTACCTTTGTCAAACAAATTTCTATTTTTGGAATAAAAATTTTGTGTCATTATCAAACGTATTTTTTTACTCAGAAACTTCTCTAGGAACAGAAATAGAAAAATCAATTTTTAGCCAAAAATTGATTTCTGAAATAGAATGGTTGTCATTCGCAAACTTAGTCGCAGCTGTTGGGTCTCGAGCTTTGATGGATTCAACTGGCTTGTCTGGTATGTGAAGTGGGGAGCTTAGGCTATGTGCTGGACGTTGACTAGTCGGGCTCTGCCGTACGCTGTTGTTTTGTGGGTGTTGTTTTCTTCTTTGTTGTCTCTCTGAATTTGTTCTTCCAACTTGCAATTATGATTCATTAGTTTCCTCGAACTTCTTGAGGGTTGTAGCTCCTCCTTCCGCGTTAGAACGGAGCATTGAGCTGGCGAAGCTTTTGCTTTAGCCCCTGAGTATTTATGTGCTTCACAGATGATGAGTTCACAGGGAATTGCATCCACGGGTTACCAAGAGAAGTTCTACTTCAATCCAGGGGACACTGGCTTTAAGGTGTGTACGAGCAATTGTATTAGTCAATCTTCGATCTTCTTACTTCTTAGCTACGGACCGTAACAGTGAGATTAATCAAAGTTACTCATAAGATTGACTTTGATTCTCTGGCTAAACAGGTGTTTTGAGACAAAATTTGCCAAGATTGGAGTTTAGTAAGGAGCTCTATGTGTTATACCTGCAGGCTTTTTGTTCTCTGTGTAACCTGCCTGTTGCAATACTATGTTCAAAATCCATGAGAAACCACCCGGAGCAAATAGCAATTGCCTTCTTGCGACATCTTCTTTTTTGAGCTTGAACTTGCAGTCTTGGTTCGCAAGTAATTCTTGCAACTGGTAACATTTTAGGGCTGATTCCATAAGTCAAAGCTGAAGGGTGAGATATGGTAGGTTGATCAACTTTGTTATCTTTGTCAGCAATTTGTTGGGACCAGTAGTTTCCTGTGGCAGCTCGAGCAATGGTTTTGCAAGGGCAGAAATATTGTTATTACCAACAATGCTCTAGAGAACACTGGAAGTTATGCAAGGGCATGCTGGGGCTAATCTGGTACATTCTCTGCTTGATCGAATTGTGAACTAGTGAATAATGTTGGGACATTTAAGTTGCCTGATTAGTGTTCGACACGCAAACCTGTGGAAGTAAATGGGTGTCATCATTTTCATGAAAATGCTTATCTGGTCTGAGTAATATTTATTACTTTTTTTTCTTTTAGCCAATGAGCAAGTATTAATTGCTTAATCTGGAGCAATTTCTTGTTCTATCATGCATCTGCTCCACTGTATCATATATGCGAGAAAAATCTGCCGTATTGCGATTTGCTCTCCCTAGTCTTCCTCTTTTGAGGTCACGTAGTTATTTATTGTTTGAGTTATCGGTTGGGAAACCGTGATAAGGAATAGTCCATAATTGCCCCATGTCATATAGTACTTCTTGTGTAGGAATCTCGCTTGACTTCAGCAAACATAGGTACCTCTGGTGGCTTTAAATCTCATAGGGAAAGAAGTAATGCAGACAGAGCGTGGAAAGAGTGAGATCACATTCTATGGCAACTCTTTCATCGCGGGTATTAGGTCAACAATTGCAAGTAATTCTAGAATAGAGATATTCTGCCTGTGAACAATATTTTGAATTAGAATTACGTATTGCACAGGACCAATGGGAGAAATTGTGGCAAGTGCTAATGAAAAAGGGGAAGCTGTTCTTGTGACGGAATTTGATCTGGCTAATATGAAACGCAAGAGACACAGCTGGGGAATATTTCTAGATCGACGTCCAGACCTATACAAGGTTCTTCTCACCTTGGATGGAAGCAATCCTCAAACATGATCGCATGGTGCCTCCTTGATTCCTTGTGATTGAGCTAAGCCTTCGGCCACGGGAAGAAAATAACCGAAAAGAGAAGTATGTTACTTTTACGAGGAGAATTGAATAATTGCAGAGCGCTCTCCTGTATGATTTCCATTAAAGAAAGCCTTGGCATTCTGCTGTATGTCTTTCTTTTAGAGGCTTCACTTGCTAAAGAAACTTTATTTACAGTGAAATTGAACGATCAATTATATTGCCCACCTTTTTGTTTTAGTCGTATTCGTTTCTGAAAGTAATCTGAAAGTAGATTGCATTCGGGTGACATCATGCGATATGAGAGAAATCGATATCAGATGGCGCATTGCTTAGCTGCTAGCTAGTCCTATGGTGGGAGTGACTGTTGCTGGCTCATCTCTATTTCTTGATCATACTTGAGTAAATTTTTACAATTTTCCTACAGAGAACCTTCAATAGGTAGAATAATGCATGTTTACATATGTGGGGCCGCATTGCTTTAGATTCGAGAGCGAATGCACCATCCCTCTGAGAATTGGATGGAGAGTGCCAGTGACAAGGAGTACCGCATGCTATTGTATTCCAATTAACATCGACACGACTGTGCCATAAAATTGGGCACTCATTTCATGGACTCGTCCTGTTTTCTATCCAGGATAGTTGAATGTCGGGAAATGCAAGTCTTTATGTAGGTTGGGAAGAGAGAGAGAGAGAGAGAGCAGTGCCACAATAAACGGCAGCTCAAGCAATACAAGGTTCAAACGACAAGCAAAGACGAATGAATCTCCACTTAGTATGATCACAAGTGGAATGTTGTCGCAACATCAAACAGTTTCAAACAATCCTAAAATCTAGCATAGCGAAACAGAACACAATCCGATTCATACAAACTTACACTCAATGAGGTCATCTAGAAGCTTGTTCCCTAGAAGTGCAGAGATATTTCATCTCCATGCCTCAATCCACTCTGCATACGGCTTAAGCTGCCAATCACCCTACTCTTCTATACATTGTCACCTGGAATGCAGGTTGATGCCTCAATCCACTCCGTATACGGCTTAAGCCGCCAATCCTGATTGTTTTCTACATTTATCCTGAAAATACCTTCTGCCTGCACGAATAAAACACATTTAATGACTATACTAAATTTACAAAGAAAACTAGCTTGAATTTGACTATTGCCAAAAAGGAACTGAGCATATGAGATTCAATCAAAACCCTTTTATATATGCGATTCAATCTCTGCTTTCTAGTGCAAAATGAGTGTGGATCTATCCTGAAAATGATCACCGGTTAAGAGAGAAAATCATGACGAACCTGTAAACCTCCTTGAGGATACAGATTTCGTTGCATAAGCAGCAGTATTGTTGGCACGCTGTCCCCTCTAGAGTCATAAGATAACTGCACGGATGCCATTGAAACGCCAAAAACATGTGCACTGGTTCAAGAAGATTGGATCAGAGTATATACAGGTTTCAAAAGGAATCCTTGTAGTTACAATAGGTGACCATTCTCACAGAAGAGATAGACAACCAAAACCATTCAGAAAACATTAGCTGACTTTGAAGCCTCAACAAAAGCAGAGCATATCATATAATCTGATGTGAACAGAGTAACCAGGCACAGAATGTCAGTCAAGAATGTCACAAGAAAACACAGGAAAACATAAGCACCTAACCAGAATGTCAGTCGCAACGAGCTTGGAATGGAATTGCTCGACCTCCACAGTATTCCAGCAACTAATTTCAAGTCCATCTTAATCTGCGTTGCGAACCAAACAACATTAAAAACCATAAACAGCTCAAAAATCTGGAAACCCAGAAAACAAAAAAGACGAGAAAAAAAAAAGAGAGAAGAAATTTGGTGTTTATGAACGTCAGCAAGCGTGAAAAAAATCAAGCGACGGCAGAGGGAGGGGGGGGGATGCGGAAGCGGAAGGGGAGGCGGAGTCGGAGTCGGAGTCGGAGTAAGTGAGCAGGAACAACAAAGAATGCGGAGGCAGTCAGAGCTCGGGACCCAGCAGTTGCAACCGGCGGGCGGAGGAGACGGCGGAGGCGACGGCAGCTGCGATTCTGAGGTCGGGACCGGTGGGCCGCGGACTTGCTCTTTGGCAGGAGAGATTTTTGAAAAAACAGAGAGAATGCGGGGTTTCTCGCGAAGAGAGGGGGAGCGCTGAGAAGGATAAGAGAAGGAGAGAGAAGGAGGCCGCCATCAATGAAGAGAGAGTGGGGAGAGAGGAAAGGGGGTGGCGTTCTCCGCATGCAGAGGAGGGCGTGCATGGCTAATGGGCTAATGAGAGAGACAAAATACGAGTTTTTTTGTGCAAAAAAACTCATCCGGGCCCACCGGCCCCACCCGCTCCACGTGTGCCACGTGGCGCTTCGTGAGTGGTCCGGGACCACGTGACGTGTAGGTCCCAGACCACCCAATATTTTATCAATCACTATAACTACGAGTCTAATTGAGACGTTTCCTGCGCAATGGGATCGGGTCAAAAATGATCCAGCCTAAATTGTACACATACATGCCCGATCTGACTCATGTTACTCAAACATTTTCATATTAAATCCATTCTAGGAAAACTTATACCCAAATTTCGATGAGAGTGCGGAATGAGTGAGCGTAAGATCGAGTGAAGGCAAGAGAGAGTTATAGAGATAGGTTGTTGTGAACCCACTTAAAATCCATATTATTTTGAACTTTATCCTTCTAAACCTATTTACAGAATATAATTAACTCATATAACAACTCAGTCATCAAATATGAACTCAAAAAATGACAGGTCTAATTCGAGTAAAAGTTGATCGAAATAAAAGTGCAAATGACTTCATCCTAAATTGCGCCAAAGCTTAAGGACCGTGACAAGAAGTTGTATTAGTGAAATTTAGGATTTCGTGGTTGAAAAGTTGTTAAACTTAATCCGAATTTCATTTGGAAAATAATTTGAGAATAGCGATGCGGGGAGCATCAAAAGCTTGGGAATCCCGTCGATCAAAAGACAAGCCCAACTCAAGTCCCATCAATTAATCAAATGCCCAATTGTTAATCATGTAAGCAAAGGCAAAGTTCGACCACAACATGCTCCGGTGGGTCCAGGATGCCCCAGGTGAAACTTTTTGAACATGAGCAAATGCAAATTGGAGGACATGGTTGGCGGTTTAATTGCAAGGTCACGGAGATAAAGTTTGAGTTCCCATGTATATTAATTGCATCTTTTAATTCCTAAGTCGTTAAGGTTTGGCTGGATAAATATAAGTGAATTCTCAAATATATGTTCAGATCTGAATTTGATAATACACGAGATTTCCTCCTCAAGTGAATGAAATTCTTTAATATTTCGTTTTTTATCCAATGAACTTCGATTGTGAACCTTGAGTTA
This sequence comes from Syzygium aqueum, assembly GCA_031216185.1. NCBI lineage: Eukaryota > Viridiplantae > Streptophyta > Magnoliopsida > Myrtales > Myrtaceae > Syzygium > Syzygium aqueum. Next base: position 7,979,178 of record CM062239.1, read on the forward strand.
TTCATCCTTGGATTATAACATATTCCATCACACACTTCCCAGCAAACATTTTTCCATTCACTTATCCATCATACACGTTTAACATCGTCTAATTCTCACTGCGCATCATGTTGGTGTTAAAGTTCCAAAGTTGAACTAGTTTTGAATGATATCTTCTATACTCCATCTCATATATGTGTTCTAAAAAAAATCAAACTGGTCTCTAGAGGTTTGACTTTGAAACAAGCTCGCAATGACAATGCCATAAATCATCTCTAGTGAGAAATAGAGTGAGTCCTCAATCTCTTGCAGAATTAAGCGAGACAAGAACAACCATAGAGACGTCCGGCTCATAGTCCATGTCATGTTGATCTAGAACCTAGTATAAACTCCAATGATGAATCCAATAATACTAATGGCAATTCTAATAATTTGGATTATCGAGTTAGAAAAAGAACAAGAAGGCATGAAGATAATGACCACGGACTCAGAGTCGAGATGCTTGAATTTGAAGGTAGCCTCAATCCAAATGACTTTGTTTATTAGTTGAATGCTATTGAACAGTATTTGGCTTCAAGTCATACTCGGATGAAAAGAGATGCGGGGCTATTGTTCTTAATTTCAAAAAGTATTCTTCACTTTGGTGGGAAAACCTAAAAAATCAAAGAATGATGGAAGGAAAAGGTAGAGTCAATTTTTGGAAAAACTCAAGAAGCTTATGAAGAAGAGGTTCTTGCCTGACACCTACAAACAAGACCTATTTCTCAAGCTGAATTCTCTCAAGCATTAAGAATATATCAAGGAGTTTGAATAATTCCTTGTGAGTTGCAATGTTCTAGAGATGCAAGAGCAAACCATTGCTTGCTTCCGCGGAGGAATGAATAGGGAAATCGCAGATTTGGTTGAGTATCAACAATTTGGTACTTTGACGATGTTTGTAAGCTAACGATGAAAGTGGAGAAACAACTAAAGAGTGATAAGAGTTTTTCGGCCAAACCTTCAACAAAGGGGACATCCTTCTTTAAATGTGCTTCTTCTAACAAGACCAAGAATACATCAAAGAAGGAAAAAGGAAAAGAGAAGTCCACGGAATTTGTCAAAGAGCTCCACAAAATATCTGAAAGCGCGAGTAGGAAATGCTTCAAGTACCATGACTATGAACATTTGCGAGCTGATTGTCCTAATTTAAGGGCTATGACCCTTCAAGAAATTGAGAAATTGACTTGGAGCTTCAAGAGGTTGAGCAAGGTCCATACCATATTGAGTCCGAATCCAAAGAGCAAATGAGATCGTGGAACAAGCTGACAAAGGTGACTTGCTTTGTAAGGACCTCGGCCCCACCACGCTTCTGCTGTGCCACTCCTTGTGTAATATTGTCCGCTTTGGACACTAAGTCCTCACGGTTTTAAAACGCGTTACACAAGTATTAGGGGCCAAGCCTTATAAGCAACCCCAGGACTCCCCCCTAAGCGATGTGGGACAAGAGCAATGCCCCCCTTGCCATCCTAGAAGCCTGCCAGAAGCCGCTCCTTGTCCAGGTCCTCGGACCCCGGCGACCACTCCCCGCCCTCGTCGGACCGGATCGTTACATTCTCCCCTCCTTCGAGCACAGCGTCCTCGCTGTGGCCCCACATGCGGTCGGGAGTCGGCTCTGATACCATTTGTAAGGACATCGGCCCTACCACGCTTCCACTGCGCCACTCCTTGTGCAATACTGTACCATTTAAAACCGTGAGGACTTAGTGTCCAAAGCGGACAATATTACACAAGGAGTGGCACAGCAGAAGCGTGGCGGGGCCGAGGTCCTTACAAATGGTATCAGAGCCGACTCCCGACCGCATGTGGGGCCACAGCGAGGACGCTGTGCTCGAAGGAGGGGAGAATGTAACGACCCGGTCCGACGAGGGCGGGGAGTGGTCGCCGGGGTCCGAGGACCTGGACAAGGAGCGGCTTCTGGCAGGCTTCTAGGATGGCAAGGGGGCATTGCTCTTGTCCCACATCGCTTAGGGGGGGAGTCCTGGGGTTGCTTATAAGGCTTGGCCCCTAATACTTGTGTAACGCGTTTTAAAACCGTGAGGACTTAGTGTCCAAAGCGGACAATATTACACAAGGAGTGGCACAGCAGAAGCGTGGTGGGGCCGAGGTCCTTACAAATGGTATCAGAGCCGACTCCCGACCGCATGTGGGGCCACAGCGAAGACGCTGTGCTCGAAGGAGGGGAGAATGTAACGACCCGGTCCGACGAGGGCGGGGAGTGGTCGCCGGGGTCCGAGGACCTGGACAAGGAGCGGCTTCTGGCAGGCTTCTAGGATGGCAAGGGGGGCATTGCTCTTGTCCCACATCGCTTAGGGGGGAGTCCTGGGGTTGCTTATAAGGCTTGGCCCCTAATACTTGTGTAACGCGTTTTAAAACCGTGAGGACTTAGTGTCCAAAGCGGACAATATTACACAAGGAGTGGCACAGCAGAAGCGTGGTGGGGCCGAGGTCCTTACATGCTTGGTGTCCGAAAGGCCTTATGCACAATGATTGCCAAAGGCAAAAGAGAAAAATGAGAACATCTTTCAAACCCGTTGCACCATTAACAGGAAGGAGTGTAAGTTGATTATCGATGGTGGGAACTATATTAATGTGGTGTCCATACTTAGTTGAAGCTACCCGCTTCTAAGCATCCCCAACCGTACAAGCTTCAATGGCTTAGCAAGGGAAGCGACCTCCTAAACAAGCTCTTGTGTCATTTTTATTTGTTAAAAGTTATCAAGATAAGGTTCTATGCAATGTTAATTAATCCTATGGATTTATGTGTCCTTTATTGTAGGGGAGACCTTTGCAATTTGATAGGAAGAGAATTACATCACTCTTACAATTTTAAGCCCATTTATGATCCACAAAATCGGTCCGGGGTTTGAAACACCAATATTGAAAGTCTTTTCTTGAGTAAAACACGGGTTAAGAGAGTCATTTGCAAACAAAAGCAAACAAAAGATTGTCCCTGCCTTGCTATGATTGAGAGCCAAAAAAGTGAAAAGAGAGACCCTTAGACCCTAAAATGTGATCCTTAATGAATGGATTTGAATATGTGTTTCCAGAGGATTTACATGAAGATTACCTCCCTTAAGGAAAATTGAGCATCATATAACTTACTTCCCAAAGCTCTTCTTAAAGCTGTCTATCTTTGCAATCCAAAGGAAGCCAAGGAGTTACAAAGGCAGGTTATGTAAGGGAAAACATGAAACCCTGTTTAATTTCACCCCTACCCGTGGCCGAGAAGGATGGTGTTTTTCTAATGTGTGTAGATATCCGAGCTACCAACAGCATAACCATTAAGTATAACTACCTCATACCTAGACTTCATGATATGCTTGATGAATTACATTGCTCCACCATATTCTCTAAG